>CM058231.1:38802046-41202046 GCA_030180135.1 Orychophragmus violaceus | reverse complement strand
AGATGAAGCCCAAGTAAGAAGAAGGCGGTCCATCTTGGCGAAGTCCGGCGATTGTTCCCGCCGACCTGCACCAAAAAGAAAAAAATATGATTAATATCAAATTAACATATTTAAGAAAAGGAAGAATATACAGACAAATCTCCGAAAAGAAAGAAAAATCCAAGACTGTTCGGATTTAACATTATCGTATCAGAGAGAATCTAGAAAATAAACCATAATTCTTCTGATATAAATATACTTCCCGTGAGCAGAAAAGATTATCCTTATTCATTGTACTAAAAGTCCTACTTACCAGAGTTGAGAAATCAACCCCGATTTCAAACTTTAAAATTAATAAAACAACTACGTTTTTCGATCTTTCTTTTATTGCTTTTAGATTCTTAGATGAATTATCCAAATCTTTCTAAATCGATCAATATATTGAATTGATCATTGTGAAGTTTAGCTTCAACAATAAATTTTCCTATAAGAGGTACATCAATAAGTGTTAAGTGGATAAGTCTTTTCAAACTCGATCGTTTCGTATCGTTTGTGCAAAATTGAGTTTCGGTTTAAAACACAATACAAGAAAAATTAACATTCATAGCACACGATACAAGCTATGGTATGTAATAGATAGCGTTTTCACAAACGCTCTGACAGCGGCAGATATAATAGACCCCCCCTCTACCATAGCATTTCTTTCGTGCTATGTTATTATTTCAATTTAATAGCGTTAATTTTAGCTTGCTATGGTTGGTGCAATCTATTATAGCATAGTACGTGGTGCTATTATTATTTACATCTATAATAACTTTTCGTATTAAATTATTATTATTTATATATATATATATATATACATATATATATTGTATTAATTAGATTTATATAAAAATTATGTTTCAAATGATTTTATTAATGAACCAAAACATGTTTACAAAAAAATCATTAACAAAACTATCTAAGTTAACATAAAACTAAATCTTTCTTCATTGCTTCTTCCTTTCTCCTTTCATATTCTTCCATCTTCTGCAGGTAATCTCCATGTTCTTCTTTGCTATCATTTTAGTCTTGTATTCTGCAACCAAAATCATAAATTTTATGATTCACAAGCTATATCACTTGTGTTTGATTACAAGTACAAATGGCGGCAGATCAAACCAACGTGTAGCAGAGACTTTCTTGCAATTTGTCAAGTAAAACAGCAGCAACAACAAACCAACAAACTTTATGAGAAAGTGAGCAAGAAAAAGCAATTTGTCAAGTATTATACTGAGACCAAGCAAGTGTTATACAAAAGCATAAAAACAAAATAGTCATAAATATCAGCCACCAATAAACAAGCATGCTTGTTGCTCCCATGATCAAAATTCATATAAACCAAATTTCTCTTTATCAATCTCATACATGATGTATACTAACTAAACCATATTCCAAAGGAAAACAATTAGCTAGTTCCTTTCAAATAATCATAAACATAGCAAGCTCAAGGATACTTACGTACACATTTTGTTGTTGGGGAGTATCTTCAACAAATTCCATGCCCCACGAACTAACGTCAGTGTTTTTTCCACTCTTTCCCTTAGTTTATCTCTCAAGTATTTTGCATGAAGCACACATATCAGCTGCAGCATTGGTATATTTTCCTTAGCTTTGTTTTTATGTACGAGTATGATAAATGAGCTGCTTTGGGAAGACCATAAGGATAAAGAATATTACGTTCATGAGGTCCAAAGCATCTGATATCATTTTAATGACTCCAATATGTCAAAAAGAGACTAAATATAGAGAATCAAAAGTGGAAACTAAATCATACCAGAGAATTCAAAATCTTAGAATCAACTCCATTTAGTGAATCGAGATATAGGAACTTCTGATCCCTGTTGTTAATAATTGTGAATGGGAACAAATGTCTGCAGGGGGCAACGACTGGTTTAAACATAACGAAATTGGACCAAAACTTAAATCAGTAAGGAAATTGAAAGAGATGCAGAGGAAACCAGAGAACATCCAAGCCCCTCCCTTCCTTGCTTTCTCCACTCTGTTAAAGCTACAAAGTTCTATCTTCAACAGTTTTTGGATTTGGTTTAAAATCTGGGAACGAAAGATAGAGAGTGGAATTGAAAGCTAACCTTTCAAAATGATCATATGTCTCTGTGTTGGTTTAGGAAGAGCCATGATGCTCAAAGAGTGTGATATTCTCGGTATCAGCTGTGAAAGTTAGAGAATTTGACAAACAAGTGGGTTTAGTCAAGGTATTTACATGACTCATATATTCACAAAAGATATGTTTCACGAAAGAAAACCTTGATGGAATTGCTGTCCAAGATCTTCTAGCTCGAGGTTATTGTTGACAGGGGTTCCTCCAGATTATCTAACCGCTGCACAGAGATAAGTTCCATGGCGATGAATTACTTCATCAATGCACATGAATATTCATTGGCTTACAAATAGATGAACACCAAGATCAATTTCACAATAACAGTTGCACTTTTGGGCATTGTTTCCACGACCCATAGGAAACATACAGTCATTATAATCTGGGAGACACAAGAGATGACTGGCTTACCATGGGGAAAAAGTAGTGGGCTGATAATCATGAACTTAGCAGTGTTGCAAATACTACGATTCTGCTCAATATCTCCCAAATCCTTTTCTTCGTTCTCAGGCAACATAATAACCTCTTTCATGCAAACAAAAACCCTAACACGACAAATCGAATCAGGAAGTGGTTATGTATTGATTTTCCTTCATAAGCCTTCAATACCCAGCACGCCAAGTCATTTCTATTCTTCTATATGATTTCAATTTTTCTTCATAATCCTTCCATGGAAGAAAAAGTGAATCAGTAAGACTACCTGGCATGGGTTTTTCCTTGTTAGTAAAATGGGATCTGGAACATCTTTTGTTCGCCAAGAGAAGAGAGACGTGGGCAGCCCCGGCCCAACTATTTTTAAAGCCCTAGGGCCAAAATTTTTTTTTACCCTTATATTAGCAAAAATATAAAATTTGGGCTCCTATTTTAAACTTTTCTAAAAATCTGGGCTCTTTTCACTTCTTTTTCTGTAGCAAAAAAAAATATTTTGGACCCTCTTCAGAATTAAAAAAAAAAATTTAGGCCCATTTTCCTTAACAAATTTTCATTTTGTTTATTGGCCCATGGGCAGTAGCACCTCTGCCCTACCCACTTGGGTCGGGCCTGGACGTGGGTGTCTGAGAAATCGAGATCTCGTGCTCATTAATTCCCTTGATAGTTGTTGAAGGAGCAGTGAAGGACAAAAACCGTTGAAGGAGCAGTGAAGGAGAACGACCTGAGAAGGATCGGTGAAGTCACCAGCTTTAGATCTAAGAGAATAAGTTTTAGGGATTTGAGATATGAGGATTTTAGGGATTTCATAAGATTTTGAGGAGAAGCCACTAGGGGAATGAATGCAAGGCCGGAATAAGAAGCGGAAGAGGAGAAAGGCGGTGGAGGTCTGTGTAGAAGCGGAGGAGGAAGAGAGTTTCCTGATGTTAACGAAACCAAAGGAAAGAGGAACCAATCATGTTTCTTTTCTGTCTTTGTTTTTTTACAAGGAATGTGTTTCTTCAAAGAGGAAGAAGGGGGAAATTTCACCAAAACAAAAAAAAAAATTCTAAGTGTTGGCGCTCAGTCTAAAAAATTTAGGCTCTAAAAGATATTTTTAACTCTCGCTTAGTAAAATTTTGGCAAAATTTTGTCTTAGCTGTTTTAAAATGCTATAACAAAGTATACCAGTCCAGCATATCATCTTTAATAGCAGTTCGTAAAACCGTGCTATCTTCAAATGCTATCAATACCCTCTTCTTTTGTAGTGACATATTTTACTCTTTTATACTTTTAGTTATGCTTTTCAATTTTTTTATTTGCTTTTGTTAGTAATACTAGTGCACTTCACGCGCGGGGGTTCATGTTAGTCATAATATTTGTCTCCATTGTAATACCATCAAAACAGTAATTATGATGTCTCTTTATCTCTTTATCTTTTCCCAAGACATAGAAATTGTATCTCCATGTTTGTAGCTGAGTACCATGTGGTAATTATTTTTTTCAACGATTCAATGTAAATATGAAACGATTTGGTTTCATGTCGTTGTTTGTGACTGACTTGTGAATGTTGGTTTGGTTGTTCTTGTTTAGCTCAAGGACTTTCTTGTTTAGTTTCATGTCGAAGTATGTGACTTGTGACTGTTTAAATATGTTTTTAGTCTTGATTTGTTTTAAACTGTTTTTAGTCTTATTTGATCCTGTCTTGAGTTTACTTGAGATTGCTTTGACTGTTGAGTCTTGTGAGATTTAAGAATGAAAGCTTCTTTCTGTTTAAGTTTACTTGAGATTGCATTGACTAGTACATGTTTCTGTTTGAGTCTGTGAGCTTTGATTTGGGTGTTGATCATATTTTCAGGTCATATGTCTTCTCCACAAGCGTCTCCGACTCAATCCATTCATCTGTCTCAACAACCAATGGCGTCTCCGGTGCAAAACTCCGAAGGTCAGAGCAACCAGGGACATGAAGCTCAGCAATCTAACCAAGTAGATGAGAATTTGATTGACGGGGTGGACGACCATGTGGTGATTCAACCAAATCTTGAAGAAAGCCGTCTCCGCTATCTTGAGAGACTACTAAGCATGCCAGGACGAGAACAGTGGACTACTGTTCTCTCACCAGTTCTTCCACAGCCGCCAAATACAACTTGGTAAAAGTTTAATTCCATCTCTTCATTTTAGTTATTTCCTGTGATTCATAGTTTTTACTGATTCTTTGTTGTCTGTGTAGGTTTGGTCGTGACAAGTCTTCTCTGGTTCGGAAGATTACAAAGGTCTTCCAAAACAAATTTGATGGTGAGTTCTATAGTTGGAGCCATGTGCCTCGACCGCGAGCAGTGCGGTACTTCTTAGAGTTTGCGGTAAGTATATAGGTACAATAGTCTGATTTTTTTGTAAACTTTTGTTTAGTTTCTCACTAACATGATTAAGCCCTTTCTATTGTAGAAAGAGCACCACTGGGATCCATTAATCACAGGGACCGTTCAAGCACATTTTGAGGCCATATGTCAAAGGAGAATGAAGGATATGGTGAGCAAAGCTCACCTTTCTGGTGTCCGACCTGCATGGATAGAAGAAACAATTTGGACTAAAATGACTACATACTGGGAAACTGATGAAGGTAAACAGAGGAGTGAGACCACTTCTGCTGCTCGAAATTCTGATCGTGCCGGTCTTGGTGTGAGCAAAACCTACACTGGCCAAAAGTCTATGGAGCAAATTCACCAAGAAATGGTAGTAAGCATTCCTCTATCTACTTTTGTTTCTGAACTTTAATTCTTCCCTATTACCAATATATTTTGTTACATTTACAGGAAAAGGAGATGGGTAGACCTGTCAGTTTTGGTGAGGTTTTTCTAAAAACCCACAGAAAACCTGATGGAACATTCATCGACCTGAAGGCACAACAGATTGCAGAGAAGTATGAGGAGATGCTCAATGCAAAGAAGGCCGAGATTGAGGCAGAAACTTCTGATGGGACTTCCCGACCTAGAGAGCTGACCACCGATGAGTTCAATGAACTCTTTCTTCAGGTAAATGATTCCATTTGATTTGGTTGACTTGTCTTTGAGTTTGTGTTGTCTGTTGGTTGTGTAAAGACTTGTTATATTCATGGTTCTCTAAATTTAACCATTTTCTAACAATTTAACTTTCTTTTTCTGTTTCCTAGTCAACAATTGTGGATGACAGAGGCTATGCATACGGTATTGGAAGTCTTGGAGAGTCTCACGCCTCTGGAAAGTGCAAGTACCCGGGTATCTCCTGGCCTTATAACTCGCTCCAAATCAGCTCGAAGAAGCTCAGCGCCAGATTGAAACACAAGCTGCTGAGTTAGCTCGACAGGCGAGTGAGCAGAAGGAGTTGAGCATGGTGTAAAGGTATCTACTCGAAACAGACCCTGCATACATTGATTTCTGCAAAACCCAGTCTGATGCAGCTCCTCCCACTTCTCCTACTAATTCTCCTTAGACTCTACTTGTTAAGACTTTGTTTATAATGTTTGTATGTTTGTTTTGAATTTTAATGTTATAGTATTTCATAAGATAGTAATTAAAGGTATATGGTAAAAACAAGTTATACGAAATAAGTTTCAACTCATTCAAATGCATGGTTAGTCATTTGAAGTAACCAAAGAGTATTGATCCACAATGAGTGAGAATTAACAGAATGAGAATCCGAAAATAATCTAAGCTAAAGCAAACAATGATTTTGAGTTTGTAATGACCCTAATCACTACTTGTGCAAGATAATTTAAACCAAAGCAATAAAAGCGCAATCAAACTATTTAATAAAGCATATAAGAAATCAGAACAAAATAAGAGATAAAACACTAAGCAAACAACATCAAATTTGATTAATCAATGAAACGGAATGTGTCATGTGAATTAGCATTTGATAAAGATGAATTAACAATGACTAATGGGGAAAGAACACTCTTGAAGCACTATCCAAAACATTGATTACATAAATTGTACCATCTAAGCCTCGACTCTAACTAAACCTAACTAACGATTGGAACAATTTTGAAAGGAAAGATAAAGAAAGTATAACAAAATGAGTTTTTGAATCGATGTCCACCTTCTTCCTCAATACGAGGAATAGCTATACTCACGGGGCTGTAATCCATCCAGCAATGCACTATAAGCTCCGGAAAATCACTAATAAAAAAACATATTTCTCTGAGTCGGTTGAAAGTAGATGCATTAAAGGAAGGTGGTTTTAGGTAATCTCAGGTAAGTAAAATGGTTTGCACATCTTTACCACCTCAATCATTCGAGGGGAAATTGCTAAAAATGCCCTCAAAATTGGTTTTAAATAAAAGTGTACCCCTGAATTTGAATCAAATGAAAAACTAGTTTTGCGGACTACGGAAATTACAGCGAAGCCCTTACGACCAATCAAAAAACCGGAAAACGCAATTACCATTATAACCTTTGCCTTTGTCAGACGTCTATAGACGTCTGACATGTTAGACTCTAATAGAAGTCTAAATGACGTTCTCAGACATCGCGTTGAAGTCTGATACAGAATAAGTTTGAAAAATTTAATTTTAAAATTATAAAAAAAATATTTTGTCAAAAAATTTATATACATAAATTAAATATATTCAATTAAGTGGTATATAAATTAAATTGGGTAAATTTTAATCAAATTAAAAATATATAAAGTGGTTTAGTAGTTTCTAACCCTTAGAACATGCTTTGTAATGGAACTGGTGGAACATTTACATATGACTAACATATAACTTTAGGGTTTAGATTCAAGGTTCACGAAATTTACATTTGAAAAAATGTTATTTGCACATGTATGTTATAATGTGCATATATTAAACAATTTGATGTTTTCTATGTGTATTGTTTAAATATTTTTCACTGTTTAGTGATTAATATTAGATTTAGGGTTTCTCAGACTTCTATGAAAAGTCTGAATTTTGGGGTTTCGTAGACTTCTGAGAGAAGTCTGAGCAGTATTTAACTAGCCCCGAAATTAAATAAAAAAAAATACTTTGAACCAAATATACCTTAAGTGGTTAGATTTGACTAAAGTATATGTACTTTTAATTTACAAATTTCCAAAAATCCCCTGTTTAATTTATGGATCCAAAATTTCCCTAAAAATATTTTTTATAATTTTATAAATTAAATTTATAAAATTATAAAAAAATATTTTTAGGGAAATTTTGGATCCATAAATTAAACAGGGGATTTTTGGACATTTGTAAATTAAAAGTACATATACTTTAGTCAAATCTAACCACTTAAGGTATATTTGGTTAAAAACACCATGTAGCTTTATCTATGCATGACATATGATGTTGGATGTCATATTTTCATATGTAGGGTTAGGCTGAGGGTTTGTGAATTTTCATCCATATTGTTACATTTGCATATACTGGCTAGGTTGTGACTATATTAAACGAGTTTGATGTTTTTTATAGGTTTTCTATATAATATGATTGTATTTAAGTAGTAATTAGTAGATTTAGGGTATCTCAGACTTCCATTTTAGTCTGATTCACGTATATGATTTGTTAGACTTACCGAAGAAGTCGACCAGCAATAAGTTACCCTACTTGGGATTGTACCCCATATATAAACGAAAGTTTCCAAAATTAGTCTGTAAAAGTCATTATCAAATTTCTCTCTCTAAAACGGATACTCGCTCTCTCTCTCTCTCTAAACACTCTCTAAAAACTCTCCGATAATCCTCCTCACCACCGCCACCGCCACCGCCACCGCCACCGCCACCGCCATCTTCATCTTCTTCAAACGTGTAATTACCTCTCCTTTTTCGTCTCTCCTTACCAATCCCTACACCGCAGTCGTCATATTTCTAAACTATTCTTTCTTCAATTTTTTGAGATCTGTACGGTTTTTAGTCCGAGTCATCCCCTTCTCCCTATGTACTTTGTCTATGTACTTTCTCGTTTTAGATCCATACGGTTTTGTTTTTGAGTTAGCCCCTTCTCTGTATTTACTTTGTCTAGATCTGAACAAAAATATAGATTTTATATATTTTCCTTTTATATCCATACGGTCTTGAGTCCGAGTTAACCTCTTCTCCGTATCTACTTTGTCTAGATCTGAACAAAAATATAGGTTTCTCGTTTTAGATCCATACGGTTTTGTTTTTGAGTTAGCCCCTTCTCCGTATTTTCTTAGTCTAGATCTGAACAAAAATATAGGTTTTATATATTTTTCCTTTTTTATCCATACGGTTTTGAGTCCGAGTCAACCTCTTCTCCGTATCTACTTTGTCTAGATCTGAACAAAAATATAGGTTTCTCGTTTTAGATCCATACGGTTTTGTTTTTGAGTTAGCCCCTTCTTCGTATTTTCTTAGTCTAGATCTGAACAAAAATATAGGTTTCTCGTTTTAGATCCATACGGTCTTGTTTTTGAGTTAGACTCTATGAAGTCTGAAGCTTAGATTTGTTTTTGAACTAGACTCTATTAGAAGTCTGAAATTGGATTTGTTTTATAATTAGACTCTATTAGAAGTCTGAAACTAGCCTCTGTTTTCAATTGTTTTATGGTACACAGGATGGGACGATTCAGTCAGGTTCCAACGTCGAGTAGTAGTTCATACGCAACTTCCACATTTTGACAACGATCCGGATCATGCAATGGATTCCCCAAGAAATGTTTCTGCGGTCTGGAGCCTGTCATGCGAACCTCCACTACTGCCGATAATTCGGGAAGAAGATTCTTTGGATGTCGTAACTGGGATGTAATTACCTTTCTCTGTTATGTAGCCAGTTTTATTTTATCTTAACTCATCGGAAATCCGAAGATGATTGTAAATTTAAAATGTGGCTGTATAGGATGGTGGCTACCATATTATGAAGTGGTGGGATGAGGCTATGATGGAGGAGTTTCACGCCTTCACGCCGAGAGTGGACCAACATGGTGAACAAATTGATTACATCTTCCTTTGTTATGCTGAAATGTCCTGTGTTACCCACTTGGACGACGAGCTCAAAAAATTGCAGGCAGAGATAGCTCAATTAAAGGAGCTGTTGGCTGAGAAACCATCTACTCCGACAAATGGCGTCAAGTATGAGTATCTGATGTTTGCTGGTGCTATTATTATCGTCCCGATCATCTTGAGGGCATTTTGTTTCATGTAATATGTTAGTCCTGTGAATCTAGCTACAATTTTATGTAATATTAGACGAATTTCAGTCATCTTTTGAATTTCTCCATTTTATTATTCAAATTGTCCTCTTTTGAAGCTACTTACCAAAAAAACAAGAGTAATATGTTTTCGGACTTCAAATAATAAAAAATAGAGTGTCAGACATCATATGAAGTCTAACAATATTTTGTCAGACTTCAACTAATAAAAACTATAGTGTCAGACATCATATTAGTCTAACAATATTTTGTCAGACTACATACGATGTCTGGTAATATTAAAATGCGCGGGAGTTCAATTTTTTTTGTAATTTAGGCCCCAAAAATGCCCGGGAGTTATGTAAAAATGCGCGGCAGTTACGTATGTGGTAAAACCGTCGTATCGTGGTAAAACCGTATCGTTTCAACTGCCCTTATGACCCACATATAAATAGGCTTTTTACCCTTTTTTTACAGTTCTAAGGAAAAATAAAAAAACCCATTCTCTCTCAAAGCCACTGAACCGACATCTTTTTCTGGGTATCGTTTCTAGATCTGGTTTCCCTCTGCTCCGCCGCTAACCCGCGACGGTAAGATTCATCGAATCCCTCCTTGCATGACTAAACGTAGCATAACTATTAGTCCTCAGACAGCAAATCGAGTATGGCGATAGTCGGCAGACTGCAAGTGGTGTCTGATTATAGTCGTCAGACTGCGAATAGAGTCTGAAATTTTTCTCATACCTTCTCTGAGCTTTTATTTTTATTTTTTTTTAAATTCCGGATCTTGTTTCTATCTCCTCCGGTGACCTACGACGGTAAGATCCTTCGACTCTTCTCTTCGTCTACATATTTATATAACTAATACTAGCCAGATGGCAAAAGATATGTCTGACTGTGTTTGTCTGACTGCAAATGGCGTCTGGCTAGGAGTTCTCAGACTGTTCATGAATTTTTTTCCCCTTGTTGTTTCAGATTTTCTTATGGCAGATGTTGAATTCCCACAAAGGATGTTCATTGTCGGGTATGAACCAAATCCGGATAAAAGCATCCATTATTTTAGTGGACGGAGAGATCTCATGGATGATGTTAGAATAGCGCTGTTACCGGCAGAATGGCAAGAACTCCAAGAATCAGAATTTGGGGTTTTTTTGAAATTCCATGGCATCCAATTCAGATGGTGCTCAAGGATGGTCCATTACATGCTATGCTTGCAGTTAGTCTGCAAGAAGAAGTATGAGATATGGTCTCTTATTGGCGTTCAGCCTGCTAGGTTTTCCTTGAATGAATTTCGAGCCATAACCGGACTCAACTGCGACTATATCGAGAACATGGAGTACCCTGAAGTTGAATACACCAATGAGATGAGATCAATGTGGGCACTTCTTGGGGTGGATTTCGAATTGGCCCCAAGTTATTCACAATTATTAGCAGCTTGTACAAACTGTGCTGATTGGGAACCGCAACAGAGGATATGGCTGGGCTATCTAGCCATCTATGCAACCTTCATCGAGGCTCAACACTGGACAACATCCACAAGGGCTGACATGGCTAAGAATCTGCTGGTTCCAGGAACGTTAAAATCATATCCATGGGGAAGATTCGCCTTTAAGGTTCTGATAGACTCTGTTAAGGAGACAAACAAAAATTTCATGGAAGGAAAAAATTATCAGATCGGAGGTTTTACTGAGGTCCTGAACATATGGGTATATTGGGCATGCCCCAATATGGCGACAACTTATGGAGAGCCCTTCCAGAATTCCCCAACCACACCAATGCTGGCGTACCACGGATCACGAAGTCGCAAGAAAGTCAACGAAACCTTACGCCTACAGGTATTTCTTAGGCTGTTCTGAAGTCTGACATATTTTATTCCCATAAGAAGTCACATTCTGTGTCAGACATCATATGAAGTCTGACATTCTGTGTCTGACTTCATATGAAGTCTGACACAGAATGCCAGACTTCATATGAGGTCTGACATTTGTTTCAGTCTGACATTTTGTTCCAAGTCTCGTATGATGTACCTATGATGTATGTCGTTGTGAAATTTTAAATTCTTATAGTCATTTGGGTCTCTACTCATTTTGCTATGTGACTTCTAATTTGCAGTCCCACGTCAACAACCTTGTACTCACGGAAAATCATGATGACATGTTCCCCACGTGGGACAAAGATGTCGAGGAGGACGAAAAAGTTGATAACCTTGTGAGGGCAATGCTTGGACAGCTTGGGACTGCGCCTTGGAAGTGGGGTACTAAACACTGGAAAAGCGAAGGTGTGTTCAGGACTAAAGTTGGCGGTCATGTCAAGCTTGAGATTAAGTTTGAGGATGTTTTTGCGGTTGGTGAGAAAAAGCGAAAGGTTGTGGGAGTCAAGAGGAAGTTGGTACAGGATGTTTCTGATGATGAGGATGAGGAAGAAGAGGTGCAGGCAGTTGGTAAGAGACCTAGAAAAGGAAAGGCTGGTCTCACTCTTGGGGATGTTGTTCAAAAGATTGAGGATCTTCAAAAATCATTTGAATCTCGGAATGATGTATTGGTAAATAATTTCAACGAGGGTTTGAGACTGATGGGTGTCAGAGTTGATGATCTTGCCAAGAATGTCAAGAATTTGAAAGAGGAACGTGCTGGAGTTGGACAGAAGGAGAATGAGAAGGAGAAAGATACTGCTGGACAGAAGGTGAATGAGAAGACGAAAGCTGGTACTGGTGGGAAAGGTGGTGAGCTGAGGAAAGATGCAAGTGTTGCGGCTGCTGAGATGGATAAGGCGGCCGGAGTTGGTGAGGATGAAGAAGATCAACCTGAAGATCTTCAGGATCAAACTAAAGTAACTGCTGCTGCAGGAGAAAGAAAGAAAAAAGGAAAGGGATGCCAGGAACCCGAAGAAATTGGTAGTGAAGGTAAATAATCCTGTTGTTGATAATGTCGAACCTGCCAAGAGAGCGAAAACGAAGTCTGTGAAAGCAATGGTTGCAGACAAAGATGACAACCCGGCTAAGCTTACCAATCAAACTGCGGTTGATGATGGGGTTAGTCTCCAAAACCTTCAAACTCTGAATACAAATAAGGAAAAGAAAGTTGAGCCTAAGAGAAGTACCAGACTTCAGGAGAAATCCCTCAAGGGGAAGTAGCCTTCTTAGCAGTATGAATAATCTTGATTGTAAAAACATGAGCATGACCGAGTTTGTTTTATTTCCCCCTTGTTATTGTATCTGCTCTGAACTTGGATCACTGGCATTAGACTTATATCAATATTTTATTTGGTGTGATTTTAGGTAGGATTCTATTTTAATAATGCATTTTAGTTACCAGACTTCTATGGCAGTCTGGTTTGGATTTTGCTTAACACGGCTTGCTAAATTGTATATGCAAAGTATACCCGAGAGCACAGATCCAAGTCTGTTGGTCGTTACACAGTCGGCCACGGGCATAGACTTCAATGCTACGCAGAGGCTTAAGCAGGATACTAGGCAGGCAGCAGTGAAACTTATATGCAAGCGAAGGCTAAAGAGGTTAAGCAGAAGGAGAAGGTGAAGACTTCAATTAAACATGTTGTCCAAGCACAGGTTACACCGGGATATAACCCTTGTGCTGCTATCACCAAGATGCAAGTCAAGGCACTTAACGATTACAACAAAAGACAGTTGTATGTCTTAACACTCTTAACTAGACGAGTAAGTTGTATGCCTAATCTCTACACTAATTGTCTAACAACTGTATTGTTCTTTGTAGGGGTTATCCGACTAGGAATGTGAACACTTCACTCCAATGGTATTATGATCTTCGCACTCCAAAGGAATGGATGCATGACACGGTCAGTATGACTTCAATGGTTGTGAATTAAGAATTCGATTCCAATAAATCTGGTTGTATATTCAGACTTCCGAAGAAGTCTGGTTGTATATTCAGCTTTCCCAATAAATCTTGTTGTATATTCAGACTTCCGAAGAAGTCTGGTTGTATATTCAGACTTCCCAATAAATCTGGTTGTATATTCAGACTCCTCAGAATTCCTAATCAAATGTGGTTGTGTATCCAGACTTCCTAAGGAGTCTGGTTGTGTTTTGTTCTTTTATATTAACACATTTATTGTCTTGATGCAGCATATTGATGCCGAGATTGATCTGTTAAGGCTTCGTCAACAGAGCCATCCAGAATGATTCAGGAGCGATAGGATATACTTAATTGACACACTCCTTCAGGCACTGTGGCGTCAACACTATCCAGAATTTATTAAGAGCGGTTCATAAGAGAATGGATCAGCCACAACTAGAATGCTTCCTCCTGGTTGTTTTGATTACTTCACTGGTGATCTTCCCGTGTTCTGCAAATCATTGAAGCCTTGGGGGCTGGAAATTGATGAGATCTACACCGCACTCCACATGGGCGGAAATCATTGGGTAGCAATTATGATTTCTATCACGGAAAGGCACGTAACAGTCCGGGACAGCATCCTTTCTGGGAGGACTGATGAGTCGGTCGGAGCGGCAGTGGCACCAATTTGTGAGATGTTTCCTTATGCGATGCACGTCTTGGCCCCAACTGCTGATGGATGGCCTTATCCCTTCGATCGTTACACCTTCTCGATTGTCAGGAGCAAAGATCTTCCCCAAAATCAGCAAACGGGTGACTGTGGAGTGTACTGCTTGAAGTACATCGAGTTCCATTCACTAGGAATGCCGTGGCCAAAGTATCTCTGTGATAGGAACATCAAGCAGATCAGAGACAGGCTAGCTTTTGACATCATGTCTGAACTCAGGAGAACTGGTAAAGAAGGAGAACATATGGAGTATGCATTGGTGGACATCTATGGAAAGTAATAGACTTCCGATATCTTCTCCATATCTTTTGGACTCTTAAACACTGGATTATTGCATATATTTTCTTTTGCTGGTGTAAGGAACACAAATCCATCTTTTGGTGTGCTTGTTTATTTTTGGAACACACTTAAGCACTAATCCTAGTTATGTTTATTACTATGCTTGGTGAAACGGAACCCAAACAATTGAGACAAGTTTGAAAATCAGACTTCTGAAATACCATCATTACTACGTCAGACTTCGGAACCCAAACAATGAACCCTTAAAAATATCAGACTTCACTGAACCCTAAAATATATTAGACTTCAATGAACCACAAATATATCACACTTCATTACACCCTAAAACTTATCAGGCTTCACTGATACCACATTTAAGACTTCAAGCATTTCTAGTCAGCCTCAGGGTGTGGAAAATCCCAAACAGCGAACTCTTAAAAATATCAGACTTCACTGAACCCAAAAATATGTCAGACTTCAATGAACCACAAATATATCACACTTCATTACACCCTAAAACTTATCAGGCTTCAATGATACCACATTTAAGACTTCAAGCATTTCTAGTCAGCCTCAGGGTGTGGACAATTAGGTTGTTTGTGGCCTGGTTGTCTACAATTCGAACAGCAATATTGCTTGTGCAGTTTCCGCGGTTTACTGCCCTTCTTCTTGGCGATTTCTAGCATAGATTGCCACCTCGACTTCTTTTGTATTCCAGGCTTCCGCCTCTCTTCCGGCGGAAGGACACGCACGTTGTCATGACCAGATGTGCCTTTTAAATCCTTTGGTAAGATGTTGCGAGAGTATGCAGCGTACAAGTAGTCCGTTCTGTAAGATGGACATACAAGGGTAAAAATGTGTAGCTCAAGTTCCGGTGCAGCGCATATGGCATGTGAGCAGGGTATCTTTTCGTAATCCCAAACACAACATTCACACGTATGATGTTCCAAATCGACAACAAAATCCCAATGTCCTCCCTTAACAACAAACTGATACGTATCCACGCGTTCTGCCATCATCATATCTGCATAATATTCACGAATAGCCAGCAAATATTCAACTCCTCTGCTAAATGTTGTTGAGAGACTCATTGCATCTAGCCGCCTTTTACAAAACCACGTCCCTAGTTTCTCTTGTATAAACTCTAAAAGGAAAGATATGGGATATCCTTTTGCCTTCTTAACTGCGGAGTTTATAGATTCAGCAATGTTGCTCGTCTTTATGTTGTACCTGTCTCCAACAATTCGAATGAGGTTTACACAAGTAAGAACTAGAAAGTATTAAGAAAAACCATACAATTTCAGACTTCTTCTGTCGTCTGGTATATACTCAGACAGCAGGAGAAGTCTGATAATAGTATCAGACATCAATAGAAGTCGAAGACGAAAATATTAAGTCTGACACTTATTGTCATACCGCACAAGTACCTGTCTCCGCCGAAATGGACGCGTGACCATAGCCTCACATCCGCCTGAAGGAATGTTTAGAGCAATCCTGATTCAATTTTCAGATTCAGATTATCCTAAACATGCGGATCTAGGTTCTTCTCGAATAGAAACAATGATAGATCTCACCTTTTACCTGTTTATGCAGCGGAAAGGGAGAACAGGTCAGAGATCAGAGAGTCACCAAGTGATAACTCCTCCAGAGGTTCACACACGCACACCAAGCAGGAAGAGAGGCTGCTAGACCACACGGGAATCGGCGCAGAGAGAGAGGAGGCTCGCGGCTGGCTAGGGTTAATTTCCTGAACTCGTCTCAAGTTTTATTTATAAAACTTGTTCAGTTCCGTTTGGGCCTTTGGCCCAAATACCAATTAACTCGAAGGCGTTCTCGCACTGTGTCGATCGACACACCATGTGCATCGATCGACACACAGTGGTTAAACCCTTTTATTCTCTCTAAGTACGGTAAATGCCTAGCACTTTTACCGTACTTCTGCTAAACCGTTCCTACACATTTTCCTGTTAGCTTAGGCGTGTGACCCATATGGGATCATATAATAGAGGCAATAAGTCCAAGACTTATAGATCATGAGCGGACTCTAGCAAGCCATCATGACCCCCAGTATTATATGACTTATGTCTGATCATTGACATACTCTTACTTTCTAGAGACAGTACCGAGATTACTGGACACAATTCCAACAATCTCCCACTTGTACTGGAATCTCTGTATTCATAATCCTTTTGTCTCAATATCTCGATTAGTCATAAGGCAAGATTAGTGTCATCCTTATAAAGCCTAATCTTGTTCATCGGACTCTGATTCGATACTGACAATCCAAACGACTCGGGACAGTCCGTTTGAGCATGGCCATGCATTTTCCAGTATTCAAATCTCCGATTGGCCTAGAGATATTCACTCCATTTATATTGGAGGGACAAATCCCGTCTTGTTCCATCACTGTAAACTACTCATTTCATAATGTACCCAAACAAGGTCCTTATAACTATCGCAGAACGACAGCGTTAGACAATGATCAAAGTGCATCAGTCCATGTGCAGTCACATGCATGCGAACTCAGGTCTAAGGACTATACTCTATAGTCGTAGTAAGAATCTCTTATGACACAGATATAAATATCCTGAAGAGTTCTTATAAGCGGGTCTTGTCCGGTCGTATGTTCCCCAACATACACCTATGTACTGACTTTGATGCCGCGCATCTATGACACACTGAGACTTTGTCATAAGTCACGTACCAATCCAGTCTCACACGGTTGTTGGTGTTCCAATTTCAACAACCTTCGACTAGGGACATAATGATATAAGTCATTTATCAAATATAGGGTCTCATGATCAAGCTAAATGACTTTGATAACTCAAGATCAAGTCATTTACTTCGATGACCTATAAAATGGTTTATATCACTTTGGAACGATTATTTCATCACAGTTAAAATAATCTTGAAATAATAATTTCATTAAACATCTTAAATGTTATTTCAAGAACATATCCAATAACTAAATAAAGCCCTTTAATAACTCCCACTGAAATTAAGACTACATCTTAATTTCACTTATCCTACAGCAACAGTCCGCGACTCGTGCTTAGGCCTAAGGAGTGGCTTCGTTAATAGATTAGCAACGTTCTCATTCGTTGAAACTTGCTGATCTACTTAACATCTCTGTCATTTATCTCACGGAATAGGTTATACCTATCCTTAAGGTGTTTGGACCTCTGATGTGCAGCTAGTCTCATCTATGCTGGAAATCACATCAAGTTCAGTGACGAACTCTTCTTTCCAAACAACCTCTTTCGCCACTTCCCAAGCTGCGAAATGTTCAGCTTAAGTCATGGAGTCAGCAACAGTGCCTTGCACCGCCAGATAGACACAAGATATAACCGGACTGTGATCGGAAATCATCTTTGTCTATTGGAAACTTGCCTTTCAGACTCTACCGACTTGTAGCACCTCACTTTCTCCGTAAATCAAGAACTTATCCTAAGTATTTCTCAAATACTTTAGGACATTCTTTACGGCAATCCAGTGATTCTTTGCTGGATTTGACTGGTCTTTACTTGTCTTGCTTAACATTAAAGCAACATCAAACAAGTACGTTTCATGGCATACATGATAGATCCAATTGCCGACGCATATGGAATCTTATCCATGCATTTAAGCTCAGCAGTTATCGTAGGACACTGTGTCTTGCTTAACGTAATGCCATGTGACATTGGCATAAAACCCTTCTTGGAATGCTGAAAACGTGTAGGACTTTGTCGGGATAAGAATCCTGACTTTGTCCTACCAGCTCTTTCGGATCTCTATCTTTAGATCCAAAATTCAAGAATATACGTGGCTTTACCCATGTCAATCATTAGAACCAACTCCCAAGCCAGTCCTTTACCGACTGCAGCATTGGGACGTCATTTCCGAGAATCAGTATGTCATCGACATACAATGTGAGAAATGCAATATCGCTCCCACCAATCTATTAGTAAACGCACAGTTCCAATTCGTTCCTGTTCAAGTCAAAACCTTGACTACTTCAACAGAACGAAGATTCCAACTCCGATATGTTTGCTTCCATCCATGAATGGATCGATGAAGCTAACTTACATAAAATGTAATTTTTCGGAGAGTTCGGGCTCACTATCGCTTCTTTGAATTTCGCAGATTCGTCGCTTTCAATGATCATCAGATCATGCGAACTTTCAATGATTATCAGGTTCAACTAATGACGAGAAATCACTCTCGGATTAGTAACTGATTCATTCATATCTGCGAACTTCAGGCTCCACAGGTGCAGATTTCAATGATTATCAGGTTCAACTAATGACAAGAAATCACTCTCGGATTAGTAACTGATTCATTCATATCTGCGAACTTCAGGCTCCACAGGTGTAGATTCTACAGAAAACTGTAAATCCATCCGTTGCTCTCCCTCAACAGGTTGAGCAGCCTCCTGTATGTCTCGAATTTCTTCGAGTTATACTTTTACTCCCACTGTTCTTCTTGGAAAGTAACTTCCCTTCTTAGAAAACAGAATGGACGTAAAAGTAACAAGCCTTAGTTTCCCTAGGACAACCAGCGAAGTAGCTCAACTACAAATATTCAGTAAAGACGAATTTGGATCGATTCCAATCCACATTTACGTGGTGTCTTTCAACTGATATTGGTGGAACCTTTTTCAGCGTAAACTTAGATATTTCTAGAGCGTTATTCTTAAATAATATCATGGAAGATTCGTGTGACTCATCTTTAATCATTTCTTATAAGATCTGATTCTTTCTCACAGAAAAACCTTCAGGTTTTCAGGAGAAATGAGCTGTGAAACGATTTCACACTCATTCAGATGATCACACAATCAATGACTTAAGTATTCTCACTCGTGATTTAATCCAGAGTCTTAATACTTTTGTCATTCAGATCCTATACTTCATTCTGGAACTCTTTCGACCATGTCAAAGAATTCCGACTTGTGTCTCATCAAATGAACACAGTCACACTCACTGAAGTAATCAGTAGAGACAATGAAGTACAGGAAATTTTCTCTGGCATTACTGCTCATTGGGCCACATACATGAGTATGTTCCAGGTCCAATAAGCCTTTGGGCCTTTCTCTAGCTCGGCTAAGATAGGCCCTTTACCTTTTGGTCCAGTGAACAGAATTCAGGTCTCATAAGATATCTTATCAAATGAGCCCAACAGTCCATAACTATGGGATTTCTGAATCCGACTTACTCTTTGTGACCAAGACTTTTATGCCAAGGAAAATCAGGTTTAATTCATCAGATTTAAACCAATTCGGTATTTATGTTACATTTAGGCACTCTTTGGTTTAAGATATAAAACCCATTCCATGAACAGGGTGCTACAATTAATATTTCATTAAGATCAAAAGAACAAAAACTTGTCTTTTATCAAAATGAAAAACATTCAAATTCTTACAAGAAAATGAAAGACAACTTTGCTTAAAGCAGGCACATTGTAGCAATTACTTAATACAAAACCAAGCCTTGAAGGGATCTATAAGTGAAAACCCTACGGCTGAGGCAGCATCCCAAGCTCCTTCCAGACATGTAGTTTCACTTGCCCTTCCTTCAAAGTTCTACTGTTGCCCAGGCTCTGCATATTATTACAAATATCAGTGCCACAACCAGTATCCAATACCTATAAGGTAGAACTTGAAGTAATAACATGAATACCTGAGGAAGTAGTCGCATACATCAACTTCAACTCCTCATCATCTTCCATGAATTTAATGCAATCTCTCTTCCAATGCCCTGTCTCCTTACAGTAGCAGCACTTACCAACGTAAGAGGTATCTGACTCGGGCTCAGAAGACACACGCTTGCCATGATTCAAAATCTGGACAACTTTGTCTTCACCCTTGTCAGCATTAGGTTTAGTAAACCTACCCTTCTCATTCATGAGATTGTACAGGGTACTCTTCACGTTTGGCTCAACTGTCTTGAGCATATCATGCAGTTCAGTCAGCGTCTTCGTTAAGCCTTTCTTGATATAGTTCCTTCTGAACTTATCATAGCTTGACGGCAGTGACTGCAGAATGATCTCAGTTGCCAACTCTTGGCTAACTGGATAATCCAGTTTCCTCAGGTTATCAATGTAACCCATCATTTTACTGACATGAGGACTCACTGGATTATCATTTGGTAGCTTGCAGCTAGTGAGAGACTTAACCAACCGGTATCTCTCCACTCTTATCTGCTCCTGAAATTTCAATTTCAGGCTGCTGATCATCTCTATTGGCGACTCCATGTTCTCATATTGCTTCCGCAAGTCTGAGTCCATGGTAGCCAATATCAGACCACGCACATCTACCGCATCATTATAATGCTTATTCCAAGCATCATATACTGCATGAGAAGCATTGGACCCGATCCTCACGGGGAGAGCTCTCTCAAGGACATAGTCCTTTCTCTCCTGTCTGAGAACTAGCCTCAGGTTCCGCGACCAAGTCAAGAAATTTGATCCGTTCAGCTTGTCCATCTTAAGGACAGACCGGATCGAGAAAGTGTTTTGATTGTTTGTGCTAGTCATAACTGAAAATTAAGATAAAAGGATTTTAGTTAATATGTTCAATATGATTAATCTCGCATTATACTTAATATGATTAATCACGCATTATATTCAATAACATAAGTTACCCTCAATAGAATATAATGATTCCAAGATCCACATATAACTAAGATCAAAGTGGGCCACTGGCCGTCACCCAACCTTAGCTTATATCGGTAAGCCCTATATCGGCTAATTATATCCGTGATATAACTCTTGGTTGTGAATCTGGGCCCGAGGCCCAATTCACTCTGATGTCTCAAGGCCCGGGACTCCCGATGGCCTAGTCAAGAAAACCAGACTATACAGTCATGTAATCATTAATGTCTGGGACTCCCAATGACATTTATGAATCACAAACCGTCTTATCCACGCAAAAGTAGACACCCTCACACTGTAAGGCCATGAATACAATTGAATGGGCTTCGACAGCTGACATAGACTGGGCAAGACATCCAACGCTTGATATTATTTGAGGTTCGTAGGTTCATTAAAATTTCATTCCCAAAATAGAAGATTACTATTTCGGGAAACTTTCTATTTTTGGAAACCTACTATTTTAGGAAACTTTCTAAAATTGGAAACTTTCTTAAACCGGAAACTTTCTAACTTTAGAAATTTCTTTAAAATCCAAAACCCGCAAATCTAGAAACTTCTATTTTAAGAAACTTTCTAATTTCAAAATTTCGGAAACTTTAATTTAAAATCGACTTTATAATTTTATAAAATAAATTTTAAATTAATCTGAAGAAAGACTCAAATAATTGGCCCAATTGTTTTAACTTCTTGGCCCGAGGCCCAAGAATTGGTCCATGTCCAAGACATGACCCAATTGTCCAATTAAATGACATAACCGGTCTGGTTCATTAAAATTGGTCTAACCAAATTTTAATTACTACGATGACCACAATTGTCAACCGGTTATTTACTAAACCGGATTTTCTCAATTTATTTGGTCCAACCAAATCAAATTAGAAAATCCTGGTTTAGGCACAAAATCCAATTTTCGACTTTGGATTTCTTATCCCGGTTTAACCAGAACTTAATAAAATTATTAAGTCTGTTTATTAAACCGTGACGTTTTTAAGTTTTAATTAAATTAAACCGAGCCAAAACCCTAACCGCATCGATCGACGCTCTCAGCATCGATCCTGCATCGATCGTGCATCGATCCTGCATCGATCGATGCTCTCACGCGTGCACGAACGGTTAACAGATTTGGCCGAGAGATTCTCGCGAGATCCATGCGATCGTTTGATCGATCCATGCGATCGTGGTCAATCTCTCGCGGTTGCAACGATCGATCCATGCATTGCATCGATCGATGCAATGCGATCTCAGTCGATGCAAAAATCAGTTTAGGTCGCATACCAAATCAATATAGCTTGGTCATGCGATTTTTCAACTGTTTGTTTAGGATTCAATTTTTGTTTCTTAAGTGTTTTAATCTTATCAGTAGATTGATTCAAAAACACTTCTTTAAACAATCCTAAACATGAATCTAAACAAGAAAAACCAGAACCAATAGCTCTGATACCACTGAAGGAATGTTTAGAGCAATCCTGATTCAATTCTCAGATTCAGATTATCCTAAACATGCGGATCTAGGTTCTTCTCGAATAGAAACAATGATAGATCTCACCTTTTACCTGTTTATGCAGCGGAAAGGGAGAACAGGTCAGAGATCAGAGAGTCACCAAGTGATAACTCCTCCAGAGGTTCACACACGCACACCAAGCAGGAAGAGAGGCTGCTAGACCACACGGGAATCGGCGCAGAGAGAGAGGAGGCTCGCGGCTGGCTAGGGTTAATTGCCTGAACTCGTCTCAAGTTTTATTTATAAAAATTGTTCAGTTCCGTTTGGGCCTTTGGCCCAAATACCAATTAACTCGAAGGCGTTCTCGCACTGTGTCGATCGACACACCATGTGCATCGATCGACACACAGTGGTTAAACCCTTTTATTCTCTCTAAGTACAGTAAATGCCTAGCACTTTTACCGTACTTCTGCTAAACCGTTCCTACACATTTTCCTGTTAGCTTAGGCGTGTGACCCATATGGGATCATATAATAGAGGCAATAAGTCCAAGACTTATAGATCATGAGCGGACTCTAGCAAGCCATCATGACCCCCAGTATTATATGACTTATGTCTGATCATTGACATACTCTTACTTTCTAGAGACAGTACCGAGATTACTGGACACAATTCCAACACCGCCTCCTCCAGGTAATCAGCAAGTTCAGGATTTACCGCTCGTATGGAAGCCATGTTTCAATCAAAATCGTAAATCGTATATGCGTAAGCCGCTTTTTTCACTAAGTACAGAAGATGTTTTCCCCTGAACTTGGTAACTATGTTATTTTGTAGATGGTAATAGCATATCCCTCGTTGTGCCCAAGGGAAAACTGCTTCACACGCATTCTTGATAGACTCGCATCTATCCGAGACTATGACCAAAGGATATTGGTCTGAGATGCATTCTTTCAGCTTTGTGAAAAACCATTCCCACGAGTCATCCTTCTCAGAGTCTACAATTCCGATGGCCAACGGAAATATTTGAAAATTTTCGTCTTGTGCGGCCGCCACTAACATAACACCCCCATACTTTCCATTAAGATGAGTACCATCCAACACAATGACTCTTCTAAGAAACGTAAACCCATATATGGAAGCTCCAAATGCTATAAATAGATATTTAAATCTATTCTTCTCATCTAGTTCAAGAGCAGTTACTGTTCCCGGGTTGGTTTGCCTGATTCCATGCAAAAAAGAAGGAAGTCTCTCGTACCCATCCTCCGCTGTTCTGTTGGATCCCGATGGATCTAGGGTTTGTTATATTGAATTTAGAACCAACCTCGTTCTTACCTTTTGGCAGCGGAAGAGATGGTGAACGAGATCAGTGGAGCAACGCAACGCTTTGCCTCTACCAGATACACACGCACGCTCGCTGGAAACGGGATGCTAGTGCCGGATCAATGGGGATCGAAAGGTTCTGGTGTGTCTAGAGTTTCTGTCAAGAAAACTGGACGGCTTTCTTGTTTAGGTCGAACTAAACACGTTTTATTCGACCTAAACGTGCTTAACGGGCCAGACTCAATTAAGCCATAACCCGAAAAGCCTGTTCGGAAAATCCGAACTGTGTCGACCGAAACACAAGCTGTGTCGATCGACACAACACCTTAATATCGATTCTTATGTGTATTTCAATACACATAACATGATCATTGTCACAATGATCATTCCCATGTCGTAGCTTCCAGTTCGCTTAGGTGTGTGACCCTATAGGATCATATAATACTGGCAGTAAGTCCACGACCTACAGATTGCAAGAGGCTTCTAGCAAAGCATTGCAAACGCCCAGTATTATACGAATGTCAGATCTCGACACACAACTATCACAGGAGTGAGTACAGGTGTGATTTCAGGACACTATCCCAACAATCTCCCACTTGTACTGGAATCATCAATTCCTATAATCCTTTTGTCTCTATATCTCGATTTGGCATAAGGCAAGATTTGTGTCATCCTTATTAAGCCAACATCGTGTTTATCGAACTCCTGATCTCATACTGAACATTACAAACAACTGAACTACAAATCGTTTGAGTGCGGCCACACATTTTCTCAGTATTCAATCTTCGATAGGCCCTGAGATATTTATCCCCCGTTTTTCAGGAGGGATAAATTCCATCTTGTTCCATCCCTGTTTCAACGCACACTTCATGATAAACTTGAACAGTGTCGTTATAGCCGCCAGTTACGGATCGACGTTTGACAAAGTCAAAATGTACCAATTCATATGCAAGAAAGCATGATGAACTCAGGTCTTAGGACTATACTCTATAGTCGTAATGAGAACCTCTTATGACACATATATTACTATCTTGTAGACTTCTCATTAGCGGGTCATGTCCGATCATATGTCCACTGACATATATCTATGTGACTGACTGCGATAATCATATCATTGGCTCCATGAAACTTAGCCAACAGTCACCTCACAATCTAGTCTCTAACGGTTGTTAGTGTCCCGATTCTACAACCTTGACTAGGGACAAAATAATTTATTAACTTATAGGGTTTCATGATCAAGTTCTCAACTTGATGACCTATAATATGTCATAAACTTATTTTGGGACCATTATTTAGATCACAATAAATAATGCTGAAATCAAATTTCATTAAACACTTCTAAAAGAATGTTTACAATAGCGTCTTATTATAACTAAAACAAAAACCAAAACTCCCACTAGAATCAAGATTACATCTTAAGATCTCTAATGCCTACAGCAGTCGTATGACTCTCATGCTTAGGCCTTGGGAGTGACTTGGTTAGAGGATCAGCGACGTTCTCGTTTGTCGGAACTCGGCTGATCTTCACATCACCTCTATTGACAATATCACGAATCAGATGATATTTCCTCTCAACGTGTTTGGACTTCTGGTGTGACCTGGGTTCTTTCGCCTGAGCAATGGCTCCATTGTTATCGCAGAACAAAGCCACTGGCTCCAAGATACTAGGAACCACACCAAGTTCAGTCATGAACTTCTTGATCCAAACAGCTTCCTTTGCCGCTTCTGAAGCACCAACATATTCAGCTTCCGTTGTGGAGTCAGCTACGGTATTCTGTTTAGAGCTCTTCCAGCTCACCGCACCGCCATTTAGACAGAAGACATATCCAGACTGTGATCGGAAATCGTCTCTGTCCGTCTGAAAACTCGCATCGGTGAATCCATTCACCACAAGTTCATCACTATCTCCATACACAAGGAAATTGTCCTTAGTATGTCTCAAATACTTGAGAATATTCTTGACAGCTGTCCAGTGAGCTTCACCTGGATCAGATTGCTATCTACTCGTCATGCTTAACGCGTAAGCTACATCTGGACGAGTGCAGAGCATGGCATACATAATAGATCCTATTGCAGAGGCATAAGGAATCCTATTCATGCGTTCTCGCTCAGCAGGTGTCGCCGGACACTGCTTCTTGCAGGGACTCTTGCCATGAGACATTGGTATGAAGCCCTTCTTGGAATCGTGCATCCTGAATCTGTGCAACACCTTATCTATATAAGTGTCTTGGCACAATCCAATCAGCTTGTTAGTTCTATCTCTGTAGATTCTGATTCCAAGAATGTATGCGGCTTCTCCCATGTCTTTCATGGAAAAACAACTTCCTAGCCAAGTCTTAATAGACTGAAGCAACGGAACGTCATTACCGAGGAGGAGTATGTCATCGACATACAGTACAAGAAATGCAATTTTGCTCCCACTTGTCTTCTTGTATACACATGATTCTTCTTCGTTCTTGATGAAACCGAATTGTTTTACTGCTTCATCAAAACGAAGATTCCAACTCTGTGATGCTTGCTTCAACCCATAAATGGATTTATGAAGCTTGCATACCTTCCCAGCGTTTTTAGGATCGACAAAACCTTCAGGCTGTGTCATGTACACATCCTCTTCCAGAATACCATTCAGGAATGCGGTTTTGACATCCATCTGCCAAATCTCATAATCATAATGAGCAGCAATCGCTAGAAGAATCCGAATAGATTTAAGCATAGCTACTGGGGAATAGGTTTCATCATAGTCAATACCATGAATTTGTTTGAAACCTTTAGCCACCAATCTCGCTTTGTAAATCTGTACATTGCCATCCACGTCAATCTTCTTCTTGAAGATCCATTTACACTCAATGGCTTTTACACCACTAGGTAAATCGACCAAGGACCATACTTGGTTTTCTGACATGGATGTCATTTCGGATTTAGAGGCTCCAAGCCACTTTTCGGAGTCCGGGCCCATCATTGCTTTCGCAAAGGTCGCTGGTTCGTCACCTTCAATGATCATCAGATCATTTGAATTGGTTACGAGAAATCCATAGTATCTCTCGGGTTCGTGACGGATCCTTCCGGATCTGCAAACTTCAGGCCCCACAGGCGCCGGTTCCACAGAACTTTGTGGATCCAACTGCTGCTCTTCCTCAATAGGTTGGGCAGTCTCCTGTGCATCTTGAATTTCTTCGAGATGTACTTTACTCCCACTGTTTTTCTTAGAGAGAAACTCCCTCTCAAGAAAAGAACAGTCCCGAGCAACAAATACCTTGTTCTCAGATTGGTTGTAAAAGTAATATGCCTTGGTTTCCCTAGGATAACCAACGAAATAGCATTTATCTGATTTGGGTACAAGCTTGTCGGAGATTAAACGTTTGACATAAGCCTCGCAACCCCAAATCCTTAGGAAAGACAGACTAGGAACGTTCCCAGTCCACAGTTCATGTGGTGTCTTTTCTACTGATTTAGATGGCACTCTATTCAGTGTGAACGCAGACGTTTCTAGAGCATATCCCCAAAAGGATAGTGGAAGATTAGAATGACTCATCACAGACCGAACCATATCCAATAAAGTTCGATTTCTCCTCTCCGACACTCCATTCCATTGGGGTGTACCAGGAGGAGTGAGTTGTGAAACGATTCCACACTCGCTCAGATAGTCGCTGAATTCTTGGCTCAAGTATTCCCCTCCGCGATCCGATCGCATAGTCTTAATACTCTTGCCAATTTGATTCTGTACTTCATTCTTGAATTCCTTGAATCTATCAAAGGATTCTGACTTGTGTCTCATCAAATAGACATAGCCATACCTACTGAAATCATCAGTAAAGGTAATGAAGTATTTGAAATTTCCTCTGGCAGCAGTACTCATCGGCCCACATACATCAGTATGAACAAGGCCCAATAAATCACTGGCCCTTTCATTTGGTTTGGTGAAAGGGGCTCTAGCCATTTTGACCACCAAACAAGACTCGCATTTCTCACATGATTCAAAATCAAATGAGCCCAGAAGCCCATTTCGATGGAGCCTCTGGATGCGTTTCTCATTGATATGGCCCAAACGACAATGCCATAAGAAAGTCGGGTTTTCGTCATTGGACTTAAACCTCTTTGTATTTATGTTAAAGACAGGCATTTCTTGGTTTAATATATATAACCCATTTTCTAATGGGGCGCTACCATAAAAAGTACCATCACGATTAAAAGAACAAACTTTATTCCTAACAGCAAAATCAAAACCTTCCAAATCCAAAACGGAAACTGAAATTATGTTTGTGCTTATCGCAGGTACAAAGTAGCAATTATTCAAAATTAAAACCATGCCCGATGGTAAGGACAACTCGTAGGTGCCTACGGCCAGTGCAGCAACCTTAGCTCCATTCCCGACTCGTAGCTCTACTTGTCCTTTCTTCAGCGTCCTACTGTTTCTTAGTGCCTGCACATCAGTACAAATATGAGCACCGCAGCCGGTATCCAATACCCACGAAGTAGGACTAGAAGACATAACATTAAGTTCGATAACATAAATACCTGAGTCAGACGCATCATACGTCTTCTTCAGCTTCTTGTAATCTTCCATGAACTTCTTGCAGTCTTTCTTCCAATGCCCCAACTGCTTGCAGTAGTTGCACTTATCCTCAGGAGACGGCCCGGATTTGGGCTTCGGCTTGGGCTTGTCCTGACTTTCAGCCTGGACAACCTGGGCCTTACCCTTACCCTTCTTAGGTTTCTTAAACCTTTTACCCCCTTGTACCATCAGGACATTGGGAGTAGCCTTCTTGAGATTCGGTTCTGCTGTCTTCAGCATACCGTGCAACTCAGTCAATGTCTTAGTCATGTTTTGCATGTTGTAGTTCATAATGAACTGATCAAAACACGACGGCAATGACTGCAGAATCATGTCAGTGGCCAGCTCCTGGCTAATGGCACAGTCCAGTTTCCCCAGGTTATCAATGTAACCCATCATTTTAAGGACATGAGGACTTACTGGACTGTACTTAGCCAGCTTGCAATCCATGAGAGATTTAACCGTCTGGTATCTCTCTGTGCGAGCTTGCTCCTGAAACAAAGCTTTCAGGCTGTTAATCATCTCAATGGGTGACAACACGTTCTCATATTGCTTCTGCAGCTCAGAGTTCATAGTCACCAGCATTAGACAATTAACATCTTTGACATCCGCTGAATGCTTATCCCAAGCATTCTTTTCTGTCTGCGGAGCATTGGAACGTGGCCTCTCGGTGAGAACTCTTTCAAGGACATTTTCCTTGTTCTCTTGCCTGAGAACTATTCTCAGGTTCCGATACCATTCCAAGAAATTAGATCCATTTAACTTGTCCTTCTCAAGGACGGATCTTAGTGAGAAAGTGTTGATGTGATTTGAGACAGACATAGCTGTAATTCAAAAAGGTAAATTTTAGTTATAAAGCACAAGAAATGAGAATTCTTATCTAATAAGAAAACTCCCATTGTATTCAAACTATGTTTCCTCATATGAATACAATGTGCCAAGATCCTCAGATTACTAAAATTCGAGTGGGCGACTCGCCGTTACTCAAGCTTTAGTTATCTAGGTAAGCAAATCATTGCTAATTGTACTCAGTACAACTCTTGGTCGTGAATGAGACAAACTATGTCCAATCCACTCTGATGTCTCTGGGCCCAGAACTTCTGACAGCCCAGTCAAGTATAACAAATCTTTTATCTGTCTTGTGATCAGTGACAGTTGCACTGCAAGTCTGTCAATGACCACCTGCCTTACCCATGTTGCAGTGGATATCAAGGACTCCAAGATATCCAACAAAACGACACGAGTCTTGACAGTAGACAAGATCAGGCAAGACATCAAGATCACTTGATATTTAGTTGAGGAAAAGAACTAATGTTATCTTGATTTATATTCACTATATATATCAAAAATAATAACTTTTAATTAAAACATTTAGTTTTATTAAGTTTAGATTCATCTAATACTTTTAGGATTAGATTATTCTGGTTTATGCAAATTTGTGGTCAAACCAGCATATCTGCGGACGTTGTGTCGATCGACACCAACCATTGGTATCGATCGACGCAACTCTATTTAAACCGTTCTTCGATAACCGGTCAAACCGGATCGAATTTACTTAACCGATTCAATTCAATTGAACCAGTTCGGTTTAATGGTCCATGTCGATCGTCACACACTGTGTGTCGATCGATATGACCAAACCAGAATCAATTTGGTTAATAAAATTAACCGAGCTAGATAACCGGTCCAATCCAATTGAACCGATCTATCTGATCGCATTGCCCGTGTCGACCGACACACCCAGTGTATCGATCGACGCAATACGATTACGGGTACTCGATCTCAGATCGAAACCCTAGAATTATTTACGGATTTTCGCTTTGTATCGACCGACACACGCTTTGTGTCGATCGATACTGTGCGATAAACCCTAAATTTTATTCGCGAGTTTTCGCTCTGTGTCGACCGACACACGCTTTGTGTCGATCGACACCCTGCGACAAACCCTAAAATTTTATAATTGCGCCGCGGCGTGTCGACCGACACACGCTTTGTGTCGATCGACACAGTGCGTTTTCATCAATTCTTCATCTTTTCAACATGAACAAAACCGAGAATTACTCTATGAAAACACGATTCAACAAGCAATATACAGATCAACAACATCAAGTTTCGATTTTATATTACCAGTTTCAATAGCTAAACCCTAAGCATGCTCTGATACCACTGTTGGATCCCGGATGGATCTAGGGTTTGTTATATTGAATTTAGAACCAACCTCGTTCTTACCTTTTGGCAGCGGAAGAGATGGTGAACGAGATCAGTGGAGCAACGCAACGCTTTGCCTCTACCAGATACACACGCACGCTCGCTGGAAACGGGATGCTAGTGCCGGATCAATGGGGATCGAAAGGTTCTGGTGTGTCTAGAGTTTCTGTCAATAAAACTGGATGGCTCTCTTGTTTAGGTCGAACTAAACACGTTTTATTCGACCTAAACGTGCTTAACGGGCCAGACTCAATTAAGCCATAACCCGAAAAGCCTGTTCGGAAAATCCGAACTGTGTCGACCGACACACAAGCTGTATCGATCGACACAACACCTTAATATCGATTCTTATGTGTATTTCAATACACATAACATGATCTTTGTCACAATGATCATTCCCATGTCGTAGCTTCCAGTTCGCTTAGGTGTGTGACCCTATAGGATCATATAATACTGGCAGTAAGTCCACGACCTACAGATTGCAAGAGGCTTCTAGCAAAGCATTGCAAACGCCCAATATTATACGAATGTCAGATCTCGACACACAACTATCACAGGAGTGAGTACAGGTGTGATTTCAGGACACTATCCCAACATGTTCCTCTCACAATATTTTGAGCATGTAATAATGCTCTGTATGCGGTTGTGTAGCTCATCCTAATCCCAAACTGCTTCTTCATTGATACTTTAACATGCTTTGGTGTTATACCCTCAATTATACCAAAAGATTCAGTAAACAACCAACCAATATAAACTGGAGTATAACGTTTGCGCGTAGACATCCGGTCCACCATCGAACATGTATGGGTTTTTGAATAGCTCATCACCCAATACTTGTTTGGTTCGCTCTTCACACACGCTCGAACCATCCACTTGCATCCTTCCACTCGACATTTAGCCACAAAACGTGTCTTGTCAGACTTCTCAGTCATGAATGCGAATTTCTTCAATATCGCCGTCAAACGTAGCTCTGATATTAGGTCATTTTTGCTATCAAAACACTTATGGAGAAAGATACCCTCAGACAAGTCCCTTTTGCCACCGCACCGATTACTGGTACCCTCCAACTCATATTTCTTATAATCTTCATCTTCTTCCACATCTACATCTTCATGTTTCACTTTCCCATATAGGCTATAATCAGCATCGTCATGGTAAGCCTCAGCGTGTTTCCTGAAAACATTTTCAGGCACATCCAAATTTCCAACACCATCGTTACCACCACCACCACAAACAGAATCATCCGAGACTGAGTCCACATCTTCCTCATCCTTGACTTCGTCATCTACGTCATCTTCGTCCAAATCTTCAACTTCAACTTCATATTTTTCATGACAATTCACCGCATCATCAACTTCCATACGGGATCGGCTCGAGACACAAAGACGGATTAAATGTGTATTAGCTAACTCGACCATGCTCCTTACTTGTCTATCATTTGTGACATAAACCGGAGGGCTATCCGGATCCATTAGTTTCAAGAGTGCTTACGGCAATTGATATGATAACACCACCAACTCGGTTTTCCTGTCCAGCATATAATCATCTTGTACCATCTCAACAAGTTCTTGATGTGTAGAACCATGGCGCAAAGTGATAAACCGCCCTCCTTTCACCTTATCAACCACAAAATGCCAAATCTGGTCTCTCACAACCCATTCACCAAAGTTAACAGGTAACTGAACCATTATCTGTATAAACAAACACGTATAAACCACATTAGAGATCTTTTGGTTAAAGCCAGACTTCTTGGAGAAGTTTGATGCTATTCGCTATCTTGCCAATATTATTCAAAAATTGATTTAAAAATAATTACCATATATAACAATGTAAAACTAACGCAGAAGGAACATATAAAACTAACACACATTTATAAAATTTAAAATCAGCGAAATTAATCGCATATATAAAATAAAATGCATTTTTTAAGTTTTTAACATTTCAGACGGCTATAGCTGTCTAATCAAGGTGAAACCAGACCTCTATGGCTGTCTGAAAAAGGGTATTTTTGCAATTGAAATCGAAATGTCAGACAGCGGATGCAGTCTGAAATCTATCAGACAGCGTCAGGTGTCTGCTTTGGAAATTTTGTCAGACATCTTATGAAGTCTGAGAAAAAGGGTAGTTTTGCAATTGAATTTGAAATGTCAGACTTCTCTAAGAAGTCTGAAACCTTTCAGACTTCTCGGGGAAGTCTGACAAGAAGTCGAGGGTAGTTTTGCAATTGATTTTGAAATGTCAGACTTCAACAAGAAGTCTGAAAACTTTCAGACAGCTTGAGCTGTCTGACAAGTTTTTCAGACAGCTATGGAAGTCTGACAAAAAACATCGCATTTACGGTTTTTATCCATCGTTGACCAAAATTCAAATTTTCAGATGTCTATAGCCGTCTGGCAAAAGTTTAGAATTTCAGATGTCTATAGCCGTCTGATACTTTTTTTTGCTTATTTTCAGACTGCTTTAGATGTCTGACGATTTTTTCGCTAATCCTGGTCAACATCTGAAAATTTGGGTCAATTGCAGTTTCTACCCCTCCTTTTTGTCAGACATCGGATTCCGTCTGACAAAAAGTCAACAATCGGTCAATTTTTTGCCAGACAACATCAGAAGTCTGACGAAAAAATCAAATTACAATCAATTGCAAAACTACCCTCTTCTTATTTAGACTTCTTAGTGAAGGCTGATATATATTTTTTTTTGGCAAAGGATTTTGACAGACTTCTATAGAGGTCTGACAATTGAAAGTCAATTGCAAAACTACCCTCACGTTGACCATATTGAAGTTTACGAAAAAGATAAGACATAAACGGCAGACTGAAAGTACAATTCAAATCTGAAAATCGACGATATGAAAAAAATTCTTACCAATGTCCGTTTTTAGTTTGTTCTTAGCCTCGACGATTTCCCAAAACGTATAATATCACCGAAAACACGAATCCGAGACATGTTTAGCTGTTTTTATAAGGTGATACACGATTTCGCAACTTTTGAATCGAAAAATCAAAGGGGAAAAGGGAGAAATCGGTCGGGGTAACGTCCAAGCTCTATTCTTGAGCTTTAATTGAGCTTTAATGGTGGCAAAACGAGCTGGATTACACATTAACTCGTCGGTGATGGTGGGTGTCGTGGTTGTTGAGCATTGATGGTGATGGCATTTTCGTGAATATCCAAACAAATTTTGGGCCCTTTTGTCTTTTACCTAAAATGTCAGACTTCATATGAAGTCTGACGATGGGATTCTCGTGAATAACCAAGATAACTAAGGGGATAAATTAGCGCGAGAGAGGAAGGAGAGGGCCGAGGGTAGAATCAGGGTTGACTTCATGATGATACCTTCTAGTTGCTTGCAGGTTAAACCTGTTACTTGATGCATTTTTGCAATCAGCCCATCATTTGATGCGTTAAGTCATTCATGATGATACCTTCTAGTTGCTTGCAGGTTAAACATGTTACTTGAGTTTACAGATCATCAAAAGTGTGAATATAACTTGTGATCGATCATTTCTGTTTCACTGCAAAGAAAGGTTGACTTGGATCTCGTAGATTTTCTCTGCTGAATCGAGGTATCTTTCTATACTTGAAATCAAGACATTTCTGAAACGGTTGTCGATAGATCTCACTGTTGACCAAGCTCAACACATCCTCACTCAAACTAATTGGTACGATTTCCAATTCTAAAATTTCGTTGTATCCTCCAATGCTGAAAATAGTTCCGCTAACGCGATCCAACCATAAGAATCTTCAGCATTGAAGATCGGTAACTCAACAAGTTTCAACTTGCTTTCCCACGTTTTAACTGTCAACGGAATCCTGTTTTGACTATCCGTTATTCTGTGACAAAGACTAGGTTTCAAGTTCGAAGAACGTACCCGAGATTCATGAATCATATTAATGGGATTCGAGCTCCTTTGAACTCGAGCAATAAGCTTGTAAAGGTCTGTGAACTTATATTCAGTCGATGCAATTGATGCTTTCAATTCATTTGTAGTCTCACACATCTGTTGGTTTGTTGCCATCTACTCTAATGTGATTTATCATCGATGTTGACAATGAATCCAACGTCCACGGTTTCTGTTGATGATGAGGATCTCTGGTTGGTTGTGAAGATTTTGTCATTTTCTCCAAGTATCTCGCGATTGTTTGATCCGAGAATGCTCTTCACCATACTAGTTTGGTAAGAACTCCTCGTGTTATTGATTGTAAAGAACCAATTACACAGAACCAAGAGTGTGATCTTAAAGTTCATGAATCCTCACAAAAAACAAGCTACTCGTACGACTTCCACTAATCACATAAACCCACTAATGATCATGAAAGTTTCTTTTATACTCAAGGATTTGTCATAGACTCCGACTCCTAACTGACTCATTAAAAGGATCTATTTATAATTATTGGTCCTGTAACAAGACTCTATTTAGACTTATATACTCTTTCAGTTTCCTTCTATGTTTGATCTTAAGTAGTTCCTTTCTCGTTTCTTGTAGTATCGACATTCCACGCATTTTTAGAAACTCTTACTACTGTTAAGAAAATATGACGATTGTAATACTTTTTATTTGTGTTGTTGTTTAATATTTTCAATAGCTACGGGAAAGCTTACATAAAAGCAAAAAAAAAATCTAGTTAGACAAACATTACAATGCACTTTTACAAAGGAGTGTTTTGAACGGATAGTTTTTACTAGTGTACGATCAATATTTAGTTTTCATTACCAAAAACAAATACAAAATCCTGAAAACATTATAACCCCAACACGTTTGCAAATTTTAAATTATGTTATAGTATTTCATAAGATAGTAATTAGACGTATCTGGTAAAAAAAAATGTTATACGAAATAAGTTTTAACTCATTCAAATGCATGGTTAGTCACTTGAAGTAACTATAGAGTATTGATCCACAGTGAGTGGGAATTAACAGAATGAGAATCCGAAAATAATCTAAGCTAAAGCAAACAATGATTTTGAGTTTGTAACGACCCTAATCACTACTTGTGCAAGATAATTTAAACCAAAGCAATAAAAGCGCAATCAAACTATGTAATAAAGCAGATAAGAAATAAGAACAAAATAAGAGATAAAACACTAAGCAAACAACATCAAATTCGATTAATCAATGAAAGGGAATGTGTCATGTAAATTAGCATTTGATAAAGATGAATTAACAATGACTAATGGGGAAAGAACACTCTTGAAGCACTATCAAAAACATTGATTACATAAACTGTACCATCTAAGCCTCGACTCTAACTAAACCTAACTAACGATTGGAAAAATTTTGAAAGGAAAAGATAAAGAAAGCAGAACAAAATGAGTTTTTGAATCGATGTCCACCTTCTTCCTCAATAGGAGGAATAGCTATACTAAAGGGGCTGGAATCCATCCAGCAATTCACTATAAGCTCCGGAAAATCACTAATAGAAAAACATATTTCTCTGAGTCGGTTGAAAGTAGATGCATTAAAGGAAGGACTGCTAAGGTGGTTTTAGGTAATCTCAGGTAAGTAAAATGATTTGCACATCTTTACCACCTCAATCATTTTAATGCCTTAAGACATTCATGATGATACCTTCTAGTTGCTTACAGGTTAAACCCGTTACTTGAGTTTACAGATCATCAAAAGTGTAAATAATACTTGCGATCGATCATTTCTGTTTCACTGCCAAGAAAGGTTGACTTGGATCTCGTAGATTTTCTCTGCTGAATCGAGCTATCTTTCTATACTTGAAATCAAGAAATTTCTGAAACGGTTGTTGATGGATCTCACTGTTGACCAAGCTCAACACATCCCCACTCAAACTAATTGGTACGATTTCCAATTCTGAAATTTCGTTGTATCCTCCAATGCTGAAAATAGATCCGCTAATGCGATCCAACCATAAGAATCTTCGGGATTGAAGATCGGTAACTCAACAAGTTTCAACTTGCTTTCCCACGTTTTAACTGTCAACGGAATCCTGTTTTGACTATCCGTTATTCTGTGACTAAGACTAGGTTTCAAGTTCGAAGAACGTACCCGAGCTTCATGAATCATATTAGTGGGATTCGAGTCTCCGTTGATCTCGAGCAATCAGATTGTAAAGCTCTGTGAACTTATATTCAGTCGATGCCATTGATGCTTTCGATTCATTTGTTGTCTCACACATCTATTGGTTTGTTGCCGTCTGTGCTCTAATGTGATTTATCATCGATGTTGAGAATGAATCCAAAGTCCACGGTTTTTGTTGATGATGAGGATCTCTGGTTGGTTGTGAAGATTTTGTCATTTTCTCCAAGTATCTCGCGATTTTTCGATTCGTGAATTCTTTTCACCATACTAGTTTGGTAAGAACTCCGCGTGTTATTGATTGTAAAGAACCAATTACACAGAACCAAGAGTGTGATCTTAAAGTTCATGAATCCTCACAAAAAACAAGCTACTCATACGACTTCCACTAATCACATAAACCCACTAATGATCATGAAAGTTTCTTTTATACTCAAGGATTTCTCATAGACTCCGACTCCTAACTGACTCATTAAAAGGATCTATTTATAATTATTGGTCCTGTAACAAGACTCTATTTAGACTTATATACTCTTTCAGTTTCCTTCTATGTTTGATATTAAGCAGTTCCTTTCTCGTTTCTAGTAGTATCAACATTCCACACATTTTTAGAAACTCTTACTACTGTTTAGAAAATATGATGATTGTAATACTTTATATTTGTGTTGTTTTTTAATCTTTTCAATAGCTACTGGAAAGCTTACATAAAAGCAAAAAAAAATCTAGTTAGACAAACATTACAATGCGCTTTTACAAAGGAGTGTTTTGAACGGATAGTTTTTACTAGTGTACGATCAATATTTAGTTTTCATTACCTAAAACAAAGACAAAATCCATAAAACATTATAAGCCCAACACGTTTGAAACTTTTAAAGTATGTTATAGTATTTCATAAGATAGTAATTAAAGGTATCTGGTAAAAACAAGTTATATGAAATAAGTTTCAACTCATTCAAGTGCATAGTTAGTCAATTGAAGTAACCATAGAGTGTTGATCCACAGTGAGTGGGAATTAAGAGAATGAGAATCCAAAAATAATATAAGCTAAAGAAAACAATGATTTTGAGTTTGTAACGACCCTAATCACTACTTGTTCAAGATAATTTAAACCAAAGCAATAAAAGCGCAATCAAACTATTTAATAAAACAGATAAGAAATCAGAATAAAATAAGAGATAAAACACTAAGCAAACAACATCAAATTCGATTAATCAATGAAACGGAATGTGTCATGTGAATTAGCATTTGATAAAGATGAATTAACAATGACTAATGGGGAAAGAACACTTTTGAAGCACTATCCAAAACATTGATTACATAAACTGTACCATCTAAGCCTCGACTCTAACTAAACCTAACTAACGATTGGAACAATTTTGAAAGGAAAAGATAAAGAAAGCAGAACAAAATGAGTTTTTGAATCGATGTCCACCTTCTTCCTCAATACGAGGAATAGCTATACTCACGGGGCTGGAATCCATCCAACAATGCACTATAAGCTCCGGAAAATCACTAATAAAAAACATATTTCTCTGAGTCGGTTGAAAGTAGATGCATTAAAGGAAGGACTGCTAAGGTGGTTTTAGGTAATCTCAGGTAAGTAAAATGGTTTGCACATCTTTACCACCTCAATCATTTTAATGCGTTAAGACATTCATGATGATACCTTCTAGTTGCTTACAGGTTAAACCCGTTACTTGAGTTTACAAATCATCAAAAGTGTAAATATAACTTGCGATCGATCATTTCTGTTTCACTGCAAAGAAAGGTTGACTTGGATCTCGTAGATTTTCTCTGCTGATTCGAGCTATCTTTCTATACTTGAAATCAAGAAATTTCTGAAACGGTTGTCGATGGATCTCACTATTGACCAAGCTCAACACATCCCCACTCAAACTAATTGGTACAATTTCCAATTCTGAAATTTCATTGTATCCTCCAATGCTGAAAATAGATCCGCTAACGCGATCCAACCATAAGAATCTTCGGGATTGAAGATCGGTAACTCAACAAGTTTCAACTTGCTTTCCCACGTTTTAACTTTCAACGGAATCCAGTTTTGACTATCCGTTATTCTGTGACTAAGACTAGGTTTCAAGTTCGAAGAACGTACCCGAGCTTCATGAATCATATTAGTGGGATTCGAGCTCCTTTGAACTCGAGCAATAAGCTTGTAAAGGTCTGTGAACTTATATTCAGTCGATGCAATTGATGCTTTCAATTCATTTGTTGTCTCACACATCTGTTGGTTTGTTGCCATCTACTCTAATGTGATTTATCATCGATGTTGACAATGAATCCAACGTCCACGGTTTCTGTTTATGATGAGGATCTCTGGTTGGTTGTGAAGATTTTGTCATTTTCAAGAGTGTGATCTTAAAGTTCATGAATCCTCACAAAAAACAAGCTACTCATACGACTTCCACTAATCACATAAACCCACTAATGATCATGAAAGTTTCTTTTATACTCAAGGATTTCTCATAGACTCCGACTCCTAACTGACTCATTAAAAGGATCCATTTATAATTATTGGTCCTATAACAAGACTCTATTTAGACTTATATACTCTTTCAGTTTCCTTCTATGTTTGATCTTAAGCAGTTACTTTCTCGTTTCTTGTAGTATCGACATTCCACGCATTTTTAGAAACTCTTACTACTGTTAAGAAAATATAATGATTGTAATACTTTTTATTTGTGTTATTGTTTAATCTTTTCAAAAGCTACTGGAAAGCTTAAATAAAAGCAAAAAATCTAGTTAGACAAACATTACAATGCACTTTTACAAAGGAGTGTTTTGAACGGATAGTTTTTACTAGTGTACGATCAATATTTAGTTTTCATTACCAAAAACAAAGACAAAATCCGGAAAACATTATAAGACCAACATGTTTCCAACTTTTAAAGTCTGTTGTAGTATTTCATAAGATAGTAATTAAAGGTATCTGGTAAAAACAAGTTATACGAAATAAGTTTCAACTCATTCAAATGCATGGTTAGTCACTTGAAGTAACCATAGAGTATTGATCCACAATGAATGTGAATTAACAGAATGAGAATCCGAAAATAATCTAAGCTAAAGCAAACAATGATTTTGAGTTTGTAACGACCCTAATCACTACTTGTGCAAGATAATTTAAACCAAAGCAGTAAAAGCGCAATCGTACTATTTAATAAAGCAGATAAGAAATCAGAATAAAGTAAGACATAAAACACTAAGCAAACAACATCAAATTCGATTAATCAATGAAACGGAATGTGTCATGTGAATTAGCATTTGATAAATATGAATTAACAATGACTAATGGGGAAAGAACACTCTTGAAGCACTATCAAAAACATTGATTACATAAACTGTACCATCTAAGCCTCGACTCTAACTAAACCTAACTAACGATTGGAACAATTTTGAAAGGAAAAGATAAAGAAAGCAGAACAAAATGAGTTTTTGAATCGATGTCCACGTTCTTCCTCAATACGAGGAATAGCTATACTCAAGGGTCTGGAATCCATCCAGCAATGCACTATAAGCTCCGGAAAATCACTAATAAAAAAAACATTTCTCTGAGTCGGTTGAAAGTAGATGCATTAAAGGAAGGACTGCTAAGGTTGTTTTAGGTAATCTCAGGTAAGTAAAATGGTTTACACATCTTTACCACCTCAATCATTTGATGCGTTAAGTCATTCATGATGATACCTTCTAGTTGCTTACAGGTTAAACCCGTTACTTGAGTTTACAGATCATCATAAGTGTAAATATAACTTGCGATCGATCATTTCTGTTTCACTGCAAAGAAAGGTTGACTTGGATCTCGTAGATTTTCTCTGCTGAATCGAGCTATCTTTCTATACTTCAAATCAAGAAATTTCTGAAACGGTTGTCGATGGATCTCACTGTTGACCAGGCTCAACACATCCCCACTCAAACTAATTGGTACGATTTCCAATTCTGAAATTTCGTTGTATCCTCCAATGCTGAAAATAGATCCGCTAACGCGATCCAACCATAAGAATATTCAGGATTGAAGATCGGTACCTCAACAAGTTTCAACTTGCTTTCCCACGTTTTAACTGTCAACGGAATCCTGTTTTGACTATCCGTTATTCTGTGACTAAGACTAGGTTTCAAGTTCGAAGAACATACCCGAGCTTCATGAATCATATTAGTGGGATTCGAGTCTCCTTTGAGCTCGAGCAATCAGATTGTAAAGCTCTGTGAACTTATATTCAGTCGATGCCATTGATGCTTTCAATTCATTTATTGTCTCACACATCTGTTGGTTTGTTGCCGTCTGTGCTCTAATGTGATTTATCATCGATGTTGACAATGAATCCAACGTCCACGGTTTCTGTTGATGATGAGGATCTCTGGTTGGTTGTGAAGATTTTGTCATTTTCTCCAAGAATCTCGCGATTGTTCGATCCGAGAATGCTTTTCACCATACTAGTTTGGTAAGAACTCCTCGTTTTATTGATTGTAAAGAACCAATTACACAGAACCAAGAGTTCGATCTTAAAGTTCATGAATCTTCACAAAAAAACAAGCTACTCATACGACTTCCACTAATCACATAAACCCACTAATGATCATGAAAGTTTCTTTTATACTCAGGGATTTCTCATAGACTCCGACTCCTAACTGACTCATTAAAAGGATCCATTTATAATTATTGGTCCTGTAACAAGACTCTATTTAAACTTATATACTCTTTCAGTTTCCTTCTATGTTTGATCTTAAGCAGTTCCTTTCTCGTTTCTTGTAGTATCGACATTCCACGCATTTTTAGAAACTCTTACTACTGTTAAGAAAATATGATGATTGTAATACTTTTTATTTGTGTTGTTGTTTAATCTTTTCAATAGCTACTGGAAAGCTTACATAAAAGCAAAAAAAAAAATCTAGTTAGACAAACATTACAATGCGCTTTTACAAAGGAGTGTTTTGAACGGATAGTTTTTACTAGTGTACGATCAATATTTAGTTTTCATTACCTAAAACAAAGACAAAATCTAGAAAACATTATAAGCCCAACATGTTTGCAACTTTTAAAGTATGTTATAGGATTTCATAAGATAGTAATTAAAGGTATCTGGTAAAAACAAGTTATACGAAATAAGTTTCAACTCATTCAAGTGCATGGTTAGTCACTTGAAGTAACCATAGACTATTGATCCACAGTGAATGGGAATTAACAGAACGAGAATCCGAAAATAATCTAAGCTAAAGCAAACAATGATTTTGAGTTTGTAACGACCCTAATCACTACTTGTGCAAGATAATTTAAACCAAAGCAATAAAAGCGCAATCAAATTATTTAATAAAGAAGATAAGAAATCATAATAAAATAAGAGATAAAACACTAAGCAAACAACATCAAATTCGATTAATCAATGAAACGAAATGTGTCATGTGAATTAGCATTTGATAAAGATGAATAAAAAATGACTAATGGGGAAAGAACACTCTTGAAGCACTATCCAAAACATTGATTACATAAACAGTACCATATAAGCCTCGACTCTAACTAAACCTAACTAACGATTGGAACAATTTTGAAAGGAAAAGATAAAGAAAGCAGAACAAAATGATTTTTTGAATTGATGTCCACCTTCTTCTTCAATACGAGGAATAGATATACTCAAGGGGCTGGAATCCATCCAGCAATGCACTATAAGCTCCTGAAAATCATTAATAAAAAAAACATATCTCTGAGTCGGTTGAAAGTAGATGCATTAAAGGAAGGAATGCTAAGGTGGTTTTTGGTAATCTCAGTTAAATAAAATGGTTTGCACATCTTTGCCACCTCAATCATTTGATGCGTTAAGTCATTCATGATGATACCTTCTAGTTGCTTATAGGTTAAACTCGTTACTTGAGTTTACAGATCATGAAAAGTGTGAATATAACTTGCGATCGATCATTTCTGTTTCACTGCAAAGAAAGGTTTACTTAGATCTCGTAGATTTTCTCTGCTGAATCGAGCTATCTTTCAATACTTGAAATTAAGACATTTCTGAAACGGATGTCGATGGATCTCACTGTTGACCAAGCTCAACACACCCCCACTCAAACTAATTGGTACGATTTCCGATTCTGAAATTTTGTTGTATCCTCCAATGCTGAAAATAGTTCCGCTAACGCGATCCAACATTAAGAATCTTCAGCATTGAAGATCGGTAACTCAACAAGTTTCAACTTGCTTTCCCACGTTTTAACTGTCAACGGAATTCTGTTTTTACTATCCGTTATTCTGTGACTAAGACTAGGTTTCATGTTCGAAGAACGTACCCGAGCTTCATGAATCATATTAGTGGGATTCGAGTCTCCTTTGAGCTCGAGCAATCAGATTGTAAAGCTCTGTGAACTTATATTCAGTCGATGCCATTGATGCTTTCAATTCATTTATTGTCTCATACATCTGTTGGTTTGTTGCCGTCTATGCTCTAATGTGATTTATCATCGATGTTGACAATGAATCCAACGTCCACGGTTTCTGTTGATGATGAGGATCTCTGGTTCGTTGTGAAGATTTTGTCATTTTCTCCAAGTATCTCGCGATTGTTCGATCCGAGAATGCTTTTCACCATACTAGTTTGGTAAGAACTCCTTGTGTTATTGATTGTAAAGAACCAATTACACAGAACCAAGAGTGTGATCTTAAAGTTCATGAATCCTCACAAGCGAAAAAACAAGCTACTCATACGACTTCCACTAATCACATAAACCCACTAATGATCATGAAAGTTTCTTTTATACTCAAGGATTTCTCATAGACTCCGACTCCTAACTGACTCATTAAAAGGATCCATTTATAATTATTGGTCCTGTAACAAGACTCTATTTAGACTTATATACTCTTTCAGTTTCCTTCTATGTTTGATCTTAAGCAGTTACTTTCTCGTTTCTTGTAGTATCGACATTCCACGCATTTTTAGAAACTCTTACTACTGTTAAGAAAATATGATGATTGTAATACTTTTTATTTGTGTTATTGTTTAATCTTTTCAAAAGATACTGGAAAGCTTAAATAAAAGCAAAAAATCTAGTTAGACAAACATTACAATGCACTTTTACAAAGGAGTGTTTTGAACGGATAGTTTTTACTAGTGTTCGATCAATATTTAGTTTTCATTACCAAAAACAAAGACAAAATCCGGAAAACATTATAAGACCAACACGTTTCCAACTTTTAAAGTCTGTTGTAGTATTTCATAAGATAGTAATTAAAGGTATCTGGTAAAAACAAGTTATACGAAATAAGTTTCAACTCATTCAAATGCATGGTTAGTCACTTGAAGTAACCATAGAGTATTGATCCACAATGAATGGGAATTAACAAAATGAGAATCCGAAAATAATCTAAGCTAAAGCAAACAATGATTTTGAGTTTGTAACGACCCTAATCACTACTTGTGCAAGATAATTTAAACCAAAGCAATAAAAGCGCAATCAGACTATTTAATAAAGCAGATAAGAAATCAGAATAAGATAAGAGATAAAACACTAAGCAAACAACATCAAATTCGATTAATCAATGAAACGGAATGTGTCATGTGAATTAGCATTTGATAAATATGAATTAACAATGACTAATGGGGAAAGAACACTCTTGAAGCACCATCCAAAACATTGATTACATATACTGTACCATCTAAGCCTCAACTCTAACTAAACCTAACTAACGATTGGAACAATTTTGAAAGGAAAAGATAAAGAAAGCAGAACAAAATGAGTTTTTGAATCGATGTCCACCTTTTTCCTCAATACGAGGAATAGCTATACTAACGGGGCTGGAATCCATCCAGCAATGCACTATAAGCTCCGGAAAATCACTAATAAAAAAAACATATTTCTCTGAGTTGGTTGAAAGTAGATGCATTAAAGGAAGGACTGCTAAGGTGGTTTTATGTAATCTCAGGTAAGTAAAATGGTTTGCACATCTTTACCACAATCATTTGATGCGTTAGGTCATTCATGATGATACCTTCTAGTTGCTTACAGGTTAAACTTGTTACTTGAGTTTACAGATCATCAAAAGTGTGAATATTACTTGCGATCGATCATTTCTGTTTCACTGCAAAGAAAGGTTTACTTAGATCTCGTAGATTTTCTCTGCTGAATCGAGCTATCTTTCTATACTTGAAATCAAGACATTTCTGAAACGGTTGTCGATGGATCTCACTATTGACCAAGCTCAACACATCCACACTCAAACTAATTGGCACAATTTCTAATTCTGAAATTCCGTTGTATCCTCCTATGCTGAAAATAGTTCCGCTAACACGATCCAACATTAAGAATCTTCAGCATTGAAGATCGGTAACTCAACAAGTTTCAACTTGCTTTCCCACGTTTTAACTGTCAACGAAATCCTGTTTTGACTATCCGTTATTCTGTGACTAAGACTAGGTTTCAAGTTCGAAGAACGTACCCGAGCTTCATGAATCATATTAGTGGGATTCGAGTCTCCTTTGAGCTCGAGCAATCATATTGTAAAGCTCTGTGAACTTATATTCAGTCGATGCCATTGATGCTTTCAATTCATTTGTTGTCTCACACATCTGTTGGTTTGTTGCCGTCTGTGCTCTAATGTGATTTATCATCGATGTTGACAATGAATCCAACGACCACTATTTCTGTTGATGACGAGGATCTCTGGTTGGTTGTGAAGATTTTGTCATTTTCTCAAAGTATCTCGCGATTGTTCGATCCGAGAATGTTTTCACCATACTAGTTTGGTAAGAACTCCTCGTGTTATTGATTGTAAAGAACCAATTACATAGAACCAAGAGTGTGATCTTAAAGTTCATGAATCCTCACAAGCGAGAAAACAAGCTACTCATACGACTTCCACTAATCACATAAACCCACTAATGATCATGAAAGTTTCTTTTATACTAAAGGATTTCTCATAGACTCCGACTCCTAACTGATTCTTTAAAAGGATCCATTTATAATTATTGGTCCTGTAACAAGACTCTATTTAGACTTATATACTCTTTCAGTTTCCTTCTATGTTTGATCTTAAGCAGTTCCTTTCTCGTTTCTTGTAGTATCGACATTCCACGCATTTTTAGAAACTCTTACTACTGTTAAGAAAATATGATGATTGTAATACTTTTTATTTGTGTTGTTGTTTAATCTTTTCAATAGCTACTGGAAAGCTTACATAAAAGCAAAAAAAAATCTAGTTAGACAAACATTACAATGCGCTTTTACAAAGGAGTGTTTTGAACATATAGTTTTTACTAGTGTACGATCAATATTTAGTTTTCATTACCAAAAACAAAGACAAAATCCGGAAAACATTATAAGCCCAACACGTTTGCAACTTTTAAAGTATGTTATAGTATTTCATAAGATAGTAATTAAAAGTATCTGGTAAATACAAGTTATACGAAATAAGTTTCAACTCATTCAAATGCATGGTTAGTCACTTGAAGTAACCATAGAGTATTGATCCACAGTGAGTGGGAATTAACATAATGAGAATCCGAAAATAATCTAAGCTAAAGCAAACAATGATTTTGAGTTTGTAACGACCCTAATCACTACTTGTGCAAGATAATTTAAACCAAAGCAGTAAAAGCGCAATCAAACTATTTAATAAAGCAGATAAGAAATCAGTACAAAATAAGAGATAAAACACTAAGCAAGCAACATCAAATTCGATTAATCAATGAAACGGAATGTGTCATGTGAATTAGCATTTGATAAAGAAGAATTAACAATGACTAATGGGGAAAGAACACTCTTGAAGCACTATCCAATACATTGATTACATAAACTGTACCATCTAAGCCTCGACTCTAACTAAACCTAACTAACGATTGGAACAATTTTGAAAGGAAAAGATAAAGAAAGCCGAACAAAATGAGTTTTTGAATCGATGACCACCTTCTTCCACAATACGAGGAATAGCTATATTCACGGGGCTGGAATCCATCCAGCAATGCACTATAAGCTCCGGAAAATCACTAATAAAAAAAACATATTTCTCTGAGTCGGTTGAAAGTAGATGCATTAAAGGAAGGACTGCTAAGGTGGTTTTAGGTAATCTCAGGTAAGTAAAATGGTTTGCACATCTTTACCACCTCAATCATTTGATGCGTTAAGTCATTCATGATGATACCTTCTAGTTGCTTACAGGTTAAACCCGTTACTTGAGTTTACAGATCATCAAAAGTGTGAATATAACTTGCGATAGATCTCGTAGATTTTCTCTGCTGAATCGAGCTATCTTTCTATACTTGAAATCAAGACATTTCTGAAACGGTTGTCGATGGATCTCACTGTTGACCAAGCTCAACACATCCCCACTCAAACTAATTGGTACGATTTCCAATTCTGAAATTTCGGTTTATCCTCCAATGCTGAAAATAGTTCCGCTAACGCGATCCAACCATAAGAATCTTCAGCATTGAAGATCGGTAACTCAACAAGTTTCAACTTGCTTTCCCACATTTTAACTGTCAACGGAATCCTGTTTTGACTATCCGTTATTCTGTGACTAAGACTAGGTTTCAAGTTCGCAGAACGTACCCGAGCTTCATGAATCATATTAGTGGGATTCGAGTCTCCTTTGAGCTCGACCAATCAGATTGTAAAGCTCTGTGAACTTATATTCAGTCGATGCCATTGATGCTTTCAATTCATTTTCTGTCTTACCCATCTGTTGGTTTGTTGCCAGTATGTGCTCTAATGTGATTTATCATCGATGTTGACAATGAATCCAATGTCCACGGTTTCTGTTGATGTTGAGGATCTCTGGTTGGTTGTGAAGAATTTGTCATTTTCTCCAAGTATCTCGCGATTGTTCGATCCGAGAATGCTTTTCACCATACTAGTTTGGTAAGAACTCCTCGTGTTATTTATTGTAAAGAAGCAATTACACAGAACCAAGAGTGTGATCTTAAAGTTCATGAATCTTCACAAGCGAGAAAACAAGCTACTCATACGACTTCCACTAATCACATAAACCCACTAATGATCATGAAAGTTTCTTTTATACTCAAGGATTTCTCATAGACTCCGACTCCAAAATGACTCATTAAAAGGATCCATTTATAATTATTGGTCCTGAAACAAGACTCTATTTAGACTTATATACTCTTTCAGTTTCTTTCTATGTTTGATCTTAAGCAGTTCCTTTCTCGTTTCTTGTAGTATCGACATTCCACGCATTTTTAGAAACTCTTACTACTGTTAAGAAAATATGATGATTGTAATACTTTTTATTTGTGTTGTTGTTTAATCTTTTCAATAGCTACTAGAAAGCTTACATAAAAGCAAAAAATCTAGTTAGACAAACATTAGAAAGCGCTTTTACAAAGGAGTGTTTTGAACGGATAGTTTTTACTAGTTTACGATCAATATTTAGTTTTCATTACCAAAAACAAAGACAAAATCCTGAAAACATTTTAAGCCCAACACGTTTGCAACTTTTAAAGTATGTTATAGTATTTCCTAAGATAGTAATTAAAGGTATCTGGTAAAAACAAGTTATACGAAATAAGTTTCAACTCATTCAAATGCATGGTTAATCACTTGAAGTAACCATAGAGTATTGATCCACAGTGAGTGGGAATTAACATAATGAGAATCCGAAAATAATCTAAGCTAAAGCAAACAATGATTTTGAGTTTGTAACGACCCTAATCACTACTTGTGCAAGATAATTTAAACCAAAGCAATAAAAGCGCAATCAATCTATTTAATAAAGCATATAATAAATCAGAACAAAATAAGAGATAAAACACTAAGCAAACAACATCAAATTCGATTAATCGATGAAACGGAATGTGTCATGTGAATTAGCATTTGATAAAGATGAATTAACAATGACTAATGGGGAAAGAACACTCTTGAAGCACTATCAAAAACATTGATTACATAAACTGTACCATCTAAGCCTTGACTCTAACTAAACCTAACTAACGATTGGAAAAATTTTGAAAGGAAAAGATAAAGAAAGCAGAACAAAATGAGTTTTTGAATCGATGTCTACCTTCTTCCTCAATACGAGGAATAGCTATACTCAAGGGGCTGGAATCCATCCAGCAATGCACTATAAACTCCGGAAAATCACTAATAAACAAAACATATTTCTCTAAGTTGGTTGAAAGTAGATGCATTAAAGGGAGGACTCCTAAGGTGGTTTTAGGTAATCTCAGGTAAGTAAAATGGTTTGCACATCTTTACCACCTCAATCATTTGATGCGTTAAGTCATTCATGATGATACCTTCTAGTTTCTTACAGGTTTAACCCGTTACTTGAGTTCACAGATCATCAAAAGTGTGAATATAACTTGCGATCGATCATTTCTGTTTCACTGCAAATAATGGTTTACTTAGATCTCATACATTTTCTCTGCTGATTCGAGCTATCTTTCTATACTTGAAATCAAGACATTTCTGAAACGGTTGTCGATGGATCTCACTATTGACCAAGCTCAACACATCCCCACTCAAACTAATTAGTAAGATTTCTAATTCTGAAATTTCGTTGTATCCTCCAATGCTGAAAATAGTTCCGCTAACGCGATCCAACATTAAGAATCATCATCATTGAAGATCGGTAACTCAACAAGTTTCAACATGATTTCCCACGTTTTAACTGTAACGGAATCCTGTTTTGACTATCCGTTATTCTGTGACTAAGACTAGGTTTCAAGTTCGAAGAACGTACCCGAGCTTCATGAATCATATTAGTGGGATTCGAGTCTCCTTTGAGCTCGAGCAATCATATTGTAAAGCTCTATGAACTTATATTCAGTCGATGCCATTAATGCTTTCAATTCATTTGATGACTCACACATCTGTTGGTTTGTTGCAGTCTGTGCTCTAATGTGATTTATCATCGATGTTGACAATGAATCCAACGTCCACAGTTTCTGTTGATGATGAGGATCTCTGGTTGGTTGTGAAGATTTTGTCATTTTCTCCAAGTATCTCGCGATTGCTCGATCCGAGAATGCTTTTCACCATACTAGTTTGGTAAGAACTCCTCGTGTTATTGATTGTAAAGAACCAATTACACAGAACAAAGAGTGTGATCTTAAAGTTCGTGAATCCTCACAAGCGAGAAAACAAGCTACTCATATGACTTCCACTAATCACATAAACCCACTAATGATCATGAAAGTTTCTTTTATACTCAAGGATTTCTCATAGACTCCGACTTCTAACTGACTCATTAAAAGGATCCATTTATAATTATTTGTCCTGTAACAATACTCTATTTAGACTTACATACTCTTTCAGTTTCCTTCTATGTTTGATCTTAAGCAGTTCCTTTCTCGTTTCTTGTATTATCGACATTCCACGCATTTTTAGAAACACTTACTACTGTTAAGAAAATATGATGATTGTATTACTTTTTATTTGTGTTGTTCTTTAATCTTTTCAATAGCTACTAGAAAGCTTACATAAAAGCAAAAAATCTAGTTAGACAAACATTAGAAAGCGCTTTTACAAAGGAGTGTTTTGAACGGATAGTTTTTACTAGTTTACGATCAATATTTAGTTTTCATTACCAAAAACAAAGACAAAATCCTGAAAACATTTTAAGCCCAACACGTTTGCAACTTTTAAAGTATGTTATAGTATTTCCTAAGATAGTAATTAAAGGTATCTGGTAAAAACAAGTTATACGAAATAAGTTTCAACTCATTCAAATGCATGGTTAATCACTTGAAGTAACCATAGAGTATTGATCCACAGTGAGTGGGAATTAACATAATGAGAATCCGAAAATAATCTAAGCTAAAGCAAACAATGATTTTGAGTTTGTAACGACCCTAATCACTACTTGTGCAAGATAATTTAAACCAAAGCAATAAAAGCGCAATCAATCTATTTAATAAAGCATATAATAAATCAGAACAAAATAAGAGATAAAACACTAAGCAAACAACATCAAATTCGATTAATCGATGAAACGGAATGTGTCATGTGAATTAGCATTTGATAAAGATGAATTAACAATGACTAATGGGGAAAGAACACTCTTGAAGCACTATCAAAAACATTGATTACATAAACTGTACCATCTAAGCCTTGACTCTAACTAAACCTAACTAACGATTGGAAAAATTTTGAAAGGAAAAGATAAAGAAAGCAGAACAAAATGAGTTTTTGAATCGATGTCTACCTTCTTCCTCAATACGAGGAATAGCTATACTCAAGGGGCTGGAATCCATCCAGCAATGCACTATAAACTCCGGAAAATCACTAATAAACAAAACATATTTCTCTAAGTTGGTTGAAAGTAGATGCATTAAAGGGAGGACTCCTAAGGTGGTTTTAGGTAATCTCAGGTAAGTAAAATGGTTTGCACATCTTTACCACCTCAATCATTTGATGCGTTAAGTCATTCATGATGATACCTTCTAGTTTCTTACAGGTTTAACCCGTTACTTGAGTTCACAGATCATCAAAAGTGTGAATATAACTTGCGATCGATCATTTCTGTTTCACTGCAAATAATGGTTTACTTAGATCTCATACATTTTCTCTGCTGAATCGAGCTATCTTTCTATACTTGAAATCAAGACATTTCTGAAACGGTTGTCGATGGATCTCACTATTGACCAAGCTCAACACATCCCCACTCAAACTAATTAGTAAGATTTCTAATTCTGAAATTTCGTTGTATCCTCCAATGCTGAAAATAGTTCCGCTAACGCGATCCAACATTAAGAATCATCATCATTGAAGATCGGTAACTCAACAAGTTTCAACATGATTTCCCACGTTTTAACTGTAACGGAATCCTGTTTTGACTATCCGTTATTCTGTGACTAAGACTAGGTTTCAAGTTCGAAGAACGTACCCGAGCTTCATGAATCATATTAGTGGGATTCGAGTCTCCTTTGAGCTCGATCAATCATATTGTAAAGCTCTGTGAACTTATATTCAGTCGATGCCATTAATGCTTTCAATTCATTTGATGACTCACACATCTGTTGGTTTGTTGCAGTCTGTGCTCTAATGTGATTTATCATCGATGTTGACAATGAATCCAACGTCCACAGTTTCTGTTGATGATGAGGATCTCTGGTTGGTTGTGAAGATTTTGTCATTTTCTCCAAGTATCTCGCGATTGCTCGATCCGAGAATGCTTTTCACCATACTAGTTTGGTAAGAACTCCTTGTGTTATTGATTGTATAGAACCAATTACACAGAACAAAGAGTGTGATCTTAAAGTTCGTGAATCCTCACAAGCGAGAAAACAAGCTACTCATATGACTTCCACTAATCACATAAACCCACTAATGATCATGAAAGTTTCTTTTATACTCAAGGATTTCTCATAGACTCCGACTTCTAACTGACTCATTAAAAGGATCCATTTATAATTATTTGTCCTGTAACAATACTCTATTTAGACTTACATACTCTTTCAGTTTCCTTCTATGTTTGATCTTAAGCAGTTCCTTTCTCGTTTCTTGTATTATCGACATTCCACGCATTTTTAGAAACACTTACTACTGTTAAGAAAATATGATGATTGTATTACTTTTTATTTGTGTTGTTCTTTAATCTTTTCAATAGCTACTAGAAAGCTTACATAAAAGCAAAAAATCTAGTTAGACAAACATTACAATGCGCTTTTACAAAGGAGTGTTTTGAACAGATAGTTTTTACTAGTGTACGATCAATATTTAGTTTTCATTACCAAAAACAAAGACAAAATCCTGAAAACATTATAAGCCCAACACGTTTGCAACTTTAAAAGTATGTTATAGTATTTCATAAGATAGTATTTAAAGGTATCTGGTAAAAACAAGTTATACGAAATAAGTTTCAACTCATTCAAATGCATGGTTAGTCACTTGAAGTAACCATAGAGTATTGATCCACACTGAGTGGGAATTAACATAATGAGAATCCGAAAATAATCTAAGCTAAAGCAAACAATGATTTTGAGTTTGTAACGACCCTAATCACTACTTGTGCAAGATAATTTAAACCAAAGCAATAAAAGCGCAATCAATCTATTTAATAAAGCAGATAAGAAATCAGAACAAAATAAGAGATAAAACACTAAGCAAACAACATCAAATTCGATTAATCAATGAAACAGAATGTGTCATGTGAATTAGCATTTGATAAAGATGAATTAACAATGACTAATGGGGAAAGAACACTCTTGAAGCACTATCAAAAACATTGATTACATAAACTGTACCATCTAAGCCTCGACTCTAACTAAACCTAACTAACGATTGGAAAAATTTTGAAAGGAAAAGATAAAGAAAGAAGAACAAAATGAGTTTTTGAATCGATGTCCACCTTCTTCCTCAATACGAGGAATAGCTATACTCAAGGGGCTGGAATCCATCCAGCAATGCACTATAAACTCCGGAAAATCACTAATACAAAAACATATTTCTCTAAGTTGGTTGAAAGTAGATGCATTAAAGGAAGGACTCCTAAGGTGGTTTAGGTAATCTTAGGTAAGTTAAATGGTTTGCACATCTTTACCACCTCAATCATTTGATGCGTTAAGTCATTCATGATCATACCTTCTAGTTGCTTACAGGTTAAACCCGTTACTTGAGTTCACAGATCATCAAAAGTGTGAATATAACTTGCGATCGATCATTTCTGTTTCACTACAAAGAAAGGTTTACTTAGATCTCGTAGATTTTCTCTGCTGAATCGAGCTATCTTTCTATACTTGAAATCAAGACATTTCTGAAACGGTTGTCGATGGATCTCACTATTGACCAAGCTCAACAGATCCCCACTCAAACTAATTGGTAAGATTTCTAATTCTGAAATTTCCTTGTATCCTCCAATGCTGAAAATAGTTCCGCTAACGCGATCCAACATTAAGAATCATCAGCATTGAAGATCGGTAACTCAACAAGTTTCAACATGCTTTCCCACGTTTTAACTGTCAACGGAATCCTGTTTTGACTATCCGTTATTCTGTGACTAAGACTAGGTTTCAAGTTCGCATAACGTACCCGAGCTTCATGAATCATATTAGTGGGATTCGAGTCTCCTTTGAGCTCGAGCAATCAGATTGTAAAGCTCTGTGAACTTATATTCAGTCGATGCCATTAATGCTTTCAATTCATTTGTTGACTCACACATCTGTTGGTTTGTTGCCGTCTGTGCTCTAATGTGATTTATCATCGATGTTGACAATGAATCCAACGTCCACAGTTTCTGTTGATGATGAGGTTCTCTGGTTGGTTGTGAAGATTTTGTCATTTTCTCCAAGTATCTCGCGATTGTTCGATCCGAGAATGCTTTTCACCATACTAGTTTGGTAAGAACTCCTCGTGTTATTGATTGTAAAGAACCAATTACACAGAACCAAGAGTGTGATCTTAAAGTTCATGAATCCTCACAAGCGAGAAAACAAGCTACTCATATGATTTCCACTAATCACATAAACCCACTAATGATCATGAAAGTTTCTCTTATACTCAAGGATTTCTCATAGACTCCGACTCCTAACTGACTCATTAAAAGGATCCATTTATAATTATTGGTCTTGTAACAAGACTCCATTTAGACTTACATACTCTTTCAGTTTCCTTCTATGTTTGATCTTAAGCAGTTCCTTTCTCGTTTCTTGTAGTATCGACATTCCACGCATTTTTAGAAACTCTTACTACTGTTAAGAAAATATGATGATTGTAATACTTTTTATTTGTGTTGTTGTTTAATCTTTTCAATAGCTACTGGAAAGCTTACATAAAAGAAAAAAATCTAGTTAGACAAACATTACAATGCGCTTTTACATAGGAGTGTTTTGAACATATAGTTTTTACTAGTGTACGATCAATATTTAGTTTTCATTACCAAAAACAAAGACAAAATCCGGAAAACATTATAAGCCCAATACGTTTGCAACTTTTAAAGTATGTTATAGTATTTCATAAGATAGTAATTAAAGGTATCTGGTAAAAAGAAGTTATACGAAATAAGTTTCAACTCATCCAAATGCATGGTTAGTCACTTGAAGTAACCATAGAGTATTGATCCACAGTGAGTGGGAATTAACAGAATGAGAATCCGAAAATAATCTAAGCTAAAGCAAACAATGATTTTGAGTTTGTAACGACCCTAATCACTACTTGTGCAAGATAATTTAAACCAAAGCAATAAAAGCGCAATCAAACTATTTAATAAAGCAAATAAGAAATCAGAACAAAATAAGAGATAAAACACTAAGCAAACAACTTCAAATTCGATTAATCAATGAAACGGAATGTGTCATGTGAATTAGCATTTGATGAAGATGAATTAACAATGAATAATGGGGAAAGAACAGTCTTGAAGCACTATCCAAAACAATTGATTACATAAACTGTACCATCTAAGTCTCGACTCTAACTAAACCTAACTAACGATTGGAACAATTTTGAAAGAAGAAGATAAAGAAAGCAGAACAAAATGAGTTTTTGAATCGATGTCCACCTTCTTCCTCAATACGAGGAATAGCTATACTCATGGGGCAGGAATCCATCCAGCAATGCACTATAAGCTCCAGAAAATCACTAATAAAAAAAAACATATTTCTCTGAGTCGGTTGAAAGTAGAAGCATTAAAGGTAAGTAAAATGGTTTGCACATCTTTACCACCTCAATCATTTGATGCGTTAAGTCATTCATGATCATACCTTCTAGTTGCTTACAGGTTAAACCCGTTACTTGAGTTTACAGATCATCAAAACTGTGAACATAACTTGCGATAGATCATTTCTGTTTCACTGCAAAGAAAGGTTGACTTAGATCTCGTAGATTTTCTCTGCTGAATCGAGCTATCTTTCTATACTTGAAATCAAGACATTTCTGAAACGGTTGTCGATGGATCTCACTGTTGACCAAGATCAACACATCCCCACTCAAACTAATTATCCTCCAATGCTGAAAATAGTTCCGCTAACGCGATCCAACCATAAGAATCTTCAGCATTGAAGATCGGTAACTCAACAAGTTTCAACTTGCTTTCCCACGTTTTAACTGTCAACGGAATCCTGTTTTGACTATCCGTTATTCTGTGACTAAGACTAGGTTTCAAGTTCGCAGAACGTACCCGAGCTTCATGAATCATATTAGTGGGATTCGAGTCTCCTTTGAGCTCGAGCTATCAGATTGTAAAGCTCTGTGAACTTATATCAGTCGATGCCATTGATGCTTTCAATTCATTTGTTGTCTCACACATCTGTTAGCTTGTTGCCGTCTGTGCTCTAATGTGATTTATCATCGATGTTGACAATGAATCCAACGTCCACGGTTTCTTTTGATGATGAGGATCTCCGGTTGGTTGTGAAGATTTTGTCATTTTCTCCAAGTATCTCGCGATTGTTCGATCCGAGAATGCTTTTCACCATACTAGTTTGGTAAGAATTCCTCGTGTTATTGATTGTAAAGAACCAATTAAACAGAACCAAGAGTGTGATATTAAAGTTCATAAATCCTCACAAGCGAGAAAACAAGCTACTCATACGACTTCCACTAATCACATAAACGCACTAATGATCATGAAAGTTTCTTTTATACTCAAGGATTTCTCATAGACTTCGATTCCTAACTGACTAATTAAAAGGATCCATTTATAATTATTGGTCCTGTAATAAGACTCTATTTAGACTTATATACTCTTTCAGTTTCCTTCTATGTTTGATCTTAAGCAGTTCCTTTCTCGTTTCTTGTAGTATCGACATTCCACGCATTTTTAGAAACTCTTACTACTGTTAAGAAAATTTGATGATTGTAATACTTTTTATTTGTGTTGTTGTAATCTTTTCAATAGCTACCGGAAAGCATAAATAAAAGCAAAAAATCTAGTTAGACAAACATTACAATGCGCTTTTACAAAGGAGTGTTTTGAACGGATAGTTTTTCCTAGTGTACGATCAATATTTAGTTTTCATTACCAAAAACAAAGACAAAATCCGGAAAACATTATAAGCCCAACACGTTTGCAACTATTAAAGTATGTTATAGTATTTCATAAGATAGTAAATAAAGGTATCTAGTAAAAACAAGTTATACGAAATAAGTTTCAACTCATTCAAATGCATGATTAGTCACTTACACAGAACCCACTAATGATCATGAACCAATTACACATAACCAAGAGTGTGATCTTAAAGTTCATGAATCCTCACAAGCGAGAAAACAAGCTACTCATACAACTTCCACTAATCACATAAACCCACTAATGATCATGAAAGTTTCTTTTATACTCAAGGATTTCTCATAGACTCTGACTCCTAACTGACTCCTTAAAAGGATCCATTTATAATTATTGGTCCTGTAACAAGACTCTATTTAGACTTATATACTCTTTCAGTTTCCTTCTATGTTTGATCTTAAGCAGTTCCTTTCTCGTTTCTTGTAGTATCGACATTCCACACATTTTTAGAAACTCTTACTACTGTTAAGAAAATATGATGATTGTAATACTTTTTATTTGTGTTGTTTTTTAATCTTTTCAATAGCTACTAGAAAGCTTACATAAAATCAAAAAATCTAGTTAGACAAACATTACAATGCGCTTTTACAAAGGAGTGTTTTGAACGGATCGTTTTTACTAGTGTACGATCAATATTTAGTTTTCATTACCAAAAACAAAGACAAAATCCGGAAAACATTATAAGCCCAACACGTTTGCAACTTTTAAAGTATGTTATAGTATTTCATAGTATAGTAATTAAAGGTATCTGGTAAAAACAAGTTATACGAAATAAGTTTCAACTCATTCAAATGCATGGTTACTCACTTACACAGAACCGACTAATTATCATGAACCAATTACACAGAACCAAGAGTGTGATCTTAAAGTTCATAAATCCTCACAAGCGAGAAAACAAGCTACTCATACGACTTCCACTAATCACATAAACGCACTAATGATCATGAAAGTTTCTTTTATACTCAAGGATTTCTCAGAGACTCCGATTCCTAACTGACTCATTAAAAGGATCCATTTATAATTATTGGTCCTGTAATAAGACTCTGTTTAGACTTATATACTCTTTCAGTTTCCTTCTATGTTTGATTTTAAGCAGTTCCTTTCTCGTTTCTTGTAGTATCGACATTCCACGCATTTTTAGAAACTCTTACTACTGTTAAGAAAATTTGATGATTGTAATACTTTTTATTTGTGTTGTTGTTTAATCTTTTCAATAGCTACTGGAAAGCTTACATAAAAGCAAAAAATCTAGTTAGACAAACATTACAATGCGCTTTTACAAAGGAGTGTTTTGAACGGATAGTTTTTCCTAGTGTATGATCAATATTTAGTTTTCATTACCAAAAACAAAGACAAAATCCGGAAAACATTATAAGCCCAACACGTTTGCAACTATTAAAGTATGTTATAGTATTTCATAAGATAGTAAATAAAGGTATCTAGTAAAATCAAGTTATACGAAATAAGTTTCAACTCATTCAAATGCATGATTAGTCACTTACACAGAACCCACTAGTAATCATGAACCAATTACACAGAACCAAGAGTGTGATCTTAAAGTTCATGAATCCTCACAAGCGAGAAAACAAGCTACTCATACAACTTCCACTAATCACATAAACCCACTAATGATCATGAAAGTTTCTTTTATACTCAAGGATTTCTCATAGACTCTGACTCCTAACTGACTCCTTAAAAGGATCCATTTATAATTATTGGTCCTGTAACAAGACTCTATTTAGACTTATATACTCTTTCAGTTTCCTTCTATGTTTGATCTTAAGCAGTTCCTTTCTCGTTTTTTGTAGTATCGACATTCCACACATTTTTAGAAACTCTTACTACTGTTAAGAATATATGATGATTGTAATACTTTTTATTTGTGTTGTTGTTTAATCTTTTCAATAGCTACTAGAAAGCTTTCATAAAAGAAAAAAATCTAGTTAGACAAACATTACAATGCGCTTTTACAAAGGAGTGTTTTGAACGGATAGTTTTTACTAGTGTACGATCAATATTTAGTTTTCATTACCAAAAACAAAGACAAAATCCGGAAAACATTATAAGCCCAACACGTTTGCAACTTTTAAAGTATGTTATAGTATTTCATAATATAGTAATTAAAGGTATCTGGTAAAAACAAGTTATACGAAATAAGTTTCAACTCATTCAAATGCATGGTTACTCACTTACACAGAACCCACTAATTATCATGAACCAATTACACAGAACCAAGAGTGTGATCTTAAAGTTCATAAATCCTCACAAGCGAGAAAAAAAGCTACTCATACGACTTCCACTAATCACATAAACCCACTAATGATCATGAAAGTTTCTTTTATACTCAAGGATTTCTCATATACTCTGACTCCTAACTGACTCCTTAAAAGGATCCATTTATAATTATTGGTCCTGTAACAAGACTCTATTTAGACTTATATACTCTTTCAGTTTCCTTCTATGTTTGATCTTAAGCAGTTCCTTTCTCGTTTCTTGTAGTATCGACATTCCACGCATTTTTAGAAACTCTTACTACTGTTAAGAAAATATGATGATTGTAATACTTTTTATTTGTGTTGTTGTTTAATCTTTTCAATAGCTACTGGAAAGCATACATAAAAGCAAAAAATCTAGTTAGACAAACATTACAATGCGCTTTTACAAAGGAGTGTTTTGAACGGATAGTTTTTCCTAGTGTATGATCAATATTTAGTTTTCATTACCAAAAACAAAGACAAAATCCGGAAAACATTATAAGCCCAACACGTTTGCAACTATTAAAGTATGTTATAGTATTTCATAAGATAGTAAATAAAGGTATCTAGTAAAAACAAGTTATACGAAATAAGTTTCAACTCATTCAAATGCATGGTTACTCACTTACACAGAACCGACTAATTATCATGAACCAATTACACAGAACCAAGAGTGTGATCTTAAAGTTCATAAATCCTCACAAGCGAGAAAACAAGCTACTCATACGACTTCCACTAATCACATAAACGCACTAATGATCATGAAAGTTTCTTTTATACTCAAGGATTTCTCAGAGACTCCGATTCCTAACTGACTCATTAAAAGGATCCATTTATAATTATTGGTCCTGTAATAAGACTCTGTTTAGACTTATATACTCTTTCAGTTTCCTTCTATGTTTGATTTTAAGCAGTTCCTTTCTCGTTTCTTGTAGTATCGACATTCCACGCATTTTTAGAAACTCTTACTACTGTTAAGAAAATTTGATGATTGTAATACTTTTTATTTGTGTTGTTGTTTAATCTTTTCAATAGCTACTGGAAAGCTTACATAAAAGAAAAAAATCTAGTTAGACAAACATTACAATGCGCTTTTACAAAGGAGTGTTTTGAACGGATAGTTTTTCCTAGTGTATGATCAATATTTAGTTTTCATTACCAAAAACAAAGACAAAATCCGGAAAACATTATAAGCCCAACACGTTTGCTTTTAAAGTATGTTATAGTATTTCATAAGATAGTAATTAAAGGTATCTGGTAAAAACAAGTTATACGAAATAAGTTTCAACTCATTCAAATGCATGATTAGTCACTTACACAGAACCCACTAATGATCATGAACCAATTACACAGAACCAAGAGTGTGATCTTAAAGTTCATGAATCCTCACAAGCGAGAAAACAAACTACTCATACAACTTCCACTAATCACATAAACCCACTAATGATCATGAAAGTTTCTTTTATACTCAAGGATTTCTCATAGACTCTGACTCCTAACTGACTCCTTAAAAGGATCCATTTATAATTATTGGTCCTGTAACAAGACTCTATTTAGACTTATATACTCTTTCAGTTTCCTTCTAAGTTTGATCTTAAGCAGTTCCTTTCTCGTTTCTTGTAGTATCGACATTCCACACATTTTTAGAAACTCTTACTACTGTTAAGAAAATATGATGATTGTAATACTTTTTATTTGTGTTGTTGTTTAATCTTTTCAATAGCTACTAGAAAGCTTACATAAAAGCAAAAAATCTAGTTAGACAGACATTACAATGCGCTTTTACAAAGGAGTGTTTTGAACGGATAGTTTTTACTAGTGTACGATCAATATTTAGTTTTCATTACCAAAAACAAAGACAAAATCCGGAAAACATTATAAGCCTAACACGTTTGCAACTTTTAAAGTATGTTATAGTATTTCATAATATAGTAATTAAAGGTATCTGGTAAAAACAAGTTATACGAAATAAGTTTCAACTCATTCAAATGCATGGTTACTCACTTACACAGAACCCACTAATTATACTGAACCAATTACACAGAACCAAGAGTGTGATCTTAAAGTTCATAAATCCTCACAAGCGAGAAAAAAAGCTACTCATACGACTTCCACTAATCACATAAACCCACTAATGATCATGAAAGTTTCTTTTATACTCAAGGATTTCTCATAGACTCTGACTCCTAACTGACTCCTTAAAAGGATCCATTTATAATTATTGGTCCTGTAACAAGACTCTATTTAGACTTATATACTCTTTCAGTTTCCTTCTATGTTTGATCTTAAGCAGTTCCTTTCTCGTTTCTTGTAGTATCGACATTCCACACATTTTTTGAAACTCTTACTACTGTTAAGAAAATATGATGATTGTAATACTTTTTATTTGTGTTGTTGTTTAATCTTTTCAATAGCTACTGGAAAGCTTACATAAAAGAAAAAAATCTAGTTAGACAAACATTACAATGCGCTTTTACAAAGGAGTGTTTTGAACGGATAGTTTTTCCTAGTGTATGATCAATATTTAGTTTTCATTACCAAAAACAAAGACAAAATCCGGAAAACATTATAAGCCCAACACGTTTGCAACTATTAAAGTATGTTATAGTATTTCATAAGATAGTAAATAAAGGTATCTAGTAAAAACAAGTTATACGAAATAAGTTTCAACTCATTCAAATGCATGATTAGTCACTTACACAGAACCCACTAGTAATCATGAACCAATTACACAGAACCAAGAGTGTGATCTTAAAGTTCATGAATCCTCACAAGCGAGAAAACAAGCTACTCATACAACTTCCACTAATCACATAAACCCACTAATGATCATGAAAGTTTCTTTTATACTCAAGGATTTCTCATAGACTCCGACTCCTAACTGACTCATTAAAAGGATCCATTTATAATTATTGGTCCTGTAACAAGATTCTATTTAGACTTGTATACTCTTTCAGTTTCCTTCTATGTTTGATCTTAAGCAGTTCCTTTCTCGTTTTTTGTAGTATCGACATTCCACACATTTTTAGAAACTCTTACTACTGTTAAGAATATATGATGATTGTAATACTTTTTATTTGTGTTGTTGTTTAATCTTTTCAATAGCTACTAGAAAGCTTTCATAAAAGAAAAAAATCTAGTTAGACAAACATTACAATGCGCTTTTACAAAGGAGTGTTTTGAACGGATAGTTTTTACTAGTGTACGATCAATATTTAGTTTTCATTACCAAAAACAAAGACAAAATCCGGAAAACATTATAAGCCCAACACGTTTGCAACTTTTAAAGTATGTTATAGTATTTCATAATATAGTAATTAAAGGTATCTGGTAAAAACAAGTTATACGAAATAAGTTTCAACTCATTCAAATGCATGGTTACTCACTTACACAGAACCCACTAATTATCATGAACCAATTACACAGAACCAAGAGTGTGATCTTAAAGTTCATAAATCCTCACAAGCGAGAAAAAAAGCTACTCATACGACTTCCACTAATCACATAAACCCACTAATGATCATGAAAGTTTCTTTTATACTCAAGGATTTCTCATATACTCTGACTCCTAACTGACTCCTTAAAAGGATCCATTTATAATTATTGGTCCTGTAACAAGACTCTATTTAGACTTATATACTCTTTCAGTTTCCTTCTATGTTTGATCTTAAGCAGTTCCTTTCTCGTTTCTTGTAGTATCGACATTCCACGCATTTTTAGAAACTCTTACTACTGTTAAGAAAATATGATGATTGTAATACTTTTTATTTGTGTTGTTGTTTAATCTTTTCAATAGCTACTGGAAAGCTTACATAAAAGAAAAAAAATCTAGTTAGACAAACATTACAATGCGCTTTTACAAAGGAGTGTTTTGAACGGATAGTTTTTACTAGTGTACGATCAATATTTAGTTTTCATTACCAAAAACAAAGACAAAATCCGGAAAACATTATAAGCCCAACACGTTTGCAACTTTTAAAGTATGTTATAGTATTTCATAATATAGAATTAAAGGTATCTGGTAAAAACAAGTTATACGAAATAAGTTTCAACTCATTCAAATGCATGGTTAGTCACTTACACAGAACCCACTAATTATCATGTACCAATTACACAGAACCAAGAGTGTGATCTTAAAGTTCATGAATCCTCACAAGCGAGAAAACAAGCTACTCATACGACTTCCACTAATCACATAAACCCACTAATGATCATGAAAGTTTCTTTTATACTCAAGGATTTCTCATAGACTCCGACTCCTAACTGACTTATTAAAAGGATCCATTTATAATTATTGGTCCTGTAACAAGATTCTATTTAGACTTGTATACTCTTTCAGTTTCCTTCTATGTTTAATCTTAAGCAGTTCCTTTCTCGTTTCTTGTAGTATCGACATTCCACGCATTTTTTGAAACTCTTACTACTATTAAGAAAATATGATGATTGTAATACTTTTTATTTGTGTTGTTGTTTAATATTTTCAATAGCTACTGGAAAGCTTACATAAAAGCAAAAAATCTAGTTAGACAAACATTACAATGCGCTTTTACAAAGGAGTGTTTTGAACGGACAGTTTTTACTAGTGTACGATCAATATTTAGTTTTCATTACCAAAAACAAAGACAAAATCCGGAAAACATTATAAGCCCAACACGTTTGCTTTTAAAGTATGTTATAGTATTTCATAAGATAGTAATTAAAGGTATCTGGTAAAAACAAGTTATACGAAATAAGTTTCAACTCATTCAAATGCATGATTAGTCACTTACACAGAACCCACTAATGATCATGAACCAATTACACAGAACCAAGAGTGTGATCTTAAAGTTCATGAATCCTCACAAGCGAGAAAACAAACTACTCATACAACTTCCACTAATCACATAAACCCACTAATGATCATGAAAGTTTCTTTTATACTCAAGGATTTCTCATAGACTCTGACTCCTAACTGACTCCTTAAAAGGATCCATTTATAATTATTGGTCCTGTAACAAGACTCTATTTAGACTTATATACTCTTTCAGTTTCCTTCTATGTTTGATCTTAAGCAGTTCCTTTCTCGTTTCTTGTAGTATCGACATTCCACACATTTTTAGAAACTCTTACTACTGTTAAGAAAATATGATGATTGTAATACTTTTTATTTGTGTTGTTGTTTAATCTTTTCAATAGCTACTAGAAAGCTTACATAAAAGCAAAAAATCTAGTTAGACAAACATTACAATGCGCTTTTACAAAGGAGTGTTTTGAACGGATAGTTTTTACTAGTGTACGATCAATATTTAGTTTTCATTACCAAAAACAAAGACAAAATCCGGAAAACATTATAAGCCCAACACGTTTGCAACTTTTAAAGTATGTTATAGTATTTCATAATATAGTAATTAAAGGTATCTGGTAAAAACAAGTTATACGAAATAAGTTTCAACTCATTCAAATGCATGGTTACTCACTTACACAGAACCCACTAATTATCATGAACCAATTACACAGAACCAAGAGTGTGATCTTAAAGTTCATAAATCCTCACAAGCGAGAAAAAAAGCTACTCATACGACTTCCACTAATCACATAAACCCACTAATGATCATGAAAGTTTCTTTTATACTCAAGGATTTCTCATAGACTCTGACTCCTAACTGACTCCTTAAAAGGATCCATTTATAATTATTGGTCCTGTAACAAGACTCTATTTAGACTTATATACTCTTTCAGTTTCCTTCTATGTTTGATCTTAAGCAGTTCCTTTCTCGTTTCTTGTAGTATCGACATTCCACACATTTTTAGAAACTCTTACTACTGTTAAGAAAATATGATGATTGTAATACTTTTTATTTGTGTTGTTGTTTAATCTTTTCAATAGCTACTGGAAAGCTTACATAAAAGAAAAAAATCTAGTTAGACAAACATTACAATGCGCTTTTACAAAGGAGTGTTTTGAACGGATAGTTTTTACTAGTGTATGATCAATATTTAGTTTTCATTACCAAAAACAAAGACAAAATCCGGAAAACATTATAAGCCCAACACGTTTGCAACTATTTAAAGTATGTTATAGTATTTCATAAGATAGTAATTAAAGGTATCTGGTAAAAACAAGTTATACGAAATAAGTTTCAACTCATTCAAATGCATGATTAGTCACTTACACAGAACCCACTAGTAATCATGAACCAATTACACAGAACCAAGAGTGTGATCTTAAAGTTCATGAATCCTCACAAGCGAGAAAACAAGCTACTCATACAACTTCCACTAATCACATAAACCCACTAATGATCATGAAAGTTTCTTTTATACTCAAGGATTTCTCATAGACTCCGACTCCTAACTGACTCATTAAAAGGATCCATTTATAATTATTGGTCCTGTAACAAGATTCTATTTAGACTTGTATACTCTTTCAGTTTCCTACTATGTTTGATCTTAAGCAGTTCCTTTCTCGTTTCTTGTAGTATCGACATTCCACGCATTTTTAGAAACTCTTACTACTATTAAGAAAATATGATGATTGTAATACTTTTTATTTGTGTTGTTGTTTAATATTTTCAATAGCTACTGGAAAGCTTACATAAAAGCAAAAAATCTAGTTAGACAAACATTACAATGCGCTTTTACAAAGGAGTGTTTTGAACGGACAGTTTTTACTAGTGTACGATCAATATTTAGTTTTCATTACCAAAAACAAAGACAAAATCCGGAAAACATTATAAGCCCAACACGTTTGCTTTTAAAGTATGTTATAGTATTTCATAAGATAGTAATTAAAGGTATCTGGTAAAAACAAGTTATACGAAATAAGTTTCAACTCATTCAAATTCATGATTAGTCACTTACACAGAACCCACTAATGATCATGAACCAATTACACAGAACCAAGAGTGTGATCTTAAAATTCATGAATCCTCACAAGCGAGAAAACAAGCTACTCATACAACTTCCACTAATCCTATAAACCAGCTAATGATCATGAAAGTTTCTTTTATACTCAAGGATTTCTCATAGACTCTGACTCCTTAAAAGGATCGATTTATAATTATTGGTCCTGTAACAAGACTCTATTTAGACTTATATACTCTTTCAGTTTCCTTCTATGTTTGATCTTAAGCAGTTCCTTTCTCGTTTCTTGTAGTATCGACATTCCACACATTTTTAGAAACTCTTACTACTGTTAAGAAAATATGATGATTGTAATACTTTTTATTTGTGTTGTTGTTTAATCTTTTCAATAGCTACTAGAAAGCTTACATAAAAGCGAAAAATCTAGTTAGACAAACATTACAATGCGCTTTTACAAAGGAGTGTTTTGAACGGATAGTTTTTACTAGTGTACGATCAATATTTAGTTTTCATTACCAAAAACGAAGACAAAATCCGGAAAACATTATAAGCCCAACACGTTTGCAACTTTTAAAGTATGTTATAGTATTTCATAATATAGTAATTAAAGGTATCTGGTAAAAACAAGTTATACGAAATAAGTTTCAACTCATTCAAATGCATGGTTACTCTCTTACACAGAACCCACTAATTATCATGAACCAATTACACAGAACCAAGAGTGTGATCTTAAAGTTCATAAATCCTCACAAGCGAGAAAAAAAGCTACTCATACGACTTCCACTAATCACATAAACCCACTAATGATCATGAAAGTTTCTTTTATACTCAAGGATTTCTCATAGACTCTGACTCCTAACTGACTCCTTAAAAGGATCCATTTATAATTATTGGTCTTGTAACAAGACTCTATTTAGACTTATATACTCTTTCAGTTTCCTTCTATGTTTGATCTTAAGCAGTTCCTTTCTCGTTTCTTGTAGTATCGACATTCCACGCATTTTTAGAAACTCTTACTACTGTTAAGAAAATATGATGATTGTAATACTTTTTATTTGTGTTGTTGTTTAATCTTTTCAATAGCTACTGGAAAGCTTACATAAAAGAAAAAAATCTAGTTAGACAAACATTACAATGCGCTTTTACAAAGGAGTGTTTTGAACGGATAGTTTTTACTAGTGTACGATCAATATTTAGTTTTCATTACCAAAAACAAAGACAAAATCCGGAAAACATTATAAGCCCAACACGTTTGCAACTTTTAAAGTATGTTATAGTATTTCATAATATAGAATTAAAGGTATCTGGTAAAAACAAGTTATACGATATAAGTTTCAACTCATTCAAATGCATGGTTAGTCACTTACACAGAACCCACTAATTATCATGTACCAATTACACAGAACCAAGAGTGTGATCTTAAAGTTCATGAATCCTCACAAGCGAGAAAACAAGCTACTCATACGACTTCCACTAATCACATAAACCCACTAATGATCATGAAAGTTTCTTTTATACTCAAGGATTTCTCATAGACTCCGACTCCTAACTGACTCATTAAAAGGATCCATTTATAATTATTGGTCCTGTAACAAGATTCTATTTAGACTTGTATACTCTTTCAGTTTCCTTCTATGTTTGATCTTAAGCAGTTCCTTTCTCGTTTCTTGTAGTATCGACATTCCACGCATTTTTAGAAACTCTTACTACTATTAAGAAAATATGATGATTGTAATACTTTTTATTTGTGTTGTTGTTTAATATTTTCAATAGCTACTGGAAAGCTTACATAAAAGCAAAAAATCTAGTTAGACAAACATTACAATGCGCTTTTACAAAGGAGTGTTTTGAACGGACAGTTTTTACTAGTGTACGATCAATATTTAGTTTTCATTACCAAAAACAAAGACAAAATCCGGAAAACATTATAAGCCCAACACGTTTGCTTTTAAAGTATGTTATAGTATTTCATAAGATAGTAATTAAAGGTATCTGGTAAAAACAAGTTATACGAAATAAGTTTCAACTCATTCAAATGCATGATTAGTCACTTACACAGAACCCACTAATGATCATGAACCAATTACACAGAACCAAGAGTGTGATCTTAAAGTTCATGAATCCTCACAAGCGAGAAAACAAGCTACTCATACAACTTCCACTAATCACATAAACCAGCTAATGATCATGAAAGTTTCTTTTATACTCAAGGATTTCTCATAGACTCTGACTCCTTAAAAGGATCGATTTATAATTATTGGTCCTGTAACAAGACTCTATTTAGACTTATATACTCTTTCAGTTTCCTTCTATGTTTGATCTTAAGCAGTTCCTTTCTCGTTTCTTGTAGTATCGACATTCCACACATTTTTAGAAACTCTTACTACTGTTAAGAAAATATGATGATTGTAATACTTTTTATTTGTGTTGTTGTTTAATCTTTTCAATAGCTACTAGAAAGCTTACATAAAAGCAAAAAATCTAGTTAGACAAACATTACAATGCGCTTTTACAAAGGAGTGTTTTGAACGGATAGTTTTTACTAGTGTACGATCAATATTTAGTTTTCATTACCAAAAACAAAGACAAAATCCGGAAAACATTATAAGCCCAACACGTTTGCAACTTTTAAAGTATGTTATAGTATTTCATAATATAGAATTAAAGGTATCTGGTAAAAACAAGTTATACGAAATAAGTTTCAACTCATTCAAATGCATGATTAGTCACTTACACAGAACCCACTAATGATCATGAACCAATTACACAGAACCAAGAGTGTGATCTTAAAGTTCATGAATCCTCACAAGCGAGAAAACAAGCTACTCATACAACTTCCACTAATCACATAAACCCAGCTAATGATCATGAAAGTTTCTTTTATACTCAAGGATTTCTCATAGACTCTGACTCCTTAAAAGGATCGATTTATAATTATTGGTCCTGTAACAAGACTCTATTTAGACTTATATACTCTTTCAGTTTCCTTCTATGTTTGATCTTAAGCAGTTCCTTTCTCGTTTCTTGTAGTATCGACATTCCACACATTTTTAGAAACTCTTACTACTGTTAAGAAAATATGATGATTGTAATACTTTTTATTTGTGTTGTTGTTTAATCTTTTCAATAGCTACTAGAAAGCTTACATAAAAGCAAAAAATCTAGTTAGACAAACATTACAATGCGCTTTTACAAAGGAGTGTTTTGAACGGATAGTTTTTACTAGTGTACGATCAATATTTAGTTTTCATTACCAAAAACAAAGACAAAATCCGGAAAACATTATAAGCCCAACACGTTTGCAACTTTTAAAGTATGTTATAGTATTTCATAATATAGTAATTAAAGGTATCTGGTAAAAACAAGTTATACGAAATAAGTTTCAACTCATTCAAATGCATGGTTACTCACTTACACAGAACCCACTAATTATCATGAACCAATTACACAGAACCAAGAGTGTGATCTTAAAGTTCATAAATCCTCACAAGCGAGAAAAAAAGCTACTCATACGACTTCCACTAATCACATAAACCCACTAATGATCATGAAAGTTTCTTTTATACTCAAGGATTTCTCATAGACTCTGACTCCTAACTGACTCCTTAAAAGGATCCATTTATAATTATTGGTCCTGTAACAAGACTCTATTTAGACTTATATACTCTTTCAGTTTCCTTCTATGTTTGATCTTAAGCAGTTCCTTTCTCGTTTCTTGTAGTATCGACATTCCACGCATTTTTAGAAACTCTTACTACTGTTAAGAAAATATGATGATTGTAATACTTTTTATTTGTGTTGTTGTTTAATCTTTTCAATAGCTACTGGAAAGCTTACATAAAAGAAAAAAATCTAGTTAGACAAACATTACAATGCGCTTTTACAAAGGAGTGTTTTGAACGGATAGTTTTTACTAGTGTACGATCAATATTTAGTTTTCATTACCAAAAACAAAGACAAAATCCGGAAAACATTATAAGCCCAACACGTTTGCAACTTTTAAAGTATGTTATAGTATTTCATAATATAGAATTAAAGGTATCTGGTAAAAACAATATATACGATATAAGTTTCAACTCATTCAAATGCATGGTTAGTCACTTACACAGAACCCACTAATTATCATGTACCAATTACACAGAACCAAGAGTGTGATCTTAAAGTTCATGAATCCTCACAAGAGAGAAAACAAGCTACTCATACGACTTCCACTAATCACATAAACCCACTAATGATCATGAAAGTTTCTTTTATACTCAAGGATTTCTCATAGACTCCGACTCCTAACTGACTCATTAAAAGGATCCATTTATAATTATTGGTCCTGTAACAAGATTCTATTTAGACTTGTATACTCTTTCAGTTTCCTTCTATGTTTGATCTTAAGCAGTTCCTTTCTCGTTTCTTGTAGTATCGACATTCCACGCATTTTTAGAAACTCTTACTACTATTAAGAAAATATGATGATTGTAATACTTTTTATTTGTGTTGTTGTTTAATATTTTCAATAGCTACTGGAAAGCTTACATAAAAGCAAAAAATCTAGTTAGACAAACATTACAATGCGCTTTTACAAAGGAGTGTTTTGAACGGACAGTTTTTACTAGTGTACGATCAATATTTAGTTTTCATTACCAAAAACAAAGACAAAATCCGGAAAACATTATAAGCCCAACACGTTTGCTTTTAAAGTATGTTATAGTATTTCATAAGATAGTAATTAAAGGTATCTGGTAAAAACAAGTTATACGAAATAAGTTTCAACTCATTCAAATGCATGATTAGTCACTTACACAGAACCCACTAATGATCATGAACCAATTACACAGAACCAAGAGTGTGATCTTAAAGTTCATGAATCCTCACAAGCGAGAAAACAAGCTACTCATACAACTTCCACTAATCACATAAACCAGCTAATGATCATGAAAGTTTCTTTTATACTCAAGGATTTCTCATAGACTCTGACTCCTTAAAAGGATCGATTTATAATTATTGGTCCTGTAACAAGACTCTATTTAGACTTATATACTCTTTCAGTTTCCTTCTATGTTTGATCTTAAGCAGTTCCTTTCTCGTTTCTTGTAGTATCGACATTCCACACATTTTTAGAAACTCTTACTACTGTTAAGAAAATATGATGATTGTAATACTTTTTATTTGTGTTGTTGTTTAATCTTTTCAATAGCTACTAGAAAGCTTACATAAAAGCAAAAAATCTAGTTAGACAAACATTACAATGCGCTTTTACAAAGGAGTGTTTTGAACGGATAGTTTTTACTAGTGTACGATCAATATTTAGTTTTCATTACCAAAAACAAAGACAAAATCCGGAAAACATTATAAGCCCAACACGTTTGCAACTTTTAAAGTATGTTATAGTATTTCATAATATAGAATTAAAGGTATCTGGTAAAAACAAGTTATACGAAATAAGTTTCAACTCATTCAAATGCATGATTAGTCACTTACACAGAACCCACTAATGATCATGAACCAATTACACAGAACCAAGAGTGTGATCTTAAAGTTCGTGAATCCTCACAAGCGAGAAAACAAGCTACTCATAAAACTTCCACTAATCACATAAACCCACTAATGATCATGAAAGTTTCTTTTATACTCAAGGATTTCTCATAGACTCTGACTCCTTAAAAGGATCGATTTATAATTATTGGTCCTGTAACAAGACTCTATTTAGACTTATATACTCTTTCAGTTTCCTTCTATGTTTGATCTTAAGCAGTTCCTTTCTCGTTTCTTGTAGTATCGACATTCCACGCATTTTTAGAAACTCTTACTACTGTTAAGAAAATATGATGATTGTAATACTTTTTATTTGTGTTGTTGTTTAATCTTTTCAATAGCTACTGGAAAGCTTACATAAAAGAAAAAAATCTAGTTAGACAAACATTACAATGCGCTTTTACAAAGGAGTGTTTTGAACGGATAGTTTTTACTAGTGTACGATCAATATTTAGTTTTCATTACCAAAAACAAAGACAAAATCCGGAAAACATTATAAGCCCAACACGTTTGCAACTTTTAAAGTATGTTATAGTATTTCATAATATAGAATTAAAGGTATCTGGTAAAAACAAGTTATACGATATAAGTTTCAACTCATTCAAATGCATGGTTAGTCACTTACACAGAACCCACTAATTATCATGTACTAATTACACAGAACCAAGAGTGTGATCTTAAAGTTCATGAATCCTCACAAGAGAGAAAACAAGCTACTCATACGACTTCCACTAATCACATAAACCCACTAATGATCATGAAAGTTTCTTTTATACTCAAGGATTTCTCATAGACTCCGACTCCTAACTGACTCATTAAAAGGATCCATTTATAATTATTGGTCCCGTAACAAGATTCTATTTAGACTTGTATACTCTTTCAGTTTCCTTCTATGTTTGATCTTAAGCAGTTCCTTTCTCGTTTCTTGTAGTATCGACATTCCACGCATTTTTAGAAACTCTTACTACTGTTAAGAAAATATGATGATTGTAATACTTTTTATTTGTGTTGTTGTTTAATCTTTTCAATAGCTACTAGAAAGCTTACATAAAAGCAAAAAATCTAGTTAGACAAACATTACAATGCGCTTTTACAAAGGAGTGTTTTGAACGGACAGTTTTTACTAGTGTACGATCAATATTTAGTTTTCATTACCAAAAACAAAGACAAAATCCGGAAAACATTATAAGCCCAACACGTTTGCTTTTAAAGTATGTTATAGTATTTCATAAGATAGTAATTAAAGGTATCTGGTAAAAACAAGTTATACGAAATAAGTTTCAACTCATTCAAATGCATGATTAGTCACTTACACAGAACCCACTAATGATCATGAACCAATTACACAGAACCAAGAGTGTGATCTTAAAGTTCATGAATCCTCACAAGCGAGAAAACAAGCTACTCATACAACTTCCACTAATCACATAAACCAGCTAATGATCATGAAAGTTTCTTTTATACTCAAGGATTTCTCATAGACTCTGACTCCTTAAAAGGATCGATTTATAATTATTGGTCCTGTAACAAGACTCTATTTAGACTTATATACTCTTTCAGTTTCCTTCTATGTTTGATCTTAAGCAGTTCCTTTCTCGTTTCTTGTAGTATCGACATTCCACACATTTTTAGAAACTCTTACTACTGTTAAGAAAATATGATGATTGTAATACTTTTTATTTGTGTTGTTGTTTAATCTTTTCAATAGCTACTAGAAAGATTAAATAAAAGCAAAAAATCTAGTTAGACAAACATTACAATGCGCTTTTACAAAGGAGTGTTTTGAACGGATAGTTTTTACTAGTGTACGATCAATATTTAGTTTTCATTACCAAAAACAAAGACAAAATCCGGAAAACATTATAAGCCCAACACGTTTGCAACTTTTAAAGTATGTTATAGTATTTCATAATATAGAATTAAAGGTATCTGGTAAAAACAAGTTATACGATATAAGTTTCAACTCATTCAAATGCATGGTTAGTCACTTACACAGAACCCACTAATTATCATGTACTAATTACACAGAACCAAGAGTGTGATCTTAAAGTTCATGAATCCTCACAAGAGAGAAAACAAGCTACTCATACGACTTCCACTAATCACATAAACCCACTAATGATCATGAAAGTTTCTTTTATACTCAAGGATTTCTCATAGACTCCGACTCCTAACTGACTCATTAAAAGGATCCATTTATAATTATTGGTCCTGTAACAAGATTCTATTTAGACTTGTATACTCTTTCAGTTTCCTTCTATGTTTGATCTTAAGCAGTTCCTTTCTCGTTTCTTGTAGTATCGACATTCCACGCATTTTTAGAAACTCTTACTACTATTAAGAAAATATGATGATTGTAATACTTTTTATTTGTGTTGTTGTTTAATATTTTCAATAGCTACTGGAAAGCTTACATAAAAGAAAAAAATCTAGTTAGACAAACATTACAATGCGCTTTTACAAAGGAGTGTTTTGAACGGATAGTTTTTACTAGTGTACGATCAATATTTAGTTTTCATTACCAAAAACAAAGACAAAATCCGGAAAACATTATAAGCCCAACACGTTTGCAACTTTTAAAGTATGTTATAGTATTTCATAATATAGAATTAAAGGTATCTGGTAAAAACAAGTTATACAATATAAGTTTCAACTCATTCAAATGCATGGTTAGTCACTTACACAGAACCCACTAATTATCATGTACCAATTACACAGAACCAAGAGTGTGATCTTAAAGTTCATGAATCCTCACAAGCGAGAAAACAAGCTACTCATACGACTTCCACTAATCACATAAACCCACTAATGATCATGAAAGTTTCTTTTATACTCAAGGATTTCTCATAGGCTCCGACTCCTAACTGACTCATTAAAAGGATCCATTTATAATTATTGGTCCTGTAACAAGATTCTATTTAGACTTGTATACTCTTTCAGTTTCCTTCTATGTTTGATCTTAAGCAGTTCCTTTCTCGTTTCTTGTAGTATCGACATTCCACGCATTTTTAGAAACTCTTACTACTATTAAGAAAATATGATGATTGTAATACTTTTTATTTGTGTTGTTGTTTAATATTTTCAATAGCTACTGGAAAGCTTACATAAAAGCAAAAAATCTAGTTAGACAAACATTACAATGCGCTTTTACAAAGGAGTGTTTTGAACGGACAGTTTTTACTAGTGTACGATCAATATTTAGTTTTCATTACCAAAAACAAAGACAAAATCCGGAAAACATTATAAGCCCAACACGTTTGCTTTTAAAGTATGGTATAGTATTTCATAAGATAGTAATTAAAGGTATCTGGTAAAAACAAGTTATACGAAATAAGTTTCAACTCATTCAAATGCATGATTAGTCACTTACACAGAACCCACTAATGATCATGAACCAATTACACAGAACCAAGAGTGTGATCTTAAAGTTCATGAATCCTCACAAGCGAGAAAACAAGCTACTCATACAACTTCCACTAATCACATAAACCAGCTAATGATCATGAAAGTTTCTTTTATACTCAAGGATTTCTCATAGACTCTGACTCCTTAAAAGGATCGATTTATAATTATTGGTCCTGTAACAAGACTCTATTTAGACTTATATACTCTTTCAGTTTCCTTCTATGTTTGATCTTAAGCAGTTCCTTTCTCGTTTCTTGTAGTATCGACATTCCACACATTTTTAGAAACTCTTACTACTGTTAAGAAAATATGATGATTGTAATACTTTTTATTTGTGTTGTTGTTTAATCTTTTCAATAGCTACTAGAAAGCTTACATAAAAGCAAAAAATCTAGTTAGACAAACATTACAATGCGCTTTTACAAAGGAGTGTTTTGAACGGATAGTTTTTACTAGTGTACGATCAATATTTAGTTTTCATTACCAAAAACAAAGACAAAATCCGGAAAACATTATAAGCCCAACATGTTTGCAACTTTTAAAGTATGTTATAGTATTTCATAATATAGAATTAAAGGTATCTGGTAAAAACAAGTTATACGAAATAAGTTTCAACTCATTCAAATGCATGATTAGTCACTTACACAGAACCCACTAATGATCATGAACCAATTACACAGAACCAAGAGTGTGATCTTAAAGTTCGTGAATCCTCACAAGCGAGAAAACAAGCTACTCATACAACTTCCACTAATCACATAAACCCACTAATGATCATGAAAGTTTCTTTTATACTCAAGGATTTCTCATAGAATCTGACTCCTTAAAAGGATCGATTTATAATTATTGGTCCTGTAACAAGACTCTATTTAGACTTATATACTCTTTCAGTTTCCTTCTAGGTTTGATCTTAAGCAGTTCCTTTCTCGTTTCTTGTAGTATCGACATTCCACGCATTTTTAGAAACTCTTACTACTGTTAAGAAAATATGATGATTGTAATACTTTTTATTTGTGTTGTTGTTTAATCTTTTCAATAGCTACTAGAAAGCTTACATAAAAGCAAAAAATCTAGTTAGACAAACATTACAATGCACTTTTACAAAGGAGTGTTTTGAACGGATAGTTTTTACTAGTGTACGATCAATATTTAGTTTTCATTACCAAAAACAAAGACAAAATCCGGAAAACATTATAAGCCCAACACGTTTGCAACTTTTAAAGTATGTTATAGTATTTCATAATATAGTAATTAAAGGTATCTGGTAAAAACAAGTTATACGAAATAAGTTTCAACTCATTCAAATGCATGGTTACTCACTTACACATAACCCACTAATTATCATGACCCAATTACACAGAACCAAGAGTGTGATCTTAAAGTTCATAAATCCTCACAAGCGAGAAAAAAAGCTACTCATACGACTTCCACTAATCACATAAACCCACTAATGATCATGAAAGTTTCTTTTATACTCAAGGATTTCTCATAGACTCTGACTCCTAACTGACTCCTTAAAAGGATCCATTTATAATTATTGGTCCTGTAACAAGACTCTATTTAGACTTATATACTCTTTCAGTTTCCTTCTATGTTTGATCTTAAGCAGTTCCTTTCTCGTTTCTTGTAGTATCGACATTCCACGCATTTTTAGAAACTCTTACTACTGTTAAGAAAATATGATGATTGTAATACTTTTTATTTGTGTTGTTGTTTAATCTTTTCAATAGCTACTGGAAAGCTTACATAAAAGAAAAAAATCTAGTTAGACAAACATTACAATGCGCTTTTACAAAGGAGTGTTTTGAACGGATAGTTTTTACTAGTGTACGATCAATATTTAGTTTTCATTACCAAAAACAAAGACAAAATCCGGAAAACATTATAAGCCCAACACGTTTGCAACTTTTAAAGTATGTTATAGTATTTCATAATATAGAATTAAAGGTATCTGGTAAAAACAAGTTATACAATATAAGTTTCAACTCATTCAAATGCATGGTTAGTCACTTACACAGAACCCACTAATTATCATGTACCAATTACACAGAACCAAGAGTGTGATCTTAAAGTTCATGAATCCTCACAAGCGAGAAAACAAGCTACTCATACGACTTCCACTAATCACATAAACCCACTAATGATCATGAAAGTTTCTCTTATACTCAAGGATTTCTCATAGGCTCTGACTCCTAACTGACTCATTAAAAGGATCCATTTATAATTATTGGTCCTGTAACAAGATTCTATTTAGACTTGTATACTCTTTCAGTTTCCTTCTATGTTTGATCTTAAGCAGTTCCTTTCTCGTTTCTTGTAGTATCGACATTCCACGCATTTTTAGAAACTCTTACTACTATTAAGAAAATATGATGATTGTAATACTTTTTATTTGTGTTGTTGTTTAATATTTTCAATAGCTACTGGAAAGCTTACATAAAAGCAAAAAATCTAGTTAGACAAACATTACAATGCGCTTTTACAAAGGAGTGTTTTGAACGGACAGTTTTTACTAGTGTACGATCAATATTTAGTTTTCATTACCAAAAACAAAGACAAAATCCGGAAAACATTATAAGCCCAACACGTTTGCTTTTAAAGTATGTTATAGTATTTCATAAGATAGTAATTAAAGGTATCTGGTAAAAACAAGTTATACGAAATAAGTTTCAACTCATTCAAATGCATGATTAGTCACTTACACAGAACCCACTAATGATCATGAACCAATTACACAGAACCAAGAGTGTGATCTTAAAGTTCATGAATCCTCACAAGCGAGAAAACAACCTACTCATACAACTTCCACTAATCACATAAACCCACTAATGATCATGAAAGTTTCTTTTATACTCAAGGATTTCTCATAGACTCTGACTCCTAACTGACTCCTTAAAAGGATCCATTTATAATTATTGGTCCTGTAACAAGACTCTATTTAGACTTATATACTCTTTCAGTTTCCTTCTATGTTTGATCTTAAGCAGTTCCTTTCTCGTTTCTTGTAGTATCGACATTCCACACATTTTTAGAAACTCTTACCACTGTTAAGAAAATATGATGATTGTAATACTTTTTATTTGTGTTGTTGTTTAATCTTTTCAATAGCTACTATAAAGCTTACATAAAAGCAAAAAATCTAGTTAGACAAACATTACAATGCGCTTTTACAAAGGAGTGTTTTGAACGGATAGTTTTTACTAGTGTACGATCAATATTTAGTTTTCATTACCAAAAACAAAGACAAAATCCGGAAAACATTATAAGCCCAACACGTTTGCAACTTTTAAAGTATGTTATAGTATTTCATAATATAGTAATTAAAGGTATCTGGTAAAAACAAGTTATACGAAATAAGTTTCAACTCATTCAAATGCATGGTTACTCACTTACACAGAACCCACTAATTATCATGAACCAATTACACAGAACCAAGAGTGTGATCTTAAAGTTCGTAAATCCTCACAAGCGAGAAAAAAGCTACTCATACGACTTCCACTAATCACATAAACCCACTAATGATCATGAAAGTTTCTTTTATACTCAAGGATTTCTCATAGACTCTGACTCCTAACTGACTCCTTAAAAGGATCCATTTATAATTATTGGTCCTGTAACAAGACTCTATTTAGACTTATATACTCTTTCAGTTTCCTTTTATGTTTGATCTTAAGCAGTTCCTTTCTCGTTTCTTGTAGTATCGACATTCCACGCATTTTTAGAAACTCTTACTACTGTTAAGAAAATATGATGATTGTAATACTTTTTATTTGTGTTGTTGTTTAATCTTTTCAATAGCTACTGGAAAGCTTACATAAAAGAAAACAATTTAGTTAGACAAACATTACAATGCGCTTTTACAAAGGAGTGTTTTGAACGGATAGTTTTTACTTGTGTACGATCAATATTTAGTTTTCATTACCAAAAACAAAGACAAAATCCGGAAAACATTATAAGCCCAACACGTTTGCAACTTTTAAAGTATGTTATAGTATTTCATAATATAGAATTAAAGGTATCTGGTAAAAACAAGTTATACGAAATAAGTTTCAACTCATTCAAATGCATGGTTAGTCACTTACACAGAACCCACTAATTATCATGTACCAATTACACAGAACCAAGAGTGTGATCTTAAAGTTCTTGAATCCTCACAAGCGAGAAAACAAGCTACTCATACGACTTCCACTAATCACATAAACCCACTAATGATCATGAAAGTTTCTTTTATACTCAAGGATTTCTCATAGACTCTGACTCCTAACTGACTCCTTAAAAGGATCCATTTATAATTATTGGTCCTGTAACAAGACTCTATTTAGACTTATATACTCTTTCAGTTTCCTTTTATGTTTGATCTTAAGCAGTTCCTTTCTCGTTTCTTGTAGTATCGACATTCCACGCATTTTTAGAAACTCTTACTACTGTTAAGAAAATATGATGATTGTAATACTTTTTATTTGTGTTGTTGTTTAATCTTTTCAATAGCTACTGAAAAGCTTACATAAAAGAAAACAATTTAGTTAGACAAACATTACAATGCGCTTTTACAAAGGAGTGTTTTGAACGGATAGTTTTTACTTGTGTACGATCAATATTTAGTTTTCATTACCAAAAACAAAGACAAAATCCGGAAAACATTATAAGCCCAACACGTTTGCAACTTTTAAAGTATGTTATAGTATTTCATAATATAGAATTAAAGGTATCTGGTAAAAACAAGTTATACGAAATAAGTTTCAACTCATTCAAATGCATGGTTAGTCACTTACACAGAACCCACTAATTATCATGTACCAATTACACAGAACCAAGAGTGTGATCTTAAAGTTCTTGAATCCTCACAAGCGAGAAAACAAGCTACTCATACGACTTCCACTAATCACATAAACCCACTAATGATCATGAAAGTTTCTTTTATACTCAAGGATTTCTCATAGACTCCGACTCCTAACTGACTCATTAAAAGGATCCATTTATAATAATTGGTCCTGTAACAAGATTCTATTTAGACTTGTATACTCTTTCAGTTTGCTTCTATGTTTGATCTTAAGCAGTTCCTTTCTCGTTTCTTGTAGTATCGACATTCCACGCATTTTTAGAAACTCTTACTACTATTAAGAAAATATGATGATTGTAATACTTTTTATTTGTGTTGTTGTTTAATATTTTCAATAGCTACTGGAAAGCTTACATAAAAGCAAAAAATCTAGTTAGACAAACATTACAATGCGCTTTTACAAAGGAGTGTTTTGAACGGACAGTTTTTACTAGTGTACGATCAATATTTAGTTTTCATTACCAAAAACAAAGACAAAATCCGGAAAACATTATAAGCCCAACACGTTTGCTTTTAAAGTATGTTATAGTATTTCATAAGATAGTAATTAAAGGTATCTGGTAAAAACAAGTTATACGAAATAAGTTTCAACTCATTCAAATGCATGATTAGTCACTTACACAGAACCCACTAATGATCATGAACCAATTACACAGAACCAAGAGTGTGATCTTAAAGTTCATGAATCCTCACAAGCGAGAAAACAAGCTACTCATACAACTTCCACTAATCACATAAACCCACTAATGATCATGAAAGTTTCTTTTATACTCAAGGATTTCTCATAGACTCTGACTCCTAACTGACTCCTTAAAAGGATCCATTTATAATTATTGGTCCTGTAACAAGACTCTATTTAGACTTATATACTCTTTCAGTTTCCTTCTATGTTTGATCTTAAGCAGTTCCTTTCTCGTTTCTTGTAGTATCGACATTCCACACATTTTTAGAAACTCTTACCACTGTTAAGAAAATATGATGATTGTAATACTTTTTATTTGTGTTGTTGTTTAATCTTTTCAATAGCTACTATAAAGCTTACATAAAAGCAAAAAATCTAGTTAGACAAACATTACAATGCGCTTTTACAAAGGAGTGTTTTGAACGGATAGTTTTTACTAGTGTACGATCAATATTTAGTTTTCATTACCAAAAACAAAGACAAAATCCGGAAAACATTATAAGCCCAACACGTTTGCAACTTTTAAAGTATGTTATAGTATTTCATAATATAGTAATTAAAGGTATCTGGTAAAAACAAGTTATACGAAATAAGTTTCAACTCATTCAAATGCATGGTTACTCACTTACACAGAACCCACTAATTATCATGAACCAATTACACAGAACCAAGAGTGTGATCTTAAAGTTCGTAAATCCTCACAAGCGAGAAAAAAGCTACTCATACGACTTCCACTAATCACATAAACCCACTAATGATCATGAAAGTTTCTTTTATACTCAAGGATTTCTCATAGACTCTGACTCCTAACTGACTCCTTAAAAGGATCCATTTATAATTATTGGTCCTGTAACAAGACTCTATTTAGACTTATATACTCTTTCAGTTTCCTTTTATGTTTGATCTTAAGCAGTTCCTTTCTCGTTTCTTGTAGTATCGACATTCCACGCATTTTTAGAAACTCTTACTACTGTTAAGAAAATATGATGATTGTAATACTTTTTATTTGTGTTGTTGTTTAATCTTTTCAATAGCTACTGGAAAGCTTACATAAAAGAAAACAATTTAGTTAGACAAACATTACAATGCGCTTTTACAAAGGAGTGTTTTGAACGGATAGTTTTTACTTGTGTACGATCAATATTTAGTTTTCATTACCAAAAACAAAGACAAAATCCGGAAAACATTATAAGCCCAACACGTTTGCAACTTTTAAAGTATGTTATAGTATTTCATAATATAGAATTAAAGGTATCTGGTAAAAACAAGTTATACGAAATAAGTTTCAACTCATTCAAATGCATGGTTAGTCACTTACACAGAACCCACTAATTATCATGTACCAATTACACAGAACCAAGAGTGTGATCTTAAAGTTCTTGAATCCTCACAAGCGAGAAAACAAGCTACTCATACGACTTCCACTAATCACATAAACCCACTAATGATCATGAAAGTTTCTTTTATACTCAAGGATTTCTCATAGACTCTAACTCCTAACTGACTCCTTAAAAGGATCCATTTATAATTATTGGTCCTGTAACAAGACTCTATTTAGACTTATATACTCTTTCAGTTTCCTTTTATGTTTGATCTTAAGCAGTTCCTTTCTCGTTTCTTGTAGTATCGACATTCCACGCATTTTTAGAAACTCTTACTACTGTTAAGAAAATATGATGATTGTAATACTTTTTATTTGTGTTGTTGTTTAATCTTTTCAATAGCTACTGGAAAGCTTACATAAAAGAAAACAATTTAGTTAGACAAACATTACAATGCGCTTTTACAAAGGAGTGTTTTGAACGGATAGTTTTTACTTGTGTACGATCAATATTTAGTTTTCATTACCAAAAACAAAGACAAAATCCGGAAAACATTATAAGCCCAACACGTTTGCAACTTTTAAAGTATGTTATAGTATTTCATAATATAGAATTAAAGGTATCTGGTAAAAACAAGTTATACGAAATAAGTTTCAACTCATTCAAATGCATGGTTAGTCACTTACACAGAACCCACTAATTATCATGTACCAATTACACAGAACCAAGAGTGTGATCTTAAAGTTCTTGAATCCTCACAAGCGAGAAAACAAGCTACTCATACGACTTCCACTAATCACATAAACCCACTAATGATCATGAAAGTTTCTTTTATACTCAAGGATTTCTCATAGACTCCGACTCCTAACTGACTCATTAAAAGGATCCATTTATAATAATTGGTCCTGTAACAAGATTCTATTTAGACTTGTATACTCTTTCAGTTTCCTTCTATGTTTGATCTTAAGCAGTTCCTTTCTCGTTTCTTGTAGTATCGACATTCCACGCATTTTTAGAAACTCTTACTACTATTAAGAAAATATGATGATTGTAATACTTTTTATTTGTGTTGTTGTTTAATATTTTCAATAGCTACTGGAAAGCTTACATAAAAGCAAAAAATCTAGTTAGACAAACATTACAATGCGCTTTTACAAAGGAGTGTTTTGAACGGACAGTTTTTACTAGTGTACGATCAATATTTAGTTTTCATTACCAAAAACAAAGACAAAATCCGGAAAACATTATAAGCCCAACATGTTTGCTTTTAAAGTATGTTATAGTATTTCATAAGATAGTAATTAAAGGTATCTGGTAAAAACAAGTTATACCAAATAAGTTTTAACTAATTCAAAGGCATGGTTAGTCACTTGAAGTGACCATAGAGTATTGATCCACAGTGAGTGGAAATTAACAGAATGAGAATCCGAAAATAGTCTAAGCTAAAGCAAACAATGATTTTGAGTTTGTAACGACCCTAATCACTACTTGTGCAAGATAATTTAAACCAAAGAAATAAAAAAGCAATCAAACTAATTAATAAACCAGACAAGAAATCAGAAGAAAATAAGAGATAAAACACTAAGCAAACAACATCAAATTCGATTAATCAATGAAACATAATGTGTCATGTGAATTAGCATTTGATAAAGATGAATTAACAATGACAAATGGGGAAAGAACACTCTTGACGCACTATCCAAAACATTGATTACATAAATTGTACCATCTAAGCCTCGACTCTAACTAAACCTAACTAACGATTGAAAAAATTTTGAAAGGAAAGATAAAGAAATCAGAACAAAATGAGTTTTTGAAACGATGTCCACCTTCTTCCTCAATACGAGGAATTGCTATACTCACGGGGCTGGAATCCATCCAGCAATGCACTATAAGCTTCGGAAAATCACTAATAAAAAAAAATATTTATCTGATTCGGTTGAAAGTAGATGCATTAAAGGAAGGTCTGCTAAGGTAGTTTTAGGTAATCTCAGGTAAGTAAAATGGTTTGCACATCTTTACCACCTCAATCATTTGATGCGTTAAGTCATTCATGATGATACCTTCTAGTTGCTTACAGGTTAAACCTGTTACTTGAGTTTACAGATCATCAAAAGTGTGAATATAACTTGCGATCGATCATTTCTGTTTCACTGCAAAGAAAGGTTGACTTGGATCTCGTAGATTTTATCTGCTGAATCGAGCTATCTTTCTATACTTGAAATCAAGACATTTCTGAAACGGTTGTCGATGGATCTCACTGTTGACCAAGCTCAACACATCCCCACTCAAACTAATTGGTACGATTTCCAATTCTAAAATTTTGTTGTATCCTCCAATTCTGAAAATAGTTCCGCTAACGCGATCCAACCATAATAATCTTCAGCATTGAAGATCGGTAACTCAACAAGTTTCAACTTGCTTTCCTACGTTTTAACTGTCATCGGAATCCTGTTTTGACTATCCGTTATTCTGTGACTAAGACTAGGTTTCAAGTTTGAAGAACGTACCCGAGCTTCATGAATCATATTAGTGGGATTCGAGTCTCCTTTGAGCTCGAGCAATCAGATTGTAAAGCTCTGTGAACTTATATTCAGTCGATGACATTGATGCTTTCAATTCATTTGTTGTCTCACACATCTGTTGGTTTGTTGCCGTCTGTGCTCTAATGTGATTTATCATCGATGTTGACAATGAATCCAACGTCCACGGTTTCTGTTGATGATGAGGATCTCTGGATGGTTGTGAAGATTTTGTCATTTTCTCCAAGTATCTCGCGATTGTTCGATCCGAGAATGCTTTTCACCATACTAGTTTTGTAAGAACTCCTCGTGTTATTGATTGTAAAGAACCAATTACACAGAACCAAGAGTGTGATCTTAAAGTTCATGAATCCTCACAAGCGAGAAAACAAGCTACTCATACGACTTCCACTAATCACACAAACCCACTAATGATCATGAAAGTTTCTTTTATACTCAAGGATTTCTCATAGACTCCGACTCCTAACTGACTCATTAAAAGGATCCATTTATAATTATTGGTCCTGTAACAAGACTCTATTTAGACTTATATGCTATTTCAGTTTCCTTCTATGTTTGATCTTAAGCAGTTCCTTTCTCGTTTCTTGTAGCATCAACATTCCACGCATTTTTAGAAACTCTTACTACTTTTAAGAAAATATGATTATTGTAATACTTTTATTTGTGTTGTTGTTTAATCTTTTCAATAGCTACTGGAAAGCTTACATAAAATCAAAAAATCTAGTTAGACAAATATTACAATGCGCTTTTACAAAGGAGTGTTTTCAACGGATAGTTTTTACTAGTGTACGATCAATATTTAGTTTTGATTACCAAAAACAAAGACAAAATCCGGAAAAAATTATAAGCCCAACACGTTTGCAACTTTTAAAGTATGTTATAGTATTTCATAAGATAGTAATTAAAGGTATCTGGTAAAAACAAGTTATACGAAATAAGTTTCAACTCATTCTAATTCATGGTTAGTCACTTGAAGTAACCATAGAGTATTGATCCACAGTGAGTGGGAATTAACAGAATGAGAATCCGAAAATAATCTAAGCTAAAATAATCTAACCCTAATCACTACTTATGCAAGATAATTTACACCAAAGCAATAAAAGCGCAATCAAACTATTTAATAAAGCAGATAAGAGATCAGAACTAAATAAGAGATAAAACACTAAGCAAACAACATCAAATTCGATTAATCAATGAAACGGAATGTGTCATGTGAATTAGCATTTGATAAAGATGAATTAACAATGACTAATGGGGAAAGAACACTCTTGAAGCACTATCCAAAACATTGATTACATATACTGTAACATCTAAGCCTCGACTCTAAATAAACCTAACTAACGATTGGAACAATTTTGAAAGGAAAGATAAATAAATCAGAACAAATGAATTTTTGAATCGATGTCCACCTTCTTACTCAATACGAAAAATAGCTATACTCACGGGGATGGAATCCATCCATCAATGCACTATAAGCTCCAGAAAATCACTAGTAAAAAAAACATATTTCCCTGAGTCGGTTGAAAGTAGATGCATTAAAGGAAGGACTGCTAAGGTGGTTTTAGGTAATCTCAGGTAAGTAAGATGGTTTGCACATCTTTACCACCTCAATCATTTGATGCGTTAAGTCATTCATGATGATACCTTCTAGTTGCTTACAGGTTAAACATGTTACTTGAGTTTACAGATCATCAAAAGTGTGAATATAACTTGCGATCGATCATTTCGGTTTCACTGCAAAGAAAGGTTGACTTGGATCTCGTAGATTTTCTCTGCTGAATCGAGCTATCTTTCTATACTTGAAATCAAGACATTTCTGAAACGGTTGTCGATGGATCTCACTGTTGACCAAGCTCAACACATCCCCACTCAAACTAATTGGTACGATTTCCAATTCTAAAATTTTGTTGTATCCTCCAATGCTGAAAATAGTTCCGCTAACGCGATCCAACCATAAGAATCTTCAGCATTGAAGATCGGTAACTCAACACGTTTCAACTTTCTTTCCCACGTTTTAACTGTCAATGGATTCCTGTTTTGACTATCCGTTATTCTGTGACTAAGACAAGGTTTCAAGTTCGAAGAACGTACCCGAGCTTCATGAATCATATTAGTGGGATTCGAGTCTCCTTTGAGCTCGAGAAATCAGATTATAAAGCTCTGAGAACTTATATTCAGTCGATGCCATTGATGCTTTCAATTCATTTGTTGTCTCACACATCTGTTGGTTTGTTGCCGTCTGTGCTCTAATGTGATTTATCATCGATGTTGACAATGAATCCAACGTCCACGGTTTCTGTTGATGATGAGGATCTCTGGTTGGTTGTGAAGATTTTGTCATTTTCTCCAAGTATCTCGCGATTGTTCGATCCGAGAATGCTTTTCACCATACTAGTTTGGTAAGAACTCCTCGTGTTATTGATTGTAAAGAAGCAATTACACAGAACCAGAGTGTGATCTTAAAGTTCATGAATCCTCACAAGCGAGAAAACAAGCTACTCATACGACTTCCACTAATCACATAAACCCACTAATGATCATGAAAGTTTCTTTTATACTCAAGGATTTCTCATAGACTCCGAATCCTAACTGACTCATTAAAAGGATCCATTTATAATTATTGGTCCCTTAACAAGACTCTTTTTAGACTTATATACTCTTTCAGTTTCCTTTTATGTTTGATCTTAAGCAGTTCCTTTATCGTTTCTTGTAGTATCGACATTCCACGCATTTTTAGAAACTCTTACTACTGTTAAGAAAATATGATGATTGTAATAATTTTTATTTGTGTTGTTGTTTAATCTTTTCAATAGCTACTGGAAAGCTTACATAAAAGTAAAAAATCTAGTTAGACAAACATTACAATGCGCTTTTACAAAGGAGTGTTTTGAACGGATAGTTTTTATTAGTGTACAATCAATATTTAGTTTTCATTACCAAAAACAAAGACAAATTCCGGAAAACATTATAAGCCCAACACGTTTGCAACTTTTAAACTATGTTATAGTATTTCATAAGATAGTAATTAAAGGTATCTGGTAAAAACAAGTTATACGAAATAAGTTTCAACTCATTCAAGTGCATGGTTAGTCAATTGAAGTAACCATTGAGTATTGATCCACAGTGAGTGGGAATTAAGAGAATGAGAATCCAAAAATAATCTAAGCTAAAGTAAACAATGATTTTGAGTTTGTAACGACCCTAATCATTGCTTGTTCAAGATAATTTAAACCAAAGCAATAAAAGCGCAATCCAACTATTTAATAAAGCAGATAAGAAATCAGAATAAAATAAGAGATAAAACACTAAGCAAACAACATCAAATTCGATTAATCAATGAAACGGAATGTGTCATGTGAATTAGCATTTGATAAAGATGAATTAACAATGACTAATGGGGAAAGAACACTCTTGAAGCACTATCCAAAACCTTGATTACATAAACTGTAACATCTAAGCCTCGACTCTAACTAAACCTAACTAACGATTGGAACAATTTTGAAAGGAAAGATAAAGAAATCAGAACAAAATGAGTTTTTGAATCGATGACCACTTTCTTCCTCAATACGAGGAATAGCTATACTCACGGGGCTGGAATCCATCCAGCCATGCACTATAAGCTCCAGAAAATCACTAATGAAAAAAACATATTTCCATGAGTCCGTTGAAAGTAGATGCATTAAAGGAAGGACTGCTAAAGTGGTTTTAGGTAATCTCAGGTAAGTAAAATGGTTTGCACATCTTTACCACCTCAATCATTTGATGCGTTAAGTCATTCATGATGATACCTTCTCGTTGCTTACAGGTTAAACCTGTTGCTTGAGTTTACAGATCATCAAAAGTGTGAATATAACTTGCGATCGATCATTTCGGTTTCACTGCAAAGAAAGGTTGACTTGGATCTCGTAGATTTTCTCTGCTGAATCGAGCTATCTTTCTATACTTGAAATCAAGACATTTCTGAAACGGTTGTCGATGGATCTCACTGTTGACCAAGCTCAACACATCCCCACTCAAACTAATTGGTACCATTTCCAATTCTAAAATTTTGTTGTATCCTCCAATGCGGAAAATAGTTCCGCTAACGCGATCCAACCATAAGAATCTTCAGCATTGAAGATCGGTAAGTCAACAAGTTTCAACTTGCTTTCCCACGTTTTAACTGTAAAGAACCAATTACACAGAACCAAGAGTGTGATCTTAAAGTTCATGAATCCTCACAAGCGAGAAAAAAGCTACTCATACGACTTCCACTAATCACATAAACCCGCTAATGATCATGAAAGTTTCTTTTATACTCATGGATTTCTCATACTCCGACTCCTAACTGACTCATTAAAAGGATCCATTTATAATTATTGGTCCTGTAACAATACTCTATTTAGACTTATATACTCTTTCAGTTTCTTTCTATGTTTGATCTTAAGCAGTTCCTTTCTCTTGTCTTGTAGTATCGATATTCCACGCATTTTTAGAAACTCTAACTACTGTTAAGAAAATATGATGATTGTAATAATTTTTATTTGTGTTGTTGTTTAATCTTTTCAATAGCTACTGGAAAGCTTACATAAAAGAAAAAAATCTAGTTAGACAAACATTACAATGCGCTTTTACAAAGGAGTGTTTTGAACGGATAGTTTTTACTAGTGTACGATCAATATTTAGTTTTCATTACCAAAAAGAAAGGCAAAATCCTGAAAACATTATAACCCCAACACGTTTGCAAATTTTAAATTATGTTATATTATTTCATAAGGTAGTAATTAAACGTATCTGGTAAAAAAAAGTTATACGAAATAAGTTTCAACTCATTCAAATGCATGGTTAGTCACTTGAAGTAACCATAGAGTATTGATCCACAGTGAGTGGGAATTAACAGAATGAGAATCCGAAAATAGTCTAAGCTAAAGCAAACAATGATTTTAGGTTTGTAACGACCCTAATCACTACTTGTGCAAGATAATTTAAACCAAAGAAATAAAAACGCAATCAAACTAAATAATAAACCAGACAAGAAATCAGAAGAAAATAAGAGATAAAACACTAAGTAAACAACATCAAATTTGATTAATCAATGAAACGGAATGTGTCATGTGAATTAGCAATTGATAAAGATGCATTAATGGAAAAGATAATTTAAACGTAAAGGAAAGAATACTCATGAAGCACTATCCTGAAACATTGATTACATAAACTGTACCATCTAAGCCTCGACTCGAACTAAACCTAACTAACTATTGGAAAATTTTCGAAAGGAAAAGATAAAGAAACCAGAACAAAACGAGTTTTCCTAATCGATGTTCACCTTCTTCCTCAATACGAGGAATAGCTATAATCACGGGGATGGAATCCATCCAGCAATGCACTACATGCTTCGGCAAACCACTAATACAAAAACATATTTCTCTGAGTCGGTTGAAAGTAGATGCATTAACGGAAGGACTGCTAAGGTGGTTTTAGGTAATCTCAGGTAAGTAAAATGGTTTGCACATCTTTACTACCTCAATCATTTGATGCATTAAGTCATTCATGTTGATACCTTCTAGTTGCTTACAGGTTAAACCAGTTCCTTGAGTTTACAGATCATCAAAAGTGTGAATATAACTTGTGATTCATTTTTTCTATTTCACTGCAAAGAAAGGTTGACTTAGATCTCGTAGATTTTCTGTGCTGAATCGAGCTATCTTTCTATACTTGAAATCAAGACATTTCTGAAACGGTTGTCGATGGATATCACTGTTGACCAAGCTCAACACATCCCCACTCAAACTAATTGGTACGATTTCCAATTCTGAAATTTCGTTGTATCCTCCAATGCTGAAAATAGTTCCGCTAAGGCGATCCAACCATAAGAATCTTCAGCATTGAAGATCGGTAACTCAACAAGTTTCAACTTGCTTTCCCACGTTTTAAATGTCAACGGAATCCTGTTTTGACTATCCGTTATTCTGTGACTAAGACTAGGTTTCAAGTTCGAAGAACGTACCCGAGCTTCATGAATCGTATTAGTGGGATTCGAGTCTCCTTTGAGCTCGAGCAATCAGATTTTAAATCTCTGTGAACTTATATTCAGTCGATGCCATTGATGCTTTCAATTCATTTGTTGTCTAACACATATGTTGGTTTGTTGCCGTGTGTGCTCTAATGTGATTTATCATCGATGTTGACAATGAATCCAACGTCCACGGTTTCTGTTGATGATGAGGATCTCTGGTTGGTTGTGAAGATTTTGTCATTTTCTCCAAGTATCTCGCGATTGTTCGATCCGAGAATGCTTTTCACCATACTAGTTTGGTAAGAACTCCTCGTTTTATTGATTGTAAAGAACCAATTACACAGAACCAAGAGTTTGATCTTAAAGTTCATGAATCCTCACAAGCGAGAAAACAAGCTACTCATACGACTTCCACTAATCACATAAACGCACTAATGATCATGAAAGTTTCTTTTATACTCAAGGATTTCTCATAGACTCTGACTCCTAACTGACTCATTAAAAGGATCCACTTATAATTATTGGTCCTGTAACAAGACTCTATTTATACTTATATACTCTTTCATTTTCCTTCTATGTTTGATCTTAAGCAGTTCCTTTCTCGTTTCTTGTAGTATCGACATTCCACGCATTTATAGAAACTCTTACTACTGTTAAGAAAATATGATGATTGTAATAATTTTTATTTGTGTTGTTGTTTAATCTTTTCAATAGCTACTGGAAAGCTTACATAAAAGAAAAAAAAATCTAGTTAGACAAACATTACAATGCGCTTTTACAAAGGAGTGTTTTGAACGGATAGTTTTTACTAGTGTACGATCAATATTTAGTTTTCATTACCAAAAACAAAGACAAAATCCTGAAAACATTATAACCCCAACACGTTTGCAAATTTTAAATTATGTTATAGTATTTCATAAGATGGTAATTAAACGTATCTGGTAAAAAAAAAGTTTTTCAACTCATTCAAATGCATGGTTAGTCACTTGAAGTAACCATAGAGTATTGATCCACAGTGAGTGGGAATTAACAGAATGAGAATCCGAAAATAGTCTAAGCTAAAACAAACAATGATTTTGAGTTTGTAACGACCCTAATCACTACTTGTGCAAGATAATTTAAACCAAAGCAATAAAAACGCAATCAAACTAATTAATAAACCAGACAAGAAATCAGAAGAAAATAAGAGATAAAACACTAAGCAAACAACATCAAATTTGATTAATCAATGAAAAGGAATGTGTCATGTGAATTAGCAATTGATAAAGATGAATTAACAATGACTAATGAGGAAATAATACTCATGAAGCCATATCCTGAAACATTGATTACATAAACTGTACCATCTAAGCCTCGACTCGAACTAAACCTAACTAACGATTGGAAATTTTTCGAAAGGAAAAGATAAAGAAACCAGAACAAAACGAGTTTTCCTAATCGATGTTCACATTCTTCCTCAATACGAGGAATAGCTATAATCACGGGGATGGAATCCATCCAGCAATGCACTATATGCTTCGGCAAACCACTAATACAAAAACATATTTCTCTGAGTCGGTTGAAAGTAGATGCATTAAAGGAAGGACTGCTAAGGTGGTTTTAGGTAATCTCAGGTAAGTAAAATGGTTTGCACATCTTTACTACCTCAATCATTTGATGCATTAAGTCATTCATGATGATACCTTCTAGTTGCTTACAGGTTAAACCCGTTACTTGAGTTTACAGATCATCAAAAGTGTGGATATAACTTGTGATTCATTTTTTCTGTTTCACTGCAAAGAAAGGTTGACTTAGATCTCGTAGATTTTCTCTGCTGAATCGAGCTATCTTTCTATACTTGAAATCAAGACATTTCTGAAACGGTTGTCGATGGATATCACTGTTGACCAAGCTCAACACATCCCCACTCAAACTAATTGGTACGATTTCCAATTCTGAAATTTCGTTGTATCCTCCAATGCTGAAAATAGTTCCGCTAAGGCGATCCAACCATAAGAATCTTCATCATTGAAGATCGGTAACTCAAAAAGTTTCAACTTGCTTTCCCACGTTTTAACTGTCAACGGAATCCTGTTTTGACTATCCGTTATTCTGTGACTAAGACTAGGTTTCAAGTTCGAAGAACGTACCCGAGCCTCATGAATCGTATTAGTGGGATTCGAGTCTCCTTTGAGCTCGAGCAATCAGATTTTAAAGCTCTGTGAACTTATATTCAGTCAATGCCATTGATGCTTTCAATTCATTTCTTGTCTCACACATCTGTTGGTTTGTTGCCGTCTGTGCTCTAATGTGATTTATCCTCGATGTTGACAATGAATCCAACGTCCACGGTTTCTGTTGATGATCAGGATCTCTGGTTGGTTGTGAAGATTTTGTCATTTTCTCCAAGTATCTCGCGATTGTTCGATCGGAGAATGCTTTTCACCATACTAGTTTGGTAAAAACTCCTCGTTTTATTGATTGTAAAGAACCAATTACACAGAACCAAGAGTTTGATCTTAAAGTTCATGAATCCTCACAAGCGAGAAAACAAGCTACTCATACGACTTCCACTAATCAGATAAACGCACTAATGATCATGAAAGTTTCTTTTATACTCAAGGATTTCTCATAGACTCCGACTCCTAACTGACTCATTAATAGGATCCACTTATAATTATTGGTCCTGTAACAAGACTCTATTTATACTTATATACTCTTTCATTTTCCTTCTATGTTTGATCTTAAGCAGTTCCTTTCTCGTTTCTTGTAGTATCGACATTCCACGCATTTATAGAAACTCTTACTACTGTTAAGAAAATATGATGATTGTAATAATTTTTATTTGTGTTGTTGTTTAATCTTTTCAATAGCTACTGGAAAGCTTACATAAAAGCAAAAAAAAAATCTAGTTAGACAAACATTACAATGCGCTTTTACAAAGGAGTGTTTTGAACGGATAGTTTTTACTAGTGTACGATCAATATTTAGTTTTCATTACCAAAAACAAAGACAAAATCCTGAAAACATTATAACCCCAACACGTTTGAAAATTTTAAATTATGTTATAGTATTTCATAAGATGGTAATTAAACGTATCTGGTAAAAAAAAAGTTATACGAAATAAGTTTCAACTCATTCAAATGCATGGTTAGTCACTTGAAGTAACCATAGAGTATTGATCCACAGTGAGTGGGAATTAACATAATGAGAATCCGAAAATAATCTAAGCTAAAGCAAACAATGATTTTGAGTTTGTAACGACCCTAATCACTACTTGTGCAAGATAATTTAAACCAAAGCAATAAAAACGCAATCAAACTAATTAATAAACCAGACAAGAAATCAGAAGAAAATAAGAGATAAAACACTAAGCAAACAACATCAAATTTGATTAATCAATGAAAAGGAATGTGTCATGTGAATTAGCAATTGATAAAGATGAATTAACAATGACTAATGAGGAAAGAATACTCATGAAGCCATATCCTGAAACATTGATTACATAAACTGTACCATCTAAGCCTCGACTCGAACTAAACCTAACTAACGATTGGAAAATTTTCGAAAGGAAAAGATAAAGAAACCAGAACAAAACGAGTTTTCCTAATCGATGTTCACCTTCTTCCTCAATACGAGGAATAGCTATAATCACGGGGATGGAATCCATCCAGCAATGCACTATATGCTTCGGCAAACCACTAATACAAAAACATATTTCTCTGAGTCGGTTGAAAGTAGATGCATTAAAGGAAGGACTGCTAAGGTGGTTTTAGGTAATCTCAGGTAAGTAAAATGGTTTGCACATCTTTACTACCTCAATCATTTGATGCATTAGGTCATTCATGATGATACCTTCTAGTTGCTTACAGGTTAAACCCATTACTTTAGTTTACAGATCATCAAAAGTGTGGATATAACTTGTGATTCATTTTTTCTGTTTCACTGCAAAGAAAGGTTGACTTAGATCTCGTAGATTTTCTCTGCTGAATCGAGCTATCTTTCTATACTTGAAATCAAGACATTTCTGAAACGGTTGTCGATGGATATCACTGTTGACCAAGCTCAACACATCCCCACTCAAACTAATTGGTACGATTTCCAATTCTGAAATTTCGTTGTATCCTCCAATGCTGAAAATAGTTCCGCTAAGGCGATCCAACCATAAGAATCTTCAGCATTGAAGATCGGTAACGCAACAAGTTTCAACTTGCTTTCCCACGTTTTAACTGTCAACGGAATCCTGTTTTGACTATCCGTTATTCTGTGACTAAGACTAGGTTTCAAGTTCGAAGAACGTACCCGAGCTTCATGAATCGTATTAGTGGGATTCGAGTCTCCTTTGAGCTCGAGCAATCAGATTTTAAAGCTCTGTGAACTTATATTCAGTCGATGCCATTGATGCTTTCAATTCATTTCTTGTCTCACACATCTGTTGGTTTGTTGCCATCTGTGCTCTAATGTGATTTATCCTCGATTTTGACAATGAATCCAACGTCCACGGTTTCTGTTGATGATGAGGATCTCTGGTTGGTTGTGAAGATTTTGTCATTTTCTCCAAGTATCTCGTGATTGTTCGATCGGAGAATGCTTTTCACCATACTAGTTTGGTAAAAACTCCTCGTTTTATTGATTGTAAAGAACCAATTACACAGAACCAAGAGTTTGATCTTAAAGTTCATGAATCCTCACAAGCGAGAAAACAAGCTACTCATACGACTTCCACTAATCAGATAAACGCACTAATGATCATGAAAGTTTCTTCTATACTCAAGGATTTCTCATAGACTCCGACTCCTAACTGACTCATTAAAAGGATCCACTTATAATTATTGGTCCTGTAACAAGACTATATTTATACTTATATACTCTTTTATTTTCCTTCTATGTTTGATCTTAAGCAGTTCCTTTCTCGTTTCTTGTAGTATCGACATTCCACACATTTATAGAAACTCTTACTACTGTTAAGAAAATATGATGATTGTAATAATTTTTATTTGTGTTGTTGTTTAATCTTTTCAATAGCTACTGGAAAGCTTACATAAAAGCAAAAAAAATCTAGTTAGACAAACATTACAATGCGCTTTTACAAAGGAGTGTTTTGAACGGATAGTTTGTACTAGTGTACGATCAATATTTAGTTTTCATTACCAAAAACAAAGACAAAATCCTGAAAACATTATAACCCCAACACGTTTGCAAATTTTAAATTATGTTATAGTATTTCATAAGATGGTAATTAAACGTATCTGGTAAAAAAAAGTTATACGAAATAAGTTTCAACTCATTCAAATGCATGGTTAGTCACTTGAAGTAACCATAGAGTATTGATCCACAGTGAGTGGGAATTAACATAATGAGAATCCGAAAATAATCTAAGCTAAAGCAAACAATGATTTTGAGTTTGTAACGACCCTAATCACTACTTGTGCAAGATAATTTAAACCAAAGCAATAAAAACGCAATCAAACTAATTAATAAACCAGACAAGAAATCAGAAGAAAATAAGAGATAAAACACTAAGCAAACAACATCAAATTTGATTAATCAATGAAAAGGAATGTGTCATGTGAATTAGCAATTGATAAAGATGAATTAACAATGACTAATGAGGAAAGAATACTCATGAAGCCATATCCTGAAACATTGATTACATAAACTGTACCATCTAAGCCTCGACTCGAACTAAACCTAACTAACGATTGGAAAATTTTCGAAAGGAAAAGATAAAGAAACCAGAACAAAACGAGTTTTCCTAATCGATGTTCACCTTCTTCCTCAATACGAGGAATAGCTATAATCACGGGGATGGAATCCATCCAGCAATGCACTATATGCTTCGGCAAACCACTAATACAAAAACATATTTCTTTGAGTCGGTTGAAAGTAGATGCATTAAAGGAAGGACTGCTAAGTTGGTTTTAGGTAATCTCAGGTCAGTAAAATGGTTTGCACATCTTTACTACCTCAATCATTTGATGCATTAAGTCATTCATGATGATACCTTCTAGTTGCTTACAGGTTAAACCCGTTACTTGAGTTTACAAATCATCAAAAGTGTGGATATAACTTGTGATTCATTTTTTCTGTTTCACTGCAAAGAAAGGTTGACTTAGATCTCGTAGATTTTCTCTGCTGAATCGAGCTATCTTTCTATACTTGAAATCAAGACATTTCTGAAACGGTTGTCGATGGATATCACTGTTGACCAAGCTCAACACATCCCCACTCAAACTAATTGGTACGATTTCCAATTCTGAAATTTCGTTGTATCCTCCAATGCTGAAAATAGTTCCGCTAAGGCGATCCAACCATAAGAATCTTCAGCATTGAAGATCGGTAACTCAACAAGTTTCAACTTGCTTTCCCACGTTTTAACTGTCAACGGAATCCTGTTTTGACTATCCGTTATTCTGTGACTAAGACTAGGTTTCAAGTTCGAAGAACGTACCCGAGCTTCATGAATCGTATTAGTGGGATTCGAGTCTCCTTTGTGCTCGAGCAATCAGATTTTAAAGCTCTGTGAACTTATATTCAGTCGATGCCATTGATGCTTTCAATTCATTTCTTGTCTCACACATCTGTTGGTTTGTTGCCGTCTGTGCTCTAATGTGATTTATCCTCGATGTTGACAATGAATCCAACGTCCACGGTTTCTGTTTATGATGAGGATCTCTGGTTGGTTGTGAAGATTTTGACATTTTCTCCAAGTATCTCGCGATTGTTCGATCGGAGAATGCTTTTCACCATACTAGTTTGGTAAAAACTCCTCGTTTTATTGATTGTAAAGAACCAATTACACAGAACCAAGAGTTTGATCTTAAAGTTCATGAATCTTCACAAGCGAGAAAACAAGCTACTCATACGACTTCCACTAATCAGATAAACGCACTAATGATCATGAAAGGTCTTTTATACTCAAGGATTTCTCATAGACTCCGACTCCTAACTGACTCATTAAAAGGATCCACTTATAATTATTGGTCCTGTAACAAGACTATATTTATACTTATATACTCTTTTATTTTCCTTCTATGTTTGATCTTAAGCAGTTCCTTTCTCGTTTCTTGTAGTATCGACATTCCACACATTTATAGAAACTCTTACGACTGTTAAGAAAATATGATGATTGTAATAATTTTTATTTGTGTTGTTGTTTAATCTTTTCAATAGCTACTGGAAAGCTTACATAAAAGCAAAAAAAATCTAGTTAGACAAACATTACAATGCGCTTTTACAAAGGAGTGTTTTGAACGGATAGTTTTTACTAGTGTACAATCAATATTTAGTTTTCATTACCAAAAACAAAGACAAAATCCTGAAAACATTATAACCCCAACACGTTTGCAAATTTTAAATTATGTTATAGTATTTCATAAGATGGTAATTAAACGTATCTGGTAAAAAAAAGTTATACGAAATAAGTTTCAACTCATTCAAATGCATGGTTAGTCACTTGAAGTAACCATAGAGTATTGATCCACAGTGAGTGGGAATTAACATAATGAGAATCCGAAAATAATCTAAGCTAAAGCAAACAATGATTTTGAGTTTGTAACGACCGTAATCACTACTTGTGCAAGATAATTTAAACCAAAGCAATAAAAAGCGCAATCAAACTAATTAATAAACCAGACAAGAAATGAGAAGAAAATAAGTGATAAAACACTAAGCAAACAACATCAAATTTGATTAATCAATGAAACGGAATGTGTCATGTGAATTAGCAATTGATAAAGATGAATTGCACATCTTTACCACCTCACTCATTTGATGTGTTATGTCATTCATAATGATACCTTCTAGCTGCTTACAGGTTAAATTAGTTACTTGAGTTTACAGATCATCAAAAGTGTGAATATAACTTGCAATCGATCATGTCTGTTTCACTGCAAAGAACGGTTGACTTGGATCTCGTAGATTTTCTCTTCTTAATCGAGCTATCTTTCTATACTTGAAATCAAGACATTTCTAAAACGGTTGTCGATGGATTTCACTGTTGACCAAGCTCAACACATCCCCACTCAAACTAACTGATACGATTTCCAATTCTGAAATTCCGTTGTATCCTCCAATGCTGAAAAATAGTTCCACTAACACGATCCAACCATAAGAATATTCAACATTGAAGATCGGTAACTCAATGTGTTTCAACTTGCTTTCCCACGTTTTGACTTTCAACGGAATCCTATTTTGACTATCCGTGATTCTGTGACTAAGACTAGGTTTCAAATGTTGGATCTCCTAGGATCTAGGGTTTGATATATTGAAAACAACCAACCTTGTTCTTACCTGGAACTGGCAGCGGAATGAGTTGGTGAACGAGATCAGTTGAGCAACGCAGATGCCTTGCCTCTACCAGATACACACGCACACAAGCTGGAAACGGGATGCTAGTACCGGATCAATGGGAATCACCTATTTCTGGTGTTTCTGCTTTTCTTACCAAGAAAAACTCGACGGCTCTTCGTTTAGGTCGACACTTTCAAGTGTTTTATTCGACCTCAACACAATTAACGGGCCAGACTTAATTAAGTCATATTTCGAAAAGCCTTTCCGAAAACTCGAACTGTGTCGACCGACACATAAGCTGTGTCGATCGACACAACACCATATTGTCGATAATAATGTGTATCCAATACACATTAATATGATCATTACCATAATGATTATTCCCATGTCGTAGCTTCCAGTTTGCTTAGGTGTGTGACCCTATAGGATCATATAATACTAGCAGTAAGTCTACAACTTACAGATTGCAAGAGGCTTCTAGCAAAACATTGCAACCGTCCAGTATTATACGAATGTCTGATCTCGACACACAACTATCATCAGGAGTGAGTACAAGTGTGATTTCAGGACACTATCCCAACATCAAATTCGAAGAACGTACCCGAGCGTCATGAATCATATTAGTGGGATTCAAGTCTCCTTTGAGCTCGAGCAATCAGATTGTAAAGCTCTGTGAACTTATCTTCAGTCGATGCAATTGATGCTTTCAATTCATTTCTTGTCTCACACATTTGTTGGTTTGTTGCTGTCTTTGTTCTAATGTGATTTATCATCGATGTTGATAATGAATCCAACGTCTACAGTTGCTGTTGATAATGATGGTCTCTGGTTGATTGTGAAGATTTTGTCATTTTCTCCAAGGATCTCGCAATTGTTCGATCCGAGAATGCTTTACACCGTACTATTTTGGTAAGAACTCCTCGTAATATTGATTGTAAAGAACCAATTACACAGAACCAACAGTGTGATCTTAAAGTTATTGAATCCTCACAAGCGAGAAAACAATCTACTCATACGACTTCTGAAGGATTATTTAGTGTTTTCAAAGGTGTAATTCCCAAATTACAACCTAACACATAATCTTAAACAGATCTAGGTTCTTGCAAAACGAATCATAAACACAAACCTGGACATTACCTTTTGCAGCGGAATGATTGTAATGTCGAGATCAACGAACAGATGAATCACCTGCTCCTCCTTTGGTATCCACACTCTTACAAGCACGGGACGGCTGCTAGACCAAAGAGATGGATGATCAGAGAGAGAGAGATTTTAGAGAGAGAGGGCGCGGCCAGAAAAGAAAAATCGCTGGAAGAATGCTTCCTTAGGGTTTTTCTTAATCTCTTATATCTCATTAATGGGCCCAAGTCATTAGACTAATGGCTCATTAATCTTTTGGGCCCAAGACACAAATTAGACAAAAGCCTACATTTTGTCTGGCCCAATTCTCTGATCCAATACAGTAAATGCCATTGCATCTTACCGTATTAATTCCATTTAACTTTCCCGTTAGCTATGGTGTGTGACCCTTCGGGATCATACAATACTGGTAATAAGTCCTAAATTTATAGATCATGAGCGGACTCTAGCAAGCCATCATGATCACCCAGTATTTATGACTTATGTCTGATCTCGACACTTATCATACTTTCTAGAGATAGTACGGTAGATTTCAGGACATTCCCAACAATCTCCCACTTGTACTGGAATCCTACAAAGGTCATTCCCAACAATCTTCCGATTGTACTGGAATCCTACATTCCCTAATCCTTTTGTCTTAATATCTCGATCTGGCATAAGGCAAGATGCGTGTCATCCTTATATAGCCAGACCATGTTTATCGGACCAGATTTGATACTGACAATTCAAACGACTTGGGCAAGTCCGTTTGGGAATGGCCATTCTCTTTCCAGCTATCAAATCTCCGATTGGCCTAGAGATATTACCTCCGTTAAACGGCAGGGACAAATCCCATCTTGTTCCATCACTATGAACTACACAATTCATAATACACCCAACCAAGGTCCGTATAGCTCCCAGTTACGAAACAGCGTTAGACAATGATCAAAGCGCATTACTACATGTGCAGCCACATGCATGCGAACTCAGGTCTAAGGACTATACTCTATAGTCGTATATGAGAACTTCTTATGACACAGATATTAATATCTTGCAGAGTTCTCATCTTGCGGGCCATGTCTGGTCATATGCTCCCCTACATATACCTATGTGTCGACTTTGATGCCGCGCATCTATGACCCCTCGAAACTTGGTCATAAGTCTCAACACAATCTAGTCTCAACAGGTTGTTGGTGTTCCAATTTCAACAACCTTCGACTATGGACACTATGATTTATGTCACTTCGTTAAATATGGGGTTTCAGGATCAAGTCTACTCATGTACTTCGATGGCCCATATATAGTGACATTAATCATTTTGGAACGATTATTTATATCACAGTTAAAATAATCCAGAAATCATTAGATTTCACAAACATAAAATGTTATGTTTACATGAACCATTCAAAATAACTAAGTGAAGCCCTTTACAAACTCCCACTGAAATTAAGACTACATCTTAATTTCACTCATCCTACAGCTACAGTCCGCGACTCGTGCTTAGGCATAAGGAGTGGCTTCGTTAATAGATTAGCAACGTTCTCATTCGATGAAACTTGCTTATCTACTTAACACCTCTGTCATTTATCTCACGGAGTAGGTTATACCTATCCTCTTTCGCCGCTTTACAAGCTGCGAAATGTTCAGCTTAAGTCATGGAGTCAGCAACAGTGCCTTGCACCGCCAGACAGACACAAGATATAGCCGGACTGTGACCAGGAATTATCTTTGTCTATTGGAAACTTGCCTTTCAGACTCTATCGACTTGTAGCACCTCACTTTCTCCGTAAATCAAGAACTTATCCTAAGTATTCCTCAAATACTTCAGAATATTCTTTACGGCAATCCAGTGATTCTTTGCTGGATTTGACTGGTCTTTACTTGTCTTGCTTAGCATTAAAGCAACATCAAAACAAGTACGTGTCATGGCATCCATGATAGATCCAATTGCCGTCGCATATGGAATCCTATCCATTCATTCAAGCTCAGCAGATATCGCAGGACATTGTATCTTGCTTAATGAATTGCCATGTGACATTGGCATAAAGCCCTTCTTGGACTGCTGATTAAGTGTAGGACTTTGTCAATTTAAGAATCCTGACTTTGTCCTACCAGCTCTTTTGGATCTTTATCTTTGGATCCAAAATCCAAGAACTACGTGGCTTTACCCATGTCATTAATAAAACCAACTCCCAAGCCAGTCCTTTACCGACTGCAGCATTGGAACGTTATTTTCGAGAATCAGTATGTCATCGACATACACTATGAGAAATGCAATATTGCTCCCACTTATCTTTTAGTAAACGCACAGTTCCTCTTCGTTCCTGTTCAAGTCAAAACCTTGACTACTTTAACTGAACGAAGATTCCAACTCCAATATGTTTGCTTCCATCCATGAATGGATCAATGAAGCTAACTTACACATAGTGTAACTTTTCGGAGTCCTGACTTACTTTCGCTTCTTTGAATTTCGCAGATTCGTCGCTTTCAATGATCATCAGGTTCAACTAATGGCGAGAAATCACTCTCGGATTAGTGACTGATTCATTCATATCTGCGAACTTCAGGCTATACAGGTGTAGATTCTACAGAAATCTGTAAATCCATCCGTTGCTCTCCCTCAATAGGTTGAGCAGCCTCCTGTAATTCTCGAATTTCTTCGAGTTATACTTTTACTCCCACTGTTCTTCTTGGAAAGTAACTTCCCTTCTTAGAAAACAGAATGGACGTAAAAGTAACAAGCCTTGGTTTCCTTAGGACAACCAGCGAAGTAGCACAACTACAAATACTCAGTAAAGACGAATTTGGATCGATTCCAATCCACATTTACGTGGTGTCTTTCAACTGATATTGGTAGAACTATTTCAGCGTAAACTTAGATATTTCTAGAGCGTTATTCTTAGAGAATATCATGGAAGATTTGTGTGACTCATCTTTAATCATTTCTAATAAGATCTGATTCATTCTCACAGAAACATCTCTAGGTTTTCAGGAGAAGTGAGCTGTGAAACGACTTCACACTCATTCAGATGATCACACAATCAATGACTTAAGTATTCTCACCCGTGATCTAATCCAGAGTCTTAATACTTTTGTCATTCAGATTCTATACTTCATTCTGGAACTCTTTCGACCATGTCAAAGAATTCTGACTTGTGTCTCATCAAATGGACACAGTCATACTCACTGAAGTAATCAGTAGAGACAATGAAGTACAGGAAATTTTCTCTGGCATTACTGCTCATCGGACCACATACATGAGTATGTTCAATCTCCAATAAGCCTTTGGGCCTTTCTCTAGCTCGGCTAAGATGGGCCCTTTGTCTTTTGGTCTAGTAAGCAGAATTCAAGTCTCATAAGATATCCATTCAAATGAGCCCAAAAGTCCATAACTATGGGGTTTCTGAATTTGACTTACTCTATGTGACCAAAACATTTATGCCAAGAAAAATCAGGTTTAATTCATCAGATTTAAACCAATTGCGGTATTTATGTTATATTTTAGGCACTCTATGGTTTAAGATATAAAACCCATTCCTTGAATAGGGTGCTACAATTATCATTTCATTAAGATCAAAAGAACAAAACTTGTCTTTTATCAAAACGAAAAACATTCAAATTCTTACAAGAAAATGAAAGACAACTCTGCTTAAAGCAGGTACATTGTAGCAATTACTTAATAAAACCAAGCCTCAAAGGCATCTACAAGTGAAAACCCTACGGCTGAGGCAGCATCCCAAGCTCCTTCCAGACATGCAGTTCCACTTGCCCTTCCTTCAACGTTCTACTGTTGCTCAGGCTCTGCATATTATAACAAATATCAGTGCCACAACCAGTATCCAATACCTATAAGGTATAACTTGAAGTAATAACATGAATACCTGAGGAAGTAGTCTCATACATCAACTTCAACTCCTCATAATCTTCCATGAATTTAATGCAATCTCTCTTCCAATGCCCAGTCTCTTTACAGTAGCAGCACTTACCAACGTAAGAGGTATCTGACTCGGGCTCAGAAGACACACGCTTGCCATGATTCAAAATCTGGACAACTTTGTCTTCACCCTTGTCAGCTTTAGGTTTGGTAAACCTACCCTTCTCCTTCATGAGATTGTACAGGGTGCTCTTCACGTTTGGCTCAACTGTTTTGAGCATGTCATGCAGTTCAGTCAACGTCTTCGTTAAGCCTTTCTTGATATAGTCCCTTACGAACTCATCATAGCTTGACGGCAGTGACTGCAGAATGATATCAGTTGCCAATTCTTGGCTAACTGGATAATCCAGTTTCCTCAGGTTATCAATGTAACCCATCATTTTACTGATATGAGGACTTACTGGATGATCCATCGGTAGCTTGCAGCTAGTGAGAGATTTAACCAACTGGTATCTCTCCACTCTTACCTGCTCCTGAAATTTCAATTTCAGGCTGCTGATCATCTCTATTGGCGACTCCATGTTCTCATATTGCTTCCGCAAATCTGAGTCCATGGTAGCCAATATCAGACCACGCACATCTACCGCATCATTATAATGCTTATTCCAAGCATTATATACTGCATGACTGGCTTTGGATCCGATCCTCTCGGGGAGAGCTTTCTCAAGGACATAGTCCTTTCTCTCATGCCTGAGAACCAGCCTCAGGTTCCGCGACCAAGTCAAGAAATTTGATCCGTTCAGTTTGTCCATCTCAAGGACATACCGGATCGAGAAAGTGTTTTGATTGTTTGTGCTTGTCATAGCTGAAATTTAGAGATAAATAGAGTTTTAGTTATTAAGTTCATAAAAGTGTAATCTTAACAACTTATAAGAAGACTCGCATTGTATTCAAAATTTCTTTGTTCAACCTCATAAGAATACAATGATTCCGAGACCCATGCTCAGCTAAATCCAAAGTGGGCCACTGGCCGTCACCCAGAATTAGCTTTACTTGGTAAGCATACACACAGCTAGTTATAACCAATAACTCTCGGTTGTGAATTGGACCCGAGGCCCAAATTCACCAGATGTCTCAAGGCCCGGGACTCCCGATGGCTCAGTCAAGGAAACCAATCTCTTACAGCCAAATAATCACTAAAATCTGGGACTCCCAATGAAATTAATGACTATATACTACTTTACTTACGCGAAAACAGACACCTCACACTGTAAGCCATATCTGTAATCAAATAAGCGTTAAGTAGCTGACAAGATTGGAAAGACATCCAAGCTTAATATTGTTTTTGAGGATTTTTAAGTTTTATTTCCAAAAATAGAAGATTACTATTTTGGGAAACTTTCTTATTTTAGAAACTTTCTAAATTTAGTAACTTACTAAAAATAGAAATTTCTAATTTAATATTTTATAAATATTTTGGGTTGGGTCACAAATTATAGGCCCAATTCTTTGGCCCAAGACCATAGAATTCCAGCTGGCTCAATAATTTGACATAACCGATCCGGTTTATTAATTCTGGTCCAAGACCAAATTAACTATCAAAACCATCGGTTATTTACTAAACCAGACCAGCTCTAAATTATTTGGTCCAACCAAATCAAACTTAGACCAGCCTTCGGTTTAGGTTAAAATTCAATTTTTGAATTTTAATCCGGTTTAACCAGAAATTAAATAATACCATGTATTAAATAATTTCCAGCAAACCGCGATTCGGGTTAACCGCTTGAACCACCAATTAAATTGGATCGGTTCAGTTAAATCCAAAACCGGGAAGAAACACCTAGTGTTTTAGCCAATTTGATTTAACTTGCGGTTTAAGGCTTTAAACACACAATTAACCGCCAATTAAATGGACCGGCTAAATCGGTGCGGTTTTGGGCAACGAACCGCGAAGCTCGGTTTAACCGATTGACTATTCGCGGGACGTAAAATTTTAATGGGCCAAACAATCGGATCCAAGATCCAACTCGGCCCATTAACGCAATTGTGGGCCATGATCCGTCCGAGGCCCAATGATCCAATGCGGCTACGGTTGCTCACGATCACATCTGATCGATCATCGCAACCCACGATCATCTCGGCTCTCGGCATTACGGCTCGATCATCGCAACGCACGGATTCTTTGCCTCACGATCATTTCGATCGGTCTCGGCAAACCACTCGATCGATGATCAGCACATGCATCACGCATGATCTATCGCACGATCCATGTTGGCCTCACAATCAAATGATTGGTCTCGGCTTATCACACGATGCACAACGGCCAAAGCGATAATCAAATTAGGGTCAGCACATGCGAATTGATTGCAACGAATTAAACATCGGCTCATTCTATTATTAATGCATCGTTTATGCATCAAAATAGCAACGAATTCGCTTCGTCCAATAACATGCGATTAGCATCAGATTAACAACGTTGATATTCAATTATCAATACGGCCGAAACACATAGTGATAATCAATACGGCCGAAACCCTAACTTTGCAGCGGAATTTAATTATCAACAACAAGCGGCCATAACAAGATCACACGATTTAGGGTTTAAGATTTCTTTAATCAATTTTCTTTCAAAATCAATTCTAAATCATTAAACATTCATATGATCCAATTTCACAAGAAACCTAATGCCTAGGCTCTGATACCACTGAAGGATTATAGGTGTTTCTCAAGGTTCAATTCCCAATTACAACCTAACACAAATCCTTAAACAGATCTAGGTTCTCGTCAAATGAATCATAAAACCAACCTGATCTTTACCTTTTGCAGCGGAGTGATTGGTGGTAATGACAAGATCAGATTAGAGCTGATGAGAATCGGCTCCTCCTCAGGTATCCACACTCTTACAAGCACGGGACGGCTGCTAGACCAAAGAGTTGGAAGAATCAGAGAGAGAGATTTCAGAAAGAGAGAGGGCGCGGCCCAGAGGAGAAAATCGCAGGGAAGGTTAGCTTCCTTAGGGTTTTCTGATTCTCTTATATCTCATTAATGGGCCCAAGTCATTAGACTAATGGCTCATTAATCTTTTGGGCCCAAAACACAAATCAGACAAAAAGCCTGTATTTTGTCTGGCCCAAAACTCTGATCCAATACAGTAAATGCCATTGCATCTTACTGTATTATTTCCATTTAACTTTCCCGTTAGCTATGGTGTGTGACCCTTCGGGATCATACAATACTGGTAATAAGTCCTAAACTTATAGATCATGAGCGGACTCTAGCAAGCCATCATGATCACCCAGTATTTATGACTTATGTCTGATCTCGACACTTATCATACTTTCTAGAGATAGTACGGTAGATTTCAGGACATTCCCAACAATAACTGCTGAGCTTAAATGCATGGATGAGATTCCATATGCGTCGGCAATTGGATCTATCATGTATGCCATGAAACGTACTTGTTTGATGTTGTTTTAATGTTAAGCAAGACAAGTAAAGACCAGTCAAATCCAGCAAAGAATCACTGGATTGCCGTAAAGAATATCCTAAAGTATTTGTGGAATACTAAGGATAAATTCTCGATTTACGGAGAAAGTGAGGTGCTACAAGTCGATAGAGTCTGAAAGGCAAGTTTCCAATAGACAAAGATAATTCCCGGTCACAGTCCGGCTATATCTTGTGTCTGACTGGCGGTGCAAGGCACTGTTGCTGACTCCATGACTTAAGCTGAACATTTCGCAGCTTGAGTAGCGGCGAAAGAGGTTGTTTGGAAAGAAGAGTTCATCACTGAACTTGATGTGATTGCCAGCATAGATGAGGCTAGCTGCACATCAGAGGTCCAAACACCTTGAGGGTAGGTATAACCTATTCCATGAGATAAATGACAGAGGTGTTAAGTAGATCAGCAAGTTTCAACAAATGAGAACGTTGCTAATCTATTAACGAAGCCACTCTTTAGGCCTAAGCACGAGTCGCGGACTGTAGCTGTAGGATAAGTGAAATTAAGATGTAGTCTTAATTTCAGTGGGAGTTTGTAAAGGGCTTTATTTAGTTGTTTTGAAAGGTTCATGTAAACATAATATTTTATGTTTATGAAATCTATGATTTCTGGATTATTTTAACTGTGATATAAATAATCGTTCCAAAATGATTCATGTCATTATATATGGGCCATCGAAGTACATGAGTAGACTTGATCCTGAAACCCCATATTTAACGAAATGACATAAATCATAGTGTCCATAGTCGAAGGTTGTTGAAATTGGAACACCAAAAACCACTTGAGACTAGATTGTGTTGAGACTTATGACCAAGTTTCGAGGGGTCATAGATGCGCGGCATCAAAGTCGACACATAGGTATATGTAGGGGAGCATATGACCGGACATGGCCCGCTGATGAGAACTCTACAAGATATTAATATCTGTGTCATAAGAGGTTCTCATATACGACTATAGAGTATAGTCCTTAGACCTGAGTTCGCATGCATGTGGCTGCACATGGATTGATGCGCTTTGATAATTGTCTAACGCTGTTTCGTAACTGGGAGCTATAAGGACCTTGGTTGGGTGTATTATGAAGTGTGTAGTTCATAGTGATGGAACAAGATGGGATTTGTCCCTGCCGTATAACGGAGGTAATATCTCTAGGCCAATCGGAGACTTGATAGCTGGTAAGAGAGTGGCCACTCCCAAACGGACTTGCCCAAGTCGTTTGAATTGTCAGTATCAAATCTGGTCCGATTAAAATGGTCTGGCTATATAAGGATGACACGCATCTTGCCTTATGCCAGATCGAGATATTGAGACAAAAGGACTAGGGAATGTAGGATTCCAGTACAAGTGGGAGATTGTTGGGAATGTCCTGAAATCTACCGTACTATCTCTAGAAAGTATGATAAGTGTCGAGATCAGACATAAGTCGTAAATACTGGGTGATCATGATGACTTGCTAGAGCCCGCTCATGATCTATAAGTTTAGGACTTATTACCAGTATTGTATGATCCCTAAGGGTCACACACCATAGCTAACGGGAAAGTTAAATGGAATTAATACGGTAAGATGCAACGGCATTTACTGTATTTGTACAGAGAATTGGGCCAGACAAAATACAGGCTTTTGTCTGATTTGTGTCTTGGGCCCAAAATCCCAATAGGCCATTAGGATAATTCCTTGGGCCCATATAAGGGATGAGAGGTGCAGACTAGGGTTATTACACAACCCCTCCTGCGATTTTTACAGGGCTGGCCGTCCTCTCTCTCTCTGTTGTTCCAGCTTGGTCTAGCAGCCTGATCCAGTAGCTTGTAAGCGTGTGGATACCTGAGGAGGAGCCGGTAATCATCAGCTCTTGCAGATCTCGATATTCCATTGATTAATCCGCTGCAATCATAAGGTAATGATCCTGATCTGTTTATGATTCAACTGCAAATCACCTAGATCCTAGATGATTATGCACTAGGATGCAACCTGACAATTACACCATGAACACACATAATCCTACAAGTCCATGTCGGCAAACGATGTTTCGCCAGACGAACTCCTTAACGTGAACGTCCTTAATTTTATGGTATGACTCTGCTTCAATCCACTTGGTGAAGTAGTCCGTCATCACCAACAGGTGTGTGGCTTTCTTTTTGCCAGATGCGACCAGTGGTCCAACGATGTCCATTCCCCACCGCATGAATGGGTATGGTGATGAGATAGAGGAGAGTTTCTCCGACGCTTGGTGGATAATTGGGGCATGCTTTTGGCATTTATCGCACTTGTTGGAGAAAGATTCGCATTCGGTGGCCATTGTAGGCCAATAGTAGCCTTGCCTTTTGATTGGCACGGCCAATGCTCGTCCTCCGGAATGGCTTCCGCAGGATCCATCATGTGTTTGTGTAATCACGGCCAGGGCTTGCTTTTTGTCAAGGCATTTAAGGTAAGGTCCGGAGAGGCTCCTTTTAAAGAGCTCTCCTTGTGTGACACAGTACCTCGCACTCTGCGTTTTAAGTTTCCACGCCTCCCATTTGCCGTCGGGAACTTCGCCGTTTGTGATGTATCGAATGATCGGAGTTCTCCAATGTTTGTCGTTGTTAGGTTCAGGTCCCTGACTAGTGGATGCGGTTTGAATTGGTCCGTCGGGGACTGATGCGGTCATCAGAACCAGACCAGACCAGGCGCTGACTAACTCAATCGCTGACTCAACCACTACGTCAAGCAGCACAAAGAAACAAAGAGAAGTCAAGGCCACAATGATTTCTGATCCAAAGCAAGGCATAGGATTGATTATACATCCAACAATCAATCCTAAGAAGACATATGACCCAGGAGGAATCATAACACATGGAGAAGAGATTATGGAGCCGAGAAGATCTAACAAGGCATATGAGCTTATCTTAGCTCAAGAGGAGACCAAGGTCAAGACATCTAGCTCAGCTCATCATCAGCATACCACTAAGAAGAATCATCTCCAAAAGGTGACACAAGAAGAAGATACTGAAAAGGAGCTAACCATATGTAGCATCACAACTAGCTCAGCGGATAACTCAACGACTAGCTCAGCAGACTTGCCATATATGGGAGCATTCACATTTGGAAGGTCAATTCAGCACCAAACATTTACCTATCAAAACTACAGTGTATTGAGCTCCTTTCCATCAAGTCTAGACGTCCCCAGCTGCACAAGACCACACAAGATTCTCCATAACTTCAAGAAGTCATACTTACCATTTTTGGAGAAGAAAGAGATCAAACACCAACGGCTTCTTTCCAAGAATGAAAGCTGCGAGTTATTAGTCAATCAAGCTGTTCCAAGGATCCTCACTTATCCCTTAAAGCCATCCAGATACAAGGAAGTCATCAAGAGCTTGGATTCTTGCCATTTTCAGCCTAACGGCTAGTTTTCATTAATTGTCGATTTGTTTCTTGTTCAAGGTCAATAGGACCGTTGTAAAAAGCTTATATAAGCTCAGTATCATCTATTGTAATAATCACCTTTCAACCTTTCAATTAATCAAAGTATTATTCAGTTCTTCAAAGAGTGTTCTTTGTAAAGATCTTTTGTCTTAGGAATTCATTGAGTGATTCAATTGTTTCCGAAGATTGTTGGATTAGTATTGCTTGTGTGACTCAAGCAGAACTAGTTCACCACCGATTGAGAGAGTCAATCAAACCCACCGGTTGAGAGAGTCAATCATTTCATTATCCATTCATTTCACCCATCTCGGTCAAGTAAGAGAGCTTTTAAGCCAGTGCTTGTCCTCCATCAATCCATCGCTCAAGCTTCCGCCTTGGGGCTACATCATCTGGTATCAGAGCATCACTTTGATTCCGGGGCTACATCATCTGGTATCAGAGCATCACTTTGATTCCGGGGCTACATCATCTGGTATCAGAGCATCACTTTGATTCCAGGGCTGCATCATCTGGTATCAGAGCCGAAAGGTTCCTAATCAGGTGTATTCTATCCTTACCTTTCGGTTTTCATTGCATTTAGTTTCTTAATTTTCTGTTTTCATTTGCACCTTAAAAAAACAAAAACCATAAAAATTGTTTGTTTCATCATATTGCTTAGTTTTTAGTTTCTGTTTTTTACTGTTTGCATCTTTAAAATCGAAAACCCCATAAAAAGATTTCAAGTTTGTTTGTGTTTCTTTGATTTCAATTTAAGTGTTTTTAGTTGTTTCCAAAAAGTTTAAAAAAAAAAAAAAGTTTTCATTGTTTGATTTGAATTCCTTTAAACCCAAAAGCCAAAAAAGTGTTCTTTCCATTTTTGTCACTTTTAGTTTTCGAAAGTTTGAAAAGAGGCTCCTTTTGATTCAAAGAAAATTTGTTTTCCTTTTCTAAACCTTCCAAAAACGTGTGCAACAATCAACAAAAGGGAAAGTTGATATTTTTCAAACCAACCAGCTCCTAAACCGGTTTTCAAACCCCTAAAACCTGTTTAAAACCGTGTGTTAAGTTTTGTGTATAGTTGCTTGAGTTTGAACAATTGCAACTACTTGTTCAGCGCTTAAGATAAATAACTTCAGAACATATTGATACACTTTAAGCTAATTGTTTCAGGTACTGAGTCAGTGACATGGAGGATCGTGAAGATTCAGTAGCAAACATGTGTGGAGAGTATCACCCACCTAGGCACAAGAGTGCATTCAAAAACCATGGAGTTACTTCATACCATGTACTAGCTCAACGTCAGCTCACTGATACAAGGAAAGCTACAGCCCAACAAGCAAGCACAAGGCAGCCAACCACCAGAACAAGAGGTTCCCTAATCTTCTCAGGAACTAGCAAAGACCCTGAAGTATACTTGCAGTGGGAAAGCAACATGGAGCAGTGGTTACAAGTTAACAAAGTTCCAAAGGAAAGGAGGCTAGTACAAGCTGTCTCAGCCTTCACAGAAAAGGCTTATGAATGGTGGCTAAAGGAGAGCACACCAACCATCCTTAAGAAGCCAATACTGGATTGGAGAGATCTCAAGTACAGGATGAAAAAGGAATTTGTGGAGAAGCTTCAAACCACAACCAAGAGAGTGAAGATTGCATCCAAAGCACAAGCTGATCCTAAGCCCAATTTTGATTGCTATCCAGAATCTAAGAAGACTCTTCAAGCAAAGCAGGATCAGCAATGGCAGGAGATCATGGAGATTTTGTACCCAAAGAAGCAAGAGCAGAAGCACAACCGCAAAGCTTCATCTAATGCAACCGGACCTAGCTTTGATGCCTCACTCAAGTTGCGAGACATGCCAACACAAGGTAAGTGTTCTAACCTTGTAAATTCAAAAGAGCCAACATGTTATAGGTGCCATAGAAGAGGGCATTTTGCTGCAAATTGTCCATCTAAGAAGTTGTTCAAAGATATAACATCAGAGTTGAAATTGGAAGTAACTAACACAAATGATAGTTTTGTGCAATCTGATATTTTAATTTCCAATTCAAGACTCATGCACTTGTCTTTGCCAAAGAGTTTTGATGCAGGAATAAGACAAGGAGAATGGCATATAAGCAAAGGTGAAGAAAATAAATTCTTACACCTTACTTGTTCAAAGGAGACCGCGAAAGAGGAAACCAAGCAAGACAACAACAGAAGAGTGCAAGCAAACAAGGTGAATTCTGAACTTAAAGTGAATAAACTTGTTTGTCAAACCACTGTTATGATGCACTTGTCTCTGGACCAAAAGGTTCATGAAAGTTTAGGTGCCAAAGAAGAAGTGGAGCAACATCAATGTCATGATCCAGAAGCAAGTAAAGGACAAGAGTACATTCAAGGTACCATCATGACTGTTGTACCAAGACCTGAGCGAGACAAGGTAAGTCAACATCTTACTCAAACTGTTCATACTGATTCCAAGGATATGATAATGCATTTGTCTTGTCCAAAAGAACTTGAGAAAGATATAGGTTTTGAAGTCAAGTTTCGGGCAGAATCATCAACACAAGGGAATCAAGATAAGAAAGATCATGGAGCTTCAACCAATGATGGACTAGAGCATAAAACCTCTAGTAGTACATGCACCAGGAGAGATGCGACTCTGAACCAGCTAGTCACATCCATAATGGTAAGTTCCAATCTTGTGCAACCTGTTTTTAAAGTCTCAAACTCAGATATAATTCACTTGCTCTTTCCCTTAAGAGTTGACTTAGGTACAGGTCTGATAAAGATCAAGAAGCCAAGGGAAGAAGGAGTCTTGAAAGAGAGACCAAAACCGAACCATGTTTCCACACATGAGCCACACGCAAGCCAAAGGCTTGAATTATATCATGCTTCAACCAAACATGAGGTTGTCTCTGAACTTAAAGTGTCTAACTCTAACTCTCATGCTACTGGTATAATGCACTTGTCCCTAGATTCAAGTGATGAGGCAGGTAGAGCTAAGAGTGATGTTGAGACCAAAGAGCATGGGCAACTCAAAGGAGGGAAGATCAAAGACCAGAGAAACATGTTTTGTTGGTCAGGAAAGAAGATGAACATCTAGTGATCACTAGATCACAAACTGACCCTGTAAGTACAAGATCATACAATCTGTTTTTACTACTCCAAGAATAGATATGATGCACTTGTTCTTACCATGATATCCAAGCTGAATCAAAACACTAAAGGTGTGCATCAGGTAAGTAATTCTTATAATCAGTTTGTTCTTGATAACTCATTGAACTTGTCAGATGAGGAATCAATGTTCTGTCCACGAGAAGAGCAAAGGCATTTTGTCATAAGTATTTTGAGAGAAAGTTTATCCCATCATGAGAAACCCATAATCCACTTGTTTCTTGGCCAAGGTGATGAGATATTTGCAGGTCTTAAGGAGAGCAGGAGCAAGATCAGCAAAGGAAACGTCACACCAGCTCAAAGAAGAGGAGCATTGCTATCCTATTTGCTCAAAGAAGAGCCACCAGATGCTCCACAACTCAACCGGAATCAAAATGATTCCCAAGGTAATCTTCTAAACCCTCATTCACTTCACTGGACTAACTTGACTTATCTATGTGCAGGTTATCAAGTTTTGAGGTCAAAACTTCTTGAAGAGGGAGGGTATGATGCGGTCATCAGAACCAGACCAAGCCAGGCGCTCACTAACTCAATCAATGACTCAACCACTACGTCAGTCAGCGCAAATAAACCTAGAGAAGTCAAGGCCACAATGATTTCTGATCCAAAACCAGGCATAGGACTGATTATACAGCCAACAATCAATCCTAAGAAGACATATGAACCAGGAGGAATCATAACACATGGAGAAGAGATTATGGAGATGAGAAGATCTAACAAGGCATATGAGCTTATCTTAGCTCAAGCGGAGACCAAGGTCAAGACATAGCTCAGCCCATCATCAGCACGCCACTAAGGAGAATCATCCCCAAAAGATGACACAAGAAGAAAAGGAGCTAACCATATGTAGCATCACAACTAGCTCAGCGGATAACATCACGACTAGCTCAACAGACTTGCCATATATGGAAGCATTCACATTTGGAAGGTCAATTCAGCACCAAACCTTTACCTATCAAAACTACAGTGTTTTGAGCTCCATTCCATCAAGTCCAGACGTCCTCAGCTGCACAAGACCACACAAGATTCTCCATAACTTCAATAAGTCAAACTTACCATTTTTGGAGAAGAAAGAGATCAAACCCCAACGGCTTCTTTCCAAGAATGAAAGCCACGAATTGTTTGTCAATCAAGCTGTCCCAAGGATCCTCACTTATCCCTTAAAGCCATCCAGATACAAAGAAACCATCAAGAGCTTGGATCCTTGCCAAAATCAGCCTAACGGCTAGTTTTCTTTAAGTTTGCGATTTCTTTCTTGTTCAAGGTCAATATGACCGTTAGTCATGAGTCCTATAAAGTATCATTGTATTCTTCATTTGTAAATCACCTTTCAACCTTTCAATCAAAGTATTATTCAGTTTCTTCAAAGAGTGTTCTTTGTTAAGATCTTTTGTCTTAGGATTCATTTGAGTGATTCAATTGTTTCTGAAGATTATTGGATTAGGATTGCTTGTGTGACTCAAGAAGAACTAGTTCACCACCGATTGAGAGAGTCAATCAACACCCACCGGTTGAGAGAGTCAATTGTTGGAAGTTTTGGTTGATCCTGATTCAATTCTCATATTGATATCAACCTAAACATGCATTAGATCTAGGTGTTCTTATTTAGAAACATATGATCTCACCTTTTACCTGTTTGTTTGCAGCGGAATTGATGAACAGGTCAATGATCAGGGAGATACACCGAGAGATGGATCCTCCAAAGGCTCACACACGCAATCACAGGAAACTGGTTGCTAGACCGAGCTGAGATGGGGCGCAGAGAGAGAGGAGAAACGCGGCTGGGTGGCTTAGGGTTGGGGAGAAGAGACTTGGCTTTTAGACATTAAAAGCCTTCTCTTTCCCTTTTGGGCTTTTGGGCCCAATCTGATTAAATCACATTTAATCAGACCCATTATTCATTCTCTCTTAGTACGACAAATGCCTAGCACTTTTGTCGTACTTCTGCTATGTCATTCAACATTATTTCCTGCTAGCTTAAGCGTGTGACCCATATGGGATCATACAATAAAGGCAATAAGTCCAAGACTTATAGATCATGAGCGGACTCTAGCAAGCCATCATGACCCCCAGCATTGTATGACTTATGTCTGATCACTGACATACTCTTACGTTATAGAGACAGTACAGAGATTGCTGGACACAATTCCAACAATCTCCCACTTGAACTGGAATCTCTGTATTCATAATCCCTTTCGTCTCAATATCTCGATTAGTCATAAGGCAAGATTAGTGTCATCCTTATAAAGCCTAATCTTGTTCATCGGACTCTGATTTGATACTGACAATACAAACGACTCGGGAAAGTCCGTTTGAGCATGGCCATGCGTTTTCCAGTATTCAAATCTCCGATTGGCCTAGAGATATTCACTCCATTTATATTGGAGGGACAAATCCCATCTTGTTCCATCACTGTAAACTACTCATTTCATAATGCACCCAAACAAGGTCCTTATAGCTATCACAGAATGATAGCGTTAGACAATGATCAAAGTACATCAGTCCATGTGCAGTCACATGCATGTGAACTCAGGTCTAAGGACTATACTCTATAGTCGTAGTAAGAATCTCTTATGACACAGATATAAATATCCTGAAGAGTTCTTATTAGCGGGTCTTGTCCGGTCGTATGTTCCCAACATACACCTATGTACTGACTTTGATGCCGAGCATCTATGACACACTGAGACTTTGTCATAAGTCACGTACCAATCCAGTCTTACACGGTTGTTGGTGTTCCAATTTCAACAACCTTCGACTAGGGACTTGATGATATAAAACATTTATCAAATATAGGATCTCATGATCAAGCTAAATGACTTCGATGACTCAAGATCAAGTCATTTACTTCGATGACCTATAAAATGGTTCAAATCATTTTGGAACGATTATTTCATCACAGTTAAAATAATCTTGAAATAATAATTTCATTAAACATAAAATAATGTTTTACAAGAACATATCAAATAACTAAAATAAAGCTCACAAAACTCCCACTCAAATTTAGATTACATTTCAATGTTTCTAATGCCTACAGCTTCAGTCAGTAACTCGAGCTTAGGCCTTGGGAGTGGCTTTGTCAACGGATCAGCGACATTATCATCTGTCGGAACTCGGCTGATCTTGACTTCCTTTCTATTAATGATGTCACGTATCAAGTGATATCTTCTTTGAACATGCTTGGATTTCTGGTGTGATCTTGGTTCCTTTGCCTGAGCTATAGCACCATTGTTGTCACAAAACAGTGCCAGAGGCTCAGCCGCATCTGGTATCACACCTAGTTCCATAATGAACTTTCGTATCCAAACAGCTTCCTTCGCTGCTTCCGAGGCGGCGATATATTCAGCTTCTGTAGTGGAATCAGCAACGGTGTCCTGCTTGGAGCTTCTCCAACTTACTGCACCGCCATTCAGACAAAAGATATAACCGGACTGTGACCGGAAATCATCAGTGTCTGTCTGGAAACTTGCGTCTGTGAATCCACTGACTTTAAGCACATCACTTCCACCGTACACCAAGAACTTATCCTTAGTATGTCTTAGATACTTCAAGATATTCTTTACGGCAATCCAATGGTTCTCACCTGGATTTGACTGGTATCTACTCGTCATGCTTAATGCGTAAGCAACATCAGGACGAGTACAGATCATGGCATACATAACAGATCCTATTGCAGATGCATAGGGAATGTTCTTCATACGCTCGAGCTCAGCAGCCGACGTGGGGCTCTGCTTCTTGCTTAGCGTTGTGCCATGTACCATTGGCGTGAAGCCCTTCTTGGAATCTTTCATGCTGAATCTTTGTAGGACTTTGTCAATGTATGAGTCTTGACACAAGCCTATCAGCCTCTTAGGTCTATCCCGATAGATCCTAATTCCAAGAACGTATGCGGCTTCACCCATGTCTTTCATGGAAAAACAACTTCCAAGCCAGTCCTTTACAGACTTCAGCATTGGAACGTCGTTTCCGAGAAGCAGTATGTCATCAACATACAGAATAAGAAAAACGATTTTGCTCCCACTAGTTTTCTTATACACGCATTGTTCTTCTTCGTTTCTAATGAAGTCAAATTGCTTGATCGCTTCATCAAAACGAAGATTCCAGCTCCTCGATGCTTGCTTCAATCCATAAATGGATTTATGAAGCTTGCACACTTTCCCAGCATTCTTTGGATCTATGTAACCGTCAGGTTGCGTCATATACACATCCTCTTCCAGAATACCATTCAGGAAGGCGGTTTTCACGTCCATCTGCCAAATTTCATAATCATGAAAAGCTGCAGTTGCTAGTAGAATCCGAATAGATTTCATCATAGCCACCGGTGAATAGGTTTCATCGTAGTCCACACCGTGAACTTGTCTGAAACCTTTTGCCACCAACCTGGCTTTATAAATCTGGACATTTCCATCCACGTCAATCTTCTTCTTGAAGATCCATTTGCACTCGATGGCTTTTACACCAGCGGGTAAGTCAACCAACGAAAATACTTGGTTGACCGACATGGAGTCCATTTCGGAATCAGTGGCCTTGCGCCACTTAGAGGAATCTGGGCCCATCATGGCTTGATTGAAGTTCGATGGTTCATCACCATCAATGATCAAAAGATCATGACAGTCAGTCACGAGGAATCCCTGATATCTCTCGGGTTCGTGACGGATCCTCCCGGATCTTCGAACTTCAGGTACTACAGGTTCAGGCTCTACAATTTCTTGTAGATCCTCCTGCTGCTCTTCCTCATTAGGTTGAGCAGTATCCTGTTCATCTTGAATTTCTTCAAGCAGTACCTTACTCCCACTGTCTTTCTTAGAGAGAAACTCTCTCTCAAGAAAGTTACAATCCCGGGCAACAAAGATCTTGTTCTCGGAACGTAGATAGAAGTAATAAGCCTTGGTTTCCCGTGGATAACCAATGAAGTAGCATTTATCAGATTTTGGTGTAAGCTTATCTGAGATTAATCTCTTAACATAGGCTTCACAACCCCAAATTCTTAGATAAGACAGCACTGGAGTTTCTCCAGTCCATAATTCATATGGTGTCTTTGCTACTGCTTTTGATGGCGCTCTATTTAGAGTGAACACAGCTGTTAGCAGAGCATATCCCCAAAGGGATATTGGAAGGTCTGTGTGACTCATCATAGATCGAACCATATCCAATAAGGTCCGATTTCTCCTCTCAGACACACCATTCCATTGAGGTGTTCCAGGAGGAGTGAGTTGGGACACGATCCCACACTCTCTTAGATGATCACTGAATTCCTGGCTTAAGTATTCTCCTCCTCGGTCGGACCGAAGAGCCTTAATGCTTTTGCCAAGTTGGTTCTGTACTTCATTTTGGAATTCTCTGAACTTCTCAAAAGATTCAGACTTATGTTTCATCAAATAAACATATCCATACCTACTGAAATCATCAGTGAAGGTAATGAAGTACTGATAGTTTCCTCTTGCATTAGTGGACATTGGGCCACACACATCAGTGTGTATCAGGCCCAATAAGTCACTGGCCCTCTCGTTAGGTTTATTAAAGGGGGCCCGTGTCATTTTGCCCATCATGCAGGATTCGCATTTCTCACATGACTCAAAGTCAAATGAGCCAAGAAGTCCATTCGAATGGAGCCTCTTGATGCGTTTCTCGCTGATGTGCCCTAAACGACAATGCCATAGAAACGTTCGGTTTTCCTCATTAGGTTTAAACCGTTTTGTATTAATGTTATAAATTGGCGCGGATTGATCGAGTATGTAAAGCCCATTCGTAAGAGGGGCAGAACCATAGAACAAATTGTTGCGATTGAAGGAACATAATTTATTCTTAACTGAAAAATCATAACCTTCCAAATCCAACAAAGAAATTGAAATAATATTTCTGCTTATAGCAGGTACAAAATAACAATTATTAAGTTCTAAAATCAATCCCGAAGGTAAAGACAACAAGTAAGTTCCTACAGCTAGTGCTGAAACTTTCGCTCCATTCCCAACTCGTAGTTCCACTTGTCCTTGCTTCAGCCTTCTACTGTTGCTGAGTGCCTGCATATTAGTACAAATATGAGCCCCACAACCAGTATCCATGACCCATGAGGTATTATCAGAAGTAGTTGTATTAACTTCTATAACAAAAATACCTGATGAAGAAGTCTCGAAAGTCTTCTTCTTTAATTCCTTTAGACCTTCCTGGAATTTCTTGCAATCTCTTCTCCAATGCCCCAGTTCTTTGCAGAACCTGCACATGTCAGTTGGCCCAGCCTTGGACTTGGGCTTGGGCTTTGGCGTGTCCTTGTCCACGACTTGGACACCCTTGGCCTTTCCCTTATCCTTAGCAGAAGACTTCTTAAACCCCTTGCCCTTCTGTACCATAAGTACATTGGGGTCCTTGGCGGGTTTCTTCAAGTTGGGCTCTGCAGTCTTGAGCATTCCGTGAAGCTCAGGCAGTGTCTTACTCAAGCCATGCATGTTAAAGTTCAGAATGAACTGATCATAGCTTGCAGGTAAAGACTGCAGAATGATGTCGCAGGCAAGTTCCTGGCTGATTGGGCAGTCGAGTTTGTGAAGATGATCGAGATAACCCATCATCTTCAACACATGAGGACTCACTGCCGCATTCGCAGCCAACTTACAGTCCAAGAGGTTCTTAACTGTCTGGAACCTCTCGGTCCTAGCCTGCTCCTGAAAAAAGCGATTTCAGGCTTGCCATGATCTCGATTGGAGACAATACACTTTCGAACTGCTTTTGCAGCTCTGGAGTCATTGTCACCAACATCAGGCAATAAACATCATTTTCATCTGACGAATGCTTTTCCCAAGCATTGTGCAGAGTCCTGGCAGCATTGGCAAGAGGCCTCTCGGGGAGGGGATCTCGAAGGACATAATCCTTCTTCTCCTGCTTGAGGACCAGCCTCAAGTTCCTTGACCATGTCAGGAAGTTCGTTCCAGTCAGCTTCTCCTTTTCGAGAACAGACCGGATCGAGAACGTGTTTTGTGTGCTTGTAGTAGTCATATCTGAAATATATAAATAAAAAGGTTATTAGTTATATGTTCAAAATGATTAATCTTGTATTAAAGTATAATATGATTAATCATGCATTATATTCAATAACCTAAGTTACCCTCAATAGAATATAATGATTCCAAGATCCACATATAACTAAGATCAAAGTGGGCCACTGGCCGTCACCCAACCTTAGCTTATATCGGTAAGTCCTATTTCGGCTAATTATATCCGTGATATAACTCTTGGTTGTGAATCTGGGCCCGAGGCCCAATCCACCCTGATGTCTCAAGGCCCGGGACTCCCGATGGCCTAGTCAAGAAAACCGGACTATACAGTCATGTAATCATTAATGTCTGGGACTCCCAATGACATTTATGAATCACAAACCGTCTTACTCACGCAAAAGCAGACATCCTCACACTGTAAGGCCATGAATGCAATTGAATGGGCTTTGACAGCTGACATAGCCTGGACAAGACATCCAACGCTTGATATTGTTTGAGGTCCGTAGGTTTATTAAATTTCATTCCCAAAATAGAAGATTACTATTTCGGGAAACTTTCTATTTATGGAAACCTACTATTTTAGGAAACTTTCTAAAACTGGAAACTTTCTAAAACCGGAAACTTTCTATTTTAGAAATTTCTTTAAAATCCAAAACCCGCAAATTCAGAAAATTCTAATTTTGGAAACTTTCTAATTTCGAAATTTCGGAACTTTATAAAATTTAAAATCGAATTTCATAATTTTATTTTATAAAATAAGTTTTAAATTTGAATCTGAAGAATGACTCAATTAATGGCCCAATTGTTTTAACTTCTTGGCCCGAGGCCCAAGAATTGGTCCATGTCCAAGACATGACCCAATTGTCCAATTAATTGACATAACCGGTCTGGTTCATTAAAATTGGTCTAACCAAATTTTAATTACTACGATGACCACAATTGCCAACCGGTTATTTACTAAACCGGAATTTCTCAATTTATTTGGTCCAACCAAATCAAATTAGAAATTCCTGGTTTAGGCACAAAATCCAATTTTCGACTTTGGATTTCTTATTCCGGTTTAACCAGACTTTAATAAAATTATTAAAATCTGTTTATTAAACCAGAACGTTGATTTTTAATTAAAATCTTAAACCGAGCCTTGAACCGAACCAAATTAGTCACGAACCAAACCGAGTTGGTTGTGACCTAATTTCCAGCCGCCAACCCTAGCCAACTCGATCCGAGATCGTGATGGCCGCGAACGGGACGGGACAGGGACGGTTCACGGACGATCGGGACGCAGCGCACGGACAGCCGGGACGCTCGCCAGCCGGACGTTCGGATGATCGGGACGCAACGCACGGACGATCGGGACGCTCGGACGATCGTTCGATCTCGATCTTTCGATCCCGACCGAACCGATTCCGACCGACCTCCTGCGCGCGACCGTTCGACTCTCGGCCGTGATCTCTGACCGGCCAAGCCGGTTGATCACCCTTGGCCAATCAACAAAAAAACCCGAGTCATATAGCTCGGTTTTGTGATTCAAGTGTTTGTTCAGGATTTTAATTCAGTTTCTTATGTGTTTTTCTTATCAGTAATGGATTCAAAACACATCTAAACAGATTAAACAACCTAAACAATGAATCTAAAACAAGAAACCTAAGAACCTGGCTCTGATACCACTGTTTGATTGTTTAGACTCTTGGTTCAATTCTCAGATTAGTTGAACCTACTAAACATGCATTAGATCTAGGTGTTCTTATTTAGAAACATATGATCTCACCTTTTACCTGTTTGTTTGCAGCGGAATTGATGAACAGGTCAATGATCAGGGAGATACACCGAGAGATGGATCCTCCAAAGGCTCACACACGCAATCACAGGAAACTGGTTGCTAGACCGAGCTGAGATGGGGCGCAGAGAGAGAGGAGAAACGCGGCTGGGTGGCTTAGGGTTGGGGAGAAGAGACTTGGCTTTTAGACATTAAAAGCCTTCTCTTTCCCTTTTGGGCTTTTGGGCCCAATCTGATTAAATCACATTTAATCAGACCCATTATTCATTCTCTCTTAGTACGACAAATGCCTAGCACTTTTGTCGTACTTCTGCTATGTCATTCAACATTATTTCCTGCTAGCTTAAGCGTGTGACCCATATGGGATCATACAATAAAGGCAATAAGTCCAAGACTTATAGATCATGAGCGGACTCTAGCAAGCCATCATGACCCCCAGCATTGTATGACTTATGTCTGATCACTGACATACTCTTACGTTATAGAGACAGTACAGAGATTGCTGGACACAATTCCAACATCAATCACCTTCCATCCATTCCACTCATCTCGGTCAAGTAAGAGAGCTTTTAAGCCAGTGCTTGTCCTCCATCAATCCATCGCTCAAGCTTCCGCTCCGGGGCTACATCACAAGAGGTCGATGGAAAGACCGGATTGCAAGGAGGCCATTTGTAAGTGGCGGTGTTCCGACTTGATTAAGCGCCAGGAGTTGCTTGAGTTGCTTGGATCACAAGGAGCAGCAGAAAACTGTCCAAACCCCATTCTAAGTATGGAATCTTGGAATCGGTTTGTGACATCAACTTCGATGAGTTATGGACCGCTAGTTTGAAGTCTGATCAAGCTGGAAGCTGGAGAAGCTCTTCATGGTACGGCAGGCTCGAGATTCAACGGTGGAACCGGAAAGGAAATGGTCTGCCTTGGAGTTCTTTGTGGATTAATGGAGAAGCTAATGGAGTTCCTCAAGATGGAAAGGAGATCGCAAAAGCGTCTTGGGAAGTGGCGTTGTGGCATTTGGAATTGTCCGACAAGCCGGACTATTGTAATTGCAAGCTCAAGTGGACAAAGCTGGTTATTGGAAATGGAAATCCAACGGAAGAGTGTTAGGAAAACACTATGAAGGATTGGCAAGAAGCTGCAAGGAATAGCAAAGGAGGGCAAGTTTAATGGGGAAGGAAACCCAAAGGATGATGTTTGGAAAGCACTACATCTGGATCACAAGGTAGGAAACCTTGAGCTATAAGTCGGATTGGAAGATGTTCTGGAAATCAGAGTGCGCAGCGGAAACCTGGTGAGTCATTCCCCACAAGTCAGGTAGCCATGATGGACATGGTTAACCTCATCATTCACAAAGGGAAAGCAAGGATGATGGTTTATGCGACAGTCAACACCATATTGCACGGTAATGGAAAACCGTCGAATAGAATCCATTTGGAAGTGGATGATGCACTGTGGCACGGTAATGGAAACCGTTGAGGAGAATTGGGTTGGAAGCAGAGCATCGCATTCAAGACTTAGAACCACTCGAGGGATGAGTGTTGTTTCTAAACGTTGGAGACCGGCCCTAATGGACATGGGCGGTAGCACGTGGCGTTTTGTGTTGCATTCTGGAAGCTGCTATTGGATTGGCACCAAAGAGAAGGACACTCTAGAGAGTAGTTGGAAATAAGGGGGGGAGAAGCAATCTTCAGGATTCAAGGACAAGATCTTTTCAAGCAGGCAAGCGATCAAGTTCAGTTTCGGTTCAGAAGTTTGTGGAGTGTTGCTGGTAAGGAGTTGCAGTAGAGATCCCTCGCCACAGAATTCGGGACGAATTCTTTCAAAGAGGGGGGGGGGAATTTGTAATGGCCCTGGCCCAGACCATTTAAAACATTTTAAGAAAAGAAGAAGGAAAGCCCAATTAGAGCAAACCCATGTCCAAATCCCTTCATTAATATGTTTCCTTTTCTGATTTAAGTCCAAAGCCCAAGGCCCAACTCATTAAGGAGGGAAGTCCTAGCTCTTTTCCCTATAAAAAGAGGAGAGGGGCTCCTCATTTCTCACATAATTCTAAAAAGCGAGCAGTGCTCGTAACCGGAGACCGACGATAAGTCGCCGGAGCTCTACCGCCGGAGAGTTGACCCGCCGGTGACTGAGTCAACTCGGGTTGACCGGGTCGGGTCGGGTTGACCAGTCTGGTTCGGTTTAAGCTGGTTTGGGCTGGTTATTTTTAATTGATCATAACTAGCTCATCCTAAACCTGAATTGAGCAAGACGAAGGCCTAATCCACTTGTCTTTCCCTCCTCTTTCCAGATCTGAAGACCGTTTGGGAATCAGGGATTCCTAAATTACGTTTTTGCCCTTCTTTGGCCAAGGTGAGGATCGTTCTTGACCCTTGCTTATTCCATTTCAATTCTGGACGCAAGTCCTTCGTTAATGTTATCTTTCCTAGGTAGTATAGGTTTGGTAATGCGCGCTATGTGATTGATTGTTGAACGTAGAATGGATAGGTTATCACTTAAACCGAAAATGTTGCTTGTGTGTGATGGCTTGTGTGGATTAGGTTGCGGTAGAAATTGATTGACAGGGCAAGGTACGAGGTTCGTTCCGTGATTGTCCTTGATCGTCGGATGAGGGTCCTAACGAGCCCTCCCGTGGTGGTGTGTTGTGGGTTGAAGGTTCGCGAGCCGTTTGTTTGCTGTGGAAAGGGCGTAATGGCCAGTCCCTGGGTGGGATTAGAGGAAGGCAGCCCTAGTCCGCAACCATAGACAGGTAGTTATTTCATAGGTTGACTGTAATGTGCCTTCGGGCATTGCGTGCAAGGTGATATTAGCTTAGAAGTTGTTTCGTAGTTGTATGGCGTAAGCCGGGATCACGGATTCCTTAGTCTGCCCTCACTGGATAATTGTGTTTGAAACAATTACTCAGACCTCCTTTTCCTTTTCCCTCCTTTTTCCCTCGCAGATCCGGATGCAGGATTGACGATGATCGACGTTATTGGTGGATTTGAATCGAAGAAAGCGCGCGGGTTCCTGGGACCAGATTGAGAAGGCAGCCGGTTGGACCGTTCCGGTTCAACGGGTGCCCTAATGCCGCGTCTCCGGTTCGCTGGGAGACGGGTGTTACAACTTGGTATCAGAGCTCAGGGAAGTCAAACCGATTCTGTCTCGGGAGACAATCCTGGGGTTTGAGGGTTATGGTTACTCCGGTTATGAGATGCGGAATTCGGGGACGAATTCCCATTAAGTGGTGGATAATTGTAACATACTGGGCCCAATCCATTTAAGAAAGGCTTAAATGAATTAATTTGGCTACCTATGTCACCAAGTGCATTTGCCTTTTCCGGTCACTTGCCTGAAAAAACTCCAGAGTTAAGCGTGCTTGGGCTGCAGTAGTCCCAGGATGGGTGACCTTCCGGGAAATGACTCGTGTAGCATGTGTGTGAGGACAAAACACATGGGAAAAGGTCATGGGGTGATTGTAGGGTCCGTAAATTACTCGGTCGGGCCTATCAAAAATAACGTACCGACCGTCGGACAGGGGTGGAGCCCACGAGCCCGGAAGAGGGATGGGTGACTCACCGATAAGAACGGACGGGGCGTTACAGAGAGCATTAATTTACATGCATCACACACACGTCCAAACCTCAAATAAAACAAAGAATTAGCTACTTATCTGGAGTATAATTGATCTCTCGGTATAATCCCACTAAAACTTCTGAATCCGAAAGAAACTTTCCAATAATAAGTTAATTCTCACCATCTTAGTATATATACTTCTCACCATTAACCCTAACCGGTTTTCAATTGTCCTAATAAATACATTGTTACTTAGACGTAATCGAATAATCATTAACTCGTTCGTTAGATTTACCACGATTTAACAACGAATGTATATAAATATATTAAAAATAAGTAATTCTAAAAACAAAAATTAAAAAATACTCCATTATAAAAATATTTTATAAAAAACAAAATATACTATAAAATATTATTACAAATACACAATATTCTTAATATATCAAAACAACAATACTGTAGCAATGGATGTGATAGATGTTGGAGAAGATATCCTTTTCTGATTGCTCCCAGCCAAATTATTGACTCGTCAAATTTTTGGTCTCCAATAGCCCTGATGGATAGAAAACGAGCTCTTAACAATCGATATGTTTGAAAACGACCGCTTGAGGACTCGGATGGATTCTGTCCGTGTCGTCATGTCAATACAAGAAAACACACTTTTTGCGACTGTGTAAATAGTTGTTATTCAGTCGCAAAACTCTGTTTTGAGACTCAATAGCGACTAAATGAGTTAGTCTCTAATCCTTCATCGCTAATCCTATTAGTCACTATGTTAGTTGCTAATTTACGACTATTTAGCGACTATATATATTTCGTGAATATTAGTCGCTACTATTTAGTGACTCCTCTAGCGACTAATTAGCACTAATAAAGTCATCGTGAATGTTAATTGGTATCCATATTACGACAAATTTGCGACTGTTTTATGACTATTTTTGCAACTAATTAGCAACTAATAACGTCATGAAAAGAAAAAAATTGGTAAAAGTATTTTGGTTTTGGTATTTTACGATTTTGATTTTAGTTTTGGTATTTTGTTTGTAATAATGAATTTTTAATCTAAGAAAAATCTTTATAACACATAACTTCTTAATAAGGTACTTAACCCATGAACATATTCACTACATTTACTACATTGTTTTAAAAGAAACCATCTAAACGACAAAAGAAACCATCTACATCCCATATTTGAACTCTCCATTTCGTGCATCACTGAGTTTAAACACTTGTGACATTTTCCCATTGTAGCTGCCTGGTGTCATAGAGTGGATCACGGTCTAGGTATTACAGATAACAATTGACTCCGACATCTTCTTTGTTGCATATTGTTTTCTAGCATGATGTGTATCTATCAAACGATAGTATATACCATGCCGCACCAGGCACCTGCGCCAAACAAAAACCAGCCTAGCTATATTACCAATTATAATCATTATATAGAATGAAACAACGGACGAATGAAACGGTGATAGAAGAGATAAAACAGGTCATACGGTACGGTCTCATACTTATGTCTCGCGAGATAGGAGATTCATTCACTTCGATCTCTTACTTAGGGACTTGGTTTGCTCTGTTTGATCCTCTAGTCTGATGCTCTCGTAAGAGCCCCTTGTAACAAAGTTTGCAAGTTTAATAAAATAATATTAAAAAAAAAAAAGCAAGGGACAATTCAAATGAAAGAATATGATCCATAAATGACAAGCTAGCATGTATAGCCCAAGCAGTTTTTATCACCACTCCAGTGCCTTTAACTATTTGAGAACTTAACTGAATTATTAGATAGTATCTAGGGATGTATTGTACGAGCACAATCAAAGCAAGATCATTGGTGTTATGATCAAACGGGTAACTTCTTGTGGCAGGAATATGATAAGCTCATGGTTGAGCTTATCCCAAAAGTGACAGAAATGGGAGAAGAGGCTAGCAAGTGACCAGCTGAAGAAGAAGAGAGCAGAGAGAATTAGGCCAGTGGCTTTAGCATAATTGTTTGTGATAGTAAATTGATCCAGAGTTTGATACATGACTCACGCTTAAATACATAAAGGAAACATTAGACTTTAGAAAGATAATTGGCCTACTAAGACATCACGAGGCCCAATCGAGGTGCTTATCAATACTCCCTCCATTGAAGTGGATGACTGAGATGTGAACTTCATAGCAGTGCTCACCTGATCCTTATTAAAACTTGGAACTAATTCTGAAGATGTCTCCGGGGGCCTAGGCGAATGAAACTTCCCAAAGTGCACACGAACAATTGGTAAGTTCTGTTGTTGACGTTGTGGACCCATGGAACGTCCGTCATAGAGTCCTTTGTTTCTCGTTAAATCACACTTTGTCTTAATCCACCTGCCAATGTACATTGTCACTTGGACTATTTGTGGTGATTTTACTTGCCTGAGCTTACCATATTTCTTCCAGCTTATGTCTTGAGCTGCCCAGTAGCCGATTAAGCTCATCCTAAAATGTCTGTTAACTCTCCATAACCACCGAGCTTGACAAGAATCTGATCCACCTTGATATTTTTCTTTAGTTTTACTGTTATGTCCAGGTTTCATGGAACTCCTCATGTCGCCTGGATCCCACACATAAAACTCGCCAAGAACAGCCAATTTCACATAACAGTTTAACCAGATTCTCAGGTCAGCTTCTGAGCAACTTGACGGTCTTGATCTCAGAAGTGATGTGAGAAGAAATGGCACTGGTGGAACCTTACACCTATTTCCAATATATAACTTGGCATGAGCAGGAATTTCCTCAGACTTTTCTCTTGTTGAATCTTCCAAAGAGATCTTATCAAGTGCTTCAAGAATCTCTGTCATCCGGTCACGAAGTTGTTGCCACATCTTTTCAACTGTAAGCGTTACCATCACTCCCTGTTCCCTGCCATCTTCACGTAGCTCAGCTTCTGAAGGGAATTCCACACCCTCAGCTCTAATCAGTTTCTCTGTCTCAAGAAGCCCATCACCTAAGTATGCAGCTCTTTCCCATACAAGTGACAGAGCATTGTGTATGCAGCTTTTCCCAAACACAGAATTGGGTAGAGTCATCAGCTCCTGCCCTACAACTCCTTTGCCCTTTAACAGAGCAACCAACAGATGTATTACATTTGCGGTAAAATCTTTCACCAATATGGGCTCATTTTCCGTAGTTGTATCTTACTCACAAGTCCTTCTGGGGTGTCGTACTTCTCCCATTTATCAGAATTTGTTACCCCTTCATTAACTCTGTCCGATAAGACTAACTGAGCTTTAAAAAACCATTTACCTCCTGGATCAAAAGCGAGTGTATCATCCGTAATAACTCTGATTTTTCTTCCGGTTTCAACACTCTAGCTGTCTTATTAACCATAAATTAACTCTCATCTGACGGTGCATATCTGAGCAGAGAATTAGATATAACTGTTGTAGTTGTGGATCCATGTAAGACTATTTCGACCAATAGGAATCATTTCCGGATTTATTTAATTTATAATAACTAAAAATTATTTGCAAATAATAAATATGACAAATTAATTTTAAAAACGTTTTAAATTGAAAAATGTAACAGATAAAATATTTTAAAATTTTAAAATTGTTAATTCTTGTAATGAATATATATAATAATTAATTTATATATATATATATATTTAATGGCTATATTTTAAAAATATTTTAAATTATATATAATTAATGGCTTTATTTTAAATGGCTAGATTAAAAAAATCATTAATAAATACATTTAACTAATTATATATAAAGTATATATGTAATTAGTTTTATTTATATATAACTAATGGCTTTTAATTAATTTTTAATTTATTACTTTTTAAAATAGTTTTTAATTAATTTTATGTAAAGTATATAATTAAACGGTTTAAGTATTAGTTTTATGTATCTATAATTAATTTTTATATTTTGATTTTATATTTTATGATTAAGATTAAGGTTTTGAGAATGATTATGGTTTAGGGTATAGGGTTTGAAGGATTGTGTTTAAGGTATATAAGTTAATGTTTGAAAATAATAGATTTGAAACATATTTCTTTATGTGCGGAATCTTAGGTTTCGATATGTTATAGTAATTGGAATTTTGTTAATTAGAATTTTATTTATACTTTAGAGTTTTAGGGTTTGTTTAGGCTTTAGAGTTTAGAGTTTAAGGTTTAAAGTTTTAATTTGTTTATGTAAACTATATATGTAAATGTTTAAATATTAGTTTTATGTATATATAATTACTTTTATATTTTAATTTTTATAGTTTTTGATTGAGAGTAAACTAAACCCTAAACTATATCTCCTTAACTTAAGCCCTAAACCATTTTTTAACCTAAACCCTAAATATTTGGTCATCAAAAACCGAACCGAATCTAAACTAAAGTGAATCTTGATTAGTTTTTCTTCTTTTCCCTAAACCCTAAATCATATTTAAACCCTAAACCATACACCCAAAACCTTATATTCATTAGCAAAGTGTAACAATGACAATGCATAGATTATGATTAATGGCTATATTTTGATTTATAGGTTATTATTAAGAGTTTAAGTCTTAAGGTTTAGAATATGATTTATAGTTTGTAGTATAGGGTTTGAGGGTTTAAGTTTAAAGTTTAAAGTTTTAAGTTAAGGTTTTAAAATATTAGATTTAAAAAATAAGAATTATTTCTACAAGTGAATCTTAGTTTTAGATATGTTAAAGTAATTGAAGTTTTTATATAGATTTTTGTTTATAATTTAGGTTTATAGGGTTTGTTTTAGAGACTGATTTGCAACTAACTTGCGACTAATTTAGCGACTACAAATAACAGTCGCAAAAATTAGGTACACCTAACTCAAAATGAAAATGTGTGTTTGTACCGGTTTTTTACGACTAAAATACAACTAATTAGAAATCTGTCAAATTTAATAGCTAAATAGTCGCTAATTTAGCGACTAATTAACGACTAAATATTTTGGTCGCAACTTAGCGACTGAGTGGAGACTACTTTCTATTAGTCTCAAAATTAGTCACAACTAAGTCGGTAATTAGTCGCAAAATTTAGCGACTGTAAATTAGTCGCAACTCGTAGTCGCAAAAAGCGTGTTTTCTTGTAGTGTGCGCTCCGTTCTCCAGATCGTATGAATTGTTGCTGGGAAAACATATTGAGCTATGAAGAGTCGAGTGTTGCCACGTTTCTGTCGGAGATGTAGCTTAATATTTCATCCCATTGTTCCGTTTAGATCATTTAGAGAATGTTCCGCATAAGTGCTTGCCAAATCAAAGAGAAGTATGTACATGAAAAGAATAAGTGGTATCTTGTCTCTTTTGGATTATTGCAAAGAACCCATGATACATTTTCTCTTATATTCCAAGTAATAATGTGATCACAAGTCGATAGAAGATTTTTCATCGCAAACGAGGTACAGAAAGAGTGCTTAGGAGTTGAGTGAGTAAACCAGACAGCTTTGAAGCATGCTCGAGATGTGTTCCACACTTCATAAAAAAGAATTAACAAATCAATGAAAATGTGATATGAATGATAGATACACATCTAAAACATAGAACCTAATACTATACCAATAAATCAGAAGTTCTTGAATCAAGGCAGGTTCAACGATTTACTTCGACCGAAGATGGTATAATCGGCATATACCGAAATGGCAACAAGATCGATGCTGGACATTTTGTGGGATTTGAATGTTAGAGAGATAATACAGTAAGGGGAGTTGGATTAGGAAGACTGAAGGAGGGGAGATGATTACTTGGTTGTGCGGAGTGATTGGATACACCTCCCAAATTTGAAGTGACTATTCGTTGTGGCTTGGGGCGTTTTGCAAGTGGAAGCTAAATTCGAGGGGACTAAATTGCTTCGCATTCCAGATCTGTGCACACTGCGATAGTACGCAAGAATGAGGGAGATGGAAGGTTAAACATGAGCAGTTGGGCTGAATGGTTGGACCATAAAATTTTAATAAATAATGGGCTAGGCTAATTTTGTAGGATCTATTGTTAGTTGATTCAGGCCAATTACAGTTAAAAGTAATTAAAGCTAGTTTTGGACAGTGTTTTAAACCCGGACTGATAGCCGGGTTGGGTTTTTGCAAAACCCAAGACTTATTAACCCGGATAAAAACCCAACTAAAACCAGCAAAAATCCGTAAACCGTTTGATCCGAACGAACCAGTTGACCCCGGTTCAATAATTTTTGAACATATTTTTTTAAAAAATTAGACTTTTGATATTTAACTAGTTAAATATGTTATATTTTTATGTAATAAATAAATAACTAATATAGAAATTCATGTTCTTTTTTTATTTAATTGTTTTAAAAACTAATATTAAAAACAATATTATATTTTGATATAGTGGTGTTATACTAGAAATATATGTTATTTTCTAGTATTAGTTTGATATTTTTCATAAATTATATATAAAAATCCCAATTTTTTCAAAAATTTAATATGATAAAAATAGTTATTAATTTAGTATTTGAGGTTGATTATGTATTTGATTAGATATTTTATAACATTTGTGTTTAATTTAAGTTTTTCTAAAAGTGTTATTATGTTTCATATATTTTTATTTATATATATATATAAGAAAACCAAATATTTTAAGAACTAGGTTCGACCCGGTCAAACCATATTGAACCATAACCCAGTCACTTATCCGGTTCAGCATCCGGTTCGGTTTTAAAAACATTGGTTTTGGAGGAATGATTTTTAGTGGACGGGACAATTACGCTTAGATTTTGAGTGAATTTTTTTTTAAATGAGTGCCACCTAGACTAAATGAATTTGCTGAGGTGGAGGGATGTAGGTGAAGTAAATTTGTTTGCTATTATATATATGATTTTCACATTTCTTTTTTTACAATAAATACATAATTTGATTTTAATATATATATTTACAGATTTGTTTTAAGACCACCTCCTATGTATAACTTCATTTTTTACTACAAAATGAAGTAGTGTTTGACTCTAATGTATTACTCCATTTTCTATTCCATAAATAGAATATTCTATAAAGTTTTTTTTACTTTATTTTTTGTACATTTTAATTATAAAATTTACAAATTGATCCTATATATTTTTTTTTTATAAATTTTTCATAACTTATGAAATAATTTCACTTTATAATTTTTTGTGAATATTAAAATAGTATTAAAAATAAAAAATTTTATTTTATAATGTTGAAGAAATATTTATAACTGTTACTTTAAAATATAAACATATATTTTAAATTAATAATTATTTTTATATTCATAAAAATTAAATTTTAAAAGATTTAAACTCAAAAGGGCCATTTTGTAAATAAAATAGTTCCACTCCAAAATAGAGTGGAAAATGGAGTTACTCCAAATATGGACTAATCTCACCCATTATTCCATTTTGGAGTGGAAAATAGTATGGGGTTGGAGAGGATTTTACTCTAAATCCCATTTTGAAGTGGAAAATGAAATAGGGTTAGAGATGCCTTAAGGTTTACGGATTTGCAAAATAACTGTCCATTTTTTTCCTCCACCTCTCATTATCACACCTCTTCTTTTTAATTTTATCTTAAAATTTGATCACAGCTCTTTCTTCTCCATTTATCCGAGAACAACAACAATCTGTATAACAGCTCTTTCTTCTCCATTTAATTTTTTCAATTAGTTTTTATTTAGTTTCGAATTCTCAGAAAACAAAAAATCCTCTAGATTCAATCTTCTTTGACAAGGAGAGAAGAATATGTTTCGTGAGCATTTAATTTCACGTTGGTCATCTAATTTAATCTCATCTCTGCATTTTAAGAAATCCTGCGGAACATTTTGAGATCGAGAAAAAATTAAGTATTGCAAATTTTTATCTCATGAAGCGGCGAAGACGATCTTGAGAGGGAGATGGAAGTTAGATCGGAGACTACTCAGGCGTGGAACGATAAGCTTCCGTCTCCAGCAGTTCCTAAGCCTTGCATAAAAGTTTTTTTCGTAAGAGTATGCTCCTGCATTTTGATTTGGACGTGTTTGGTTCAGCTTTTCGCCGCCGGCTAGTTTTGGCATACGCGGATCACTGGTCTATCCAATAATATTTCCATATTTTCAGCCCCCATCGAGCCAGTTCCATTGCCGCCTCCTCTTCCTCCCACAAGTCAGTTTTTTTTCCCTTTCTGGTTTTCCAGATTTGTTTTCGTCTTTGTTGGTGCTCGAGTGTTTGTTTCTTTACGAAAATATTGATTTTTTGCAGGAAATTATACAAGCAATAGTATTCTACTTGTGTCTTCTAATGGCGGACCGAATCAAATGCGATCCGCAGTTGGTCACTTGCTTTAATTGATGCTTTAATTGTTCTTTCAATAATTTTTTGTTTCTTTTCTTCAGATGTGATGTTTCTCAATCTTGACGCATGTTGTTTCAGATTTGTGACATTGTCACTTTAGCTAAAGAACATTAATAAAATCAAGGAATCCAAAGTCAGTCATTCTATTACTTATTTCCATGTTTGTGTTTGGTGAAATGGGTAAGTTTGGGAACGATTTGGCAGTTGTACCCTAATGAGATTGAATTGGTTAGATACTACAAGCTCAGTTTACTGTTACAAAAATGAGAGTTTTTTTTGGTCTAAATATTAAGAAAAAAAGTTGTTTACTCATGGAACGAGAATTCGTTTTGTTTTTCTCAAATGCTATTATTTGTGTTGTTGGTGCAGATGATCGAGACTTGGGGTTTATAGTTAATTTTCTTGGTGTCTCCATATTTGCATTGGTAATTGCTTCTCATTACATAGCTGCTGATCCTAAATACCAAGCGACTTGAGTAATGGATTTTATATGATGTAAGGCTTTTTTAGTTTATATCCGTCTCAAACTGAGAAGAAAATAATAACAGTTCTCTGTTAAGATGAAAATGTTTTCAAAATGTTCCTAATCCGTTTCACATCTTTATATCAATTTTTATATCTTTTAACAGAATAGCGTCGGTGTTTGACCTTAAACCCCTGAGTAAAATAGGTAGATGGTTTAGGTTTGTTCTGAATCAGAAAAAGTTTGCGAATCAAGTATCAAAACTTCTCTTCAGCTTCTCTCTGGCCATATTTATGTTAGATTCAACACTAAACCACAATTCATTCTCTTCAGCTTTAAACTTCTCAACACAGCGAAACCAAAATCTGCCTCCAAAATGAGTAAAACTAGCTTGCAGTTATTCTGTAAAAATTACTATGAACTTAATTATTGTGTCACAAAGAGATACTAAATACTATTATCAGTTTGAGTACGATTCATGATTACTGATTTCCTGTTGCATTCTCTATCTAATAAATTATAATTTATTAAAGATAAAAAAATTTGGATCCGTTTATTATCATATCTAACTGTAATATCATTAACAGAAAGTTATATTTTTGCAACGTTGTAATAAATTATAGACATAAATTATTTATAATACAAAAGCTCAGTAAACTAAAAATTAATTAAATAGTCAAATTAAATTTATAAATATTTATATATAATCAATTTTTTTAAAACTCAAATAATAATATTTTACACATACAAAATATTTATTTCTCAAAACAGTTGCATAAAAATTCTCAAAATCTTTAATATTTTATATGTTTGAAAAAAAAAACATATTGTTGTCAATGTCTACCTTATAGTACTTTAAGTTATAATTACCACTATTAAACGTTTAAAAACTATTTAACTACAAATTAGTAATTTGTCAAAAATTCAAGATATTAATCACCACCATTTATTTAAATTGTAAAAGAAGCATTATTTATTATTTCAAATGGTATGTTATATCCCATTTAAATTAGTAACTCTACACACAAAAAACATAACTATGAAATATACATCTACAATGAGTATCTAAAAATATAAAGTTTCAATACAATAAGTTTGCACACTTTCCGGTCCATCTTACAACAATTTAATTTTTTAAGGTACAACTTATAAATATATAAGTGTTGTATATACTAAAATAATAATTAAATAAAGTCAATAAAGATTAAAGAAAATTATCTGGTATGAAGCACTATCACTAGCTAAGCAAGCAGAAGCTTGATGATTTGGATGTAACACGTTAGTAAGCAATAAGCTATTAACTTTTTAAGGGATGAATAAAAATGGTGAAAAATAAAGCATATCATCAAAAATCGTTTGCACACTTTCTGCGGAACACTGATAATTCAACCCGATCGAACATTATTGATTTTTGTTGGAGAAGAGATGAGCTCTAACTGATCAACTCTATCTGTTTTTTTTTTGTCAAACCACACACCGTCACATTTTTTGCTCAATCTAGAGAAGTCATATTTTGTTTATTTATTTATTTATTATTTTCCGTCATAATAAATTTATTCAATATGCTATTATATGTTCCTATTATTATTATTATTATTATTATTATTATTATTATTATTATTATTATTATTATTATTATTATTATTATTATTATTATTATTATTATTATTTTATTATTATTATTATTATTATTTTTGTTTATTCTATGATACACCATGTATTAAAACAAGATAAAATAGTAAATAAACATTAGTCCGTGCAACGCACGGACCAGAATACTAGTCTATTATATAACATGAGCCACTTCTTTCCTCTTATTCCTCCACGTCACATCTTTTTTTAGAAATCTCGCTGGGCTTTTATCCGTTTGTCATTCTTGAGCAGCCCTATATTTACATGGCCCGCAAAATTTTAACTTATCTCGGCCCAACTTTTAACCGGGCCAAAACACTGATACAGCGACGGGAAACCCTAAAATCTGTTCCACCGCGACTTCCACCTTCCTTTCTCGACCTCTCCAATGGCACCTCGCCGTTACAGAAACCTTTCGACCTCCCCCTCCCCTCTAAACTCAAATAAAGCCCATGTTTAATAAAAAAATCCCTTTCCGGTTGACCTCCCTTAAACAATTCTTACACACTCTGCAACGATATATCATTTCCCTTGATCTCCCTCAAACGCTTCTTCTTCTTCCTCTTATAAAAGTAACCGAAACATTCAAGATGGTTTAGTGGGTGTTCGGATATGAATCTTCAATTTGGAACCCAGGTTTCAATTTTTACGAGAAACTCATTGGCTATATCAAAGACTACAAATGGGTCTTCGATCTCGGTATGTTTCCAACACATTTGTCAAGTAAACATTTCTCCGAATTAAATCTATTTCTGAATGACCACTTTGTTTTGATTTGAATGAAAATAAACTACACCTGCTGTCTAAATCTAGGACCTCACCTGATAAAGGGGCGGCAAGGATCGACAGTCCAGTCTCAATTTGATTTCAAATTTTTCGGATGGAAAGAATGGTTTGTGGATAGGAAGAGAATTCCGGCGGATTGGAGGAAGAAGGTGACCGCGATTGATATACTTGTGTTTTCATGCATTTAGGATAGTGATTTGTTTATGTTTTGACTTCTTTTCCTTACATTCTTCATTCTTTTGTTGTTCTTTGTTTCACTTAGAGTATAGTTGCATCTAGCTATAGGAATTTGCATCTTAGGCTTGCATTTGGAGTGTTCTTGGTGTTTTTCAGGTGCTATGGAGTTTAGGTTTGGCTAAGGTGCAAGATTGGAGCTCAAAGGATAAAGAGGAGAAGAACAGGAAGTCAGTATCGGCTTGTGTGTCGGCTTGAAGGCCGATACATCATGCTCTAAAGATCATGAAGAAACCGGAGACTCGTACCGGCTTGTGTATCGGTTGGCGAAGCCGATACACCCTCTCGGCCAAAATGCACAAAACGGACAGAGACTCGTACCGGCTCGTGTATCGGTTGGCCAAGCCGATATATGACTTGACGCAGAGGAAGCATTGGCCCGTACCGGCTGAAGTATCGGGTGCCAAGCCGATACACTCTCTCGGACAAGAAGAAGCAGAAGAGACATGGAGTAGTATCGGCTTGGATATCGGCTCAGATAGGCAGATACGTTTCCACACGAACATGTTTTGATCCAATTGGACCGGGTCAACACCCAGTTTGTCCCGGGTTGACCCGGTTCGATACTGTTCACTATTTAAGCCCAAAAACCTAATTTTTGTTTGCTGGAAGCTTATTTTTGTTTCAAAAACCCTTTTGTAAGAACAAGTTTGAATCTTTGTTTATTCTAAGTACTTCTTTTGTGATTTCTTCTCTTAATCTTTCTACCTTTCTCTAATCTTCATGATTAACACTATCTTCATGGGTTTTGTTAATCGAATGATGACTAGTGAGTAGTCTTCTTCAAGGTTTGTGGGTTAGGTAGATTAGGGCTGATTAGAGTGAATCAAGGATGCTTAGGGCTTATTTATGATTGATCTCACCCTTTTAGATGTTCTTAATGCTAGGTTGACCATGATCAAGTTAATCTAGATGCTTTGGTTTTTATTTCCCACCATGTGTTCGATGAAATGCTTGATAGAGTCTTTAAGGAGATTTTCATATTCTAACTCATTGGAATGAATGTTTAGAATGATTATTAGCTTAATGGAACTTGATCTTAATGCTTGCCTTGTATTATTTCACAAATGAGAATTTGTTCCTGATTTATGATTAGGAAAAGTGATTAGTGCCAAGATATTGGATTAGTCAATTGCTTAGTGTTCCTTGCTTGGGATTAGCTTCTTGTTGATTGAATTAGCATCCTTGCTAGCTCTAATTGATTCTAATCATTGACCTTAGCCCATAGCCTTGTTTTCTTATATTGATTCCTAGTTTTTAATCCTCTTATTTGCTTGTTTGGTTATTTGAGTTTACTTTGGTTAGGATTGATAGAAACTCAGTTTAATCTAGTGACTTGACTCTAAAGGTTTGGTGCATTCTTATTGGTATTATCCATCCCAAAAAGGTTCGATACCTCAAAGCTACACGATAAGCTTGAGGAATTGATACCTCAAAGGATTGTAAAATCCCTGTTATCAATTTGGCGTCGTTGCCATTTTTGGATTTTGGATAGATCAATTCGATTTCTAATCCTATTTAGTTCAAGTCTTTGTTACTAACATTGCTTCTTCCTCTCTCTTTGATGTTAGGTGTATGAACTTACGCAGCCGCGGACCAACAAACTTAGTTGCAAGAGTTGAGGATATCAAGGCACACGAGAGAAGATTAGCAAAGGATCGACGTGCACTTGAGAGGGCTGTTCACTTAGAGAGACTTGGGTTGGAACCAGTTGCCGAGGTTCAACAACAAGATTTTGTGGATATTGAGCAGCTAGTTATGGATCACGGGGATGAATAGGGCCAACAGGGCCACCAAGAGCAGCAAAATCTTCAGGGCAATGATGGACAGGGTAATAGGATTCCGGTTCATCCCGAGAGGCCAGCTAGAGCCATTGGTGACGGAGATGCATCAGATACAAACGCAAACCGCCAAGGGATCATTCCACCACCGGTAAACAACAACAACTTCGAGATACGGGCTATCTTGATCAACATGGTGCAAAATAATCAGTTCCATGGACTTGCATCTGAGGATCTTTTGCAGCACTTGGACACATTTGATAAGATCTGTGCCACAACGAGGCTTAATGGTGTGACTGATGATGGTTTAAAGATGCGTCTCTTCTTTTTCTCTTTGGCGGATAGAGCTAGGGAGTGGGAAAGCAACATCCCTCCGGGATCTATTACTACTTGGGGAGAGCTTAAGAAAGCTTTCTTGAAGAAGTTCTTCTCCGCTTCTAGGACTGCCCGCTTCCGAAATGAGCTATCCGGCTTTGTGCAACGCAAGAATGAGGGTTTTGCTGAAGCTTGGGAACGGTTTAAGAGGCTTAAAAACCAATGTCCTCACCATGGGTTCACTAAGGAAACTCTTTTTAGCAACCTCTATAGAGGTGTGCTCCCTAAGATGAGAGCTATGCTTGACTCATCAAGCAATGCATTTTCTTGGGAAAGGGGTTGATGAAGCTATGGAACTCATTGAGAACTTAGCCATTAGTGATGGCAACTACAATGAGGATTATGAGCGCACCAATAGAGGATCATCTTCTACGGATGAGTGATATTCATACATTTCCATGCATTTAGGCTTGTATATAGTTCTTGTTTTGATTTCTTTTCTCCATCATTCTTACCATTTTGCCGAGTCATTGTCACATCTAGAGTCTAGAGTTGTTTAGGACTAGGATTAGGCATTCTAGGCTTGCATTTGGAGTGTTTCTTGTGTTTTGCAGGTGAATGGAGGCATCTAGGAGCATTGGTGAGCTTGGAAGTGGAGTCTTGAGCTCATAAGACCAAGGAAGAGCCAAAGAAGGACCATATCGGTCTGAGTATCGGCCAGGCGGGCCGATACAGCCCCTCGTCAAAGTTTCGGAGAACAGTATCGGCCACCATATCGGTCCACCCGACCGATATGGACTCTCGGATTAATTTTCGAGGGTTCATATCGGTCCACATATCAGTCAGGTGGACCGATACGCTCGAACCCAGAAATAATCCGAGACTCGATATCGGTCTGCATATCGGTCCACCTGACCGATATCGACCCCAGAATTGCACTTGGATCCGGGTCAACACCCGGTTTGTTCCGGGTTGACCCGGCTCGCACCTTTTAGACTATTTAAGCCAAAAACCTATTTTATTTTGTTTCTTAAGCAGTTTTTGATGTTCTAAACTCTTTTGTAAGAACACATTGGATTCTTTTGCTAATCTAGACTTCTTTTGTTATTCCATCAACAAATCTTTCAATCTCTCACTAATTCGCCATGATCAACTCTATTTCCATGAGTTTTGTTGATCTAGCTATGATTAGTGAGTAGTTCTCCATAGGCTTGTGGGTTGGGTAGGATTAGGTTGATTAGGGGTGATCAATGGAATTCTAGTAGTTAATTGTCAAAATCTCATCTAGCAAAGTGCTCTTAATGCCTAGTTAATCTTGATCACATTGATTAGGATGTTTAGAATTTCTTGTTCACAACCTGTTCGATGAAATTCCAGTATTTAGCTTTGTTAGAACTTTCATATTCTAGCGCATGAAAATGTATGTCTAGAGTGATTGGTTGCTAATTGGAACTTGTTTGAATGCTCGTTTGATTTTGATTCACAAATGATGATTTGTTCTTGAGTTAAGATTAAATGAAGAATTGGTATTAAGAGATTAAACCAATTTGCTTTGTGTGTTCCTTGCTAAGAGGTTAGCTTGTTTGAAGTTTGAATTAGGATTCTTTGATCATCCCGAGTCACCTATCCGTTGACCCTAACCCTTGGGCCTTATTCTTGTTATTGATTGAATCGTTTGTTTATTTGCTTTTGTTTACTTCGGCTTGATTTGAATTCGTTAGGATTGCTAGAAACTAAAACCAAATTGTTTGATTTGACTCTGAAGGTTTAGTGTGTGCGTATTGGTTTTATTCGTCCCAGAATAGGTTCGATACCTCAAAGCTACTTCGATAAGCTTGAGGAATTGATACCTCAAAGGATCCTAAAATCCTAGTTATCAATGAGAAGTACGAGAAGGAAATCAAAGCTTTAAATGAGAAGATAGACAAGATGATCACCTCTAGCCAAAAGCAAGTCAACTTTGTGGGCAACTTTGATGATACACAGCCCTTCCTCTATAGTGTAGAAGAAGAAATGACACAAGAGGAAATGAACTTCATTGCGGGGCAAGGTAGTTACAACAAAGGCTTCAACCACAACTATAGGAACCACCCTAATTTTTTCTATAGAAACCCAAATGTGGCAAATCCTCAAGATCAAGTTTACCCTCAAGCTCAATCTCAAGGACAAGGGCAACCTCAAGCCACTCAACAACATGGATTAAATCAAGGTACTCAACAATAGCCTTATGTTCCTTATACCAACCAACAAGGATTTGTCTCTAAGCCTCAATTTCAGGGACAACAAGGCTATGTTCCCAAGCAACAATACCCTCCACCCGATTTTGGATAACAACAGCCATAAGCACTCTTCTTCTTCGGGTTTGGATAATGAGTTAAAGGGCATGATGCAACAACTCATCCAAGGGCAAGAAAGTGGGGCATTGGAAGTGAAGAACTTAAAGCATGAGCTGCAACATCTGACCTCTCGTTTGATCAGTGTTGAAAACACGCATGCTTCTACTTCTAGACCTATCGGTACATTGCCCGGAAACCCGGAGAAGAACCCCAAAGAGTATTGCAACGCAATCTTCTCTACTGTTAATCACATGAAACCAGACCATGAGAGAGAGTTTGATGAGCTAGAAGCACTTCTTTATGGTTATGCAGTTCGGCATGCTGCACCGGTTCCTCTCAAGGAGGTGAAGGCCACTGTAGTTAAGCCTCCCTATGTTGCACCAGCTAAGGAGATGCGTGCTACTGATATTTATGCTGAAGATACTGTGCCAACTGTCCACACAACACCAAGGGTCCTTCCAAAGCTTGGAAATCCGGGTAAATTCTCAATAAGTTGTACTTTAGGAGACTTGGAGATTAAAGATGCATTGTGTGAACTTGTTTGAAATGCTCGTTTGATTTTGATTCACAAATGATGATTTGTTCTTGAGTTAAGATTAAATGAAGAATTGGTATTAAGAGATTAAACCAATTTGCTTTGTGTGTTCCTTGCTAAGAGGTTAGCTTGTTTGAAGTTTGAATTAGGATTCTTTGATCATCCTGAGTCACCTATCCGTTGACCCTAACCCTTGGGCCTTATTCTTGTTATTGATTGAATCGTTTGTTTATTTGCTTTTGTTTACTTCGGCTTGATTTGAATTCGTTAGGATTGCTAGAAACTAAAACCAAATTGTTTGATTTGACTCTGAAGGTTTAGTGTGTGCGTATTGGTTTTATTCGTCCCAGAATAGGTTCGATATCTCAAATCTACTTCGATAAGCTTGAGGAATTGATACCTCAAAGGATCCTAAAATCCTAGTTATCAATTTGGCGCCGTTGCCATTTTGGGATTCTGGATATATCAATTCGTTTTCTATTCCTTTTTAGTTCAAGTTATTGTTACTAATTTGCTACTTTCTTTCTTATTGATGCTAGGTGTATGAACTTGCGCAGCAAAGGGACTACAAACTTAGTTGCAAGAGTTTACGACATCAAAGCACACGAGAGGAGACTAGCAAGGGAACGACGAGCACAAGAACGTGCTGTTTCAGTTGAAAGTGTTGAGCAAACAGTTATGGATAACCACGAGGATGAGCAGCAGCAACAGCAGCAGCAACAGCAGCAACAGCAGCCAGTTAGAGCTATTGGTGATGGAGATACACCTGACACAAATGCTAACCGGCGAGGAATCATTCCACCAGCGGTGAACAATAATAATTTTGAGATCCGCGCTATGGTGATGAACATGGTGCAGAACAATCAGTTCCATGGGTTAGCATCTGAGGACCCGCTACAGCACTTGGACACCTTTGACAAGATTTGTGCCACTACGAGGTTGAATGGTGTGACTGATGATGGGTTAAAAATGCGCCTGTTCGTTTTCTCTTTGGCGGACAGAGCCAAGGATTGGGAAAGCACTATCCCTCCAGGATCCATCACTACTTGGGGAGACCTGAAGAAAGCTTTCCTGAAGAAGTTCTTCTCACCTACTAGGACTGACCGTTTTCGCAGTGAGCTATCCGGGTTTGTGCAGCGCAACAACGAGAGCTTCGCTGAAGCTTGGGAGAGGTTCAATAAGCTCACCACTCAGTGTCCACACCATGGTTTCACCAAGGAAACACTACTCAGCAACCTGTACCGCGGAGTGCTTCCTAGAATGAGGGCAATGCTTGATTCATGCAGCAATGGACACTTCCTAGGCAAGGGAGTAGATGCAGCTATGGAGCTGATTGAAAATCTCGCACAAAGTGATGGAAACTACAATGAGGATTATGAGAGGACTAATAGAGGATCATCAGCTTCAGATGAGAAGTATGAGAAAGAGATAAAGGCTTTGAATGAGAAGTTGGACAAGATGATCTCCATTGGCCAAAAGAACATCAGCTTTGTGGGACACCAGGAGGATTCTAAACCTCAATTTTATGATGATGATGAGGTTTTAACTCAAGAGGAGATTAACTTCATTGCTGGCCAAGGTGGTTTCAACAAGGGCTTCAACCAAAACTATAGAAACCACCCAAACTTCTCATACCGCAGCAACAATGTAGCCAATCCTCAAGACCAAGTTTATCCTCAAGCTCCATCCCAAGGACAAGCTCAGCCACAAGGTCAACAAGGCTTTCAAAAACCTCAACAGCAAAAGCCATATGTCAACTACAACAACCAACAAGGTTTTGTAAACAAGCCTCAGTTTCAAGGTCAACAAGGCTATGCTCCCAAGCAACAATACCCACCTGGTTTTGGTCAACAACAACAACAAACTTCTTCTAACTCGGGAGTTGACAATGAGCTGAAAAGCATGATGCAGCAACTCCTTCAAGGACAAGCCTCAGGAGCTATGGAAGTACGGGACCTCAAGAATGAGCTACAGAGTTTGACATCAAGAGTCACAAACATGGAAAACAAGAATGCCTCTACGTCCCGCACTCAAGGTACTCTACCCGGAAAATCTGAGCAAAACCCAAAGGAGTATATCAGCGCAATCACCCTGAGAAGTGGTAAAGAGTTGCAACAAAGTCAAGTACCCAAGCCTAAGCTGACATCTTCACTCAATGAGGACATTGAAGTTCAAGAAGGGGAGGAGAATTCTGAAAATTCTGCTCTAAACAAAGAGAGTGATAGTGACATGGCTAAGAGGAAAGGAAAGGCTATAGCTGAAGAAGTAGTGAATGATACACTCAAGAAGAAGGATGTGGTGTTTGTGCCACCACCCTATGAGCCCAAGCTACCCTTTCCGGGCAGATTCAAGAAGAAGCTTCTAGAGAAGTACAAAGCTCTTTTTGACAAGCAGATGAAGAATGTTGAGCTGACCATGCCTTTGATTGATGCCTTCTTGCTAGTTCCTCAGTATAGCAAGTTTCTCAAGGATGCAATCAAGGAAAGAACCAAGGAAGTGCAAGGGATGGTTGTGTTGTCTCATGAGTGCAGTGCAATCATCCAAAGGGATATTGTCCCAAAGAAACTTGAAGACCCTGGCAGTTTTACTCTTCCATGCGCTATTGGTCCATACCGGTTTGAGGGTTGTTTGTGTGATCTTGGAGCGAGCGCAAGTTTGATGCCCTTCTCAGTAGCCAAGAGGCTGGGTTTCTCTACCTACAAAGCATGTAGGATCTCCTTGGTTCTTGCAGATAGATCAGTTAGATACCCAATTGGTCTCCTAGAAGATCTTCCGGTGAAAGTAGGAGGATTTGAAGTGCCTACAGATTTTATTGTGCTGGAGATGGATGAAGAACCAAAGGATCCTCTAATTCTTGGGAGACCTTTCCTTGCCACAGCTGGTGCGATTATAGATGTCAGGAAAGGGAAGATAGACCTCAACCTTGGGAAAGACATAGTGCTCAAATTTGACATCAACAAGGTGATGAAGAAGCCAACCATTCAAGGTCAAATATTTTACATTGAGACTATGGATGAGCTAGCTGATGAACTCCTTGAAGAGTTGAACATGGAGGATCCTCTAGAGGTCACCTTGACCAAGGAATGTGGGGAGTATGGATATCTTCAAGAGGAGAGCTGGGCTTACATGAGAGCGCTTGATTCACACAAGCCTTTGTTAGAAGAGGTTGAGTTCATTGAGCTGGGATCAGATTCAGTGTGTGAGGAGCTGGAGGTGTTTGCTGTAGACATGGGTACCGATGGCGCCAAAGGAGTGGAGCTGTGCAAGGAGCAGCTTGTAGCTGACGATTGGAGCGAGCTTAAGGCGCCAAAGGTTAAGTTAAAGCCCCTTCCGCGGGGGCTTCGGTATGCATTTCTTGGCCCAAACTCTACATATCCTGTCATTGTGAATGAGTTGCTGAATGATGATGAATTGATTGCTTTGACCACTGAATTGAAAAAGTTTAGAAAGGCAATAGGATATTCACTTGACGATATAAAAGGATTGTCGCCTAGCTTGTGTACTCATAGGATCCACCTTGAAAATGAATCCATGTCTTCTATTGAGCACCAAAGGAGATTGAATCCTAACCTTAAAGAAGTAGTCAAGAAAGAGATTCTAAAGTTGCTTGATGCAGGGATAATCTACCCTATCTCGGACAGCACCTGGGTTTCACCCGTGCATTGTGTTCCAAAGAAAGGGGGGATTACTGTGGTTAAAAATGACAGCAATGAATTGATTCCTACTAGAACTATCACTGGGCATAGGATGTGTATTGACTATAGAAAGCTAAATGCCGCGTCTAGGAAGGATCATTTTCCATTACCGTTCATTGATCAAATGCTAGAACGCCTTGCTAATCATCCTTTCTATTGTTTTCTTGATGGATACAGTGGGTTCTTTCAGATTCCGATACATCCTAATGATCAGGAGAAAACGACATTCACTTGTCCTTATGGTACCTTTGCCTATCGAAGGATGCCATTTGGCTTGTGCAATGCACCGGCTACCTTTCAGCGGTGCATGATGTCTATTTTCTCAGATCTTATTGAGGATATTGTGGAAGTTTTCATGGATGATTTTTCTGTGTATGGTTCTTCTTTCTCCTCCTGTTTGCTGAACTTGTGCAGGGTCTTAAGGAGATGTGAAGAGACGAACCTCGTGCTGAATTGGGAGAAGTGCCACTTCATGGTAACATAAGGGATTGTGTTGGGTCACAAGATCTCAGAGAATGGTATCGAAGTGGATAAGGCTAAGATAGAGGTGATGACAAGTCTTCAGCCACCAAACTCAGTGAAAGGGATCCGAAGCTTTTTGGGTCATGCAGGGTTCTACCGGCGGTTTATTAAGGACTTCTCCAAGATCGCTAGGCCACTTACACGTCTGATGTGTAAGGAGACAGATTTTGTGTTTGATGATGAGTGTTTGGCAGCGTTCCACATGATCAAGGAGGCCTTGATTAGCGCCCCGATAGTCCAAGCTCCCGACTGGGAGTTGCCATTTGAGATCATGTGTGATGCAAGCGACTACGCAGTGGGAGCAGTCCTTGGGCAGAGGAAAGAAAAGAAACTTCATGTCATATACTATGCTAGTAGGACATTGGACGATGCTCAAGTGAGGTATGCAACAACTGAGAAAGAGCTTCTTGCTGTGGTGTTTGCCTTCGAGAAGTTCAGGTCGTACTTGGTTGGATCTAAAGTTGTGGTGTACACGGACCATGCTGCGTTGAGGTATCTACTTGCCAAGAAGGATGCCAAGCCAAGGCTACTGAGGTGGATACTGTTGCTACAAGAGTTTGATTTGGAAATCAAGGACAAGAAGGGCATTGAGAATGGGGTAGCAGATCACTTGTCAAGACTGAGAATTGAGGATGCTGTTCCTCTAGACGACTCTCTCCCTGAGGAGCAGCTAATGGCTTGCAAGGCTGTTAAGGATGCTCATGATACAAGAATGAAGATCGAGGAAGTGAACTCTATTGAAGACAAGGAACCGTGGTATGCTGATATAGTCAATTTCCTAGCTGTTGGGAAAGAACCACCGAGCCTCGATAGCTACCAAAGGAAGAAGTTCTTTAGAGATGTCAACAGGTACTATTGGGATGAGCCTTACCTTTACACTTTGTGCAAGGATCAGCTCTATAGAAGGTGCATAGCTGATGAAGAAGTGGGAGGCATTCTACTACATTGTCATGGGTCAGATTATGGTGGTCACTTTGCCACCTTCAAGACGGTTCAGAAGGCTCTACAAGCTGGGTTTTGGTGGCCTACAATGTTCAAGGATGCCCAAGAGTTCATTACTAAGTGTGATCCTTGTCAAAGAAAGGGGAATATCAGTAGAAGGAATGAGATGCCTCAAAACCCCATCCTTGAAGTTGAAGTGTTTGATGTGTGGGGCATTGATTTCATGGGACCCTTTCCATCTTCTTACGGGAATAGCTACATCTTAGTAGCTGTGGATTATGTTTCCAAGTGGGTAGAAGCAGTGGCGAGTCCAACTAATGACGCCAAGGTAGTAATAAAGCTTTTCAAGAGCATTATCTTCCCAAGATTTGGAATCCCGAGGATTGTGATCAGTGATGGAGGCTCACATTTCATCAACAAGCTATTTGAGAGCCTTTTGAAGAAGTATGGGGTGAAGCATAAGGTTGCAACACCATATCATCCTCAGACAAGTGGCCAAGTTGAAGTGTCCAATAGGCAGATCAAGGCCATTCTAGAGAAGACTGTTGGAGCTTCAAGGAAAGATTGGGCTAAGAAACTTGATGACGCACTGTGGGCGTATAGGACTGCTTTCAAAACTCCTTTGGGCACTACACCATTCACCATGTTGTATGGTAAGTCATGTCACTTACCGGTGGAGGTGGAATATAAGGCCATGTGGGCTGTCAAGTTGCTGAACTTTGACATCAAGACCGCCACTGAGAGGAGGTTGATTCAGCTGAATGAACTTGACGAGATACGGCTTGAGGCTTTTGAGAGCTCGAAGATCTATAAGGAGAGGACCAAGCTTTTCCATGACAAGCTGATTCAGAAGAAAGAGTTCAAGGAAGGAGATCTTGTGTTGCTCTTTAACTCCCGGTTGAAACTTTTTCCCGGAAAGCTCAAGTCTAGATGGTCGGGGCCGTTTAGAGTGAAGGAGGTGAGACCATATGGAGCAGTGGTACTTTTTGGAAAATCTGATGAAGAGTTCACGGTCAATGGCCAAAGACTCAAGCACTACTCCGTCTCAGAAGTAATAGATGAGGGAACTTCCATTCCACTCTCTAGCCCTCCCTCAGCCTGAGATCACGGTTTGCGAAGTCGAGCTTAACGACTTTAAATAAAAGCGCACTTGGGAGACATTCCCATGTTTATCCTTGTACATACGTCTTTTGCTTGTTATTTTTGATGTTTTGCTTTGAGTTTTGTCAGGTTTTGGCTTAAGGACGAGGTTGTAGATCAGTTGGAGTTGAGCAAAGACCGTGGAAATGAAGAAAAATGGTGCAGGAGCCAATATCGGGTTCCGTATCGGTTGGCCAGACCGATACGGTTCTGGTAAAAATAATCCGAGGCTCCATATCGGTCCCCGTATCGGTTGGCCAGACCGATACGGATTCCCCAGAAAATTCAATATCGGTCCCCGTATCGGTTGGCCAGACCGATACGGGTCTTCGGAGTGAGCAGATATCGGTCACCGTATCGGTTGGCCAGACCGATACGGGGTGCAGGAAATAAATCCGAGAGGTAATATCGGTCGGCGTATCGGCTGGCCAGACCGATACGCCCTTCGCCCAGGTAAGTCAATCTGACCCTAAACCGATTTCAAACCGGTTTTAACCGGATTTTAACCCAAAATCGATTTCTTCCCCTCTTTTCTTCTCCCCACACGCGTTTCTCTCTCTCTCTCTTGGCTCCTATTGCGATTTCAACAACAAATCCTCCAAGTTCTTCCAACTCACTTTTCTCTCTCAAATCTCCACCAAAATTCGATTTTTCGGTTGCTAAATCCAAGGTTTTCAAAGCTCTATCACTTGCATTCACTCTCAATCACCATCCTCCATCACAAACCAAGGTAGAATCTCATCTTTCTCAATATTTTCGGATTGAAAAACCCGGAAATTTTGAACTTGAATTTGTTTGGTTGTTGATGGTTGATATTGTTTGAATTCCTTCCCAATATGTGTTTGAACCAACACCCATAACCAATTTCGCCCTAAGAATGAATGAATTTGATCTTTGGTGAATTAGGGTTCTTGAGAAATTTGGAATCCGAAAATATTGGGGGTTTTCTAATTGGATGGTTTCTAATGATGCATTGGATTGATAAAGGCTTGACTTTGTGATACTACTTGATTTGGATGAGTTTTGTTTCACAAAAGTTTCAAAAATGTGCATTAAGGACCTTTGGTTGATGAGGTTGTGAATTGCTCAAGAAAGTGATTGATTTGCTTACACATTGTGCTTATGTTGAGCTAGAAATGAGTTTGGTTAAGATGTTTAGGCTTGCTTGCTCCATTGAAACTGAAAAAGTATGCAATTGTTAAGCTCCCACAATTGTTGATCATGGATGTCTCAAGCTATTATTCATTGTGTGGTTGGATTGCGATCTGTGCTGATTCACTTTATGAGTTGTCTTTTGTAGGACAATGACGAGAAAGCGTGCCAACCCGAAACCAAAAGCACAAAAGCCGGTTGAAGATGTGGGAACCTCATCGAGAGGAAAAGGGGTAGCTGTTGAGGAAGAGGCACCCGAGGCTCCAGGGAAAGTAATTGAGAACCCACAAAAGTTCACCGCTTCTGAGATATGTGACAAGCTAGAGGGGATACCGTTCTTGTCAACCCGATACCCTCACACCCCGACACTGACTGCACTTGGGCTGCTAGATGACTACAACGAGATTGTAGAGAACATGGGTCTTAAGGAGTTCTTCAACCTTGCCAGTGACTCCTATCAGAGCTCGGCATGTCAGTTCCTCTCAACCATGCAGGCAACGGTCAATATGAGAAGAGCAGCTTTAACAGGGGAAGTGAGTAAGGGAAAGATTGATTTCCAAATGGGCAGGAAGAAGTTTAGCATGACGTATGAGGACATAGCTGCTGTCTTTGACTTTCCAGAGAATGGTGCTCAGCTGGGGACTTTTATCCCTATTGATAAGGACGACCTCGACGGTGTTTGGCAGATGATAGCTGATGGGCCCTTTAAGCTGGGGGGTATGAAAGCTGCAAGGATCAGACATCCGGCTATTAGATATGTGCACAAGGCATTGGCACACACGTTCTTTGCTAGGAAGGAGGCCAACCAAGTCCACGAGCAGGAAATAAAGATGTTGTACATTGGGCTGCAGCCACTCCTGCTCACTTATCCCAACGGTCAGCCCATACCACCGGTTGAGCGCCTCCCGAGCTACACTTCCATTCTGATAGAGAAGTTTGTTGTCCACAGAGAGTGGGCTATGTCAGTAAGGGACTCTAACCCGAAGTTCAGCATGGCTGGTGTGATCACACCGTTGCTTGTGAAAAAGAAGATAAAACTGGAAGGAAGCCTGAACGAGAAGACATTTGGGGAAACCACACCTGTTGCATGGATGGATATCCAATACCTTACCCGAACTCACTACCTTGCATCCAGGCCGCCTCCAGAGCGCCATCTCTACCGGATGTGCTCAGGCACTACCCATGAAGAAGGGTACCTCCTCCCAAACCCCGACATTACAAGCTTTGCCAACAGAGCTAATATCAGATTCTTACCGGGAGTGAAGCATGTGTTTGGACCTCACGGGTCACAGAGAGCAGCTGCAGTAGAGCATGATACTTCCGACGCACCTGCTGGGGTGTATGGGCTGCACAAGTACCTTATTGAGCCTCTAGATGATCCTATCGAGAACAGGACGATCAGGGCATTGAGGGACCAGAACCGGAGCCTCCAGAAGCAGAGCAAATGGCACGGTAGGAACATTAAGAAGATGGCCTCCTGTTTGAAGAAGGTGACCAAAGTGCTTAAGATGATTGTCGGGAAGAAGGACAAGAGTGGCGCTGCAGGACAGGCTTCCACATCCCGAGAGGCTCAGGCTGGTGCAGATGAGGAGATTCAGGCGGCCACCGAGGAGGTGATAGCTGAGGCCGATGTTCTGGTTGAGCAGGCTGAATTGGATTAGGGCAGATACTCGGTTGCTGGACACGAGACATCAGGATCTGCACGCATGGCCCACGACTCCTATTATGAGGATCCTCACCGCCACTCTACCAGCGAGGACCGGAGGAAGAAGAGGAGAGCCATGAAGACACCTACCTGCTCCTCCTCCAACCCGACCTACTCCATGGGGGATTCATCACCTCCTTTCCTCCACTACTAGCCAGGTTACACTCCACCATTGTACATATTTTTCTTCTCTTCTTTGTTTGCTTTTTGTTTGTGTGTTTTCGGTTTATCCTCCTTGCCTAGATCACACAAGGGACCGTGTGATTTAAGTTTGGGGGAGAGGCTACTTACTAATCTTGAGTCTCATGCATTCATCTAAGGCATAGAAAAACCAAAAAAATTTAAAAAAAATTTCGAAAATTTTCACAAAAATAAGCATGTAGGATCGAGTCTAGTTAGTGTTGTAGGATTCATGCATTTGGGAGCAATGATTGAATTTCCTTGTAAAGTTTAATTGGGTGAAAATGGTTTCGAATGCTAGCTTGTTTAGCTAATTGAGTGCACTAGGATTGTATCCCGAGTTAAGCATGAAAGCTAGAACGAACCTTGCTTGGAACGCTAACATTCAGCCTTGTTTTAAAACTGAAGCAAAATGTGAATTGAAGCTAGCTCTATTCAAAGTGAGAACCTTAACTTGACTTGCAATTATCCTACTCCTTCTTAGTGTTTTTAAACTCATGGATACCCCAAAATATTCAAGCATTCTTCTCCCTTTAACCACTCTTGTTTGCTTGAATAGATTCCGCACCCTTCACCACCTTTCCTTCAAACCCAAAAACACTCTAGTTGAGAGGTAGGCCTCTTGGAATGAGCTAAGTAAATGGTGTTGAGTTTGAGGCGACTAGTTGAAAATTTCCGTATAGATGCAAGCTTGACCACCTTTTGCTTGTATTAGGCTAAGATTGAAGTTTGGGGGAAGGGATTTTGAGAGGGAAAGGATAAAAGGGAAGTTAAATGGGATCTTGTATTTGTTGGCAAAGTGTTTAAAAAGAAAGAGCTCTTATGTGTTTTCAAAGAAAAAAAGAAAGTACCTCATGTTTTGAAAAGAAAAGAAGCCAAAGTGCTCAATTTAAAGAAAGAAAAAAAAGGGTTCATGAAAAAGAGGTCATTACTAAAGAAAGAAGGATTTGAGCTAAGTTGAAAGAAAAGAATTGCCATTGTTTTGAAAGGTTTTAAATGATCCTTGGGGAGCTTCATGGGAAGTGTTTTGATTGAGAAAGATGGATAGGCAAGAAAAGCCTTGATAAAGGGTAGACTCAAACTAGGTGGGTTAGAGTAAGAGTGGAGGTCATTGGGGCGATGGGTAGACGGAAATCGATGCTAGTACGCACCAATTGCTTCTATACTCTTAGCCTTTTACTATAAGCTCATTCATTCCTTCATGAGAGAACCTAAATGAATGTGGAGAAACCCCTTTTTCTTGATTGAGATCATCTTTATCTCAAAACCTTAACCCTTGCCAAATGAGTTTGAACACTTGGTTGTGAGTAGGATCCACTTGAAATGCTTAATCAATGTCAAAGAGCTAGTTGATATGAATTCTTGTGTAAGTCGAGAAGTGGGTTGGAGAATTGGCCTTGATGAGTATGGCTAAATCCTTGGAGTAAGCTTGACTTGGATACATCTTAGTTGCATGAGCTTTAAATGAAACTTGTTGATCTTGATTGAACTTTTGGATATGAGCTCCCGCTTTCAAACTTTTCTCCCAAATGGGTTGATTGACTTATGCTTGCTTGTGGACAAGCAAGATTCAAGTTTGGGGGAATTGATATTCATACATTTCCATGCATTTAGGCTTGTATATAGTTCTTGTTTTGATTTCTTTTCTCCATCATTCTTACCATTTTGCCGAGTCATTGTCACATCTAGAGTCTAGAGTTGTTTAGGACTAGGATTAGGCATTCTAGGATTGCATTTGGAGTGTTTCTTGTGTTTTGCAGGTGAATGGAGGCATCTAGGAGCATTGGTGAGCTTGGAAGTGGAGTCTTGAGCTCAGAAGACCAAGGAAGAGCCAAAGAAGGACCATATCGGTCTAAGTATCGGCCAGGCGGGCCGATACAGCCCCTCGTCAAAGTTTCGGAGAACAGTATCGGCCACCATATCGGTCCACCCGACCGATATGGACTCTCGGATTAATTTTCGAGGGTTCATATCGGTCCACATATCGGTCAGGTGGACCGATACGCTCGAACCCAGAAATAATCCGAGACTCGATATCGGTCTGCATATCGGTCCACCTGACCGATATCGACCCCAGAATTGCACTTGGATCCGGGTCAACACCCGGTTTGTTCTGGGTTGACCCGGCTCGCACCTTTTAGACTATTTAAACCAAAAACCTATTTTATTTTGTTTCTTAAGCAGTTTTTGATGTTCTAAACTCTTTTGTAAGAACACATTGGATTCTTTTGATTAATCTAGACTTCTTTTGTTATTCCATCAACAAATCTTTCAATCTCTCACTAATTCGCCATGATCAACTCTATTTCCATGAGTTTTGTTGATCTAGCTATGATTAGTGAGTAGTTCTCCATAGGCTTGTGGGTTGGGTAGGATTAGGTGGATTAGGGGTGATCAATGGAATTCTAGTAGTTAATTGTCAAAATCTCATCTAGCAAAGTGCTCTTAATGCCTAGTTAATCTTGATCACATTGATTAGGATGTTTAGAATTTCTTGTTCACAACCTGTTCGATGAAATTCCAGTATTTAGCTTTGTTAGAACTTTCATATTCTAGCGCATGAAAATGTATGTCTAGAGTGATTGGTTGCTAATTGGAACTTGTTTGAATGCTCGTTTGATTTTGATTCACAAATGATGATTTGTTCTTGAGTTAAGATTAAATGAAGAATTGGTATTAAGAGATTAAACCAATTTGCTTTGTGTGTTCCTTGCTAAGAGGTTAGCTTGTTTGAAGTTTGAATTAGGATTCTTTGATCATCCCGAGTCACCTATCCGTTGACCCTAACCCTTGGGCCTTATTCTTGTTATTGATTGAATCGTTTGTTTATTTGCTTTTGTTTACTTCGGCTTAATTTGAATTCGTTAGGATTGCTAGAAACTAAAACCAAATTGTTTGATTTGACTCTGAAGGTTTAGTGTGTGCGTATTGGTTTTATTCGTCCCAGAATAGGTTCGATACCTCAAAGCTACTTCGATAAGCTTGAGGAATTGATACCTCAAAGGATCCTAAAATCCTAGTTATCAATGAGAAGTACGAGAAGGAAATCAAAGCTTTAAATGAGAAGATAGACAAGATGATCACCTCTAGCCAAAAGCAAGTCAACTTTGTGGGCAACTTTGATGATACACAGCCCTTCCTCTATAGTGTAGAAGAAGAAATGACACAAGAGGAAATGAACTTCATTGCGGGGAAAGGTAGTTACAACAAAGGCTTCAACCACAAATATAGGAACCACCCTAATTTTTTCTATAGAAACCCAAATGTGGCAAATCCTCAAGATCAAGTTTACCCTCAAGCTCAATCTCAAGGACAAGGGCAACCTCAAGCCACTCAACAACATGGATTAAATCAAGGTACTCAACAATAGCCTTATGTTCCTTATACCAACCAACAAGGGTTTGTCTCTAAGCCTCAATTTCAGGGACAACAAGGCTATGTTCCCAAGCAACAATACCCTCCACCCGATTTTGGACAACAACAGCCACAAGCACTCTTCTTCTTCGGGTTTGGATAATGAGTTAAAGGGCATGATGCAACAACTCATCCAAGGGCAAGAAAGTGGGGCATTGGAAGTGAAGAACTTAAAGCATGAGCTGCAACATCTGACCTCTCGTTTGATCAGTGTTGAAAACACGCATGCTTCTACTTCTAGACCTATCGGTACATTGCCCGGAAACCCGGAGAAGAACCCCAAAGAGTATTGCAACGCAATCTTCTCTACTGTTAATCACATGAAACCAGACCATGAGAGAGAGTTTGATGAGCTAGAAGCACTTCTTTATGGTTATGCAGTTCGGCATGCTGCACCGGTTCCTCTCAAGGAGGTGAAGGCCACTGTAGTTAAGCCTCCCTATGTTGCACCAGCTAAGGAGATGCGTGCTACTGATATTTATGCTGAAGATACTGTGCCAACTGTCCACACAACACCAAGGGTCCTTCCAAAGCTTGGAAATCCGGGTAAATTCTCAATAAGTTGTACTTTAGGAGACTTGGAGATTAAAGATGCATTGTGTGACTCCGGCTCTACTGTGAGTGTAATATCTCTTGACATGGTGGAAACCCTTGGGATTAAGAGCATGGAAAGATACCCATCTTCTATTACATTTAGAGACTCTTACTCAAAAACTCCAATGGGAATGATTAAAGACTATCCACTGAAGATTGGTGAGTGCACTATCCCAACTGACTTTATTGTCATGAAGATGAAGAAGAGTACCCAACTTCCTCTCCTACTTGGTACCTCTTTCCTCAATACCACTGGAGCTTGTATGGAATTCAAAAAGAAACGTGATGTGCTGAATAATGTTGACAACAAGGTCTACTATCCTTTGAGGAGCACAACTCTCCACACTTGTGGTGTCATCCTATCTCCAAATGAGGATGATGTGTTAGAGGAAGCAAGGCTCTTTGCAAATGTAGGAAGGGATGTTTTGCCTAAACCCACTCCCTATGGATCATTGAGTGAGCACATGGGACGTGCTCAAAAGGAGGGGGTGGATAGAGCCATTGGAACTTACCTTATGACCATAAGGACTGAGTATGTTGGGTCCATAACTTCAATAAAGCTGACAACCAATGAGGATAAAGAACCAAAGGAGAAGGTTGTGGATATGCTGAAAAGGAGGGCTCCAAAAGTTGCAAAGGCTGGAAAGGATCAGGTTGTCAACAATCCCCCAAAGGCTCAAGAGTATGAAAAAGAGATAACGGATGGTGAGAGTCTACAATCTTTGTTTGATGAGCATAATGGAAATGCTCTAACCAATTGATTAGATGGAGTCAAAGGAGCTGAAAAGGACATAAAGACAAGCTGAAAACTCTAATGGCTGATAAAACTCCCTCATCTCTCAATTGTATCAGCTTGCATCCATTGAGTCTAAAGGGTAACTGCATAGAGTACAGGGTCAAGTCTAAGGGGAAGGCTAGACCTTTGCAAGTGTAAAGGCTTCGATAAGCCCAAGGTTCCAAGGTGATTCAGTCAATCTCAGTGAGCTGACTTCTCAGGTCCTAGCCATCACTCTCGAGGGCAGGCCACACTCTTCAACCGGCTAAGAACCGGGTTTGAAAAGTCGAGCTTAACGACTCTAAACAAAAGCGCACTTGGGAGACATTCCCATGTTTATCTTTGTAAATATGATCTTTTGCTTGCTATTTTTGATGTTTCTTTTTGAGTTTATTAGGGTTTGGTCACTAGGTGAAGTTGTGGACTCATTGGTGTTAAGCAAAAGCCATGGAAAATTGGAGGAAACAAAGACAGGGGCTCGTACCGGCTTACGTATCGGCTGGCCAAGCCGATACGGATCACACGACGTATTTTCAAAATTTCCAGGGGCTCATATCGGCTTGGATATCGGCCCACCAAGCCGATACATTTTCTCGCGAAGGTTGCTCGAAATTTCCAGGGGCTCATATCGGGTTGGATATCGGCCACCAAGCCAATACATTTTCTCGCGAAGGTTGCTTGATATATCATGGTTTTTACCCACTTTATACCATGATATAGTTGTGTTTTTAGAGTCTTTTTTATTAGTTTAGAGTCTTTTACAGGTTAAATCAGGTTTGGAGCTAATTGGAGATATATGGAGCATTTTGGGCATTTTGGGACGTTTTGGCCGAGAGCTTTATTCACTGTTCGATTATTTGATGTTGCATCGATCGACACGCATTGTGCATCGGTCGATGCAGTCGCGAGATGGGCCGTACGCGTCGGCGTAACCAGTATTGAAGATTTGCAAAGAAGCCCAAGATACTTTCAGTATTTACACAGAAGCCCCAGCCGAGATTTTGCCTATATATACTAGTTTTTGGTGTTTAATTTAGAGACGCTTTCATACTTAGAGTTAAGAGATTTGTAGAGTTTTCGGGGCTGATCTATTTCCTTGTATTCATTTATTTTGGAAAAGATTTCGAACCCCTTTACTTATTTAATTTCTTATATGCAATCTATTTATTCTATGATTATGTTTTCATCAATCATGTCTGAGTAGATCCATAGTTGAGTTTAGGGTTTCTCGTTAGGGTTTGATGACTTGCTAGACTTGTTGAATTCAGTTAGGATTCATATGATTAGAATGTTCTTCAAACTAAATTGTGCTTAAAGCTAGTTCTAACCTGATCAATTAGAATCTAGATCCTAGGTTACTAAATACGTCACGAGAGTGGGATTTAGAAATCTGAACTATTTAGGTTGAGCAATTGAATTATTCGCAAAGAGATTTGGTTTAGTTTAATTGTGAACATATCGAACTTGAACTTAATGCTTGTTTAATCTGTTAGTAGTTGCAAAGAGATTTGGATTACTGCACTTAGACTTAGAGAGTTTTCGCAAAGAGATTTGGTTAATTCTATTTCCGTGATTCGAGTTCTAGAACTGAGTTTAATTTGATCCTGACTGATTAACTTGTCTGCTTGTCTGATTTCCTGAGAATACCCTAGGCTTGACGCTTTTAGTTTATTGTTTACAAACCGATTTCCTGCTACTGTTTACTTTCTTGCACCGCAATTTATTACAATCACTACTTGCTTATTTCTAGTATAAATTCCTACGGTTTGATCCTCTTGAGACCAAGTGTCCCTGTGGATTCGATAACCCTATATACTACATTGACTATACTGTGCACTTGCAGTTTTAGAATAGGGTAAAACTTAGAACCTATCAAGTTATTGGCGCCGTTGCCGGGGACTCTTTGAGTCTTCGATAGGACCGAACTTAGGGTTTTACTAGAAATTTTTCGTTTTTGTTTTTGCTTTTCGTTTTTGTTTTATTTTGATTTTACTGATTCTTTTCTCTGATTCTTTCTGTCGCAGGTACCGAAATCGCCTTGCGTCGACCGTTACACATCTTGCGTCGATCGACACTAAGCGATTCTGAGATTGAATCGATCGTTGCACTGATAGCATCGATCGTTGCTGGACGATTACAGACAGTTTATGCCAACGCAGAACACTAGAAGTAATCCGAACTCGAGCTTAGTTAATCTCAATCTAGAGGAACTTGGACGTTTAGAAAGGACAATCAGAAGAGAAAAGAGAGAGAGAATGGTACGAGAACGCTTGATCTTGATACCAGATGCTGATGGAATCCTGAGGGATCCAGAGAACAATCCTTACAATGCTGCTGGGCAAAGGATTGATGCTGCAGGGAATGTAATCCCTGACCCTCCTGAACAACCGATTTTGGAACCAAACCAAGGTCAAAGACGAGCTCAAGATAGAGAGATGGTGGTTCATGAGAGAACGCTAGCTGATTACAACAGACCTGATGAGTTTCATGCGAACCGAGCAGCTTTAGTGCTTCCTGCCTTTGAGAGGAACGACTTTGAGGTAAAGACTATCTACTACCAACTGATGAGGCAGATTGCTTTTCATGGTCTTCAATCAGAGCAGCCTATGGATCACATAGATAAGTTTGAGGACATAGTTACTGGTATAAAATACGATGGAGTTTGCCAGGACTATCTGTTCCTTAAGCTATTTCCGCACAGTCTTGCTGGAGACGCTAGTGCATGGCTGAGACAACTGGCACCTGGTCAGTACACTACTTGGGCAGCCTTAAAGAGTGAGTTCCTGCGTCATTTCTATGACAATGCGCGTTCAGACCAATCTAGACAGGACATACTTACTTTCTCCCAAGGAGTTGTGGAGCCTTTAAAGACTGCCTGGATGAGATTTAAGCAGTATCAGCGTGACTGTCCGCACCATGGATTCACTGAAGTTCAGCTGATTGGTATTTTCTTCAGAGGAATAGATCTTCCGTATCAGCAAGCACTGGATAATTCTAGTGATGCCAACTTCAACACCAGAACTCCTAGACAAGCTAAGCAGTTGATCGAGAATTTGATTAGCAGCAATAGTTGCAAGACTATGGATGATAGGAGGAAGAAATCTGGTGGAAGTATTGATAACTTAGAGATGAGTGAATTAAGATCCAGGGTGGACAAAATCTACACTCTTCTAAGTGCGAAGAAAGCTGTCCATTTTGCTCAAGAAGTGGAAGTAATTCAGACTGAGAAGGACACTCAGGAAGAAGATGTGAATTACATCAGAGGATCTGGTTTCCAAGGAGACAGATTTGGATATCAATCTGGAAACAGATTTTCTGGTGGAGGACAGACCAATAGTTCTCAGAGAGCCTATGGATCTGATTTCGAAGCTAAGATGGCAGCAATGATGGACAAGCTACTGGAAGGACAGCTTAAGAGTACCGCAGACATACACAAGAGAATAGATACAGTCCATAAGGAGCTAGATGGGAAGATTGAATGTTTAAGTACACATATGAAAGAGCTTGATGCTAAGGTTGCGAGAACTGCTGGGCATGCTCAGCGGGAAAATGGATATCTTCCAGGAAGAACAGACACTAATCCCAAATACCAGTGCAATGCAGTGACTTTGAGAAGTGGTAAGGAATTATTACCCAACCAGAACAGGCAACTGAGCATTGAAGAACTCACAGAAATTGAAGAGTTAGAAGACGGAATCCGTGACATTCGCGATGCATCGATCGATGCTACAAAGCAACGGTCAACGCAAAGCGATAACAAAGAAGTTGATGTCGCGAAGTCACCCAGCAACGATCGACACAAATCTAGTAACGATCGTTGCAAGACGACTGCCGAGAATGAAAAGTCAGAGGATCCAAAGCAATCAACAGAGAAGGTGTACAAGCCTAAAGTACCCTATCCTAAGAATCCCAGGAAGGCTAAAAGTGAGAGGCAGTATGCTAAATGCAAAGAGATGATAAAAAGGGTGAAAGTTGAAGTGCCTTTGCTTGACTCAATGGATACTTCACCAATGATGAGGAGATGCCTTAAAGACATGTTTGCTGGCAAATGGACTGATGAAGAAAGTGTGATGATGATCAGTGAGGTATGTAGTGCAGTGATTCAAGGCAGGTCCCCTGAGAAATTGAAAGATCCTGGGAGCTTCGTATTGGATTGCACCATCTACAGGGAGAGATTCGAAAGATCCTTATGTGATCTTGGTTCCAGTGTGAACCTTATGCCTCTCTCAGTTGCTAAGAGGCTCGGTATGACTGATTTCAGACCCACTAGGATATCACTGGTTCTAGCAGACAGAACGGTCAGGATTCCCGAAGGAGTATTGGAGGATGTACCTATAATTATCGGCCAATGCGCGATACCTACTGACTTTGTGGTTCTACAATATGGACAGGAACCAAAGGATCCACTAATTTTGGGCAGATCCTTCTTAGCTACAGCTGGTGCAATGATTGACTGTCAGAGAGGTAAGATAGTTCTGAATGTGGGTGATCTGAAGATGAGTTTTGATATGAACAAGCTGGTAAAGAGACCAACCATCGACGGTCAGACTTTCTATGTAGACACACTTAGTGAATTAGCTGCAGAGTACTTTCACCAGTCACATGCTGAAGATCCACTGGAAAGGGCTTTACTGAGCTCTATAATGGAGTTGGAATACCTACAGGACGAGCCAGCAATGTGCTATAGAAGGCTGATGGACTCTGTTGAAGTTGCAATGCAAGTTGAAGTATCTGACGCGACGATGCAACGATCGACACCTACTAAGCATCGGTCGTTGCAAAGCGACGCAGACTGGGCAGAAGAAAAAGCTCCGAAGGTAGACTTGAAACAACTTCCAACCGGGCTACGGTACGCATTCCTTGGGCCTAATTCAACTTATCCAGTGATAGTAAACGCTAGTTTGAACAACGCAGAGCTCACTTTACTGCTAAGCAAGCTGCGCAAGCATCGCAAAGCTCTTGGCTATTCTCTTGATGACATTTCAGGTATCTCACCAAAGCTATGCATGCATCGGATACATCTCGAGGATGAGTCTAAGACATCTATTGAGCATCAGAGAAGGCTTAATCCCAATCTCCAGGAAGTGGTTAAGAAAGAGATTATGAAGCTTCTGGATGCTGGGATCATCTATCCTATTTCAGACAGCGATTGGGTAAGTCCAGTCCATGTAGTGCCTAAGAAGGGTGGAGTTACAGTCGTGAAGAATGAGAAGAATGAGCTGATACCTACGAGGACTGTGACGGGACACAGAATGTGCATAGACTACAGGAAACTAAATGCTGCAACTAGAAAGGATCACTTTCCCTTACCTTTCATTGACCAGATGCTGGAGAGGTTAGCAAATCACCCTTACTACTGCTTCCTCGATGGATACTCAGGTTTCTTTCAGATTCCTATCCACCCAGAAGATCAGGGAAAGACTACTTTCACTTGTCCATATGGCACATTTGCTTACCGAAGGATGCCTTTTGGACTCTGCAATGCTCCTGCTACTTTTCAGAGATGCATGATGTCCATATTCACCGATATGATTGAGGACTTTATGGAGGTATTTATGGATGATTTCTCAGTCTACGGATCGTCTTATAATGAATGTCTAGAGAATCTGTGCAAAGTACTGACTAGATGCGAAGAGAAGCATTTGGTCCTTAACTGGGAAAAATGCCATTTTATGGTCAAAGATGGTATTGTTCTTGGACATAAGGTGTCTGAAGCAGGGATCGAGGTGGATCGCGCTAAGATTGAGGTAATGACAAACCTGCAGGCACCTGATTCTGTTAAAGCAATAAGAAGTTTTCTTGGACATGCTGGTTTCTATAGACGGTTTATCAAAGATTTCAGTAAGATTGCTAGACCACTAACTGCCTTGCTGTGTAAGGATACAAAATTTGAGTTCAATGCAGACTGTAAGGCTGCATTTGAACAAATCAAGCAAGCTTTAGTGAGTGCTCCAGTAGTCCAGCCACCAGATTGGGATTTACCTTTTGAGGTTATGTGTGATGCAAGTGATTTTGCCGTGGGAGCTGTTCTAGGACAGAAGAAGGACAGAAAGCTTCATGCTATCTATTATGCTAGTAGGACACTAGATGTTGCGCAGAAGAACTATGCAACCACAGAGAAAGAACTACTAGCCGTTGTCTTTGCTTTCGAGAAATTCCGCCCCTATCTTGTTGGCTCTAAAGTGATTGTTCATACTGATCATTCAGCACTGAAGTATCTGATGCAGAAGAAAGATGCTAAGCCGAGGCTTTTGAGATGGATTCTGTTGCTTCAGGAGTTTGATATCGAAGTAAGGGACAAGAAGGGAGTTGAGAATGGAGTTGCTGATCATCTTTCAAGGATGCTAGTTGAGGAGGACGTGCCCATAAATGACTATTTACCTGAGGAAAACGTCAACATGGTTGGTACAATTTCTGAGATGGATTTGGAGGAAGAGTTGCAGAACTGTCGGGAAGATCGCCTTGTGTCGATCGATGCTACATTGGCAACGGTCGATACAAGTATCGGGGAAGCAACGATCGACACGTGCTCGCGCAACGGTCGTTGCACACCTGATACGAACCGAGAGTGTTTTAAGATCAAAATTGGAAATTATGATTTCGAGATCAGTGCTGTGGTTACCTCTGATCGACCCTGGTATGCAGATATAGCTAACTACCTCGCTGCTGAGACTGAACCGGATGATCTAAAGGGCTATGAAAAGAAAAGGTTCTTTAGGGAACTTAGAAGATACTACTGGGATGAGCCTTATCTCTATAAACACTGTTCAGATGGCCTTTACAGGAGATGCATTGCTGAATCAGAAGTTTCGGACATCCTTTTCCACTGTCATGGATCAGATTATGCTGGACATTTTGCTACATTCAAGACTGTGTCTAAAGCTCTTCAAGCAGGTTTCTGGTGGCCTACAATGTTCAGAGACGCTCATTCTTTCATCACTCAGTGTGATGTTTGTCAAAGGAGAGGGAAAATCAGCAAGAAGCATGAGATGCCTCAGAATTTCATTCTGGAAGTTGAGGTTTTCGATTGCTGGGGTATAGATTTCATGGGTCCTTTTCCCTCGTCCTATGGAAATAAATTCATTCTGGTTGCTGTGGACTATGTGTCTAAATGGGTCGAAGCAATAGCTAGTCCAACAAATGATTCTTCGGTGGTCCTTAAGCTGTTTAAGACCATCATATTTCCCAGATTTGGAGTGCCTCGTATAGTGATAAGTGATGGAGGATCTCATTTCATCAATAAGGTTTTCGAAAAGCTGCTGAAGAAGCATGGAGTTCATCACCGAGTCGCTACTCCTTATCACCCTCAGACTAGTGGACAAGTAGAAGTTTCTAACAGGCAGATCAAAGAGATCCTCGAAAAGACAGTTGGAAAGACAAGGAAGGATTGGGCAGCAAAGTTGGATGATGCACTTTGGGCTTACAGGACAGCGTTCAAGACACCACTTGGGACCACTCCATTCCATCTGCTATATGGAAAAGCATGTCATCTGCCAGTAGAACTTGAGCATAAAGCAGCGTGGGCTGTAAAACAGATGAACTTTGATCTTAAGTCTGCTGCTGAAAGGAGATTAGTGCAGCTTAATGAGTTGGATGAGATTAGACATTTTGCTTATGAGAACTCAAAGTTGTACAAAGAAAGGACTAAGGCATATCATGACAAGAAGATTGTCTCCAGACAATTTGAGCCTAATGATCAGGTACTTTTATATAACTCTCGTCTGCATTTGTTTCCAGGAAAACTAAAATCAAGGTGGTCTGGCCCTTTCACAATCAAAGCGGTGCGCCCGTATGGAGCTGTGGTTCTAACTGGTAAGGATGGTATTGAATTCACTGTGAATGGACAGAGGGTGAAACATTATTGGGCGAAAGCCGAGATTCCAGAAGGTCAGATTTTGCCTCTGGATGATGCACCCTCTACCTAGATCAGCTGAAACGTCAAGCTATTGACGTTAAAAGAGCGCTGAGTGGGAGGCAACCCACTGTTTTCGTTTTTTTTGCATTTTGATTTTAGTATTTTTTCTAGATTTTACGTTTTTTTTTTTTTTTTTTCTGTTTGGTGAGTTTTTGGTTGCAGGGTTCGTGAAAATCGTATTGCGTCGATCGACACACGTTTGTGTCGATCGTTACAACAGAAATCGCACAGCAACGGTCGGTGCACCTAGTGCAACGATCGATGCCTGACTGCGACAGAGGTAAAACCCGAGAGAACTAACCATTCAACTATTTTAATTTTTCTTTTCTTTAACCAATCCCTTGCTTGACACTACTGGGGACAGTGTGTCTTAAGTGTGGGGGAGGTTCTACTAATTAGTTTCTTTTGTTTTCTTAGAGTCAGTTAAAAATTTTCAAAATTTGTTTTTCGAGTCAAAATTGGTTTAAGTAGGAAACAATGATTTTTGGAGGAGATTAGCAGCATTTGCAGGAACTTAAGTGACCATTGGGATGAAGCTGCAGATCTATCTATGACTATTAGAAAACCCCATCACAGATCAGCCTACTGAGGACACCCATATCACTTCAGGTATCAGAGGATCCTTTACTGACTTCACCTTAATACTGACTTTAATTTTTCTCACCTAAGGGCTTGGTATACTTTATGTCGGATTCCCTGTTAGTTCTGACACAGCCTGTAAACCTGTCCTATTTAGTCCCCTTCTCCCCTTCTGTAAAGTAAAAAAAAAATATAAATAACTGAGGATGAGTTAGTAACTCCGAAGTGGTCATGGGAATAGTAGCAAACACTATTATCTCTCATGTGATCCATGGAATGTGTCCAAAGTACACCCCATAACGGGAAGAACACTGATAAAAAAAATAAAATGATACCCAGTGGGGAAAAATCAGTTGTTAAAGAAGGGAAAGAGAAGAAAGGGACTAGAGAAAGATAGTATGGTGGTCTAGAGCTGGCTAGGTAAGAATCCATGTGCCTTTAGATCGATACTCCTTAGGTGAGACCGCACTTAAATATTTGCAGAAGTCAGTAGGGTGAATTTGAATGCTTGAATGTGATTGTGGCGTTTACTTAGGACAGCTGCTAAGTGTGGGGGAAGTACATGTTGGTCTTGATGTCTGTGGATTGATTCTTTCATGTGGATTACTAAGGGGAATCTGAATGCTGTTGCTTCTATGACAAAATGAGTTTCTGAAGAGTTTTCAAACCTCTTCACTGCATTTTAGTTCTCTGTTTTGCTTGAGGGCAAGCAAAGGCTAAGTGTGGGGGAGTTGATATATCATGGTTTTTACCCACTTTATACCATGATATAGTTGTGTTTTTAGAGTCTTTTGTATTAGTTTAGAGTCTTTTACAGGTTAAATCAGGTTTGGAGCTAATTGGAGATATATGGAGCATTTTGGGCATTTTGGGACGTTTTGGCCGAGAGCTTTATTCACTGTTCGATTATTTGATGTTGCATCGATCGACACGCATTGTGCATCGGTCGATGCAGTCGCGAGATGGGCCGTACGCGTCGGCGTAACCAGTATTGAAGATTTGCAAAGAAGCCCAAGATACTTTCAGTATTTACACAGAAGCCCCAGCCGAGATTTTGCCTATATATACTAGTTTTTGGTGTTTAATTTAGAGACGCTTTCATACTTAGAGTTAAGAGATTTGTAGAGTTTTCGGGGCTGATCTATTTCCTTGTATTCATTTATTTTGGAAAAGATTTCGAACCCCTTTACTTATTTAATTTCTTATATGCAATCTATTTATTCTATGATTATGTTTTCATCAATCATGTCTGAGTAGATCCATAGTTGAGTTTAGGGTTTCTCGTTAGGGTTTGATGACTTGCTAGACTTGTTGAATTCAGTTAGGATTCATATGATTAGAATGTTCTTCAAACTAAATTGTGCTTAAAGCTAGTTCTAACCTGATCAATTAGAATCTAGATCCTAGGTTACTAAATACGTCACGAGAGTGGGATTTAGAAATCTGAACTATTTAGGTTGAGCAATTGAATTATTCGCAAAGAGATTTGGTTTAGTTTAATTGTGAACATATCGAACTTGAACTTAATGCTTGTTTAATCTGTTAGTAGTTGCAAAGAGATTTGGATTACTGCACTTAGACTTAGAGAATTTTCGCAAAGAGATTTGGTTAATTCTATTTCCGTGATTCGAGTTCTAGAACTGAGTTTAATTTGATCCTGACTGATTAACTTGTCTGCTTGTCTGATTTCCTGAGAATACCCTAGGCTTGACGCTTTTAGTTTATTGTTTACAAACCGATTTCCTGCTACTGTTTACTTTCTTGCACCGCAATTTATTACAATCACTACTTGCTTATTTCTAGTATAAATTCCTACGGTTTGATCCTCTTGAGACCAAGTGTCCCTGTGGATTCGATAACCCTATATACTACATTGACTATACTGTGCACTTGCAGTTTTAGAATAGGGTAAAACTTAGAACCTATCATTGCTCGAAAAATCCAGGGAGTCATACCGGCTTAGATATCGGCCTTTGAAGCCGATACGCTCATCTCGGTCAGGTAAGTTCGTCAAACCAAAACCGATTTCAAACCGGTTTTAACCAGATTTTGACCAATCAATTCGACTTTTGACCAATGTGGGTCCCAAATTTCCCTTGGTTTCTCCTCTTTCACGTGAATTTGGCTTCTCTCTCTCTCTCTCCCCTTTGCGATTTTCTGAACAAAAAAATCAGACTTGCTTCTCAAAAAAAATTTCAAACTTCAAACTCTTCTTTCTCACTCAATTCTCCACGGATTTATTTGATTCTTGTTGCTTAACCTTCAGTTTTACAAGCTCTTTCGCAATCTCTTACTAGTTCTTCCACTCCATCATCAAGAACACAAGGTAAAGCTCCAAACTCAATTTAAATTTTCGAGTTCAAAATTCCAAAAATTTCAAACTCGAATTTCTTCGTTGTTTTTGATTGACATTGCTTGAAAACCTTCCCCTTATGTCTTTGAATGAGTACCCATAGCCAATTTCGCCCTAGAATTGAATGAATTTGATTTTTGGTGAATTAGGGTTCTTGAGAAGTTGGAATTTGGAAAATTTTGGGGGAATTTTGGTTTAATGGTTTCTAATGCTGCATGAGGTTGTTTATGGCTTGCTTAAGTGAGACTACTTGATTATCTCGAGTTTGGTTTCCCAAAACTTTCGAAAATGCAAATTTAGGAACTTTTGTTCAATTAGTTGAGTTGTGGAAGAATGTGATAGAGTTCTTGATGAATTATGTGCTTGCAAAGTCTTGAATCGAGGTTGCTCAAGGTTGCATGATCATTGAATTCATTTGATAAATTGCCATTTATGATCATTGTGCCTATCTTGAGTGAGATGATTGATGCTATCCTCTTGTGTTGTTGGATTGTGCATTGAGCTTACTATCTCTTTGAGTTCCTCTTTTGTAGGACAATGACTAAGACAACCGATAAACCGGGATCAAGTTCCTCCGACCCGAAAGGAAAGGGTCTAGCGGTCGAAAAATAATCATCACCGCCAAAGAAGAAAGCGCCAAAGGCCAAGAAGAGAATCCCTACCGCAGCTGAGTATTTGGCTAAGCTCAAGCATATCACCTTCTTGCCAACTCGGTACCCACAATTTCAAAGTTTAGAGGTCCTGGTTATCTTAGCCGACGTTGATGCTATTTTTGGGAACTTGGGACTCAGGCACTTCTTCAGCCTCGCCAGTGTCGGCTATCAAAACTCCGCTTGCCAATTCTTGGAAAGTCTGAAAACAACGATCAACCTGACCGAGAAGGCTTCAAACTCTCTGGAAATCCTCGGGAAGATAGAGTTTACAGTGGCACGGAAGAAGTTCAACATGAGCTTTGAAGATATTAGTTCCCTCTTTGGCTTTGAAGATAATGGTGCGCTACCGGGAACTTTCATCTCAATCGAAAAGGACCATATGAGGCGAATGTGGAAGATGATCTCTGATGCATTTTATAAAACTGGGTCGATGAAATCCGCAAGAATCCGTCATCTCGCCATCAGGTTTGTGCACAAGGAACTAGCTCACACAATATTCTCAAGGAAGGAAGCGAACCAGGTGACTGAAAATGAGATGAAATTGTTGTACATCGGACTGCAGCCCCTTCTGGTCACCTTCCCGGACGGAACTCCGATACCTCCTGTGCCTCGTAGACCAAGCATGGCTGCTATTCTTGTAGAGCAGCTGATGGAATGCAAGAATTGGGGATTGACTCATAGGGATGCTGAGCCTAAATTCAGCATGGGAGGACTAATCACACCTATCCTCAGTGCCAAAGGAGCCAAGCTGGAAGGATCACTTGATCCGCAGACGTATGGACAGTATACACCAATTGGATGGTTAGACTTGGATCAGTTAGACAAGGAGCATTACTTAGGCAGTATATCACCAGGCCAGTACACCTACCGGATGTGCTCCGACACAAGGTATGAATAGAAGTTTCTGCTCCCCAACCCGGGCGTCACGAGCTTTTCCAACACGACCAACATCAGGTTTCTGTCGCGCAAGGCACATGCAACCGGAAGCGATTCATCAGAGGGAGCTCCTGCTGGGGAGAAGGTGTATGGGATGCACCACTATTACATCCAACCTCTTCATGATCCTATAGCAAACAAGACTGTCCGTGCGCTAAGGGATCAGAACCGAGACTTGCAAAAACAGAACAAGTGGCACGGCAAAAACATTAAGAAACTAGTCAGCTGTCTGAAGAAGGTCACCAAGGTCCTCAAGCTCTTCGCCGGTAAGAAAGACAAGGGTAGCACATCCGCAGAAGCAGGGGTTCCGACTGATTTGGATAATAAAGTACGGGCAGCCACTGAGAAGGTGATCGCGGAGGCTGATGAGTTAGTTGCGGAGACGCAAGTGGAGCACGCACGGTACTCTATGGCCGGACACGAGCTGGGATTGATCCCGAGTTTGGCTGAGGATCCGTACTACGAACCTCACCGACACTCCAGCCACGAGGTAAGGAGAAGAAAGAGGAGAGCCATGCGGACACCATCTTGCTCCTCGTCAACCCCAACTTACTCCATGGGGGATTCGTCATCCCCGTCACACCACAACTAGCCAAGTAACACTCCTCCCTTGTACATATTTCGTTTTCTTTCTTTGTTTGCATTTTGTTTGTTTTCGGTCTTTCTTCCTTGCTTAGATCACACAAGGGACCGTGTGATTTAAGTTTGGGGGAGAGACCAGTTACTAATCATGTTTGCTTTGCTCTTATTTTTCGTTTTGTATTTTGAGTCTCATGCATTTCATTTATGACATAGAAAAACAAAAAAACCGAAAAATTTCAAAAAATCTTCACAAAAAGAAAGCATTTAGTTGCAATAGCATCGTAGGATCGAGTCTAGTTGCATCATATAGGTTGTTTTTGCATAGGGAGCAATGATTGAATTTCCTTGTAAAGTTTAATTGGGTGAAACTTGTTTCAAATGCTAGCTTTCAAGCTATGTGATTGCACTAGGATTGTAACCCGAGTTAAGCATGAAAGTTAGAACGAACCCTGCTTGGAACGCTAACCTTTAGCCTTGTTTTAAAACTGAAGCAAGTTGTGAATTGAAGCTAGCTCTAATTAAAGTGAGAACCTTAACTGGACTTGCAATTATCTTGCTCCTTCTTAGTGTTTTAAACTCATGGATACCTCCAAAATATTCAAGCATTCTTTTCCCTTTTACCGCACCTGCTTGCTTGAATAGTTTCCACGCCCTTCACCACATTTCTTTCCGCCCATAAACACTCTTTTGAGAGGTAGGCCTCTTGGAATGAGCTAAGTAAATGGTGTTGAGTTTGAGGCGACTAGAAGAAAATTTCCGTGTAGATGCAAGCTTTACCACTTTTAGCTTGCATTAGGCTAGGATTGAAGTTTGGGGGAAGGGATTTGAAAGGGAAAGAACAAAAGGGAATTTGAATGGGATCTTATGTTTGTTGGCAAAAGTGTTTTAAAAAGAAAAGCTCTTATGTGTTTTAAGAAAGAAAAGTGCCTCAAGTTTTGAAATGAAAAGAAGCCAAAGTGCTCAACTTAAAGAAAGAAAAGAAAGTTTATGAAAAGAGGCCATTGCTAAAGAAAGAAGGGTTTTGAGCTAAGTTGAAAGAAAAGAATTGCCACTGTTTTGAAAAGTTTTGAATGATCCTTGGGGAGTTTCTTGGGATGTGTTTTGATTGAGAAAGAGGGATGATGCAAAAATAGTCTTGACAAAGGGTAGACTCAAACTAGGTGGGCTAGAGTAAGAGTAGAAGTCATTGGGGAAATGGGTAGAAGGAAATCGATTCTACTATGCACCAATTGCTTCTATACTCTTAGCCTTTTACTATGACCTCATTCATTTCTTCTTGAGAGAACCTAAATGCATATGGAGAAACCCCTCTTCTTGATTGAGATCATCTATATCTCAAAACCTTAACCCTTGCCAAATGAGTTTAAACACTTTGTTGTGAGTAGGATCCACTTGAAATGCTTAATCAATGTCAAAGAGCTAGTTGATTTGAATTCTTGTGAAAGTTGAGAAATGGGTTAGAGAATTAGCCTTGATGAGTATGGCTATATCCTTGGAGTAAGCTTGACTTGGTTACATCTTGGTTGCATGGACTTTAAGTGAAACTTGTTGATCTTGATTAAACTTTTGGATATGAGCTCCCGCCTTCAAAACTTTCTCCCAAATCGTTTGATTGTCTTATGCTTGCTTGAGGACAAGCAAGATTCAAGTTTGAGGGAATTGATATACTTGTGTTTTCATGCATTTAGGATAGTGATTTGTTTATGTTTTGACTTCTTTTCCTTACATTCTTCATTCTTTTGTTGTTCTTTGTTTCACTTAGAGTATAGTTGCATCTAGCTATAGGAATTTGCATCTTAGGCTTGCATTTGGAGTGTTCTTGGTGTTTTTCAGGTGCTATGGACTTTAGGTTTGGCTAAGGTGCAAGATTGGAGCTCAAAGGATGAAGAGGAGAAGGACAGGAAGTCAGTATCAGCTTGTGTATCGGCTTGGAGGCCGATACATCATGCTCTGAAGATCATGAAGAAACCAGAGACTCGTACCGGCTTGTGTATCGGCTGGCGAAGCCGATACACCCTCTCGGCCAAAATGCACAAAACTGACAGAGACTCGTACCGGCTCGTGTATCGGTTGGCCAAGCCGATACACGACTTGACGCAGAGGAAGCATTGGCCTGTACCGGATTAAGTATCGGGTGCCAAGCCGATACACTCTATCGGCCAAGAAGAAGCAGAAGAGACAGGGAGTAGTATTGGCTTGGATATCGGCTGAGATAGGCCGATACATTTCCACACGAACATGTTTTGATCCAATTGGACCGGGTCAACACCCTGTTTGTCCCGGGTTGACCCGGTTCGACAATGTTCACTATTTAAGCCCAAAAACCTAATTTTTGTTCGTTGGAAGCTTATTTTTGTTTCAAAAACCCTTTTGTAAGAACAAGTTTGAATCTTTGTTTAATCTAAGTACTTATTTTGTGATTTCTTCTCTTAATCATTCTACCTTTCTCTAATCTTCATGATTAACACTATCTTCATGGGTTTTGTTAATCAAATGATGACTAGTGAGTAGTCTTCTTCAAGGTTTGTGGGTTAGGTAGATTAGGGCTGATTAGAGTGAATCAAGGATGCTTAGGGCTTATTTATGATTGATCTCACACTTTTAGATGTTCTTAATGCTAGGTTGACCGTGATCAAGTTAATCTAGATGCTTTGGTTTTTATTGCCCACCATGTGTTCGATGAAATGCTTGATAGAGTCTTTAAGGGGATTTTCATATTCTAACTCATGGGAATGAATGTTTACAATGATTATTAGCTTAATGGAACTTGATCTTAATTCTTGCCTTGTCTTATTTCACAAATGAGAATTTTTTCTTGATTTATGATTAGGGAAAGTGATTAGTGCCAAGATATTGGATTAGTCAATTGCTTAGTGTTCCTTGCTTGGGATTAGCTTCTTGTTGATTGAATTAGCATCCTTGTTAGCTCTAATTGATTCTAATCATTGACCTTAGCCCATAGCCTTGTTTTCTTATATTGATTCCTAGTTTTAAATCCTCTTATTTGCTTGTTTGGTTATTTGAGTTTACTTTGGTTAGAATTGATAGAAACTCAGTTTAATCTAGTGACTTGACTCTAGAGGTTTGGTGAATTCTTATTGGTACTATCCGTCCCAAAAAGGTTCGATACCTCAAAGATACACGATAAGCTTGAAGAATTGATAACTCAAAGGATTGTAAAATCCCTGTTATCCGCGATCAGAGTCAGAATTTTGATAGAGTCTCATCCTTGCCTAAAGACATCGATCCATAATTTCAGACCTTAGATCCTGCAGGTAATTTATTTTATTTTTTGTGAAAACCGAAACTTTTGCCAAATAATGTCTTGATGAGTTGGCGGATTTTCAGACTAACGACTCTTGAGATCTAACTTTTAGATTTCCTTGAAACAATTTTCTATTTGTTGATGGTAGATCCCTCTACAATGTGTCCAAATTTTAGCATGGTCAAATGGTAAGAAGGTATCCATTTGTTCCGTAACTTCTGACGAAATGGTGCTGTTTCAAAATGTTGACTTTCTAACTTACTTTGTCCAATTTTATTGAAAAGTCATTTAAAACTACAAACATGGAAATAAATGTAAAACCATTAAAATGTTAAAACACCAATAAAAAGTATATAAATGATATCTAAAATGGTGTAAAAGGGGTTCTATCAATTAACTGCTTAAGATATTGATAATCATACGTGTATGTGGACAAACTAGTTGAAGATCTAAGTAATAATCAAAGAGAAATTTTCATATCCATAAAACCTTAAATAAATATAAATATCAATACATATGATCAAATCTGTTACCGAAAATAGCTTTGATATCGAATCCGATTGAGCTCTCTCTCACTCTCTCGATTTGACTTTGTGAATTTGTTAAGCAAAACAAGAATGAACACAAGCACACATATAGAGTTCCCCACTCATCTTGGGGACTTTTCTCTTCTGGATCAGAACCTGGTAATCCACTATATGAGCTCGAGATTTACAGAGAGTTGTATCAAGATTACAAGGAAGAAGATGAAAGCTTAAACTGAATGAGTTAACAGAAAATGTCAGCTAGCTTAACAACTTATAATCCTTCCCGTAACAACTCTCAACGACTATTAATATGGGCTTGCACCTTCTCACGGCCCATGATAAGTTTGCATGTCGAAGTCCAGCAAACATTAGCTCATAGCTGGATCACCTTATTAACCAGAATGAAGAACCAACTCTTCACAAATCTCTACCTTGGTTCTCATTCTCTAGCTGGTTACACAACATAAATCACATGTGAGTTTCTGATCCTGGTATCACTGATGTACAACATCGTAACACCAGTCTGACTTCGTAACTTCGAAGTCCCTCGTTCTCTCTTGACCACCAGAGACAACACAACTTTATCTTCTATCAGAACTATTACCACCAAGTAAGATGATAACCATTCTGAACATGTCACCTCCTGATCAACAGAGGCGACACTCTTCGTCGCCACTTCAGGCGACAACAACCTTTAAGGTCTTTAAGCAACTCCCAAACTTGTTTCCGGGGAGCAGCTTTGTAAGAATATCAGCTGTGTTCTTAGATGTGTGTATCTTCAAGAGATTTACATCTCCTTAAGCAACATTTTCGTTATAATGAACACTTGAGAAAACTATGACAGACTCGTACAATTAACCTGACACTTAAAATAGAGACATTAAGGAGGAAAATAATAATCAAAACAACACACCTTGAGAAGCCTAACCCAAAGATATGATCTTAGTAGAAATTGGGTTCTATCCAAATCCATCTGATAGAGTGACACCACCAAAGGATCGATACCTTTTTCCACATAAGCTTCGATACTTTCCACCAAGGGATATGTTTCTTAAGTAAACACTGGTGTTGTCATTGATATTTTCTCCATCATCGAGTTTTTCCCAAATATGTAGCTTCATAGGTTGTTAAGGTATATACGTAACTGTAAAAAAGAAAGAAACTGAAACTATAACTCACTATTAACCATTTTAAAGGAGGTTTTTCCAAGAAATCAAATGAGACAATCCACCTGCTTAAATACACAACAAGACCTTCTAGAGAAAAGTAGTCATTGTTATTGATAGTCCCTCAAGTCCTGCACATCGAGTTGGAACCAAGACTGACATTTCTACATGTACATATCTGTCACTAATGAATTTTAAAGATCCAGATTTTTACCTTATAAATAAAAGGCTCATGCTTTCCTCCTGCACCAGACCTCTTCACGTAATTTAGCATCACCCTATAATTCATTAAAAGTCAAAGAGTTAGATACAAATTATATAGAGCACGTTGTTTTAACATAAGGTCTGAGAAAGCAAAAGTAAAAAGAAGAATGCAAGGGCTTGCTCAATCTAATCGCTAAAAAAAAAAATTGAAATTCGAAAAGCTTAATTTCAAAGTAGAAAACACATGCTTCACTGAAAAAAACGATTTAATTAGATTCATAGAAATAGAAATAGCAAATGCAAGAATTCAAGAGATTTTTTTTTGTCAAAAGGACAAGAACTTAAGAGAAACTCTTACCAGCAATGCACGCTCATTGTTCCTTGATGTTAAAAGATCTTCTCCTCTGTTTCAAAGTCAGATGCCAAAATCTGACCCTCCAGACACTGTTTTCCAGTTAAGTGACTCCTCATGTATATATGTTAGATTCTTAAGCATATGGTGAGCTGATGTTTGGTTCCGACCAAGGAAAGATGTAAAAACACAAGCCTATTAGTGAAAATCGTGTTTCACTAGCACTGAAACAATCAGACAAACATTAGGAGGTACTATGCAGACATATAAAGAGATGTATAAATAAAAGTGATCAAATTACCTCTAGCCACAAAGGCATCTAAACACAGCTTCTGATTTTAGGAATAATAGAGCATGTAAACATATCTGAATTATAATTTTTTCAAAGAGAACAACTTCTCGATATCTGACCAAGGAAAACAGAAACTGAATGTAAGAACTAAGAGACTATGGAAAATAAGCTAGTCACTATAGAACTAAGAAACCATGGAAAATGGATTAATACATGTTGAAGTATAGAATTTAACAACTAGCCAGATCGTAGCAGTATCGTCGGCGGCGTAAACCTCACCATCTTCTGAAGAGGGCAGTGCTGCGTCTGTATAGGATGAGGTGTCGCTATGGTGCATCTATTTCTTTCATTGGATCTGGTGGCGGATGGACGAGATGTGCGAGGAGTGGAATTGGAGGTGCGGGACGTAAAGGTGGCCACTACAAGAAATTTGACTATTGATAGCATAAACCGATAGCGTTTTTGATGTTTATGATATCTTTGATTGAACCTGGAATTAAACATAGCGTTTGGTAATATAGAAACGCTATCTATGGTTTGAGCAGGACAAAATAAAAACACGCGGCCAAAATTTTAACTAAACCGCTATGTTTATGTTTAGCGGGACAAATTTTTTTGGTTCCCCCGTGTTTGTACTCCTAACTCTATACTTTCTTTTTTTTTCCTTAGCCAAAATTACAGATCTAATTCTCTCACTCTCTCTTCTTCGTTCTTGCATGTTCATCATCTTGGCTCGATTTCGCATTTTTCACTCAATTACTTAGTGTTATCGCGAAATTGAAACCCTAATTTGACACTTAGTTGCCTAGGAATCTTGGGTTCTTGATAATTTCACAAACGAAGCGAAATCAGACATCAAAGGTAAATCTGAGTTAGAATATGGTATTGATACGAAGTAGATAAATATCGATGGATAAGTATCATTGCTTGTTATTGTTTCTTTTGTTGATTGGTATGGTTTAATTTGAGTGTATGTGGAGCTGTGGAGTTGTTTTAAGATGGATAAGACTTGGGTTTGGCATCCAAGGTATGAAATTGTTTCTTCTTTACATTGCTTTGTGAAGTAAAACTTTTTGCAGAATTCTATATAGAAGTTTTTAATGTTTGTTTATTACAGGGCTAGCCTTGAGTATCAGACATGAGCAACTAATTTTGTGCTTGCATCAGCAACAAGTCTGGGTAACCCAAGTGTCATATTATGTCCCTGCATAGATTGTCGGAATTTTTGTCACCAGGCGACAGATACAGTGGTAGATCATCTAGTGATTAGGGGCATGGATGAGAAATACAAGAGGAATTCTTGTTGGAGAAAGCATGGGGATATTAGAACTGCTAAACCATCTGAAGATCCGAGGTCTGAGTTTGAAGCTTTTGATTTGATTAGGACAGCCTTTTTTATAGTGATTCACAGCCTATTAGTCACAGTGAAGATCATAATGATGATGTTGATAGTAAAGAAGAGTCTGAGTTCAGGAAGAAGCTAGAAGATGCTGAGACTCCTCTATATCCAAGTTGTTCTAACTACACCAAGATATCTGCAATAATGGGGCTTTACAGGATTAAAGTGAAGACTGGTATGTCGGAGAATTATTTTGATCAACTGCTGAGAATGGTTCATGAGATGCTTCCTAAGGAAAATGTTCTCCCGAGCTCTATAGATGAGATGAAGAAGTTCCTGAAGATGTTTGGGTTTGGATACGACATGATTCATGCATGCACTAACGACTGCATCCTCTACAGGAAGCAGTAAGCAGAGATGGAAAGATGTCCAAGATGTAATCTGTCAAGATGGGAAAGGGATAAGAATAATGGTCAGGAGAAGAAGGGGATTCCAGGGAAGGTTCTTAGGTATTTTCCTATAAAAGACAGATTCAGGAGGATGTTTGGATCCTAAAGAGTGGCTGAAGAGTTGAGGTGGCATTACAATAATGCAAGTTGAGATGGTACAATGAAGCATCCCGTTGATTCACTAACTTGGGCCAATGTGAATGATAAATGGCCTGAGTTTTCGGCTGAACCAAGAAACCTCCACCTTGGTCTTTCTGCAGATGGGATGAATTCTTTCTCCCTCGAGAACACGAAGTATAGCACATGGCCGGTATTATTATTCAACTACAACATGCACCCAACATTGTGTATGAAGGCAGAGAACATTATGCTCACCCTTTTGATCCCTGGGCCAACTGCACCGAGAAATAACATCGACGTCTACTTGGCTCCATTGATAGATGATCAACAGGATCTGTGGCATGAAGGTATTGTTGTATATAACTCGTTCATGAGGGAGAGTTTCACTCTTAAGGCAGTGTTACTGTGGAGTATAACTGATTATCCAGGATTAGGGTCATTGGCAGGATGTAAAGCTAAAGGGAAACAGGCGTGTAATGTGTGTGGGAAGGATACACCCTTTAGATGGTTGAAGTTCAGTCGTAAGCATGTGTATTTGGGCAATAGAAAGAGGCTCAAACCTGATCATCCTTACAGAAGAAGAAATAAATGCTTTGATAATACTATAGAGGAAGGAAGTGCATGTAGAGTTCAAACTGGATTAGATATTTGTGAGATGCTAAAGGATTTCAGAAATGTGTTTGGTAAATCTATAGACAAAAAAAGGAAAAAGGAAAAGGAAGGCTAAATGCGAAGATGAGGAGCTGCCAGGTGATGAATATGAAGAAGACAGTGATAATTGGAGGTGGAAGAAACGGTCCATACTCTTTGACTTACCTTACTGGAAGGTATGTACTTTCATTTTAAATTTCTATATTACAGTCATTTGATTTTTACATTTGCATATCCTTTCTCAACTAATCCTTCATATTTTTGATAGGATATGTCGGTTCGTCACAACATTGATGTCATGCATGTGGAGAAGAACGTTTCTGATGCTATACTGGCTATGTTGATGCAATCTGTTAAGTCAAAAGATGGGTTGAAAGCAAGGAAAGATCTGCAAGATATGGGGATTAGGAAGAAGTTACACATTCAAGAAGAGGGGAAGAGAAATTTTATGCCTCCAGCTGCTTATTGGTTGAGAAAGGATGAAAAAGTGAAGTTCTGCAGGAGGTTAAGTTTATTCAGAGGTCCTGATGGTTATTATTCTAATATCTCAAACTGTGTTTCATTAGATCCTCCTATGATTGGTGGATTGAAGTCCCACGATCATCATGTGCTTCTCCAAAACCTCCTACCAGTTGCTTTGAGAGGATTGCTACCAAATGGTCCTAGGATTGCAGTGATTAGATATTGTAGCTTCTTCAAAAGGTTGTGTCAGAGAGTTGTTGATCCAGAGAAGCTGATATTACTGGAGGCTGAGTGTGTAGAGACATTTTGCCAACTAGAAAGATATTTTCCCCCATGCATGTTTGATATAATGTTCCATCTGCCAATACAACTAGCAAGGGAGGCTCGTTTGGGTGGACCTGTTCACTTCAGGTGGATGTACCCATTTGAAAGGTACTAATGTTTTTAATTATCTTACTGTCTTACTTGTGTTGTCTGCTTCAGTTGAGTAACAAAATTTCTGCTTCTCTGTTTGAGCTATAGGTACATGAAAACATTAAAGGCATATGTGAAGAACTATGCAAGACCATAAGCGTGTATGGCTGAAGGGTATGTCACTACAAGAAAAATCAACATTCATAGCACACGATACAAGCTATGGTTGGTAATAGATAGCGTTTCCACAAACGCTCTGACAGCGGCAGCTATAATAGACCCCCCTACCATAGCATTTTCGTCCGTGCTATTATATCGTTTACCTATGATAGTCGTTTACCTATGATAGCGATATTTTCTTCTTGCTATTACTAGACTTACTATAGCACATTATATGTATCGTGATATATCTTATTATAGCTTCATATCAGTGCTATGTAAGTTTAAGTATTATTATTCAATTATTTTGAATCCTATTTTTGCATTTTATTAATTAATTATAATTTTAATTTTATATTTGATTAAAAACATATTTATCAATTATTAAAAATTACATAAGTGTAATATTACAAATACCAAAGACAAATCTACAAATTCCTAACATATTTATAACATTGTTCCATTGTTTCTTCAACACTTAGAGTTGCTTCCCACTTGGTCTCTTCCATCGTTTAAGGATTTGTTCAGCGACTGAAACACTGCAGCAAGCATGAATTCCTCTACCATTTGATTTGCTTCCCGAATCTGATACATGGATGTGCAAAACAGAGTCACTGATACAGATGAGTACGTACATCATTCAAAAGGATAGAGGTTGTTGTACTTCATCGGTGTTTGAGTGACAAAGACCAAGAAAATATCATTCATATTCATCAAGAAGAGCAAATTTTGCTCAGCAAACATACCAATGTCAAGAGGATCATGAGTCCGGGTATCAATCTGAAATTTAACTTCAGCAGACGCAAGAGCTAAGGCTCCCCTATCTATACGCCTTTGCCTCATTATCTACAGGATTCAAAAGCAAAAAAAAAGTAAAAATATGGTGTTCTTTCTATTATTTCTGGAACATATGACAACAAGTGAGAACAAATATGAGCATATAAAACACTGAGCCTCTAACACTATGGTACAGATAATTTACCTTGAGCCTGAGCTTCAACATAGGACAATGCTGCAGAAAACTTGATTATACTCTTTGCAAATCTCTTTGCAGCTGAGCCCTTCTTTGGTGGCCTTACAATCCTCCTTATACAATGAGGATCACATCCTAAGGATAGATCCAAACAAAAAAAGACGAAGATAAGATAAGATCATAAGAAGAAGCTAATTGGCGGCGCAATGAATCATGTCTATATTGACCAATCCACTGGAAAAGGAAACTGAACATGGGAAGATTCTTTTCCCTATATAAACAAAGAGAATATAACATCAAAGCTAAGACACACTAGAGTTCCATCAATCATTCAATCACCAAACAATGAAAAAATTGCGGCACAAGAATAAAAGGTAAAAGAATCACCTTTCCACTGAACTTCTTCTCAAGTTCACGGACAAGCCTAACATGGATTTTCCTGAAAGCTTTTCTCAGTCTGTAAGGAACACTGATCATAATTGCCTTGCGTCCTCCAGAGATATCAACTTGATTACAAAAAAAAGGGATCAGTTTTTTTTTTCTACGGTAATACAAATGAAGAGATAGAAATAAAAAAAGTTTCGCTCACACGGCAGAGTTAACATATAAATCCTTCAATTCACTTTTCAACTCTTGGTTGGTGTTCTCCAAATCAAAGAATGCCTAATAACGTAAACAGAGATATAATCAAAACACTCTAAAAGTTTCACCATTTCTAAGGGATCAACCAAATCAGAATTATAAGTATAAATATCAAAAGTTTGGGTCTATCCTTAGGATGTGATCTTCAATTTCTTTGAGTAATGCCTCCTTCTCGCTAATATCAAAGTTTTTCTTTGTGGAGTTGTCACCTGGAATTTGTTCTGCTTGGTCACACTCAACAACATCATTACGCTGAGAAGCTGCAGAACCATGAAATTGGGATATATGTTCACAATCGTTCAGATTTGTTCACTACAAATAATTCACATAGTAAATGTAACAACATCAAACCTGATTTTTGTTTACTGAGGACTTTTCTTTACTGCTTGCTCCCGCAAGTTGTTCTGTTTCATTCACAGTTTGATGTTTGTGTTGCTCTACCTGAAGAAGACATAACAATAACCTGACTTGCTTAACCATATTTGCTGACCCAATTTCAATAGACATAAAGACTCAGAAAATTGGTTTACCAGGTGCGTTAGCTGCTCAATCTTGGCTGTTTGCTCTGTGCACAATTTCTCAAGCTCTTGTTGCTTCTCAGTATTCCCTTCCATTTGATGATAGCCATCCTGCTTCACAAGGAATCCAAAATTGTTAGCTTCAGGATAGCTCTCATTTTATAACACACAGGCGAGAGAAGTAGTATCTAGCAATGTATAACACACATGCGAGAGAAACCATACCTTCCTGAGCCTCTCTTCCGTCCAGCCATAAAAGCTTCAGTGTCTACTAACAAAGACAAACAAATTCTAAGATAAATTAGACCAGAACAGCAAAGAGGAAGCATAAAAAATGAAGAACTGCAAATAGGAAGACAAGAATCGCAGTCGCAGAGATAGAGAATACAAACCTATCATCATCACTTTGATATCAACATCAGAAACTTCCCAAACACCATACCTTCGTAAATGGTATACTCAGAATACATCTTGAAGTGAATCATATATCCCAAACCGAATGAATATTTGATGAGAGGATAATAAGAAATCAATTGATAGCATAAATTTCAGATTCGCTTAAGAAAATTAGGGGTCATTGTTTAGCTTACGATGGTTTTGCTTGTCTGAGCCGTAGAAGTCTCACGAATTTGAGATAATCTCGATTAGAAGCGTCAATGGTTTGGCTCCGGCGACTTGCTCCGTATTCATCGATATCTACCTCAGAGCATTTGGCAAAGGCGGGGGTTCATCGATATTTACCTCAGATGAGCAAGCCGGACATGTCAATCGGCGGATTTAGGTTCGTTGCAATGGTGGAGAGAAAACCCAAGAGAAGAAAGGAACGATAATGACTTTTTTTTCCTAAAACATTGTGAAATGAGATTTTTTTTTATCTTAACAACACTTAAAGAAAAAAGTTTCCAAAGCCAAATTTTTCCCTCCTAAGTGTTACCGCCCATATGAATAACATAAATTAGGCTCCAAATCTCATTTTTCATTTCCCGCTTAATGAAATAATGACATAGCGTTAATTTAGTATCATAATAGACTATCGACCCAACCAGATTCCACTACAATAACACTTACAAAATCCGTGCTATCCTCATATGCTATTAATATTCATTTTTCTTGTAGTGTGTGGCTGGAGAGTGTATTGCATTCTGCATGGAGTTCCTACAAAGTTCAGTTACGGTTCAAGAAACAATAAACCGAAATGAAGATATTGAATGCTCTGACCGCATACTTGAAGGCCGCCCATTCCAGATGTCTGCTAAGGTTGTATTAACTGATAAAGAGTGAGAGATCGCCCATCGATATGTTCTAATGAATATGGCATTGATGAAATCATATGTAGAGTAAGTTTATCTCTTGTCTCATATCTTATCTTATAGTTTTAATCAGTGTTTTGAACTAACCTTATGATATTGTGTAACAGTATGCATTTAGAAGAACTACAATTAAACGATGTTAGATGTTCTAGAAGTGAGACTCTTTTATGGAAATTACATACAGACATGTTCTCACAGTGGGTAAAAGAAAAGGTTAGATCGTATAACCAAGTAAATATTAGACTCTTTTCATCTGGTTATTTATTAACTTCATTTGTTATATTGTATTTGTAGATCCCAAGTAACATCCAGTCTACGACAGCATGGAAAAATTGGGTTAAGCGGAAAACTGTTGAAAAATTCGAGGTTGGGTTTTTCAAGCTCTAATGGTGATTTATGTGTGTTTGATTGTATATTGAATGTGTGTTTCTCTATGTAGGATGTAAGTGAAAAGTTTAGGAAACGGAGGAAGGGCCAGATTCCACATACCACCAGTCGTAAAGGAATGACTCGCTTAGCTGATGAAATGGTATGTTTTGTGTTAAGAATCTTCTTGTAGTATACGCATACATTATGTGCCTTTGTCATTTGCAGAAGAAAAAACGTTCAGACCCTAACAAGGTGTCTAGGAGCTCGGTATGGGTAGCAGAACACACTCATTCAGATGGGAGACCAGTGAGAGCAGAATTTGCTCAAACGATTGTAAGTTATATGTGATTATTCTGCAGGTTATATGTATAACTCATTCTAACTCTGTTGTTCTATTTGTGTCAGGAAAAAATACGATCCATTGATAGTGAAATGGAATCTACATATAGCACTAGCATCAGAGAAGATGCTGTGACCCAGGTGTTAGGAAGAGACAAACCTGGAAGGCTAAGAGGGATGGGCAGAGGGGTCACTGCAACCAGTTTGGCATTCTTTCAGGCGAGAGATGCACATGTGCAGAAGTTGAAAAAAAACCAAGATGAATTAAAGATCAAGGTTGAAACTTTGCAAAACCAAATTCGTGTCTTGGCTCAAGGGAAGAAGGTCAGTGTATCTTCAACTGAATGCTTGATGATTCAAATTTGAAAGGTTTAAAAAGTCCATGTTTATTCTTCTGTCAAAAGCCTGATGATGTTTCTAGTTCAGAGTTGAATAGTAATGATAGCCAGTTAGTACTTAAGTGTCGACTATTGGATTGGTATTCAGAAATAGGGGATGTTGTTATTGGTGAAGGAGAGTACTGTTCCACTGAACCAACGTACAAGGTTGGTCGTATACCACTGGGTCCTAATGCAGCAACTGTCATTATCAAGTCTTTAACAAAAGAAGATGCATATGTATGGAGGCCAACCCCTACTGTTGAAAAACTTGGCCAAGCTGTGGGAATGAAAATAGCATGGCCAGCTGATAAGATCATTTTGGACAATGAGCTAGACTCCCCAACCCCATCTGAGACAACATCCTGTTTCTTTGCTTTCCAAGCTATCAGTGATCCTCCTAACAAGGCCACATAAGCACTTAAAGACCGTCTTGATGTTGGACAGGAATTCCAGTCCGCATCACTGTACACGGAGAGACGAAAATCTGAGCTTGAGCTCAACATAATTCCCTGGCCGATAGTACCTTTAAGATACCGTACTACACATAGTGCTCCTTCCCACTGATTTTCTCTAGGAGTCTGCATAAACTGAGAAAGAATATGTACTGAATCAGCAATATCCGGCCTTGTTACTGATAGGTAGATAAGTCTTCCTACCAACCGGCGATATTTGCTTGCATCACGCAAAAACGTTTTGCTTTCATCTGCTCCGAGCTGATGACGTTGTTCCATGGGAGTCTTAGACGGCTTGCAGCCAGGCATACCAACTTCTTCGACAATTTCCAATGTGTACTTCCTCTGAGACAAATAGATTCCTTCATCTCCTCTACCAACCTCAATACCGAGAAAGTATTTCAACTTTCCTAAGTCCTTCATATGAAAAAACTTTCCTAGATAAGCTTTAAATTTGTCCACAAACTCGCCATTGTTGCCACACACGATCAGATCATCAACATAGATAAGTACTTTTAGTTCAATGCCATCTTTTGAATAAGTGAACAAAGAGTAGTCAGCATATGAATGTTGAAATCCATATTTCTTTAAGGAATTTGTGAGCTTAGCAAACCAGCACCTAGATGCTTGCTTTAAGCCATAAATTGCTTTATGAAGTCTACAAACTTTTGTAGGATCCTAATGATGAAATCCCTGTGGTAGTCTCATGTAAACTTCATCATAAATCTCTCCTTGTAAGAACGCATTATGCACATCCATTTGATGTGCTATCCATCCTTTTCCAGCTACAACTCATAATAGACCTCTGACCGTTGTCATCTTTGCAACTGGGGCAAAAGTTTCATCAAAATCCTCCCCATGTATTTGCTTGTTTCCCAATGCCACTAACCGAGATTTTTATTGTTCAATAGACCCATTTGACTTGTACTTAATCTTGTAAACCCACATATTTCCAATCGCGGTTTTTCCTGGTGGGAGATCAACAATGCTAAACGTCTTATTTGCTTCTAATGCATCAATCTCGCTTTGCATAGAAGCTTTCCATGCATCAAGTTTAACAGCCTCTTTAAAACTGCGTGGCTCCACTCCTTTAGTTACTGCTGCAAGAAATACTTGATGTGCAGGACTAAAGTTCATATCCGAAATATAGTCAGTAAGTGAATATGAGGACATACCTTGCTGAACCGTGTACAAGGACTGAGAAGAGGAGTCGATGAGTGTGTGATGGGGTTCTTGTAAACACTGAGCATTGTACAGCTTGTAGTCCTGCAGTTTAGAAGGCAAACGTTTATCTATGCAGCCTCTTAAAAGTTGTTCATTAACCTCTTCTACCTCAAGTATATCAGATGACTCAACCGTAACTTCAGATTCACTATCCCGTTCCTTGTTTTTTTTTTCTGTAATCTCTACTGCTTCTTCTCTAGCCAAACTCCCCTTATTTTATACGCCAGAGATTACAACTCCCTCTTCTCCAATCAAACTCCCCCTGTTTTCGAATTCAGTAGAGCTATCTGGTTTCTAATCTTTATCATAAGTCTGAGACTGATCCTTTGTCCTCGGAGAAGCTTGTATAAATGGAAACTCATCTTCAGTAAACACAATATCTCTAGACACAAAGAATGTATTCTTTTCAACCCACATTTGACTTGTACTTAATCTTGTAAACTCACATATTTCCAATCGCGGTTTTTCTTGGTGGGAGATCAACAATGCTAAACGTCTTATTTGCTTCTAATGCATCAATCTCACTTTGCATAGAAGCTTTCCATGCATCAAGTTTAACAGCCTCTTTAAAACTGCGTGGCTCCACTCCTTTAGTTACTGCTGCAAGAAATACTTGATGTGCAGGACTAATGTTCATATCCGAATATGGTCAGTAAGTGGATATGAGGACATACCTTGCTGAACCGTGTACAAGGACTGAGAAGAGGAGTCGATGAGTGTGTGATGGGGTTCTTGTAAACACTGAGCATTGTACAGCTTGTAGTCCTGCAGTTTAGAAGGCAAACGTTTATCTCTGCAACCTCTTCCAAGTTGTTCATTAACCTCTTCTGTCTTAAGTATATCAGATGACTCAACCGTAACTTCAACTTCACTATCTCGTTCCTTGTTTTTTTTTCTGTAATCTCTACTGCTTCTTCTCTAACCAAACTCCCCCTGTTTTCTACGCCAGAGATTACAGCTCCCTCTTCTCCAAGAAAACTCCCCCTGTTTTCGAATTCAGTAGAGCAATCTGGTTTCCAATCTTTATCATAAGTCTCTGACTGATCCTTTTTCCTCGGAGAAGCTTGTCTAAATGGAAACTCATCTTCAATAAACACAATATCTCTAGACACAAAGAATGTATTCTTTTCAATGTCATAGATTCTCCATCCTTTCTTTCCAAAAGGATACCCAACAAAAACACAATGAGCCAAACACTCGGAGATGTTCATACGATGGTTTCCGACCAAACAGTCTTTCATATGGTGTAACACCATCTAACACCTTCGATGGCGTGAGATTAATTACATGTTCTGTTGTGGAAATCGCCTCTCCCCAAAACTTGATAGGTAAGTTAGCCTGAAACATTAAAGCCCTTGCCACATTCAAGATATGTCTATGCTTTCTCTCCACTCTTCCATTCTGTTGTGGGGTTGCTACACAAGATGTCTGATGCATGATCCCTTTCTTTTTGAAAAATGAGCTCAAACACATGAACTCAGTACCATTGTCACTCCGTATTGCCTTTACTCTTTTCCTAAACTGTCGTTTGGTGTATGCACATAAAGTATGTAAAACATCTTGTACCTCTGATTTTTCAAGCAACAAGTGTGTCCACACCGATCGCGAAAAATCATCTACTATGATAAGAAAGTATATTGCACCGCATGAAGCTTGTACTCTGTATGGTCCCCAAACATCTACATGCACCAATTCAAAGCAATTTGTTGTTTTATTCAAACTTTCAGAAAAAGAATCTCGTGCTTGCTTAGCTCTAAAACATATGTCACAAGGACTAGAACTAGCTTTATTCAAAACACCAAAACCAGAAGAAAGTACAGAAAACGCTGGATGACCAAGCCTTCGATGCCACAAAACTTGATCCGAATTTCCATAAGTCATGTTGACTTGAACACTTGAAACATCTTTGAAATAATAAACCCCATCACGTTGATCAGAGTCCTCGTAGAACGGTCCTGCAAAAGGAAAATTGTATCAGTAAACAAAGCAAAGCAGTTTACATGTTTTAAAAGTTTTGAAACTGATATCAAGGAATAATTCAGATTCGGCACATAAAGCATGTCTTCCAGACAAATCCGATCAATTAAAACCAGTACACCCATACACGTTGACAACGTAACTCGACCATCTGCAAAACCCACATTGCACGGAGTTATTTCTCTGACATCAGTTAGTAATGTATGATCTTCTGTCATGTGGTGTGATGCTCCTGTGTCAATAATGACATCACCAAATAAGTTACCAGACAGTTTGTCAGAAGAGCCGTATGGCTTATCTTGTATTATTTGGGTGATCGCTCTCCATTGTTCTGGTGTAATATCTTCTCCAATAGGCGTAACTAGTGGACTCGTAGCCTGAGCTACATTCGCATAACCCATGCCTCTGCCACGACCAGTAAATGAGCCTCGTCGTCCTCCTCAACTGTTACCTCGACCACCTCGTCCTCCTCTCTCGTTCATCCACTCCGGATAACCAATAAGTTGCCAGCATGCACTTTTGTCATGTCCTGTTTTTCCACAGTGAGAACATGACCTCCCACAATTCTTACGTTCTATTTGCTCTTTAGATATCTCAGAATTGTTTCCAAGATCTCGAGCCTCTTCACGGTTAGCTTTTGTTGCAAATCCGATAGCTTCACTCTGTTGTTCTCTTGTTTTTGCAGCATTGAGTCAGACTTCTTCTTGGATAACCTTCGCATAAGCTTTGCCCAAATTAGGCAGTTCATCAGCTTCAATAATCGAACTAACCACATTCCCAAATCTTGTCTCATCCAGTCCCATGATAAATTGATGGACTCTTTCGTCATCTTTCTCTTTTTTATACGGAGCAGCTGCATTGTACGTACACATAGGAGGTGGTTTGTATGTCTGCAACTCTTCCCACTGTGTAGCGAGTGTTCCATAATATTCCATCACAGATTGTCGTTTTGTCGACAAGAGGACAGTTGCTCCATGAGTTGATGAACCCTTACCTTGTTCCCAACAGAGAATCTGTTCTTGAGATTCTCCCATAGCTTATAAGCATCTGTTATAAAAGTCACTGTTGATCGTAACTTAGGTTCAACAGAAGTCCTGATCCATCCTACTATCATAGAGTTGACGCTTAACCAGGCTTCTAACTTCTCATCATCTTCCTTTGGTTGCGGAAATGATCCATCGATAAAACACGCCTTCTTCTTTGCTCGAAGAGCATTGTACATCTCCATCGACCATTCATTATAATTGTCTCTTTTAAGTTGAACTGGCGTGATCATTACACTAGGATTATCAGATGAAAATAGTGAATAAGGTTAAACCAGCATTGTTTCCCCTTGTTTTACCACCAACTTCGTCGAGGTATTATTCTCGCCGTATGTCATTCTTCACAAACGTTTTTCTCTATTTGAAAAATTTAGGGTTTTAGCTAGATCTTAGCTCTGATACCATGTTAATTTGGGCTTATTATTGGCTTTCAACTTAAAACCAATTGGCAATAAATGGATTGGCCCTAACCCTTTATATATTAGTGTTGGTTCCTTCATACTTCCGATGTGGGATCCTAACACGCCCCTCAAGATGATGGCTCTTATCGGCCCATCTCGAACCGAATCCCACTTTAAAACCGGTAATAAACCCTTTTGGGCCACCCTACTTGGGTTAAACGAGGCTCGATACCATGTGAAATAATGGAATGTGTTGATCTTATTCATGAACCTTCAAAGGTATATATACAACTTTTAGGATCTAGCTCGAGTTTATCTTTAACTATTAGAGCTAATCTAGTAGTTAGATATACACATATCTAACTTAAAAAACGTATCTTATCTTTATCTAAGATATACACAAACTTATGATATATATCCTATCTAATAGCTAACACACCGATACAAAAGAAAATAGCCTCTGGATAATGTAAACTGTCCCTCTTCCGGATTTGCGGGAACTATCTACCAAAAGAAGTACGTGAATCTAACTGAATAAGTACCTTATACGAAGTACACATCATTACAGACATTCCTTAACACACACAAAAACATTTAACAGTCGCTGATAATTCGATTGCCAAGACACCGCCACCCGTTTATACCAATTACACATCATTACAGACATTCCTTCCAATATATGTTCCCATACAAATATGAACATACCGACAGCTACCTTAACATTATTATATCACTCGGATGGAAGGACGACAATACGGTGGCCAGCAAATTACATACTACACAAAACAAGAGCATCTAACCAAGAACATAATATAAAAGCCATAATATAAAATAAACTTTGCACGTGGGCAGAGTTGAAGATTAAAATAATAAGATTCATTATAGAGAGTAAACTTTAGACTTTTAAAAATAGATCGACCAAAATTTATAGAGGTTTTGTGGCATCATCTCAAAAGCTTATTACTGGAATTTATTTAGGAAATTCAATCAGTTTTCATAGTTGGACGACTAATTTCGGATAATATATTGATTGCACAGGCAGTGGACAGCACTCTACGGTTTAAGGACAACTTCTTATTGTAGAGGAAAGTTTATGTAAAGACGAATATGAATAAGCATATGATCTTATGTAATGAGTATTTATTGAAACTATTTTAGAGTATATGGGGTTTGCAACATAATGGATACAATGTGATGCAATGAATTACATGGTCCAGTATAAAGTCTTCTTAAACGGAAACCATGGGGGCTCATTACCCAAAAAGAGGGCTCTGTCAAGGATGAGCCTTATCCCCTTATCATATTTTTAAATGAAAACGCTAATCATGAATGTTTGGAAATATGAAAATGAGAAAGTGAAAAGGTTGCAGTAGCAACTCCCCCGATTTCACATATACATATTATAATCTATTTTTTATGTAAGGCAGCTACAGAGGAATGTCAGGATATTCTAAGAATACTGAAGGATTATGAAAAGGTATTTAAACACCAGATAAATGTTTTCAAATCGCCTTTACAATTTGGACACAAGGTTGGTGACCAGATAGGAGATGAAATGAAACAGATTCTCGGTATTACTACTATAAGTGGTATGGGGTCAATTGGGTGTACCAGAAAGTTTTAGAGTGACAAAACACATATTTTTAGTTTCTTTCATGAAAGACTTCACAAACATTTTAATGCAATTATCTCTTAATCTTCTTAATTCTCTTTCATTTTACTTCCTAATCATGATTTCTAACTTATTGTTTAGTTGAAATAAGGTGATTAGTCAGTAGACCTTTTTAGAATCTTGGGATTAGGTAGTTTGGATGTGATTAGGGATGATCAATGATGATCATGGCTTACCTAGGATTAGTCCTTTAGTGATGTTTTCGGTTTTGGATTAACTTGAAATTGTTAGTTTAGCTCTTAGAGAATTTCATGCCTAGAGGGTTTTCAACGAAATTCCTCAAATAACCAAAACTGCGGATTTACATTTTTGGCTCATGATGATTGTCTAAGATGTTAATTGATGATTATAATTTGTTTTGGATGCTTGTTCTTTGCTTAATTACAATTGGAAATTGTTTTTGATTAGAGAATTAACAAAAAGATTAGTACTAAGAAATTCGATTAGTTTATGATTAGAGTTCTAAACCTAAGGATTATCAATATTAAATGCCTATTAGGATTGATTCAAATGCATGCTTATCTTGTGATTGTCATTTGGTTGCTTAAATCGCATAGGAAATGACCATGGAAGTGGATTAGCTTATATTAGTGATCCTATGCCAGGAATAGGAATAGCATTGATTTTTTTGAAACATCATGGATTGTCTCTATATCATCTGAAATCATTGACCTCGTACAAGAATTCATTTTAGTTATTACATTTATCTTGTTTAGTTCTCTTGCTGTAATATTTTTTTTTTATCATTTCCTTATTGCTTTCTTAGTCAATTAGGATTATAGATTCAAACTTTAAATCGAATTTGGCTTAACTTATTAAGTTGTATGCATTCCTAGGGTTCTACTCTTAAGCTGTTTGGATTGACACATCAATTATACTACAATGCCAATTTCTATTGTCTTTGAAGAATTGCCTAGAACAGAAAAATTATAATTATCAATTGGGTGTCGTTGCCAATTAGGTTAGCAATATACATTATGATTTTACTTCTTTTTGAGACTAAGTTCTTTTCTACTATCTTACTAATATCTTAACTTTTTTTTCTTGATCTTATAGGTAAATGGATTTAAGGTCTATAGGGAAAGCAAACTTGGTTCAGCCTATAAACAACATCTACCTATTGGATAAATCAAAGAGAAAGAGTATAACACATCCAAGATTGGGTATGAATCAAGATCAGTATCAACCGTTGGAATAAAGTCCAAGCCGGCCTATGAGGCAAAAAAACCAATCTGAGAACCAAGCATCCATGTGAGCAAAGGTACCAGACTGAGTTGCTAAAGGTGCATGATTTCCAATGCAACCACCTCGAAGGGTGAGAACAGTAAGGGCAGAATACTCCTAATACTCATGCCAATCGTCATCCCACCTCCGTTTCATAATAAAAACTTCAAGATAAAGGCTAGTATCACCTCTATGGTCCAAAGAAACTAATTACATGGATTAATTGTAGAAGACCCTTTAATAATCTCAATTAATTTGATAGAATATGTGGGATGATAAGATTAATGGTGTGTCTGAATATGAATTCAAGCTTTGACTATTCACATTCTCTCACAAGGATAAGGCACACAAATGGGAAAAGAATCTTCCGTAAGGCTCTATCACTTCATGGGATCAGTGCAAGAAATATTTCCTTTCCACGTTCTTTTCTAACTCACAGACTGCTTGTCTAGGAACAATATCTCAGCCTTTCCACATAGGCATAACAAGAGCTTCTATGAGATATGGGAATGCTTCAAGGGCTACACCATGCAGTGCTCGCACAATGGTTGCTAAGACAAGGCGCTTATTAACACTCTAATTTGCGATGTGCTCCAAAATTTAAGGATGCTTCTTGAGACCGCTAGCAACTAGAGTTTACTCGGAAAGGAAGTAGAGGCCAGGATGGACCTAGTTGAGAATATAGCCTTGAGCGATGGAAATTATGGTTAGGATTATGATAAACCTCAAAGGGGAAAAAAACCATGAGGACTACTTTAGAAAGGAAATGAAAGCCTTTACTGACAGGTTGGATAAGCTAGGTCAAATCAATTACAAAGCACTCATCTGCATTAGGAAAAATAAGGACAATAAGGCCTTTCAAGAGGGTGTTGAAGTAGATCAAACTTTCCAAGAGAAGATAAACTACTTAGTTGGTAAAGGGAACTATCAATAAGGTTTCAAACAACTATGGGAACTCAAGCCTATCCCCAACAAAACTATCAAAGCGAAGGACCCTAATAAAAGAGGTTCATCTGATACAACTAACAACAAGGTTTCCCAAGCCAAACTTCCAAGTAAACCTATTTGGTTTTCAGATTAAGCAATATTTTTCTCCTCAAGCTCAAGCCAACAACTCTACAGGTGCTGAATCTGAAATGAAAAGCATGCTACAACAAATCATGAAAGCTCATTGGAGATATCGAAGTGGGAAATAAAACCAGATTCAGACATTAGCTTAGAGGATAAAGCAAATGTAGAAGAAAGGTGCTTCTACATCATCCGCTCCTCAAGAAACCCTACCAGGAAAAGCAAAAGCAACCTCCAAAGACTACTGCAACAAAATATCCGGTAATGATGAGAATTAGAAATAAATATCTGAAATATTAGCCCTTCTCCATGATTCTAGTTTTGGAATAAGGATGAAAAAGTTGAAGAGTGTCCATAATTGAAGATTTTCTCATAAGCCATTGTTTTGAGAAGATGAGGGTTGTCCAAGAAGAATAGGTTTCTAAGGTTAAACTCATACCAACTTCACTACTAAGCTTGGTAATCTTAGTAAATTTAATAGTAGTTGCACACTTGGTAATTTAAACATTGATCATGCTTTATGTGATTGTGGTTCAAGTGTCAGTGTGATGTCTCTAGAAATGGTTGAGACCTTAGAGATTAAGAGCGTAGAGAGGTATCTATCTTCCATAACATGTGTGGACTCACTGTCAAAGAATCCACATGGAATGATTGTGGACTAGCCACTCAAGATCGGTGATTGTGTCATCCCAACAGATTTCAATTTTATGAAGATGAAGAAAAGGAAAAAACTCCCACTTCTCCCTGAAAACGCGTTCCTTAACACAACTCGTGCAAGCATTGGCTTCCTAAGGAAAGGATTTTTGCTAAAGAAGGTTAATGACCAATTTTTTCTATCCCATATATCCATATTTTAAAAAGCTTTGTGGAACCATCTCCTTACCAAATGAAATGGCTGATCTAGAATGGTTGAATTATGAAGAAAGTCTTGAGAAGAGGGAGTATTGTGGCTCAATAACCATGGGAAATCTGCGAAAGACAAAATAAAATCTTAAAAGAATGAGGTTGTTAAGACGCAAAGTAATTTAAAGGCTAAAAAGTTTGGAGAAGGAGGTTTTAGATGGTGAGAGTATTCAAGGTCTGTTTAGTGAGCATGGAGAAGTGCTCAAAACAAGGGGGGGGGGTGGATAGAGCTATATGATCTCAATTTGAGAACAAGAAAAGATCAAATAAACCAAACCCTCTGACATTTCTCTATCTCCAAACACTCTAAGCTTGCACCCAATTAAGCTCAAATATGGAGCAATTAAGTACAACATCAAGTGCAAAGTAAGAGCCAAACCTTCTCAAGTGCCAAAGCCATTCTCCATCCCGACCTTCAGCGACACCTGATCATATGACAAAAACTTCTCTCCCAAGTAATGACGACCACTCAAGAGGGCATGTGATGTAAGATGGAGTCGGGTGTGGTCGGATGGTCGAGAAACAGCGAGCGGGACGTGGGTCGAGCGGTGGTCGAGCGAATAGCGAGCGGGACGATGGGCGAGAGGTGGTCGATCGAACAAAAAAGCTGGCCGGCGGCGCTCTCTTCTTTTTCAAGGGATGGTCGAGGGGGTTGTTAAGCGTAAGCAGGTGCACTCTGAGTATTAAGAACAAGCAAGCAAGAGTAACAAGAGATCTCAATTTCCAAGGAATGGGCCAATCGAAACCGAAAACAGAGTGGCCCAAAACAATGGGCCAATCGAAATGTCTAAAAAAATGAAAATATAACTTAGACAAAAAAGACTTAGAAAGAAATAAAGATGTGGCCGACCTATCTCTCTTATGGGCGGGCCTTAGATCACCTCATTAAAAACCTTGTTAGGAAAACCCATTTGGGACAAAACCTCCCAAGGGAAAAAGAGTATGACCTTCGGTCCAGAGGAAGACCGGTCTAGGACTAGTCTAACTCGATGCTGAAGATCATGGTCGGTCCGATCGTCCGAAGTAGGGGCCATGGTCGATGACTTTGGTATTGATCATCTTCTGGGCCAACTTGTTCAGAACAGGTTGTCCATGGTCAAGTTGGTACAGCTGGGTCGTGATATCCTCTATGCTCGTCCGGGAGATCAGCTGCTCCATAGCTTGGTTGAAGTCGTCTCAGGGCTGTCTCTGTCCAGACCGCGTCCTTGGTACGTTCCGCATGGTCGGGAACTGGTCGACCAATCTCATGGTCGAGACCGGTCCGTCCTGCTCATCTGGCTCATGGTCAGCCAGTCCGATGTCCTCATCATTCCCTCCTCCTTGAGAAGGTTCTAGCCTCAGAACAGTATCACCTGCACAATAAGGAGACAAATCAGTAACATTAAAACTTGACGATATACTCATCTCACCGGGGAGTTCCAATTGGTAGGCATTATCATTGATCTTCTTCAGAACTCGGAATGCTCCATCTCCACGTGGGGCAAGCTTTGATCTCATTTTGTTCTAGAACCATTCAGGCCGCATGTGGACCCAAACCCAATCGCTTGGCTGGATGTTGACCTCCTTACTGTGCTTGTCGGCCTGCTTCTTGTACTGGGCCGTCTTCTTCTCAATGTTCTCCTTGACCGTTTGATGTAGCTTGGGAATGGACTCGGCCTTGCGCTCTCCGTCCAGGTTGATAAACTCCAGTGCTGGTAGTGGCTTCAGGTCAAGTGGCGTATCTGGTTTAAACCCATAAACAATCTCAAAAGGGGAAATCTTAGTAGCAGAGTGGTTAGCATTGTTATAAGAGAACTAAACAATTGGAATACAATCTAACCAACTTAATAAATTTTTACCGACCGTGGCCCTGAGAAGGGCTGAGAGTGTGCGGTTGACGACCTCGGTTTGTCCATCTGTCTGTGGATGGCAAGTCATCGAGAACAGGAGCTTGGTACCGAGCTTCCTCCAAAGCGTCCTCCAAAAGTGACCTAAGAAGGTTGGATCGCGGTCCGAGACGATGGTCCGGGGCAGTCCGTGCAGTCTCACTACCTCTTCGAAGAAAAGGTCGGCCGTTTGGGTCGCGTCGTTGGTCTTGGAACACGGTATGAAATGGGCCATCTTGGAAAACCGATCGACCTCTACGAAGATTGCATCCTTGTTCCTGATTTTTGGCAATACAAGTACAAAATCCATGGAAATATCGACCCATGGTTAGTTAGGTATAGGCAGAGGTAAGTAAAGACCGTGAGGATGTGACCTGGATTTGGCCTTAAGGCACATAATGCACTTGGAACAGAAATGTTCCACGTCTCGCTTCTAGCTCGGCCAGTAGAAGTGATCGACCAGGACACTCAGAGTTTTGTCCACGCCAAATTGTCCCATCAGTCCGCCTCCATGAGACTCTCGGATCAAGAGATATCTCATCGATCCTTGGTGAATACAAAGTCGTTTTCCTCTGAATAGGAATCCATTGTGCACGTAGAAGACTCCCTTTGGTCCAGCTCGACATTCCTGAAAAAGTTCAATAAAATCAGGGTCAGGTTTATATTCTTCTTTAACAAGTTGGAATCCCAAGACTTTGGTTTCCATGGTGCTGATCAATGCGTATCTCCTGTATAGTGCGTCAGCTACCACGTTCTCCTTTCCCTTCTTGTACTTAATTATGTGCGGGAAGGTTTCCATGAACTCAAGCCACTTGGCGTGCCTTCTCTTTAGGTTCGTCTGTCCTCTCAAGTGCTTCAACGTCTCGTGGTCGGTGTGGATGACAAGCTCCTTGGCCAACAGATAGTTCTGCCATGTCTCTAATGATCGCACAAAGGAATACAGTTCCTTGTCGTACATTGAATAGTTGAGCGTGGCTCCATTCAATTTCTCACTGAAGTAGGCGACGGGCCGTCCTCCCTGTGTCAGTACAGATCCAATACTTAAACCTGAAGTATCACATTTATTCTCAAACGTCTTGCAAAAGTTAGGTAAGACTAAAATAGGCGCATGGGTCGGTACGTCCTTGAGATTTCTGAATGCAGCCTCATACGCGGGTCCCCATTTGAACGGGACGTCCTTCTTGATCACGGCCGTGAGTGGGGCGGCTACCGTGGTGAAATCCTTCACGAGCCGTCCGTAGAAACTGGCTAGTCCGTGAAAGCTCATGACATGGCCAATCGTGGTCGGGGTTGGCCACTCCTCGACCGCCTTGCCCTTCCCTTGGTCAACCTGTAAGCCCTGAGAACTCACAACAAAACCTAAAAAGATAAGCTTATCAGTGCATAAGGTGCACTTCTTGAGGTTCGCGTAAAGACCCTCTTGTCGAAGAGTCTCTATCACTTGTTCAAGGTGAACCAAGTGGTCAGAAAAGCATTGACTGTAAATCAATATCATCAAAGTAAACCACAACGAACTTACTGATGTAGGCCATTAAGACCTGATTCATGAGGCGCATGAACTTGGTGGGCGCATTGGTGAGGCCGAACGGCATGACCAACCACTCGTACAAACCTTGCTTGGTCTTGAAGGCCGTCTTCCACTCGTCCCCTTCTTTCATTCAGACCTGATGATAGCCGCTTTGTAGGTCTATCTTAGAGAATACAGAAGCTCCGTGTAGCTCAACCAACATATTGTCCAGGCGCGGAATGGGATGCCTGTACTTAATGGTGATGTTGTTGATCGCCCGGCAGTCAATACACATTCTCCAGGAACCGTCCTTCTTGGGACCCAGTAGGACTGGAACCGCACATGGACTAAGGCTCTCTCGAATGTACCCTTTGGACATAAGGTCCTGTACCTGCTTTTCCAATTCCTTCGACTCGGTGAGGTTCATGTGGTATGCGGGCCGATTGGGTAGTGCAGACCCTGGTACGAGGTCGATCTGATGCTCAATGCCTCAGATAGGTGGTATACCGGCTGGTATCTCCTTTGGGAACACGTCCTTAAACCTGTCCAACAAAGAAACCACTTCTCGGGGCAACTCCATATCATTAGAACATGAGTGGAGAGCCTCCTTCAAGACCATTAATAGGACCTGTGTGTTCTGACTTAAAGCCTTAGATACTGAATGTGAGGAGATGAGAAGATTAGCCTTACTGTTCTTTTTATCTCAGGCGAGTTTAAGTTGCCTTACTGTTCTTTTTATCTCAGGCGAGTTTAAGTTGCATTTTGTGCACTTCCTGGGGCGTGAGCGTTGTAAGTTGGTACTTACGCTTGTCATGGACGAACGAATAGTGGTTGGCGCGTCCATTGTGCAGCGCATCCTTGTTAAACTTCCATAGTCGGCCTAGGAGTAGGTGTCCGACCTGCATGGGTACAATATTGCACAAACCTTGGTCGTTGTACTTACCGACACTGAATGGGACGGTGACCTGGTCGTCAATCCGTAGCTCCGTGTCATCGTTCAGCCATTTAAGTCGGTACGGTTGGGGGTGCCTCGTGACTTGGAGACCAAGTTTATCGAGAATGTACCTGCTAGCAACGTTAGCAAAAGATCCACCGTTTATAATAAGACCACATACCTTGCTGTTAACGGTGCATCGGGTGTGGAAGATGTTCTCCCACTGGACAGTCTCGGGGTTTACTAGGGAGCTGAGTGATCTCACAAAACTCAGCCGTCAATGACAAGGATGAACAATGGCGTGATAATGCTAAGCAATAGGGACAATAAGGAACAACTACAAATCACAAGTTATGAAGAATCAAACCGAGAGCAACCTAGGGCTAACTTACGGCCGGTTTCAAGTCCAAACAACCTAGAAATTCTTTCTTTTTAGTTTTCAGTTTTATAGGAAGCAAATAAGCAAACTAGAGACGAATAGGAGTAAAGTGCAGAAACAACCAGAGTGGTTCAAGAGCCTAAGCTCTGATACCAAATGATGTAAGATGGAGTCGGGTGTGGTCGGAGAAAAGCGAGCGGGACGTGGGTCGAGCGGTGGTCGAGCAAAAAGCGAGCAGGACGATGGGCGAGCGGTGTTCGATGGAACAAAGAAGCTGGCCGGCGGCGCACTCTTCTCTATCAAGGGATGGTCGAGGGTTTGTTAAGCGTAAGCAAGAGCACTTTGAGTATTATGAACAAGCAAGCAAGAGTAACAAGAGATCTCAGTTTCCAAGGGGCAACCACGCAAGGAGAGAGAGAGATCGGCGCAACCACTAGGGTTTCTTTTTACTAAAAAGTTACTTGGGTTTTTTATTTAACAAAAGAGAGTTTAAATACTCTCAAAAGCGAAAACAAAGTGGGCCAAAACAATGGGCTAATCGAAATGTCTAAAACAAAGGAAAATAGAACTTCGACTAAAAACACTTAGAAAGAAATAAAGATATGGCCGGCATGTCTCTCTAATGGGCGGGCCTTAGATCACCTCATTAAAAACCTTGTGAGGAAAACCCATTTGGGACAAAACCTCACAAGGGAAAAAGAGTATGATCTTCGGTCCAGAGGCAGACCGGTCTAGGACTCGTGTGACTCGATGCTGAAGATAATGGTTGGTCTGATCGTCCGGAGTAGGGGCCATGGGATTGTCGGGTCGGGTGGGTCGATGGCTTCGGTCTTGATCATCTTCTGGGCCAACTGGTTCAGAACCGGTTGTCCATGGTCAAGTTGGTCCAGCTGGGTCGTGATATCCTCTATGCTTGTCCGGGAGATCAGCTGCTCCATAGCTTGGTTGAAGTCATCTCGGAGCTGTCTCTGTCCAAACCGCGTCCTTGGTACGTTCCGCATGGTCGGGAACTGGTAGACCAATCTCATGGTCGAGCCCATTCCGTCATGTTCGTCTAGCTCAGGGTAAGTCAGTCTGATGTCCTCATCAGCATGCCACTCCCCAACCATCACTAGCCAAGTGAAAGGTAGTTCATGTAGAGACTTAAAACAAGATCACTTGGGAGGAAGTCCCATGTCTATATTTGTTTATACTACTTAATATCATTATTTTCTAGTTCTTTTAATGTGTTTGTTGAGTGTTTTTAGTTTGGGGAACTTTGAGATCATTGCTACGAAGAAGGGAAAGAAGTTGGCCCATGCAACAGTGAGCCATAGAAATAGTAGACCAGCCATAACAGAGGAAATGGCCCACGGTCGAAGAACTATTCACGGATGTCAAACAGCAACAAGAGACACCAACCGCAACCTGACAGAGTATGATGTGCCAAACGTGATGACTCGGACCATAGAAATTTGCGGTTGACTCACATTGAACAAACTCGCCCACATAAACTTCTCTCAGCCCACGGTATAATGCGTCCGTAGCTAGAAAATAAAATCAATTTTTTTGAAAACTTTAACACAAAATAAATAGCATCTAGTTGCATTTTCATGTTTATGATTGACTCTAGTAGCATATAGGGTTTACATTCATGTGCATATGGAGAAATGCCGTGTTTTTCTTTGTAAAGAATCATCTTTAGAACTTGGTTAATATGCTAACTTGTAGGTGTTTGATGCATCTAGTGCGCTTGAAAGTAAGGACAAACTTTGTTTGGATCTCATGTCTTAATCTTCTTGTCTTGGTTGAAGAAGTTTTGAATTGATTCCATCCCTAATTATTAGAACTTTAATCTTTAATTCTAATTATTAGATTTGTGCATTGAAAAGTGAATACATGTATAGCACATTGATATTTGGACTATCTTATTCTTTTTTAACACTGTTGTTAGTCCAAATAGCCTTGCCTACGTTTAAGCAATCCTTTTTTCAAACCTAAAGACTTTAGTGAGAGTTGTGAGCCCTTGTTAAGATAAACTAATAAAAAAGTGTTGAGTTTAGAACGACAAGAAAAAGCTTCCATTAAAAGCTAGCCTTACATCTTTAGCTAAGCATAGTGTAGGAAGTAAGCCTGGGGGAATTTGGTAGGAAACTAAAGTGGGAAATGAGGAAGATTTTGGGAAAGAGTATGGGATAGAAATATTTTTTGAATGGTTGGCTAAGCAAAGAAAATATCTCTAAGAGAAAAAAGAGATAATATCTAAGTGAAAATAAAGAAAAGAACCCAAAAATTTCTCAAGGATCAAATGAAGAAAGAAAAGAGACTAGTAAAAAAAAAGAGAAGAGATAAAGAAGAAAAAAATAGAAAGGTCATAGCATAGTCAAGAAAAAGAAATCCCCTAAGTTCTTAAAAAAGAGAAGGATATGAATGAGATTCTTTACTTAGGAAGGTAAATTTCCTTTAGGAAATGGTAGATTAGGAAGAAAAATATTTGAGTTTAAATGAATTTAAGATTATAGTGGGGAATTCGGGTAGATGAAAGATTATTCTTGTATGTATCGGTTGTTCTTTACTCTTAGCATTTTACTATAGATCATTCACTCTTGACAGAACCCTTGTTCAAAACAGTAACAAAAATCTTTGAGATCATTTTCATCTCGAGACCTTAATCCCTTAGTCAAATGAGTTCAATTGATTTGCACTAGCATGATTCAAAAAATGATTAATGAACGTCAAAGGGTTGGAAAATAAGAATACTTTTGTAGATTGAGACCTTAGCTTAATTCGTGTGCAGATGAGCATAACTAACTATTTTGGAGTAATGTTAGCTTGATTGTAGCTTATGTTTGCAAGTTGGACATTGATACTATTTCATCTGGATGATGTTGATATTTTCATAATTTAACGTCTTTTATAATGCATTTTATAATATGTTTTATGTCTTTTGCATGAATTTTCATATATTTTCTTATGTTTTCATCCACTTTAGAACTTAATGTGGCTTAGAATAGGTTTTGCATGTTTTGTTTCTCTTTGAAGTCTTTTTAGATGCTTTTGGAGCTTTGGAGGATCCTAAGGATGTTTGGGAATGAGCCATGGACACTGAGGAAGAGTTTGAAGACAAGAGGAGTAGCTTAGAAGAAGAAAAGGAGATTTTCTTACCCCAACAGTCAAGCTCAGCCTACTCACGTGCCATCGCTGCGGTTGGTCACAACCAGCTGCCAAATATATTGAGATGATATTGCGGAATAAACAACTGATACTTTTACGATCGATCTATTATGCTCTAACATGAGATTTCTTGTCCACGTTAACTAAGCCACGACATTGGCAACCACTTTGTACTCTGCCTTCGACCTTGACCTTGAAATTGTAGGTTGTCGCTTGGCCGACCAAGAGATGATATATGAGCGAGAATAACACAGTAACCCAACGTCGAATGCCTTATGCCTGGACAGCCTGCCCAATCAGCATCTGAATAAGCTGTTATAAAATCAAGACCATGCTCCACAACAACAAACTGGCCTCAGTTAACCCCACGCGATGCAACCAACACAAAAATGACCCAAGTTTTTCTTGGATACTTATTGGTCACACACCATCGGCCGAAGCCACCCACAGCACATCCAGTGGCCAAGAGCTAGCGACCAGAAGTGGCCGATGAGGAGCTTGTCCTAGCCAAAACGCCCATTTTGACCGGGTCAGTATCTGTTTGTCATTGGTTTACCCGGTCTGATCCAATTGTATATAAATACATTCTATCGCAAAAATTAAGGATTTTATTTTCTCCTAGGATTTTCTTTTCCATTTTAGGGTTCTTAAGTTTTAATGATATTTTAAGTCATTACATCATTTCTAATATCTCTCTCATGAGTTATGTTGAAAAGATCATGATCAGTGGGTACACCTTTTTAGGATCTCTGGATGTGGTTTATTGGGATGTGATTAGGATATCATGTGATGATTAGAGCTTCATTATTGATAATACTTCTTTATTTATTTCCAATGCTATATTAACTATGATTTGTTGATCTAGATCTTAGGGAATTTCTCCATGTAAGGTGTTCGGTGAAATTCTCCCAAATAATCAAAATCGAGGATTTTCATTCTTAAACAATGGAAATTGATGTCTAAGGTGTACATTGATGATTAGAAGTTGTTTTCATGTATGTTAGCTAATTAATCACAACTGGGATTTTATTTCTAGTGTAAAAATTAAGGATTTTATTTTCTCCTAGGATTTTCTTTTCCATTTTAGGGTTTTTAAGTTTTAATGATATTTTAAGTCATAATATAATTTCTAACATCTCTCTCTTGAGTTATGTTGAAAAGATCATGATTAGTGAGTACACCTTTTTAGGATATCTCGATGTGGTATATTGGTTACATCTCTCTCCATGGTTAATGCCAATGCTATATTAACCATGATTTGTTGATCTAGATCTTAGGGAATTTCTTCTTGTAAGGTGTTCGGTGAAATTCTCCCTGTTGGGAATGTCCTGAAATCTATTGTACTTACTCTAAGTGAGAGTTGTATTGTCGAGATGAGACAGTCATATAATGCTAGGCAATCATAATGCTTTGCTAGAAGCCACTTATGATCAATGAGTTTAGAACCCATTGCTAGTGTTATATGATCCTACAGGGTCACACACCTAAGCAAACTGAACATAGAATGTGAGGTTGATCATTATTGTAATGATCTGATGAAAGCATATTTGATATGCATTCAATATCGAGTTTCTGAGGCAGTGTCGATCGACACAGAATGTGCATCGATCGACACAGATCGCGAATGGCCAAATTAACTTCGGTTTAATTGTTGGTTATTCGGGTCGTGGTTTGAGTCAACATATATAAGATATATGGTCGACTCTTACACACGGACTGACCTAATTTACAGCCACAAAGTGAAACTAGAAACCTCTCAAGAGATCTGATCTCAAAAGGCACTAGCATCCCAACTGTTCAGTTCGTGTGCGTGTGGAAACTAGTAGAGGCGCAGCAATTGAGGCGCTGAGAATCTCGAGTACTTGCAAAACCCTTCCGCTGATAATCACCAGGTAACTTCGAGATCTGTAGATTCAATATAACATGAACCCTAGATCCTAGGCTACGGAATTCAGACTAGGGTTGCTAATCTGATTAGAACTGCTATAAATTCCTACAGTGGTATCAGAGCCTTAGGGTTCTATTGAATCAGTAGCATGTTGATTAGATTAGTTGAATCTAGATCACTGTATAGTTGATACAAGCATGCTAAAACTCGTTTTGATCATGATAATCTAGTAGGTTATTTGCTGAAAACGATTAGGGTTTATTGATATATCATGGTTTTTACCCATTTTAGACCATGATATAGATGTGTTTTTAGTGTCTTTTATCTTTGTTTAGAGTCTTTTACAGGTTTAATCGGGTTTGGAGCTAATTGGAGATATTTGGAGCATTTTGGGACTTTTGGGACGTTTTGGCCGAGAGCTTAACTCACTGTCCGATTTATTGATCATGCATCGACCGACACACCTTGTGCATCGGTCGACACACTAGCGATATGGGCCGTACGCGTCGGTTTAATGAAGTTATGAAGATTTGCAAAGAAGCCCAGAATAGTTCCAGTATTTACACAGAACCCCCAGCCGAGATTAGGCTTATATATAGAGGATTTTGGTGTTTATTTTACTTACGCTTTCATACTTAGAGATAAGAGATTCTTAGAGCTTTTGGAGCTGATCTATTTCCTGTATTCACTTATTTTGGAGAAGATTTCGAACCCCTTTATCTATTTAATTTCTTATATGCAATCTATTATTTCTATGATTATGTTTTCATCAATCATGTCTGAGTAGATCCATAGTTAGGCTTAGGGTTTCTCATTAGGGTTTGATGACTTGCTAGACTTGTTTAATTCAGTTGAGGATTCATATGATTAGAATGTTCTTCAAACTAAATCTTGCTTAATGCTAGTTCTAACCTCATCAATTAGAATCTAGATCTTAGGTTGCTAAAATCGACACGAGAGTGTGTTTTAGAATCTGAACTATTTAGGTTGAGCAATTAAATTATTCGCAAAGAGATTTGGTTTAGTTTAATTGTGAACATATCGAACTTGAACTTAATGCTAGTTTAATCTGTTAGTAATTGCAAAGAGATTTGGGTTACTGCACTTAGACTTAGAGAGTTTTCGCAAAGAGATTTGGTTAATTCTATTTCCGTGATTTGAGTTCTAGAACTGAGTTTAATTAGATCATGACTTCACACGTGTGCTTGTCTAAAAAGAGATTAGCTTGTCTGCTTGTCTGATTTCCTGAGAATACCCTAGGCTTGACGCTTTTAGTTTATTGCTGTCACAACCAACTTGCTACTGTTTACTTTCTTGCTTCGCAATTTATTTACTTCACCATCTGCTTATTTCTAGTATTAGTCTCTACTGTTCTGATCTATCGAGACCTAGTGTCCCTGTGGATTCGATAACCCTATATACTACTTTGAAATTGCTGTTCACTTGCAGTTTAGAATAGGGTAAAACTTAGAACCTATCAAGTTTTTGGCGCCGTGTCCGGGGACTCTTAGAGTCTTCGATAGGACCGAACTTAGGGTTTTTACTAGAAATTTTTCTTTTTGTTTTTTGCTTTTTCGTTTTATTTTCATATTTTGCTAACTTTTTCTCTGTTTCTTTCTGTCGCAGGTACGACTTTCGCCTTGCGTCGATCGTTGCATCCCTTGCGTCGATCGTCACTAGGCGATTCTAAGATTGAATCGATCGTTGCACTGATAGCATCGATCATTGCTGGACGATTACAGACAATTTATGCCAACGCAGAAAACTCGAAGTAATCCGAACTCGAACTTAGTTAATCTCGGATTAGAGGAACTTGGACGTCTAGAAAGAACTATCAGAAGAGAAAAGAGAGAGAGAATGGTACGAGAACGTCTGATCTTGATACGAGATGCTGAAGGTGTCCAGAGGGATCCAGAAAACAATCCTTACAATGCTGCTGGGCAGAGGATTGATGCTGATGGACGAGTGATCCCTGACCCTCCTAAGCAACTGCAACAGGAACATAACCAGGGTCAAAACCAGGCTCAAGGTAGACAGCTGGTTGTTCATGAGAGGACATTAGCTGACTACAACAGACCGGATGAGTTTCATGCAAACCGGTCAGCTTTAGTGCTTCCTACCTTTGAGAGGAATGATTTTGAAGTCAAGACCATCTACTACCAGCTGATGAGACAGATTGCTTTTCATGGTCACCAAGCGGAGCAGCCTATGGATCACATTGATCGGTTTGAGGACATAGTCACTGGCATGAAGTATGATGGAGTATGCCCGGACTATCTGTTCCTTAAGCTATTTCCACACAGTCTTGCTGGAGACGCTAGTGTATGGCTGAGGCAGCTAGTACCTGGCCAGTATACCACTTGGGCAGCTTTAAAGAGTGAGTTCCTGCGTCACTTCTATGATGATGCGCGTTCATACCAGTCCAGACAGGACATACTCACTTTCTCCCAAGGAGCTGTGGAGCCCTTAAAGACTACCTGGATGAGATTTAAGCAGTATCAGCGTGACTGCCCACACCATGGATTCATTGAAGTTCAGCTGATTGGTATCTTCTTCAGAGGCATAGATCTTCCATATCAGTCTGCGCTGGATAATTCCAGTAATGCCAACTTCAACACCAGGACTCCTACACAGGCTAAACAGTTGATTGAGAATCTGATTGGCAGCAACAGCTGCAAGACTATGGATGAGAGGAGGAAGAAACCTGGTGGAAGTGTTGATAACTCAGAGATGGCTGAATTGAGATCCAGGATGGACAAAATCTGCACTCTTCTAGGCGAAAAGAAAGCTGTCCACTTTGCTCAAGAAGTAGAAGTAATTCAGACTGAGGAGGACACTCAGGAAGAAGATGTGAATTACATCGGAGGATCTGGTTTCCAAGGAAACAGATTTGGATATCAATCTGGGAACAGATTTTCCGGTGGAGGACAAAGGAATACCTTCACAGGAAATCAGAGAACCTACGGATCTTCATCTTATCAGTCACCTCCTGCAGCCACTGCTCATAAGAGCAAGATAGAGATAATGCTGGAACAGGTGTTGGAGAATCAGGTTAAGAGTGCTGCAGAATTCGACAAAAAGGTAGATAATGTCTATGAGAAGCTAAATGGGAAGTTTGAAATCCTGAGCACCCACGTGAAAGAGCTTGATGTTAAGGTTGCAAGAATTGCTGGACATGCTCATAGAGAAGATGGATATCTCCCAGGACAAACTGACGCTAATCCCAAATACCAATGCAATGCAGTGACTTTGAGAAGTGGTAAGGAACTATTACCTAAACAAAACATGCAGTTGAGCGTTGAGGAACTCGTGGAGATTGAAGAATTGGAAGATGAGATTCGTGACATTCGCGATGCATCGGTCGATGCACCCAAGCAACGGTCGACGCAAAGCGATAACGTAGAAACTGTCGTCGCAAAGTCGCCCAGCAACGAGCGACACAATTCCAGTGACGGTCGATGCAAGGCGACTGCTGAGGATTCAAAACCAGAGAAATCAAAACAGTCGACCGAAAGAGTTTATAAGCCTAAAATACCCTATCCCAAGAATCCCAGGAAGGGTAGGAACGAGAGGCAGTATGCCAAATGCAAAGAGTTCATAAAAAAGTGAAAGTTGAAGTACCTTTGCTTGATTCCATGGATACCTCGCCTATGATGAGGAGATGCCTTAAAGATATGATTGCTGGAAATTGGACTGATGAAGAGAGTGTGATGATGATCAGTGAGGTATGCAGTGCGGTAATTCAGGGCAGAACTCCTGAGAAGTTAAAAGATCCTGGGAGCTTTGTATTAGATTGTACCATCTACGGGGAGAGATTCGAAAGATCGCTATGTGATCTTGGGTCCAGTGTGAATCTCATGCCTCTCTCAGTTGCTAAGAGGCTCGGTATGACTGATTTTAGACCCACTAGGATATCACTGGTTATAGCAGACAGAACGATCAGGATTCCCGAAGGAGTACTGGAGGATGTGCCTATAATGATTGGCCAATGTGCGATTCCTACTGACTTTGTGGTTCTGCAATATGGACAGGAACCAAAGGATCCATTAATTTTGGGAAGATCTTTCTTAGCTACAGCTGGTGCGATGGTTGACTGTCAGAGAGGGAAAATAGTTCTGAATGTGGGTGATCTGAAGATGAGTTTTGATATGAACAAGTTAGTGAAAAGACCAACCATCGACGGACAGACTTTCTATGTGGACACACTTGGTGAACTAGCTGCGGAGTACTTTCACCAGTCACATGCTAAAGATCCACTAGAAAGAGCTTTACTGAGCTCTATAATGGAGTTGGAGTACTTACAGGACGAGCCGGCAATGTGCTATACAAGGCTGATGGATTCTGTTGAAGTTGCAATGCAGGTGGAAGTATCTAACGCGACGATGCAACGACCGACACTCACCACGCATCGGTCGTTGCAGGGCGACGCAGACTGGGCAGAGGAAAAAGCTCCGAAAATAGAATTGAAACAACTTCCATCAGGGCTAGGGTACGCGTTTCTTGGACCGAATTCAACTTATCCGGTGATTGTTAACGCTAGTTTGAACAACGCAGAGCTCACTTTACTGCTAAGCAAGCTGCGCAAGCATCGCAAAGCTCTTGGCTATTCTCTTGATGACATTTCAGGTATCTCACCAGAGCTGTGCATGCATCGGATACATCTTGAGGATGAGTCTAAGACATCCATTGAGCATCAGAGGAGGCTTAATCCTAATCTGCAGGAAGTGGTTAAGAAGGAGATTATGAAACTCCTGGATGCTGGAATCATCTATCCTATTTCAGACAGTGATTGGGTGAGCCCAGTCCATGTAGTGCCTAAGAAAGGTGGAGTTACAGTTGTGAAGAATGAGAAGAATGAGCTGATACCTACTAGGACTGTAACGGGACACAGGATGTGCATAGATTACATGAAGCTGAATGCTGCAACTAGAAAGGATCACTTTCCATTACCTTTCATTGATCAGATGCTAGAGAGGTTAGCCAATCATCCTTACTACTGCTTCCTCGATGGATACTCAGGTTTCTTTCAGATTCCTATCCACCCAGAAGATCAGGGAAAGACCACTTTCACTTGTCCATATGGCACATTTTCTTACCGTAGGATGCCTTTTGGACTCTGTAATGCTCCTGCCACTTTCCAGAGATGCATGATGTCCATATTCACTGATATGATTGAAGACTTCATGGAGGTATTCATGGATGATTTTTCAGTCTATGGATCATCTTATAATGAATGTTTGGACAATCTATGTAAGGTGCTGACTAGATGCGAAGAGAAACACTTGGTCCTTAACTGGGAAAAATGCCACTTCATGGTCAAAGATGGTATTGTTCTTGGACATAAAGTATCTGAAGCAGGGATCAAAGTGGATCGCGCTAAGATTGAGGTAATGACCAACCTTCAGGCGCCTGATTCTGTTAAGGCTATAAGAAGCTTTCTTGGACATGTTGGATTCTATAGACGGTTCATCAAAGACTTCAGTAAGATTGCTAGACCACTAACTGCTTTGCTGTGTAAGGATACCAAATTTGAGTTCAATGCAGACTGTAAAACTGCATTTGAACAGATCTAGCAGGCCTTAGTGAGTGATCCAGTGGTTCAGCCACCAGATTGGGATTTACCTTTTGAGGTTATGTGTGATGCGAGCGATTTTGCTGTAAGAGCTGTTCTAGGACAGAAGAAGGACAGAAAGCTTCATGCTATCTATTACGCTAGTAGGACACTAGACGATGCGCAGAAGAACTATGCAACCACGGAGAAAGAGCTATTAGCTGTTGTCTTCGCTTTCGAGAAATTCCGTCCCTATCTCGTTGGCTCCAAGGTGATTGTTCATACTGATCATTCAGCTCTGAAGTATCTGATGCAGAAGAAGGATGCTAAGCCAAGATTGTTAAGATGGATTCTGTTGCTTCAGGAGTTTGATATTGAAGTGAGGGACAAGAAGGGAGTTGAGAATGGAGTTGCAGATCATCTTTCAAGGATGTTATTTGAGGAAGACGTGCCCATAAATGATTATTTGCCCGAGGAAAACGTCAACATGATTGGAGCAGTTTTTCAGATGGATTTAGGAGGTGAGTTGCAGAACTGTCGGGAAAATCGCCTTGTGTCGATCGATGCCACACTGGCAACGGTCGATACAAGTATCGGGGAAGCAACGATCGACACATGCGCAAGCAACGGTCGATGCATACCTGATACGAGCCGAGAGTCTTTCAAGATCAGAATTGGGAATTATGACTTCGAAATCTCTGCTGTAGCAACATCTGATCGACCATGGTATGCTGATATATAGCTAACTACCTTGCTGCTGAGACTGAACCAGATGATCTGAAGGGTTATGAAAAGAAAAGGTTCTTTAGAGAGCTTAGAAGGTACTACTGGGATGAGCCTTATCTCTACAAGCACTGCTCAGATGGCCTGTACAGGAGATGCATTGCTGAATCAGAAGTTCCAGACATCCTCTTCCACTATCATGGATCAGATTATGCTGGACATTTTGCTACATTCAAGACTGTGTCTAAAGTTCTGCAAGCAGGTTTCTGGTGGCTTACAATGTTCAGAGACACTCATTCTTTCGTCTCTCAGTGTGATGTTTGTCAGAGGAGAGGGAAAATCAGCAAGAAGCATGAGATGCCTCAGAATTTCATTCTGGAAGTTGAGGTTTTCGATTGCTGGGGCATAGATTTCATGGGTCCTTTTCCCTCATCCTATGGGAATAAATTCATCTTGGTTGCTGTGGACTATGTGTCTAAATGGGTTGAAGCAATAGCTAGTCCAACCAATGATTCTTCGGTGGTCATTAAGCTGTTTAAGACCATCATATTCCCCAGATTTGGAGTGCCTCGTATAGTGATTAGTGATGGAGGATCTCATTTTATCAATAAGGTTTTCGAGAAGCTGCTGAAGAAGCATGGAGTTCATCACCGAGTCGCTACTCCTTATCACCCTCAAACCAGTGGACAAGTTGAGGTTTCTAACAGGCAGATCAAAGAGATCCTTGAGAAAACAGTTGGAAAGACAAGGAAAGATTGGGCAGCAAAGCTGGACGATGCATTATGGGCTTACAGGACAGCATTCAAGACACCACTTGGGACCACTCCATTCCATCTGCTATATGGAAAAGCATGTCATCTGCCAGTAGAGCTTGAACACAAAGCAGCATGGGCTGTGAAACAGATGAATTTTGATCTTAAGTCTGCTGCGGAAAGGAGATTTATACAGCTTAATGAGTTAGATGAGATTAGACATTTTGCTTACGAGAACTCAAAGCTGTACAAGGAGAGGACTAAGGCATATCATGACAAGAAGATTGTCTCCAGAAAATTTGAGCCTAATGATCAGGTAGTTTTATATAACTCTCGTCTGCATTTGTTTCCAGGAAAGCTGAAATCAAGGTGGTCTGGTCCTTTCACAATCAAAGAAGTGCGTCCGTATGGAGCTGTCGTTCTAACTGGTAAGGATGGTATTGAATTCACTGTGAATGGACAGAGGGTGAAACATTATTGGGCTAAAGCCGAAATTCCAGAAGGGCAGATTCTGCCTCTGGATGATGCACCCTCTACCTAAATCAGCTGAAGCATCAAGCTAATGACCTTAAACAAGCGCTGAGTGGGAGGCAACCCAATGTTTTCGGTTTTGCATTTTGATTTTAGTATTTTCATAGGATTTTACGCTTGTTTCTGGTTTTGGTGAGTTTTGTTTGCAGGTCTCGGATTAAAACGCAGTGCGTCGATCGACACACCATTGTGTCGATCGTCACAATACGAAAGAATCGCATTGCAGCGATCGTTGCGGTCCTGAGCAACGATCGATCCCAAAGGAAAATCGCACAGAAACGGTCGGTGCACCTAGTGCAACGATCGATGCCTGACTGCGACAGAGGTAAAAACCCGAGAGAACTAACCATTCCATTAACAAATTTTTGTTTTCTTTCTTTTAACCGATCCCTTGCTTGACACTACTGGGGACAGTGTGTCTTAAGTGTGGGGGAGGTTCTACTAATTACTTTCTTTTGTTTTCTTAGAGTCAGTTAAATTTTAAAAAATTTGTTTTTCGAGTCAAAATTTGTTTAAGTAGGAAACAATGATTTTTTGAGAAGATTAGCAGCATTTGCAGGAACTTAAGTAACCATTGGGATGAAGCTGCAGATTATCTATGACTATTAGAAAACCCAGACACAGATCAGCCTACTGAGAACACCCACATCGCTTCAGGTATCAGAGGATCTTTTACTGACTTCAATTTAATCCTGACTTTAGATTTCTCACCTAAGGGCTTGGTATACTTTATGTCGGACTCCCTTGCTGGTTCTGACACAGCTTGTAAATCTGTCCTATTTGGTTCCCTTCTCCCCTTCCATAAAGTAAAAAAAAAAAAAAGATAATAAACTGCGGATGAGTTAGTAACTCCGAAGTGGTCATGGGAATGGTAGCAAACACTATTTTCTCTCATGTGATCCATGGAATGTGTCCAAAGTACACCCCAAAACGGGAAGAACACTGATAAAAAAAATAAAATGATACCCAGTGGGGAAAAATCAGTTGTTAAGGGAGGGAAAGAGAAGAAAGGGACTAAAGAATCCATGTGCCTTTAGATCGATACCCCTTAGGTGAGACCGCACTTAAATATATGCAGAAGTCAGTAGGGAGAATTTGAATGCGTGAATGTGATTGTGGCGTTTACTCAGGACAATTGCTAAGTGTGGGGGAAGTATATGTTGGTCTTGATGTCTGCAGGTTGATTCTTTCATGTGGATTACTAAGGGGAATCTGAATGCTGCTGCTTCTACGACAAAATGAGTTTCTGAAAAGTTTTCAAACCTCTTCACTGCATTTTAGTTCTCTGTTTTGCTTGAGGGCAAGCAAAGGCTAAGTGTGGGGGAGTTGATATATCATGGTTTTTACCCATTTTAGACCATGATATAGATGTGTTTTTAGTGTCTTTTGTCTTTGTTTAGAGTCTTTTACAGGTTTAATCGGGTTTGGAGCTAATTGGAGATATTTGGAGCATTTTGGGACTTTTGGGACGTTTTGGCCGAGAGCTTAACTCACTGTCCGATTTATTGATCATGCATCGACCGACACACCTTGTGCATCGGTCGACACACTAGCGAGATGGGCCGTACGCGTCGGTTTAATGAAGTTATGAAGATTTGCAAAAAAGCCCAGAATAGTTCCAGTATTTACACAGAAGCCCCAGCCGAGATTAGGCTTATATATAGAGGATTTTGGTGTTTATTTTACTTACGCTTTCATACTTAGAGATAAGAGATTCTTAGAGCTTTTGGGGCTGATCTATTTCCTGTATTCACTTATTTTGGAGAAGATTTCGAACCCCTTTATCTATTTAATTTCTTATATGCAATCTATTATTTCTATGATTATGTTTTCATCAATCATGTCTGAGTAGATCCATAGTTAGGCTTAGGGTTTCTCATTAGGGTTTGATGACTTGCTAGACTTGTTTAATTCAGTTGAGGATTCATATGATTAGAATGTTCTTCAAACTAAATCTTGCTTAATGCTAGTTCTAACCTGATCAATTAGAATCTAGATCTTTGGTTGCTAAAATCGACACGAGAGTGTGTTTTAGAATCTGAACTATTTAGGTTGAGCAATTAAATTATTCGCAAAGAGATTTGGTTTAGTTTAATTGTGAACATATCGAACTTGAACTTAATGCTAGTTTAATCTGTTAGTAATTGCAAAGAGATTTGGGTTACTGCACTTAGACTTAGAGAGTTTTCGCAAAGAGATTTGGTTAATTCTATTTCCGTGATTTGAGTTCTAGAACTGAGTTTAATTAGATCCTGACTGATTAGCTTGTCTGATTTCCTGAGAATACCCTAGGCTTGACGCTTTTAGTTTATTACTGTCACAACCAACTTGCTAATGTTTACTTTCTTGCTTCGCAATTTATTTACTTCACCATCTGCTTATTTCTAGTATTAGTCTCTACTGTTCTGATCTATCGAGACCTAGTGTCCCTGTGGATTCGATAACCCTATATACTACTTTGACATTGCTGTTCACTTGCAGTTTAGAATAGGGTAAAACTTAGAACCTATCATTTATCGCCGTGTGTTGATCGATACCAATCCGGTGTCGATCGACACAGAAGGATAACCCGAATGAAACTAAGGTTTAACCTAACTGTGACGATCGACACAAGAGTTGTGTCGGTCAACACTCACCTTTTGGTCAAGTTGATCGGTTCAATTGGATTGGACCGGTTAGCTAACTTGGTTAAACCGCTAAATCGATTTATTGTGATTAAGTTGATGAGGTTAGCATCGACTGACACTAATGTAGTATCGATCGACGCAAACCGGTTATCAGAAAACCGGATCAATTGGATTGATCGGCTATCGCAAATTGGTTTTGGTTAATCTGTATCGATCGACAATAAAGTAGTGTCGGTCGACACAAGATCCGTTGATTTAGGTTATTGAACCTGAAATCACAGGACCAAACCAGGATAAATCAATTTTAATTAGAAGAATTAAAACATAATAAAACTGAACGTTTTAAAGGTTCCATTCCTCAACCTAATATCAAGTAATACTTGATGTCTTCCCAATCTTGTCAACTATCAAGACTTGTTTCATTGTGCGATAGACTTGCAGTGCAAGATGTCCACAATTACATAAGTAAGACAGGAAGTAATCGTGTTGATGGACTTGCAGTGCAAGACATCAACAATTACATGAATCAAAAGATTGGTTTACTTGAATGGGCCATCAAAATCGTTTTGGGCCAAGAGACATCAGGTGGATTGGACATGAGATGTCAGTCCACAACCAAGAGTTGTATTGGATATAACTAGCAAGGAGTTGCTTACCTAGATAGCTGAAATTTGGGTGATAGCCAGTGGCTCACTCAAGTTTAGTGAAGTATGGGTCTTGGATCATTATATTCATTTGAGGAAACATTGTTTGAATATAATGCGAGTTTTCTTAATAGTTAAGATTTCTCATTTCTTGAACATCATAACTAAACTTCCCTTGTTTTTCAGCTATGTCTAGCACAAACCATGATAACATTTTTTCCCTGCGATCCGTCCTTGAGAAGGACAAGTTAAATGGATCAAACTTTCTTGGTTGGTATCGAAACTTGAGAATTGTTCTCAAACAGGAGAAGAAAGACTATGTCCTTGAGAAAGTTCTCCCCAAGAAGTACCGAGTAAATGCCTGGCAGTCAGATAAGGATGCTTGGGACAAGCATTCTAATGATGTGGTCGATGTGTGTTGTCTAATGTTGGCTACCATGAACTCGGATTTGCAAAAGCAATATGAGTACGTGGAGTCACCAACAGAGATGATCAATGGCCTGAAAAGTATGTTTCAGGAGCAGGCACGAACTCAGAGATACCAGACGGTTAAGTCTCTGATTGAATGCAAGCTACCAAAGGACGAACCAGTTAGTCCCCATGTCATTAAGATGATGGGTTATATTGATAACCTGAGGAAACTGGATTGTCCCATTAGCCAAGAGTTGGCTACTGACATCATTCTGCAGTCACTGCCGTCAAGCTATGATCAGTTTGTTATGAACTATAACATGAACAACTTGACAAAGACTTTGACTGAGTTGCATGGGATGCTCAAAACTGCTGAACCCAACATCAAGAAGGACACCCCAAATGTCCTTATGGTACAAAAGGGTAATAAGTTTAAGAAACTTGGTAAGAACAAAGGTGATGGCAAGATGAGCTCAATTGTGAATCCAAGCGAGTCTAGCCATGCTCCTAAGGTTAAACCAGGTCCTTCTGAAGATGTTAAGTGCCATTATTGTAATGGTTATGGGCATTTGAAGAGAAACTGCAAGAAATTCCTGGAAGATTATGAGAAGCTGAAGAAGACGTACGAGACTTCTTCTTCAGGTATTCATGTTATAGAAGTAAATGTTATTTCTTATGGTTCTACTTATTGGGATTGAAAACCGGTTGTGGTGCTCATATTTTGTGAAAATATGCAGGGCCTGAGCAACAGTAGGACTATGGAGGAAGGACAAGTGGATCTACGCGTGGGAAATAGAGCAAGAGTTGCTGCATTAGCCGTAGGAGTATTTCATTTGTTTTCTTTATGGCATGGTTTTAGAACTTAAGAAATGCTACTATGCATCTGCTATGAGCAGAAATATTATTTCTATTCCTTGTTAGGATATGGAAGGATATCAATTTTCAAATTAAGAATAAGTGTTATTCATTTGATTACAATGATATATTTATAAGTAGCAATCCATTAGAGAATGGACTTTATGTTCTAAACCAAAACGTGCCTAACTATAACATTAGTACCAAGAGATTCGAGTCAAATGATACGAATCAAACTTTTCTCTGGCATTGTCGTTTGGGCCACATAAATAAGAGCGGATTCAGAAGCTCCATAGTGATGGACTTTTGGGCTCATTTAATTATGAATCATCTGAGAAATGTGAACCTTGTTTATTTAGGTAAAACGACAAAGGCCCCTTTCAACAAAAGGTAGTGTCGATCGACACAAACGGTGCTTCGGTCGACACAGGTCGCGAACAAACAAAATGAAAGGGCCAGTAACTTGTTGGGCTTTGTACATACGGATGTGTATGGCCCGATGAGCACAAGTGCTAGAGAAAACTTTTCAGTACTTCAAAACCTTTACTAATGATTTCAGTAGGTAAGGTTATGTCTTATTAATGAGACATAAGTCTGAATCTTTGAAAAGTTCAAAGAGTTCCAGAATGAAGTACATAATCAATTTGGCAAAAGTATTAAAGCTCTATGATGAGATCATGGAGATGAATACTTGAGTCAAGAATTTAGTGATCATCTGAGAGATTGTGAAAGTGTTTCACAATTCACTCCTCCTGAATTGGACTTTAATAGATATGGTTCGATCAATGATGAGTCACTTAGATCTTCCATTATCCTTCTAAGAATACGCTCTAGAAACGTCTGCGTTTACATTAAATAGGGTTCTACCAAAATCAGTTACAGAGATACCACATGAGATGTGGAATGGAAATGTTCCTGATTTATCCTTCATTAAGATTTTGGGTTGCGAGGCTTATATAAAACGTTTAATCTCTGATAATCTCACACCCAAATCCGATAAGTGCTATTCATTGGTTGTCCTAACGAAACCAAGGCATGTTATTTTTACAACCAGTCTGAGAACAAATTGTTTGTTTCTCAGAACTATGTTTTCTTGAGAAAGACTTTCTTTCCAAGAAGAACAGTGGGAGTAAAGTACAACTCGAAGAAATTCGAGAATCACAGGAGACTGCTCAACCTGATGAGGAAGAGCAGCAGTTGGATCTACAAAAAGTTGTAGAACCCGCACCTGTGATGCCTAAAGTTTGCAAGGATTTGGTGAATATATATTCGATATATATTCAAACGGTGAGTTTCTAAGGAAGTGTCGATCGACACAAAGGTGTATCGATCGACGCAAATCACGAACCAAAATATTGATTTTGGTTTATGACTTAATCAACTACGGTTTAAATCTTGGTTAATTAGGTCGTGGTAAAAGTGTGCATATGAGATATGTGTGCGATTATTCCACAAAACTGAAACTCGCAGATCCGAAAGGATCCGTCACGAACCCGAGAAATGTGGATTTCTCGTAACCAATTGCCGTGATCTATTGATCATTGAATGTGACGGGCCTGCGAATTTTGAAGAAACGTTAATGAGCACTGACTTCCAAAAATGGCTGAAAGCCACTGAATCCGAAAAGGGATCCATGTCACGGAACCAAGTATGACTTGGGGTGATTTACCAGATGGTGTAAAAGCCATTGAGAGTAAATGGATTTTCAAGAAGAAATATTGACATGGATGGTAATATTCAGATATACAAAGCTGGGTTGGAGGCAAAAGGTTTCAAGTAAATTCATGGTATTGACTATGAAGAAACCTATTCCCCAGTCACCATGCTTAAGTCCATTCGGATTCTCCTAGCAACTGCCATTCATAGTGGTTATGAGATCTGGCAGAAGGATGTGAAAACAGCTTTCCTTAATGGAATTCTGGAAGAAGGATGTGTACATAACACAACCCGAAGTTTTCATTAATCCTAATGCTGCTAGGAGAATATGCAAGCTTCATTGATTCATTTATGGATTGAAGCAAGTATCTCGGAGTAGGAATCTTCGTTTTGATGAAGCAGTCAAAAGGTTTGACTTCGTCAGGAACGAAAAGGGAATCGTGTGTTTGCAAGATGACTACTGGGAGCGTGGTTACATTTCTAGTATTGTATGTTGATAACATACTGCTTCTCGGAAATGAAGTTCCATTGTTTCAGTCTGTTAAGACTTGACTCGAAAGTTGTTTTTCGATAAAATATGGGAGAAGCCGTATACATTCTTGGAATAATAATATATAGAGATAGATTAGACAAGCTAATTGGATTGTGTCAAGATACTTATGGTGATAAGGTATTGCATAGGTTCAGTATACATGATTCTAAGAAGGGCTTCATGCCAATGACTCTTGGCATTGCTTTTAGCAAGACGCAGTGTCCTTCGACACACGCTGAGCGAGAGCGAATGAGGAACAGACTACTGCTGAAGGCATTAGATGTCTTAAGATGTGATCTTAATTTTAGTGGGAGTTGTTGTTGATTTTAGTTACAATATGATGTTCATGTAAACATAATTTGATTATGTTCATAAAATCGGATTTCGGTATTAAATAATACCCGTATAGTAATTTATGACATTTTATAGGTCATCAAGTATGTGACTTGATCATGAAACCCTATAAATGACAAATGACATAAATTATGTTGGTCCCTAGTCAAGGTTGTTAAAAGTAGGACACTAACAACCGCGTGAGACTAATATGTGAGGTGACTGATGACTAAGATTCATGGAGTCATTAATAAGAATATTAAAGTCAATCACATAGATATGTGCTAAAGAACACAGTATCGGACATGACCCACTAATGAGAACTCTACAGGATAGTTAAATAAGTGTCATGAGAGTTTTTATTACGACTATAGAGTATAGTCCCTAGACCTGAGTTCATCATGTTTTCTTACATGTGAATTGGTCCGCTTTAACTTTGTCAAACGTCAGCCGTAACTGGTGATTATAAAGGCATTTATTGGGCGTATCATGAAGTGTGTGAAGGAGCAGGGATGGAACAAGATGGGATTTGTCCCTCCTGTAAAAACAGGAGATAAATGTCTCAGGGCCCATCGAAGATTTGATACTGAGAAATGTATGGCCACACTCAAACGAGGTGATTGTCAGTCGTTTGTCTTGTCAGTATAAATTGGAGTTCGATGAACATGATCTTGGCTTAATAAGGATGACACAGATCTTGCCTTATGCCAGATCGAGATATAGAGACGAAGGGATTATAGGAATAGATGATTCCAATACAAGTAGGAGATTGTTGGGAATGTCCTGAAATCTATTGTACTTACTCTAAGTGAGAGTTGTATTGTCGAGATGAGACAGTCATATAATGCTAGGCAATCATAATGCTTTGTTAGAAGCCACTTATGATCAATGAGTTTAGAACCCATTGCTAGTGTTATATGATCCTACAGGGTCACACACCTAAGCAAACTGAACATAGAATATGAGGTTGATCATTAGTGTAATGATCTGATAAATGCATATTTGATATGCATTCAATATCGAGTTTCTGAGGCAGTGTCGATCGACACAGAATGTGCATCGATCGACACAAATCGCGAATGGCCAAATTAACTTCGGTTTAATTGTTGGTTATTCGGGTCGTGGTTTGAGTCAACATTTATAAGATATATGGTCGACTCTTACACACGGACTGACCTAATTTACAGCCACAAAGTGAAACTAGAAACCTCTCAAGAGATCTGATCTCAAAAGGCACTAGCATCCCAACTGTTCAGTTCGTGTGCGTGTGGATACCAGTAGAGGCGCAGCAATTGAGGTGCTGAGAATCTCGAGTACTTGCAAAACCCTTCCGCTGCTAATCACCAGGTAACTTCGAGATCTATAGATTCAATATAACATGAACCCTAGATCCTAGGCTACGGAATTCAGACTAGGGTTGCTAATCTGATTAGAACTGCTAGAAATTCCTACACTCCCAAATAATCAAAATCGAGGATTTTCGTTTTTAAACAATGGAAATTGATGTCTAAGGTGTATATTGATGTTTAGAAGTTGTTTTCATGTATGTTAGATAATTAATCACAATTGGAAATTGCTCTCTTAGCTAGGATTCTAATTCTTTCGAATCTTAACTACTCAGATTTCCAAACAGAAATATGATAAATAATAGCATTAATTAAAAAAAAATTGTAACTAGGCTTTTGTATCTTATACTTAAAAAACTTAGGGCTATTGATCTAAATTACCTAAAATCTACTTAAAACTGCTTAGAAACTTTTTCTGAAATATGAGAGGTGGTGATTTGAGAGGAGAGGGGTGGCTCTCCTTATATAGGCGTTGAAAACCCTAGTTTTCTTTGAGATGTTCCAGGTGACGTTGCCAATTTCATAAATTGGGCTTAAGTTGAAAAAATAGGCAAAAATGAGGTCTTAAGTCGGTTTGTCCAACAGGCAGGTGATATAAACCGTTTTACACTACTTTATGTATCATGTATATATCCTTTTTATAGTGTTATAACGTGTTTTCAAATGGTTTTGAAGTGATTTCTATATTTTATAGTTTTATTTTGTTTTCAAGAAAAGAGGACGAAATAAGCCAGAAAGTAAACATTTTTACACCAACACTTTTAATCAGAATTCCACACCAAATAAAGACCTTCTCACCGTTAGACCACACTCAAATTTGGACACAAGGTATATGGATCTACCATACTCTTATAGCAACTTGATTCAAGGAAGTCCAACAGTTAGATCTCAAGAGCCGTTAGGAGCTAGATAGCCTGAGCAGCACATGAGAAACTCTTAGCTGCGACCTGAGCTGCCCAAACCGCGGCAGAAGAACCCATGGCCGCCAGCTGGAGGGAAATCAGCACTTCTCAGCACCTTTATAAGGACATGTTCCCCCTCCTCTCAAATCATTGATATATCATGGTTTTTACTAGTTTTAGACCATGATATAAGTGTGTTTTAGTGTCTTTTTGTGTTCTTTTAGAGTCTTTTACAGGTATAATCAGGTTTGGAGTATACTTGGTGATTATGGCACTTTTTGGAGATTTTTGGAGTGTTTGGCCGAGAGATAGAGTTCACTGTCCGAAACAGAGGAATGCGTCGATCGTTGCACTCTAGCATCGATCGTTGCACCAGCGAGATGGGCCAAAACTCGGCGGTTTAGAAGAGTCAAGATATTGCACTTTGATCCAGAAGTTCCTGATATTTACAAAGAAGCCCCTGGCCGAGATTAGACCTATATAATTAAGTTTTTGGTGTTTTATTTACTAACGCTTTCATAATTAAGAGCAGAGGATTTTTAGAGCTTTTGGGGCTGATCTGAACCTTTACTTCATCTGTATTTGGAGAAGATTTCGAACCCCTTTTATTCTTTATCTTCTATGCAATTTATTCATCATATGATTATGTTTTCATTATCTATGTCTGAGTAGATTCCTTGTTAGGTTTAGGGTTTCTCACATAGGATTTCATGACTTGCTAGACTTGTTAAATTCAGTTAAGGATTCATAACTATATCTGTTCTTCAATCTAATTGTGCTTAAAGCTAGTTCTAACCTGATCAATTAGAATCTAGATCTTATGTTGCTAAATACGTCACGGAAGTGGGGTTTAGGAATCTGAACTGATTAGGTTGAGCAATTAAACTTCTCGCAAACGAAAGTTTGGTTTAGGGTAATTGTGAACATATCAAACTTGGGATTAATGCTAGTTTAATCTGTTAGTTCTCGCAAACGAAAGTTTGGTTTTCTGCACTTAGACTTAGAGAATTATCGCAAAGGAATTTGGTTAATTCTATATCTGTGTTTTGAGTTCTAGAACTGTGCTTAATTAGATCCTTGCTGAATGAACTGTCTGCTTGTGTGATTTCCTGAGAACGCCCTAGACTTAGCGCTTTTAATAACTTGCTTTCACAACCAACAATCTCTGCTTTCTGTTTACTTTCTTGCATTACTTTTAATTCAATCACATTGCTTTCTTCCTAGTTTAATTTCCTGTTCCTGAGCTATTGAATACGGAGTCCCTGTGGATTCGATACCTATATACTACGACTACTGAACTGTGCACTTGCAGTTAGATATAGGATAAAACCTGACACCTATCAAGTTTTTGGCGCCGTTGCCGGGGACTCTTTGAGTCTTCGATAGCTTAGAACTTAGGGTTTTACTAGGATTTTTCGTTTTCTTTTCGTTTTTGTTTTTATTTTTGCTGATTTATTTTTCTGTTTTATCTGATTTCGCATTGCATCGATCGACGCCCTTCTTGCATCGATCGACACACTTCGCTGAATCACCAAGAACACTAAGAGATCATCAGGACGATGTGTCGGAATGATATTTTCAGCTCAGGGATTGACAATTTACAGATAGCTGGAACTGGATTCTATAGTCACGGATCTGCTTTTCAGAAACCCTTTACAAAGAACTGTGGTGTTTCTTCTGTCCAAACACCGCCTGCACCCACACATAAGAGCAGATTGGAAATCATGATGGAACAATTTCTTGAGAGGGAACAACAAATCACTGTGTCTTTCAACTCGAGGTTAGATGCTTTGCATGAAGATTTGAATGAAAAGCTTGAATCTTTGAGAACACATATGGAGGAGCTGGATATAAAAATTCAACGAACAGATGCAGAAATAGAGAGGCAGAATGAAGCTAGGGAAGCTGGACAGAAGCTGCACATCAAAGCTGTGACCTTAGGGGATGAGATTGAGTTGCTAGGTGAAGAAGAGAGCATAATCTCGGATTTTCTGGATGAATATTGTCTGCCTGATACATGCATCGATCGACACCCCCTATGTGTCGGTCGACACGCCGTTCTGACGGCAATTTCGAGTTCTTTCGAGAAACAGAATCGCCTTGCATCGATCGACACACATCATGCAACGATCGACACAGAACGCAGACATGACCAGAAAACTGCAACAGTGCCAGAACGAGTCTACAAGCCCCCAGTGCCATATCCTAAGGTTCCCAAACCTTCCAAACAAGAGCTAGAAGTGGCTAACTGCATAAAAGTGAGGGATAAGAAGGTGAATAAAACACCACCAGTTGAAAATTCGTGAGTTCATGCAAAGAAGATGATCTCCACTGATGGTCATCTGAAAGAAGAAGTTCAGATTGGTGGAACTACAGTATCTGATAGTGGAAAGAAGAAGATGACAGTTCCTCTTAAACCTGCTCTAACATCTTCAGTACCTGCAACTGCTCATAAGAAGAAAGCTCCAGACATCAGATATACGTCAAAGGTAAGGTACAAATCACCTAAGCTTAAACCTTCTGATCACATTGTTTTGAATGCAGGAAAACGCAGTAGACCGCCCAAGCTTCGCTCCCGCCCTGATTCTGATATCTCCTTCCTTGGGAAGCCTCATGATCGAACAGCATACACACCTCCTTGGATGAAGAGATATTCACAGAGACATTCAAAGTCTCTGTTGAAACCGCCTTGAGTTCGATCTCTTTCTGATAGGTCAAGCTATGGACCTTAAACAAGCGCTGGGTGGGAGGCAACCCACCATTAGGTACTGGTGTTTTTCTACTTAATTTTTGGTGTTTTTGTTAGGATTTTACGTTTGTTTTTGTTTCTGGTGAGTTTCTGGTTGCAGGTCTCGGACAGATTCGCAGTGCGTCGATCGACACACTTCTGTGTCGATCGTCACAACACGATCGGAATCACATTGCAGCGATCGTTGCAGTTCTGAGCAACGATCGACCATACACGAAAATCGCAAAGTAACGGTCGATGCACTTAGTGCAACGATCGATGCTTTAGCGACAGAGGTAAACCCGACAGAACTCAACAGAACTTTAACAATTTTTCTTTCTACCGATCCTTCGCTTGACACTACTGGGGACAGTGTGTCTTAAGTGTGGGGGAGGTGCTACTGACGTTTATCTTTCTGTTTTCTTAAGATTCAGTCCATTTTTTAAAAAATTTTTTTTTATTGATTCAAAATTGTTTAAGTAAGAAACTATGATTTTCTGAGAAGATTTATAGCACTTGCAGGAACTTAAGTAACCATTGGGATGAAGTTGCAGGATCTATCTATGACTATTAGAAAACCCCATCACAGATCAACCTACTGGGAACACCCACATTACTTCAGGTATCAGAGGATCCTTTTACTGACTTCAACTTAATACTGACTTAGATTTCTCACCTAAGGGCTTGGTATACTCTGTGTCGGATTCCCTTGTTAGTTCTGACACAGCCTGTCAACCTATCCTATTTAGTTCCCTTCTCCCCTTCTATAAAGTAAAAAAAAAAGATAATAAACTGAGGATGAGTTAGTAACTCCAAAGTGGTCACAGGAGTGGTAGAGACCCCTATTATCTCCTGTGCTATCCATGGAATGTGTCCAAAGTACACCCCATAACGGGAAGAACACTGATAAAAAAAATAAAATGATACCCAAAGTGGGAAAAATCAGTTGTTAAAGAAGGGAAAGAGAAGAAAGGGACTAGAGAAAGATAGTATGGTGGTCTAGAGCTGATAAGGTAAGAATCCATGTGCCCTTTGATCGATACTCCTTAGGTGAGACCACACTTAAATACTTGCAGAAGTCAGTAGGGAGAATTTGAATGCTTGAATGTGATTGTGGAGTTTACTTAGGACAATTGCTAAGTGTGGGGGAAGTACATGTTGGTCTTGATATCCTGTGATTGATTCTTTCAGTGGTTTACTAAGGGGAATCTGAGTATTGTAGCTTCTAGGATGAAATGAGTTTCTGAAGAGTTTTCAAACCTCTTCACCATGCTTTAGTTCTCTGTTTTGCTTGAGGGCAAGCAAAGGCTAAGTGTGGGGGAGTTGATATATCATGGTTTTTACTAGTTTTAGACCATGATATAAGTGTGTTTTAGTGTCTTTTTGTGTTCTTTTAGAGTCTTTTACGGGTATAATCAGGTTTGGAGCATACTTGGTGATTATGGCACTTTTTGGAGATTTTTGGAGTGTTTGGCCGAGAGATAGAGTTCACTGTCCGAAATAGAGGAATGCGTCGATCGTTGCACTCTAGCATCGATCGTTGCACCAGCGAGATGGGCCAAAACTCGGCGGTTTAGAAGAGTCAAGATATTGCACTCTGATCCAGAAGTTCCTGATATTTACAAAGAAGCCCCTGGCCGAGATTAGACCTATATAATTAAGTTTTTGGTGTTTTATTTACTAACGCTTTCATAATTAAGAGCAGAGGATTTTTAGAGCTTTTGGGGCTGATCTGAACCTTTACTTCATCTGTATTTGGAGAAGATTTCGAACCCCTTTTATTCTTTATCTTCTATGCAATTTATTCATCATATGATTATGTTTTCATTATCTATGTCTGAGTAGATTCCTTGTTAGGTTTAGGGTTTCTCACATAGGATTTCATGACTTGCTAGACTTGTTAAATTCAGTTAAGGATTCATAACTATATCTGTTCTTCAATCTAATTGTGCTTAAAGCTAGTTCTAACCTGATCAATTAGAATCTAGATCTTAGGTTGCTAAATACGTCACAGAAGTGGGGTTTAGGAATCTGAACTGATTAGGTTGAGCAATTAAACTTCTCGCAAACGAAAGTTTGGTTTAGGATAATTGTGAACATATCAAACTTGGGATTAATGCTAGTTTAATCTATTAGTTCTCGCAAACAAAAGTTTGGTTTGCTGCACTTAGACTTAGAGAATTATCGCAAAGGAATTTGGTTAATTCTATATCTGTGTTTTGAGTTCTAGAACTGTGCTTAATTAGATCCTTGCTGAATGAACTGTCTGCTTGTCTGATTTCCTGAGAACGCCCTAGACTTAGCGCTTTTAATAACTTGCTTTCACAACCAACAATCTCTGCTTTCTGTTTACTTTCTTGCATTACTTTTAATTCAATCACATTGCTTTCTTCCTAGTTTAATTTCCTGTTCCTGAGCTATTGAATACGGAGTCCCTGTGGATTCGATACCTATATACTACGACTACTGAACTGTGCACTTGCAGTTAGATATAGGATAAAATCTGACACCTATCAATCATCACCAAACACTTCACCACTAAAAGTTTCTAAGTAGTTTTCTGGTTCTTTCTTAGTTTTAGGGAGTTTTTTGGGATTCTAGAGCTCTAGCCATGAGTTTGTCTCGGCTAAGCCTAGCCACAATTTTATTTTATTAGTTATTTTTTAATGAAAGTATTTATCATGATTTCTATTCGTAAATCTGAGTAGTTTCTTAGTTGGGTCTTAAGGGTTTTTCAAGGGGACATTATGACAACTTTTCTATAGATACCAATTAGGTTTTATATAATCATATTGTGAGGTTTTCGTTCTATATTTATGTTTAATATATGACTTTGTGAAATGGTCATTTTTAGAACCTAATTTTAGGATTTCTAGCATGCTACATTCATTAACAAGAACTAGTATAAGCGAGCAGTTTGAATGAAAAGTGAGACATCACACTTGTAGGGAACTGTGAACGCTTGATGAACTAGATATTAATGCATGATCTTCCTCATGATTGGCGGCGAGAATTGATTGGTGAGTTGAAGAGTTTAGGTGTTCAATGCTATGTGAATAGGTTAAGAATACTTTTCATGTTTCGAGTTTATGAACTGCATAATCGTTTATGTATTACATTATTTTCATTCTATTTAGATTTAAGCCAACAAATTTCTGCAAATTCCCTTAGGCCTAGCATTTCGTTTATTAGTATTTACAACCGATTTATTGCATGCTTGCTCTCTCTTATTTTCGTGACACCCAAACAACCAATAACCCTCTTTAAGTCGTTCAAGTTTGATTTATTGCTAGTTAAGATCACACTTAAACAGCTTAGGCTTTGTAGATCAACAACGGATCATCCACCATTAATCGACGTCGAGGACTGCAGAGAAAAAGATCCCACCTTGCATGAGAACCAAACTGAACAAAAATCCGACGATGAGTTAGAAAGGATAATGGCCGATCGATATGTCCCCGAGAAGCAAAAACAAACTCCTAGAGGAAGAAGGAAATGTCCAACATGCTCAACAAAACGAGTCAGCCGAAGGGCAACGAGCGAAAAGGCAAAACGAACTCAACGAGCTTAGAGCCACACTGGCACAAACGACCGCAGAGATTAAAGCCGTACGATCAGAAGTCCACTGGGAAACAAGCGCTGGGCCTGTGATCGATCGCGTCTTGGAGGAAACGCGGAAGACGCCGTTCATGACTCGAATCATTGAAACATAAATCCCTAATCCAGGAAAAATCAGAATCCCTTGTTACGACGTAAAAACTAATCCAAAGGATCACATGATGGCTTTCCGCATAGAAATGGGAAGAGCCAATCAGAGGGAAAGGGAGAAGGATTCCGGTTTCTGCCTCTTGTTCGTAGAACATCTAAAAGGAGCGGCCTCGAATGGTTCTCTTGGCTAAAACGTGACTACAATGATAGCTTCCAACAGCTATCCTCGGAGTTCATCAAACAATACTCGATATTCGTGGATAGGGAGACTTCTGACGTTGATTTATGGTCGATGACTCAAAGCCTGATTGAAAGCTTAAAGAAGTTTATCGAAATATTTAAGAAGGTGATGTCAAGGATCAAAGGCTCAAGCGAAAAAGGTGGCATTGACGCATTAAAGAAAGCACTGTGGTACGAGTCGGACTTCAGGAAGGACTATTTGCATAGGGCAATAGACTTCATAGTCAAAGAAGAAGAAATGAAAGTGTAATCCCAAAATAACAAACCGACAAAGCAGTCGAACAAAGATGTCAGGCTACGACAAACGAAGTTCGAGAACAAGTAGCAACGCTCGAGAAGGAAGAACGGGTGGATTGCACAACTATCAAATCTGCTCAAACGAGCGAGGACGCGGATCGGCTGAACAAGGAAAAGGTTCGTCAAATACGTGGACAAGGAACTCTAACTCGTACGACGAGAAAGCGTTCTGCGAGCATCATCAATCATACGGGCACCACACCGCCGACTGCCGTAGACTGGGCATTAAACTCGCAGCAAAACTCGTGGCCGTAGAACTCTGCGATGCAGTAAGTATCAAATACTTTAACGACAACGAGACTAGAGGTTGACCAAATCAAGCGAACAAGGGAAATGACATGAATCAAGACGACAAGGACCAAAACCATCGAGAAGAGCAAACGGAAACTGGCAAGAACAGGCGGAAGAGAAGAAATGAAGAAGATCCTAAAACAAGCAACCGACAAAGGATAAATATGATCGTGGAAGGATCGCAGTACCACCAGATTGCGTGGCCATCAATCAATTCTTATCCCGAACAGCCATGGAGGATCAATTACTACCAACGACAAGCAAGGAGAAGCGCTCATTGGCCTATGCCTTATCAGATCCTGAACCACATGATAACATTCGAGGACATTTTGATTTCGGGGATTGATCAACCACACAAAGATCATCTCTTCATTGAACTAATGATTAAAGATCGTAGAATACCAAGGATCCTAGTCGATACAAGAAGTTTTGTGGCCGTAATGTTTGGCGATACACTAAGGAGAGTGAACGTAAGCTTGAACGAAGTATCACCTTCCCATCATCGTTAGTGGGATTTGCCGGGGACGCGACGATAACTCTCGGAACGATTAAGTTGCTAGTGCAGGCCGGAGGGATCATTAAGATTGTCGAGTTCTCATTGATAGACAGTCCAGCAATTTACAGCGCAACCATGAGAGTCATCCCATCGACCTATCATCTCTGTTTAAAGTTCGCGACTCCCATTGGAGTCAGGAAAATTTGGAAAGCCGAGGATACCCAGCTCCAAATCACACCTGGAACGAGTACGATCAACAGGAAAACGAGCCAGAAAGAAATTACTATTCCCATCGAACGAGCGGTCACAGTCAAAGTTACTTCCAAGGAGATTTGGTCCTAAGGAAAGTATGGCGCCATCTGACGGGCAGAAGAACATGAAAAGACTGGGACGGACCATACATAATCACCAAAGAGATTCTCCCCTGAGTGTACGAACTCGAAACCATGGACAACGTCAGGATACTAAACGGCTGGAAGGCAGTGCATCTTAGGAAATACTGCTAAGCCAAGACTTCTAAACATCTAAAAAAAAGGAGAGAAAACACGATCTAGAGGACGGCTAGATCCCCGAATGGGGTACCTAGGCAGCCGATCTTTTGATTTGTTCAGCTGTTCCCCCTCTAAAAAGGGGGGGGGAGTGGGTCCGTATACACCTATACGTTCACATCGGATATCACTCCTTAGACAAAGCTGCTCGGAAAATCCTAACTCGCAAAGTTTCCCGGGACTTCTAGGCACACAGAACTATCCAGACGAAGTTACTCGGGAGTTTTAGCAGACTTGCTTGGAAACCCAAGCCGAGCAGACTTTCTCGCAAACCCGAGCAGAACATACATGAAACACACCGACTTGGACTTCCTAGGCCGCGGTCGATGTGTTCCCTTGGTCATGACGCTTCTTGGCCTGAACCTCCCTAAAATCTGTTCTATTTAAAATTTTCCCTCTAGGAAAAGTATGCCTCGGATCTTCCTATTGACTTCCTTATTCGTTTATAGTCTTAGATTCTTCATACTTAACAATACGCAGCAGAAATCCTTATCTAACCTTAATTTCGTTCCTCTAAAGAACTATCCATCCGTGAACCTCCTTAGTTCTTAATTTGTTTCCTTAAAACTCTTTCTGAGGTTCCAATCCTATCTATCCATTTTAACCACCTAAGTCTTAACTTAGATTGTTCCATTTACCTATTCCGCTCTAAACCATTTCTTAGAACAATATTCGACTATTTAACAAGTACCTTAGCCTTTCAAGTGAAGTCGGTATGAGCCAGTTCGCCGTCCTGCTTCCATTTTCCTTATGCTTACCTTCAACATCTTAGTACATTCATTCTTCAAACCCACATAACATATATCACCTGTACTTAGTCAATCACCCAACCATCCCCACATGACCAAGTACAAGGAGGTCTTTAGTTTACTTATCGGTCAGTTCTCCAATCAACTCGTATATCTGCATCTCGATTACTCCAACCGTCACTCCGCTTCCAAGTCCGATTCATGCATCAAAAATACTAAAGGAATCCTTGGATATGGTTAGATAAATAGCCCAGCAACATAGCATTCAATCTATATTCTTCCCATTTTCCTGATTCCATTCACTAACAACTATCAACACGCTTAAGTCCATAAACTGGTTGGTAAGCGATCTGATCTCAAACCAAGGCTTAGGCCGTGATTCGTCCAAACTTAAATGAGAATCAAGTAGAGGCTGATTTTACGAGAGATCCATCCATGGTCGGCAGGTTCTCAACCGCCGACCCAGCCTCTCCCGGCTTATCGGCCGATTCTTTTGCACCATCTAATCCATGTGATCCTGCCACTCGCGATCGGCCCTCAACTCTGGCCTGCTAGCCATCCTTAGTCCGATAAACTATCCAAACTAAGGAGACTCATTACCATTCAATCAAGGACTTAGACTAGCGGAAAGATTCTAACAACAAATCCAGTAGAGAGAGAGATTTTTCGATCAAGAACCAAAACTCACCGCCGACCGCACGGCCTTGCCGTGGTCGGGGTTCGGTCGAGTGCCTGATATGCACCTGGGTATACCAATAGTTTGTCCTGGTCCTTAGCCGTGGTAGATCCATCCCTGAACTGCCAACGACCCTTTGCCTGTTCTCCTTGATTTCCACCCATGCATTCTCCATTAACCGTCTATCGGCTTCACCCGACTCATGTATTGAATCGGCCTTGGCGTCCCTATCTGATAGAAACAGTCCGTGGTCATGGGTGGATCTGTACTGATCCTCCACTACGACCTCTAGGGTGTTGGTGGTTAACCGCACCCCAAATTCCACTAGCACTGCCGGCCAATCCTCCTCCTTAAACTGCCCAAGAGTCTCGGCCAACACCCCATTTTCTTCCTTCACAATTTTCCCTTGGTGTTTCCAAGGATTTTCCCTTATTCATGTGTGTCCTTAATTTCTCAGATAAACCGCCCCAAACTTTCATGGAAAACCGCCTTCAAACTTCCCCCTAAACTGTTGGCAATTCCCTTCCATGATTACGACCCAAAATCCTTTGCTCCTTCCTTAGACTCTCACGGTTCCTTGAAGGTTTTCCTAGGAATTGTTTCCCTTATCCCTGTGATTGTGTCTCCCCACGATCTTCCTTGTAGAAGCCATCCCAATCTTCTTTCCAAACCGCCGACCAATCTCATGATTTTCAGCAAAGCCCTTACTTCCCTTTCTCAAGCCTCACGGTTACCACTGAGTAATTATGTGTGTTTGGTTTCCTTGAGGGTGTGTTTTCGTGTGGAGATCTCTGGAAACAGCCCATGCTTTCTCTCTTTCTAGGCCAAAATCCAAAAATTTCCTATTAGGCGATGGGTGCAAGTGGTTGGTGAATGGGTGCCACCAGTTGTGCCCCTTGGCTTGCAACAGCCCATTAGTCAACTAGTGTTAATAGCAGACCTAGCTTATTAGCTGAGCCAACTAGCCAACACTCCTCCCATCTGAGTTGAGCTGACCGTCATCTGATCTAGCTCGGCCGTTTAGTTCATTTCAGTTGAACACTTCATGTCCAGCTCGGCTTAGATCCTTTCTCACTGAGCTTAGCCAGTTTCAGACCATGTAACACTTCCTTTTAGTCTTCCCGACTGATTGCACACGTTCTGGTTCCATGGCTCTTACCCCCGATTCCACAGACGGTCGAGAAGGTCTTAACACTTGGGATAGGGGTGTTACAAGACATGCTCGGAAATTCAGAGCAGACATGCTCGGAATCCAAGCAGACTTGCTCGGAAAACCTAACACGCACGAGGCTGTTCGAAAATCCGAGCCCAAACGATTGCTCAGAAAATCCGAACATGCCACATTCCTCGACTAGCGAAAAAACTCGTTCACTCACTCGTCCATCCAGTTTCAAGACCTACTCAGGGAGTCTACTCCAAGCATTTGACTCCCGAAACATTTTACTCAACGCTCCCTCAAGATACTCGACACACCAGATCGCGATCACACAGCTCGACGCCTCCGCAAGGGCACAACTACTCAATCATATGCTCGGAATTATCCGGTAAATGATAAATAACTTTCTTTTCACTATTCATTCGAGTTACTCGTCTTAAAATCAAATTTAGGATTCGAGCTTCATATTTTACTAAACCAGTCCAAGTCATTAACCGTCGTATCATCCTGAGTCAAATCTAGTACGTTGGCATAATTTCTCAGCATTCTCTATCTAGTCTATTGATGACCACAACAGACGAACAAACGCATCCTTTACAGATCTCAACCAACATATCCTATACAGACTAAGGTTCTATACATCCAACAAACAAATAAAAGTGCGCTATACAAATTACCTTTTAGGTATTTTTGCTATCGATGATGAGAATTTTAGTCGAGATGTCTTGCACCAGTACCGAATACGAAGCAAACCTCAAAACCCAGTAACGCTGCTTAGCACACAGTCTATGACGTCTCAACCAAGTATATCTTGGTCTGGTATCCGCTAGGAATATTCTATGCAATATCAACATATTATCGATGGCGGAAAGTACCAAGCTCAAAGTAAGAATCTAAACCCAGTAAACTCTGCAAAGTACACTGGTCTAAACGATGTCTCGGCCAGGAACACCTTGGCATGGTATCCGCTGATACCAACTTACTATCGACAGTGGGAATATAATTCGAGATGCCTCGCACCAGTACAAAACTCAAAGTAAACGTGAAACCAAGTTAGACTATTCCGAGCACATTGTTCTTAATCATCATAGGTCCCTAAGTCGAGTATATCTCAAAACCTTCAAACTTAACTCGAAACCCAGTTAGACACTTCCGAGCACACTGGTCTTAATCATTTTAGGTACGTAATTCGAGTATATCTCGCTAACCTTCAAACTTAAATTGAAACCCAGTTTGACGCTTCCGAGCACAATGGTCCTAATCATCCTTGGTCCGTAAGTCAAGTATATATCGCTAACCTTCAAACTTAACTCGAAACCCAGTTAGACGCTTCTGAGCACACTGGTCTTTATCATCTTAGGTTCGTAAGTCGAGTATATCTCCTAACCTTCGAACTTACTCGAAACCCAATTAAACACTTCCAAGCACGCTGGTCTAAATAATCATGGGTCCAGAAGCCGAGTATATCCCGCTAACCTTTGAACTCAACTCGAAACCCAGTTAGACGCCCCCGAGCACACTGGTCCAATCATCATAGGTCCGTAAGTCGGGAATATCTCGCCAACCTTCAAACTCAGAACTTGATTCAGAACACGGCGGACCGCTCCTATGCGCGCCGAGTTTAAGCATTATTTCCAAAATAGATCCGTAAGACGAGAATATCTCGCTAATCTACAAACTCGGAGAGCAACGCAATTGAGGCAACAAGAGTTGAACGCCAAATAACACTTTCCTCCGGAAACTATATGAAGCTGTTCGAAAAGCTTTCGAACTGTACAAAACCAAATCAGGCAATTTATACGAAGCCAAAAAAGAGTTTTTTCTTCTGATGAAGTCTTATCATCTTTTTCGTACAAATCGACATAACGTCTACACGACTACTCGGCTCCTCAGAAGAACACACCATCCTAGCAGGCTCGACCAACTAACCCAGAACCGAATCCCGCTCGAAAATTCGAGCAGACGTGCTTGGAAATTCAGAGCAGACATGCTTGAAAACGAGTAAACCTGCTCGAAATTTTCCGGAAAAACAAACTCGGATCCGAGCAGTCTTGCTCAGATACATGCTCGGATTTTTTGAGCAAACGCAATTGGAAAACCCAACATGATGGCCTTCAGAAAATTTTCGCATTCAATGCATGAATTAACGCATTTCTTCGACAGATTCGTTCGACTCGAAGTTGGAAACAGAACGAAGCGCCAAAAGCGGATTTCAAAACATACGAAAATAAGTCTTAAGACCTGGAGCAAAACATTTTGTTTAAAATGACAAGGAAATCAGTTCATAAACCAGGACAACCAACCTATCCGGGAAAGAGTTCTATGACATACGATAAACACGGGCACAATTAACTCAATGTTCGAAACAATAATCTTTCACATAACACTTTGACAATGCCGCTTTGTCCTAAAATGATGGATCCCATTGTAGGATTATGTGTGTTCATTGGTGTAATTGTCAGATTACCACCTAACATAATCAACTAGGATCTAGGTGATTTGCAGATGAATCATAAACAGATCAGGATGATTACCTTATGATTGCAGCGGATTGATCAAAGGAATGTCGAGATCTGCTAGAGCTGATAGAAACCGGCTCCTCCTAGGTATCCACACGCTTACAAGCTACTGGATCAGGTTGCTAGACCAAGCTGGAACAAAAGAGAGAGAGAGGACGGCCAGACCTAAAATTGGCAGACTGCTAGGCTTACTGGCGCCTGGCGCCTGTCCTCTTCCTTATATGGGCCCAAGTGATTAAACTAATGGCCTATTAGGCTTTTGGGCCCAAGACCCAAATCAGACAAAAACCCTGTATTTTGTCTGGCCCAATTCTCTGTACAAATACAGTAAATGCCTTGCATCTTACCGTATTAATTCCATTTAACTTTCCCGTTAGCTATGGTGTGTGACCCTTTGGGATCATACAATACTGGTAATAAGTCCTAAACTTATAGATCAAGAGCGGACTCTAGCAAGTCATCATGATCACCCAGTATTTATGACTTATGTCTGATCTCGACACTTATCATACTTTCTAGAGATAGTACAGTAGATTTCAGGACATTCCCAACAATCTCCCACTTGTACTGGAATCCTACATTCCCTAATCCTTTTGTCTCAATATCTCGATCTGGCATAAGGCAAGATGCGTGTCATCCTTATATAGCCAGACCATGTTCATCGGACCAGATTTGATACTGACAATTCAAACGACTTGGGCAAGTCCGTTTGGGAGTGGCCACTCTCTTACCAGCTATCAAGTCTCCGATTGGCCTAGAGATATTACCTCCGTTAAACGGCAGGGACAAATCCCATCTTGTTCCATCACTATGAACTACACACTTCATAATACACCCAACCAAGGTCCTTATAGCTCCCAGTTACGAAACATCGTTAGACAATGATCAAAGCGCATCAATCCATGTGCAGCCACATGCATGCGAACTCAGGTCTAAGGACTATACTCTATAGTCGTAAATGAGAACCTCTCATGACACAGATATTAATATCTTGTAGAGTTCTCATCAGCGGGTCATGTCCGGTCATATGCTCCCCTACATATACCTATGTGTCGACTTTGATGCCGTGCATCTATGACCCCTCGAAACTTGGTCATAAGTCTCAACACACTCTAGTCTCAAGTGGTTGTTGGTGTTCCAATTTCAACAACCTTCGACTATGGACACTATGATTTATGTCATTTCGTTAAACATGGGGTTTCAGGATCAAGTCTACTCATGTACTTCGATGGCCCATATATAATGACATGAATCATTTTGGAACGATTATTTTATATCACAGTTAAAAATAATCCAGAAATAAAATTTCATTAACATTTAAAATGTTTACATGAACCAATCAAAATAACTAAATAAAGCCCTCACAACTCCCACTCAAAAAGAGATTACATTTGAATATCTCTAATTCCTACAGCAGCAGTATGCAACTCGTGCTTAGGTCTCGGGAGTGGCTTTGTCAACGGGTCAGCCACGTTCTCATCAGTGGGAACTCTGCTGACCATCACTTCACCTCTATTCACTATATCACGAATCAGGTGATACCTTCTCATAATATGTTTGGATTTCTGATGATGTCTCGGTTCCTTGGCTTGAGCAATTGCACCATTGTTGTCACAATACAGTGCTAGAGGCTCAGTGGCATTTGGGAATACACCGAGTTCAATCAAGAAGTTCCTTATCCAAACTCCTTCCTTCGCGGCTTCTGAAGCAGCGATGTATTCAGCTTCAGTTGTGGAATCTGCCACGGTGCTCTGCTTGGAGCTCTTCCAACTTACTGCACCGCCATTCAGACAGAAGATGTAACCAGACTGTGACCGGAAATCATCTTTATCTGTCTGAAAACTTGCATCCGTGAATCCACTCATTTCAAGCACTTCACTTCCTCCGTAAACCAAGAACTTATCCTTAGTATTCCTCAAATACTTCAGGATATTCTTTACGGCAATCCAGTGACACTCACCTGGATTAGACTGGTACCTACTCGTCATGCTTAGTGCATAGGCAACATCAGGACGAGTACAGATCATGGCATACATGATAGATCCTATAGCCGAAGCATAAGGAATCCTACTCATGCGCTTAAGCTCATCAGGTGTTTTTGGACACTGATCCTTGCTTAGTGTAGCACCATGTATCATTGGCGTGAATCCTTTCTTGGATTTATCCATTCCGAATCGATGCAGGATTTTGTCTATATAAGCATCTTGACAAAGTCCAATCAGCTTTTTAGATCTGTCTCTAAAGATTCGAATTCCAAGAACATACGCGGCTTCACCCATGTCCTTCATGGAAAAACAACTTACCAGCCAGTCTTTAACAGACTTCAGCATTGGAATATCATTTCCAAGAAGCAAAATGTCATCGACATATAGGATAAGAAACGCCACTTTACTCCCACTAGTTTTCTTATACACACATTGTTCTTCCTCGTTTCTGATGAAGTCAAAATTCTTTATTGCCTCATCAAAACGAAGATTCCAACTCCTGGATGCTTGCTTCAATCCATAAATGGATTTATGAAGTTTGCATACTTTCCCAGCATTCTTAGGATCAATGTAACCGTCAGGCTGTGTCATATACACATCCTCCTCCAAGATTCCATTCAGGAAGGCGGTTTTCACATCCATCTGCCAAATCTCATAATCATAATAAGCGGCAGTTGCTAGGAGAATCCGAATTGATTTCATCATGGCCACTGGTGAATAGGTTTCATCATAGTCTATACCATGAATTTGTTTGAAACCTTTTGCCACCAACCTGGCCTTGTAAATCTGGACATTTCCATCCATGCCAATCTTCTTCTTGAAGATCCATTTACACTCGATGGCTTTCGCACCAGCGGGTAAGTCAACCAGTGAAAACACTCGGTTGACAGACATGGAATCCATCTCGGATTCAGTGGCTTCACGCCACTTTGAGGAGTCAGGGCCCATCATGGCTTCTGCAAAGTTCGAGGGTTCATCACCGTCAATGATCAAAAGATCATGGCAATTAGTCACGAGGAATCCCTGATATCTATCGGGTTCGTGACGGATCCTTCCGGATCTTCGAACTTCAGGTACTTCAGGTTCAGGTTCTATTACAACTTCATGTAATTTATCCTGCTGTTCTTCCTCATTAGGTTGAACAGGTTCCTGTCCTTCTTGAATTTCATCAAGTTGTACCATACTCCCACTATCTTTCTTAGAGAGAAATTCCCTCTCAAGAAAAGTACAATCCCGAGCAACAAAGATCTTGTTCTCGGATCGCAGATAGAAGTAATAAGCCTTGGTATCCTTAGGATAACCAATGAAGTAGCATTTGTCAGATTTTGGTGTAAGCTTGTCTGAGATTAATCTTTTGACATAGGCTTCACAACCCCAAATTCTGAGAAAAGACATTGCTGGAGCTTTTCCAGTCCATAACTCATATGGTGTCTTTGCTACTGCTTTTGATGGCACTCTGTTCAGTGTGAACGTTGCGGTCAGCAAAGCATATCCCCAAAGGGATATAGGAAGGTCTGTGTGACTCATCATGGATCGGACCATATCTAACAATGTCCGATTCCTTCTCTCAGACACACCATTCCACTGAGGTGTTCCAGGAGGTGTGAGTTGGGAGATGATCCCACACTCACTCAGATGATCACGAAATTCCTGGCTCAAGTATTCTCCTCCTCGGTCCGACCGAAGAGCCTTAATACTTTTACCAAGTTGGTTCTGTACTTCATTCTGGAATTCTTTGAACTTCTCAAAGGTTTCCGACTTATGTTTCATCAAGTAGACATATCCATATCTACTGAAATCATCAGTGAATGTGATGAAGTACTGATAGTTTCCTCTAGAATTTGTGGACATTGGGCCACACACGTCAGTATGTATCAGGCCCAATAGTTCACTGGCCCTTTCTGTGGGTTTATTAAAAGGGGCCCGTGTCATTTTGCCCATTAGGCAAGATTCGCATTGCTCACAAGACTCAAAGTCAAATGAGCCCAAGAGTCCATTTGAATGGAGCCTCTTGACGCGTTTCTCACTAATGAGCCCCAAACGACAATGCCAGAGAAACGTTTCATTTTCTTCGTTAGATTTGAACCGTTTTGTATTAATGTTATATACTGGAGCAGATTGATCCAGCATGTACAGCCCATTAATAAGAGGGGCACATCCATAGAACATATTATTGAGATTAAAGGAACACAATTTATTCTTAATAGAAAAATCAAATCCTTGCAAATCCAATAATGAAACTGAAATGATATTTCTGCTTATAGCAGGTACAAAATAACAATTCTCAAGTTCTAAAATCAATCCAGAAGGTAAAGACAACAAGTAAGTGCCAACGGCCAGTGCTGGAACCTTCGCTCCATTGCCAACTCGTAACTCTACTTGCCCTTGCTTCAACCTTCTACTTTTGCTGAGCGCCTGCATATTAGTACAAATATGAGCCCCACATCCAGTATCTAATACCCAAGTGGTATTATCAGAAGTAGTAGTATTTACTTCAATAACAAAAATACCTGAAGCAGTAGTCTCCAAGGACTTCTTCTTCTTCTTCTTCAGACTTTCCTGGTATTTCTTACAGTCCCTGCGATAATGCCCTGCCTCTTTGCAAAAGTGGCAGATATCAGAAGGCCCAGCTTTAGACACGGGCTTGGGCTTGGCATTGTCATTGTTGACTGCCTTGCCCTTTCCCTTGTCTGCAGCGGATTTCTTGAAACCCTTGCCCTTCTGCACCATGAGTACAGACGGCTCCTTGGCCTTCTTCAGATTAGGTTCTGCAGTCTTGAGCATACCATGTAGCTCAGGCAAAGTCTTTATCAACCCATGCATATTATAGTTCAAGATGAACTGGTCATATGCAGGAGTAAGAGACTGCAGAACGATATCACAAGCAAGCTCTTGGCTTATAGGACAGTCGAGTCTAGTCAAATGATCGAGATAACCCATCATTTTCAGAACATGTGGACTCACTGCTGCATCCTTAGCCATTTTACAGTCCAAGAGATTCTTTACAGTTTGGAATCTCTCTGTACGAGCCTGCTCCTGAAACAACGCTTTCAGGTTTGCCATCAGTTCCATGGGACAAGTCAGGCCTTCCCACTGCATCTGCAGTTCGGGAGCCATTGTCGCCAACATTAGGCAAACCACGTCATTAGCATCTGAAGAATGCGTATCCCAAGCATTCTTCACAGCTTGTGCGGCATTATTCGTAGGTCTAGGGGAGAGAACTCTTTCAAGGACATAAGCCTTCTTCTCCTGCCTGAGCACAAGTCTCAGGTTCCTGGACCAGTTCAGGAAGTTTGATCCGTTCAGTTTGTCCTTCTCAAGGGCAGACCGGATCGAGAAAGTGTTTTGTGTTGTTGTGCTTGACATAGCTGAAATTATGTGACAATAGAGTTTTAGTTATTTAGTTCATAAAAGAGTTATCTTAATAACTTATAAGAAAACTCGCATTGCATTCAAAATTTCTTTGTTTAACCTCATAAGAATGCAATGATTCCGAGACCCATTTTTAACCAAAACCAAAGTGGGCCACTGGCCGTCACCCGGAATTAGCTTTACTTGGTAAGCATACACACAGCTAGTTATATCCATATAACTCTCGGTTGTGGATTGGGCCCAAGGCCCAATTCACCAGATGTCTCAAGGCCCGGGACTCCCGATGGCCCAGTCAAGGAAACCAATCTCTTACAGCCAAATAATCACTAAAGTCTGGGACTCCCAATGAAATTAGTGACTATATACTACTTTACTTACGCAAAAACAGACACCTCACACTGTAAGCCATATCTGTAATTGAATAAGCGTTAAGTAGCTGACAAGATTGGGCAAGACATCCAAGCTTGATATTAGTTTTGAGGATTTTAGGTTTTCTTTCCAAAAATAGAAGATTACTATTTTGGGAAACTTACTTATTTTAGAAACTTTCTAAATTTAGAAATATGCTAAAAATAGAAATTTCTAATTTAATATTTTATTAAAGTTTTCGGTTGGGTCACAAATTATAGGCCCAATTCTTGGCCCAAGACCACAGAATTCCAATTGGCCCAATAATTTGACATAACCGAGTCGGTTCATTAATTCTGGTCCAAGACCAAATTAACTACTAAATCCAACTGGTTATTTACTAAACCAGACCAGCTCTAAATTATTTGGTCCAACCAAATCAAACTTAGACCAGCCTTCGGTTTAGGTTAAAATTCAATTTTTGAATTTAAATCCGGTTTAACCAGAAATTAAATAATACCAATTGTATTAAATAATTTCCAGCAAACCGCGATTTGGGTTAACCGCTTGAACCATACATTAATTCAATGCTTTGAAACGATTTTGTCTTTAGCTTAAAGACAAAATCATGATCGATCGCCAACCTTATGACCTTTTCCAAATTGAACAATTATTTATTCTTATGATCATGACATCATCGATCACTAACCTTGACCTTATGATTGTTTGATAATTAATTCAATAAGTGATTTTGACCTTTCCAAATCGTTTCATGCATTCACTTAAAGACAAAATCGATATTGAACATTAACAAACCTAACAAATCGTTTCTTATGATTATAATACAAAGTCAACAAGCGATTGATTGGTTAACGATTATAAAGCAAAGACAACAATACGATTCATACAGAAACGATATTAACTTTAATCATCAAGCAATCTTATCGATTTCTTATTTCTAGGTTTTCAAAGTTTCATCAAACTAATAAACAACCTAGTATGATCCAAAAAGCAAAAACCTAACGACCTAGGCTCTGATACCACTGTAGGATTATGTGTGTTCATTGGTGTAATTGTCAGATTACCACCTAACATAATCAACTAGGATCTAGGTGATTTGCAGATGAATCATAAAGAGATCAGGATGATTACCTTATGATTGCAGCGGATTAATCAAAGGAATGTCGAAATCTGCTAGAGCTGATAGAAACCGGCTCCTCCTAGGTATCCACACGCTTACAAGCTACTGGATCAGGTTGCTAGACCAAGCTGGAACAAAAGAGAGAGAGAGGACGGCCAGACCTAAAATTCGCAGACTGCTAGGCTTACTGGCGCCTGGCGCCTGTCCTCTTCCTTATATGGGCCCAAGTGATTAAACTAATGGCCTATTAGGCTTTTGGGCCCAAGACCCAAATCAGACAAAAACCCTGTATTTTGTCTGGCCCAATTCTCTGTACAAATACAGTAAATGCCTTGCATCTTACCGTATTAATTCCATTTAACTTTCCCGTTAGCTATGGTGTGTGACCCATTGGGATCATACAATACTGGTAATAAGTCCTAAACTTATAGATCAAGAGCGGACTCTAGCAAGTCATCATGATCACCCAGTATTTATGACTTATGTCTGATCTCGACACTTATCATACTTTCTAGAGATAGTACAGTAGATTTCAGGACATTCCCAACACCCATTGAGATGAACCGGCAGCGCCGCCCAAGAACAGAGATAGATCAAAGTAGTTTTTGACATAGGCCATCAATCGATCATATTTGATGACATCGCTCCCCTCCAAATAGTCTCTCATCAATCTAAGCTCCGCGTCCTCTGACTCGAACGCAAAAGGGCCCGTAGATTTGAAATTGGCAATCATGTAAAGGTTGCTCCTTGCTTCAAGGTACCGACTTTGTATTCCTTTGGCCGTCGGTTGTTTTGAGAAGATTCCACGAAACTTAGAAAGGCGGAATGCAATATTTTTGAGCATCCCCCTCCTTCCTTTCTCTGTCGCTTCCCTTAAAGCTGCCTCACGGGAAAGTTTCCCCTCTGCAATTTGGGTCCTAAGAATATCAGCTTCGGCGAGAGTTCGTCCTTTTTCAGTATCAAGCGAAAACCTCGCCGCCTCGAACTCAAGCTTATTCTCTTCAAGCAACGTCTTCAACGCGGAAACATAACTTTCCAACCTTCCGTTGTTGATTGAATGCATAGCGAAACGACCTCTGACCCTTTGGATCTTCCTGTCAGATTCAGCGGCATGTCGGTTAACCGATGCCCACGCCTACGACAAGACAAAAAAGAATAATAGAGAATAATTAGTAATTCAAACCAGTAGGGCCGCGAAAGAAGGAAAGATCGCTCTTGTTAAAAGAGAAGAATTCTAACCTTCAGCAAGTCATGTCCTGCATCATCAAGAAAATTGCCGCAAACCATATCCTCATATCTCGCATAGCAGTCTACAAGATGAAGTAAACCTGATATGTCATAGTTTTCTAGGTTATTAACCTTGATATATGTGTATATATTGAGTCTTTAACCTTGTATTTCGAGTCAATCGAGTCTTTTACAGGTTAGCACGAGAATGGAGCAAAGCTAGGAGTTTTGGAGCGTTTCTGGATCATTATGCAAGAAGTCAAAGTTGGAGCCATGCATTGACCTTAATGTCGACCGACGTGTCGACCGACGTTCACTCTTAGTGTCGGTCGACACTAATCCCAACTTGATTTATGCGCGAGATTGAAGTACATCTTTTTAAGAATTGCACAGAAGCCCATAAGTTTCACTATTTCTAATTTAGCCGCAGAACGTGTTTAGACTATTAATTAGGTTTCTGAGAGTTATCTCTCTTATCTTTTGTTCTTTCTTTTGGCTTTTAGAGACTTGGAGAGATATTGCTATTGGGGCTGATCTGCTACTCTGTAACCTTTGAGAGAAGGATTTGGAACCCCCGTTATTTATCTATTTAGTCTTTGGTTTTCTATTCAATTATGTGTTGTTCATTCAATATCATGTATGAGTAGTAACCTTTTTTAGATTTATGGATTCTCGTTAGGATTTTCATGCCTGACTAAATAAGGATTCACAATCAATCTGTTTATCATCTAAGTGGGATTTAAAGCTAATTCTAGACTGATCACTTAGAACTTGGATCTTAGGTTAATAAATTGGCACGAGAGTGTGATTTATAGTCTGATAGAACATAGTGTGAGCATATTGACTAGATACAAAGAGATTTGGTTTAGGAGAATTGTGAACTAAATAACTTTCTATTAATGCCTGACTAGAACTCTAAGATTGCAAAGAGATTTGAATCGTTAGGTTGTTAGACATAGAGAACAATTGCATCGAGAGTTGAATTGTTTGACATTTGTGATTTTAGTTCTTGAACTTGTGCTAAATCCGAATCCTGATTAGTTAGTGTCTGGCATTGTATGATTTCTTGAGAACTTCCTAAGTCTAGCGTTTTTCTCACATTGAAACACAACTTTTATTTACTTGCTATTCACTTCTTTATAAACCATTTGCACCTTCTTAGTTATAGAGAACGAACGAATTTACTATTAGTATTCTGAGAACCATTGTTCCACACCCTAAGTACTACAACATCGACATTGTACACTTGCAGTTAGAGCTAGGGATAATTCTTGACCTATCAAGTTTTTGGCGCCGTTGCCGGGGACATGATCAAACTTAACAGCTCCGTGTGGTCTGACCTCCTTGATTGTAAAGGGACCTGACCAACGAGAACGCAACTTTCCAGGAAACATTTGTAAACGTGAGTTATACAGAAGTACCTGGTCATTCGGTTTGAAGTGGCGTGAGATGATTTTCTTATCATGATATGCCTTTGTACGCTCCTTGTACAGCTTTAAGTTCTCATATGTGTGGTGGCGAATCTCATCCAACTCATTCAGATGTATCAAACGCCTCTCTACTGCAGGTTTGAGGTCGAAGTTCATATGTTTGACATTTGTGATTCTATTTCTTTAACATGTGCTAAATCCGAATCTTGATTAGTTAATGTCTGACTTTGTATGATTTCCTGAGAACGTCCTATGTCTAGCTTTTTTCTCACATCGAAACACAACTTTTATTTACTTGTTATTTACTGCTTTATAACCATTTGCACCTGCTTAGTTATGGAGAACGAACAAATTTCCTATTAGTATTCTGAGAAACATTGTTCGATACCCTAAGTACTATCACATCGACACTGTACACTTGCAATTAGATCTAGGGATAATTCTTAACCTATCAAGTTTTTGGCGCCGTTGCTCTGGTCCTCTGTTTTTATTGATAGCATTCGTTCTATATCTTTTCTAAGCTTTTTATTTTACTTACTTACATGTTTCTGTCTTATTTGTCTTGTTTGTCTTTATTGTTGCAGGAAACCGCGACCAAGCCTACTTAGTGTCGACCGACATCCCATTAGTGTTGACCGACACGCAACTCGGAATCAGGTTTTGACTTCTGTATATGCCTAATCTTCACACCAGAAGCAACCCAGACAAGGAGCTTTTGAATCTCAGGAATTAGGAGCTTGCTAGGCTTGAGAGAACGAACCGGAAAGCGAAGACACAAGCCAAAATGTACCGTGCCGTGATTGTTACTGCGGGTAAAGATGGTGTTCTTCGTGATCGTGAGGGTCATGTCTACAATGACCCAGGACAGAGGTTGGACGCTAATGGACAAGTGATTCAGATACCTGTCAATTAAGTTCCCGCTGGCGCAGAGCTAATAGCTCAGGGGGTGGTAATGCGCAGAATGCTGCACCAGGACGAACTCTAGCTGATTACAACAGACCATATGAGTTCTACGCTAATCGATCTGCGATTAGACCCCCTGAAATCGAGAGGAACGACTTTGAGATGAAAACATCCTACTTTTCTCTTGTTGGACAGAAAATGTTCCATGGATATCCCAATGAGCATCCCATGGACCACATGAAGAGGTTCAAGGATGTTGTGACTAGTATGAATCATGAAAGATTCAGCTCAGGCTTCCTACACAATAAGTTATTCCCACACTCTCTTGGTGGGGAGGCTGCTGACTGGTTGAAGCAGGTACCAGCTGGTACTCTTACTACTTGGGATGCTACCAAGAAGGCCTTTCTGCAGAATTTATATGATGATGGCATATCGGATCAGATTAGAAGTCAGATACCCAGTTCAAACAGGGTCCTACTGAGGGTTTTAAGACTGCTTGGGTTCGCTTCAGAGCATATCAGAGAGACTGTCCACACCATGGCTTCCCACAGGTTCAGCTGCTGAACATCTTCTTTACTGGTGTAGACTGGAGATACCAGATAGCCTTGGATGCTTCCAGCAATGGGAACTTCAAAACAAGGTCTCCTGAGAAAGCTTGTGAGCTAATTGACAACTTGGTAACTAGTAATAGTACCAAGAATGCAGACTTTGAGAGGCAGCAGCTTGCATGTACAATAGGTGGAGCTCAGTTTGCTGAAATGCAGAAGAAATTGGACACTATGCACAGTCTTCTGATGAATAAGAAGCAAGTCAGTTTGGCTGAGGATGTTGAGATCTATAAACCAGCTGCAGAGTATGAGGAAGAGGATGTCAACTTTGCTGGAGGAAATGGTTTTACAGGTCAGAGGTTTGGGAATCAGCAGGGTAACAGACCCTACACTGATAATGGTCAGAGTAGTGCCTTTACGGGCAATGAAAACTCTTTTGGCTTTGTTCAGAAACCTGCGTTCCAGAAGCCTTTTTGGCAAAACAACTCCTACCAAAGGACTTATGAAGCTTCTTCCTACCAGATACCTCTTGCACCTACACATGAGAGCAGATCGGAAGCTATGATGGAGCAACTCCTTGAGGGATAGACAAAGACTACAGTGGACTTCAAAAAGAAGATAGATATGATATACACTGATATGAATAGGAAGTTTGAGTCTTTGAGCACACATATGAAACAATTGGATACTCAGGTTGCTCAGACTGCTGGAGCTGTTAAGACGCAAGATGGATTCCTTCCTGGAAGGAGTGATGCGAATCCTAAGCATCAGTGCAATGCCATAACATTAAGGAGTGGAACAAAGCTGCAAACCGTTCCTAAAAAGCAGTTGAATGCTAATTAACTCGTGGAGCTAGAAAAATAAGAAGAAGAAGAAGAAGAAGAGAATGCTGTCGAGAGGGTAATGTCGGGCAACGTTAACCCTGAGTATCGACCGACATTAACTTCTTCGAATTCTCGTGACGAATAGAAATCGACCAGGGTCGATTATGAGACCGACAACAAGGGAAAATCGGTCGATGTCGACCGACATCAAAACAACGTCGATCGACATCAAGCTCGTACAGGGTCAGATGCTGTGAAAAAGACCCATGTTGCTGATGGGAAGGTTTATAAACCCAAGATACCTTTCCCAAGTAACCCGAGGAAGTCTAAATTCGAGCGATATGAAGCTAGATACAAAGCTTTGCTGAGCAAGCTAACTCTTCCAGTGCCGTTGATTGATGCTATCAACACTACTTCAGTGGTTAAGAGATTCTTCAAACAGATGCTGACTTCTGATATGGGTGATGAGGAGTGTGTGACTTCTGTAGCGCCGTCATTCAGGACCGAATTCCAAGGAAACTGAAGAACCCATGAAGCTTTGTCTTGGACTGTACTATCTTCAGAGATAGGTTTGAGAGATCGTTGTGTGATCTGGGATCGAGCGTCAATCTGATGCCATATTCAGTTGCTAAGCAGATGGGGATGACAGACTTTGCACCTACTAGGATCTCTTTGATTCTAGCTGATTATTCTATCAGGATTCCCGAGGGTCTGTTAGAGGATGTACCAGTGAAGATTAATGGATGTGTGATTCCTACAGATTTTTTAGTCTTGTAGTATAATGATGAGCCTAAAGATCCTCTTATATTGGGCAGACCATTCTCTGCTACAGCTGGTGCTATCATTGATGTGAAGCAGGGGAAGATTGGATTGAATGTGGGTGATCTGGTGATGAATTTTGATATGGACAAGCTGATGAGACACCCTATGATTGGTGGATAGACATTCTATGTGGATACATTGGACAATTTGGCTGTAGAATTCTCCATCAGATGCATCTGCTGATTCTTTAGAGAGAGATTTGATGGGTGCTGAGCTGGATTTGGAGATTCAGGATGGCACTACTGTTGAGTATGTCAGATTGATGGACGCTAGTGAGAAGGTGATGCAGTTGGTAGCTCAGGAGGAATTGGTTTGCACTTCACAGAAAGCTGCAACACTTGGAGATTGGAGCGAGGAAAAATCTCCGAAGATTGAGCTGAAACAACTACCTGCAGGCCTCAAATATGCATTTCTCGGTCAGAATTCTACTTAACTGTTTAATGCTTATTGGAATAACGCAGAACTCACCCTCTTGCTAAGTAAGCTGCGCAAGCATCGCAAAGCTCTTGGCTATTATCTTGATGATATTTCACGTATCTCTCCAGACTTGTGCATGCATAGGATACATCTTGAGGACGAGAGTATGTTATCAATTGAGAATAAGAGGCGTCTGAATCCTAACTTGAAAGAGGTTGTGAAGAAGGAGATAATGAAGCTGCTACATGTTGGGATCATCTATCCTATTTCAGACAGTGATTGGGTCAGTCCGGTTCATGTGGTTCCTAAGAAAGGAGGAGTTACTGTTGTGAAGAACGACAAGGATGAGTTGATTCCTACACATAGGATCACTGGTCAAAGGATGTGCATTAATTACAAGAAGTTGAAAGCAGCTACCAGAAAGGATCACTTCCTACTACCTTTCATCGATCAGATACTGGAAAGGTTGGCAAACCATCCATACTACTCCTTTTTGATGGTTATTCTGGTTTCTTTCAGATCCCTATTCATCTAGAGGATGAAGGGAAGACCACTTTTACATGTCCCTATGGCACTTTTGCATATCGCAGAATGCCATTTGGATTGTGTAATGCTCCTACTACCTTCCAGAGATGCATGATATCTATATTCACATACATGATTGAGGACTTCATGGAGGTCTTTATGGAGATTTCTCTGTCTACGGATCATCCTACCACACTTGTATGGATAATCTGTGTAAGGTGCTGGCTAGATGTGAGGAAAAGCACCTGGTTCTGAATTGGGAGAAGTGTCATTTTATGGCCAGAGATGGCATTGTACTTGAGCACAGAGTATATGAGGCAAGGATTGAGGTTGATCGAGCTAAGATCGAGGTGATGACATGGCTGCAGCCGGATTCGGTTAAGGGAGTGAGAAGCTTTCTTGGGCATGCTTTATCAAGGACTTCAGCAAGATATCTAGACCACTCAATGCACTTCTCTGCAAAGATGTGAAGTTTGAGTTCAAATATGAGTGTCATTGTGCATTCCCGGAGCTGAAACAGGCTTTGATTTCTGCTCCAATTGTGCAACCTCCAGGCTGAGATTTTCCTCTCGAGGTAATGTGCGATACTAGTGACAACGCAGTTGGAGCTGTACTTGGTCAGAGAAAGGATAAGAAGCGTCATGCTATCTACTATACTAGTAGAACTCTTGATGATGCGCAGAGGAACTATGCCAAAACTGAAAAGGAGTTGCTAGCAGTTTTCATTGCCTTTGAGAAGTTTTGTTCATATCTGATTGGATCTAAGGTGATTGTGCACACAGACCATTATGCACTTAAGTATTTGATGCAAAAGAAGGATGCTAAGCCAAAGTTGCTTCGATGGATTCTAGTTCTTCAAGAGTTTGATATCGAAGTGAGAGATAAGAAAGGAGTAGAAAATGGTGTAGCTGATCATCTCCTAAGGATCAGGATCGATGAGGACATCTCTATAGATGATTTTCTACCTAAGGAGAACATCTACATGGTTGAGATAGGTTTTCAAACAGAATATGCAAGAATTATGCATTCTACCCGAGTCTCATGACGAGTGTCGGTCGACGTTAAATTGCCGTCGGTCGACATTGAACTCGAAAAAAGAAAAAAAAATCAACTGAGGTCGACATTCCCTGGCCGATTAGGAACAACGTCGACGGACATCAGTAGCAACGTCGGTCAACATCAACTGCAGACGAGCAAGGATGGTTTAGATGGTCCACTTGACCTGTTTATAGCAGCAGTTACCCAAGGTTCTCTCTCTAATAGACCTTGGTATGTGATAGGGTCAAAAATTAATCCTATTCTACTGCAAGTGCACAGTTAATGCAATTGTAGTATGTAGGGTATCGAATCCACAAGGACTCTAGGCAACGATAGAATTAAGAACAGTCGAGTTAAACTAGGAGAAAGTATGTGATAAACTAAAAACAAAGCAGAAAAGTAAATCAAGTTGCAGGATTGGTTTGAAAGCAATTAACTAAAAGCGCTAAGTCTAGAGGGTTCTCAGGAAATAAGACAAGCAGATAAATTATTCAGTCAGGATCAATAAAGTACTATTCTAGAACTCAAACACGGATATAGAACTAACCAACTTTCGTTGTGAGAATTCTCTAAGTCTAATAGCAGAAATCCAAATTTCTTTGTAATTCCTAACAGATTAAACTAGCTTTAAGTTCAGGTTCGATATGTTCACAATCCAATTAAACCAAATTTCTTTGTGAGTAATTCAATTACTCAACCTAAATAGTTCAGATTCTAAATCACACTTTCGTGTCAATTTAACAACCTAAGATCTAGATTCTAAGTGATCAAGTTAGAAACTAGTGTTAAGCAAAATTTAGATTGAAGAACAATTATGATATGAATCCTTAACTGAAATAAATAAATCTAGCAAGTCATGAAATCCCTAATGAGAATCCCTAAACCTAACTATGAATCTACTCAGACATAGAATATGAAAACATAATCAATGAATTAATAGATTGCATAAATAAAGGGTAAAGATAGGGGTTCAAAATCTTCTCCAAAAAGCAGAAAGCAGTACAGGATTAGATCAGCCCCAAAGCTCTAAAAATCTCTATGCACAAAGTATAAAAGCCTAAGTAAAAAGTCTGACAAAGCGTCACTAAAAACTGATGTAAAAACCTAATTATATAAGCTAATCACGTCTTGGGGCTTCTTTGTAATTATCAAGAACTTCTGGGCAAAACTGTGAATTCCTCATTCTTCATTAAACCGCCGAGGAAGGCATCTCTCTAGTGTGTCGATCGATGCACAATGTGTGTCGATCGATGCATTACTCTGTTTTGGACAGTGAACTCTATCTCTCGGGTCAAAACACAAAAATGCTCCAAAAAGCTCCATAAACTCCAAATCTGCTCCAAACGTGCTAATACATGTAAAAGACTCTAAAGCAACACTAAAAGACTCTAAAACATACTTATATCATGGTCTAAAACCGGTAAAAACCATGATATATTAGTATGATGATATAGCTAATTACCTTTCTGCAGAGGATGAGCCCGAAGTCCTTAAAGGCTATGTGAAGAAGAAATTTCTTCTAGAATCAGGCCTTACTATAGGGATGAGCCATATTTATACAAGCACTGCTCTGATGGTATCTACAGACGTTGCATCGCAGATTCTGAAGTTAAGAATGTGATGTATCACTGCCATGATTCTAAGTTTGCTGGAAACTTTGCTACTTTCAAGACAATGCCCAAGGTTCTTCAAGCAGGCTTCTGGTGGCCTACAATTTTTAAGGATGCTCAGTTGTTTGTCTCGCAGTGTGATGTCTGTCAGAGGAGAGGCAAGATAAGCAAGAGACATGAATGTCACATAATTTCATCTTGGAGGTTGAAGTCTTTGACTGCTGGGGCATCGATTTCATGGGACCATTCCCATCTTCGTATGGAATAAGTATATCTTGGTTGCTGTGGACTATGTATCTAAGTGGGTTGAAGCGATTACTAGTCCGACCAACGATTCTTCGGTAGTTCTTAAGCTGTTTAAGACTATCATCTTCCCAAGATTTGGAGTGCCTAAGATTGTGATAAGTGATGGTCGCAACAAGGTCTTCGAGAGGCTTCTTAAGAAGCATGGTGTAAATCATTGTGTGGCTACTCCATATCGCCCTCAGACTAGCTTACAGGTTGAAGTCTCCAACAGACAGACCAAGAAGATTCTGGAGAAGACAGTGGGAAAGACTAGGAAGGATTGGTCTGCTAAGCTGGATGATGCGTTATGGGCCTATAGGACTGCGTTCAAGATGCCACTTGGGACTACACCGTTTCACCTCCTCTATGGGAAATCTTGTCACCTTAAAGTTGAGCTTGAGCACAAGGCTAGATGGGCTGTCATACATATTTACTTCGACCTCAAACCTGCAGCAGAGAGGCGTTTGATACAGCTGAATGAGTTGGATGAGATTCGCCACCATGCATATGAGAACTCAAAGCTGTACAAGGAGCGTACAAAGGCATATCATGATAAGAAAATCATCTCATGCCACTTCGAACCGAATGACCAGGTACTTTTGTACAACTCACGTTTACAATTGTTTCCCGGAAAGTTGCGTTCTCATTGGTTAGGTCCCTTTACCATCAAGGAGGTCACACCACACGGAACTGTTATCTTGGTGAATTCCAAAGGTGAGGAATTCACTGTCAACGGGCAAGGGCTGAAACACTATTGGGCGAAAGCTAAGATTCCAGAAGGAGACATCGTTCATCTGGATGATCCACCCACTGCCTAATCTCAGTCCAGTCAAGCAAATGACGTAAAACAAGCGCTTGGTGGGATCCAACCCACTGGTAAGTTGTAAATAATAAGACTTGTTGGTTTTTATTTTTTATTTTTGGATTTTTGGTGAATTTTTGATAAGTTTCGTAGGACCAAAGACACTCAAGAATAAGTGTCGACCGGCGTTGCTGGGTAGTGTCGGTCAACATTGGGGTCGAGATTTTTTAGCACGAACGATAATCGACCAAGGTTGATTACCCAGGTCGATTGGGGGTATAGACAATTAACGTCGACTGACGTTAATCTTTGATGTCGTTTGACGTCGACAGTTTCGAGGTAAGTTGCTTTTAAATATCGCGACAGACATCATCTTCCCCAAAATTTTCCCCATCGCAAAAAAGCTTCCAAAATCGCCACTTCCTTCGATCTTAACTGATTTTAGTGATTCAAAGTGCTAGATTGCTTTATTTTTCATCCTCTATCCAATTCTAGTCTCTGATTACTCTATCTGCGAAGGTATGTCTCTCAATCTCCCTATTTTTTCAATTCGGCCCTAAGGTGAAAAACTTTGAATTTTGCCTCAAATAGCTTGCTTCTATGGTTGATTCTTGCCTATTTAGGTTGTACTAGAGGTATTATTGGGTCCCAATATAGATTTCGTGGTTAATTAGAGAGTTCCGGAAAAAAATTCGATTTCATGACGAACTCCATCGTTCGCTGATTATGTAGCGATTTAGGACGAAATTGGATGGAAATTGGGAGATATCGATGATGTGGATGATTGTATAGACTCAATTTGATGATCTATTGACTTTGAAAATTTATTATTTTTGAGTCTCATTCTCGGGTTGTCTGTTTTGTCTTGCAGATGGCAACACGAAAGCAATCTAAGCGAGCGAGGAAAGCTACCGAAGCCTCTTCTTCTGGTTCCTCACGAAAGCGGGAATACGCTGCAGCTGATACTCATGCTCCAAACCCTCAGACGCGCCCACCTTGGCTAAGGAGCGAGAAGCTGAAGATCCCATACAACCGCGTTTGGGAACATGATCCTGAGATCGAGTACAAGAAGGATACATGCAACTACATGCAGATTTCAGAGCAGTGGGATGATTCTCTGTTTTACAACGCCTGGATAGGGGTCAACATAGTTCCCACCAGATTTTCTTCTCACACCACTATGAAGAGGCTGAAAAATTCGACCAGATGTTCTCCGCATCTTGAGGACGATTGGCTTAGATACCATCTGTACCAAGCAGTACGACATGCACAAGGAGCTTTTCAGGCAGTTCATGGATATAGTCAGGGTGTATTACACCAATGAGATGGTCCGTAAGGCTTCTGAGGGAACCCTGACATTCATGGCTAAAGGTGTGAGGTACAGGATCACTATTCTTGAACTATGTGACATCTATGAGTTTGACAGGACTAAAGATAGAGGGAATCTGCCTGAGCAGTGGCGAGACGTACATATGTTTTGTCACATTTGGTAATGGGATCTACAACTCCCAAAAGACCAGACAGTCCGCGGTGAGGCATCCTGTATTGAGGTATCTTGTACGCCTGTTTGTCAACACCATCATATGCAAGATATGGAACCCGGGATGATAAGGATAGCTGAGCTGTTATTTCTGTATTTTGGGATTGGTCACATCATCGACATAGAGGAGTATCAGGACGCCCATTTGACAGCAGATGTGAACATGGGAGCGGTATTTGCACATCATTTGGAGGAGCTTAAGACCAAGTCATTCCTAGGGAAAGGACCAAAGACAGATTCAATCGGAAGCCTCTTGACTCTTATCTTTGACCACTTTCACATCAGCAATAGTCTTCTCAAGATCTTCACCACACGGTCTACTATAGACATAGAACATTTGAGCAATGCTCATTGGCTAAAGGGAAACATCAAGAAGGGAGAGCTGTTGTGGCACTTTAATGACTCATCTGGCGTGACGCGCTTGTTTCCTCTTCCAGACATTAGACTCACAGGCATTACATATGAGCCTCTGATACTTAGTTTCCACCCTTCTGAGGAGCTTTGTCAACCTTGTGGAGCTGCTCCTTCTGCTGATGAGGACGAGGCTGTTTCTGGTATTGATGAGGATGATGACTATGGTATCCCCGACCCTTCGATGGGACCACATGACATGCCATCTGGAGAACGGAAGGAGTGGATGACTTCTACGATCAAACAACTCTGGAAGGGCGTTTTTAGGTGCTCCTTTAAACGCCCACCACGTATCTCCCACCCAAGTTGACGCCATCGCGAGCCCACCCCACCCGCACCTGACACTTCAGAGGATGAGGAGATAGAGGAGGATGCTGATTTTGATGAGATGGATGATGAGAGCTCTCAGGAGTTCTAGATCCTCCATTGCTGTTGGTTCTATTTTTCTTTTCTTTTCTTTTTCTTTTGTGTTCTTGAGTCGTTTTTATGTCTTTATTTGAGTCTATTTGTTAGTCCAATCAACTTGGAACTCGGATCTTATGAGTTTATGCATTGCATTGTTGCTTCTAATGTTGCTTTGAGTGATCTAACACAGCTACCAGTGACGTTTTTGAGTGCTAAATCACTAACCTGACATTCCACGTTTAGTTGTCGTAAGTCTGACAATCCGACTTTAGTGTCAACCGACGTTCATCATTGATGTCGGTCGACATCGGTTACGATCACATGTATGAATTTTTGACTCAATTATCCGATTATTTCAAATTGATTTCAGCCAAACCCAAGCTGCAATTGCATTGAGGCCAATGCGGTTTAAGTGTGGGGGAGGTGGTTACTAACGACGTGTTTTCTTTTCTTAGTGTCAATCCATTGTTTTTAAACTTGTTTTATTGAGTCAAAATTAGTTGGAAACTAGGATTCTTCGAGGAAATTTTTACATTAATAGGATCCTAAGTGACCATTGGACAGACTTGCAGTAGCTATATGACTATTAGAAAACCACACACGGATCAACCTACCAAGGATACCCATATCAATTCAAGTATTCAGAGGAACCATTACTAACTTCACCACTAATCTTGACTTAATTTTCTTACCCACGGGCTTGGTACACATTAGATCGGACTCCTTAGTCAGTCTTGAAAGATCTATAAATCTGTTTGAGTATGGTTCCCTTCTCCCTTCCTTTCAAGCAAAGTAAAAAAAAAAAAGTTCTAAACTGCGGATAAGCTAGTAGCTTCGAAATGATCACGTGAGTGGTAGTTACCCCTATTACCTCATGTGCTTCATGGAATGTGTCCAAAGTAATACCCCAATGAGGGAATATCAACTGATAAAAAAAATGATACCCAAAGGGGAAAAATCAGCTGCTGAAGTGAGAAAAGGGAGAAGAAAGGAACCAGAAGTTGACAGTAGGCAATTAGGGAACTGCTGAGTAAGAGTCCATGTCTCATTTGATCGATACCCCCCTCGGTGAGACCACATGTAATATTTACAGAAGTTAGTATGGTGAATTTGTAGTTTACTTGTCTTGAATGTGGAGTTTACTTGGGGTAGTTGATAAGTGTGGGGGGAAGTACATTGTGGTCTTGATCTCTGCGGGAATGTTTTCATGTGGATTACTAAGTGAATGTGATGTTCTTAGGACGAAAGGAGTTTCTGTAATTTCAAACCTCTTTTTCATACTTTGGTTTTTTGTTTGCTTGAGGGCAAGCAAAAGCTAAGTGTGGGGAGTTAATATATCATGGTTTTTCTAGGTTTTTAACCATGATATATGTGTATATATTGAGTCTTTAACCTTTTATTTCGAGACTATCGAGTCTTTTACAGGTTAGCACGGGAAAGGAGCAAAGCTATGAGTTTTGGAGCGTTTCTGGAGCATTCTACAAGAAGTCAAAGTTGGAGCCGAGCATTGACCTTAATGTCGACCGACGTTCAATCTTAGTGTCGGTCGACACTGATCCCCAACTTGATTTATGCGCGAGGTTGAAGTACATCTTTTGGAGAATTGCAAAGAAGCCCAGAAGTTTCACTATTTCTAATTTAGCCCCAAAACGTGTTTAGACTATTAATTAGGTTTTGAGAGTTATCTCTCTTATATTTTATTCTTGCTTTTGGCTTTTGGAGACTTGGAGAGATATTGCTATTGGGGTTGATCTGCTACTCTGTAACCTTTGAGAGAAGTTATTTATCTATTCAGTCTTTGGTTTTCTATTCAATTATGTGTTGTTCATTCAATATCATGTCTGAGTAGTAACCTTTGTTAGATTTAGGGATTCTCGTTAGGATTTTCAAGCCTTGTTAGATATCTGACTAAATAAGGATTCACAAATAATTTGTTTATCATCTAAAGAGATTTAAAGCTATTTCTAGACTGATCACCCAGAACTTGAATCTTAGGTTAATAAATTGGTACGAGAGTGTGATTTATAGTCTGATAGAACTTAGTGTGAGAAATTTTACTAGATACAAAGAGATTTGGTTTATGAGAATTGTGAACTAAAGAACTTGCTATTAATGCATGTCTAGAACTCTAAGATTGCAAAGAGATTTGAATCGTTATGTTGTTAGACATAGAGAACAATTGCATCGAGATTTGATTTGTTTGACATTTATGATTCTAGTTCTTGAACATATGCTAAATCCGAATCCTGATTAGTTAGTGTCTGACACTGTATGATTTCCTGAGAATTTCCTAAGTCTAGCGTTTTTCTCACATAGAAACACAACTTTTACTTACTTGCTATTTACTGCTTTATAACCATTTGCACCTGCTTAGTTATAGAGAACAAACGAATTTCCTATTAGTATTCTGAGAACCATTGTTCGATACCCTAAGTACTACAACATTGACACTGTATACTTGCAGTTAGAGCACAACACCCGCACAAAAATTTGTTACCTCAGCTGGGTCAAACCGAATCGGCTCCGAGTCAGGTTGAGGAACCTCGACGTCTTTGCGATGCTTCTTCTTCCGTCGCCGCTTGGACTTAGGCCCAACGGCCTGATCCGTTAACCCGGAGACCGGTCCTTGAGGGACTTTGGGAACGGCCGTCTTCCGACTAATATCAAGACCATTGTCAGCAACTAAGATACCTTTCTCAAGCGTCGGGTCTTGACCATTCCTTTGGTCGCCCCCGTAAAAATTGAACCCAATGAGCGGAGCTCAGCTATTGAGCCACGTAGTGAGCGGATGTGTTTCTTGCACCGGCTCCTCGTCATGTCGTTCCTCTTCGGCCGACCGCTCCTCGACCCTCGCCTCATAATGCACCAATTCCATTCTCCTCGCTTGAGAAACTCTTTCGTAAGAAAATCTTCTGTTCCAATCCATTCCTTCGGCTTGAAAATTCTCGACTAGATCCGATAGACACGACAGAATGAGGTATGGCACTGCAAAAAAGAAAAGAAAACAAAAGAGTTAAGGACCAGCAAGCGACAGACCAAAACGGCCCAAAGTCAAATGACTAAATCAGCTACCAAAGTTTCCCCATTTCGACTTCATCAATCGGGTGCAACCCTTCTCGACGGATGCTTCCTCGATCAACACATAAAGAAAGCAATTCCTCCACTGAGGATCCTTGCTTTAAAAAATCGTGACAATCGCCCGATGCTGGCGGGGTCTGAGATAATGTTCAAGGCCACCTTTTACTGTCATTCATATAACCGACATGTTCTAAATATGCAATACTCGAAGATCCACCTCACATTCTAAGCTACAGACCACTGGCCCAATCAGATGTTGCAAGACACGAGGAGTGAGTTGTGTAAGAGCCAGTCCGTGACGTCGAAGATAGCGGACTATCAGCCTGTGAGGCGGAAACCACATGAAGCAAGACTTGAAAAACTATTCAAACAAGGAGAAATAACCATCTGGCAGGGAATCAACTCGGTCTGAAGGCGACAGAATCATGAACTTTCCTTCTTTAGAAACTCCGAAATGTTGCCGAAGTTCCTTGCCTAATTCTTCCGAGGATAAGGTGGAACCAGGAGGATCCAAAATCTCTTTCTTCTCGTTTTTATCCTTTTGCCAAACCACTTTTCACTTTGACTTAGGATAACCCCAACAGTGCATGTCTTCCTCTTGGCTTACATGAACATCCTCAAGCTCCTATTTGATTGGTGGCCCGCTTACCAGGGAAGAAGAGTTCATGCGGGAGTAATTATCACCAACGCAATAATCATTATTCAGAAATGGGACACCCGCTTAGAAGGTGGAATCACCCGCAAATACCCTCGAGGAACATGGTCGATTGGCATGAGGCCTAGCCGGCCGCCAAATTCCGGAAGACTCGCCTTCGGAAGAAAGACCGGCATGCCCATACCTCAGTACATGATTTTTCGCACCGCTGGGCCCCTCCATTGAAAAACACAACAAAGCAAGGATCCAAACTTGTAGGAAGTTTGAAGACTCCAAATTACACCAAAAGACTCAAGATTGCCCAAGAACGGTCAAGGCTAAGGGATGAAACCTTGTCAAAGCCCAAAAAAACTAGAAAGAAGCTAGAGAGACAAGTTACCTTAGAAAATTTCTTTGTGGTGAAAGTGTGAGGAGTGAAGTAAAGAATAGTGAATATTTAAAGATTTTACAAAGGCATGGAGCCTTAATAATGATTACACCTGATTACCTTAGCATAATCATGCTTAGGCTAATCATGCAGGAACTTATCATGATTAGGCATGGCCTCAAAATCGGCCATACTTTGCAAGGATGATCCGTTTACGACCAACGGGTCCGACAGACCCTCGAACATGCATTAACCGATCCATATCGTCCCGCTCAGAGATCGTAATGAAGCCTGCCCAAAAATACCATTTCCAAAAAACCAATCTTGCTCGACATACCAATCATTGAAAAAACCATGACAAAAATTTGGATAAGTTTCTTTCATGGATAAACTGTCATCAAAGAGAGAAACGGCTATACCAAAATATTCGAATTTTTTTTTTCGCCACGACTATTTAAACCTCGCCATCATCGCACTTGAGTTTAACGAACAGGGGGGCTAACTGTTTGGGTCAAAATCCCACTCAATGAAATCAATTGTCGAAACGGGTTAAACAATCAGAAATAGCCATTTTCCGCATGGACAACACTTCGTATGGATAATATGTCATACGAATAATGTTTTAGGCAAACCGTACAAAACCACTTAGCCAAACTACCAAGCAATCAAAACTGCTTGTATGGGTTGTTCTGACAAACATATCACTCAAAAGAATCCACGGACAAGCACAAACACTTGGACGAACAACCTACTCAGAAGTTTCCAGAAGAACAATATGCTCGAATAGTCTGACTAGGACAACCTACTCGGAAATTCCAAGCAGGACACTCTGCTCGGAAATCCGAGCAGGATACACTGCTCTAATAATCCGAGCAGGATACACTGCTTGGAAAATCCGAGCAAAATGCATTTTTCGGAATTTCTGAGCACATTGCACTGCTCGGAATTTCCGAGCAGGATCCATTCCTCAGATGTTACAAGCAGAACACACTTCCTCGGAAGTTTCGAGCAGAATACATTTCCTTGGAAGTTTCAAGAAGAACACACCTCCTCGGAAATTCCTAGCACAACACATTTCTTCGGAAGTTCCGAGAAGAACGTATTTCCCGAATCTTCCGAACGGACACTTTGGTTAGGCTAGCTGCTCGGATGCTCGCTGACATCTTCCTTTGAATGTGCCTCAAGCGGCAATCCATCTTCGTAACGATGGCTTATACATTACTAGCCGTTAACAAAATCGTCGAAAAAGTTATACGAAATACGAACTTGGGTCGAACCCGCAAGACTCGTATTTCTTAGAATTTGGGCGGGATTAAGAAGACTTACACCTAAACGGACTCGGGTCGTCCCTTCTCGGCCCATTTGATAGATAAAATTAAACAGCAAAAGGATAATTACAAAAAGGGAAAGATAAACTCGAAGAAGAATAGAGGAAGATAAATCCAAGCAAAAAGAGAAAAATCCGAGAAGAAAATTAAAATCCCAACATAAATGGAATATGTGATAACATGTAGATTTCTAGAAATCTTGCAGGCGAATATCCTCGACACTGACTCGCCGCGACTATATAAGATGAAGGACTTACTACGATCAAATTATCTCAAAAAACTCTAGCAACTAGACTTAGACTTTTCTTTAACCTCATGCGCTTTGTACTCTCTTTTCTGTCAAACAAATTAAGAAAATATCCTCCGGGTCTCTTTTCGTGTCGTATACTTTAGATTATTCTATTCCCTAAAAGTTTGATCTACAAAAATTGACAGTGCGAGTTTCGACTCTCACAGTCACTAACATGGAAAACTTCACCCGCAACAATGTATTGTATCTACCTCAATTCCAAACTCTTAAAGACGTGGAAGAAAGGAAAAACAGAGAATTGATACTCATTTTAAAAAAGGTCATCGATTTTCACCTTGAAAAACACTTTAATGACCTGTGAAATCTTCATAATGAGAAAACCCATTAAATTCATATGATCTGATTCTTACAATCCTGATAATCAAAATCTTGGTCTTAACCAAGAAACTCAAAAACATGATTCGCGATTTCCTTCAAGGCATCTCAATCGAAAAAATAAACATGACTGATTTTGGATCCCTTCATCTTCCTAACCAAATCCGACCTCTGATGGTAGATTTGATAAGATTTAATTCATAATGCACCAACTCATAGTGAACCAAGAGCTAATGCGAGATAACTTCACTACTAAAAGCGGAAACACATCCTAGTTGTAACTTGCAATAAAATATGGAGAAAATGAGGCAGACCTTAGCAAAAACATTGACAAAGAGGCCTTCACATGAAAAATCCTTGGAGAAGATGAAAAACCACTACCACCTCTACGTATCTACATACCAAAACCTGCTTATCCAACAATCACTCATATAATGAAAAAGGAAAAGGAGAGAGTTAAACTTAAAGAGTTGACCGAACAGTTAATTATGAGACTACCTTTTATTGAAACTTGTGCAATGATGTCACCTCTAAGTAAGTATATAAAAAACATCTTTTCTAAGGTGGCATGTTAATTACGCAAAAATGTAGTTCCGTTATACAAAACTGAATGCCTCGAAAACGAGGAGATCTGAGAAGTTTTGTACTTTCGTGTACAATCAAAGGCGAGAAGTTTGAACATGCCCTATGTGATTTAGGATCAAGCATAAATATGATGCCCTTATCTGTTTAAAAACGTCTAGGGTACCACGTTTTTGAACCTGCAAAAATCACATTAATCCTCGCAGATAGGTCAGTTCGAACGCTAGTGGGAGTCCTTTCAGCCATCCCTACACTGGAGAATGCTCTATTCCCACTGATTTCGTTGTACTAGAACTTAAAAAGACCCTAAAGATCCCCTAATATTAGGAAGACCCTTCCATTCCATAGCTGGAGCAATCATAAATATACCACGGGATCATCACTTAGGTGATTTTTAATGAACTTTGATATGAATAAAGCTTTAGATTCACCCTTAAGTGGTTAAATCTTTTGTCTTTATGAGCTTGCATAGCAGCTGAAGAATTTTATGAAGAAATCCTTTATAATGATTTTTGGAAATTGTTATAACTATTAAAAGAGATGATGAAAATATTCTAAATGAATCAACTGAAAGTTGTGTGAAAATGACCAATGAGGCGGAGAACTATGACAAGCTAAGTGGCATATCTTGCTTTAGGAGAAGGTAAAGAAGTTCCTAACTCACCCATATATACCCTAAAAGCGATAGCTGATCCATGGAGTGAGCTCAAAGCACCTAAAGTTTAACTAAAACCACTTCATGTTGGTCTTAAGGTTAAATTTTTAGGACCAATTCTACTTACCATGTGATAAAAAATTATGGTCTAAGCAATGATGAAACCAAAATGCTTGTATGTGAGCTGAGAAAGCTGATAAAAGAATTAGGACACTCACTAGATGATATGGGAATCACACCAGGGCTATGTATGCAAAAGACCAATCTAGAAGAAGGTTCAAAATACTAGATAGAACCTCAAGGAGGCTGAATCCAAACTTGAAGGATGTTGTGAAGAAACAAACATGAATTGGAATCATCTTCCCCATCTCATATAGTGCATGGGTAGCTCGTCCACGTCGGTCTCAAGAAGGGGGGAGTAACAATCACTAAATAACAAGGACGATATGATAGCTACGAGAACAATAATTGGACATCGCATGTGAATTGACTATCGAAAATTGAATTCGGCAGAAAGAAAGGTCCATTTTCTTCTCCTTTTCATCGACCAAATTCTTGAAAGATTAGCTAATCACAAATTTTACTTATTTCCAAATGGATTCTAGGGGTCGACCTGAGGATCAATAAAAGACGACATTCACATTTCTCTATGGCGTGTTTGCATATCTTAGGATGTCATTTTGTTCGTGTAATTCACCTGCGAATTTTCAACGGTGCATTTAACGATCTTCACATAATATATTGAAGACTTCATGGATGTTTTTATTGATTCTTTCTCCATTTATGGATACTTATTTAAAAACATGTTTAGCAAACCTTGGGAAGGTTTTACAAAGGTCTGAAGATAGGCATTTAGTGTTGAATTAGAAAAAGTGTCGTTTCATGGTAAGACGCAAAATAATCTTAGGTCATAGAATGAATAGAAGTAGACAAACTAAAAATCGAAGTTATGATAAGTCTACAACCTCCCACAAATGTGAGAGGAATCCTCAGTTTCCTAGGATATGCTGGATACCATAGACGATTCATCCAAGATTTCTCTCAGATAGCTAGACCTCTTACGCGCCTCATGGGTAAGGATACAAACTTCGAGTTCAATGAAAAGTGTCGTTCTCCTTTCCATAAAATCAGAAACGCACTAGTCTCAGCACCAATTGTCAAACCACCTGATTGGGGAAAACAATTTGAAATAATGTGTGATGCAGAAGATTGTGCAGTAGGAGCAGTCCTTGGGAACAGGAAGGAAAAAAAACTGCACTTAATCTACTACGAGTCAAGAACATTGGATGAAGCTCAGTTCAACTACGCAATAACGAAGAAGGTGATGTTAGCATTAGTTTGTGCATTTGATAAATTATAATCCTATCTTATCGGATCAAAGGTAACTGTCCACATGGATCATGCATCAATATGTTACTTAATGACAAAGAATGATGAAAAGCTACGTCTAATTCGATGGATACTCTTACTTCAAGATGAAAGAAATAAAATTGCATTAAAACATTAATCTTGTTGTTTATGAAGACTTAAACCTAAAAATGGCAAAATAAAACTTACGAGAAGAGAAGATCCCTAAAAATTAGACTAAAAGACTATTTATAGGGAAGGGCTCCAAGTGGTGGCATCGGGCACGTCAAGTCGTGGGCAGCAAACCGAGGGATCCACTGGTGAAGAAATGAGGCTTGGACGTGCGGCATGCATCTGCTTCATATGGTTTATCATGAAAATGACTATGCTAAAAGGCCTAAAATATGAACACATCAGTTCCCCCAAACTGTATTTTGCTTGTCCTCAAGCAAACAATCTGGAGAGAAAGACTCTTGATAATCAATTACTTCTTTCTGAATATAGCTTTTGAAACTAGGCGAGCCTTATATCTTTCCACGTTACTGTTTACATCCCTTTTGGTTTTAAAAATCCATTTACAACCAATGGGTTTTACACCTTTTGGTAATTGGACAAGATCCCAAACGCAATTTTCAAACATTGATTTATACTCTTCCATCATGGCATTAATCTATTTGTGAGAGTTAACACTTTGGATAGCTTGACAAACAATTATTGGATTATCAATTGTCAACCCAATTCCATACTTGTGTTCTTGAAGAAAAACTACATAATCATTTGAAATGGATTTTTTCTTCTCTCTCGTGGATCGTCTTAATGACGTTAATTCTTGAGGTTACTCTGGAATCCGATCTTAAGACCGAATAACTTGTTCCTCATGAGATTCATGGACACCTCTCTGATTTGCAGTTGAGTCGATACTGTCCGTATCTTTTGCAAACCCAACAGCAATTAATTGGAGGAATCAAAACCATTTCACCATGGGCGAGCCCATGCTCGATATGTGTTCTACACTTCTATATGAATGATTTGGAAGTAAAGAAACAATTGACATGGAGACATCCTCGCTCAAATAATCAACAAAATGGTTCGTAATAGGATATCTTCCATTCGCCTTATGGGAGATCGACAATACAAGGAACGTTTATCAGTTTTGTTCGCATCATATGACACCTAACCATCCTCTTTTTCATTTACCTAATTATAAAGGATTCTAAGAGTGTTTTTTTTGTTTGTTAAAGGCTTTCATTAATTTAAAATATAAACATTACAACGATTAAAAGCTTAAAAAAACAAAGAGAGGAAGAAACAATGTAAGGGAAGAAATAAGAGAGGTCGAGGAATGTAAACGATTAAGCTCGTTACAAAAGATCAGAACTTCCCAAACCTTTAAGAGCCATAGCTTTGTTTTTAAGCATCACCAAAACTCTGTTAAAGACAAAGTGAGGAGGCAAGGTGGTGCCGTCATACACTCGCCGATTACATTTTTCCAAATCTTATAGTCACAAGCTTGCCAACCCTGAAGTAGATTAAGTGTTTTTGAGTGTGAAGAGACAGCTTTCGACAGACATAATAGAATCTGATTCCAAGAATCCGACGGGTTTTGAAGGTGTAGAATCGATAGCACACGCATCCAGATCGAGAGTGAGAATACAGAAAATAGGTGATCACGGGATTCTTCACCATTTTTTCTTAATAGATAAGAAACTTCAACATATAATCCCCAAAACAGAAGATGACAAAGGTTGGGATTACAATCAAGAGTGAACAACCAAGTGTTAATTGCATGTTTTGGGATGACAAACTTATGCCACACTTGATCATGCCAAGGAATTTCAAAACCAACATCACGTGTTGCATTCCAAATAAACTTTGAGCGGAAATCTGCATCTCAGATCTCCGACTTTCCAATTTGCTTCATCTATCCTAGAAGAGAGTGGAATTATTGATGGAAAATCCAAGACCCTTAGTTGTTTCTCAGCACAAGCCGCATTAAATATCCAACCAGCTGAAGAATGGGAGTCCTTGACAAAAGTATTTAGTGGAATACAAACTGACGAAGGACATGGAGGTCCTAAAAACTTGATTAGTGGCCCGAAAGGGTGTTGGAACGTTTAGATGAATCCTGATTCAATTCCAGATTCAGATTATCCTAAACATGCGATCTAGGTTCTTCTCAGAATAGAAACAAATGATGATCTCACCTTATACCTGTTATTGCAGCGGAAATGGATGGTATGTCTGAGATCAGAGAAACACCGAGGGATGAATCCTCCAAAGGTTCACACACGCTTTCACAGGAAACAGCTGCTAGACCACAAGGGGAACTCGGCGCAGAGAGAGAGAGTTTTCGGCTCAAGTGTTAGGGTTTTTTTTAGTCTGAAACTCGAGTTTTATGACACAAAACTCGTCCTGTTCCGTTTGGGCCATTTGGCCCAAATACCAATTAACTCGTCGGTGTTTGCGCACTGCATCGATCGTTGCACCTTATGCATCGATCGATGCACAGTGGCTAAACCTTTTATTCTCTCTAAGTACAGTAAATGCCTAGCACTTTTACTGTACTTCTGCTAAACCGTTCCTACACATTTTCCTGTTAGCTTAGGCGTGTGACCCATATGGGATCATATAATAAAGGCAATAAGTCCAAGACTTATAGATCATGAGCGGACTCTAGCAAGCCATCATGACCCCCAGTATTATATGACTTATGTCTGATCATTGACATACTCTTACTTTCTAGAGACAGTACCGAGATTACTGGACACAATTCCAACAATCTCCCACTTGTACTGGAATCTCTGTATTCATAATCCTTTTGTCTCAATATCTCGATTAGTCATAAGGCAAGATTAGTGTCATCCTTATAAAGCCTAATCTTGTTCATCGGACTCTGATTTGATACTGACAATACAAACGACTCGGGAAAGTCCGTTTGAGCATGGCCATGCGTTTTCCAGTATTCAAATCTCCGATTGGCCTAGAGATATTCACTCCATTTATATTGGAGGGACAAATCCCATCTTGTTCCATCACTGTAAACTACTCACTTCATGATGTACCCAAACAAGGTCCTTATAGCTATCGCAGAACGATAGCGTTAGACAATGATCAAAGTGCATCAGTCCATATGCAGTCACATGCATGCGAACTCAGGTCTAAGGACTATACTCTATAGTCGTAGTAAGAATCTCTTATGACACAGATATAAATATCCTGAAGAGTTCTTATTAGCGGGTCTTGTCCGGTCGTATGTTCCCAACATACACCTATGTACTGACTTTGATGCCGAGCATCTATGACACACTGAGACTTTGTCATAAGTCACGTACCAATCCAATCTTACACGGTTGTTGGTGTTCCAATTTCAACAACCTTCGACTAGGGACAGGATGATATAAAACATTTATCAAATATAGGATCTCATGATCAAGCTAAATGACTTCGATGACTCAAGATCAAATCATTTACTTCGATGACCTATAAAATGGTTCATATCATTTTGGAACGATTATTTCATCACAGTTAAAATAATCTTGAAATTATAATTTCATTAAAACATAAATAATAATGTTTTACAAGAACATATCAAATAACTAAAATAAAGCTCACAAAACTCCCACTCAAATTTAGATTACATTTCAATGTTTCTAATGCCTACAGCTTCAGTCAGGAGCTCGAGCTTAGGCCTTGGGAGTGGCTTTGTCAACGGATCAGCGACATTATCATCTGTCGGAACTCGGCTGATCTTGACTTCCTTTCTATTAATGATGTCACGTATCAAGTGATATCTTCTTTGAACATGCTTGGATTTCTGGTGTGATCTTGGTTCCTTTGCCTGAGCTATAGCACCATTGTTGTCACAAAATAGTGCCAGAGGCTCAGCCGCATCTGGTATCACACCTAGTTCCATAATGAACTTCCGAATCCAAACAGCTTCCTTCGCTGCTTCTGAGGCGGCGATATATTCAGCTTCTGTAGTGGAATCAGCAACGGTGTCCTGCTTGGAGCTTCTCCAACTTACTGCACCGCCATTCAGACAAAAGACATAACCGGACTGTGACCGGAAATCATCTGTGTCTGTCTGGAAACTTGCGTCCGTGAATCCACTGACTTTAAGCACATCACTTCCACCGTACACTAAGAACTTATCCTTAGTATGTCTTAGATACTTCAAGATGTTCTTTACGGCAATCCAATGGTTTTCACCTGGATTTGACTGGTATCTACTCGTCATGCTCAATGCGTAAGCAACATCAGGACGAGTACAGATCATGGCATACATGACAGATCCTATTGCAGATGCATAAGGAATATTCTTCATGCGCTCAAGCTCAGCAGCCGACGTAGGGCTCTGCTTCTTGCTTAGCGTCGTGCCATGTACCATTGGCGTGAAGCCCTTCTTGGAATCTTTCATGCTGAATCTTTGTAGGACTTTGTCAATGTATGAGTCTTGACACAAGCCTATCAGCCTCTTAGGTCTATCCCGATAGATCCTAATTCCAAGAACGTATGCGGCTTCACCCATGTCTTTCATGGAAAAACAACTTCCAAGCCAGTCTTTTACAGACTTCAGCATTGGAATGTCGTTTCCGAGAAGCAGTATGTCATCAACATACAGAATAAGAAAAACGATTTTGCTCCCACTAGTTTTCTTATACACGCATTGTTCTTCTTCGTTTCTGACAAAGTCAAATTGCTTGATCGCTTCATCAAAACGAAGATTCCAGCTCCTCGATGCTTGCTTCAATCCATAAATGGATTTATGAAGTTTGCATACTTTCCCAGCATTCTTTGGATCTATGTAACCGTCAGGTTGCGTCATATACACATCCTCTTCCAGAATACCATTCAGGAAGGCGGTTTTCACGTCCATCTGCCAAATTTCATAATCATGAAAAGCTGCAGTTGCTAGTAGAATCCGAATAGATTTCATCATAGCCACCGGTGAATAGGTTTCATCGTAGTCCACACCGTGAACTTGTCTGAAACCTTTTGCCACCAACCTGGCTTTATAAATCTGGACATTTCCATCCACGTCAATCTTCTTCTTGAAGATCCATTTGCACTCGATGGCTTTTACACCAACGGGTAAGTCAACCAACGAAAATACTTGGTTGACCGACATGGAGTCCATTTCGGAATCAGTGGCCTTGCGCCACTTAGAGGAATCTGGGCCCATCATGGCTTGATTGAAGTTCGATGGTTCATCACCATCAATGATCAAAAGATCATGACAGTCAGTCACGAGGAATCCCTGATATCTCTCGGGTTCGTGACGGATTCTCCCGGATCTTCGAACTTCAGGTACTACAGGTTCAGGCTCTACAATTTCTTGTAGATCCTCCTGCTGCTCTTCCTCATTAGGTTGAGCAGTATCCTGTTCATCTTGAATTTCTTCAAGCAGTACCTTACTCCCACTGCCTTTCTTAGAGAGAAACTCTCTCTCAAGAAAGTTACAATCCCGGGCAACAAAGATCTTGTTCTCGGAACGTAGATAGAAGTAATAAGCCTTGGTTTCCCGTGGATAACCAATGAAGTAACATTTGTCAGATTTTGGTGTAAGCTTGTCTGAGATTAATCTCTTTACATAGGCTTCACAACCCCAAATTCTTAGATAAGACAGCACTGGAGTTTCTCCAGTCCATAATTCATATGGTGTCTTTGCTACTGCTTTTGATGGCGCTCTGTTTAGTGTGAACACTGCTGTTAGCAGAGCATATCCCCAAAGGGATATTGGAAGGTCTGTGTGACTCATCATAGATCGAACCATATCCAATAAGGTCCGATTTCTCCTCTCAGACACACCATTCCATTGAGGTGTTCCAGGAGGAGTGAGTTGGGATACAATCCCACACTCTCTCAGATGATCACTGAATTCTTGGCTTAAGTATTCTCCTCCTCGGTCGGACCGAAGAGCCTTAATGCTTTTGCCAAGTTGGTTCTGTACTTCATTTTGGAATTCTCTGAACTTCTCAAAAGATTCAGACTTATGTTTCATCAAATAAACATATCCATACCTACTGAAATCATCAGTGAAGGTAATGAAGTACTGATAGTTTCCTCTTGCATTTATGGACATTGGGCCACACACATCAGTGTGTATCAGGCCCAATAAGTCACTGGCCCTCTCGTTAGGTTTATTAAAGGGGGCCCGTGTCATTTTGCCCATCATGCATGATTCGCATTTCTCACATGACTCAAAGTCAAATGAGCCAAGAAGTCCATTCGAATGGAGCCTCTTGATGCGTTTCTCGCTGATGTGCCCTAAACGACAATGCCATAGAAACGTTCGGTTTTCCTCATTAGGTTTAAACCGTTTTGTATTAATGTTATAAATTGGCGCAGATTGATCGAGTATGTAAAGCCCATTCGTAAGAGGGGCAGAACCATAGAACAAATTGTTGCGATTGAAGGAACATAATTTATTCTTAACTGAAAAATCATAACCTTCCAAATCCAACAAAGAAATTGAAATAATATTTCTGCTTATAGCAGGTACAAAATAACAATTATTAAGTTCTAAAATCAATCCCGAAGGTAAAGACAACAAGTAAGTTCCTACAGCTAGTGCTGAAACTTTCGCTCCATTCCCAACTCGTAGTTCCACTTGTCCTTGCTTCAGCCTTCTACTGTTGCTGAGTGCCTGCATATTAGTACAAATATGAGCCCCACAACCAGTATCCATGACCCATGAGGTGTTATCAGAAGTAGTTGTATTAACTTCTATAACAAAAATACCTGATGAAGAAGTCTCGAAAGTCTTCTTCTTTAATTCCTTTAGACCTTCTTGGAATTTCTTGCAATCTCTTCTCCAATGCCCCAGTTCTTTGCAGAACCTGCACATGTCAGTAGGCCCAGCCTTGGACTTGGGCTTGGGCTTTGGCGTGTCCTTGTCCACGACTTGGACACCCTTGGCCTTTCCCTTATCCTTAGCAGAAGACTTCTTAAACCCCTTGCCCTTTTGTACCATAAGTACATTGGGGTCCTTGGCGGTTTTCTTCAAGTTGGGCTCTGCAGTCTTGAGCATTCCGTGAAGCTCAGGTAGTGTCTTACTCAAGCCATGCATGTTAAAGTTTAGAATGAACTGATCATAGCTTGCAGGTAAAGACTGCAGAATGATGTCGCAGGCAAGTTCCTGGCTGATTGGGCAGTCGAGTTTGTGAAGATGATCGAGATAACCCATCATCTTCAACACATGAGGACTCACTGCCGCATTCGCAGCCAACTTACAGTCCAAGAGGTTCTTAACTGTCTGGAACCTCTCGGTCCTAGCCTGCTCCTGAAAAAGCGATTTCAGGCTTGCCATGATCTCGATTGGAGACAATACACTTTCGAACTGCTTTTGCAGCTCTGGAGTCATTGTCACCAACATCAGGCAATAAACATCATTTTCATCTGACGAATGCTTTTCCCAAGCATTGTGCAGAGTCCTGGCAGCATTGGCAAGAGGCCTCTCGGGGAGGGGATCTCGAAGGACATAATCCTTCTTCTCCTGCTTGAGGACCAGCCTCAAGTTCCTTGACCATGTCAGGAAGTTCGTTCCAGTCAGCTTCTCCTTCTCGAGAACAGACCGGATCGAGAACGTGTTTTGTGTGCTTGTAGTAGTCATATCTGAAATATATAAATAAAAAGGTTATTAGTTATTATGTTCAAAATGACTAATCTCGTATTAAAATTAATATGATTAATCATGCATTATATTCAATAACATCAGTTACCCTCAATAGAATATAATGATTCCAAGATCCACATATAACTAAGATTAAAGTGGGCCACTGGCCGTCACCCAACCTTAGCTTATATCGGTAAGCCCTATATCGGCTAATTATATCCGTGATATAACTCTTGGTTGTGAATCTGGGCCCGAGGCCCAATCCACTCTGATGTCTCAAGGCCCGGGACTCCCGATGGCCTAGTCAAGAAAACCGGACTATACAGTCATGTAATCATTAATGTCTGGGACTCCCAATGACATTTATGAATCACAAACCGTCTTACCCACGCAAAAGCAGACATCCTCACACTGTAAGGCCATGAATGCAATTGAATGGGCTTTGACAGCTGACATAGCCTGGACAAGACATCCAACGCTTGATATTGTTTGAGGTCCGTAGGTTTATTAAAATCATTCCCAAAATAGAAGATTACTATTTCGGAAACTTTCTATTTATGGAAACCTACTATTTTTAGAAACTTTCTAAAATTGGAAACTTTCTAACTTTAGAAACTTCTTTAAAATCCAAAACCCGCAAATTCAGAAACTTCTAATTTTGGAAACTTTCTAATTTCGAAATTTCGGAAAATATAATTCAAAAACGACTTTATAAATTTATAAAATAGATTTTAAATTATTCTGAAGAAAGACTCAATTAACTGGCCCAATTGTTTTAACTTCTTGGCCCGAGGCCCAAGAATTGGTCCATGTCCAAGACATGACCCAATTGTCCAATTAATTGACATAACCGGTCTGGTTCATTAAAACTGGTCTAACCAAGTTTTAATTACTACGATGACCACAATTGTCAACCGGTTATTTACTAAACCGGATTTTCTCAATTTATTTGGTCCAACCAAATCAAATTAGAAATTCCTGGTTTAGGCACTAAATCCAATATTTCTTTCGACATTGGATTTCTTATCCCGGTTTAACCAGACTTAATAAAATTATTAAATCTGTTTATTAAACCAGAACGAATCAATTTTAATCAAATTAAACCGAGCCAAAACCCTAACCGCATCGATCGATGCTCACAGCATCGATCCTGCAACGATCGTTCATCGATCCTGCAACGATCGATGCTCTCACGTGTGCACGAACGGTTATCAGGTTTGGCCGAGAGATTCTCGCGAGATCCATGCGATCGTTCGAACGATCCATGCGATCGCGGTCAATCTCTCGCGACTGCAACGATCGATCCTTGCATTGCATCGATCGATGCAATGCGATCTCAGTCGATGCAAGATCAGTTTCGATCGCATACCAAATCAATATAGCTTGGTCATGCGATTTTTTTTCAACTGTTTGTTTAGGATTTAATTCTTGTTTCTTAAGTGTTTTAATCTTATCAGTAGATTGATTCAAAAACACCTCTTTAAACAATCCTAAAACATGAATCTAAACAAGAAGAACCAGAACCTAAAGCTCTGATACCACTGTTGGAACGTTTAGATGAATCCTGATTCAATTCCAGATTCAGATTATCCTAAACATGCGATCTAGGTTCTTCTCAGAATAGAAACAAATGATGATCTCACCTTATACCTGTTATTGCAGCGGAAATGGATGGTATGTCTGAGATCAGAGAAACACCGAGGGATGAATCCTCCAAAGGTTCACACACGCTTTCACAGGAAACAGCTGCTAGACCACAAGGGGAACTCGGCGCAGAGAGAGAGAGTTTTCGGCTCAAGTGTTAGGGTTTTTTTTAGTCTGAAACTCGAGTTTTATGACACAAAACTCGTCCTGTTCCGTTTGGGCCATTTGGCCCAAATACCAATTAACTCGTCGGTGTTTGCGCACTGCATCGATCGTTGCACCTTATGCATCGATCGATGCACAGTGGCTAAACCTTTTATTCTCTCTAAGTACAGTAAATGCCTAGCACTTTTACTGTACTTCTGCTAAACCGTTCCTACACATTTTCCTGTTAGCTTAGGCGTGTGACCCATATGGGATCATATAATAAAGGCAATAAGTCCAAGACTTATAGATCATGAGCGGACTCTAGCAAGCCATCATGACCCCCAGTATTATATGACTTATGTCTGATCATTGACATACTCTTACTTTCTAGAGACAGTACCGAGATTACTGGACACAATTCCAACAAAGGGGTCCATGGATCCCACCAAAAGAAAGTTTATTCACCACTACCAATAACTACCCTCAAGGAAGCGAGAGCTATGTCACGAGCCTAAGCATCTTTCAGAACATCCAAGAATTGTTGTTTTCATTGAGTTCCCAAAAGGAGTGAGAATGGTAGCTCTGATATATATCATGGTTTTAGGGGTTTTAAGCCATGATATATGTATATATTCGTGTATTTTATGAGTCTTTCGAGTCTTTTTGGAGTCTTTTATAGGTTTATACTCTTTTGGATATCATTTGGAGATTATGGAGCATTTTGAAGATTGTACCCGAGTTGATCAAATTCACTACCATCCGTGATCGCTTGTGTTAATCGACACCATTTGTGTCGGTCGACACGAACACTTTTCAACAATTCCACAGCGGATTTTAAATAATTTTTAAGAATTGCATGTTGGTTTAGAAGATTTACTATTTACAGAAGTGACCCAAGACGTGTTTAAACTATTAATTAGGTCTTTTGGGTTTTATTGATGAATACTTTTTCACACTTTGAGTTTTTGAGAGAGATTCAGAGCTTTGGGCAGATCGGATACTTTATACTGCTTTGAGAGAAGATTTTGAACTAATGTTTCTTATTATTTTCTAATTATATGATATCTAGTAGATCATGTATTTGTTTCAATCAATATGTCTGAGCAGATCACTTGTTAGGTTTAGGGATTCTCGTTAGGGATTTTATGGAATGTTAGATTGAATGATCGATTAAGATTGATAACTTGATAGTTCTTCACCTAGGTTGTTCTTAAAGATAGTTCTAAATTGATCACCTAGAATCTAGATAATAGGTTGTTCAGTTGGCACAAAAATGTGATTTATAATCTGACAGAACCAAGAGTGAGAAAATTGGATAATTTCAAAGAAATTTACGTTAGATAATTTGTGAACAAATCAATCCTACACTTAATTGTTGTTTAGACTTTAGGAATTCCAAAAAAAATTGGATTCTTAGGTTATTGACATAGTTAATTCTCGCAACGAAAGTTGGTTTATATATCTATGTGATTTGAGTTCTAAAGCTAGACCTGACACCTTCCCATCTGATAAGAAAACCGGTTTTTATAATTTGTGGCACTGCTTTTTACATTGCATTTATTCTTCTTAGCTTAATTCGAAACTAAAAGTCTATTATGAGATTCTTAAGTCTTTGTAGATTTGACCCCTATATACAATAATTGCATTATGCGGACTTGCATTGTAGCTCTAGGGAATTTAAACTTTCATCATATCAAGTTTTTTCCGCGTTGCCGGAAACATTTAAGTGTAGAATTTAGACTAAGGTATTAATTTTATTTTCAGTTTTACTCACATCGTTCTATCTTTTTGTATTTTATGTTTCAAGTGTATTCATAATCGCGTTACCAGGAGCAACATGGACAATTCAGCTTTTGTATCTTCCGGAAAAGGAACTAGCATGGTTAGAATGGACGAATAGAAAAGGAAAGGAGCCAATGGAAATGGGTGATCATGTGATCTTACTTCGAGACGACGCTGATGTTCTGAGAGACCAAGAGGGTCATTTTTGCAATAATCAGGGTCAAAGACTAGATGAGAAAGGAAATCTCATCGTGCCGATTGCTGTCGTGGGCGCGTAGCTGGAAGAGGAAGGATTCTTGGTGATAACAACCTGTTTGATGAGTTTTATGCGAACATGTATGCGATCAGAATTCCTACATTCTAGACGAACGATTTTGAGCTGAAACCATCATACTAACTCTTGTTGGTCAGCATCCTTTCCATGGATTGTCTCATGAAAATCCTACGGATCACATTGAAAGGTTCAAGGAATTTTCGACTATCATGAAGTATAATTTGGTTCACTATGACTAACTCTTCTGCAAGCTCTTCTCTCATTCTCTTGTTGGGGATGCAGCGCACTGGTTGAAACAATTACCAAATGGATCACTAACTACTTGGGAGGAAACTAAAAATGCCGTCCTGTAAAAATTCTATGATAATGCGGAGAATCTCTCTAGTACGCTCTGAGCCTTGAATGCCTCAGTAGGTCCCTGAGTGAACTGTGAAATCTTGTTCCTCAAGTCTTATGATCTCACATCATGGTTTCTCTGAGGTTCAGCTTCTGGACATTTTATACAAAGGTGTGTACTGGAGGTATCTGATGGCTCCAAAGGCTGCGAGCAATTGGAACTTCAACACGAGGTACCCAGACGTGGATCATGTGCTGATTAAGAAATTTTCGTCTAGCTATAACACCAAGAATGCTGATTTTGAGAGGCAAAAGCAAGCTGTAAACATTGATGGAAATCAGATTGTTGAGTTGAAGACTAAGATGGATTCAATTCATAACATTCTGGTTAGCAAGAAGCAAGTTCTGTTTTCTGTAGAGGTTGAGACGTTTGAGCATTATGAAGAGTGTGAACAAGAGGATGTCAACTACATTAGTGGGACTAGTTTTCAGGGTCAGAGATTTAGAAATCAACATGGCAGAGGTGACGACAATTGGAATGGCCAGAGGAGTACCTTTACAGGTAATCAAAACTCTTATGGTTATGTTTCTTAAGCCTCAATACCAAAATTAACAACAATAGTTTCAGCAGGAACTATGGATCTTCATCTTACCAAACACCTCCTGCACCACATGAGCAAAGTGAGATGAAATCTATGCTTGATCATATATTGGAGGGTAAATTGAAGATCATAGTTGATTTTAATGGGAAGATCGATGCTCTGTACAAGGATTTGAATGGGAAGTTTGAAGCTCTGAACACTAATGTCAACAAGTTGGATACTGAGGTTGCTCAGACTATTGCGTTTATGGAAAGACAAGATGAAGTCTTTCCTAGAAGGACATACGCTAACCTGAAGTATCAGTGCAATGCCATCATGTTAAGAAGTTGTAAAGAGCTCAATCATGTGATAAAAATGGCCTAAGTGTTGATGAGTTGCGGAGTTTAAGGAAATCGAAGAAGGGATTGCAGACGAGTTGAATGTGTAGAGAGACACACAGTTGTGTTGGTATACACCCATACAAATTGAGGGGCTTTTCAGTCTAAATGACGAAGTGATATTGACCAAGCTCAACATAAGGGAAAAAGGGGTGTCGACCATGGTCTGTGTCGATCATCACATCACTGGTTTCGGTCAACAAAAGCAACCAGAGGAGGATTCTTCAAGTTTTGACGGACCAAAATCCACCAAGGTCGATGCAGTGGTCGATACACGTGGAAAATCGGTAAAGGACCCAAGAAAGGACACTCGTGTCGATCGACACAATACTTGCATCGGTCGACACCAAGGGTCGTCTGAGATAGCGAAAGCTGAGAAACCTAACACTGCTGAGGAATGGGTCTACAAACCAAAGGATCCTTTCCCAAGGAATCCTAGGAAGTACAAGAACGAGTTGTACGAAGCTAAGTGAAAAGCTATGATGGAGAAGCTCACCATTGAGATTCCATTGATTGATGCCATCAAGACTTCTCCGGTGATCAAATGATATTTGAAGAAGATGATCACACATGATCTGAGTGAAGAACAAGGTGTGATGATGATTTATGGGGTCTGCAATGCTGTGATTCAGAATACGCTTCCGGAGACACTCAAGGATCCATGAAGCATTCTTTCTGACAGCTCTATCTTCAAGGACATATTCGAGAGATCATTGGGGGATTTGGGCTCCAGTATGAACTTCATGCCTTACTCAGTTGATTTTAGACTTGGGATGACTGATTTTACGCCAAAAAGGATCTTTGTGATTCTAGATGATCGGTCTATAAGGATCCCATAAGGTGTCTTGGAAGATGTGCCGATAAACATTGGTGATTGTATGATACCTACAGATTTTGTGGTTCTACAATACAGTGATGAGCCTAAGGATCCTCTTATTCTTGGTAAACCCTTCTTAGCTACATATGGTTCAATCAATGATTTGAGTGGAAGAGATTGAATGTTTGGTTATCTGGTCATGAACTTTGACGTGGACAAACTGATGAGGAGACTGACACACCCTTTTTTGTTCATGGATTTTTGATATGATTAGAGTTTAATCCCTAGAGTTATACTGCAAGTGCACATAACGTGATTGTAGTATATAAGGGTCGAATCAACCGAGACTCAAGAATCTTAAGATGTATTGTAAAGTGTCGAATTAAGCTAAGCAAAGCAGAGAATAAACAGTAAACAAAGTAGAATGATTAAAACAGACGGGTTGTAAATCAAGCAAGTGAAGCGTCAGGTCAAGGGAGTTATAAGGAAATCAGGAATACATTCTAATCAACTAATCGATATCTAATTAAGAACGGTTCTAAAACTAGAATCACAGAAGTATAATAGACCAACTTTCGTTGCGAATCTTAACTATGTCCAGCAACCTAGCAAACCAACTTTCGTTGCGAGTTCTAGAGATCCTAAACATGCATTAATCTCAGGTTCTTCGTTCACAATTTCCCTAAGCCAATTTTTTTGCGAATAGACAAAGTGCTCATCTAGGTTCTGTCCAGCTAATTAACCAACAGTCATTGCGATCAACCTAACATCAATAATCTAAGTAGCTAATTCAAATTAAGCATTTAGATCAACCCTAGACGAAGAACTAGAAGTTATGAATCCCAATTATTCAATTAACCTAATATTCCATGAAATTCCTAATGAGAATCCTTAAACCTAACAAGTAAACTACTCATACATGATCAATGAAACATATATCACAATGAATAGAATACTGAATATCGTAAAAGACAATAAGAAACATGGGATCAAAATCTTCTCTCTGGGCGAGTCTCAGATCAGCCCCTAGCTCTCTTAATCCCTGCCAATGTAAAATAAAGCGTAACCTCCACAATGGCTTAAAACCCCTAATATATAGGTTAAAACACGATTTGAGCCTTTTTGTAAATCCGGGAAACTTCTGGGCAAAAGCTGTAATTCTCCAAAAATGCAGATTTTTGTGCGCAGAATTCTGGAACAGGGGTGTGTCGACCGACACACATACTGCGTCGATCGACGCACTATGCAGACGCAAGCAGTGAACTCTGTGAAATCTCTATATAGTGCAGAATTGCTCCAAAACACAATAAAAGACTCAATAACAAAGACTTATATCATGGTTAAAAACCCTAAAAACCAAGATCATGAGAAGAAGTTTGAAAAGTTCAGAAACTCATTTCATCGTTGGAGCACCACACTCAGATTCCCCTTAGTAATTCACATGAAAAATAAACCTGTAGACATCAAGACTACAATGTACTTCCCCCACACTTAGCAACTGTCCTAAGTAAACTCCACAATCAGATTCAGAGCATTCAAATTCACCATACTGACTTCTATAATCTAATTAGTGCGGTCTCACCTAGGGAGTATCGATCAAAGAACACATGGACTCTTACTCTTTTAGTACCTGATTACAAGACTGTCAGCTTTTGGTTCCTTTCTTCTCCCTTTTCTCACTTCAGCAGCTGATTTTTTCCCCTTTGGGTATCATTTTTTTTTATCAGCTGCTCTTCCCTCATTGTGATATTACTTTGGACATGTTCCATGAAGCACAAGAGGTAATAGGGGTCTCTACCACTCCCGCGATCACTTTGAACTACTAGCTTATCCTCAGTTTATTACTCTCTTTTTTCTTTGCTTGAAGGGAAGGGAGAAGGGAACCATATTTAGATAGATTTACAAGACTTTCAAGACTGCCAGAGGAATCCGATACAAAGTATACCAAGCCCCTAGGTGAGAAAACGTAAGTCAAGTTAGGGGTGAAATCAGTAATGGATCCTATTAATACCTAAAGTGATATGTGTGTCGTTGGTAGGTTGATCCGTGTTGGGTTTTCTAATAATCAGAGATCATCTGCAAGCTCATCCAATGGTCACTTAAGTTCCTGCAAGTGTAGTGATCTCCTCAAAAAGTCATAGTTTCTTACTCAAATTTGATTCAATAAAACAACTCAACTGACTCTAAGAAAACAGAAAATGGTGTGTTAGTGACTACCTCCCCCACACTTAAACATTGTCCCCAGTGTTATAGAAGCTTGGGCTCGGGAGAACAAATAATCAGATGGAACATAGTCTGAAAATGCAGAACACTTACCTTTCGCGGACATGCATCGATCGATGCTCAGCACCACATTGATCTACGCATATTGTGAGCTAGCTTCCTTGCGGTCTTATACCAACCGCTGCCCAAACCGCGGTTCATACGGTAGATAATCTTCATTAACTCACGGGTACAATCCATCCGCTGGCCAAACCGCATCCAACCACTACATCGACCGACGCACAGGACCGCGTTGATCGACGCATGGCGATTCCCAGTGACAGACTCGGATCTGCAAGACAAAAACACCAAAAATGAAAAACACCAAGTAAAATCGAATCGAAAACACCAAATTTAATATTTACAGACTTACCAGTGGGTTGCCTCCCACCAAGCGCTTTTTTTTAGTCATTAGCTTGACTATAGGAGGGAGATCAGACTCATGATGGATTCAACAGAGGCCTAGAGTGCCTCTGTGAAATTCTCCGCATCCAAGGTGTTGTATAGGCAATAGGATCATGAGACTTTCCAAGGAATGAAGGAATATAACTAGGGTGGGGGCGAAGCGTGGGTGGAATACTGCGTTTTCTTGCATTCACAGCATATGGATTAGGGGATTTAAGTTTAGAGGAATCATACCTTTGCTTTGGTGGAGGAGAAATGTCTGAAGCTTTCTGCTTAGTAACAGTTGCAGGTTCTGAAGATGTTAGAGCAGGCCCAGGATTAACCGCCATCTTCTCTTCTCCAATATAAATCTCTGGCTCAACCTCAACACTGAATGTTTGTCCATCTATAGTGGATTTCTGTAGATTATCCATCTTGAACTGCAAAGGCTTATCTCCCAGGTGGATATCAATCAGACCATGACTCACATCAATCACTGCTCCAGCAGTAGCTAAAAAGGATCTACCAAGTAGCAGAGGATCATCAGGATCAATCTCATACTTCAGCACCACAAAGTCTGTTGGAATCAAGTAGTTTCCAACTCTGATAGGAATGTCCTCTAGGACTCTTATAGAATCCTCTTCGATCAATCAGCTAAGATAAGAGTGAACATAGTGGGCTGAAAATCCATCATTCCCAATCTCACAGCCACAGAGTATGGCATGAGATTCACACTTGAACCAATATCACACAATGACTTCTCCGATCTATCTTTATAGATAAAAAAATTCAACACAAAATTCCCTGGATCCTTTAGTTCTCAGGAATTCTGCCCTGAATCACAGCACTGCATACCTCAGAGATCATCATGACACCTTCTTAATCTGTCATGTTACTTGAAAGCATGTTATTCATACATCTCTTCATCACAGGAGTGGTCTTAATATCATCAACCATAGGGACTTCAATTAGCACCTTACTCATTATTTCCTTGCACTTAGCCAACTTAAGCTCGTTCCTTGACTTCCTAGGAAAAGAAACTTTCGGTTTGTAGGCCTTATTATCCATCAATTTGAGCGTCTCTGCATCTGGTGTCTTTGTACGACCATGCATCGATCGACGCTAGGAGTGCGTCGGTCGATGCTCGATTCAGTTGCGTCGACCTTTGCATCGACCTCGGTTGTGATTCCTTTTTCAAAAACTCCGTCAAAACTTGAACTACCCTCAAATCTCCTGCATCGATCGACAAAAGAGGTGTGTTGATCGACGCGTCTCGTGGACAAAGACATCTCATCGTCAGAAACAACATTTGCGGGTCGATCCTCCTCATGACCCAACTCAAATCTCCTTTCCACCAAGACATCATTAACGTACTGCTTTTGATTCTGGGCCATCTTCCCCTGAATATTTGCCTTAGCTTGTGTCACTCAATTGTCCAGATTGTCAACTATGCTTTTCAGAGTATCCATCCTTCCACTGAGATCTTGGTACATAGAGTCCTGATAGGTCAGGTTTTATTCCCTATACTAACTGCAAGTGCACAGCAATATCAATGTAGTATATAGGGTTATCGAATCCACAGGGACACTGGTCTCGATAGATCAGAACCGTAGAGATTATTAATAGGAATAAAAGCAGGTAGTGAATTAAATAAAAGCAAGGCGAGAAAGTAAATCAGTAGCAGGAATTGGTTGTGAAAGCAATAAACTAAAAGCGCTAAGTCTAGGGAATTCTCAGGAAATCAGACAAGCAGACAAGTTAATCAGTCAGGATCAAATTAAACTCAGTTCTAGAACTCAAATCACGGAATTAGAATTAACCAAATCTCTTTGCGAAAATTCTCTAAGTCTAAGTGCAGTAATCCAAATCTTTTTGCAATTACTAACAGATTAAACCAGCATTAATTTCAAGTTCGATATGTTCACAATTAAACTAAACCAAATCTCTTTGCGAATAATTTAATTGCTCAACCTAAATAGTTCAGATCCTAAACCACACTCTCGTGTCGTATTTAGCAACCTAAGATCTAGATTCTAATTGATCAGGTTAGAACTAGCATTAAGCACAATTTAGATCGAAGAACATTCTAATCATGTGAATTCTTAGCTGAATTAAACAAGTCTAGCAAGTCATCAAATCCTTAATGAGAAACCCTAAACCTAACTATGAATCTACTCAGACATGATTAATGAAACAGAAATCATAGAATTAATAGATTGCATATAAGAAATTAAATAGATAAAGGGGTTCGAAATCTTCTCCAAAATAGGAAGTACAGGATTAGATCAGCCCCAAAAGCTCTAAAAATCTCTTAGCTCTAAGTATCAAAGCGTATCTAAAATAAAAGCCAAAACTATAAATATATAGGCATAATCTCGGCTGGGGCTTCTGTGTAAATACTGGAACTATTCTGGGCTTCGCTGCAAATCTTCATAACTTTGTTAAACCGCCGCGTACGGCCCATCTCGCTAGTGTGTCGATCGACACCAAAGGTGTGTCGATCGATGCATGATCATCAAATCGGGTAGTGAGTTAAACTCTCGGCCAAAATGCTCCAAAAGTCCCAAAATACTCCAATTATCTCCAATTAGCTCCAAACCTGATTAAACCTGTAAAAGACTCTAAAATAACACAAAAGACACTAAAAACACATCTATATCATGGCATAAAATGGGTAAAAACCATGATATATCAAGTCCATCTTCCCATCCAGATCCACTGTCATCTTCTTCTGACCAAGAAGCATTTGCTCAAGCATTGTCATCATGTTATCAGACTGCTTGTTAGGTGGAGGAGAAGTCTGGTATGATGAAGAATCATAGTCTCAGGAGAATGAGCTTCTCTGCTGAAAGGGTCTCTATAATGCAGGCTTTGGTGTGTAACCAGAATTTTGTCGATGCTGATTTCCATATCTCTGACCTTGATAGCCAATTCCAGATATGTAATTGACATTCTTTGACTCCTCAATTGGTCCAAAAGTCTCTACATCTGCTGCAAAATGGACATGCCTCTTCCCAAGCAAAAGGATGTGAACATAATCAATCTTAGTCTTCATCTATGCAATCTGAGTTCCATCCACATTTTCACCTGATTTCTTCCTCTCCAAATCAGCATTCTTAGTGATATTGCTATACACGAAGTTTTCAATCAGCTCCTTAGCTTGCTCTGGAGAATTGGTATTGAAGTTTCCATTACTAGCAGCATCTAATGCCATCTGATACCACAAATCAAATCCTCTGAAGAAAATGCCCAGCAGCTGAACTTCAGAGAAACCATGATGTGGACAATCTCTCTGGTACATCTTAAAGCGTACCCATGCAGCCTTCAATGCCTCTGTAGGACCCTGTTTGAAGTGTAGGATGTCCTCTCTCAACTTATCAGATCTAGCATAACCATAGAAGTGTCTCAAGAACTTCTTCTTAATGGTACCCCATGTAGTCAGAGTCCCAGGTGGAATCTGCTTCAGCCAATTTGCAGCCTCTCCTCCAAGAGAGTGTTAAAAAAGCTTACAGTGCAAGAATTCATAGCTCACTCCATTGTGCTTCATCCTGTGACCAAAGACTCAAACTTCTCAATATGGTCCATAGGGTGCTCATGTGGGAATCCATGAAAGAGATGCTGTCCCTCAAGAGTGTAATAGGAACTCTTCAGCTCAAAATAATTCCTCTGGATGAGGGGAAGTACAATCGCAGACCAGTTAGCATAGAACTCATCAAGTCTATTGTAATCAGCAAGATTCCTCCGAACTGGTGCATTAGGTTGTGCATTGGCACCTCCTGCACCTCCACCTTGTTGTCCTGCACCCACAGGCAAAACAGGTTCCTCAACAACTGGCTGGACAATGACATTTCCATCCGCATCAACTGTCTGGCACTGGTTGTTGTAAGCATCGTTCTCTAGATCCCTCAGAACACCTTGTTCATCCCGAATTAAAATCACAGCATTGGGATTCAACATCTTCATTGGCTTCTGAACTTTCTTGTTCTCTCTCTCTAGCCTTGCAAGCTCCTGATTTCGAAGAAAACGAGCTCTATGTCCGGATTACTCCTTAGTGCGCGATCAAGCATGAACCGCCTGATTTACGCGTAGTGTGTCGACCGACGCTAGTAGAGCGTCGATCGATGCTGATTCGGGGCTGTGTCGATCGATGCCAAGTGGGTTGTCGATCGATGCGCTTGTTCTTCACGAAACCTGAAACGCAAGAAACGAGACAAACAAAAGAAAAACTAATAAAATGAAAAGAAAAGCCTAGTCTAAATTCTAAAGTCAAATCTATTGAAGACTCAAAAGATTCCCCGACAACGGCGCCAAAAACTTGATATGCTCAGATTTTAATCCCTAGAGTTACACTGCAAGTGCACATAACGTGACTGTATTATATAGGGTTCGAATCCACAGAGACTCAAGAATCTTACGATAGATTGTAAAGTATCGAATTAAGCTAAGCAAAGCAGATAATTTTTTTTTGATCTAAACAGTAAACAAAGCAGAGAATAAACAGTAAACAAAGCAGAGTAATTAAAACAGACAGGTTGTAAATCAAGCAAGCGAAGCGTCAGGTCAAGGGAGTTCTCAGGAAATCAGGAATGCATGCTAATCAATCAATCGGGATCTAATTAAGAACAATTCTAGAACTAGAATCACAAGAGTATAATAGACCAACTTTCGTTGTGAATCTTAACTATGTCCAGCAACCTAGCAAACCAACTTTCGTTGCGAGTTTTAGAGATCCTAAACATGCATTAATCTCAGGTTCTTTCGTTCACAATTTCCCTAAGCCAAATTTCTTTGTGAATAGACAAATTGCTCATCTAGGTTCTGTCTAGCTAATTCACCAACTGTCGTTGCAAAAATCAACCTAACATTCATAATCAAAGTAGATAATTTAAATTAAGCATTGAGATCAACCCTAGAAAAAGAACTAGAAGTTATGAATCCCACTTAATCAATTAACCTAATATTCCTTGAAACCCTATTGAGAATCCTTAAACCTAACAACTAAACTACTCAGACATGATCAATGAAATAAAAATCGTAATGAATATAATAATGAATATCATAAAAGAGAATAAGAAACATGGGTTTTAAATCTTTTCTCTGGCGAGTCTCAGATCAGCCCCTAAAAGCTCTCTCATTCTCTCTCAATGTAAAATAAAGCGTAGCCTCCACAATGGCTTAAAAACCCTAATATATAAGTTAAAACATGATTTGAGCCTTTTTGTAAATATGGAATACTTTTGGGCAAGAGATTTAATTCTCCAAAAATGCAGATTTATGCGCAGAATTCTAGAACAGGGGGTGCGTCGACCGATACACAAACTGCGTCGATCGACGCACTATGCAGACGCAGCCAGTGAACTCCGTGAAATCTCTATTTAGTGCAGAATTGGTCCAAATGCTTCCAAAACGTCCAACCAAGCTCCAAATGTAACTGCGTCGATCGACGCACTATGCAGACGCAGCCAGTGAACTCCGTGAAATCTCTATTTAGTGCAGAATTGGTCCAAATGCTTCCAAAACGTCCAACCAAGCTCCAAATGTACCTAAACCTGTAAAACACCCTAAAAGACTCCAAAACATAATAAAAGACTTAATAACAAAGACTTATATCATGGTTAAAATCCCTAAAAACCATGATATATCAGTTTCAAGATTTAAATTTATAAAACCCTGAGTGTGCAAGTGCACATATGTGTGAAGTAGTACTTAGGGTATTGATCCATAGAGACGCTACGCCTATCTTAAAAGTCAAGCAAGGTTACGGGAGAGTTAAGACAAAGAGAGACTGTGTTGGTATCAACCAACTAATTATCTAATAGCAAAGAATTTAAAAGAAAAATACAATAATAAGGAATACATTGGGCGTCCAAGGAGCATCTAAGAAGTTTTAGAATGATTCATACAACTATAACTTAGCTTCTAGTTGTTTCAAGAAAGTTCCACAAACTCGAACACGTAATTATGTCTAACGTACTCTCGTAGGACTACACACCTAATCTCTTCAACTCGACAGTCAATGTCACATCTGGTCGCAAGGAAGATCATGCATTACTATCAAGTTAATCAAAACGTTCCCAGTACCCTACAAGTTAACTCTCGCAACTTGCAACACAATTGCTCCCTTAAGCTAGCTCAGGTTAACAAATTCAGCACTCTCGTGGCTTTATCAATCCTAAAATCAGCTTAAAGTTAGCTACTCTCTAATGATGCATTAAAAACAAACTTAAAACAAAGAAATCTAGAAATCAAACATAAGTCTAGTACAAGTAATCCTAATAAAACCGATATCATTCCTCCTAGATAAATACCTTTTAAACCCAAATAAACAGAAAACTTAGCCATAAAGTAGCAGATCATGGCCATTGGCGAACTGCAAGACTAACTAGAACGAATTAGGTTTAGGTGTCTCGCATGCACCTTAAAATATCTAAACCCTAAACCTAAGAAACTAAAAACTAAAAGGACTAAAACTCTAACTAAAAACTTTATAATGTAAATTTCATAGGTTTTGGTGTGTGTTAAAAGGAGAGGGGTACACACCAATATATTGAAGGATTGTTTAGTTGATCCTGATTCAATTCTTAGATTCATATCAACCTAAACATGCGGATCTAGGTTCTTCTCAGAATAGAAACAAATGATGATCTCACCTTATACCTGTTTGCAGCGGAAATTGATGGTATGTCTGAGATCAGAGAAACACCGAGGGATGAATCCTCCAAAGGTTCACACACGCAATCACAGGAAACAGCTGCTAGACCACAAGGAGCTCGGCGCAGAGAGAGAGAGAGATTTCGGCTGAGGGATTAGGGTTAATTGTCCAGAAACTTGAGTTTTACCTTATAAAACTTGTCCGGTTCCGTTTGGGCCATTTGGCCCAAACACCAATTAACTCTACGGTATTCGCGCACTGTGTCGACCGACACACCTTGTGTGTCGATCGACACACAGTGCCTAAACCGTTTTATTCTCTCTAAGTACAGTAAATGCCTAGCACTTTTACCGTACTTCTGCTAAACCGTTCCTACACATTTTCCTGTTAGCTTAGGCGTGTGACCCATATGGGATCATATAATAAAGGCAATAAGTCCAAGACTTATAGATCATGAGCGGACTCTAGCAAGCCATCATGACCCCCAGTATTATATGACTTATGTCTGATCATTGACATACTCTTACTTTCTAGAGACAGTACTGAGATTACTGGACACAATTCCAACAATCTCCCACTTGTACTGGAATCTCTGTATTCATAATCCTTTTGTCACAATATCTCGATTAGTCATAAGGCAAGATTGGTGTCATCCTTATAAAGCCTAATCTTGTTCATCGGACTCTGATTCGATACTGACAATCCAAACGACTCGGGACAGTCCGTTTGAGCATGGCCATGCATTTTCCAGTATTCAAATCTCCGATTGGCCTAGAGATATTCACTCCATTTATATTGGAGGGACAAATTCCGTCTTGTTCCATCACTGTAAACTACTCATTTCATAATGTACCCAAACAAGGTCCTTATAACTATCGCAGAACGATAGCGTTAGACAATGATCAAAGTGCATCAGTCCATGTGCAGTCACATGCATGCGAACTCAGGTCTAAGGACTATACTCTATAGTCGTAGTAAGAATCTCTTATGACACAGATATAAATATCCTGAAGAGTTCTTATAAGCGGGTCTTGTCCGGTCGTATGTTCCCAAACATACACCTATGTACTGACTTTGATGCCGCGCATCTATGACACACTGAGACTTTGTCATAAGTCACGTACCAATCCAGTCTCACACGGTTGTTGGTGTTCCAATTTCAACAACCTTCGACTAGGGACGGGATGATATAAAACATCTATCAAATATAGGGTCTCATGATCAAGCTAAATGACTTCGATGACTCAAGATCAAGTCATTTACTTCGATGACCTATAAAATGGTCCATATCATTTTGGAACGATTATTTCATCACAGTTAAAATAATCTTTGAAATAATAATTTCATTAAACATTTTCAATGTTATTTCAAGAACATATCCAATAACTAAATAAAGCCCTTTAATAACTCCCACTGAAATTAAGACTACATCTTAATTTCACTTATCCTACAGCAACAGTCCGAGACTCGTGCTTAGGCCTAAGGAGTGGCTTCGTTAATAGATTAGCAACGTTCTCATTCGTTGAAACTTGCTGATCTACTTAACATCTCTGTCATTTATCTTACGGAATAGGTTATACCTATCCTCAAGGTGTTTGGACCTCTGATGCGCAGCTAGTCTCATCTATGCTGGGAATCACATCAAGTTCAGTGACGAACTCTTCTTTCCAAACAACCTCTTTCGCCACTTCCCAAGCTGCGAAATGTTCAGCTTAAGTCATTGAGTCAGCAACAGTGCCTTGCACCGCCAGATAGACACAAGATATAACCGGACTGTGATCGGAAATCATCTTTGTCTATTGGAAACTTGCCTTTCAGACTCTACTGACTCGTAGCACCTCACTTTCTCCGTAACTCTAGAATTTATCCTTAGTATTCCTCAAATACTTTAGGATATTCTTTACGGCAATCCAGTGATTCTTTGCTGGATTTGACTGGTCTTTACTTGTCTTGCTTAACATTAAAGCAACATCAAACAAGTACGTTTCATGGCATACATGATAGATCCAATTGCCGACGCATATGGAATCTTATCCATGCATTTAAGCTCAGCAGTTATCGTAGGATACTGTATCTTGCTTAACTTAATGCCATGTGACATTGGCATAAAACCCTTCTTGGATTGCTCAAAACGTGTAGGACTTTGTCAATTTAAGAATCTGACTTTGTCCTATCAGCTCTTTTGGATCTCTATCTTTAGATCCAAAATCCAAGAACTTACGTGGCTTTACCCATGTCATTCATTAAACCAACTCCCAAGCTAGTCCTTTACCGACTACAGCGTTGGGACGTCATTTTCGAGAATCAGTATGTCATCGACATACAATATGAGAAATGCAATATCGCTCCCACTAATCTATTAGTAAACACACAGTTCCGCTTCGTTCCTGTTCAAGTCAAAACCTTGACTACTTCAACAGAACGAAGATTCCAACTCCGATATGTTTGCTTCCATCCATGAATGGATCGATGAAGCCAACTTACACAAAATGTAATTCTTCGGAGTCTGGGCTTACTTTCGCTTCCTAGGATTTCGCAGATTCGTCGCTTTCAATGATCATCAGATCATGCGAACATTCAATGATCATCAGGCTGAACTAATGACGAGAATTCACTCTCGGATTAGTGACTGATTCTTTCATATCTGCGAACTTCAGGCTCCACAGGTGTAGATTCTACAGAAATCTGTAAATCCTTCCGCTGCTCTCCCTCAATAGGTTAAGCATCCTCCTGTATTTCTCGAATTTCTTCGAGTTGTACTTTTACTCCCACTGTTCTTCTTGGAAAGTAACTTCCCTTCTTAGAAAACAGAATGGTAGTAAAAATACTTTTTACTCCCACTGTTCTTCTTGGAAAGTAATTTCCCTTTTTAGAAAACAGAATGGTCGTAAAAGTACCGAGCCTTGGTTTCCCTAAGAAAACTTCGAGTTATACTTTTACTCCCACTGTTCTTCTTGGAAAATAACTTCCCTTCTTAGAAAACAGATTGGACGTAAAAGTAACAAGCCTTAGTTTCTCTAGGACAACCAGCGAAGTAGCACAACTACAAATACTCAGTAAAGACAAATTTGGATCGATTCCAATCCACATTAACGTGGTGTCTTTCAACTGATATTTGTGGAACTATTTCAGCGTAAACTTAGATATTTTAGAGCGTTATTCTTAAATAATATCATGGAAGATTCGTGTGACTCATCTTTAATCATTTCTAATAAGATCTGATTCTTTCTCACAGAAACACCTTCAGGTTTTCAAGAGAAATGAGCTGTGAAACGATTTCACACTCATTAAGATGATCACACAATCAATGACTTAAGTATTCTCACTCGTGATTTAATCCAGAGTCTTAATACTTTTGTCATTCAGATCCTATACTTCATTATGGAACTCTTTCGACCATGTCAAAGAATTCCGACTTGTGTCTCATCAAATGAACACAGTCACACTTACTGAAGTAATCAGTAGAGACAATGAAGTACAGGAAATTTTCTCTGGCATTACTGCTCATTGGGCCACATACATCAGTATGTTCCATGGTCCAATAAGCCTTTGGGCCTTTCTCTAGCTCGGCTAAGATAGGCCCTTTTCTTTTTGGTCCAGTAAACAGAATTCAAGTCTCATAAGATATCTTATCAAATGAGCCCAACAGTCCATAACTATGGGATTTCTGAATCTGACTTACTCTATGTGACCAAGACTTTTATGCCAAGAAAAATCAGGTTTAATTCATTATATTTAAACCAATTCGGTATTTATGTTACATTTAGGCACTCTTTGGTTTTAAGATATAAAACCCATTCCATGAATAGGGTGCTACAATTAATATTTCATTAAGATCAAAAGAACAAAACTTGTCTTTTATCAAAATGAAAAACATTCAAATTCTTACAAGAAAATGAAAGACAATTCTGCTTAAAGCAGGTACATTGTAGCAATTACTTAATACAAAACCAAGCCTAAAAGGGATCTATAAGTGAAAACCCTACGGCTGAGGCAGCATCCCAAGCTCCTTCCAGACATGTAGTTTCACTTGCCCTTCCTTCAACGTTCTACTGTTGCTTAGGCTCTGCATATTATCACAAATATCAGTGCCACAACCAGTATCCAATACCTTTAAGGTAGAACTTGAAGTAATAACATGAATACCTGAGGAAGTAGTCTCATACATCGACTTTAACTCCTCATCATCTTCCATGAATTTAATGCAATCTCTCTTCCAATGCCCTGTCTCCTTACAGTAGCAGCACTTACCAACGTAAGAGGCATCTGACTCGGGCTCAGAAGACACACTCTTGCCATGATTCAAAATCTGGACAACTTTGTCTTCACCCTTGTCAGCATTAGGTTTAGTAAACCTACCCTTCTCATTTATGAGATTGTACAGGGTACTCTTCACGTCTGGCTCAACTGTCTTGAGCATATCATGCAGTTCAGTCAGTGTCTTCGTTAAGCCTTTCTTGATATAGTTCCTTCTGAACTTATCATAGCTTGACGGCAGTGACTGCAGAATGATTTCAGTTGCCAACTCTTGGCTAACTGGATAATCCAGTTTCCTCAGGTTATCAATGTAACCCATCATTTTACTGACATGAGGACTCACTGGATTATCATTTGGTAGCTTGCAGGCAGTGAGAGACTTAACCAACTGGTATCTCTCCACCCTTATCTGCTCCTGAAATTTCAATTTCAGGCTGCTGATCATCTCTATTGGCGACTCCATGTTCTCATATTGCTTTCGCAAGTCTGAGTCCATGGTAGCCAATATCAGACCACGCACATCTACCGAAACATTATAATGCTTATTCCAAGCATCATATACTGCATGAGAAGCATTGGACCCGATCCTCACGGGGAGAGCTCTCTCAAGGACATAGTCCTTTCTCTCCTGTCTGAGAACTAGCCTCAGGTTCCGCGACCAAGTCAAGAAATTTGATCCGTTCAGCTTGTCCATCTCAAGGACAGACCGGATCTAGAAAGTGTTTTGATTGTTTGTGCTAGTCATAACTGAAAATTAAGATAAAAGGATTTTAGTTAATATGTTCAATATGATTAATCTCGTTTTAATTTAATATGATTAATCATGCATTATATTCAATAACATCAGTTACCCTCAATAGAATATAATGATTCCAAGATCCACATATAACTAAGATTAAAGTGGGCCACTGGCCGTCACCCAACCTTAGCTTATATCGGTAAGCCCTATGTCGGCTAATTATATCCGTGATATAACTCTTGGTTGTGAATCTGGGCCCGAGGCCCAATCCACTCTGATGTCTCAAGGCCCGGGACTCCCGATGGCCCAGTCAAGAAAACCAGACTATACAGTCATGTAATCATTAATGTCTGGGACTCCCAATGACATTTATGAATCACAAACCGTCTTATCCACGCAAAAGCAGACACCCTCACACTGTAAGGCCATGAATACAATTGAATGGGCTTCGACAGCTGACATAGAATGGACAAGACACCCAACGCTTGATATTATTTGAGGTTCGTAGGTTTATTTAAAAATTCATTCCCAAAATAGAAGATTACTATTTCGGGAAACTTTCCATTTTTGGAAACCTACTACTTTTGGAAACTTTCTAAAATTGGAAACTTTCTAAAAAACGGAAACTTTCTAACTTTAGAAATTTCTTAAAATCCGAATCATGCAAATCTAGAAACTTCTATAAAATAAGAAACTTTCTAATTTCAAAATATCGGAAACTTTAATTTAAAATCGATTTATATTCTTATAAAATAAATTTTAAATTAATCTGAAGAAAGACTCAAATAATTGGCCCAATTGTTTTAACTTCTTGGCCCGAGGCCCAAGAATTGGTCCATGTCCAAGACATGACCCAATTGTCCAATTAAATGACATAACCGGTCTGGTTCATTAAAATTGGTCTAACCAAATTTTAATTACTACGATGACCACAATTGTCAACCGGTTATTTACTAAACCGGATTTTCTCAATTTATTTGGTCCAACCAAATCAAATTAGAAAATCCTGGTTTAGGCACTAAATCCAATAATTCTTTCGACATTGGATTTCTTGTCCCGGTTTAACCAGACTTAATAAAATTATTAAATCTGTTTATTAAACCAGGACGAATTAATTTTAATCAAAATTAAACCGAGCCTTTAAACCAACCATGTCGATCGATGAACCGACCGTGTCGATCGATCCATCAACCACATCGGTCGATGCTCTCAGCATCGATCCTGCATCGATCGTGCATCGATCCTGTATCGATCGATGCTCTCACGCATGCACTGAACCAAGCCAAAACCCTAACCGTGTCGATCGATGTGCACCAACCGCATCGGTCGATGCACCAATATCGAACCTGCATCGATCCTGCATCGATCGATGCTTTCACGCGTTAACAGGGTTAGCCGATAGACTGTATCGACCGATCCATGCGATCGTATCGATCGATCCATGCGATCTTCGAATTGTATCGACTGATCCATGCGATCGTATCGATCGATACATGCAATCCCAGCCGATTCTCATTCTCTCGGATCAGATCGCATACCAAATCAATATAGTTTGATCATGCGATTTTTCATGTGTTTAGATTTCAATTCTTGTTACTTAAATGTTTTCTCTTATCAGTAGTTGATTCAAAACACTTTTAAACAAGAAAAACAATCCTAAACATGAATCTAAACAAGAAAAACCAGAACCAATGTCTCTGGTACCACTGAAGGATTGTTTAGTTGATCCTGATTCAATTCTTAGATTCATATCAACCTAAACATGCGGATCTAGGTTCTTCTCAGAATAGAAACAAATGATGATCTCACCTTATACCTGTTTGCAGCGGAAATTGATGGTATGTCTGAGATCAGAGAAACACCGAGGGATGAATCCTCCAAAGGTTCACACACGCGATCACAGGAAACAGCTGCTAGACCACAAGGAGCTCGGCGCAGAGAGAGAGAGAGATTTCGGCTGAGGGATTAGGGTTAATTGTCCAGAAACTCGAGTTTTACCTTATAAAACTTGTCCGGTTCCGTTTGGGTCATTTGGCCCAAACACCAATTAACTCTACGGTATTCGCGCACTGTGTCGACCGACACACCTTGTGTGTCGATCGACACACAGTGCCTAAACCGTTTTATTCTCTCTAAGTACAGTAAATGCCTAGCACTTTTACCGTACTTCTGCTAAACCGTTCCTACACATTTTCCTGTTAGCTTAGGCGTGTGACCCATATGGGATCATATAATAAAGGCAATAAGTCCAAGACTTATAGATCATGAGCGGACTCTAGCAAGCCATCATGACCCCCAGTATTATATGAATTATGTCTGATCATTGACATACTCTTACTTTCTAGAGACAGTACCGAGATTACTGGACACAATTCCAACATATATAGTATTCAAACCTCCCAAAGTTTAAATTTGGGACATGCAAAAATAAGAAAATGGGCTGAAGATCAAGGACAGGCCCAAATGGGCCATACTGTAAGGCAACCGTGAGCAGGGGTAGTTTGGCCATGGCCACGACCGGCCAGGTTGCGGCCAGGAGGTGTTTGGCCATGGTCAGGGTCTTGGTCGACAATTGCTCCGGCCAACTTGATCCCGATGTATATTAAGATCTAAATGTTGGATTCCTCTGAAACAAGTTAATATGTGTTGATAGTAGATCCCTCTACTTTGTATCCAAATTTGAGCTTTATCTAGCTATGATAAGGTTTCCATTTGGTGTAAAACTTCTGACGAAAAGACTTTGTATTGAAAAGTGGACTTTTTCTTCATTTGACTCAAACTAAGCATGAGTTGCCTAAAAAGAGTCTAGAAACTAGGAATAGGCAAAATTTTACTTAAACCATTTAAAACATTTGGATTACTTATTAAAGTATCCTAAAATATGTGGCAAAATGGGTAAAATCTCGGTTATATCAGAGACTGACGATCGATGAGCATACATTCTATGTAGATACTCACCAACCTCATAGAGGAGATCATTCATGAGCTTCATCATACATACCTTTTGGAGAAAGCATTGGTATCTTCTACCATGGATGTTGAGCATCTGGATGACAGGACTGCTGGGTATGTCAAGATGATAAATGCTAGTGAGAAAGTGATGCAATTAGTTTCCCAATAGGAGCTGGTTGGAAGATCTTCGAAGCTGGGCAATTGGAGCGAAGAGAAAGCTCCTAAAATCAAGCTAAAACAGCTCCATGCAGGGCTAAGGTATGCATTTCTTGAACCAAATTCCACTTATCCTATAATTTTTAATGCTTCTTTGAACAATACATAGCTCACTTTACTTTTAAGCAAACTGTGCAAGTATCACAAAGCTCATGGATATTTCTCTTGATAAAATTTCAGGTATCTCTCTGGACTTGTGAATGCATAGGATCCATCTCGAGAATTAGATGAAGTCATCGCTTTAGCATCAGAGGAGGCTGAATCCGAATCTAAGGAGGTTTCTAAGAAGAAGATCAAGAAACTCCTAGAAGTGGGATCATCTATCCTATCTCAGACAGTGTATGGGTCAGTCCATTTCATGTGGTTCCTAAGAAAGGAGGAGCCAAAGTGGTTAAGATTGAAAAGAACGAGCTGATTTCTACACAAACTGTGACTGGACACAGGATATGCATCGGCTACGGGAAGTTGAGGGCTGCAACCAGGAAATACCACTTCTTGTTACCATTCATTGATCAGATGCTTGAGAGGTTGGCTAACAACCCCTACTTTTGCTTCCTATATGGATACTCAGGTTCCTTGCAGATACCTATTCATCCCGAAGATAAGTAGAAGACTACATTTACTTGTCTTTATGGTACATTTTAATACTGCATAATTCCATTTTGTCTTTGTAATGCTCATGCGACATTATGGAGATGTATGATGGATATCTTCACATACATGATTGAGGATTACGTGGAGGTGTTCATGGATGACTTCTCTGTCTATGGACCATCTTATCTTGATTGTTTGGATAACATGTGCAAGGTGTTAGCTAGATGTGAAGAGAATCACTTCGTTCGTAATTAGGAGAAGTATCATTTTATGGTCAGAGATGGCATTATTCTTGGGAACAGAGTTTCAGAGGATTGGATTGATCAAAGTTGATCGAGCAAAGATCGAGGTAATGAAGAGCCCAAAGGAGCCGGATTCTATTAAGTTTGTGAGGAGCTTTCTGGTACGCACTGGTCTCTATAAGACGTTTATTAATGATTTCAGAAAGATTACTATACCACTAACTGCTATGCTCTGTAAGGATGTGAAAATTAAGTTCATTGATGACTGCCAACAAGCCTTTGAACATATCAAGAAAGCATTAGTCAGTTCTCCCATTGTGTAACTAGTAGACATGTCTTTCGAGGTGATGTGCGATCCCACTGATTTTGTAGTAGGATCTGTTCTGGGGAAGAAGAACGACAAGAAGCTTCATCCCATATACTAGGCCGGCAAGACTGTAGATGCTTCACAGAGGAACTATGCAACCATTGATAAAGATTTGTTGGTTGTGGTGTTCTCGTTTGAGAAGTTTTGCATGTACTTGGTTGGTTCTAAGGTAACATACAAACCATTCAGCTCTAAAGTACTTGATGCAGAAGAAGGATGCAAAACCAAGGTTGTTGAGATGGTTTCAACTTTTCCAAGAGTTGGACATTGATGTTTGAGATACAACTATTGGTGTCGGTCGACACAAACCCTATAAAAACCCATAGCCTTTTTAGGTTAAAATTGATGACTACAACATGGAACTAGCCGATGTGATTGTTCCCGATCGACTATGGTATGATGATATTGCCAATCATTTTGCTGCAGATGTTGCACCAGAAAAATTCAAGGGATATGCGAAGAAGAAATTCTTGATAGAGCTCAGAAGGTTATACTGGGATGAGCCTTACTTGTACAAGCCCTGCACATACGGGATTTACTGGAGATGCATTGCAGAGATTAAGGTTCAACATGTGATGTTTCATTGTTTTGGTTTTGAGTTTGCTGGACACTTTGAAACTTGCAAGAAAATTTCTAAAGTTCTTCAAGAAGGCTTCTGGTGGCCTACTATGTTCAGAGATTCTCAGCCATTCATAGAACAGTTTGATGCTTGTCAGAGGAGAGGAAAGATTAGCAAAAGGCACGAGATGCCACAAAACTTCATCCTGGAGGTTGAGATATTTGATTGCTGAGGCATTGATCTTATGGGACATTTTCCTTCATCTTATAGAAATCGATGTGTCTTGGTTGTTGTAGGCTCTGTTTCTAAATAGGTAGAAATTGTTGCTAGTCCGACCAATGACGACTTTGTGGTTCTTAAGTTGTTTAATATCATAATCTTCCGCCGATTTAGAGTGTCTCAGATTGTAATAAGTGATGGTGGTTCTCACTTCATAAACAAGGTTTTTGAGGAACTACTTAAAAATCATGGTTTCAATCATCGTGTGGCTACTCCTTATCATCCTTAGATAAGTGGACAGATTGAGGTCTCGAACATGCAGAGTAAGGAGATCTTGGAGAAGACTTGGGAATGACTAGGAAGGATTGGTCTGCTCATCTCGATGATGCAATTTGGGGCTTTAGGATTGCATTCGAAACGCCACTAGGGACTATACTGTTTCATCTTTTCTATGGGAAAGCTTGTCATCTTCCGGTTGCGCTGGAGCACAAGGCAGTATGGGCAGTGAAGATGATGAATTTCGACGTCAAGTCTGCTGCAGAGACGCAATTGGTTCAGCTGAACGAACTCGATGAAATCGGATATCATGCCTATGAGAATTCCAAGTTATACAAGGAGCGAACAAAGGCGTATCATGATAAAAATATCATATCCAATAACTTCGGACTAAATGACTATGTATGTAAGTATAACTCTTGTTCAAAATTGCTTCTTGAAAAATTGTGTTCTCGTTTTTCAGGTCCTTTCGCAATCAAAGACGTCCGACCATACGGTGTTATCGTCCTGGAGAATGCTAACAACAATGAGTTCACGGTGAATTGACAAAGGGTGAAACAATATTATGTGAAAGCCGAAAATCCACCAGGACACATCGTGTCTCTAACTGATGCACCACTTCTTGATCATTGTACAATCAAGGTAGTTATGTTAAACAAGCTCTAGGTGGGAGGCAACCCACTGGAAGTCTGTAATACACGTTTTTGAGTTTTTCGTTTATTTTTGTGTCTGGTCTATTTTGAGTCATGTACAACAGAATCAGAGAAACTGTCGACCATGAGCCTCTGTGTCGATCGACAGACCTTCGTGTCGGTCGACGCAATACTTGAACTAAGAGAGTGAAATCAACACAGGTCGATGCAGCTGGTCGACATTCCACAAACATTGTCTGTGTCGATCGACACGCCAACTGTGTCGGTTGACACAAACCCCACGAGGTAAGTACCCTTAAATTCTCTGGTTTCTCCTTCCTCCTTTGTACTTTCTCTCTCACAACCAAACCCAAAAATCACCCCCAAAATCATAACATCTTCGTTTCTGAACCGATTTTGGTGATTCAAAAGCCAGAATCCCTTTGTTTTTCAATCACATTCCATATCTACTATCCATTCCATCGATCTCCAAGGTATGTGTTTCGAATCCCCATTTTTTCGATTTCGGCCGTAAGTTATAAAAATTCGAAATTCACCTTGTTCTTGATGAATTTTTTCTAGAATAACACCTATTTGGGTTTTTGTGATAGTGATTTCGAGTTTCTCATGTGGTTTCATGAGATATTCTAAAAGTTTCCGAAAAGTTTCGATTTGATGACGAACCTTACTTGTTTTCTGATTTTGATTGGGTTTAGGACAAAATTGTGATGGATTGTTGTTGATTTTGGTGTTGTGGATTGATTCTTGTGATGGTTTGCACCCACTATTGTCATTTTTCGAATTTCTATTTTTGGCATAATTTCTCACGTTGCTCGTTTCTTGTGATCTTTGTATGCATATGTCTACTCGCAACAAGAAACCCCACAAGCAGAAAGGCGAGGCATCAAGCTCAAACCCGCCTCTATCATCACCCAAGTCTTTCTCAATCTCTGCTGCTCCTGGTTGGCAGCTAAGGCATCCTTGGCCTAAGCAGGAATACATTAAGATCAAAATGCGGGTAAATTGGGGAGTTAGATCCAAATACGGAGACTGAGAAGCCATAGTGCTACACTAGGCCAATATTAGAGGATTGGGATGAGTATGACACGCTTTTCAATAATGTGTGGCAGTCCGTCAAGATTAACCCCACACGGTTCATTTACTACCAGACCATCAAGGCGATGGTAATCCTAGAGGATGTGCTGACGATTTTGAGGCGAGTTGGTTTAGGCATGATGCCTACCAAGAAGTACGATCTGTTTTCCGACTTGGTGATACAGTTTGTAGTCACTTGTCATGCATACTATGTCAACGAGCGAGTGAAGGTGGCAAAAGAAAGGGTCATGGCCTTTATGTACAAGGGAATGAGGTACCGCATTTTCATTCATGACCAGTGTGGGTTGTATGGGTTCAAGAATGAGCCAACACGACCTGTCCTCACATCTGAGTGGCACTACATTTAGGCTTTTTGTCAGAACTTTGGTAATGGGGTTTATGAATTCAGAGTGTCAAAGCAGACATAGGTAATACATTTTTTCCTGAGGTATGTCTTGCGTATTTTGGGAAACACTAAGCTGAGGTGAGTAAGATGCCAAATACTGAGCTTATCTTGCTTTATCATGGGTTTGGCACATCTTTCCTAAGGAGTCTTGGGAATTTCACCAGCCATGCGATAATTTCAACATGGGAAATGTGTTCGAGCATCATATTTGTACGCTAGAGACGAGAGCATTTGGTAGGAACTCGGTGAAGGTTGAGGGTGTTTGGAGTCTCTTGACTTCGATTTTCAAGTTCTTCAACATCGATACGAGCAGCAACATCATTAACACTGACCGGTTATTTATGGATCAAGAGCACCTCTAGAATGGCACATAGAAGAAACCCAGTCCAAATTGGGTTTTCACGGACGCAAATGATCGCGATTGAAGCATCAAGCTTCCATTGCTGAAGCTCATTGCCATTCTAGATGAAGATGTGTTACAATTGAGTTTCCAGCCCGATCCAAGGCTCCTATGAGCAGTCCCACGATGCAAGCTTCGTAAGGGAGATTCTTCTAGTGCTGCAGAGGATGACATGATTCCTGACCTTTCTGGAGGTCCAATACCTTCTTTACATGTCCTGAGCCACCTTCTGGCTATGATGATTATGGTCCTTCTTTCTGGAGGTTTATGGTTAGCACGATGCGAAATATGTGGAAGTCTATGGCAGCTACGATCACGTGTACCTGTCTCCCATCTCAGACTCGGAGACGTCGTCGCTCACCCACTCGCGACCCTACTGTTGTTGTTGGTTCTCATGATGATGATGATTCGGACCATGTATCTGGCATTGACGATGAGCTCGAGGAGGACTAGTTTTCCTTCCTCGACTATTCTGGTTATGTTTTAATTCTTCTTTTGTTTTTCTTTTCACTTGAGTCATTTTAATGTTTTTGAGTCGTTTGTCGGTCATTTTGTTTGGAACTTGAAAACTCGATATTATGCACGACCATAAAAAGAATAAAAAAGAAAACGTTAGGTAGTTGGACCATCAGATCTATCCGTTCGAGTTTGACTTTTCTAAACAAGGGAATGCGCTAAATATCAAAATGTTCGCAAGTCATTGTTACTTTTGATTTGCATTTGAGTTGTCTTGTATAGATAATAGGTTGCTGTTTATGTGAAAACCAATGGTACACGCTCAGTGTCGATTGACACCATGTGTTGGTCGACAGAAACACTCATACATCAGAACCTTAATCGACCTAAGATTGGTGTCGCTCGACAGCTTGCTGTGTGTCTCTCGACACAGAGGCACACAACATGTAAGGTTCATGTTTCTCTTGTGTTCTCTGTTACATATAACCTTCACCCGAACCCAAGCTTCTGCAACAATGGGGACATTGTTGCTCAAGTGTGTGGGAGGTTGTTACTGACGACATCTTTTCTTTTCTTAGAGTGATTTGAGTCTTTTTAATCGATTCAAGCCCTTGTGTATGAAACTATGATTTATCGAGAAAACCACCATATTTTTAGGAACCTAGGTCACCACTTATTCGAGCTTGACAATCATTTGAGACTAATAAAAAATCCCAAGACTGACCAACCTACCAATGTTACCCATGTCTACTTGAGTGTCCAGAGGTTCCATTACTGACTTCGCCCATAACCTGACTCAGTTTCACTCGTTCAGGGGCATAACATACATTTGATCGGACTCCTCCTTCAGTCTTGAAAGACTTGTATGTGTGAGTAAGGTTCCCCTCTCTCTTCCAATCAAAGCAAATAAAAAAGGAGAAAAAACTAAAAATAAGATAGTAGCTTCGAAGTGATCACTAGAGGTAGCAGTAACCCTGTTATTTCGTATGTTTTATGGAAACGTGTCCAAAGAAAACCTGATTATAACGAAAGAGCAGCTGACAGAAAAAAATGCTACCGAGTAGGGAAAATTCAGCTGCATAAGTGAAGAAAGATAGACGAAAGGAACTAGAAGTTAAGACAATATGTGTTCTCGGGAAACTGATTGAGTAAGACTTTATGTGTCTTTTGATTGATACCCCCTTGATGAGTCTTCACCTTTACTTAGAGAGGTCATTATGGTGAATTTGGATTGCTTATTTGGACTGTGGAGTTTTTTGGGACAATTGCTAAGGCTAGCGGAAGTACATGGTGGTATGGGTCTTGTCATGTACGTGTTTCTAGTGGTTTTACTATGGAGAATTTGAGTGTTGTGCTCTTCTGACGAAATGAGGTTCTGTGTTTTCAAACTTCTTTTCATATTTTGGTATTTTGTTTGCTTGAGAGAAAGCAAAATCTAAGTCTGGGGGAGTTGATATATCATGGTTTTTAGGGGTTTAAGCCATGTTATATGTATATACTCGAGTCTTTTATGAGTCTTTCTAATCCTTTTCGAGTCTTTTGCAGGTGTATACACTTTTGGAGATCATCTGGAGATTATAGAGCATTTTGGACATTTTCGAAGATTGTAGCCGGGTTGATAAAAGTCACTACCATCCGTGATCGCTTGTGTCGAACAACACATAAACTTCCCCACAATTCCACCGCGGATTTTAAAGACATTTAAAGAATTTCAAGTTGGCCTAGAAGTTTCACTATTTGCAGAAGTGATCCAAGACGTGTTTAGACTATTAGTTAAGTCTTTTGTGTTTTACTGAGGGATAGTTTTTCATACTTTGATTTTTTAGAGAGATTGAGAGACTGGAGCTGAGCTGATACTCCGTACTGCTTTGAGAGAATATTTTGAACCCATGTTTCTTATTCTTTTCTATTTATATGATATCTATTTTGATCATGTCTGTTTTTTTAAATCGATGTGTCTGAGTAGACCACTTGTTAGGTTTAGAAATTCTCGTTAGGGATTTCATAGAATGTTAAATTGATTGATCGGTGAAGATTCGTAACTTGATAGTTCTTCACTTAGGTTTTTCTTAAAGCTATTTCTGGATTGATCACCTAGAATCTTGATAATATGTTGTTAAGTTGGCACAAAAGTGTGATTTATAATCTGACAGAATCAAGAGTGAGCAAATTAGATAATTTGAAAGGGAATTGGATTATATAATTTGTGAACAAACCAAACTTGCGCTTAATGCTTGTTTAGACTTAAGTAATTGCAAAGAAATTTGGATTCTTAGTTTTTAGACATAGTACATTCTCGCAACGAAAGTTGATTTATTATATCCGTGATTTGAGTTTTGTAATTTGTTCTTAACTGAATCCTGAGTGGTTAATTTATCTGGATTACTTGATTTCCTGAGAAATTTCCTGCACCTGACACTTTCCCATCTAGTAACAAAACCGATTTTTATAATTTTGCGCCCTACTTTTTACATTACATCTCATTCTTCTTAGCTTAATTTGAAACTAAAAATCTATCGTGTGATTCTTGAGTCTCTGTAGATTCGACCCATATATACTACAATTGTACAATGTACACTTGCGGTGTAGCTCTAGGGAAATGAAACTTTGAGCATATCAACCTCTTCCTCATCCAAGCGACTCAAATGTATCTGGAGGGAAAGAAAAGCATCCAGATTAACTTTACACCTCATGTGACATTCCAACTCTCAACATATCGTAACCCCAAACCTGCTTCCTTCTTTGGAAGAGTGACCTTTGACCAAGCTAACTTTGCATCAGTAGCAATTCTTGCCTTTCCATGGACGAGAAATGAGCTATAGATTGAGGTAATCTATTTGATGACTTGCTTTGGCAGGAAAAAAAGCTGATGTCCAAAATGAGATAATTCTCGAGATGACCTTTGCAAGAAGGCGCAGCTGACAAGCAAAACTAATGTGTTTGTGCATCCACCCGTTTATCGTGACCCGAATCTTTTGTAACAGAACATCGCAGCCGGAGATGCAAAGTTTGCTTGAACAGATTGGTAAACCCAAGTAAACAATCGGCAGAGAACTGGGTGTTAGTGAAAACCTGTTACTTTGACGATCCAAGACAACTTCATCCACTCCTGAAGCAAACATTGACGTTTTAGTTATGTTTACTGCCAGACCACACATTTTTTTTTAAATTGTGACAGAACTGTAAACACTCCTGCGACTGATTAATAGGATCCCTCGATGAAAATAAGCATGTCGTTCGCAAATGACAGGTGTGTTAAATAAGAATTCGTGGCAGCCTGGATGATAAATAAAGATACCATATCTTGAAGCATTATTCAGCATAAAATACAGGATATTGATCCCTAAAACGAAGAGAATTTGTGATAAGATATCACCTTTTCTAAATCCTGATCGTCCCTTAAAATAGCCTGAAGTTTACCCGTTTATACAGACCGAGAAAACTGGTGAGCAGATAAAGGCACAAATCAGGAGATGTATTGATGAGGGATTTCACATGCTAGAAGAGAAGAGAGGATAAAATCCTATCTCATTGAGTCGAAAGTCTTTGCATTATCGGTATTTAGAGCGATTCTAGGTGAGAGATCTTCCTTGTGGTATCCTTGAACAACCTCTAAAGCAAAATGATTTTCGAAGAGTAATCTATCCTTTATGAATGTCATTTTATTTGGAAGGACTAAATCCGGTAAGATCCGCTTGATACGATCCGAAAGGAGGAAAGTAATTAGCTTAAAAATCGTGTTGAGACACAATATCGGTCTTAAGCATTTTAGATTATTATCCCCTTGCCTCTTTGGAATTAACACAAGAGTCATTGCACTTAAAGAAGTAGGCAGGTCACCGGATGAGAAGAAGTCTTGAATCACCAACACAACCTCACTTCCCAAAATTCCCAAGAAGACTTGATGAATTAAGCCGGGAAGGCATTCGGGCCCGGCGTTTTGTTCGAAGGGATATTGAAGAGAGATTTAGGAATCATTTCCGCAGAGATTAGCCTCGTAATAATGGTTTGCTGAATTGCTGACATTTCAAAGTGACAAAACTGTGCAGAAAACACGGGAAGTATAAGCAGTAATCTCCTATAATTGTACCATATAGTTATGCAAAATAAGCATGAGCTAAGAGATGGACTTCCTTCAGTGATTATGTTTTAGAAATGTCCCCTTTCCTCAGGTACTTGATCGCATTTTCTGCGTTTTTAATTTTCATCACCCAATAGAAAAATCTTGTATCGGAGTCTCCTTCTTCAAGCCATTTAATTCTTGACCGTTGTCTCAATAAAGATTCATCTGGCATCCTTAGAAAGATCCACAATTCTCTTACAGCATGCTCCGAACCTAGGTTGAGAAGAGAGGGATCATAAAGAACTTGCAATGATCATTAAGTGTAGACGAAGCCTCTAAGACTCTTCTCTTGATACCAATGTGCCTATCTTTACACGGTGTCCTCATTGGCTGTTTAAGACCATTCAATTTGAAAAACAATTCCTTAAAGTATAAGCCCTATGTTCTACTTCATCCCAAGCATATTTGACCGTTGAGAGAAAAGTTGGGTTACTCTTGAGAAAATTGAAGAATTTGAAATCACGGGTACCAAAAGCCGGAATAGGAGAAGACATTTTGATGTGACACAGAGTGTGATCTGAAAACTCGGAGGATCAAAGGAGCAGTGAGCCGAGGGAAGTAAAACATCCATTGATAATTAACCAAACACCTATCCATTTTCTTCGCTATCGGATCCGAAGGCCTATTATTGAACCAAGTGAATGTTGGTCCTTGAGAAGGCAAGTAAAACAGATCAAGATCAGATAAACACTCTCCAAAATCCTCTTGCCACGTTACTAATCACTATGCTGGTGTTAGAAATTTCAGATGGAAATAAGATTTCATTTAAGTCACCATTAACAAGCCATGACTTTGCGGAGAGATTGAAAGCCCATTAGTATCCCGAAGGGAAGTCCAAAGAGCATTCCGATCTTCTATAAAATTCTAAGCATAAACCGCCATATATACAAAGGAGAACCCATCCTCTAGAGTGACCTCACAGATGATTGTATGTCTTGAAATAGGATAGTGACCAAAGTAGGATGCTTATAAATGATTCAAATCTTCCCCAACTCTGAAAATGGTAATTAGCTAGAAGATTCCATCTTGGAAAATCCAGAAAATATAACCTTTATTGACCGCCTTAACGTGTGTCTCAAGAAGGGCTCCAAACGAAATTGACTTAGTATTTATCCAATTTGCGAGTGGACGGTGCTTCGAAGGTTCATTGAGTCCTTGCACGTTCCAAAGCAAAATATCGCACATTAAACGATTTATTTATTGTCCCCTATCAAAGGGGGAGGTATGTCTTCTTGAATCGGGGAATCTTGGTCACGCTCCTTTCTCTTTTTATTTTTCTGCTTTGAAGGAAATGCAGGTGAAGAGGAATACAGTTTCGTTTTCGGGGATATGGTATGGGATAGGATCAATTATAAATTATGATTGTCTCCTTCATTCTCCTCACTCAATGCTGCAAAAACATTACGCACAACCAATGCATTGTTTGATACCTTTGAACCCACTACATTTTTCAAGCATGAAACTGTTTTCAAAGCAATGTGAAATCCTCATGGTTGTCGACATATGCCGGAGTAGATGAAACTGAAGACCTGCCAAAAAGAGAAGGAGCTAAGATTAAAGGAAGAACCAACTTATCAAGTTACGGAGATTGTGGTTCTGATCGAGTAGTATCCATTTCCCGACCGGATGATGATTCTGCTTGAAGGTTGGTCGAGAGGACTCGAGGCACAATCACATTGAAAGTGGAACCAGGGAGTTCACCACTATCCACATATGCTTTCTCATAATGGATAACTTTACTTTTATTATGTGAGGTGTCTGACTCCTTTTGAACACAAACCTTCGAAGACACGTTTCTTTTGTTGGCTGCTTAGGACTTAGAAACATGACATTTAGCCATAGGCTTCGAATTATTTGATTTCTCCTCTACATAAAGACCAGAATAAGAGGCCCTCCCTTTCTCTTGCTTAGATCAAGATTTCATAATTGTTGGGCAAAAAGATTCTTTGTGTCCAAACTCTGTGCATAATGGGCAAAGTGGCGGAATCCATGGATACTTAACAAGGATGGCGACTTCACCATCCTCACTCTCAATATCCATAACCTTAGGGATTGATGTTAAATATTATACAACCTTTATCCCAGCGGAGGTTATACTTGTGAACTTTGAGTCGACTACAACTCCTAAAGGACGAGCAATGAAACTCAGCCTTTCGTTTGTCACCAGGTCGAAGGGAATGTTGGTGATTGTGGACCATATTGGAGCTTTTAGAGGCGATGGCGGATCGAAGCTATATGAAGCTTTCCATTCAGTAAAAAATAATGGTGAATCATCAACTTTCCACAATTCATGTTGCAAAATTTTCGTTTGCAAAGAGGCCGACGAAATATAGAAAGGTAAGCATTAGAGGACATATTATGAATTTCCCTTACAATGGTAGCGATCCGTTGAAGATGTCAACAATGTAGTTGTCATGAAGCTTTGCTCCTCTCTTAAAAACAACATTTGGGATTTTGACTCTCAGCTGTAATAGTGACAGGTGCTGCTAAATTATTGATTTCACAAGACGTTTGAAGCCTCGTTTCCCAATTGAAATCCCCCTTTGTAACACCCTTAGGAGTAACTATTGAGGTAGGTGTTAGATTTTTGGTAGAGAAAGACTCCTTTGAATTAGATTTATTTGTTGGGGGATAGAAGAACCGAAATCAATGGTTGCAGCTGCTTTCATAGGAACAACAGAAGTCACCGAAGGTGTCAGACCCAAAATAACTTTCTTTGAAAAATATACCGGTAGTCCTTTGCTTCCAATGACGACGGAAGAAAGAAAATCCGCTTCAAACATGACTATGTCTTTTGACTGCGGAGAAGAAGAACAAGAGGCCAACCACTACAATAAGATAGTGTTTTTAATGCACTATTAATCGCAAAATCGTTGTTAAATGAGGTTTTACGACTAAATAGCGACTAAATATTGTAGTTGTAAATCCTTGGTCGCTAAATTGCATAGTCGTAAAAATAGTTGGCAAGTTACGATTACTTTTACGACTACCAGAAGTAATCGTAACGTAGATGTAGCGTAGTCGCGATATATAAGGATTAATTTGCGACTATATTGGCGACAATTGTGCGACTAAAGAGAGAGTCATATGCAGTCGGTGAAATGTAGTCATCAAATAGTCGTTAAACTAGGTGACCAATGACCGAATAATATGTGATTGTATAATATAGTCAAAAAGTAGTCATAAAAACTGAGGACTAATTAGCGGCTGAGTAATGACTACTCTAACGACTATTCAGCGACTAATCCGAACATCCATATACGATTATGGTAATGATTTGGCCACTATGTGGCGACTTTTATGTGACTGGCTAATGTAGTCATAACTTAGTCATAGTATATGGTGACTAGTTGGCGACTGTCTAGCGACTAATTTAACGGTTATACATCGACTAACTGGGACATCCAGAAATGATTATGGTCAACAATTAGCCACTACTTGGGAACTATTTAATCACTAATTAAACGACTATGTAGCGACCAATAGGAAGATTCAGATACGATTATGGTAATGATTCAGCCACAACTTGGCGACTACAATCTGACTGTCCTATAGTAACAACATAGTCGTAATATATTTGACGACTGTTTAATTACTAAGCTAACAACTATGAAGCGACTAATCAGGACATCCTGAATCGATTATGGCGTTGAACGTACCACTACTTTGTGACTGTTGTGCGACAAATTGATGACTGTTTCAGACTATTATATTCGTAAAAATCAGAATTTTGTATTATTTCATTTGTCAAATTTACGATTTGGTAATTGGTTATACTGTAAATTGAATTATACAAGAAATAGAAAAGATTCTTCAAAATAACATAGATAACTCATATACTTATGTGTAGCATATATACACAAACGATTATCTACATATGCAAACCCCAATATAAAGGAGTTTCCAAATCATACAAAACAAAAATTAGTTCGGTAGGGAAAGTGATAAGTAACCTACAAAGCAGGTGGAGTTAAAGTTGTACATGTTAGGGGACGAAGCTCTGTGTTTTCTTGTCATTCGCCTATCGGGCGTGATCTTCTTCCCGGGCAGCCTGCTCTTCGATTTTACGTTGAGCTTCCTTCAGTTGCTCTTGCAGGGCCAAAAACGGTGAAGAGTCTCGTGGCTGCTTGAGCTTGCCCCTTAAAAGGTTCTCTTTGAGCTTTCAAATCAATAAGGATTTCTTCGTCCATCCTTCTCAGTGGTCTGTTATAATTAAAGACATCAAGAAAAAAACAATTAAATAAAGAACATGACATGACTTTATAAATGTGGATTGTGAAAATATTACTTTACCTGAAGAAATATGTATTTATATTCATCTGTTGAGAGCTCCCGAGGTTGTGAAGCATCACTGTCTGAAATTTTGAAGTCTCTGCAACGAGATCTACCAACTTCTCTTCCATGTTCTTCTCAAAAAATTTAGTGATTTTCTCCTCATTCCGATCAACATACGTTTCATCTGTCTTTGTATGTTTCTTGATGAATACCTCACCAATATTCACCGGTCTCCCCAATTCCTTTTCCTGCAGTGATATAAAACAAACAAGGATTATTACAGAATATCAAGTTGCAATGTTGTGACAAAAAGATATAACAAATATATAATAAAAGTTACTTGCGATTTCTTGTTAGATTTGTTAGTACGACCTGTGCCCTGATATGTGGATGTGATGATGGAGACCTTTACGGTCAGACATACGAAAACTGGAATAGGTCTCACTCCTTTGCACTGCTTCTGCAGTATCCCATTAGGTGGTCATCATTTTCCAGAGAGTCTCTCCAATCCACTTAGGTCGCTCTCGACTAGTCCTTGCGTTGCTAACCATGTCTTTCAACCGTCGTTGACAGATCTCCCAAAAAAAACTGTTGAATTCTCCCTGTTATGAAGGTATCCCAAGTGTGGTATTTCTAGAATACAAAGAGAATAAACATAGCATCAATGAAAATAACACAAGAAAACTTATATGTGAAAGGTATAGGAGAAAAAACTGTACCACGAACTCGAGAAAGTATCTTTCTGTTTTATCACGAGGCACACGTGACCAGCTATAGTAGGGTTGATCGAATTTGTTTGTAAAATTTTTAGTAATCTTCCGAACCAATTTCGATCCACTGTCACGAGTAAACCTGAAAACGCTTTAAAAGAAGAAATTTATTAATTGTTTGGTTATTTCTCAAATCAAACAAACGCTATATTGTAAACTCTCAGCCACCTGAACTTAAGAAAACACATAGAGTAGTTAAACTAAGACATCAAACCTCAATTGCTTGGTAACTATAAGATTAACATCATAACCATTAGAGCCTCGAACTCACCAGACCATCATAACTCGTAAGCAAACCAACAATCAGATTCATAAGCAAATTAGACGGTTTAAAAACACACTATTTAAATACGCATAAGACTAGAGCAAGAAACCATAAAGAGAATAACATGTCCTACCAAAATTTATGTAAGCAACTGAAGAATCATAAAATAACAATAGCTATACCAAGTCGAGTTTGGCATCGGTGTGAAAGATAGGACGGTGGTAAACATTTCCCGGTCTGGCATCCGAAGCAGAGCATTCAGAGCCCGTAGCGTGTCCTCCTAGAGATCTGGCAAAATTGGAAGAGATTCGTCGACAAATTGGTTCCCTTCAGAAGATGGATGACTTTGAGCCTGAGAGTGGTTAAATGGCGAAACTAGGTCATCATGAACATGAGTCTGGTTGTTATATATGTTGGGGTGAAAATCTCCCTCAACAAAAACAATAGTCAAAAGCGTATCGAGCAATCGGATGTAGTCGTTTCCACATAGACAACGTCGTATGAATAACACTTTGTATGAACAATGTTTCGTATAAATAAACACTTCGTCTGAATAAACATTTCGTATGAACAACGTTTCGTATAAATAAAAGTTTTATACGAAACATACAAACCATTTAGCAGAACGTCCAGGCAATCAGAACTGCTGGGATGGGTTAATCAGATGAACATATCAATCGGCAAGATCCACGGACAAGCACAGGTACTCGGACATGGAAATCCGAACAGGACATCTTGGAATTTCCGAGCACAAAGCCATGCTCTGAATTTCCGAGCACAAAGCTTTGCTCTGAATTTCCGAGCTGGAGGCACGCTTCGGAAATTCCGAGCACAATGAATCCCTTCTTGTTTTCCGAGCATGACACACTCTCTCGGAAGTTCAGAGCAGAACACACTCCTTAGGAACTTCCGAGCAGAACATATTCCCTGAATCTCTCAAACGAACACTTTTCTTAGACCACATGCTCGGAAATTTTCCAATATCTCTCTCCGGATGTGCGACTAGCCGCAACCCATATTCGAAACAATAACTTATATGTTCCTAGCCGTTAACGGAACTGCCGAATAAGTTATACAAAATATGGACTTGAGCCTAAACTACAAGACCTGTATTTCCTAGATTTTGGTCCGAGTCAAGAAAATTATACTCAAACGGACTCAGATCGTCCCTTTTCGGCCCATACGGCAAATCAAGTTAAACAGCAAAAGGATAATTATAAAAATGGAAAGATAAACTCGAAGAATAAAAGGACAAGATAATCTCTAGCAGAAAAGTATATCCCAACGGAAATGGAATATACAATAACACGAATGTTTCCGAAATTCTTGTAGGCGAATATCCCCGAAGCCGACTTGCCGCGACTATATAAGACGAATGACTTCCTACGATAAATATGTTGGGAATGTCCTGAAATCTATTGTACTTACTCTAAGTGAAAGTCGTATTGTCGAGATGAGACAATCATATGACACTGGGCAGTCATAATGCTTTGCTAGAAGCCACTTATGATCAATGAGTTTAGAACTCATTGCTAGTGTTATATGATCCTACAGGGTCACACACCTAAGCAAACTGGACGTAGTATATGAGGTTGATCATTAATGTAATGATCTGGTAAATGCATATTTGATATGCATTCAATACCGAGTTTCTGAGGCAGTGTCGATCGACACAGTAAGTGTGTCGGTCGACACAGATCGCGAATGACCAGATTAACTTTCGGTTTAATCGTTGGTTAATTCGGTCGTGTTATAAGTCGACATATATAAGATATATGGTCGACCTTTACACACAAAACTAACCTAATTCACAGCCACCAGAAAAGTAAGAGAAACCTCTTGAGAGATCTGATCTCTAAAGGCACTAGCATCCCTCTTGTTCAGTTTGTGTGCGTGTGGATACCAGTAGAGGCACAACATTTGAGGTGCTTCGAGATCTCGATTACTTGCAAACCTTCCGCTGCAAATCACCAGGTAATCTCGAGATCCCAATGATTCGATTATATGAACCCTAGATCATAGGCTTGGAATTAAGACTAGGGCTGCCTAATTGGATTAGGAACTACTAGAAATTCCTACAGTGGTATCAGAGCCTTAGGGTTCTATTGAATCAGTAGCATGTTGATTAGATTAGTTGAATCTGAATCTCTGTATAGTTGATACAAGCATGCTAGAACTCGTTTTAATCAATGAAACCTAGTTTAGGTTTTTGCTTGAAAACGATCAGGGTTTATCGCCCTGTGTTGATCGATACCAATCCAGTGTCGGTCGACACAGAAAGATAACCCGAATAAAACTTAGGTTTAACCTAACTGTGACGATCGACACAAGAGTTGTGTCGGTCGAAACAGACCTCTTAGTCAGGATAATCGGTTCAATTGGATTGGACCGGTTATCTAGCTTGGTTAAACCGCCAAACGGATTGTAGCGATTAATTTGATAAGGTTAGCATCGACCGACACTAATATAGTGTCGGTCGACACCAACCGATTCTCATAAAACCGAATCAATTCGATTGATCGGTTATCGCAAATTGGTTTTGATTAATCTGCATCGATCAACACTAAAGTAGTGTCGGTCGACACAAGATCCGCTGGTTTAGGTTATGGAACCTGAAATCACAGAACCAAACCAAGATAAATCATTTAATTAGAAGAATTAAAACATAATAAAACTGAACGTTTTAAAAGTTCCGTTCCTCAGCTAAAAATCAAGTATGTTTAAATGTCTTTCCAATCTTGTCGACTGTCAAGCCTTGTTTCATTGTGCGATAGACTTGCAGTGCAAGATGTCCACAATTACATAAGTAAGACAGGAGGTAATGTTGTTGATGGACTTGCAGTGGAAGGCATCAACAATTACATGACTTAAGAGATTGGTTTACTTGACTGGGCCATCAAAATCGTTTTGGGCCCAGAGACATCAGGTGGATTGGACATGAGATGTCAATCCACAACCAAGAGTTATATTGGATATAACTAACAAAGAGTTGCTTACCTAGATAGCTAAAATTTGAGTGATAGCCAGTGGCTCACTCAAGTTTAGTGAAGTATGGGTCTTGGATCATTATATTCATTTGAGGAAACATTGTTTGAATATAATGCGAGTTTTCTTAATAGTTAAGATTTCTCATTTCTTGAACATCATAACTAAACCTCCCTTGTTTTCAGCTATGTCTAGCTCAAACCATCGTAACAATTTCTCCCTGCGATCCGTCCTTGAGAAGGACAAGTTAAATGGATCCAACTACTTGAATGGTATCGGAACTTGAGAATTGTTCTCAAACAGGAGAAAAAGGACTATGTCCTTGAGAAAGTTTTCCCCAAGAAGTACCGAGCAAATTCCTGGCAGTCAGATAAGGATGCTTGGGATAAGCATTCTAATGATGTGGTCGATGTGAGTTGTCTCATGTTGGCTATCATGAACTTGGAATTGCAGAAGCAATATGAGTACGTGGAGTCGCCAATAGAGATGATCACTGGCCTGAAAAGTATGTTTCAGGAGCAGACACGAACTCAGAGATACCAGACGGTTAGGTTTCTGATAGAGTGCAAGCTACCAACGGACGAACCAGTTAGTCCTCATGTCATTAAGATGATGGGTTATATTGATAACCTGGGGAAACTGGATTGTCCCATTAGCCAAGAGTTGGCTACTGACATCATTCTGCAGTTACTGCCGTCAAGCTATGATCAATTTGTTATGAACTATAACATGAACAACTTGACAAAGACTTTGACTGAGTTGCATGGGATTCTCAAGACTGCTGAACCTAACATCAAGAAGGACACCCCAAATGTCCTTATGGTACAAAAGGGTAAAAAGTTTAAGAAACTTGGTAAGAACAAGGGTGATGGCAAGATGAGCTCGATTGTGAATCCAAACGAGTTTGGCCATGCTCCTAAGGTTAAACCTGGTCCTTCTGTAGATGTTAAGTGCCATTATTGTAATGGTTATTGTTGGTACTGGATTTCCCTCTTAGAAATCCGGCCCATTAACAGATAATGCGAAAGCCCGCAATTACAAGCCCGTTCCAGAATCAAAGACAAAGAGGAGAGCCGACTCGTTTGTTGGGCCCAAGCGAATAAACGTCCTGGCAAGGCCCGGACGATGCCGAAGCCGGAGATGATCGAGCTCGAGCTCGGCAGAAGATGACGTGGAGATAGAACAACTCGGTCTTGTCAAGTTCAACTGATCCGCGAGAATCTCGGAGATCGTTACGACGACGAGGCCAAAATATCGGGATGAAGAGGTCAGAGTCGAGACTATTTAAGAGGAAAAGTGGCGACTCATCAAAGACATTCCAACCTAGACTAAGAACACTTCGATTAGATAGCTCGATCCCATACTTTGTACTCTCTTCTCGATTGTGTTTGTTCTATCTCGACGATCAATCTCAATAAAGTCTTTGATTCATAGGAAACTATACCATTTCTATATCCTAAAGTCCAAATCCACGAATACAAATTCTTAGTGTGAATCCCGGATCTCACATTTGGCGCCGACTGTGGGGACATTCTATAGCCTTTCCTATCTTAAGAATCAGATCCTAGATCCGATAGATCGAGATGAATCCCGACCAAACTAGCTCTCCCAGCGCCACACCACCAGTTGACCTCCCTCAAACGGTCGACAACGTTCCTCAGAACACCACCGGGGTAAGAAACATGGGTCAGACCGACGGTGTGTTGACGAGCTCTGCCTCAGTCTCCACGACCTCGGCACCTGCCGGCTCCGTCGCTCAAACAATCGCGACGAGCCAGACTTCGACAAATGTTTTGTCAGGAACTAATGATCCGAGCAGAAACTGGGTGTGGATGAGAAATGATTCGATACCCACCCCAGGAGGTGGATCTGGAATAACCAGACCTAATTCGCTACTACCTTCTGCTCCACAGAGACAAGGGCCAAGCGATCTTACCGAGATCCGTTCGATGCTAAGCCTCCTGGTAGATCGAACGAGAAACAACGAGGCAAGCGCAAGGGCCCAAGAGATCGCGAACCGTTCTCTGGCAGCGCAGCTCGACGAACAAGAGCGGCGCCTGAACGCCCGTCTTGAAGAGCTCGCCAGTCAAAGCCAAGGGGGCAGACCAACGCGAACTCCCATAAGTCCTCCACCGTGTACCCGCTTGGACTTCTCCCAGGTAGTAACTCCTCCGGGAACGTCGGGAAATTTTGGTAATACGTCAAATAGCGTCTTCCTCCCTACAATGACCCCTATCGCGATACCGACCCCATTCGGTTCGAGTTCAATGGTCACAAATCCAACCGGATCAAGAAACCGACCATTACCCGGACCACCACCTTTTCCGAATAACTCTAATGTCCGACCGAGGCAACTAGGAGGTTCTGCCTTCGCCTCGAGCTCGGGACTCCTTAACCGATCAAGCTCAGTTCAGTTCCGAACACCCCAGATCGACCAGACGAGGTCGGTCCCACCGATCGATCTCCTCGACCCCATTTTCCCTGAACAAACCTCAGGTCAGAAACAAGCCCAGTTCGCACCCGCAGAGAGCAATGAACACGATATGCTTAGACAAGACATCGAGCAGGCTAAAGCCCAGTTCAACAGTCTGAGCTCGAAAGTTCACATGGCAACGAGCGCGGCTCCTGACATCGATCGAGTGATCGAAGAAACACAACAAACGCCGTTCACAGATCGGATCGCGTTTGCAAGGATCCGAGAGATCAAGAAAACTATGTTTCCAGAATTCTCTGGGAAATCAGACCCGAAAGCACACAACAGGACATTCCGACTAGCGATAGCAAGGGTGTACCTTACCGATGATGAGAGAGAGCCGGCCTTCTGCAGGCTCTTCGCAGAAAACCTATCGGGCTCCGCCCTAGAATGGTTTGCCGGACTGGAAGAAAGGTCCATTGACAACTTCACCCAGTTCATGACGGCTTTCCTCAAACAATACTCCGTTTTCATCGAGGAAAAGACTACTGAGGCAACCCTATTTGGCGTCTCTCAAAAACCCGACGAAACACTTTCCTCGTACATCGACCGATTTAAGGAAATAAAATCCAAAATCGTGAACCCACGAGACGAGGTAGCTATAGAAGCGTTAAGACGAGGACTATGGTTCTCAACCAGATTCCGCGAGGAAATAACAGTCCGCGAACCTCAAACGCTCGATGACGCCCTCTATCGCGCATCGGCCTTTGCTCGCCTCGAGGACGAAACCACGACCCTCGGGGAAAAACACCGGAAAGAAAATCCCAAAGAGCTCGAAGAAATTCGAGCTCGAAAAAGGATTCCCGTAAATCAGGGAACATCAACGCGGTCGAGAGTCCAAAGAGCTCGAAGAAATTCGAGTTCGAAAAGGAAAATTTTTGTGATTTCCACAATAAAAGAGGACACTTGACCGAAGATTGCTATACTCGAGCTAAAGCAGAGGCTCAAAAGCGAGAGTCCGAAAGAAAACAAGACTCCGAAGTTGAGGAGGAAACTCTGCCCGACAAAAAGGAAAACAAACAGACCAAGGAGTCAAACTCCAAAAAGCCTTCTCAGAACAAACGGGAACGGTCAAAAGAACCGGAATCTCCCGAAACACTCCCTCAAGGGTCGCGAAAGCGAGTCGAGTTCATCCTCGGCGAGCTCAACCTGAGCGGCACTCCGGAAGGTTCGGCGCTATCCCCGCCTCCGGCTCCTGCTAAAATTTTACGCTCAAGAATCAATCTCCCTCGTCTCTGCGGGGGGGGGGGGGGGGGGGGGGGGGGTGTACGGGCTATACCCCCTAAACGAATCGACTTCATCTTTGGTGGCTCCATGATTTGCCGCGACTCGGTCAATTCGATCAAGGATCTTCAAAGAAGAGTCGAAACCGACAGAGGAGGGAAAACCCCAATGTTAGGTCCAGACCACGAAATCATTTTCTACGAAAGTGAGACAAGTAATCTCGACAAACCACACGACGACGCCCTCCTCGTTTGTCTAGTAGTGGTAGATGTCGAACTCTCAAGGATAATGATTGACACAGGAAGTTCGGTAGATGTCCTCTTTTACGACGCGTTCAAAAAGATGGACTTCAACGACTCCGAGATCGTGGAAGAAAAGACACAATTAGTAGGTTTCGCTGGCGAGACGACATACTCGATGGGCTTTGTCTTCGCCTCAGTAATTGCTGGAGGAGTTCGAAGAATGCCAGCTCCCTATAACGCAATCCTAGGTCGACCACGGATATACGACATGAAAGCGGTACCATCGACCTACCACCAATGCGTAAAGTTCCCGACTCCCAAAGGGATCAAAACCATTTACGGAAGTCAAAAGATTTCCCGTCATTGCTACATGAACGGATACAAGCAGATCGAGAAATCCCCTGCGTAGCAATTACAGAAAGAGGAGGAGCTGCGCCACCATGCAGACCAAAAGGTCGAACGACCCAAGTCAAATAGGACCCCCAAAGGACCTCACGACTCAGGTCTTCATAGACGATGCTCATCCCAAAAGACTCGTTGGTGTCGGAATCGACCTATCAGAGCCAGTTTAAAATGAACTGGTCTCTTTTCTCAAACAGAACGTCGATTCCTTCGCCTGGTCTTCAGCAGACATGAAAAAGATCAACATCGACGTAACCATCCACGAGATGAATGTCGACCCAACCTACAAACCGGTAAGACAGAAGCGTCGAAAACTAGGTCCTGAACGGGCCAAAGCCATCAATGACGAGGTCGATCGGTTATTAAAAATCGGATCAATCAGAGAGGTCAAGTACCCCGACTGGCTTGCCAATCCCGTAGTGGTTAAGAAAAAGAACGGTAAATGGGGGGTCTGTGTAGACTTCCCACTCCCGCACATCGACCGACTGGTCGAGGCTACCGCTGGACACCAGCTGCTATCCTTTATGGACGCGTTCTCAGGGTACAATCAAATACTGATGAACCCTGAAGACCAAGAAAAGACTTCGTTCATAACTGATCGAGGCACGTACTGCTACAAAGTCATGCCCTTCGGACTAAAAAACGCAGGAGCAACTTACCAGCCCCTCGTCAACAAGATGTTTTCAGGACTCCTGGGCAAAACCATGGAAGTCTACATCGACGATATGCTGGTAAAATCTTCTAGGTACGAGGATCACATCCCCCAACTAAAAGAATGTTTCGCCATTCTCAATAAGTACGGGATGAAACTCAACCCAGCTAAGTGTACCTTAGGGGTTCCCTCAGGAGAATTCCTTGGTTACTTCGTGACCGAAAGAGGGATCGAAGCGAACCCCAAAAAGATCGCAACGTTCATAGAGATGAAATCTCCCAAAACAACGCGAGAAGTCCAGCGCCTAACCGGCAAAATGGCTGCTCTGAATCGCTTCATCTCAAGGTCGACTGATAAATGTCTACCCTTCTATCACTTGCTAAAAGCAAACAAAAAGTTCCTCTAGGACAAAAAGTGCGAAGAGGCATTCACTCAGCTTAAAGCTTACTTAAGCGAACCACCCATACTGGCGAAACCAGTAGAAGGAGAACCCCTCTACCTCTACTTAGCTGTCTCGACAGCAGCAGTGAGCGGAGTCCTGGTTCGAGAGGAACAAAACAAACAACGGCCGGTGTATTACATTAGTAAGACCTTGATCGACGCTGAAACCAGATACCCCGCCATGGAAAAGCTCGCCTTAGCGCTAGTAACATCGGCTCGGAAACTCCGACCGTACTTTCAATCGCACTCGATCATAGTGATGACCTCTCAGCCACTGAGAACCATCCTTCACAGTCCAAGCTAATCAGGTCGATTGGTCAAATGGGCTATCGAACTTAGCGAGTACGACATTGAATACAAAGCTCGAACGTGCCTAAAAGCACAAGTACTGGCAGATTTCATAATCGAGCTCCCTCCGACTATAGAACTCGACCCGACTTCAGCCCAAAGATGGAAACTTTACGTCGATGGAGCTTCCTCAAGGCAAGGGTCCGGAGTCGGAGTGAAATTAGTCTCTCCAACAGGTGAAGTACTAGAACAATCATTCAGATTGGGCTTCGCCGCATCGAATAACGAGGCAGAATATGAAGCGTTAATAGCTGGGCTCAGACTCGCGATAGCTATAGGAGCCCGAGAAGTAAACGCCTTCATCGATTCCCAAATAGTCACGAGCCAATATCATGGCGACTACGAGGCCAAAGACGAACGGATGGAAGCATACCTACGGGTAGTCCATACATTGGCCGAACAGGTCGAATTCTTCGATCTAACACGAATCCCACGAGGGGAGAACACCGCAGCCGACGCGCTAGCCGCATTAGCATCGACATCAGATCCTAACCTCAAAAGGATCATACCAGTCGAAGGGATAGAAAAACAATGCATCGACATAGCCCTCAAAGCCCTGTCCTTGAAAGAGGACGAACTCACTGTGAAGGACGATGTCAAGCACAAAGAATATCCTGGGGGCACCAGCAGCGACATCATCGAAATTGATGATGACCTCGATCCTAGAAACGCCGTATACGTCGCGAACGTCCCCGACGGACCAATTCAAACCGCATCCACTAGTCAGGGACCTGAGCCTAACAACGACGAAGATTGGAGAACTCCGATCATTCGATACATCACAAACGGTGAAGTTCCCGACGACAAATGGGAGGCGCGGAAACTTAAAACACAGAGTGCAAGGTACTGTGTCACACAAGGAGAGCTCTTTAAAAGGAGCCTCTCCGGACATTATCTCAAATGCCTTGACAAAAAGCAAGCCCTAGCCGTGATTACACAAACACATGACGGATCTTGTGGAAGCCATTCCGGAGGACAAGCATTGGCCGTGCGAATCAAAAGGCAAGGCTATTATTGGCCGACGATGGCCACCGAATGCGAATCTTTCTCCAACAAGTGCGATAAATGCCAAAAGCATGCCCCGATTATCCACCAAGCGTCGGAGAAACTCTCCTCTATCTCATCACCATACCCATTCATGCGATGGGGAATAGACATCGTGGGACCGCTAGTCGCATCCGGCAAAAAGAAAGCTACACACCTATTGGTGATGGCGGACTACTTCACCAAGTGGATTGAAGCAGAGTCATACCAAAAAGTTAAGGACGTTCACGTTAAGGAGTTCGTTTGGCGAAACATCGTTTGCCGACATGGACTACCCCACGAGATCGTCACCGATAACGGATCTCAGTTCATATCAAATGCTTTCAAAGAGTTCTACAGAACTTGGAACATAAAGTTGACTTACTCAACGCCACGCTATCCCCAAGGGAATGGGCTAGCAAAAGCAGCTAACAAAGCAATTATGAACGGTCTCAAGAAAAGGCTCAACGAGTGCAAAACAACCTGGAGTGACGAACTCCCAGCCGTACTATGGGCCTACCGGACTACCCCCCCCGCAAATCCACTAGCGAGACTCCCTTCTCGCTGGCTTACGGAATCAAAGCAGTGGTACCAGCAGAAATCCTCGTGCCAAGCATCCGCAAGGAAGATTGCCCGCGACAAGAGGAACTTAACAACAAGATGATAACTGACGAGCTCGACCTCGTCGACGAAAGAAGGAACCTCGCATTAGCTCGACTCCAGAATTACCAACAAGCCGCAACTCGCTACTATGATTCCCGAATCAAAACTCGAAGGTTTCAAGTAGGAGAGCTCGTCTTACGGAAAGTTTTCGACCATAAAAAGGAAGAACACGCTGGAAAATTGGGAGCAAAGTGGGAAGGTCCTTACCAGTTCACCGACGTCGTGAAGGACAGGGGTCTACCGACTCAAGTCGGTAGAAACCCAGAAGCCTGAACTACGACCTTGGAACATCATCAACCTCAAAAAGTATTTCCACTAGGAATACATCGAACTACGAAATGGCTTGATCCCCTTAAAAAAGGGTACGTAGGCAGCTCTACTTCGAGCGCAGCCGCCCCCCAAACACAAAGCTCTTACCGAGCTCAATGACTTCAAGCAAAGTCCTACTAGCTTATCTTTGTGAAATCAAAATAAGTCTCCCAATCAAATGTCTCTTCCTGTCGCAAAAGTTAGAGCCGTTACGTTGTGCAAAGCGATATGAAATTATCTCTTCCAAAAACTAAAGAGATATGAAATTATCTCTTCAAAATTAAGCGATATGAAATTATCTCTTCTAAAAACAAGCGATATGAAATAATCCCTTCCGAGCGACCTGAAATGGCCTCTCCCAAAGCTAAAGCGATATGAAATTATCTCTCCTAAAGCAAGCGATATGAAATTATCCCTTCCAAGAGACCTCAAACGGCCTCCCGCAAATCAAACGATATGAAATTATCATTTTTTGAGCGACCCGAAATGGCCTCTCCAAAGTCAAAGTGATATGAAATTATCCCTTCAAAACAAAGCGGCCTAAAACGGTCCCTCCAAAGCGAACGAACTGAAATGATCGTCCCAAAACAAGCGACCTGAAACGGTCCTCCCGATTCGAACGAACTGAAATGATCGTCCCAAAGAAAGAAATCCAGAACGATCTTTCCAAAAAATACAATTCTTCTAAACCTTATACGGATTAAAAGAATCGGGGGGCTACCCCACCCCTTAAGCAAAATAACGAGGTCAAGACAGCTATTCAAGCATGCAACCTCTACACACTCCAAGTCGGATCTTTGTAAGTTTACTTCGATTCGTTTTCATACTTAATACTTCTCATTTCAATTCAGCGATTAAGCCTGAATCTTACATTACGAAGTAGTCGCGCTTCAGACTATTCCTAGCAGAGAGCTCGAGCTCAAATGTGATTGACTTAAAAGTTCACAAAGAACTACCTAAGGCAACTCAAAATAAGTTATCTGCTCGATTCCCCTGGAGAAGTTCGAATCGCCGCAACGGCTCGAATTTTATGTTAAGGCATAAAAACATAAAAATCTATGCTAAGGCATGAAAGATTTAAAAAGCAGTTCATAAAAAAAGGACATAATGTCCTCAAGTTCGAACAAAAAGCCCCCTTGGGCAACAAAAGTCTGAAAAGAAATTAAAAGCCCCCTCGGGCAACGAAAAGTCTGAAGTAAAAGCCCTCTCGGGCGGCAACAAATGAAAAGGACTAGAACTGCTTGGAAGGAGAGGAAGCCTCGTCTTGATTCTCCGTCTGACCATCGGTCGCCCTGTCCTCCTCGAGTTGACCCTCGACCTCATCGCTAACTCGCGAGCTAACTCCGGTCGGGAGGTTCGACCCATACTGATCAAGACGAGTAGCCGCCTGATTTAGGGGGCGCGCAAGGATCACAGAATCGTCCGACATCACCGGCAAATTAAACTTGCTGATACTGAAGTCCGACACCGCCGCAGCATTCATCTCCTCCGTGGCCAATCTCTTCTCCTCGGCCAAGTCCATCACCTCCTTGGTCAGGTCCAATTCGCCAGAGGCGAACTCGGCAATAAGCGCGATATTAGCCAAGGCCTCCCGGAGCCTCATCTCAGCGCTCACGGCGACCTTCCTCTGGCTCTCCTTCGCCGCGATCCCCTCGAGAATCTTGAGATATTCACCGTTTAGCCCTTTCCTCGCCTCATGGGCTGCCACCTTGACATCAAACTCCCGGTCGGCGGAACCTTGTCTAGATCAGCCTGGCATTGCGCAGCCCGCACGTCCGCAACCCGACCTGTCTCAATGGCCGTTTGGCTCGCTTCCTCCGCAACCGAAACCCGAGCCAAGGCACCCTGAAATTGCTTATCCAGGTCGCCCGCCTTCTTCCTTAGCTCCTCTTCCCGAGCCAAGGCCCCCTGCAACTGCGCTTTTAGGTCGCTGACCGTTGTCTTGACGGTGTCGAGCTCGCTCACCTGCGGTATCTCTCGCAGCTCGCGCTCGGCCCTAGCCGCAAACCTGTTCGCAGCCTCCAAGGCCTACCAAATAAAAAAAATATGTGTGTGATGAAAATTAAGCACGAAGCAAATCAAAAAAAAAAACGAAGGGAAGAAAATCATTACCTTCCCATAAGCCGCCATCAGCTCGGTGTAAGTATCACCGAGAGCCATATCCCCGACAGCCGGGAGCTGAACACCTGCAGGCTTAAAATGCCTTAGCAGATAAGCAACACCCGTCGGGTCATCCGCAATCGGGCATTCCTTCTAGTGCCTGAAGCGCCATTTGAAAGACCCCGAGGACCCAGAAGAAGCAGGCCTCGCCTCAACACTCGGGCTCGATCTTCTCGAGTTCACCTCCGCTTCAGTCCTTCGACGCTTCGCCGCCAGAGGAGGGCCGACTCAGCTCCGACCGTTCGACCCTCTCGAACCATTCGACCGAGAGTTGCGCAAGGCAGGCTCTTTAGGCGAGACCCGAAACCGGTTCCTCACCGGTCGAAATAGGAGGTAAATCCTCCACCCCCACATTTGCCTATCCGGACCCTGCGACCACGGGAAGAGAAACCCGAACAGGGTTAGGGGGAGGGATCGAAGGAGGAGGAGGAGGCCCCTCGTCCATGGCAAAAAGAAGGGCGTTGCTCAAATCGCCAGCCTTCATTTTCTTTGCCAGGTCAACGGGATCCTTCCCGTTCCGACGGCTGCTAGATCTTCGCGACATCTTTTCAAGAGAAGGGGTGGTTGCAGTAGAACTGTCGTCCGAAACAGGTCGATCTGCAAACAAAACAGATTCGGGTTAGCCCAGCAAACGAAGGGCATATGGCGCGACGACCCTCGGACAGACTAACCAGAACACTTACTCTCTCCGGTCCGCTCGACAAAACGAAGCGGAGCCTGAACGATTCGAGTCGAAGTGGGCTGGCGAGGGAGGTGTGATTCGTCTCGCGAAAGACGAGGTTGGTATGAAGGAGGTTGTCGGGCCGCAGGACTTAAAGCAGCTCGGATTCGCTGGTCCGTAAAGTTACACCAGCGGATATCTCCTCTCCGTAGGCGAGCTATCAAACTTGACGTATTTGGGTTTAAAGGTAGTGACTCAGGAGCCTATGCAAAGAAACCAAAAAGGTCATTAGCAAACAGCTCGATGTCAATGAAGGACACCGTAGCAACCAGAAGAACTAGTAAACCCTATAAGCTAACCAACGCTAGCCGCCCATCTTGTCGGGATAACCGAATAATCAAAATCCTCGATCGAGTGATGATTGATCCTGAAGTAGAAGTATTTACTCTTCCACACATCCCTCGTCGGGATCTCATCAAGGATCTTCCCATGGCAAGGAGAGAGGTAGTAGGTTCCGGAAAAACGAGTGTTATGTTTTACCGAACAAAACCTCATCAATGCCTCGACCCCGAAGTCTATGCCCTCCTCGACGGCCCTGACCCCGAGCCCGATGACATACTGAACGAAATTCGGAGTCATCTGGTGAAAGGCCAGTTGGAGCTGAGCTAAAACCCATGAGATAATGCGAGGGATTGGAAAAAACAATCCGCATTTATCGAAATAGGTATAAGAAGCACAGCAATGGCCTTCGACGACAGTTTCTGGAGACATGTCCGGTGATGGGATAAGTATCTCCACCTCCGACGGAATCCGACACTTCGCCCGCAACTTCCGTATTTGGTCGATAGTCAGACTGGACGGTAGATGAGGACCAACCGGTCCCGCCGCCACAGTAGGACTAGCCCTGGCCGTACCCCTTCGAACCATGATAGTTCGGTATATCGGAAATTTCTTTTGAAAAAAAAAGAAGAAGAAAAACGAAATCTCTAAGGGAGAAAGTCTCAGAGCAACGGCAAAAGAAACAAGAGCGAGAGGCAAACATAAAAGGGATATAATGAGGGAGAGAAGAAGTTACCTTGACGATTTGTAGTGCGAGCAAGTAATGGGAATCGTGCTAGGTAACTTCCCCTTTTAAACTATCTCGTGCTCGAGATCCGTGGGATCTTTCGTATCCCACAATCTCAGCCGCTCAATTCGAAATTCGTAAATGATTACGTAAAAGATTGAGACAGTTAGGATTCTTTAATCCCTCGCGATCTCGACCGTCAAAACAAGATCAACGGACGAGGCGAGAATAATCATTAGGGCTTCCTTAATGACTAGAGCACGCGCGCGTCCTTCCGAAAACATCCACCGCCCATTAACCTCGACTTCTCGAAATCAATGGGCTGGGGGGCTATTGTTGGTACTGGATTTCCCTCTTAGAAATCCACCCCATTAACAGATAATGCGAAAGCCCGCAATTACAAGCCCGTTCCAGAATCAAAGACAAAGAGGAGAGCCGACTCCTTTGTTGGGCCCAAGCGAATAAACATCCTGGCAAGGCCCGGACGATGCCGAAGCCGGAGATGATCGAGCTCGAGCTCGGCAGAAGATGACGTGGAGATAGAACAACTCGGTCTTGTCAAGTTCAACTGATCCGCGAGAATCTCGGAGATCGTTACGACGACGAGGCCGAAATATCGGGACGAAGAGGTCAGAGTCGAGACTATTTAAGAGGAAAAGTGGCGACTCATCAAAGACATTCCAACCTAGACTAAGAACACTTCGATTAGATAGCTCGATCCCATACTTTGTACTCTCTTCTCGATTGTGTTTGTTCTATCTCGACGATCAATCTCAATAAAGTCTTTGATTCATAGGAAACTATACCATTTCTATATCCTAAAGTCCAAATCCACGAATACAAATTCTTAGTGTGAATCCCGGATCTCACAGTTATGGGCAATTGAAAAGAAACCGCAATAAATTCATGGAAGATTATGTGAAGCTGAAGAAGACGTACGAGACTTCTTCTCCAGGTATTTATGTTATAGAAGTAAATGTTACTTCTTATGGTTCTACTTATTGGGTATTGGATACCAGCTGTAGTGCTCATATTTTATGAAAATATGCAGGGCCTGAGCAACAGTAGGACTAAGGAGAAAGGACAAGTGGACCTACGCGTGGGAAATGGAGCAAGAGTTGCTGCATTAGCCGTAGGAGTATTTCATTTGTTTTCTTTATGGCATGTTTTTGAACTTAAGAACTGCTACCATGTACCTGCTATAAGCAGAAATACTTTTTCTATTCCTTGTTTGGATATGGAAAGATATAAGTTTTCGAATTAAGAATAAGTGTTATTCATTTGATTACAATTATATGTTTTATGGTATCAGTCCATTAGAGAATAGACTTTATGTTCTAAAACAAAATGTGTCTATCTATAACATTAATACCAAGAGATTCAAGTCAAATGATACGAATCAAACTCTTTCTATGGCATTGTCATTTGGGGCACATAAATAAGAAACGGATTCAGAAGCTCCATAGTGATGGGCTTTTGGGCTCATTTGATTATGAATCATGTGAGAAATGCGAATCTTGTTTATTGGATAAAATGACGAAGGCCACTTTCAACAAAAAGGGTAGTGTCGATCGACACAAACGGTGCGTCGGTCGACACAGGTCGCGAACGAACAAAATGAAAGGGCCAGTAACTTATTGGGCTTGATACATACGGATGTGTATGGCCCGATGAGCACAAGTGCTAGAGAAAACTTTCAGTACTTCAATACCTTTACTGATGATTTCAGTAGGTAAGGTTATGTCTTATTAATGAGACATAAGTCAGAATCTTTGAAAAGGTTCAAAGAGTTCCAGAATGAAGTACATAATCAATTTGGCAAAATTATTAAAGCTCTACGATGAGATCATGGAAGTGAATACTTGAGTCAAGAATTAAGTGATCTTCTGAGAGATTGTGAAAGTGTTTCACAATTCACCCCTCCTGAATCGAATTTTATTAGATATGGTTCGATCAATGATGAGTCACTTAGATAATACGCTATAGAAACGTCTGCGTTTACACTAAATAGGGTTCCATCAAAATCAGTTACAGAGTCACCACATGAGATGTGGACTGATAATATTCCTGATATGTCTTTCATGAAGATTTGGGGTTATGAGGCTTATATAAAACGTTTAATCTCTGATAAGCGCACACCCAAATCCGATAAGTGCTACTTCATTGGTTGTCCTAACGAAACCAAGGCATGTTACTTTTACAACCGGTCCGAGAACAAATTGTTTGTTGCTCAGAGCTATGTTTTCTTGAGAAAGACCTTATTTTCCAGGAAGAACAGTGGGAGTAAAAGTACAACTCGAAGAAATTCGAGAATCACAGGAGACTGCTCAACCTGATGAGGAAGAGTAGCAGTGGGATCTACAAAGAGTTGTAGAACCTGCAACTGTGGTGCCTGAGGTTTGCGAGGATCTGATGAATGAATATTCGATATACATTCAAATGGCGAGTTTCTGAAGAATTGTCGATCGACACAAAAAGTTGTATCGATCGACACAAATCGCGAACCAAAATATTGATTTTGGTTTATGACTTAATTAACTACGGTTTAAATCTTGGTTAATTAGGTCGTGGTAAAAGTCTACATATGAGATATGTGCGCGACTTTTACACAAAACTGAAGCTCGCAGATCCAACAGGATCCGTCACGAACCCGAGAAATGTGGATTTCTCGAAACCAATTGCCATGATCTGTTGATCATTGAATGTGACGGGCCTGCGAATTTTGAAGAAGCAATGATGAGCCCTGAATCCGAAAATGGTAATATTCTGATATACAAAGCTAGGTTGGTGGCAAAAGGTTTCAAGAAAATTCATGGTATTGACTATGAAGAAACCTATTCCCCAGTCAACATGCTTAAGTCCATTCGGATTCTCCTAGCAACCGCCACTCATAATGGTTATGAGATCTGGCAGATGGATGTGAAAACAGTTTTCCTTGATGGAATTCTGGAAAGGGATGTGTACATGACACGACTAGAAGTTTTCATTGATCCTAATGAAGCTACGAAGATATGCAAGCTTCATCGATCCATTTATGGATTGAAACAAGCATCTCGGAGTTGGAATTTTTGTTTTGATGAAGCAGTCAAAAGATTTGATTTCGTCAGGAACAAAGAGGAACCGTGTGTTTACAAGAGGACTAGTGGGAGCACAGTTGCATTTCTAGTATTGTATGTTGATAACATACTACTTCTCGGAAATGAAGTTCCATTGTTTCAGTCTGTTAAGACTTGACTCGAAAGTTGTTTTTCGATAAAAAAAAATATGGGAGAAACCGTATACATTCTTGGAATAAGAATCTATAGAGATAGATTGGACAAGCTAATTGGATTGTGTCAAGATACTTATGGTGATAAGGTCTTGCACAGGTCCAGTATGCATGATTCCAAGAAGGGTTTCGTGCAAATGACTCTTGGTATTACTCTTAGCAAGACGCAGTGTCCTTCGACACACGCTGAGCAAGAGCGAATGAGGTTCATACAACTGCTACAGGCATTAGATGTCTTAAGATGTGATCTTGATTTCAGTGGGAGTTGTTGTTGTTAATTTTAGTTATGATATGATGTTCATGTGAACATAATTTGATTATGTTAATGAAATCTGACATCAGTATTATTTAATTATGTTATTAAATAATAGTTCCAAAGTAATTTATGACATTTTATAGGTCATCAAGTATGTGACTTGATCATAAAACCCTATAGATAATAAATGACATAATATACGTTGGTCCCTGGTCGAGGTTGTTAAAGTGGGACATTAACAACCGCGTGAGACTAGTATGTGAGGTGACTGATGACTAAGTTTCATGGAGTCATTAATAAGAGTATTAAAGTCAATCACATAGATATGTGTTAGAGAACACATGATCGGACATGACCCACTGATGAGAACTCTACGGGATAGTTATATAAGTGTCATGAGAGTTTTCATTACGACTATAGAGTATAGTCTTTAGACCTGAGTTCATCATGTTTTCTTACATATGAATTGGTCCGCTTTAACCCTGTCAAACGTCAGCCGTAACTGGTGACTATAAAGGCATTGATTGGACGTATCATGAAGTGTGTTAAAGAACAGGGATGGAACAAGAAGGGATTTGTCCCTTCTATATAACAGGAGATAAATATCTCAGGGCCCATCGAAGATTTGATACTGAGAAATGTGTGGCCACACTCAAACGAGGTGATTGTCAGTCATTTGTTTTGTCAGTATAAATCGGAGTTCGATGAACATGATTTTGGCTTAATAAGGATGACACGGATCTTGCCTTATGCCAGATCGAGATATAGAGACAAGGGAATATGGGAATAGATGATTCCAGTACAAGTGGGAGATTGTTGGGAATGTCCTGAAATCTATTGTACTTACTCTAAGTGAAAGTCGTATTGTCGAGATGAGACAATCATATGACACTGGGCAGTCATAATGCTTTGCTAGAAGCCACTTATGATCAATGAGTTTAGAACTCATTGCTAGTGTTATATGATCCTACAGGGTCACACACCTTAGCAAACTGGAAGTAGTATATGAGGTTGATCATTAATGTAATGATCTGGTAAATGCATATTTGATATGCATTCAATACCGAGTTTCTGAGGCAGTGCCGATCGACACAGTAAGTGTGTCGATCGGCACAGATCGCGAATGACCAGATTAACTTCGGTTTAATCGTTGGTTAATTCGGTCGTGGTATAAGTCGACATATATAAGATATATCGTCGACCTTTACACACAAAACTAACCTAATTCACAGCCACCAGAAAAGTAAGAGAAACCTCTTGAGAGATCTGATCTCTAAAGGCACTAGCATCCCTCTTGTTCAGTTTGTGTGCGTGTGGATACCAGTAGAGGCACAGCGTTTGAGGTGCTTCGAGATCTCGATTACTTGCAAACCTTCCGCTGCAAATCACCAGGTAATCTTGAGATCCCAATGATTCGATTATATGAACCCTAGATCCTAGGCTTGGAATTAAGACTAGGACTGCCTAATTGGATTAGGAACTGCTAGAAATTCCTACACAATACATCTCGAAAAACCCTAGCAACTAGACTTAGGCGTTTCTTAAGTTTTTTTCTCTTTGTACTTTGTTTCTGATCAACTTATCAATAAAGTATCATCCAGGTATCTTGTCGTGTTGTTTACTCTTGAAATCTTATGTTCCCTAAAAGTTTTGCTCTACAAAAATCGACAGTGCTAGTTTCGACTCTCATAGTTTGGCGCTGTTTGTGGGTAATGGAAGTTTCTTACACTTAATAACCACAGACTAGAATATCCGAAGATATGTCTTCCGACAGAGATGGAAACGGATGAAAGACATATCACCAACTGGCGATCGACGGAACATACACTAACATTGAAACAGAAAACACTACGACAAGCAATGTCACAACATGCAACACTACGATAGGCAACGTTGCTACAAACGCAACCGCAATAGACACAACAACCAACTCGTTGTTGACTGAGTTAAAGGAGATGATAGCCGTACTAATGCAAAAAAACTCAGTATCAGAAGAAGGCGAATAACACACTCACCAAGCAAGTGGAGAGGATCGAAACAAAAAACCAGAGAGAACTTGGGCGGCGAACTTCAGACCAATTGAGTGTAGGCGACTCGACTTCTCAACGCCTAGCGGCTCAACGAGAAACCTTTACACAACATCAACCACAGCTTGAAAACAAGCAAACCCCTCCTGCGGTCAGATCGAACATGATAGATCCATTACCACTAATCCGACTAAGAAGGGTCGCAACGACTATCGACGTCGACGGAGAAGATTGAGTAAACGCTTTGTAGTGTTCAAAGATCGTCTTTGTCGTAACCCATTTTTCGATCTCTCCGATTATCGAGATAAGTAACTAAACTCTTATCTGCCTTCTCATAATCAATTGCTTTATAAATTACCTCGATCGATTCAGTTTCTTTTTGAAACAAATATGTTTACAAGAGTAACTGATATCTCTACTTACGTAATAAACTTTTGATCGAAGTCGTAAATAGATTGTCAAATCTTTTCATGAGTTCATACCTACAGTCTAATGCTCTTTCACTTAGCTTTACATGTTAAGCATTTTGGTTTGGGACTTTGCGGTTATACATTATGGGAAGAGTCTAATTGGCTTTCATCATCAAACGAGTCTCCAACTTTGCTTCGTTTGCAGATCTAGCCGCAATGCCAAGTAGCCAAACAACAAACAATCAGACCGAAGTAGAACGGCTCAACAAATCTGCTTCAGTACGCTGCTACATCTTCACACCGTAGCCGTCAGATTGTCCGTAACCAATCATCGTCGATGCTCCGCCGTCACTCCAGCTAGTGTTCCAAGCCATCCTGGCACCAAGCTTCTCAACCATCCACGTACAAAATCCAGTATCTATCTGAATACGGTAGTCAATCGTGCGTGGTATCAAGACGTCCAAGCAGCACATCGCCAAACCACACGTTCGTATACGTCCTTCTCGAACGACACAATTTTATGCTTGACTTGACATTTTCGTGGTCAGTTCAGTTTCGCGAGCTGATCGGTCCAGCAACATCCTCTGTCCGTGAACAACTGATTGTGACTGCATGTCTCTATCATTCAATGCAGACTACCGAGATCCAAAAATGTCTTGCTCGGACCACGAGAAATCCCACGTGGAGAACAACCTGCTCACCATAACTCCCACCTGCGAATACAATCGGCAAACGATACGATGCATCTTGCCGATAGTCTTTTACTTGGCATTCTCATATTCTAACCAACACGCAATTATCCGAGCATAGCTTAACGACCGAGTTAGCGAACAGAAAACAGAACAAGGCGTGAATCGACATTTACGATATTTTGGTCGATGACAAGCAAAACTCCGAGCAGGATTCTCAGCTTATCGGTCAGCGCTGTGCCTGAAATTGATTGTGCCATGAACGAAATTCGAAAGACATCATTCACGGCTCGAATCATTGAAACAAGCATCTATGATCTTGACAAACCTGTTCGAACGTACCGAGAAAAGGCTGCTGAGACGATGAACCTACTCAGACATATTGTCATACAATCCTTCCACGAACTCATCATTGGTCGGCAAACTCGCATGTTCAGCTTAACATCAGCATAGACGACTTGCGATCTCACCATGAATCCTACTCAGCGAACGTTTTTATCAGCGCAAGACTGCTCAGAAAATCCGAGCACCCAAGACTGCTCGGAAAACCCGAGCACACAAAACTGCTCGGAAAACCCGAGCACCCAGATCTTGCCTTATGCCAGATCGAGATATAGAGACAAGGGAATATGGGAATAGATGATTCCAGTACAAGTGGGAGATTGTTGGGAATGTCCTGAAATCTATTGTACTTACTCTAAGTGAAAGTCGTATTGTCGAGATGAGACAATCATATGACACTGGGCAGTCATAATGCTTTGCTAGAAGCCACTTATGATCAATGAGTTTAGAACTCATTGCTAGTGTTATATGATCCTACAGGGTCACACACCTTAGCAAACTGGAAGTAGTATATGAGGTTGATCATTAATGTAATGATCTGGTAAATGCATATTTGATATGCATTCAATACCGAGTTTCTGAGGCAGTGCCGATCGACACAGTAAGTGTGTCGATCGGCACAGATCGCGAATGACCAGATTAACTTCGGTTTAATCGTTGGTTAATTCGGTCGTGGTATAAGTCGACATATATAAGATATATCGTCGACCTTTACACACAAAACTAACCTAATTCACAGCCACCAGAAAAGTAAGAGAAACCTCTTGAGAGATCTGATCTCTAAAGGCACTAGCATCCCTCTTGTTCAGTTTGTGTGCGTGTGGATACCAGTAGAGGCACAGCGTTTGAGGTGCTTCGAGATCTCGATTACTTGCAAACCTTCCGCTGCAAATCACCAGGTAATCTTGAGATCCCAATGATTCGATTATATGAACCCTAGATCCTAGGCTTGGAATTAAGACTAGGACTGCCTAATTGGATTAGGAACTGCTAGAAATTCCTACACAATACATCTCGAAAAACCCTAGCAACTAGACTTAGGCGTTTCTTAAGTTTTTTTCTCTTTGTACTTTGTTTCTGATCAACTTATCAATAAAGTATCATCCAGGTATCTTGTCGTGTTGTTTACTCTTGAAATCTTATGTTCCCTAAAAGTTTTGCTCTACAAAAATCGACAGTGCTAGTTTCGACTCTCATAGTTTGGCGCTGTTTGTGGGTAATGGAAGTTTCTTACACTTAATAACCACAGACTAGAATATCCGAAGATATGTCTTCCGACAGAGATGGAAACGGATGAAAGACATATCACCAACTGGCGATCGACGGAACATACACTAACATTGAAACAGAAAACACTACGACAAGCAATGTCACAACATGCAACACTACGATAGGCAACGTTGCTACAAACGCAACCGCAATAGACACAACAACCAACTCGTTGTTGACTGAGTTAAAGGAGATGATAGCCGTACTAATGCAAAAAAACTCAGTATCAGAAGAAGGCGAATAACACACTCACCAAGCAAGTGGAGAGGATCGAAACAAAAAACCAGAGAGAACTTGGGCGGCGAACTTCAGACCAATTGAGTGTAGGCGACTCGACTTCTCAACGCCTAGCGGCTCAACGAGAAACCTTACACAACATCAACCACAGCTTGAAAACAAGCAAACCCCTCCTGCGGTCAGATCGAACATGATAGATCCATTACCACTAATCCGACTAAGAAGGGTCGCAACGACTATCGACGTCGACGGAGAAGATTGAGTAAACGCTTTGTAGTGTTCAAAGATCGTCTTCGTCGTAACCCATTTTTCGATCTCTCCGATTATCGAGATAAGTAACTAAACTCTTATCTGCCTTCTCATAATCAATTGCTTTATAAATTACCTCGATCGATTCAGTTTCTTTTTGAAACAAATATGTTTACAAGAGTAACTGATATCTCTACTTACGTAATAAACTTTTGATCGAAGTCGTAAATAGATTGTCAAATCTTTTCATGAGTTCATACCTACAGTCTAATGCTCTTTCACTTAGCTTTACATGTTAAGCATTTTGGTTTGGGACTTTGCGGTTATACATTATGGGAAGAGTCTAATTGGCTTTCATCATCAAACGAGTCTCCAACTTTGCTTCGTTTGCAGATCTAGCCGCAATGCCAAGTAGCCAAACAACAAACAATCAGACCGAAGTAGAACGGCTCAACAAATCTGCTTCAGTACGCTGCTACATCTTCACACCGTAGCCGTCAGATTGTCCGTAACCAATCATCGTCGATGCTCCGCCGTCACTCCAGCTAGTGTTCCAAGCCATCCTGGCACCAAGCTTCTCAACCATCCACGTACAAAATCCAGTATCTATCTGAATACGGTAGTCAATCGTGCGTGGTATCAAGACGTCCAAGCAGCACATCGCCAAACCACACGTTCGTATACGTCCTTCTCGAACGACACAATTTTATGCTTGACTTGACATTTTCGTGGTCAGTTCAGTTTCGCGAGCTGATCGGTCCAGCAACATCCTCTGTCCGTGAACAACTGATTGTGACTGCATGTCTCTATCATTCAATGCAGACTACCGAGATCCAAAAATGTCTTGCTCGGACCACGAGAAATCCCACGTGGAGAACAACCTGCTCACCATAACTCCCACCTGCGAATACAATCGGCAAACGATACGATGCATCTTGCCGATAGTCTTTTACTTGGCATTCTCATATTCTAACCAACACGCAATTATCCGAGCATAGCTTAACGACCGAGTTAGCGAACAGAAAACAGAACAAGGCGTGAATCGACATTTACGATATTTTGGTCGATGACAAGCAAAACTCCGAGCAGGATTCTCAGCTTATCGGTCAGCGCTGTGCCTGAAATTGATTGTGCCATGAACGAAATTCGAAAGACATCATTCACGGCTCGAATCATTGAAACAAGCATCTATGATCTTGACAAACCTGTTCGAACGTACCGAGAAAAGGCTGCTGAGACGATGAACCTACTCAGACATATTGTCATACAATCCTTCCACGAACTCATCATTGGTCGGCAAACTCGCATGTTCAGCTTAACATCAGCATAGACGACTTGCGATCTCACCATGAATCCTACTCAGCGAACGTTTTTATCAGCGCAAGACTGCTCAGAAAATCCGAGCACCCAAGACTGCTCGGAAAACCCGAGCACACAAAACTGCTCGGAAAACCCGAGCACCCAAGACTGCTCGGAAAATCTGAGCAGAGAAGACAATTCGGAATATCCGAGCACCCAAAACTGCTCGGAAAATCCGAGCACGCAAGAGTACTCGGTAAATCCGAGCACGCAAGAGTGCTCGGAAAATCCGAGCAAGCAAGCACTCAAAGCATAATCAACAACCAAACTGAACAGTTCCAGCAGGTCATTCTCGACAATATCAAATATGCTTCGGAAAAAACCATGGTCGGCTAGGCATGCTCAAACAAAACTTGTTCGGCTAATGGATTTAAAAAAGCCAAAAAAAGAAAAAAAAAAGTTTATCGAGCACCAAATCTTCCGAGCACACAAGAGAAAATTTTGCCGAGCAAAAAAAAAAATATAAAATAGGGGAACAACAACATATGCTCGGAGTTCTTGCTCGGTTTAATTAATTAAGATCCATCATGGATCATCACCCAGCAGTCCCAAGAAAAAAAAATTAATTCCGAGAAAAATCCGAGCAGACCAGTTGCTCGAACAACTCGAGCACATAATATGAGCAGGTCAAAGCCATTCTCGGACTCGAATGCAAATTTTTTTGGAATAACTCATCAGACAAAGCTGCTCGGAAAAAATGAACTCGCAAGGTTGCTCTGAACTTCCAGGCACTCAGAACTACCCACACGAAGATGCTCGGAATTTCCGAGTATACTAGTGATATATCATGGTTTTTACCGGTTTTATGCCATGATATAAGTCTGTTTTAGTGTCTTTTGGTGTTCTTTTAGAGTCCTTTACAGGTGTTATTACGTACACGCACGTTTGGAGCGGATTTGGAGATTATGGAGCTATTTGGAGCATTTTGGAGTTTTGACCCGAGAGGTTGTGCTCACTGTCCGAAACAGAGTAGTGTGTCGATCGACGCACATCAGCATCGATCGATGCACAGCGAGTTGGGCCAGTCTTGGCGTCGGTTTAATGAAGAATGCTGATATTGTAAAGTTGCCCAGAAGTTCTAGATATTTACACAGAAGCCCCAAGACGTGTTTTAGCTATTTAATTATGTTTTTAACTTCACTTTTACAGACGCTATCATAACTTAGAGCAGAGAGTTTTTAGAGCTTATGGGGCTAATTTGATCCTATACTACACTTTGTTTTGGAGAAGTTTTCGTACCCCTTTATTATTCTAATCTCTTTTATGATATCTATTATTTCATTGATTATGTCTTCATATTCTATGTCTGAGTAGTTTCATAGTTAGGTTTAGGGTTTCTCATAGGGATTTCATGACTTCTAGATATAATTAATTCAGTTAAGGATTCACATCAATAGAATGTTCTTCAAACTAAATTGTGTTTAATGCTAGTTCTAACCTGATTACTTAGAATCTAGATCTTAGGTTGCTAAATTGACACGACAGTGTGGTTTAGAATCTGAACTATTTAGGTTGAGCAATTTAATTACTCGCAAGGGAATTTGGTTTAATTAGATTGTGAACATATCCAAATTGGAATTAAAGCTGGTTTAATCTGTTAGTAATTGCAAAGGAATTTGGATTGATGCACTTAGACTTAGAGAATTCTCGCAACGACAGTTGGTTAATTCTATATTTGTGTTTGAGTATTAGAACTGAGCTTAGTTAGATCCTGACTGAATGATTTATCTGCTTGTCTGATTTCCTAAGAACGCCCTACACTTAGCGCCCTTAGTTTATTGCTTACAACCACAACTTGCTACTGATTTACTTTCTTGCTTGCTTTTTAGTTAATTCAAGACAATTTGCTTTCTCCTAGTAAAATCTGTTTAGTTCTAATCCTATCGTTGCCTAGAGTCCTCGTGGATTCGATCCCTAAGTACTACATTGATATACTGTGCACTTGCAGTTAGTATAGGATAAAACTTACAACCTATCAAGTTTTTGGCGCCGTTGTCGGGGACTCTTAGAGTCTTCGATAGCTTCGAACTTAGGGTTTTTACTAGGACTTTTATTTTGATTTTTGTTTACTGATTTTTTTTCTCTGTTTTCTCTCTGTCGCAGGTTTCATAATCGCATAGCATCGACCGTTGCACTTCTTGTATCGATCGTTACTAGGCGATTGGAGTTGTATCGATCGTTGCACTGCTAGCATCGATCGTTGCTTGGCGATTACAGACGGTTTATGCAGACGCGTGATACCAGAAGTAATCCGAACACTAATCTCGTAAACCTCCAACTTGAAGAGCTTCCTAGACTAGAGAGGACTAACAGAAGAGTTCCAATAACAAGGATGGTTGTTGTTGAACGTGTGATCATAAAGCCTGATGCTCAAGGTACCTTGAGGGACCGACACAACAATCCGTACAATGCTGCTGGAGAACCGATTGATGCTGAAGCGAATGTTAACCCTGATCCTCCTGAGCAGCCGCAATAAGAGCAGAACCAAGGCCAAGGACAGGGACAAGGTAGACAGATGGTTGTCCATGAGAGGACTTTAGCTGACTATAACCGTCCGGATGAGTTTCATGCTAACCGATCAGCTCTTGTACCTCCTTATTTTGAGAGGAATGATTTTGAGATCAAGACCATCTACTACTCTCTCCTGAGGCTGAAAGCCTTCCATGGCTCTCCAAGTGAGCAGCCGATGGATCAAATAGATGAGTTTGAGGACATAGTCACCGGAATTAAGTACGATGGAGTGAGCCAGGACTATCTGTTCCTCAAGCTTTTCCCCTACTCTCTTGCTGGAGATGCTGCAGCCTGGCTGAAATAACTTCCATTTGGGACGTTTGTTACTTGGACCGCTCTGAAGAGAGAGTTTCTGCGACACTTCTACGATGATGCTCGCTCCGATCAGTCCAGGCAGTACATTCTCACCTTCATCCAAGGTCCGACAGAGCCTCTTAAGACAGCCTGGATGAGGTTCAAGAAGTACCAACGTGACTGCCCGCATCATGGATTCACTGAGGTAACATTGCTAGGCATCTTCTTTAGAGGTATAGATCTTCCATATCAGACTGCGCTGGATAATTCCAGCAATGCCAACTTTAACACTAGGACTCCTGCTCAAGCTAAGCAGTTGATAGATAATTTAGTAAGCAGTAATAGCTGCAAGACTACTGATGAGAGAAGGAAGAAGTCCGGTGGGAAGATGGAGAATTCAGAGATAGCTGATATTAGATCTAAGTTGGACACTGTTTGCAATCTTCTAGCTGGGAAGAAAGCTGTCCACTTTGCTCAGAATGTTGAGATGATCAATGATGAAGAAGATGGTCAGGAAGAGGATGTGAATTACATCGGGGGATCTGGTTTCCAAGGAAACAAGTTTGGTAATCAGCAGGGTAATAGATTTTTCAGGGGTCAGAAGAGTGCTTTCACAAGCAATCAAAACTCTTCTGGCTTTGGACTGAACGCTGGTTTCCAGAAACCTTTCCAACAAGGTAATCAGAGGACTTATGGATCTTCCTCTTACCAAGCACCTCCTGTAGCTAGTACTCATGAGAGTAAGATGGAGGCAATGATGGAACAGCTGCTGGAAGGACAGACTAAGATTGCTGTGGACTGCAACAAGAAGTTGGATGCTGTTTATGAGGATCTCAATGGGAAGTTTGAGTCTCTAAACACTCATGTGAAGCAATTGGACACGCAGGTGAGCCAAATTTCAAGCTCCATCAAAGGAAAGAGTGTTGTAGACACCCATATTAAGGCCTGGTCAGTGTACATTGATGATGGATCACACCTAGGTGAAAGATTTGAGCTTAATACAGCTGAACTAGTTGAAGAAGCTGAAATTTCTGATTTTGAGGAAAATATCTCGGGTGGAATCTGTAAAAATTTGACTGCATCGATCGATGCACCCTTAGCGTCGATCAGTGCAAGGCGTGGACAGACTGATTCAAAGGATTCTTATGACATTGATGCAGATTCAGAGCTTAACCATTTATTCCCTGGAGTGTCTGAGATAACTCAACAGGAGATTTATGCACAATATATTCGCTTATATCCTAAGGTGTCTGAAGTGATGCAACAAGAGATTGATGAACTTAAGCGTTTGGAAGAGATTGGTGAAGAGTTGGAAGAAATTCCACCATCTGATGATCCACCTTATCACCCTTATGTGCAGAGATATTTGGGTAAGATGTTACAATTGGATGAAGAGCTGAAGGATTGGGTTATAGTTGTTCCTCAGCATATAAGCGATGTGCTATTAACCAAGGTTCCTAAGAAGCTACCTGATCCTAGGATTTTTGTGCTGAGTTGTTCTATATTTGAGGATGGTTTCAAGCACTCTCTATGTGATTTAGGAGCTGCTGGATGTTTCATGCCATACTCTGTGGCAGAGAAGCTGGGTATGATGGATTTTTCACCCACTAGGACCTCTCTTGTCCTAGCTGATCAGTCGATTAGGATTCCTAAAGGAGTTCTTGAGGACGTCCCAGTGAGAGTTGGAAACTACTTGGTTCCGACAGATTTCTTGGTTCTTAAGTACCACAGTGAGCAGGATGATGCTTTGATACTAGGTAGACCATTCTTGGCCACAGCTGGAGCAGTGATAGATGTGAGGCACATTTTGATAGATCTCCATCTGGGAGATAAGACGCTGCACTTTAAGATGGACATGCTGCACAAGCCACTGATTGATGGGCAGACCTTCACCATTATGGATGGAAACAAAGAGCAGCCAAGTCACACTACGATTTTGGATCCTGGGGAGCATTTCACTCCTTTTCTTGGACGCGTTCACACTGATGGTGCTTACTCTCCGCCTTGGATGAGGTGACTTGCACAGAGGCAATCACAGTCTCTGTCAGGATCTCCAGCAAACTGATCTTGTTCGTCCGGTCAAGCTAATGACCTTAAACAAGCGCTGAGTGGGAGGCAACCCACTGATAGGTTTTAGTGTTTTTCTTTCTTATTTTTGGTGTTTTTCTTAGGATTTCACGTTTTTATTTTTGCTAAGTTTTTAGATACAGAACATGTCTGGAGATGTGTGACGATCGTTGCTATATGTGCAACGGTCGTTGCAGGGAGATTTGACGAAGAGATAGGATCGCCTTGTGACGATCGTTGCGGTCCTGTGAAACGGTCGTTGCAAGTGGTTCAATTGCAAAATTAAGGTACGCGTGCTAAACTAGAACCGATTTGGTTCAGCAGCGTCGATCGTTTCTCATCAGCAACGATTGTTTCACCCACGACCATGTAAGTGTCTTAAACCCTTTTCTCTTCTCTTCTTCCCCATTCCGCCGTCCGTACAACCGCGAATCCCCTACCCTAAATCTCTCAATTCTTCATCGTTTTCTCTTATTTAAGGCTTGATTTTACTTGTTTTAACATCCCCTATCTATTTCTCTGACCCAATTGCAGTGAATCCAAGGTAAGAACTTTCATTTTCAACATTTTCGGATTCGGTTCTAGGGTTTAGAAATTAGGGATTTTTTAGGCTTGAAATTGATGAACCCATACTGATTATACATGATTAGGGATGATTCCTGATGTATTCTGGCTTATTGAGTGATCTAAGAACGGATTTAGATTCAACTTTTGAGATTCATTGTCGGCTGTGAAATCGCCCTGCATCGATCGTTGCACTTGTTCAACGGTCGTTGCATTGCGATTTCACAGAGAGTTTTTCTACCGAAACTTATATGTTTTATTGATCTTCTTGCAGATGCCTCCTCGACAAGCCCGTAAATGTAGAACCACCGCAACAACAGCTACATCGCACCATCACCCACCAGCTGAGTGGTTCCATAGAGACTCGGATCCACCTGAGGATTATCAGAGAGATCGAGCAGTTTTACAGCCACCATGGCCCAGGGCAGATAAGCAGATGATCCCGACAGATAGGGTCTGGGGCATGGAGATAGATGAGCTGCTAAAGACCGACACCTTCACAGAGCGGCCATTACGTGAGCAGTGGGATGAGTTTGACACATTGTTGTACAATGGTTGGTGTAGCATGACGCTGAAGTCGACCAAGTTTGCAGATTTTTCGAATTGCAGGAGTCTGGGCATTGTTGAGCAGGTTCTTGCACTGTGTAAGGGCATTGGCCTTACGAGATGTACCCTGAGTTGGTAAGAAAGCTGTTGGCACTTGCAGGGTAATTTACTCTACCCCAGATAGCAGGAAGGCTTCATGAGGTTTCTTTACCTTCATGTGCTTAGGAGCCAGGTATCGGATTCCCCTTCTCGATATCTGCAGGATTTATGGATTCAGCACTGAGCCGACACGTATTGGCATGACTCTGGAGTGGGATGTGGAGGAGGCTCAGTATTTCTGGGAGTGTATTGGCAATGGTCGATACAACTCGAGGACCACGGCGGTGATTCAGGTTATGCATCCGGTTCTTAGATACGTCTCGCGCATCTTGGGATCTACTCTGTTGTGCAAGTTTGAAGCCAACAAGATGCGTAAGAACGAGATGGAGATGTTGTTCATTGGACTGAGGGACCAATTTGAGGATACAGTTCTGAGAGATCCCACTAGAGGACTCAACTTGGGAGCTGTTTTTGCTCATCATTTATGCGAGCTGCAGAAGAAGCCATTTGATGGTGTGGGCACTGAGACAGTAGGGAGTCTGCTTACTCCCATTTTCAGACATTGCAGGATTCCCTTAGAGGGTACAAAGCGTAATGACAACATGGAGTTCCTTGATTTTAGCCATCTGCATAGTGCTACATGGCTGAAGGAGGGACGTGTATGGGTCTATTATGACCCTGCCACAGAGAAGTGTGGTGTGGATCTTCCTGCTGCTGGTCTTACACAGATTGATACGATGGATGCTTTGAGATTCCAGCCTCCTACGAGCGATCAGCGCAGAGTTCCTTCTATGGCTCATCCGCTGGGAGAGCCTTCTACACGAGCTTCTACTTCCTCTGCGCCTACACCTGCTGCCCCTGTCGATGATGTTGGCCCTTTTCCCGAGCCTACGATGCCTTATGGTGATATGTCAGAGGCAGAGTGGAGAGAGCGTTCGGATGGTATTCTACAGGTCGTCTGGAACTTCATGCGTACCTGCACTTGCAGGAGACAGCCACAAATACACCATCCAGGACCTTCTCGACGCAGACGACGCTCTCCGACTCCCGGTTCTTCAAGTGGTACTGATCGTATTGATGGGATAGAGGATGAGTGATTGAATATTGGCATCTCTAGACTACGGTTCTTTGTATTTCTTTTTCACTTTTCTTTTGCATTTTTCTTGACTTTCTTAGGATTTTTATGTTTGGATGATGTTATTGCTACGAGATTATCTGTTACTTTGATTCTATCTGTTTTTAGTGATTTTCAGCTTGCAGGTTCGAAAATTCATGATTTCTCACGGACTAACCTGCTAACTTGCTGACTGTTTTCAGAAATCGCAATGCGTCGATCGACACAAGGTTGTGTCGATCGTCACAACACGAGTAATCGCATTGCAGCGATCGTTGCGGTCCTGAGCAACGATCGACACACGACGAAAAATCGCCTAGCAACGGTCGTTAGATTTATGTAACGATCGATGCATGTGCGACAGAGGTAAAAATCAAACAGAACTCAACACATCCATAACATTTTTTGCTTTCTTTTACCAACCCTTAGCTTAACACTACTGGGGACATTGTGTTTCAAGTGTGGGGGAGGTAGCTACTGACTTTATCTTTCTGTTTTCTTAAGAGTCAGTCCGTTTTTCAAAAATTTTGTTTTATTAAGTCAAAACAAGTTTAAGTAAGAAACAGTGAATTTTGGAGAAGTTAACAATATCTTGCAGGAACTTAAGTAACCATTGGGATGAAGCTGAAAGATCAATCTATGACTATTAGAACACCCAACACGGATCAACCTACTGAGGACGCCCATATCAATTCAGGTATTCAGAGAATCCTTTTACCGGCTTCACCCTTAATCCTGACTTTAATTTTCTCACCTAAGGGTTTGGTATACCTTGAATCGGACTACTTTGTTAGTTCTGACACAGCTTGTAAACCTGTCCGAGTATGGTTCCCTTCTCCCCTTCGATATATAAAAAAAAGAATAATAAACTGAGGATGAGTTAGTAACTCCGAAGTGGTCTCTGGGAGTGGTAGCTACAACTATCATATCATGTGCACCCATGGAATGTGTCCAAATTACACCCCTTAACGGGAAGAGCACTGATAAAAAAAATAAAGAGATACCCAATGGGGAAAAATCAGAATGCTAAGGAAAGGAAAAGAGAAGAAAAGGAACCAGAAATAGATAGTATGGTGGTCTAGAGCTGGCAAAGTAAGAATCCATGTGCCCTTTGATCGATAATCCTTAGGTGAGACCGCATTTAATATTGTAAAGAAGTCAGTAGGGTGAATTTGAATTGCTTGGATTGATTGTGGAGTTTACTTAGGACAGTTGCTAAGTGTGGGGGAAGTACATGTTGGTCTTGATATCTTGCGGTTGATTCTTTCAGTGGTTTACTAAGGGGAATCCGAGTGTTGTTGCTTCTAGGACAAAAAGAGTTTCTGAAAGTTTTCAAACCTCTTTACCATGTTTTTGTTGGAAGTTTCGGTTGATCCTGATTCAATTCTCATATTGATATCAACCTAAACATGCATTAGATCTAGGTGTTCTTATTTAGAAACATATGATCTCACCTTTTACCTGTTTGTTTGCAGCGGAATTGATGAACAGGTCAATGATCAGGGAGATACACCGAGAGATGGATCCTCCAAAGGCTCACACACGCAATCACAGGAAACTGGTTGCTAGACCGAGCTGAGATGGGGCGCAGAGAGAGGAGGAGAATCGCGGCTGGGAGGCTTAGGGTTAGGGAGAAGAGACATGGCTTTTAGACATTAAAAGCCTTCTCTTTCCCTTTTGGGCTTTTGGGCCCAATCTGATTAAATCACATTTAATCAGACCCATTATTCATTCTCTCTTAGTACGACAAATGCCTAGCACTTTTGTCGTACTTCTGCTATGCCTTTCAACATTATTTCCTGCTAGCTTAAGCGTGTGACCCATATGGGATCATACAATAAAGGCAATAAGTCCAAGACTTATAGATCATGAGCGGACTCTAGCAAGCCATCATGACCCCCAGCATTGTATGACTTATGTCTGATCACTGACATACTCTTACGTTATAGAGACAGTACAGAGATTGCTGGACACAATTCCAACAATCTCCCACTTGAACTGGAATCTCTGTATTCATAATCCCTTTCGTCTCAATATCTCGATTAGTCATAAGGCAAGATTAGTGTCATCCTTATAAAGCCTAATCTTGTTCATCGGACTCTGATTTGATACTGACAATACAAACGACTCGGGAAAGTCCGTTTGAGCATGGCCATGCGTTTTCCAATATTCAAATCTCCGATTGGCCTAGAGATATTCACTCCATTTATATTGGAGGGACAAATCCCATCTTGTTCCATCACTGTAAACTACTCATTTCATGATGTACCCAAACAAGGTCCTTATAGCTATCGCAGAACGATAGCGTTAGACAATGATCAAAGTGCATCAGTCCATATGCAGTCACATGCATGCGAACTCAGGTCTAAGGACTATACTCTATAGTCGTAGTAAGAATCTCTTATGACACAGATATAAATATCCTGAAGAGTTCTTATTAGCGGGCCTTGTCCGGTCGTATGTTCCCAACATACACCTATGTACTGACTTTGATGCCGAGCATCTATGACACACTGAGACTTTGTCATAAGTCACGTACCAATCCAATCTTACACGGTTGTTGGTGTTCCAATTTCAACAACCTTCGACTAGGGACAGGATGATATAAAACATTTATCAAATATAGGATCTCATGATCAAGCTAAATGACTTCGATGACTCAAGATCGAATCATTTACTTCGATGACCTATAAAATGGTTCATATCATTTTGGAACGATTATTTCATCACAGTTAAAATAATCTTGAAATAATAATTTCATTAAAACATAAATAATAATGTTTTACAAGAACATATCAAATAACTAAAATAAAGCTCACAAAACTCCCACTCAAATTTAGATTACATTTCAATGTTTCTAATGCCTACAGCTTCAGTCAGGAACTCGAGCTTAGGCCTTGGGAGTGGCTTTGTCAACGGATCAGCGACATTATCATCTGTCGGAACTCGGCTGATCTTGACTTCCTTTCTATTAATGATGTCACGTATCAAGTGATATCTTCTTTGAACATGCTTGGATTTCTGGTGTGATCTTGGTTCCTTTGCCTGAGCTATAGCACCATTGTTGTCACAAAATAGTGCCAGAGGCTCAGCCGCATCTGGTATCACACCTAGTTCCATAATGAACTTTCGAATCCAAACAGCTTCCTTCGCTGCTTCTGAGGCGGCGATATATTCAGCTTCTGTAGTGGAATCAGCAACGGTGTCCTGCTTGGAGCTTCTCCAACTTACTGCACCGCCATTCAGACAAAAGACATAACCGGACTGTGACCGGAAATCATCTGTGTCTGTCTGGAAACTTGCGTCCGTGAATCCACTGACTTTAAGCACATCACTTCCACCGTACACTAAGAACTTATCCTTAGTATGTCTTAGATACTTCAAGATGTTCTTTACGGCAATCCAATGGTTTTCACCTGGATTTGACTGGTATCTACTCGTCATGCTCAATGCGTAAGCAACATCAGGACGAGTACAGATCATGGCATACATGACAGATCCTATTGCAGATGCATAAGGAATATTCTTCATGCGCTCAAGCTCAGCAGCCGACGTAGGGCTCTGCTTCTTGCTTAGCGTCGTGCCATGTACCATTGGCGTGAAGCCCTTCTTGGAATCTTTCATGCTGAATCTTTGTAGGACTTTGTCAATGTATGAGTCTTGACACAAGCCTATCAGCCTCTTAGGTCTATCCCGATAGATCCTAATTCCAAGAACGTATGCGGCTTCACCCATGTCTTTCATGGAAAAACAACTTCCAAGCCAGTCTTTTACAGACTTCAGCATTGGAATGTCGTTTCCGAGAAGCAGTATGTCATCAACATACAGAATAAGAAAAACGATTTTGCTCCCACTAGTTTTCTTATACACGCATTGTTCTTCTTCGTTTCTGATAAAGTCAAATTGCTTGATCGCTTCATCAAAACGAAGATTCCAGCTCCTCGATGCTTGCTTCAATCCATAAATGGATTTATGAAGCTTGCATACTTTCCCAGCATTCTTTGGATCTATGTAACCGTCAGGTTGTGTCATATACACATCCTCTTCCAGAATACCATTCAGGAAGGCGGTTTTCACGTCCATCTGCCAAATTTCATAATCATGAAAAGCTGCAGTTGCTAGTAGAATCCGAATAGATTTCATCATAGCCACCGGTGAATAGGTTTCATCGTAGTCCACACCGTGAACTTGTCTGAAACCTTTTGCCACCAACCTGGCTTTATAAATCTGGACATTTCCATCCACGTCAATCTTCTTCTTGAAGATCCATTTGCACTCGATGGCTTTTACACCAACGGGTAAGTCAACCAACGAAAAGACTTGGTTGACCGACATGGAGTCCATTTCGGAATCAGTGGCCTTGCGCCACTTAGAGGAATCTGGGCCCATCATGGCTTGATTGAAGTTCGATGGTTCATCACCATCAATGATCAAAAGATCATGACAGTCAGTCACGAGGAATCCCTGATATCTCTCGGGTTCGTGACGGATCCTCCCGGATCTTCGAACTTCAGGTACTACAGGTTCAGGCTCTACAATTTCTTGTAGATCCTCCTGCTGCTCTTCCTCATTAGGTTGAGCAGTATCCTGTTCATCTTGAATTTCTTCAAGCAGTACCTTACTCCCACTGTCTTTCTTAGAGAGAAACTCTCTCTCAAGAAAGTTACAATCCCGGGCAACAAAGATCTTGTTCTCGGAACGTAGATAGAAGTAATAAGCCTTGGTTTCCCGTGGATAACCAATGAAGTAGCATTTATCAGATTTTGGTGTAAGCTTATCTGAGATTAATCTCTTAACATAGGCTTCACAACCCCAAATTCTTAGATAAGACAGCACTGGAGCTTCTCCAGTCCATAATTCATATGGTGTCTTTGCTACTGCTTTTGATGGTGCTCTGTTTAGTGTGAACACTGCTGTTAGCAGAGCATATCCCCAAAGGGATATTGGAAGGTCTGTGTGACTCATCATAGATCGAACCATATCCAATAAGGTCCGATTTCTCCTCTCAGACACACCATTCCATTGAGGTGTTCCAGGAGGAGTGAGTTGGGATACAATCCCACACTCTCTCAGATGATCACTGAATTCTTGGCTTAAGTATTCTCCTCCTCGGTCGGACCGAAGAGCCTTAATGCTTTTGCCAAGTTGGTTCTGTACTTCATTTTGGAATTCTCTGAACTTCTCAAAAGATTCAGACTTATGTTTCATCAAATAAACATATCCATACCTACTGAAATCATCAGTAAAGGTAATGAAGTACTGATAGTTTCCTCTTGCATTAGTGGACATTGGGCCACACACATCAGTGTGTATCAGGCCCAATAAGTCACTGGCCCTCTCGTTAGGTTTATTAAAGGGGGCCCGTGTCATTTTGCCCATCATGCAGGATTCGCATTTCTCACATGACTCAAAGTCAAATGAGCCAAGAAGTCCATTCGAATGGAGCCTCTTGATGCGTTTCTCGCTGATGTGCCCTAAACGACAATGCCATAGAAACGTTCGGTTTTCCTCATTAGGTTTAAACCGTTTTGTATTGATGTTATAAATTGGCGCGGATTGATCGAGTATGTAAAGCCCATTCGTAAGAGGGGCCGAACCATAGAACAAATTGTTGCGATTGAAGGAACATAATTTATTCTTAACTGAAAAATCATAACCTTCCAAATCCAACAAAGAAATTGAAATAATATTTCTGCTTATAGCAGGTACAAAATAACAATTATTAAGTTCTAAAATCAATCCCGAAGGTAAAGACAACAAGTAAGTTCCTACAGCTAGTGCTGAAACTTTCGCTCCATTCCCAACTCGTAGTTCCACTTGTCCTTGCTTCAGCCTTCTACTGTTGCTGAGTGCCTGCATATTAGTACAAATATGAGCCCCACAACCAGTATCCATGACCCATGAGGTATTATCAGAAGTAGTTGTATTAACTTCTATAACAAAAATACCTGATGAAGAAGTCTCGAAAGTCTTCTTCTTTAATTCCTTTAGACCTTCCTGGAATTTCTTGCAATCTCTTCTCCAATGCCCCCGTTCTTTGCAGAACCTGCACATGTCAGTAGGCCCAGCCTTGGACTTGGGCTTGGGCTTTGGCGTGTCTGAGTCCACGACTTGGACACCCTTGGCCTTTCCCTTATCCTTAGCAGAAGACTTCTTAAACCCCTTGCCCTTTTGTACCATAAGTACATTGGGGTCCTTGGCGGTTTTCTTCAAGTTGGGCTCTGCAGTCTTGAGCATTCCGTGAAGCTCAGGTAGTGTCTTACTCAAGCCATGCATGTTAAAGTTCAGAATGAACTGATCATAGCTTGCAGGTAAAGACTGCAGAATGATGTCGCAGGCAAGTTCCTGGCTGATTGGGCAGTCGAGTTTGTGAAGATGGTCGAGATAACCCATCATCTTCAACACATGAGGACTCACTGCCGCATTCGCAGCCAACTTACAGTCCAAGAGGTTCTTAACTGTCTGGAACCTCTCGGTCCTAGCCTGCTCCTGAAAAAGCGATTTCAGGCTTGCCATGATCTCGATTGGAGACAATACACTTTCGAACTGCTTTTGCAGCTCTGGAGTCATTGTCACCAACATCAGGCAATAAACATCATTTTCATCTGACGAATGCTTTTCCCAAGCATTGTGCAGAGTCCTGGCAGCATTGGCAAGAGGCCTCTCGGGGAGGGGATCTCGAAGGACATAATCCTTCTTCTCCTGCTTGAGGACCAGCCTCAAGTTCCTTGACCATGTCAGGAAGTTCGTTCCAGTCAGCTTCTCCTTCTCGAGAACAGACCGGATCGAGAACGTGTTTTGTGTGCTTGTAGTAGTCATATCTGAAATATATAAATAAAAAGGTTATTAGTTATATGTTCAAAATGATTAATCTCGTATTAAAGTATAATATGATTAATCATGCATTATATTCAATAACCTAAGTTACCCTCAATAGAATATAATGATTCCAAGATCCACATATAACTAAGATCAAAGTGGGCCACTGGCCGTCACCCAACCTTAGCTTATATCGGTAAGCCCTATATCGGCTAATTATATCCGTGATATAACTCTTGGTTGTGAATCTGGGCCCGAGGCCCAATCCACCCTGATGTCTCAAGGCCCGGGACTCCCGATGGCCTAGTCAAGAAAACCGGACTATACAGTCATGTAATCATTAATGTCTGGGACTCCCAATGACATTTATGAATCACAAACCGTCTTACCCACGCAAAAGCAGACATCCTCACACTGTAAGGCCATGAATGCAATTGAATGGGCTTTGACAGCTGACATAGCCTGGACAAGACATCCAACGCTTGATATTGTTTGAGGTCCGTAGGTTTTTTTTTTTTAAAATCATTCCCAAAATAGAAGATTACTATTTCGGGAAACTTTCTATTTATGGAAACCTACTATTTTTGGAAACTTTCTAAAATTGGAAACTTTCTAAAACCGGAAACTTTCTAACTTTAGAAACTTCTTTAAAAATCCAAAACCCGCAAATTCAGAAACTTCTAATTTTGGAAACTTTCTAATTTCGAAATTTCGGAACTTTATAAATTTAAAATCGAATTTCATAATTTTATTTTATAAAATAAGTTTTAAATTTAAATCTGAAGAATGACTCAATTAATGGCCCAATTGTTTTAACTTCTTGGCCCGAGGCCCAAGAATTGGTCCATGTCCAAGACATGACCCAATTGTCCAATTAATTGACATAACCGGTCTGGTTCATTAAAATTGGTCTAACCAAATTTTAATTACTACGATGACCACAATTGTCAACCGGTTATTTACTAAACCGGAATTTCTCAATTTATTTGGTCCAACCAAATCAAATTAGAAATTCCTGGTTTAGGCACTAAATCCAATATTTCTTTCGACATTGGATTTCTTATTCCGGTTTAACCAGATTCAATAAACTTATCAAATCTGTTTATTAAACCGAAACGTTGATTTTAATCAAGTTTTGAACCGAACCAGCTAACCGAACCGAATGAACCGTGAAACCCTAGCTTTCGGATCAAGCAATGATCGTCCAGCCGCAAGCCGTCAACGATCCGAGATCGAGACGATGCGCCGGACAGCCGGGACAGCTCAGGACGGTACGGGACGGGCGGGACGGTGCACGGGACATGCGATCGGACGATCGATCGGAACGAGCGATCGGACGCGTCGCGATGATCGATTGCGATCGATCGAATGATCCGATCCAATCCGACCATCCCGACTGCCCGACCCACGATCCCGTCCGTCCGACCGGCCATTCCCCTCGGCCAACAACCAACCGGCCAAGCCGGTCGATCCAATAACCGGCCGATCGCAAAACCCGAGTCATATAGCTCGGTTTTGCGATCCAATCAATGTGTTTAGAGTTCAATTCTGATTCTTAATCGTTTTATCTTATCAGTAATTGATTCAAAAACAATTCTAAGCAGATTAAACAACCTAAACAATGAATCTAAAACAAGAAACCTAAGAACCAATGGCTCTGATACCACTGTTGGAAGTTTCGGTTGATCCTGATTCAATTCTCATATTGATATCAACCTAAACATGCATTAGATCTAGGTGTTCTTATTTAGAAACATATGATCTCACCTTTTACCTGTTTGTTTGCAGCGGAATTGATGAACAGGTCAATGATCAGGGAGATACACCGAGAGATGGATCCTCCAAAGGCTCACACACGCAATCACAGGAAACTGGTTGCTAGACCGAGCTGAGATGGGGCGCAGAGAGAGGAGGAGAATCGCGGCTGGGAGGCTTAGGGTTAGGGAGAAGAGACATGGCTTTTAGACATTAAAAGCCTTCTCTTTCCCTTTTGGGCTTTTGGGCCCAATCTGATTAAATCACATTTAATCAGACCCATTATTCATTCTCTCTTAGTACGACAAATGCCTAGCACTTTTGTCGTACTTCTGCTATGCCTTTCAACATTATTTCCTGCTAGCTTAAGCGTGTGACCCATATGGGATCATACAATAAAGGCAATAAGTCCAAGACTTATAGATCATGAGCGGACTCTAGCAAGCCATCATGACCCCCAGCATTGTATGACTTATGTCTGATCACTGACATACTCTTACGTTATAGAGACAGTACAGAGATTGCTGGACACAATTCCAACAGTTTTAGTTCTCTGTTTTGCGTGAGGGCAAGCAAAGGCTAAGTGTGGGGGAGTTGATATATCATGGTTTTTACCGGTTTTATGCCATGATATAAGTCTGTTTTAGTGTCTTTTGGTGTTCTTTTAGAGTCCTTTACAGGTGTTATTAGGTACACGCACGTTTGGAGCGGATTTGGAGATTATGGAGCTATTTGGAGCATTTTGGAGTTTTGACCCGAGAGGTTGTGCTCACTGTCCGAAACAGAGTAGTGTGTCGATCGACGCACATCAGCATCGATCGATGCACATCGAGTTGGGCCAGTCTCGGCGTCGGTTTAATGAAGAATGCTGATATTGCAAAGTTGCCCAGAAGTTCCAGATATTTACACAGAAGCCCCAAGACGTGTTTTAGCTATTTAATTAGGTTTTTAACTTCAGTTTTACAGACGCTATCATAACTTAGAGCAAAGAGTTTTTAGAGCTTTTGGGGGCTAATCTGATCCTGTACTACACTTTGTTTTGGAGAAGTTTTCGAACCCCTTTATTATTCTAATCTCTTTTATGATATCTATTATTTCATTGATTATGTCTTCATATTCTATGTCTGAGTAGTTTCATAGTTAGGTTTAGGGTTTCTCATAGGGATTTCATGACTTGCTAGATATAATTAATTCAGTTAAGGATTCACATCAATAGAATGTTCTTCAAACTAAATTGTGTTTAATGCTAGTTCTAACCTGATCACTTAGAATCTAGATCTTAGGTTGCTAAATTGACATGACTGTGTGGTTTAGAATCTGAACTATTTAGGTTGAGCAATTTAATTACTCGCAAAGGAATTTGGTTTAAATAGATTGTGAACATATCGAACTTGGAATTAAAGCTGGTTTAATCTGTTAGTAATTGCAAAGGAATTTGGATTGCTGCACTTAGACTTAGAGAATTCTCGCAACGACAGTTGGTTAATTCTATATTTGTGTTTGAGTTCTAGAACTGAGCTTAGTTAGATCCTGACTGAATGATTTATCTGCTTGTCTGATTTCCTGAGAACGCCCTAGACTTAGCGCCCTTAGTTTATTGCTTACAACCATAACTTGCTACTGATTTACTTTCTTGCTTGCTTTTTAGTTAATTCAATACAATTTGCTTTCTCCTAGTCAAATCTGTTTAGTTCTAATCCTATCGTTGCCTAGAGTCCTCGTGGATTCGATCCCTAAGTACTACATTGATATACTGTGCACTTGCAGTTAGTATAGGGTAAAGCTTACAACCTATCAACTAGCTCAAATATTTCCGACCAGACTTACTCGGAAATCCGAGCGCAAACGGTTGCTCGGAAAATCCGAGCATGCCACACTCATCGACTAGCGACAAAACTTTTACGCACATCAATCCGACAAATTTTGAGACCTAATCGGACAGTCTCCTATGAACATTCAACTCGTGAAGCATTTCACTCATGTACTCCTTCAAGAAACTCGATACACCAGATCGCGATCACACAAGCTCGACGTCTCCACAATGGTTCAACTCCTCATTCATACGCTTGAAATTATCTGGTAAACGGTAAATAACTTTCTTTTCACTTTCATTCAATTTACTCGTCTTGAAACCAAATTTAGGATTCGAACTTCATAGTTTAGTAAACAAGTCCACTTCACTAATTGTCGTATCATCCTGAGTCAAGTCTAGTACATTTTCATAATTTCTCAGCATTCTCTATCTCGTCTGTTGCTGGTCACAGCAGACGAACAAACACATCCTTTACGGATCCTAACCAACATATCCTATACGGATTGACACTACAAGAAAAACTGGAAATAGCCACGACCAAGCCACGGATTGGTCGTAGCTATTTTTTCAGTCACGATTTTGAAATTTGTGGCTATTTCGTAGCCATTCGTGGCTATTTAGTCACGATAAGAACTTTGTCGCTACCCGTGGATAATTAGCCACGAACTAGTCTTGGAAGGATATAGCCACGACTAGACACGAAATTTTTTGTTGCTATCTAGCCACGACCTTGGATCGTAGCTATTCGTGGAAAATTTAGGCACGAATAGCCATGAAATGTCTGTGGAAGGATTTAGCCCCGGATAGCTGATATATCATGGTTTTTATAGGTTTTCAACCATGATATAGTTGTATATATTGAGTTTTTAACCTGGTTTTTAGAGTCTATTGAGTCTTCTACAGGTAGGCTTGCGTTTGGAGCAAAAGATGGAATTATAGGGCGTTTCTGGTGATTTATGCAACGAGCTGAAGTTGGTGTCTTGGCCACGACTGGATGTCGACACTGAGAGCGACTGAGAGTTGAAGACATGTTTTGAAGAATTGCCCAGAAGTTTCCCTAATTCTAATTTAGCCCCAAAACGTGTTTAGTGGTTTTTAATTAGGTTTTTGAGAGCAGACTCATTATGCTATCTTTTCATCTTGTTCTTACTTGTTCTTGCTTTGGAAATTGAGAGATTTTGGCTAGGGGCTGATTCTTGCTACTCGTAACCTTGAGAGAAGGATTTCGAACCCCTTTACTTTCATCTATTCAATCTTTGGTTTTCTATTCAATGATGTGTTGTTTAACAGATAATATGTCTGAGTAGTAACCTAGTTAGATTTAGGAATTCTCATAAGGGTTTTATGCATGTTTGATAACTGATTTATTACGATTCACCATATGTTTGTTCATCACCTAAGTTGTGCTTAATACTGAATTCTGGACTGATCACCTAGGGTTTAGATCTGAGATAATTGACAATAGCACGAGAGTGTGAGTTATAATCTGAACAAACTTAGTGTGAGAAATTTGACTAGATACAAAGCGATTTGGTTTTGGAGAATTGTGAACCGATAGAACCTGTTCTTAATACTTGTTTAGAACTCTATGATCACAAAGAGATTTGGATCGCCAGGTTGCTAGATATAGAAATAATCTCAGCGAGAGTTGGATTGTTTAGCATTGTGTTTCTAGTTCTTGAACCTGTGTTTAATCTGAATCCGGTTAGTTAAGTGTCTAGCATTGAATAATTCCCGAGAACTTCCTAAGTCTGACGCCTTTCTCTTATTGAATTCACCTTCATGTTTACTGCCTTCTTGAATTGATTTAGCTTAATTTGACAACATGTAATTTATCGTGTGACCTTGAGTCCTTGTGAATTCGATACCCAAAGTACTACATTCGCATATCTATGCACTTGCAGTAGAATAGGGATAATTCTTGACCTATCAAGTTTTTGGTGCCGTTGCCGGGACTCAACTGAGTTCGCCGATAGATTTTGTTTTAGAGTTGAGTCTAAGTCATTTTATTTTATTTGTTACTGATTTATCTAGGTTTGGCTTGTTTTGTTGCTGCAGGAATTGACAGACGCATCCAGTGTCGACCGACATCCTCTTTAGTGTCGCTCGACATCGACCTCAAAACAGAGTTTTGAAGTCAGTGTATGCCTAGTCAAAATACCCGAAGCAACCAGAACGAAGAACTTTTGAACCTCAGACTTGTGGAGCTTGCTAAACTAGAGATAACGAACAGAAAGGGTCAAAGAACAAGAATGATGAACAATCGTTTGATTTTTAGACCAGATGCTGAAAGAGTTCTGAGAGACCAACAAAACAACACCTACAATGATCAGGGGCAAAGGAATGATGTTGAGGGACGAGTGATCCCTGAACCTGAACCTAAACAGCCTCAAGGTCAGAGGCAGATGGTCAATGCTTAGAGGACTCTTGCTGACTACAACCATCAGGATGAGTTTTAAGCTAACCGGTCAGCAATTGTTCCTCCACATTTTGAGAGGAATGACTTTGAAATCAAGACTGTCTATTACTCTATGCTGAGACAGCACCCCTTCCATGGTCTCCCACATGAGCAACCCATGGACCACATTGAGGATTTTCAAGCTTTCATCACTGGAATGAAGTACAACGGGGTGGATTATGACTTCCTCTATCTGAAGCTTTTTCCATATTCAATCGCTGGAGTGGCTGCTGCTTGGCTGAAGCAACTTCCACTTGGGAAGTTGACTACTTGGGATGGTGTGAAGAGAGAGTTCCTGCGACACTTCTATGATGATGCTCGCTCAGATCAGCTCAGACAGGATCTTCTGACATTCACTCAGAGACCTACAGAGCCACTTAAGTCAGCTTGGGTAAGGTTTAAGATGTACCAACAAGATTGTCCTCATCATGAATTCTCTGAAGTTCAGCTGCTGGGCATTTTCTTCAGAGGCGTGGATCTCTGGTACCAGTCTGCGTTGGATGCTGCCAGCAATGGTACCTTCAACACAAAGACTCCCGAGCAGGCTAGAGTGTTGATTGAGAACTTGGTGACTAGAAACAGTACTAAGACTTCATATCAAAGGAGGAAAGAATCTGGTGGAAAGATGGATCACATGCAGATTTTTGAGATTAAGAAGAAGTTGGATATTGTTCACAGCTTGTTGACTGGTAAGAAAGTTGTTTACTTTGCTTAGGAAGTTGAAGTGTTTGAGGTTGAAGAAGGTTGCACTGAGGAAGATGTAAACTACATCAATGGTTTTGGATTCCAAGGAAACAGGTTTGGGAATCAGCAAGACAACAAGTTCTTTAATGGTGGACAGAAGAGTGCTTTCACAAGCAATCAAAACTCTTCTGGGTATGGTCAGAATGCTGGTTACCAGAAGCCTTTTTCAGCAGAACAACTCCTATCAGAGGACCTATGGATCATCTTCATATCAGAAACCTCCTGCTACCAATGCTCGTGAGAGTAAGCTGGAAGCTATGATGGAACCGTTGCTTGAAGGTCAGACAAAGACCACTGTGGACTTCAACAAGAAGCTTGATGCTGTGTATGAAGATCTGAATAGGAAGTTTGAGTCTTTGAGTACTCACATGAAGCAGCTGGACACACATGTGCACCAGATTTCAAGCTCAGTCAAGGGAAAGAATGTCATAGACACCCACATCAATGCTTGGTCAGTTCAGATTGATGATGGGTCAAGTCAAGGAGAGAATTTTGAGATTAAGACTGCTTAACTCATCGAGGATAGTGAAAAAACCCGAGACTGAAATCCCAGTGTCGGTCGACATCGACTTTAATGTCGGTCGACATCCACTTTCAACAGGGATTTCGAGTGCTCATGACGAATGGAAATCGACCTTAACCGATTTTGGAGTCGACATCAAGGGTGAATCAGTCAATGTCGACCGACATCAGTTCAACGTCGGTCGACATCAAGAGCGTGAGGAGCCAGATTTGTCAACATCTTGTGCTATTGCTGAAGAAACAGACCATGGCCTCCTATACCTTTCCCTAAGGTATCTGTGAAGTCTCAACAAGAGCTTGATGAAGCTAAACAACTGGAAGTGGTGGATAAGAAGTTGAAAGAAGATCCACAAGTTAATACTTCACCCTATCATCCATGTATACAGAGATACTTGGAAATGATGCTGCATATGGACGAGGTATTGAAGGAATGGGTTGTTGTGCTTCCTAAACAAGTCAGTGACGTGTTGCTTAATCAGGTCCCCAAGAAGCTATCAGATCCTGGTGTGTTTGTGTTGAGTTGTTCTATCTTTGAGAATGGCTTCAAACATTCCTTGTGTGATTTAGGAGCTGCTGGGAATCTCATGCCATACTCTGTGGCAGAGAGACTAGGGATGACATATTTTTCAAACACTAGGATCTCTCTGGTCCTAGCTGATCAGTCAAGAAGGGTTCCGGAAGGAGTTCTTGAGGATGTCCCAGTCAGAGTTGGAAACGATTTAGTTCCAACAGACTTTGTGGTGCTAAGGTACGATAATGAGCCGGATGATCCTCTGATATTGGGAAGACCTTTCTTGGCCACAGCTGGAGCAAAGATTGATGTGAGGAATGGTATGATCAATCTCCACCTGGGAGATGAGCCTCTACACTTTGAGATGGATATTCTGCGTAGGCCCAAGATTGACGGTCAAACCTTTAGCATTGAGTTGGAACAAGAAGCTCAGATCAGTGAGACTTCAGTGTCTGATACTGGAGAAAGGAAGATGGGGGTTTCTCAAGATTCCACTCTAGCATCTTCAGATCTTACAACTGCTCATAAGAAGAAAGCTCCACACATCAGAGCTCCACCCAAGCAAAGGTACGCATCTCCTAAACCCAAACCTACTAACTTCACTGCTATGACTGCAGGGAAACATTCTGATGCACCCAAGTTTATCTCAGATCCTAATCCCTCGTTCCTTGGATGAGCTCATGCTGACACTGCTTACTCTCCACAATGGATGAGGAGACTTTCGCAGAGGCACTCACAGCCTCTGTCGAAACCACTGGGAGTCTAATCTCCCATCCAAGTCAAGCTAATGACTTAAAACAAGCGCTGAGTGGGAGGCAACCCACTGGTAAGTTGTATATACTAGGATTTTTGGTTTTGCATTTTGATTTCTTTCGTTTTGTGTGTTTTTTGTCAAGTTATGCAGAATCCGTAGCACTGTTTAGCCAGTGTCGGTCGATATCCACTTGGATGTCGGTCGACATTGGACTCGAGAAATTTTCGAGCACGGACGATAATCGACCGAGGTCGATTTCCAGGGTCGATTTGGTTGAAACAGGTAAGTGTCGGCCGACATCCAGCTTGATGTCGGTCGACATCGAGGAAATCGAGGTAAAAAAAAATTCTAAAAAACTCGAGACCTTCTTCTTCTTCATTATATCTCTCGCCGAAAATCTTCCAAAATCGCCACAAATCTCATTTCTTCACCTTTTTCAACGATTCAAAGCTCTATTCCACTTTTTTCCGTGCTCTATCCATTTCTAGTATCCATTTAATCGATCTGCGAAGGTATGGCTCTGAATCTCCATTTTTCAGTTCGAGTTCATAGATAGAAAGATTCGATTTTTGATTGATTTACTGATATCTAGGATGAGTTTGTGATGGAATGTATTTGCTATGAGTACTGTGGATGATTTTATATGCTCAATTGGATGAGATTATGACTTTGAAATTTTGATGTGCTTGAGCCTCATTCTTTTCGACTGCTCGTTGATTGTTTTGCAGATAGATCCTTCTCTGAACCAAGGAAAACGCCCACGAAGAGCCTCTGCAACCGATGTTTCTGGTTCCTCATCGCAGCAACGCGAGGCTCAGAACCAAGCGCCTTGGCCTAGAATGGAAGCAAAGAAGTTCAAGATCACTTGCTTCGATGATGAACCTGCAGTAGAAGTGAAGAAGCGAGAATGCAACTACAGGGATATCTCAGAGCAGTGGGACATCTATGACAACTTGTTCTACATTGCCTGTTGTGACGTTAAGATCGAGCCCACACGGCTTCCTGACATGACCACAATGGGCAAGCTGAAGATACGATCAGATGTGTTGCGCATCTTACGGACTATACGCTTGGGTACGATCTGTACCAAGTAATACGACTTATATCTGGAGCTGGTGAGATAGTTTATGGACACAGTCGGTGTGTACTACACCAACGATGTGGTGAGGAAAGCGTCAGAGGGTACACTGACATTCATGGCCAAGGGCAGGCGGTACAGGCTTAGTCTCCAGAAGCTATGCGACATCTATGAGTTTAACAAGACGAAGGAGAGAGTCAGTTTGCCTGAGCATTGGTCCGATGTGGAGCTCTTTTGGAAACACTTTGGCACAGGAGTGTATGATTCTCAGACCACCAGGCAGATCGTTGTGCGACATCCGGTTCTGCGCTATCTTGTCCGCATATTCTCCAACACTATTTTGTGTAAGATGGAACCTGGGATGATGAGAATTGCTGAGCTCTTTTTGCTCTATATTGGGATTGGCAAGAGCTTTGATGTCAGTGAGTTTGAGGATGCTCATTTGGAGTTGGATGCTAACATGGGAGCTCTCTTTTCTCACCATTTGGAGACATTGAAGGCGACGAAGCCTTTCACTGGGAAGGCAACAAAGACGGAGTCGATCGGGAGTCTCTTAACTCCCATCTTTGATCACTTTGGGCTTGATAGGAGTCAGATGAGCATTTGTACTAAGAAGCTCACCATGAACTTCACGCATTTGAAGAGCAGTTAGTGGATCAAGGGAGACACCAATAGGAAACAGTTCTGGTGGAGATTCCACGACATATCTGGCGTAGAGTGCCTCTTTCCTCTCCCAGAGACTAAGCTCACAAGCATCACTGATCATCCTCTCTCACTCTCCTTCCAGCCGAACGTAGATCTCTGCCGAGCTGTTCTGCGCCGTGCTACTGTGCTTCGAGGCGCATCTTCTAAAGCTGCTGCCTCTGCTGCTGAGCATGAGTCTGTCCCTGCGGATGACACATATGAGTTTCTCGAGCTTCCCGGACCAGCAGAGGACATGCCACCACCGCAGTTCCAGAAGTGGGCAGTAGCTGTACTTAAAGGAATCTGGAAGAAGGTTCACAAGATGTCCTGTCAGCGCTCACAGCATGTACACCACCCGCAGCCTCGACGTCGCGCATTAGCTCAGGCACCTGTCCATCTGAGCGCAGAGGAGGAAGATATGGAGGAGGCTGCTGACTCGGAGGAGATGGACGATGGAGACTCTCCAGTCTTCTAGACAGTTGCTGATTCTGCGTTTGTTTTTCTTTTTCCTTTTCTTGAGTCATTTTTATGTTTCTTTTGAGTCAGTTTTTGAGTCTTTTTTTCTTGGAACCATGACTATTTGAGTTTATGCATCTTTATTGTTGTTTCTGATGAGATTTTGAGTGATCTAACGCAGCTAACAGGTGAGAAAATTGAGTGCTAACTCATGATCTTAACCACGAACAGATTGCACACACAGCGTATGATACTACGAGCTCGATGTCGAGCGACACTAAGCTTAATGTCAGTCGACATCGGCCGTGATCAGGTTCGGATTTTCATCTCAAAAACTCTTTGGTTCCAATTTGATTTTTACCGATCTCATACTACAATTGCACTGGGGACAGTGCTGTCTAAATGTGGGGGAGGTGGCTATTGACATTGTGTTTTGTTTTCTTAGAGTCAGTCTTTTGTTTTCACTTGTTTTCAAATTGTTTTATTGAGTCAAAATCAGTATAAAACTATGATTTTTTGAGGAAATTACTCGCTGGAACAGGAACTAAGTGTCCATTGGACAGACTTGCAGGAGCTCTATGACTATTAGAAAACACCACACGGATCAACTTACCAAGGACACCCATATCTAACCAGGTATTCAGAAGATCCACCACTAGTCTCACTTCTAATCTTGACTTTAATTTCTCACTTAGGGGCTTGGTAATCTTTGGGTCGGATTCCTCTAATGTGTTTGGCACAGCCTATGATCTTGTCTAAAGTATGGTTTCTGATTTTCTCCTCCCTTAAAAGTAAAAAGAAAGAGAGATAAAAACCGAGGATAAGCTAGTAGCTTCGAAGTGGCCACGGGAGTGGTAGAGACCCCTATTACCTCATATGTATCCATGGAAAGATCCAAAGTTAAACCCCAATAAAAAGGGAAGAGCAGTGATAGAAAGAATAAAATGATACCCAGTGGGAAAAATCAGTGCTAAGGAAGAAAGGGAAAAGAAAGAAACCAGACACCGACAGTTTGGTGGTCAGACACTGAATGGGTTGAGTCCATGTGTCATTTGATTCGATACTCCCTCTGTGAGACCGCATTTAATTGTATACAGAGGCTAGTGTGGTGAACTTGAATGTCCTAATCTGATTGTGAAGTTTACTTGGGACAGTTGCTAAGTGTGTGGGAAGTACATTGTGATTTTGAGCTCTGCAGGAAAGTTTTCAGTGGTATACTAAGTGAATGTGAATGCGAAAGTTCCTATGCAAAAATGAGTTTCTGTGTTTTCAAACCTCCTTTCTTGTGCTTTGGTTCTTTACTTGCTTGAGGGCAAGCAAGAGCTAAGTGTGGAGGAGTTGATATATCATGGTTTCAACCATGATATACTTGTATATATTGAGTCTTTAACCTGGTTTTTCGAGTCTATTGAGTCTTCTACAGGTAGGCTTGCGTTTGGAGCAAAAGATGGAATTATAGGACATTTCTGGTGATTTGTGGAACGAGCTGCCTAATTCTAATTTAGCCCCAAAACGTGTTTAGTGGTTTTTAATTAGGGTTTTGAGAGCATACTCATTATGCTATCTTTTCATCTTTTTCTTACTTGTTCTTGCTTTGGAGATTGAGAGATTTTGGCTAGGTGCTGATTCTTACTACTTGTAACCTTGAGAGAAGGATTTCGAACCCCTTTACTTTCATCTATTCAATCTTTAGTTTTCTATTCCATGATGTGTTGTTTAACTGATAATATGTCTGAGTAGTAACCTAGTTAGATTTAGGAATTCTCATAAGGGTTTTATGCATGTTTGATAACTGATTTTTTACGATTCACCATATGTTTGTTCATCGCCTAAGTTGTGCTTAATACTGAATTCTGGACTGATCACCTAGGGTTTAGATCTGCGATAATTGACAATAGCATGAGAGTGGTAGTTATAATCTGAACAAACATAGTGTGAGCAATTTGACTAGATACAAAGAGATTTGGTTTAGGAGAATTGTGAACCGATAGAACCTGTTCTTAATGCTTGTTTAGAACTCTAGGATCACAAAGGAATTTGGATCGCTAGGTTGCTAGATATAGAAATAATCTCAGCGAGAGTTGGATTTTTTAGCATTGTGTTTCTAGTTCTTGAACCTGTGTATAATCTGAATCCGGTTAGTTAAGTGTCTAGCATTGAATAATTTCCGAGAACTACCTAAGTCTGATGCCTTTCTCTTATTGAATTCACCTTCCTGTTTACTTGCTTTTTGTTTACTGTTTTCTTGAATTGATTTAGCTTAATTTGATAACATATAATCTATCGTGTGACCGTGAGTTCTTATGGATTCGATACCCTAAGTACTACATTCGCATATATGTGCACTTGCAATAGAATATGGATAATTCGTGACCTATTAATAACCACGATTTTATACATGGCTATTCAAAACCCTAAACCCTAAATATACCCTAAAACCCCAAACTCTAAAATTTAAAGTCTTAATCATAAACTATAAAATCAAAATACAAACCATTAATTATATATACATAAAACTATTATTTTCAAATCCAATACCACAATATTCATATCTTAAATTAAATAAACCACATATATATAAAACCTTAAACTAAAACCAAAAAAACTAATAACTAAAACTTTAAATACTATAATATATCTAAAATTAGGATTAAAAACTTATATAAATAATTTTTATAAACCCCAAATAAACCCTAAACCCTAAATAAACCCCAAATCCCTAAAATATAAACAAAATATAACATTTTAATTACTATAACATATTCAAAATTAAGATTATTAAAAAAAAGTTTTACAAATCCATTATTAAAAACAATCACTTAAACCTTAAACACAACAAACCATAATCATACCCTAAACCTAACTCTAAATCATAAACTATAAAATTAATTATACATATATAACTAATATTAAAACTTATAAAAGAATTTGTATTTGCAAATCTACTATTTTCAAACTTTAACTTAAAACCTTAAATATAACCCTTGAAACCCTAAACAAACCCTAAAACCATAAATTATAAACAAAAATCTAACTAACAAACCTCTAATTCCTATAATAATCCATAACTAAAAATTCAATACTTACAAAAAAATACTTATTTTCCAAATCCAATGATTTTTTTAAAAAGATTTACTATTCTCTTAAAAGTAATAATAAACTAAATATTTCTTAAAGCATAATTTTTATTTTTCAATAATTTATAAAATATAATATTTTTAAACTTGTATCTCTAATACTTTTAAATTTACCAATTTAGAAAATATTATTTGAACCATATGTATTATTTAAAATCTTTTTTTGGTTATTATATATTAAGTATAATAAAAAAGTTCTATTGGCTATGAATGTGTCACATGGATCACTCTACTTGACCTTTGATTAAAACAGATGAATGGTTCAGATTTGATATAGTAGAGATGGGGATCCAACTTCTGGACCGTTAGATCTCTATCTAACATTAAATATAAACCGTTGATCCACCCTTTAACCTAATTCACACTTCCCCTCATCCTTTCTTCACGAGCCGCCATTTAACCTAATTCACGTTTCGGTTGGTGGTGGTGGTAGCGGATTCTACAGATCTGTGACGGTGGTTGCTGCGGTGGAGGGACGAGGGTGTGACGGCGGTTGCTGCGGTGGATTCGTGTTGTGGTGGAGTCGTGGTCTGAGGAGGCGTTATGGGACCACTGGAACCAGCAGCGGTGGTCGATGGATGCTTCCCTGAAACAGCCTCCGATGTCTGTCTCGATGCCTCCAATGTCTCGATGTTTTTTTTTTTTTTTTAATTTTATTTATGTATTTTTGTCATTTAATTTATATTTATTTATGTATTTAATTTTTGTATATTAATTTTTATTTTATTTATAATTTTTTTTTAATAATTATTATATCAAATTTTTTTTTTTAGAAAGCCACAGATAATTCCGTGGAAATTCGTAGCTAGGGCTATGAAATATATCGTGGAAAATTTGTAGCTAAGGCCACAATTTTATTCGTAGCCTTTTGTGGCTAACATAGCCACAAATACTTTCCTTGCTATTTGTGGCTCTATAGCTAGGACATAATTCGTGGCTATCCGTGGAAGTGCAGCCACGAATTGCCACGATTGGCCGATAGCCACGAGCCCATAGCCAGGAAATTTTTTTTCGTTGCTATCCGTGGCTATGGGAAAAATAGCTACGAATTAAGCCCCATAGCCACGAATAAATCCGTGGCTATGGATCAGTTTTCTTGTAGTGTGAGGTTGTATACATCGATCAAAAACGCATCCTTTACGGATCCTAACCAACATATCCTATACGGATTGAGGTTCTATACATCAAACAAACGCATCCTTTATGGATCCTAACCAAAATATCCTATACGGATTGAGGTTCTATACATCAAACAAACTCATCATTTACGGATCTTAACCAACATATCCTATTTGGTTCTATACATCCAACAAACGGATAAAAGCGCGCTATATATATATAAATTATTAATACCTGTTAGTTATGTTTACTATCGATGAAGGGAACATTAGTCGAGAATGTCTGGAACTAGTACTGAATTCGTAGTAAACCTCAAAACAATGTACACGCTGCTTAGCAAATTGGTCCACGACATCACGACCAAGTATACCTTGGTCTGGTATCCGCAAGGTAAGTCGAGGTGTCTCGCAAAAGTATCGAGCTCAAAGTAAGCATCAAAACCCAGTAAACGCTCCTTAGCACACTTGTCTAAACGACGTCCTGGTCGAGTACTTTTAGCCAGTATCCGCTGACATCAATTTGCTGTTAGCAACGGGAATATAAGTTGAGAGCCATCGCACCAGTATTGAATTTGAAGTAAATTAGGAATCCCAGTTAGACGCTTCTGAGCGCGCTGTTTTTAGTCATCACAGGTTCTTAAGTAGAGTATATCTCGCTAACCTTCGAACGTAATTCAAAACCCAGTTAGACACTTCCAAACACACTGGTATTAGTCATCAAAGGTTCGTAAGTAGAGTATATCTCGCTAACCTTCCAACTTAACTCGAAACCCAGTTAGACGCTTCCGAGCATGCTTGTCAATAAGTCGAGTATATCCCACCAACCATCAAACTCATAACTTGATTCGAAATACGGCCGAACGCTTCTATGCACGCCAAATTTAAGCGCTATCAGATTATCCCTAAAACTTGGAATGCAACCCAATACTCGTCCGAGTGCAATGCTCCTTATGCACCAAGGATCAAACACTAAATCACACTTTACTCCGGGAATTATACGCTATATGAAGCCAAACAGTCTATACGGAGCCGATAAGGGAGATTTTCTCCGTACAAAATCTGCTCGACTTTTCCGCATTAATAGACATAACGTCAACACGACTCTTCGGCTTCTCGGAAGTACATGTCATCCTAACAGGCTCAACAAACTAACCTGAAACCAAATCCTTCTCAAGAATCCGAGCATACTTGCTCAGAAAATCCCAGCAGACTTGCTCAGAAATTCCAAGTAGACATGCTCAAAAAATTCAGAAAAATTCTGAGCAGACATGCTCGGACAGCCCAACGTGATTTCTCTCTCAAACACATCACATTCGCAAACACGACTATTTTGCTCGCTTGAATTCGGAAGCAGCAAAGAAAGGCCAACAATGGATTTCCAAACATCCGAGGACGAGAATTAAAATTTGGGACAAAAAAAATTTCATTGGAAGTAACGAAGCATCCATGTCATACACTGGAACAACCAACCTTTCCGAAGAAAAGTTCAACAACATACGAAATTGTTCGGAAGACCATCCTTCGGCAACTCCGTGTGAGAGCTTTTCTCAAATGATCCAAGCTGCCCGGCTGCTTGGATGCTCGGACGGTCCAAGCAAACCCGCATGTCACTTCCGCGTGAACCTTGCTTGATGAACTCGTCTGCTCGGAAATATTCTACTCAGCAATGTCCTGCTCAGCATTTCTGATTGGTCCATGCTGCTCGGAATTTTTGATTAGTCCATCCTGCTCGGCGCAATGAAGTGATGGCCTAATTGAAAAAACTTATAGCTCGGCTTAGCGACATCTATTCGGAAAACTCCGCGATCATCCTACCCGGCGTCCGCATGCTGATCGGCTCGAACAGACTACTCGGATATACTGCTCAGATGGTTTGCTCGGTTTATTCCAAGATTAAACATGCTCGGCGTCCAATCAGTCCCCACAGAGCAACAAATATCGAACGACAACTTCCGACGAATCCTTCTCGACAAAATTTCTTCGGAACAGCTCGAAAACAAGAACGCATCTGACAAAGAGAAACTAGCTTGACTATACTCCGAGAGGAAACATCTTAACTTCTTGTGTACAAAAACTTACTCAGAAGAAATTTAATGACTTACGACAGATAAGTCGAGCATGTATAAGCCTCGCAACCATTCCTTTTCTTTCGTGGAAAACGCCGAGCATCTCACCTCACACGATTTCTGAAACTCAGTCATAAATCTCTATGCCTCTCAGCATCAAAGTGTTCATCTCACACTCATCAACTTGTCAGTAAAACCGCCTAAACAGCTTCTCAAAGCTAAACGGCTCGACAAAAACGATAACCTCATCTAAGTAGCTTCTTACAGCTAGATGGAAATGGAACTTCATCAAAAACTCCAAAACAGCCTTTCACCGCTAAAATGATTCGCTAACATCTCAAGAAATGCTCGAAAATTTTCCATGGGAGATTTCCTCTCGGAATAATAAACTCCTAAGGCTAAGACGACTATTCCGGTATAGCTAGGCAATTAAATTTTTGTACAAAACACAAAAATCTAACTTTAAATGTTCAGAAAATCTCACAATATGCACATAAAGCATCGGCATAGTAGCTGGTCGAAAACCAATTAGACATTAATCCATCCGATTGGATATAAAATCAAAGAAGAGTGCACGATCATCCTGCAAACTGATATTTGTGGCGTACGCACCGCCGGCGTGTATGTTCGGCTCAGATGACTTAAGCATTTTCTTCTCAGCGAGAAAGCTTCTACACACTTGATGAACAGCTCGATTCGTCATGTTCGGATATTATGACGAATCCTGCTCGGAAAATTTTCATCTCCTGTCGGTTCATCTTTCTTACCATTCTCGCGATTGATCTTGCTCGGCATGCCGACCCTCCATGATCTACGACGAAGTTATTCAGACAATCTTCCGTTGCGACTAAAACGACCATCAAGAAGAAGAACGACCATACCAAACTTTCGAACAAATTTTTTTACCTCAACTACTTAAAAAGCTCGCCATCATCGTACTCGAGTCTGACGACCTGGGGGGCTAACTGTTGCGGTCAAAATCCTCCTCGACGAAAACAATAATCAAAAGCGTATCGAGAATTGGATGTAACCGTTTCAACATAGACAATGCCTCGTATGAATAACACTTCGTATGAACAACATTTCATATAAATAAATACTTCGTATGAATAAACATTTCGAATGAACAACGTTTTGTATAAATAACATTTTTATACAAAACATATGAAACCATTTAGTCGAACATCCAGGAATCAGAACTTTCTGGGTGGGTCAATCAGACGAACATATCACTCGGCAAGATCCACGGAAAAACACATGCACTCAGAGAACCTGCTCGAAAAGTCCAAGAAGGATGAATTACTTGGAATTTCCGATCATAGTCCTTTGCTCGGAATTTCCGAGCACAAAGCATTCCTTCTTGTTTTTCGAGCATGACAAACTCTCTTGGAAGTTCCAAGCAGAACACTCCTTGGGAACTTTCGAGCATAACATATTCCATGAATCTTCCAAACGGACACTTTCCTTATACCAGATGCTCTGACATTTGCCAATATCTCTCTCCGGATGCGTGATAGGTCTCGAGTTTTACCCTATACTAACAGCAAGTGTACATTATATCAATTGTAGTACTTAGGGATCGAATCCACGAGGACTCTAGGCAACGATATGATTAAGAACTTAAAGAGATTAAAACTAGGAGAAATTAAAAAGCAAATAGTATTGAAAAGCTGAAAAGAAAGCAAGAAAGTAAACAGGTAGCAGGTTGTTGTTTGTAAGCAATAAACTAAGGGCGCTAAGTCTAGGGCGTTCTCAGGAAATCAGACAAGCAGATAAATCATTCAGTCAAGATCCAATTAAACACAGTTCTAGAACTCAAAACACAGATATAGAATTAACCAAATTCCTTTGCGAGAATTCTCTAAGTCTAAGTGCAGAAATCCAAATTCCTTTGCAATTACTAACAGTTTAAACCAGCTTTGATTCCAAGTTTGATATGTTCACAATCTAATTAAACCAAATTCCTTTGCGAGTAATTAAATTGCTCAACCTAAATAGTTCAGATTCTAAACCACACTGTCATGTCGTATTTAGCAAACTAAGATCTAGATTCTAATTGATCAGGTCAGACCTAGCATTAAACACAATTTAGTTTGAAGAACATCTATTGATGTGAATCCTTAACTGGATTAATTATATCTACCAAGTCATGAAATCTCTATGAGAAACCCTAAACCTAACTATGAAACTACTCAGACATAGATGATGTAAACATAATCAATGAATTAATAGAAATCATAAAAGAGATTATAATATAAAAGGGGTTCGAAAACTTCACCAAAACGAATGTAGTACAGGATCAGATCAGCCCCAAAAGCTCTAAAAACTCTCTGCTCTAAGTTATGATAGCGTATGTAAAACTGAAGCTAAAAACCTAATTAAATAGTTAAAACACGACTTGGGGCTTCTGTGTAAATATCTGGAACTTCTGGGCATCTTCGCAATATTGGCATTCTTCATTAAACCGCCGAGAGTCTGGCCCAACTCGCTGTGAATCGATCGATGCAGGTGTGCAACGATCGACACAGTACTCTGTTTTGGACAGTGAACACAACCTCTCGGGTCAAATCTCCAAAGTGCTCCAATTAGCTCCATAATCTCCACTTTTGCTCCAAACGTACGTGTACCTAATAAAACCTGCAAAGGACTCTAAAAGAACACCAAAAGACACTAAAACAGACTTATATCATGGCATAAAACCGGTAAAAACCATGATATATCAACTCCCCCACACTTAGCCTTTGCTTGCCCTCAAGCAAAACAGAGAACTAGACATGGTGAAGAGGTTTGAAAAATTTCAGAAACTCTTTTTGTCTTAGAAGCAACAACACTCAGATTCCCCTTAGTAAACCACTGAAAGAATCAACCACAAGATATCAAGACCAACATATACTTCCCCCACACTTAGCAACTGTCCTAAGTAAACTCCACAATCACATTCACGCATTCAAATTCACCCTACTGACTTCTGCAAGTATTTAAGTGCGGTCTCACCTAAGGAGTATCGATCAAAGGCACATGGACTCTTACCTTGCCAGCTCTAGACCACCATACTATCTTTCTCTAGTCCCTTTCTTCTCTTTTCCCTTCCTTAGCATTCTGATTTTTCCCCATTGGGTTTCATTTTATTTTTTTTATCAGTGCTCTTCCCGTTAAGGGGTGTACTTTGGACATATTCCATGGCTGCACAGGAGATGATAGTTGTAGCTACAACTCCCAGAGACCACTTCGGAGTTACTAACTCATCCTCAGTTTATTATTACTTTTTTTTATTTTATGGAAGGGGAGAAGGGAAAAAAATAGGACAGGTTTAAAGGCTGTGTCAGAACTAACAAGGGAATCCGACACAAGGTATACCAAGCCCTTAGGTGAGAAAATTAAGTCAGTATTAAAGTGAAGTCAGTAAAAGGATCCTCTGATACCTGAAGTGATGTGGGTGTTCTCAGTAGGTTGATCTGTGATGGGGTTTTCTAATTGTCATAGATAGATCCTGCAACTTCATCCCAATGGTCACTTAAGTTCCTGCAAGATATTGTTAACTCCTCCAAAATTCATTGTTTCCTACTTAAACTGGTTTTGACTAAATAAAACAATTTTTTTTTAAAAACGGACTGACTCTAAGAAAACAGAAAGATAAAGTCAGTAGCACCTCCCCCACACTTAAGACACATTGTCCCCAGTAGTGTCAAGCTAAGGGTTGGCAAAAAGAAAACAAAAAATATTAATGGATGTGTTGAGTTCTGTCTGATTTTTACCTCTGTCGCACAGGCATCGATCGTTGCATAAATGCATCGACCGTTGCTAGGCAATTTTTCGTCGTGTGTCGATCGTTGCTCAGGACCGCAACGATCGCTGCAATGCGATTTCTTTCGTGTTGTGACGATCGACACACCTTGTGTCGATCGACGCACTGTGATTTGGCCGAGACCTGCAGACAAAAACTCACCAAAACCGAAACCAAAACGTAAAATCCTACAAAAACACCAAAAATCAAAATGCAAAAATAAAACATTGGGTTGCCTCCCACTCAGCGCTCTTTTAACGTCAATAGCTTGACGTTTCAGCTGTTCTAGGCAGAGGGTGCATCATCCAGAGGCAGAATCTTACCTACTGGAATCTCGGCTTTAGCCCAATAGTGTTTCACCCTCTGTCCATTCACAGTGAATTCATTACCTTCCTTACTGATCAGAAAATAGCTCCGTAGGGACGCACCTCTTTGATCTTGAAAGGGCCAGACTACCTTGATTTCAGCTTACCTGGAAACAAATGCAAACGTGAGTTATACAAAAGTACCTGATCATTTGGTGCAAACTGTCTGGTGACAATCTTTTTGTCATGATAGGCCTTAGTCCTCTCTTTGTACAGCTTTGAGTTCTCATAGGCAAGATGTCTAATCTCATCTAACTCATTAAGCTGCACCAATCTCCTCTCTGCAGCAGACTTAAGATCAAAGTTCATCTGTTTTACAGCCCATGCTGCTTTGTGCTCAAGCTCCACTGGCAGATGACATGCTTTTCCATACAGAAGATGGAATGGAGTGGTCCCAAGAGATGTCTTAAATGCAGTCCGGTAAGCCCATAATGCATCATCTAGCTTTGCTGCCCAATCCTTTCTTGTCTTCCCAACTGTATTTTCTAAGATCTCCTTAATCTGTCTATTAGAGACCTCGACTTGTCCACTAGTCTGAGGGTGATAAGTGATAGGGGTCTAGTTTTAATCATATTCTACTGCAAGTCACTACAAGAAAAAGCTCTATTCTTAGCACACGAAAAACGCCATCGTATGTATATGATGGCGTTTGTGATAATGCTATGTCTGCCCCAGCTATAATAGGTAGGCCAGATACGATAGCGTTTTTGTACGTGCTATAATAATTTACATATATTATAGCATTGTTTGTTCATGCTATTATTTGGTTATCTTATCATAGCTTTAGTTTTGTTTGCCATTGAAATATATGTTATAGCTTTGCTTCAATGCTCTAATTAATTTACTAATATCATTGTTAAATTATTTTAATTTATAGCTTTTTTGCTGTATTAGATATATAAAAATATATATTTGAAATTTGGTTCAAAATATTATTTTATTAATCATTCAAAACATGTATTACACAAATATCATAAGAAAAATATAATACTAAAACAACAAGTCCTACAAAAACATAAAATCTAATACTACTAATTAACATCTTGATGAGTTCATCCTTGGCATAGCTTTGTTCTTGTTAGCAGCAGAGTAAGAGTAACCAGCAGTTGTCCCAGGCTGTCTTCTTCCAAACAGACTGTTTAGATTAGGACCTATGAGCCATTTGCCAAAACGTCGATGAACAGAATGCCCTTTTTTGCATCCTGAAACAACCGACATGTGACTCCTCCAGAATAAGACTAGATAAGGAGTAACCACACCTTTTAATATATGGGATATTCAAAGCAAGAAAAGAATTGCTAGATACACAAATAAGCCTGTAGTGAATAACTCGGCCATCCCCACTGAGTAAAGTGGAATAGAAAGAGTGAGGACAACTAACCTGTAAACCATGTCCTCGAAGATCTCATCTAGCTGAAGATTCACTCGCCTGAATCTCTCTTAGAACCTCAACACTTTGTGAATGTCGGACTCAAGTTCTCAGGGACATCCGAGTGTTTTCCAGCCAAATTCTGCAACTTGCTCTGCACAAACACACAAAATCAGCACAGCACACACAGATAAATTAACAATCAAATCAAGATGCAAAGAAAATCCTCAAACCAGAGTGTTTCTCTAAATCATTTTAGTCACTTCAGTTCTCAAAACCAGAAAAAAACACAAATAGTTACTTAAGGTTACAAATCTACCAAAGGGAAAATAACATTCAAATTCAAATGCAGAGACAATCCTCAAACCAAAGTCCACTGTTATGAATAATTCATATCAAAATTTTAAGAGCCAGAAAGAGAAGACAAATCCCTAAAAAAAGCTCATCTCCTTCTTTACCAACCCAAAAATTGTTCAGTAAAACTCTGAAAACCAAACGATTATGATACAACTTTATCCCTGGAACTCTAATAAATCATCAGAACACCATAAGTAAGAAAGCAACAAAAAAAACACTCACCGTGAGGGTCACCGAAATTTGCTCCAGATTCTTTGTCAAGTTAGCCACGGCAGTAGCCATGTTGGCTTTTGTCACGTACATAAGGTCCGTGAACGAGAGTCCCTAACCAGTGAATGAACAAACACAAACATTTTCTAGTTCCTCTTTTTAATTGCTTAGAACAATGAATTCAAACATGAACAAAATCACATTCAAAACTTTCATCGCACCTTCCACCACATATAACCATATCCTATAATCCCTCCCAATGCCGCAGCAGGAATAGTAAGGGCTTGTAAGTTTGCTGACACACAAACAAACAAAAACAAGATGAACAAAAAGATTCCACAACACTAAAAGCTTCGTGATACAAATATTTCAGAACAAGTACATACCACCAGAAACTCCATTCATGACCGTTATCTGCCGCGCTGAAGCTAGCTGTCGAACCTCCATGGCCAACCGACGAACCTTTAATCGTCTTCACCAATTGAAAAGGGATCAATAAGATATTCTCATCAATATGTCTAAATCAAAAACGGGAATTAGCAAGTACCTGGGCAACTACGGCATCGGAAACATCAGAATCTCCTTCAGATTTTTCCATACCTCTCACCAGAGACTACCGAAAGTATTAATTCAAAATTTTCAAGGAGAGGAAAAGAAGAAAAGGCACAATTAATGTAAGAGTACCTGCAATTCACCCAACAAATCGTTCAGTAAAACCAAGCTGTAATGTCTTGGTTCATACTCGGGAATAGAATCTAATCCACTCCCTCTATTGCGCTGCTTCTTCCTAAAACCAAGCTGTAATGTCTTGGTTAAGATGATAGTGTTCCTGAGAAGCAACCAGTGACATACACTTCAACAGTTGGCAATGGAGATGACAACTCCGAACAACCAATATGTTTCTCCTTCAAGAAACCACATATGTAACTGGATCTGCAACCAGTTAACAAAATTGCTGAGTCTTAACTTAAACATCACAGTTAACAAAAACCTGCATATGTAATGTCTATTGGGATATTGAAAAATAAGGATCTCACCTTCGGATTAGATGAAAGCGGCGGAACCATGTCCTTCTTCAGCTCCTGTAACAAGAAACCCGAAGACAACGATTCAGACGAGAAACACAGATCTGTTCAGAGAGAGAGAGAGAGAGAGAGAGAGATTGCCATACCATGGTGACTTTGACGGAAACTGAGGAGAGAAAACCAGAGGTAGAGCCTCCGCTTGCATAGCTACGCAGGTCCAAAAAAAAATTGGTAGGGTGTGTCTCAATTTCTATTATCCGTAAGTTCGACGTCTCCTTGGGTTAAGCTTAATTCCGGCGATGGCGGATGAGAGGAACGGCGGACGTCTGAGTGACGCTAGCGATTACTCGTCGGAGGATGAAGGAACAGAGGATTACAGGAGAGGATTAGATTAGATGGGTCTTTAGGGATTTGGAAATTTAGAGGAGAAAGGAGTGAGTGAGAGGCCGAATTAATTAGAAGCAGTGGAGGAAGAAGAGTGGATGGTCGAAAGAGAATTGGAGAATGAAGGGAGAATGAAGAAGAGAGAAAAATCAGGGACGAGAGAGAGAGAGAGAGAGAGAGAGAGAGAGAGAGACGAAGAGAGAAAAACGTTAGGAGAGGAAAAAAAATGACTTACCCCAAAATTAAAAATTTTGGACAAAATTTTGTCTAACTCAAAATCCAGTTGGCGGTTTAGCTAAAATTTTGCCAAATATTGGCGGAATAGATGATTTTCGTTTCCCGCTTACTAAATAACTATCTTAGCGTTATATCAATGCTATTAAAAGTTAAAAAAATCTGAAAATTATATACAATAGCAGAATGGAAATCCGTGCTATTGTATAATGCTATCAATAAGGATATTTTTTGTAGTGAGTGCACAGTTATGTGATTGTAGTATATAGGGTATCGAAATCCACAGAGACTCCGGTCAACGATAGATTAAGAACAGTAGAGAGTAAACTAAGATGAAAGCAATGTGAAGTAACTAAAAAGCAATGCGAGAAAGTAAATAAGTAGCAAGATTTATCGGTTGTGAAAGCAGTTAATTAAGGGCGCTAAGTCTAGGGCGTTCTCAGGAAATCAGACAAGCAGACAGTTCATTCAGTCAGGATCTAATTAAGCACAGTTCTAGAACTCAAAACACGGATATAGAATTAACCAACTGTCGTTGCGAGAATTCTCTAAGTCTAAGTGCAGCAATCCAAATTCCTTTGCAATTACTAACAGATTAAACCAGCTTTAATTCCAGGTTCGATATGTTCACAATTAAGCTAAACCAAATTCCTTTGCGAGAAGTTTAATTGCTCAACCTAAATAGTTCAGATTCTAAACCACACTTTCGTGTCGTATTTAGCAACCTAAGATCTAGATTCTAATTGATCAGGTTAGAACTAGCATTAAACACAATTTAGATCGAAGAACAGATATGATATGAATCCTTAACTGAATTAAACAAGTCTAGCAAGTCATGAAATCCTTAATGAGAAACCCTAAACCTAACTATGAATCTACTCAGACATAGAAGATGTAAACATAATCAATGAATAATTAGATATCATAAAAGAGATTTAAAACAAGTAAAGGGGTTCAAAATCTTCTCCAAAATAAAGGTGTAGTACAGGATCAGATCAGCCCTAAAAGCTCTAAAAACTCTCTGCTCTAAATTATGATAGCGTATATATGCGTCTCTAAAAACTGATCTAAAAACCTAATTAAATAGCTAAAACACGTTTTGGGCTTCTGTGTAAATATCTGGAACTTCTGGGCTTTTCTGCAATATCAGCATTCTTCATTAAACCGCCGAGTCTGGCCCATTCGCGTAGTGCATCGACCGATGCAGGTGTGCGTCGATCGATGCAGATCCCAAAACTGGACATTGAGTTTTCTCTCTGGGACCAAATCTCCAAATCACTCCAATAAACTCCATAATCACCACATTGGCTCCAAACGTGCATGTACCTAATAAAACCTGTAAAAGACTCTAAAGAAACACAAATAGACTCTAAAACAGACTTATATCATGGCATAAAACCAGTAAAAACCATGATATATCAACTCCCCCACACTTAGCCTTTGCTTGCCCTCAAGCAAAACAAAGAACTAGAATGGTGAAGAGGTTTGAAAACTCTTCAGAAACTCTTTTCATCGTTGAAGCAATAACACTCAGATTCCCCTTAGTAATCCACATGAAAGATTTCACCTGCAGGCATCAAGACCAACATATACTTCCCCCACACTTAGCAACTGTCCTAAGTAAACTCCACAATCACATTCACGCATTCAAATTCACCCTACTGACTTCTGTAAGTATTTAAGTGCGGTCTCACCTAAGGAGTATCGATCAAAGGCACATGGACTCTTACCTTGTCATTTCTAGACCACCATACTATCTTTCTTTGGTCCCTTTCTTCTCTTTTCCCTTCCTTAGCATTCTGATTTTTCCCCATTGGGTATCATTTTATTTTTTTTATCAGTGCTCTTCCCGTTAAGGGGTGTACTTTGGACACATTCCATGGATGCACAGGATATGATAGTTGTAGCTACCACTTCGGAGTTACTAACTCATCCTCAGTTTATTATCTTTTTTTTATGGAAGGGGAGAAGGGAACCAAATAGGACATGTTTACAGGCTGTGTCAGAACTAACAAGGGAATCCGACACAAAGTATACCAAGCCCTTAGGTGAGAAAGTTAAGTCAGTATTAAGGTGAAGTCAGTAAAAGGATTCTCTGATACCTGAAGTGATGTGGATGTCCTTAGTAGGTTGATCTGTGTCTGGGTTTTCTAATAGTCATAGATCATCTGCAAACTAGTCCCAATGGTTACTTAAGTTCCTGCAAGTGCTGTTAATCTTCTCAAAAAATCATTGTTTCTTACTTAAACTTGTTTTGACTCAATAAAACAAATTTTTTGAAAAACTGGACTGACTCTAAGAAAACAGAAAGCTAAAGTCAGTAGCACCTCCCCCACACTTAAGACACACTGTTCCCAGTAGTGTCAAGCTAAGGGTTGGCAAAAAGAAAAACAAAAATGTTAATGGATGTGTTGAGTTCTTTCTGATTTTTACCTCTGTCGAACATGCATCGATCGTTGCATAAATGCATCGACCGTTGCTAGGCGATTTTTCGTCATGTGTCGATCGTTGCTCAGGACCGCAACGATCGCTGCAATGCGATTTCTTTCGTGTTGTGACGATCGACACAGTGGTGAGTCAATTGACGCACTGCGAATACTCGATCAGTCAGCAAGTTAGCAGGTTAGTCCGTTGGAAAATCTAAGTTTTCGATCCTGCCAGCTGAAAACACTGAAAAAGAGTAAAATCAAAGCAACTAATGTATCAAATCAAGCACAACATCCAAACATACGAAATCCTAAGAAATTCAAAAGAAAATGCAAAAGAAAAATAAGAGAATACAGAACCGAATGTCTAGAGATGATCGCTACTCTCACTCATCCTCATCTATGCGATCAGTACCACTCAAAGAACCGGGAGTCGGAGATCGTCGTCTGCGTCGAGAAGGTCCTGGATGGTGTATCTGTGGCTGTCTCCTGCAAGTGAAGGTACGCATGAAGTTCCAGACAACCTGTAGAACACCATATGAGCACTCTCTCCACTCTGCCTCAGACATATCTCCATAAGGCATCGTAGGCTCGGGAAAAGGTCTGACGTCATTGACAGGGGCAGCAGCAGGGGCAGGAGGTGCAGAAGAGGTAGAAACTCGTGTAGAAGGCTCTCCCAGCAGATGAGCCATATAAGGAACGCTGCGCCGATCTCTCGGAGGTGGCCGGAATGTCAATGTATCCAGCGTATCAATCTGTGTATGACCGGCAGCAGGAAGATCTATACCATGCTTCGTGGTGGCAGGGTCGTAATAGACCCATACGCGCCCCTCCTTGAGCCATGTAGCGCTCTGCAAGTGGCTGAAATCAAGGAACTCCCTGGCAGTGTTACACTCTGTACCCTGTAAGGGAATCCTGCATTGCATAAAAATGGGAGTAAGCAGGCTCCCCACTGTCTCAGTATCCACACCATCAAATGGCTTCTTCTGCAGGTCGCATAAGTGCTGAGCGAAAACAGCTTCCAAGTTGAGTCCCTTAGTGGGATCTCTCAAAGGGGTATCCTAAAACTGATCCCTCAGTCCAATGAATAGCATCTCCATCTCAACCTTGTGCATCTTGTTGGCTTCAAACTTGCACAACAAAGTCCATCCTAAGATGCGCAGAACATATCTCAGAACCGGATGCCTAACCTGCTTCACCGGTGTCTGTCTCGAGTTGTATCGACCATTGCCAATACACTCCCAGAAATACTGAGCTTCCTCCATATCCCACTCAAGACTTATGCCAATACGTCTCGGCTCAGTGCTGAATCCATAAATCATGCAGATATCGAGAAGAGGAATTCGATACCTGGCTCCTAAGCACATGAAGGTAAAGATACCTCCTGAAGCACTCCTGCTGTCTGGGTCCGGGTAAACCACTCTGCAAGTGGCTAGCAGCTGTCTCACCAACTCAGGGTACAAGTCGTAAGGCTGCATAGGCATTGTCCCTATACCAATGCCCTTACACAGTGTAAGAACCTGCTCAGCAATGCCCAGACTCATATAAGTAGAGTAATCTGCAAACTTAGTTGGCTTAAGCGTCATGCCACACCAACCATTGTACAACAACGTGTCGAACTCATCCCAATGGTTAAGTAGTGGCCTCTCTGTAAACTCAGCGGTCTTGAGGAACTCAGCAATATCATTTGGCCACTCTCTGTCTGACGGGATCTCTGTCATATCTGCTCGGGGCCAAGGCGGTGCTATTGCCTGGCCAAATCTCACATAAGGCTCAGGATGTGGTGATTCTCGGTGGAACCACTCTGGTGGTGGATCATGATGAGCTGTTGCAGCAGCTGCGGCAGTGGCTCTGCGTTTGCGCGACGGTCGAGGAGGCATCTACAAGAAATGATTAAACATGTAAGTCACGGCAGAAATCTCTGTGAAATCGCGAAGCAACGACCGTTGCACTAAGGAATCGATCGTTGCAAGGTGATCCCACATCGTCGAACAACTCTCTAAAATCGCAAGGCAACGACCGTTGCACAAGTGCAACGACCGTTGCTAGGCGATTTCACAGCCGACAACAAATCCTCAAAATCGTTTCTAAATTTGTTAAAGAACCACACAATCAGCCTAAAACCATCATCAATCATCCTAAATCATGTCTAATTCAGTGCGGAATCATCAATTTCAAGCCAAAAATTCTCAAATTTTAAAACCCTAAAAACGAATCCGAAAATCATAAAATCGAAACACATTACCTTGGATTCGTGACAAATGGGTTATTGGAATGAAATAAGAGTGCAAAAACAAGAGAATAGCACTTGGAATTAGTGAAAATGACTAAGAAATGAGAGATTTAGACGATAAGGGTTTCGGTCGTACGGACGGCGAGAGTGGAGAAGAAAAGAGGAGAAAAGGGTTTAAGGCACTTACCTCGATCGTGGGTGCAACGACCGTTGCAGATGAGCAACGATCGATGCTGGTCAACCGGGTCGATTCCGGTTTAGCTCAACGTACCTTAATTTTGCAATTTGAACCAAATGCAATGACCGTTGCACATGACCGCAACGATCGTCACAATGCGATCCCGTCTCGTCGTCAAAATCTCCTTGCAACGACCGGTGCACAAGTGCATCGATCGTCACACATCTCCAGACTCGAGTTCTGTATCTGAAACTTAGTAAAAACAAACAAAAACTTGAAATCCTAAGAAAAACACCAAAAATAAGAAAGAAAAACACTTAAACCTAATAGTAGGTTGCCTCCCACTCAGCGCTTGTCTAAGGTCATTAGCTTGACCGGACGAACAAGAATCAGGCACCGTGAGATCCTGACAGTGACTTTGATTGTCTCTGTGCAAGTCTCCTCATCCAAGGCGGAGAGTAAGCTGTATCAGAATGAACTTGTCCACAGTATCACTTTGCTGCTTCTCATCTCCATTCATAATGGTGAATGGCTGCCCATCAATCCGCGGTTTGCGCAGCTTATCCATCTCATAATGCAGCGGCTCATCTCCCAGGTGGAGATCAATCAGACTGTGTCTAACATCTATTACTGCTCCTGCCGTAGCTAAGAATGGTCTCCCAAGTATCAACACGTCATCAGGATCACTGTCATACTTCAGCACTAAGAAGTCTGTTGGAACTAAGTAGTTTCCAACTCTCACCGGGATGTCCTCAAGGAGTCCCTCTGGAACTCTTATAGACTGACCAGCTTGTACAAGAGAGGTCCTAGTAGGCGAAAAATCCAGCATACCCAGCTTCTCTGCCATAGAATATGGCATAAGACTTCCAGCAGCTCCCAGATCACACAGAGAACGCCTAAAACTATCTTCAAAGATAGAACAGTTTAGCACAAAGACACCAGGGTCAGGCAGCTTCTTTGGGATCTTGGTCAAGAGCACATCACTTATCTGCTGAGGAACCACAATCACCCAATCTTTCAGCTCTTCATCCAAGGGCAGCATCTTTCTTAAGTACCTTTGCACACAAGGATGATAAGGTGGATCATCAGATGATGGAATTTCTTCCAACTCTTCACCAATCTCTTCCAGCTGCTTAAGCTCTTCAATCTCTTGCTTAATTACTTCAGACACTGAAGGATATAGTCTAATGGATTGTGCATAAATCTCCTGCTGAGTAATCTCAGATACTCCAGGGAATAAACGATCAAGCTCTAAATCTGCATCAACGCCTTCAGAATCCTATGAATCCGTCTGTTCACGACCTGCAACGACCGACGCTTGAGGTGCATCAATCGATGCAACACTGTTTTCACAGTTTCCACCCGAGAGATTTTCCCCAAAATCCGAAAATTCAGCCTCTTCAACCAACTCAGCTGTGTTCAACTCAAATTTTTCACCTTGTGTTGATCCATCATCAATGTACACTGACCAGTCCTTAATATGAGTTTCCGCTACTCATTTTCCTTTAACAGAACTAGAGATCTGGCTTACATGAGTGTCCACTTGCTTCACATGAGTGTTCAGAGACTCAAACTTACCACTGAGATCTTCGTAGACAGCATCTAACTTCTTATTGCAGTCCAAAGCAATATTTGTCTGTCCCTCCAGCAGTTGTTCTAACATTGCATCTATCTTACTCTCATGAGTGCTAGTAACAGGAGGTGTCTGGTAAGAAGAACAACAATAAGTTCTCTGATTACCTTGTCCAAAAGGCTTCTGGAATCCACTAGTCTGTCCAAAGCCAGAAGAGTTCTGATTGCCTGTGAAGGCACTCTTCTGTCCTCCACCGAAGAACTTGTTCCCAGACTGATATCCGAATCTGTTACTTTGAAAACCAGAACCACCTATGTAGTTTACGTCCTCTTTCTGGTTCTCTTCCTCAGCTCCTAAAATCTCAACATCTTGAGCAAAATGCACTCCCTTTTTCGCAGCCAAGAGATTGCACACAATGTCCAGCTTAGATCTAATATCAGCTATCTCTAAGTTCTCTACCTTTCCACCGGATCTCTTCCTCCTCTCATCAGTAGACTTGCAGCTATTGCTGCTCACTAAGTTCTCAATCAACTGCTTAGCTTGTGCAGGAGTCCTGGTGTTGATGTTTGCATTACTGGAGTTATCCAGCGCAGTCTGATATGGAAGATCTATGCCTCTGAAGAAGATACCTAGCAATATGACCTCAGTAAATCCATGATGTGGGCAGTCACGCTGATACTTCTTGAATCTCATCCAGGCAGCTTTTAAAGGCTCCACAGGACCTTGGGAGAAAGTCAGAATGTCCTGTCTGGACTGATCTGAGCGCGCATCATCGTAGAAGTGTCTCAGAAACTCACTCTTAAGAGCATCCCAAGTAGTAAACTGCCCAGCTGGCAGTTGCTTTAGCCATGCAGCAGAGTCTCCAGCGAGACTGTGCGGAAAGAGCTTAAGAAACAGATAATCCTGGCAAACTTCATCATACTTCATGCCCGTGATTATATCCTCGAACTGATCGATGTGATCCATAGGCTGCTTCGATGGGTGGCCATAGAAAGCATTCTGTCTCATCAGCGAGTAGTAGATGGTTTTGATCTCAAAATCGTTCCTCTCAAAACCAGGAGGTACAAGAGCTGACCGGTTAGCATGAAACTCATCCGGTCTGTTGTAGTCAGCTAATGTCCTCTCATGAACAACCATTTGTCTACCTCGGGCCTGTCCTTGACCTTTCGCCTGCGGCTGTGGTTCAGGTGTTGGAATTGTGTCCAGTAATCTCGGTACTGTCTCTAGAAAGTAAGAGTATGTCAATGATCAGACATAAGTCATATAATGCTGGGGGTCATGATGGCTTGCTAGAGTCCGCTCATGATCTATAAGTCTTGGACTTATTGCCTTTATTATATGATCCCATATGGGTCACACGCCTAAGCCAACAGGAAAATGTGTAGGAACGGTTTAGCAGAAGTACGGTAAAAGTGCTAGGCATTTACTGTACTTAGAGAGAATAAAAGGGTTTGGCGACTCTGTGTCGATCGATACACAAGGAGTGTCGATCGACACAGTGCGCGAACGCTTTCGGGTTATTTGGTATTTGGGCCAAACGGCCCAAACGGAATTGGACAAGTTTTATAAGTAAAACTCGAGTCTTTTTCTTCTCCAACCCTAACCAGCCGCGCCTCTCTCTCTCTCCTGCGACTTCTCCTAGTGGCCTAGCAGCCTTCTTCCTGCTTGGTGTGCGTGTGTGAACCTCTGGAGGAGTTATCTCTCGGTGGCTCTCTGATCTCAGACATACCGTCCCCTTTCCGCTGCAAATCAGGTATAAGGTGAGATCATCATTGTTTCTATTATGAGAAGAACCTAGATCCGCATGTTTAGGTTGATATGAATCTAAGAATTGAATCAGGATCAACTAAACAATCCTTCAGTGGTATCAGAGCTTTAGGTTCTGGTTTTTCTTGTTTAGATTCATGTTTAGGATTGTTTTCTTGTTTAAGAAGTGTTTTGAATCAACTATTGATAAGAGAAAACACTTAAGCAACAAGGAATTGAACCTTAAACACACTTGAAATCGCAAATCCAAGCTATATTGATTTGGAATTTGCGATTTTCATAAAGAAGTATCGACTGTGATCGCATTGCATCGATCGATGCAATGGATGGATCGGTCGATACAACCGAATGAGATTCGACTGGGATCGCATGGATCGATCGATACGATCGCATGGATCGGTCGATACAGTCTATCGGCAAAACAAGTTAACGCGTGAAAGCATCGATCGATGCAGGATCGATGCAGGTTCGATATTGGTGCATCGACCGATGCGGTTGGTGCACATCGATCGACACGGTTAGGGTTTTGACTCGGTTCAGTGCATGCGTGAGAGCATCGATCGATACAGGATCGATGCACGATCGATGCAGGATCGATGCTGAGAGCATCGACCGATGTGGTTGATGGATCGATCGACACGGTTGGTTCATCGATCGACATGGTTGGTTTAAGGCTCTGTTTAATTTTGATTAAAATTAATTCGTCCTGGTTTAATAAACAGATTTAATAATTTTATTAAGTCTGGTTAAACCGGGACAAGAAATCCAATGTCGAAAGAATTATTGGATTTAGTGCCTAAACCAGGATTTTCTAATTTGATTTGGTTGGACCAAATAAATTGAGAAAATCCGGTTTAGTAAATAACCGGTTGACAATTGTGGTCATCGTAGTAATTAAAATTTGGTTAGACCAATTTTAATGAACCAGACCGGTTATGTCATTTAATTGGACAATTGGGTCATGTCTTGGACATGGACCAATTCTTGGGCCTCGGGCCAAGAAGTTAAAACAATTGGGCCAATTATTTGAGTCTTTCTTCAGATTAATATAAAATTTATTTTATAAAATTATAAAGTCGATTTTAAATTAAAGTTTCCGAAATTTTGAAATTAGAAAGTTTCTTATATTAGAAGTTTCTGAATTTGCGGGTTTTGGATTTTAAAGAAATTTCTAAAGTTAGAAAGTTTCCAGTTTTAGAAAGTTTCCAATTTTAGAAAGTTTCCTAAAATAGTAGGTTTCCTAAAATGGAAAGTTTCCCGAAATAGTAATCTTCTATTTTGGGAATGAATTTTTATATAAACCTACGAACCTCAAATAATATCAAGCGTTGGATGTCTTGTCCATTCTATGTCAGCTGTCGAAGCCCATTCAATTGTATTCATGGCCTTACAGTGTGAGGGTGTCTGCTTTTGCGTGGATAAGACGGTTTGTGATTCATAAATGTCATTGGGAGTCCCAGACATTAATGATTACATGACTGTATAGTCTGGTTTTCTTGACTGGGCCATCGGGAGTCCCGGGCCTTGAGACATCAGAGTGAATTGGGCCTCGGGCCCAGATTCACAACCAAGAGTTATATCACGGATATAATTAGCCGACATAGGGCTTACCGATATAAGCTAAGGTTGGGTGACGGCCAGTGGCCCACTTTAATCTTAGTTATATGTGGATCTTGGAATCATTATATTCTATTGAGGGTAACTGATGTTATTGAATATAATGCGTGATTAATCATATTAAATTTAATACGAGATTAATCATATTGAACATATTAACTAAAATCCTTTTATCTTATATTTCAGTTATGACTAGCACAAACAATCAAAACACTTTCTCGATCCGGTCTGTCCTTAAGATGGACAAGCTGAACGGATCAAATTTCTTGACTTGGTCGCGGAACCTGAGGCTAGTCCTCAGACAGGAGAGAAAGGACTATGTCCTTGAGAGAGCTCTCCCCGTGAGGATCGGGTCCAATGCTTCTCATGCAGTATATGATGCTTGGAATAAGCATTATAATGATGCGGTAGATGTGCGTGGTCTGATATTGGCTACCATGGACTCAGACTTGCAGAAGCAATATGAGAACATGGAGTCGCCAATAGAGATGATCAGCAGCCTGAAATTGAAATTTCAGGAGCAGATAAGAGTGGAGAGATACCGGTTGGTTAAGTCTCTCACTAGCTGCAAGCTACCAAATGATAATCCAGTGAGTCCTCATGTCAGTAAAATGATGGGTTACATTGATAACCTGAGGAAACTGGATTATCCAGTTAGCCAAGAGTTGGCAACTGAAATCATTCTGCAGTCACTGCCGTCAAGCTATGATAAGTTCAGAAAGAACTATATCAAGAAAGGCTTAACGAAGACGCTGACTGAACTGCATGATATGCTCAAGACAGTTGAGCCAAACGTGAAGAGTACCCTGTACAATCTCATGAATGAGAAGGGTAGGTTTACTAAACCTAATGCTGACAAGGGTGAAGACAAAGTTGTCCAGATTTTGAATCATGGCAAGCGTGTGTCTTCTGAGCCCGAGTCAGATACCTCTTGCGTTGGTAAGTGCTGCTACTGTAAGGAGACAGGGCATTGGAAGAGAAATTGCATTAAATTCATGGAAGATGATGAGGAATTGAAGTTGATGTATGAGACTACTTCCTCAGGTATTCATGTTATTACTTCAAGTTCTACCTTAAAGGTATTGAATACTGGTTGTGGCACTGATATTTGTGATAATATGCAGAGCCTAAGCAACAGTAGAACGTCCTTAAAGGTATTGGATACTGGTTGTGGCACTGATATTTGTGATAATATGCAGAGCCTAAGCAACAGTAGAACGTCCTTAAAGGTATTGGATACTGGTTGTGGCACTGATATTTGTGATAATATGCAGAGCCTAAGCAACAGTAGAACGTTGAAGGAAGGGCAAGTGAAACTACATGTCTGGAAGGAGCTTGGGATGCTGCCTCAGCCGTAGGGTTTTCACTTATAGATCCCTTTTAGGCTTGGTTTTGTATTAAGTAATTGCTACAATGTACCTGCTTTAAGCAGAATTGTCTTTCATTTTCTTGTAAGAATTTGAATGTTTTTCATTTTGATAAAAGACAAGTTTTGTTCTTTTGATCTTAATGAAATATTAATTGTAGCACCCTATTCATGGAATGGGTTTTATATCTTAAACCAAAGAGTGCCTAAATGTAACATAAATACCGAATTGGTTTAAATCTAATGAATTAAACCTGATTTTTCTTGGCATAAAAGTCTTGGTCACATAGAGTAAGTCGGATTCAGAAATCCCATAGTTATGGACTGTTGGGCTCATTTGATAAGATATCTTATGAGACTTGAATTCTGTTTACTGGACCAAAAGGAAAAAGGGCCTATCTTAGCCGAGCTAGAGAAAGGCCCAAAGGCTTATTGGACCTAGAACATACTGATGTATGTGGCCCAATGAGCAGTAATGCTAGAGAAAATTTCCTGTACTTCATTGTCTCTACTGATTACTTCAGTGAGTGTGACTGTGTTCATTTGATGAGACACAAGTCGGAATTCTTTGACATGGTCGAAAGAGTTCCAGAATGAAGTATAGGATCTGAATGACAAAAGTATTAAGACTCTGGATTAAATCACGAGTGAGAATACTTAAGTCATTGATTGTGTGATCATCTTAATGAGTGTGAAATCGTTTCACAGCTCATTTCTCCTGAAAACCTGAAGGTGTTTCTGTGAGAAAGAATCAGATCTTATTAGAAATGATTAAAGATGAGTCACACGAATCTTCCATGATATTATTTAAGAATAACGCTCTAAAATATCTAAGTTTACGCTGAAATAGTTCCACAAATATCAGTTGAAAGACACCACGTTAATGTGGATTGGAATCGATCCAAATTTGTCTTTACTGAGTATTTGTAGTTGTGCTACTTCGCTGGTTGTCCTAGAGAAACTAAGGCTTGTTACTTTTACGTCCAATCTGTTTTCTAAGAAGGGAAGTTATTTTCCAAGAAGAACAGTGGGAGTAAACTTATAACTCGAAGTTTTCTCAGGGAAACCAAGGCTCGGTACTTTTACGACCATTCTGTTTTCTAAGAAGGAAATTACTTTCCAAGAAGAACAGTGGGAGTAAAAAGTATTTTTACGACCATTCTGTTTTCTAAGAAAGGAAGTTACTTTCCAAGAAGAACAGTGGGAGTAAAAGTACAACTCGAAGAAATTCGAGAAATACAGGAGGCTGCTTAACCTATTGAGGGAGAGCAGCGGAAGGATTTACAGATTTCTGTAGAATCTACACCTGTGGAGCCTGAAGTTCGCAGATATGAAAGAATCAGTCACTAATCCGAGAGTGAATTCTCGTCATTAGTTCAGCCTGATGATCATTGAATGTTCGCATGATCTGATGATGATTGAAAGCGACGAATCTATGAAATCCTAGGAAGCGAAAGTGAGCCCAGACTCCGAAGAATTACATTTTGTGTAAGTTGGCTTCATCGATCCATTCATGGAAGGAAGCAAACATATCGGAGTTGGAATCTTCGTTCTGTTGAAGTAGTCAAGGTTTTGACTTGAACAGGAACGAAGCGGAACTGTGTGTTTACTAATAGATTAGTGGGAGCGATATTGCATTTCTCATAGTATATGTCGATGACATACTGATTCTCGGATATAACGTCCCAACGCTGTAGTCGGTAAAGGACTAGCTTGGGAGTTGGTTTAATGAATGACATGGGTAAAGCCACGTAGTTCTTGGATTTTGGATCCAGAGATAGAGATCCAAAAGAGCTGGTAGGATAAAGTCAGGATTCTTAAATTGACAAAGTCCTACACGTTTTGAGCAATCCAAGAAGGGTTTTATGCCAATGTCACATGGCATTAAGTTAAGCAAGATACAGTATCCTACGATAACTGCTGAGCTTAAATGCATGGATGAGATTCCATATGCGTCGGCAATTGGATCTATCATGTATGCCATGAAAAGTACTTGTTTGATGTTGCTTTAATGTTAAGCAAGACAAGTAAAGACCAGTCAAATCCAGCAAAGAATCACTGGATTGCCGTAAAGAATATCCTAAAGTATTTTAGGAATACTAAGGATAAATTCTAGAGTTACGGAGAAAGTGAGGTGCTACGAGTCGGTAGAGTTTGAAAGGCAAGTTTCCAATAGACAAAGATGATTTCCGATCACAGTCCGGTTATATCTTGTGTCTATCTGGCGGTGCAAGGCACTGTTGCTGACTCAATGACTTAAGCTGAACATTTCGCAGCTTGGGAAGTGGCGAAAGAGGTTGTTTGGAAAGAAGAGTTCGTCACTGAACTTGATGTGATTCCCAGCATAGATAAGACTAGCTGCACATCAGAGGTCCAAACACCTTGAGGATAGGTATAACCTATTCCGTAAGATAAATGACAGAGATGTTAAGTAGATCAGCAAGTTTCAACGAATGAGAACGTTGCTAATCTATTAACGAAGCCACTCCTTAGGCCTAAGCACGAGTCGCGGACTGTTGCTGTAGGATAAGTGAAATTAAGATGTAGTCTTAATTTCAGTGGGAGTTATTAAAGGGCTTTATTTAGTTATTGGATATGTTCTTGAAATAACATTTAAGATGTTTAATGAAATTATTATTTCAAGATTATTTTAACTGTGATGAAATAATCGTTCCAAAGTGATATGAACCATTTTATAGGTCATCGAAGTAAATGACTTGATCTTGAGTCATCGAAGTCATTTAGCTTGATCATGAGACCCTATATTTGATAGATGTTTTATATCATCCCGTCCCTAGTCGAAGGTTGTTGAAATTGGAACACCAACAACCGTGTGAGACTGGATTGGTACGTGACTTTTGACAAAGTCTCAGTGTGTCATAGATGCGCGGCATCAAAGTCAGTACATAGGTGTATGTTATGGGAACATACGACCGGACAAGACCCGCTTATAAGAACTCTTCAGGATATTTATATCTGTGTCATAAGAGATTCTTACTACGACTATAGAGTATAGTCCTTAGACCTGAGTTCGCATGCATGTGACTGCACATGGACTGATGCACTTTGATCATTGTCTAACGCTATCGTTCTGCGATGGTTATAAGGACCTTGTTTGGGTACATTATGAAATGAGTAGTTTACAGTGATGGAACAAGACGGAATTTGTCCCTCCAATATAAATGGAGTGAATATCTCTAGGCCAATCGGAGATTTGAATACTGGAAAATGCATGGCCATGCTCAAACGGACTGTCCCGAGTCGTTTGGATTGTCAGTATCGAATCAGAGTCCGATGAACAAGATTAGGCTTTATAAGGATGACACCAATCTTGCCTTATGACTAATCGAGATATTGTGGCAAAAGGATTATGAATACAGAGATTCCAGTACAAGTGGGAGATTGTTGGAATTGTGTCCAGTAATCTCGGTACTGTCTCTAGAAAGTAAGAGTATGTCAATGATCAGACATAAGTCATATAATGCTGGGGGTCATGATGGCTTGCTAGAGTCCGCTCATGATCTATAAGTCTTGGACTTATTGCCTTTATTATATGATCCCATATGGGTCACACGCCTAAGCCAACAGGAAAATGTGTAGGAACGGTTTAGCAGAAGTACGGTAAAAGTGCTAGGCATTTACTGTACTTAGAGAGAATAAAAGGGTTTGGCGACTCTGTGTCGATCGATACACAAGGAGTGTCGATCGACACAGTGCGCGAACGCTTTCGGGTTATTTGGTATTTGGGCCAAACGGTCCAAACGGAATTGGACAAGTTTTATAAGTAAAACTCGAGTCTTTTTCTTCTCCAACCCTAACCAGCCGCGCCTCTCTCTCTCTCCTGCGACTTCTCCTAGTGGCCTAGCAGCCTTCTTCCTGCTTGGTGTGCGTGTGTGAACCTCTGGAGGAGTTATCTCTCGGTGGCTCTCTGATCTCAGACATACCGTCCCCTTTCCGCTGCAAATCAGGTATAAGGTGAGATCATCATTGTTTCTATTCTGAGAAGAACCTAGATCCGCATGTTTAGGTTGATATGAATCTAAGAATTGAATCAGGATCAACTAAACAATCCTTCATCAGGTTCCTCAATATCCAGGATTACATGTCCCTCAGCATCAATCCTCTGCCCAGCAGCATTGTGCGGATTGTTATCTCGGTCCCTCAGGATACCGTTAGCATCTTGTATCAGGATCAAACGTTCACGTACCATCCTTGCTCTTCTTTCTCTTCTGTTAGTCCTCTCTAGTCGTCAAAGTTCTTCAAGTCCGAGATTAACGAGGTTCAAGTTCTGATTACTTCTAGTTTCACGCGTCTGCATAAACTGTCTGTAATCGTCAAGCAATAGTGACGATCGACACAACAGGTGCAACGATCGACACTATGCGAAATCGGTACCTGCGACAGAGAGAAAACAGAAAAAAAATTAGTAACTAAAAAAAGAAATAAAAATCCTAGTCTAAACCCTATGTTCGAATCTATCGAGGACTCAACGGAGTCCCCGGCAACGGCGCCAAAAACTTGATAGGGGTCTAGTTTTAATCATATTCTACTGCAAGTGAACAGTTATGTGATTGTAGTATATAGGGTATCGAAATCCACAGAGACTCCGGTCAACGATATATTAAGAACAGTAGAGAGTAAACTAAGATGAAAGCAATGTGAAGTAACTAAAAAGCAATGCGAGAAAGTAAATAAGTAGCAAGAATTATCGGTTGTGAAAGCAGTTAATTAAGGGCGCTAAGTCTAGGGCGTTCTCAGGAAATCAGACAAGCAAACAGTTCATTCAGTCAGGATCTTATTAAGCACAGTTCTAGAAATCAAAACACGGATATAGAATTAACCAACTGTCGTTGCGAGAATTCTCTAAGTCTAAGTGCAGCAATCCAAATTCCTTTGCAATTACTAACAGATTAAACCAGCTTTAATTCCAGGTTCGATATGTTCACAATTAAGCTAAACCAAATTCCTTTGCGAGAAGTTTAATTGCTCAACCTAAATAGTTCAGATTCTAAACCACACTTTCGTGTCGTATTTAGCAACCTAAGATCTATATTCTAATTGATCAGGTTAGAACTAGCATTAAACACAATTTAGATCGAAGAACAGATATGATATGAATCCTTAACTGAATTAAACAAGTCTAGCAAATCATGAAATCCTTAATGAGAAACCATAAACCTAACTATGAATCTACTCATACGTAGAAGATGTAAACATAATCAATGAATAATTAGATATCATAAAAGAGATTTAAAACAAGTAAAGGGGTTCAAAATCTTCTCCAAAATAAAGGTATGGTACAAGATCAGATCAGCCCCAAAAGCTCTAAAACCTCTCTGCTCTAAATTATGATAGCGTATATATGCATCTCTAAAAACTGATCTAAAAACCTAATTAAATAGCTAAAACACGTTTTGGGCTTCTGTGAAAATATCTGGAACTTCTGGGCTTTTCTGCAATATCAGCATTCTTCATTAAACCGCCGAGTCTGGCCCATTCTCGTAGTGCATCGACCGATGCAGGTGTGCGTCGATCGATGCAGATCCCAAAACTGGACAGTGAGTTTTCTCTCTCGGACCAAATCTCCAATAAGCTCCATAATCACCACATTAGTTCCAAACGTGCGTGTACCTAATAAAACCTGTAAAAGACTCTAAAGAAACACAAATAGACTCTAAAACAGACTTATATCATGGCATAAAACCAGTAAAAACCATGATATATCAATAAGAAGTAGCAACTCGGTGATGAACTCCATGCTTTCTTAGGAGCTTCTCGAAGACCTTATTAATAAAGTGGGATCCTCCATCACTAATCACAATCCGAGGTACTCCAAATCTAGGGAATATGATGGTCTTAAACAACTTAATGACCACCGAAGAATCATTGGTTGGACTAGCTATTGCTTCTACCCACTTAGACACATAGTCCACAGCAACCAAGATAAACTTATTCCCATAGGATGAGGGAAAAGGACCCATAAAGTCTATGCCCCAGCAATCAAAAACCTCAACCTCAAGAATGAAATTCTGAGGCATTTCATGCCTCTTACTGATTTTCCCTCTCCTTTGACAGACATCACATTGAGAGACAAAAGAGTGTGTGTCTTTAAACATCGTAGGTCACCAGAAACCAGCTTGCAGAACCTTAGACACAGTCTTGAAAGTAGCAAAATGTCCAGCATAATCTGATCCATGACAGTGGAATAGGATGTCTGGAACCTCTGATTCAGCAACGCATCTCCTGTAAAGGCCATCTGAGCAGTGTTTGTAGAGATAAGGCTCATCCCAGTAGTATCGTCTGAGCTCCCTAAAGAACTTCTTCTTTGTATATCCCTTTAAATCATCTGGTTCAGCCTCTGCGGCTAGATAATTAGCTATGTCCGCGTACCAGGGTTGATCAGTGGTTGCGACAGCACCTACCTCGAAGACATAGTCTCCAATTTGAACTGTGAAAGGTTCTGGTTCTGTTCCCGCATTGCAACGATCGTCGCATAAGATTGCATCGATCGCCGCATCCTCGACACGTGCATCGATCGTCACAGATGTGGCATCGATCGACGCAGTGCAATTTATCCGACAGTTTTGCAGATTTTTGCCCAAATCCGCCTGAAACACTGTCCCGACCATATTGACGTTTTCCTCGGGCAAGTAATCATTAATGGGCACGTCTTGCTCAACCAGCATCCTTGAAAGATGATCAGCGACTCCATTCTCAACCCCCTTCTTGTCCCTCACTTCAATGTCAAACTCCTGAAACAGCAGAATCCATCTCAACAATCTTGGCTTAGCATCCTTCTTCTGCATCAGATACTTTAGGGCTGAATGATCAGTGTGTACAATCACCTTGGAGCCAACAAGATAGGGGCGGAACTTCTCAAATGAAAAGACAACAGCCAACAGCTCCTTTTCTGTGGTGGCATTGTTTCTCTGTGCATCATCTAGTGTCCTACTAGCATAATAGATAGCATGAAGCTTTCTATCCTTCTTCTGCCCCAGAACAGCTCCTACATCATAGTCACTTGCATCACACATAACCTCAAAAGGTAGATCCCAATCCGGTGGCTGAACTATTGGAGCGCTCACTAAAGCCTGCTTAATCTGCTCAAATGCAGTCTGACAATCTGCATTGAACTCAAATTTTGTATCCTTACACAGCAAAGCAGTTAGTGGCCTAGCAATCTTACTGAAGTCCTTGATGAACCGTCTATAGAAACCAGCATGTCCAAGAAAGTTTCTTATAGACTTTACAGAATCAGGCGCCTGAAGGTTGGTCATTACCTCAATCTTAGCGCGGTCTACTTCAATCCCTGCTTCAGACACTTTATGTCCAAGTACAATGCCATCTCTGACCATGAAATGGCACTTTTCCCAGTTAAGAACCAAGTGCTTTTCTTCGCATCTAGTCAGTACCTTGCACAAATTATCTAAGCACTCATTATAAGATGATCCATAGACTGAGAAGTCATCCATAAAAACCTCCATAAAGTCCTCAATCATATCAGTGAATATGGACATCATGCATCTCTGGAAAGTAGCTGGTGCATTGCAGAGTCCAAAAGGCATCCTTCGGTAAGCAAATGTGCCATATGGACAAGTGAAGGTGGTCTTTCCCTGATCCTCTGGGTGGATAGGAATCTGAAAGAAACCTGAGTATCCATCGAGGAAGCAATAGTAATGGTGATTTGCTAACCTCTCCAGCATCTGATCAATGAAGGGTAAAGGGAAATGATCCTTCCTTGTTGCAGCATTGAGTTTCCTGTAATCTATGCACATCCTGTGTCTAGTCACAGTCCTAGTAGGGATCAGCTCATTCTTCTCATTCTTCACAACTGTAACTCCACCTTTCTTAGGCACCACATGGAATGGACTCACCCAATCACTGTCTGATTAGGATTAAGCCTTCTCTGATGCTCAATAGATGTCTTAGACTCATCCTCAAGATGTATCCGATGCATGCACAGCTCCAGAGAGATACCTGAAATGTCATCAAGAAAATAGCCAAGAGCTTTGCGATGCTTGCGCAGCTTGCTTAGCAGTAAAGTGAGCTCTGCGTTGTTCAAACTAGCGTTAACAGTCACCGGATAAGTTGAATTAGGTCCAAGAAACGCGTACCTTAGCCCCGACGGAAGTTGTTTCAATTCAATTTTCGGAGCCTTTTCCTCTGCCCAATCTCTGTCGACTTGCAACGATCGTTGCTTAGTTTGTGTTGATCGATGCAAAGTCGCGGCAGACACTTCTAACTTCATCACTTGCTCAGCAGAATCCATCAGTTTTGCATAGCAGATTGCAGGTTCGTCTTGCAGGTGCTCCAGATCCATTATAGAGCTCAGTAAATCTCTTTCTAGTGGATCTTCGGCATGTGACTTGTGAAAGTACTCTGCAGCCAAATCACCCAGTGTGTCCACATAGAAGGTCTGTCCGTCGATGGTTGGTCTCTTCACCAGTTTATCCATATCAAAACTCATCTTCAGATCACCCACATTCAGAATTATTCTACCTCCTTGGCAGTCAATCATCGCACCAGCAGTAGCTAAGAAAGGCCTACCCAAAATCAGTGGATCCTTCGGTTCCTCTCCATACTGCAGAACCACAAAATCAGTAGGTATCACACATTTACCAATCATTACAGGCACATCTTCTAGCACTCCTTCAGGGATCCTAATAGTTCTGTCTGCTAAGACTAATGAGATCCTAGTTGGCAAGAAATCAGTCATTCCAAGTCTCTTAGCCACAGAAAAGGGCATAAGATTCACACTAGAATCAAGATCACATAGGGATCTTTCAAATCTCTCCATATAGATGGCACAATCCAACACAAATCTCCCTGGATCTTTCAGCTTCTCAGGAATTCTGCCCTGAACTACCGCACTACATACCTCCGTGATCATCATTACACTCTCCTCATCAGACCACTTACCAACAAGCAAGTCCTTAAGACATCTCCTCATCACAGGAGAAGTCTCCATAGATTCAATCAAAGGCACTTCGACTTTCACCTTTTTAATGATTTCCTTGCATTTGGTATACTGTCTATCGTTCCTAGCTTTCCTGGAATTTTTGGGAAAAGGCACTTTAGGTTTGTAAACTCTCTGCAGTCGCCTTGCGTCGATCGTCACTGGTGTTGTGTCGATCGTTGCTGGGCGACTTTGTTACGACATGTTCTCCGTTTTCGCTTTGCAGCGACCGTTGCTGAGTAGCGTCGATCGATGCATTGCGAATATCACGGATCCCATCTTCCAATTCTTCAATTTCTACGAGTTCTTTAACACTCAATTGCTTTTTCTGGCCAGGAGACAGCTCCTTACCACTTCTCAATGTTACTGCATTGCATTGATACTTGGGATTAGCATCAGTTCGTCCTGGGAGATATCCATCTTCCCTCTGAACATACCCAGCAGTTCTTGCAACTTTAGCATCAAGATCCTTCATATGAGCGCTCAGGTATTCAAATTTCCCTTTCAGATCCTCATAGACAGTACCTATCTTCTTGTCGATGTCTGCAGCATTCTTAGTATGACCTTTCAACAACTGTTCCAACATAGCCTCCATCATACTTTCATGGGTAGTAGCTACAAGAGGTGCTTGGTAAGAGGAAGATCCATAAGTTCTCTGATTACCTTGTTGGAAAGGTTTCTGAAATCTACTCTTCTGTCCTCCATTGAATAACCCGTTACCAGATTGATTTCCAAACTTGGTTCCTTGGAAACCAGATCCTCCGATGTAATTCACATCCTCTTCCTGCTATTCTTCTTCATCATTGATCATCTCATCCTCTTGAGCAAAGTGGACAGCTTTCTTCCCAGCTAGAAGATTGCAAACAGTGTCCAACTTAGATCTAATATCAGCTATCTCAGAATTCTCCATCTTTCCACCGGACTTCTTTCTTCTCCCATCAGTGGTCTTGCAGCTATTACTGCTTACCAGATTGTCTATCAACTGCTTTGCTTGAGCAGGATTCCTAGTGTTAAAGTTGGCATTGCTAGAATTATCCAACGCAGTCTGATATGGAAGATCTATTCCTCTAAAGAAGATGCCTAAAAGTGTTACCTCGGTGAATCCATGGTGCTTGCAGTCACTTTGGTACTTCTTAAACCTCATCCAAGCTGTCTTAAGAGGCTCTTTTGGACCTTGGGTGAAGGTGAGAATGTCCTGTCTGGACTGGTCTGAGCGGGCATCATCATATAAATGACGCAGAAATGATGCAGGAACTCACTCTTCAGATAGTCTTGGTTAACTCCATAGTATTTTATTCCAGTGACTATGCCCTCAAACTCATCTATGTGGTACATCGGCTGCTCGCTTGGAGAGCCATGGAAGGCTTTTTGCCTCAGGAGAGAGTAGTAGACGGTTTTGATTTCAAAATCATTCCTCTCAAATTCAGGGAGTACAAGAGCTGACCGGTTAGCTTGGAACTCATCCGGACGGTTATAGTCAGCTAAAGTCCTCTCATGGACAACCATCTGTCTACCTTGGCCTTGTCCTTGACCTTGGTTCTGCTCCAGCTGCGGCTCTGGTTGCTCTGGAGGATCAGGGATGACATTCCCTTCAGCATCTATCGGTTCTCCAGCAGCATTGTAAGGATTGTTGTGTCGGTCCCTGAGGGTACCTTGAGCATCAGGCTTTATGATCACACGTTCAACAACCATCCTTGTTCTTCTAACTCTTCTGTTGGTCCTCTCTATTCTAGCAAGCTATTTAAGTTGGAGGTTTACGAGATTAGTGTTCGGATTACTTCTGGTATCACGCGTCTGCATAAACCGTCTGTAATCGCCAAGAAACGATCGATGCTAACAGTGCAACGATCGATTCAACTCCAATCGCCTAGTTTCGATCGACACAAGAAGTGCAACGGTCGATGCTATGCGATTTCGAAACCTGCGACAGAGAGAAAACAGAGAGAAAAATCAGTAAACAAAAATAAAAATAAAAATCCTAGTAAGATCCCTAAGTTCGAAGCTATCGAAGACTCTAAGAGTCCCCGGCAATGGCGCCAAAAACTTGATAGGTCTCGAGTTTTACCCTATACTAACTGCAAGTGCACAGTATATCAATTGTAGTACTTAGGGATCGAATCCATGAGGACTCTAGGCATCGATAGGATTAAGAACTTAAAGAGATTAAAACTAGGAGAAATTAAAAAGCAAATTGTATTGAATAGCTGAAAAGAAAGCAAGAAAGTAAACAGGTAGAAGGTTGTCGTTTGTAAGCAATAAACTAAGGGCGCTAAGTCTAGGGCGTTCTCAGGAAATCAGACAAGCAGATAAATCATTCAGTCAGGATCCAATTAAACACAGTTCTAGAACTCAGAACACAGATATAGAATTAACCAAATTCCTTTGCGAGAATTCTCTAAGTCTAAGTGCAGCAATCCAAATTCCTTTGCAATTACTAACAGTTTAAACCAGCTTTGATTCCAAGTTTGATATGTTCACAATCTAATTAAACCAAATTCCTTTGCGAGTAATTAAATTTCTCAACCTAAATAGTTCAGATTCTAAACCACATTGTCGTGTCGTATTTAGCAACCTAAGATCTAGATTCTAATTGACCAGGTCAGAACTAGCATTAAACACAATTTAGTTTATCCTTAACTGAATTAATTATAAACTAAGTGCTCCAATTAGCTCCATAATCTCCACTTTTGCTCCAAACGTACGTGTAACTAATAAAACCTGCAAAGGACTCTAAAAGAACACCAAAAGACACTAAATCAGACTTATATGATGGCATAAAACCGGTAAAAACCATGATATATCAATGCGCGACTAGCCGCAACCCATTTTTGAAATGATAACTTATGCGTCCCTAGTTGTTAACGGAATTACCGAATAAGTTATACGAAATACGAACTTGGTCCTAAACCACAAGACTCATAGTTCCTAGACTTTGGGCCGAGTCAAGAAACTCACGCTCAAATGGACCCGGATCGTCCCTTTTCGGCCTATTCGGCAGATCAAGTTAATCCGCGGAAGGATAATTACAAAAATGGAGAGATAAACTCGGAGAATAAAAGGAGAAGATAATCCCGAGAAGGAAGAGGAAAATTAGAGCAGAAAAGTAAATCCCAACGGAAATAAAATATATGATAACAGGAAGATTTCCGGAAATCTTGTAGGCGAATATCCCGAAGCTGATTAGCCACGACAATATAAGACGAAGGACTTCCTACGATCAATCCATCTCGAAAAACCCTAGCATCTAGACTTAGACTTTTCTTAAGCTTTTTTGTTCTTTGTATTTTGTTTTGGATCAACTTATCAATAAAATATCCTCCGGGTCTCTTGTCGTGTGTTTACTCTTAAATCTTATGTTCCCAAAAAGTTTTGCTCTACAAAAATCGACAGTACGAGTTTTGACTCTCACAATATAATTCTTCTAATGCAGGAGATGCATCGACTTCACATTTATTAGTACTCGAGTTCTGGAAAAGTTGTTGTAGCGGTGGATAGTTCCGAACATGGGGTGTTGACGTTGACTGTTGGGCTTTAGCCAGATCTTTGTCTTGACGTTGATTCGACTGAGTCGGAGGAACTACGGCCGCTGGTGTGAATTTGTATTGTACCGGTAGAGGACTTGGTGTTTTTTTCAAAGTAGAGGGGAGGATGGTCCCAACGGTTCTCTGAGAGGCGTTTGAAATGGTTTTTCTCTTACATCCTCTCTTAGCTGCAACTGTAGGCATCATATCACAGAGAGTTTCGTGATTGAGAGATTCAAAGAAGAGATCGATAGGGTTTCTTCAAAAGTTAGCGATGAAATTGGGAGCCTCGAATAAGAGATCCAAAGACAACATAAACTATATATGTTTATATACCAAATTTGTAAAAATTCAATAATTTACCACTCTTTCTTTAGATGAACGTCTTCAATATCTAGATCAAAGTAAATCTGTGAAACAATATTTGAATCTTGGACAAACAGAGTACCGAAATACAATGACAATAACAAAAGAATTAGTAAATTGACGATATTGGACAAATTAAAGACTTAAATAACTATAATAATTAAAAGTTATTTTAATACGTTAAGGATTACTTAGAGTAATATTCTCACGTCAAAATCTCAATACCATAGTTAATTCATAGTTCTCAATAGAGTGTTAGAATTCATAAAACTTAATCGCATGTTGTCTCCTAGCCAAGCATTTGATGGACTCCCACTTTGAAAAAAAAAATAAGATGAGAATAATTTAATTTATGTTAAATTTAGTTGGAACTAAATATTTTCAAATTTCCTAAAAAAACTATAATAAACGAAGATCTTACTTTATTTTCCTTAGACGGAACCAAACTTGTTTAACCAGATTAGAGGAACTAGTACTCCTTTCGATTCTATTGTGTTCATATGATTTTATTTTACCAACGAACTTGATGCATCTAACAACATCTACAATATATATACATAAGATCAGTATAACAATTAATGAAGGTTAATATAAATATAGATGTCCAACAAAAATAATAATTTTCTTATAAAAAAATTAAAAATGCAGATATAAGAAAAAACTTACCAATAATGTACTTATGTAATATTTGGCCTTCTAGTATGGCGTCGATGCCAACAAAATCATAAAACTCATCATCAACAACCGTGAAAAATTTGATATCTCAGTTTGCTCGTCCATAAGAATTTTTTCGTGGTAATTGTGTTTCTCAGTTCAGCTGGAATATAAATCACAACGAATTTTTGGATATACTTCCAGGATCCTTCTTGGAAATGGTTATAAATTTTATGAAAGGAATTACATGGTATTGTGGCCTTTGTTTTGAAACCCTTAAAATAAAAAATGGTAAACAGAAAAGTATATTAAAAAAAAACATAAAGAAATTTATAATGTGCCTATTTTACGTTTGTTAATCAAGCATATTTGTTCATCAACGAGGATAACATGACATTGAAAAACATGTGGAGAAACATTGGTAATCCATTTCTGGATAATCTTAACCCTATATGCCTATTCCCTTTTAGAATTATCGACATATCAAAGCAAATATAAATTTTCCATTTGTTGTGTTCGGATTTTTAGATTTTGTGTTTTTTTTTCTTAGGAATGAGTCGAACGATACAAGTAGAACAAAAATAAGATGAAGGGGTTGGTGTGAAATATTATTATCGGTTTTTTGATGGTATAAATATTAAATTATGATTTACCTAATTTATCTAATCCGTATATATGTACTTACAATGTTAAGGAAATTTAATAATATCGGTCCAGAGAAAAATTAAATATTCTTCCTGATTTTGTGTTAAGGTGTCAATATTTATTACTTGCAAATCTGTTTCCTTTTGTCAATCTCTACAAGTTAGTAGATGTGTTTATTTGTATGATTACGTCAAATCGTAACTCCATTAAAATAATAGCAAAAAAAATTGGGTTTAAGAAGGGTAAATGAAATGTTTTGGGATTTAAAATTGGGTTTGTTTTTTTAGATTAATTAGGCCAGTTTTTTTTTAATTATTTCCCGCATATAGTCGTAACTTAGTGACTATTACATTGCGACTACTTTGCTACTATTTGATGACTGGACTAAGGACTATTTGGAGACTAATATGAACGTCATGATGCTTTTATGGTCAGTTTGTCCATGTTAATACTTCTTTTCAATTAGTGAGATATTTTGCAAACAGGGTATATGATTAAATTGATAGGACATATACATAATTACTACAACTGAAGATGCACGCAAACAGATATATATTAACTAATTAAGAAGAATAACATAAACAGTATTTAAGTTTATGGATAAGCCAAAAGTTGCATCGTCTCTATAAAAAAACTTTTTTGGTTGCAATGATCTCTCAAATATTGAGCAATATCATTTGTTAAAATTCTTCTTGCCTATTTCCATCTTTTCTTTACAAAATTCGTAATGGATTACCTTCTCAGTGATGTCCTACGAAAATTCTTTTTGACATCATTTACGGTGATCAAGGTTTACGCTATTTTATAAGGGCGAAGACAACATGCAAGGCATTGCGAGACGTCGGACAAGGTCCATATTTCTACAACTCGATCTATTTCTACTTCGGTTACATTAACTTAAATATCTAGTGCCCAAATCCGGTTATACAAATTTTCGTCTACATATGTGTGAAATCCAGAAACCCTTCACCTCTTCTCCTCCAAGGTATGTGTTGTTTTATCTACAGCGACCGGACGGTTCAACGAAGGAAAGATCAAGAGATCAATAGATAGTCGATGGGAGACGGGATATACGTGTACTCCATGCTCTTGCATGTTTTTTATGGAGATGGAGAAGTTTTGAACCGTGGATATGTCATCGACCTTGAGCTTGCCACTTAAATACGTTTGAAGATAACTAGGATAGATAGGAGTGTATGGCAATAAAGACCAGCAAGTGTAGATATCAACAGATTTTATAGATGTATGTGTGTTCCGATAACAACTTGGATGGCTTAGTGGGACTTTGGTTTCAAGGGTTCAAACATTTGCGATAAATGCTTTTGGACCAACGACTCACTAATTTACTTCGGACTCATCAGGAATAATTTTGGAATTTGGCCCAATTATGTTCTTAAAGATCGTTAATATGTTTGCATGATCCTTAAGTACATTGCGACTACTTTGGTACTATTTCATGAAAAAAATACGACTATTTGGAGAGTAATCTGAACATTAATATGCGCTTATAGTCAGTTTGGCTATGTTAATACTTCTTTTCAATTAGTGCATGTATTTTGCAAACAGGCGAAATGATTAAATTGATAAAACATATTCCTAAATTATCTTTCAACAATCGATGCAAGTAACTACGGTTTTGTTTTTATAAATTTTGAACTGCAATAAATAATTACTCTACATTATATATCATTATCTAGCGAAAAAGATTCATCATATACATATATTTACTCCAGCCAAAAATGCATATTAATTAATAAATACAATAACATAAATATTATTTAAATTTATGAAAAACCCAAAAGTTGCGTCCTCTCTATCAATAAACTTATGAGGTTGCATGAAACGATAATGATTTCAAATATCTTACAATATTATTTGTTAAAATTCTCTTTTGCCTATTTCCATCTTTGGATTACCTTCCCAGTGTCTTATAAAAAAAATCCTTAATGTTTTTGACGATTACGAAGGTATACACTATTTTGCTAGGACGAAGGCATAATACAAAGCGCTGCAAAACGTCGGAGAAAACTCATATTTTTATAAGTCGATCGATCTTTACTTCGTAAACATTAACTTAAATATTTTGTGCCCTCCGAAAACCCCATCGTAATTGTTTCACTATTGTTCGCTCTTTTCTAAGTTTAGGATTCTAAGAGTGTAACAACGTACTCGATCTTCTCACATCCTTATCTTTCAGATCGAGCGGTCTTTTCCCCCGTTTTGCTCTTTCCGATGGTCTTGGTCGGTTGTGTTCTCTGCCAATCGTTGTCTCTATCGGCTCTTTTGTTGTGTTTTTCCTTTTGTTCTGATGGAGGCTTGTCGTTTGGCTTTGATTTGAATAAACTCAGATCGCTTTCTATGGCCGCTTTCTTCTCCGATTCATCGAACTTCTCCGGGTTCTCCCGGTGCCTTGCGTTATGTGAGGCCTTCGATCTAGCTTCCTTTCTCTTACCTCGAGTCATCCATCCCTGGTTTTGTGTTGCGGAGCTCTGCTTTGATTCTCCGATTGCAGGGATTAATATCGTGGCCGTGCCTCTGCTTCCGAGGATAAGCGTTTAGTGGATCCTGTTGGGCGTTTTCTCCAGACGGCGGCGTCTCCTTCGCTCCGGTGGTTTTCTGGCTAGTCTCTTCATCGGATTTATTTTTCTTGCAGGTGCTTGGATGGTTTCTTTGGGATGCATAGATCGGCAAGTGGCTCTTGGCGTTTTTGGTGTGTTGGTCCGGTGAGCTTCGTTGCGGTTTCCTCTCCGTGGCTTTGCAGCTTTCCGCCGGTTCTTCTCACGAGCGGCGTCGATGGTGCATGCCGGCTTCGTTCTGGCGATGACACATGGTACTCTCTTCACACGTGGTGGCATGTGTCGAGCTTATCCATTTTCGTCCGTTTTGCTCACTGTTTGGGCCTTGGCCCACTTGTAATTTTTAACGCGGCCCATGAATGAATGAATCTGTTGACAAAAAAAAAACGTAAAAACTTATTTGAAATTTAAATATAGTTTAGCATTCTATTAATTGAAAGAAGAAAAGAATTGTCTTATTCTAGCATATACATATATATATATATATAGGTTTCTCTAATTTATAAAGGAATCTCAGCCATAAATATGATTACTATTTTTAGTTTTCATTTTAAATATAAATAAGATGTTTGAAACACACAAAACAAAAACAAAAACATAACCATTTACAATTTTGTTTTTCAATAGGGCCACAATGCCAATAAAACACATAAACTTTGTTTCGTATTTGTTATTATTCCAGTTCTTTGGGCTAACCGTAAATGCAATTCCATTCAAAGACGTACTAACATTTTGTAGAGAGATGCCTGACTCAAACTTTTGCATGCAATACGTCGGAAGAAACGCACAAATCAAAAATGCTTACAATTTCAACGACGTGTTCTCAATTGCGGTAACCTTATATAGTAACTTTCATTATTGTGTATCAGGTTTCTTTCTGTAAAATTATTATTATATATAGATATATAAAATTAGAAGATAAATTATTCATCAGATCTATTCTACATCTGAATTTTATCTTTGTTAGTCATGAAACAAAAACTTCAGCTCTCTAGAATAAATTTGATGAATACTCTTATATGGAAAAAAAAATCTAACACCACTATATTAATTTGATCGGAAAAAAAATCTGAACACTATTACATAAATCTAAACACTTATATCTAAAAGTTAACATAAGAGGCAAGGAGATAGTGAATTAATGAAAAATTGTAACCTCGCCATTTTTTTGTTTGTTAAAAATTTATGAGTTTGACTAATATTTTAGATGAATAACACAATATATAACAAAATATATAACAAAATAACTGAAAAATGTTAACAGAAAAGTTTTGGTTAATAATTACAAAATACTGAATAGCAGAATCACTTTTCGAAAACGTAAAAATATACTGGTAAAAATATAATGAAGTAGTATATGATTCATTATCACCATTATTTACAATTTTCTGATTGAGAGAATTTTTATTAGATATCCGAGACCACAAACCAAGTGACAAGCGGACTCACAGAGATCAGAAAAATCCGTCACAAGTTCACAAGTGATCCGCTTGGGAAGAACTGGATCGATAATTGCGAGAAGAAATATGAGATGGCATTAGAAAATTTTCATAAAGCTTGGGGACTCGGGCAAAGTAAGCAAGAAACAGACCTTCAGGAAATATCCGGACGCATATATGCTGGTTTAGAAGCTGTGGGTGAATGTGAAGACGACTGGAAAAAACATGGTCTCAAAGAAAAGTCTCCTCTCCGATTCTATTACCAAAATGTTAATAAATTATGTCTTATTATGCGTGTTATTGTCAACAAGCTTTATGGCCCGATTTAAACCGGAACTAGGTAAAATCCCGTCCTACGCTGCGGATATTATAATCCGAAATAAATTTTAATTTTAAATATTTGTTATTTTGATATATAATTTTTTTTTTATTAATTCTACTTAAAACATGAGTTATTAAAATTTATAAATAAAGAATGGTTTATATTAGTATTTCTTTAGTTCTAATTATTGTCTAACCTTTGTTAATTTCTTGTAATTTTTATGTGACTTTTTTTTTTACAATTTGGTGTGTTTAAAAAATATTTTTCATGTTTTGTTATGAATGAATTTGGATGAAAGTAGTATATAAAAGTCATATAAAGATTATAATTTTTTACAAACATATAAAATATGCAAGAAGATGATATTTATGTTATACACTGTCGAGTCTCTATCATTGAGTTTACTTTCTTCGAAAAAAGCTTTCACATTTGTTTATGTACATTGTATTATTAATTTTTTATTGTTCATCATTCTATCCTTTTTCATATATTTAAAAAACATTAAATTCTTAATTTCTAGATCAAACCAATTGATGAACAATTAATTTGTTATTGAGGATTAAGAACCTTCACCAACAAAATCTGATAGTTTTAGTAAAAGAATTATATTCATACTTTTGAATTCTGTAAATCTTTATCTCCATCTCACTCAAAGTCATTGTTCATACTTCAAAAATTCCATTGATGCCATGATGAAGGTAATTTATTGCTTTCCACAATCTCTCTCTCTCTCTCTCTCTCTCTCTCTCTCTCTCTCTCTCTCTCTCTCTCTCTCTCTCTCTCTCTCTCTCTCTCTCTCTCTCTCTCTCTCTCTCTCTCTCTCTCTCTCTCTCTCTCTCTCTCTCTCCCTCTCTCTCTTAAATACTCCAAATTTAAATTTTGTTATTTTAACACCCAGTTTTAACTACCGTTAAAAACTAACCTAACCATAGTTAAATCTGGGAGTCAAAATAACAAAAAAATTAAAAATTGTAATATTTAAATTAACGTTGGGTATTTCTAGGCAACATTAAAGTTTGGGCATTTTTCTGGTAAATATAATTCATATCATGCATTTTTAAGGTTTTTTCCCTTTCAAAAACTACTAATAGCTAATTTTTTAATACAATGTTTACATCTTCGGCGTACATTCCATTTGCATATATTGATGGATTTTTTCCAACTGATATATCTTTTCTTAATCGGTTCACTTTTAACATTGAGAACATATATGTATCACTAGTAAAGTGGATCTACAATTATCTTGTTAAGAGAAACTAAAATTTAGGACAGTTGAAGAACAAGGATTAATCTATACTATTTGGGATTGTTGCTATTTATCTTGACGTGCTTTATCAATTCTACCCAAGGGTTGTCTTGATCGAATTGATGGGAAGCCTAGGATCTAGGGTTCGTTATATCGAATCACTAACCTCGTTCTTACCTTGTACTGGCAGCGGAATGATTGGTGAAACGAGATCAGCAGCGACTCAAATGCTTCGCCTCTACTAGATACACACGCACACAAACCTGGAAAGCCGGGATGCTAGTGCCGGATCTTGGGATTTCTGAGTTTCTGGTGTTTTTGCTTTCTCTGTCAAGAAAAAGTCAACGGCTAGGGTTTCAGGTCGAAACTATATGATTATATAAAGACCTGGAATGACTTAAACCGAGCTTTGGTTAATCCAATTCGTTTAAGTTATAAAATCGAAACATCAGTTTTGAAACCCGATCTGTGTCGATCGACACACATACTGTGTCGATCGACACACCACAATAAACTCAATATTAATGTGTATCCAATACACATCGATATGATCATTTCTATAATGATCAATCCCATATTTACGCTTCCAGTTTGCTTAGGTGTGTGACCCTATATGATCATATAATACTGGCAGTAAGTCTACAGCTCACAGATTGCAAGAGACTTCTAGCAAAACATTGCAACCGCCCAGTATTATACGAATGTCTGATCTCGACTCACAACTATCATCAGGAGTGAGTACAAGTGTGATTTCAGGACACTATCCCAACAATCTCCCACTTGTACTGGAATCATCAATTCCTATAATCCTTTTGTCTCTATATCTCGATTTGGCATAAGGCAAGATTAGTGTCATCCTTATTAAGCCAATATCGTGTTTATCGAACTCCTGATCTATACTGAACAAGACAAACAACTGAACTACATTTCGTTTGAGTGCGGCCACACATTTTCTCAGTATTAAATCTTCGATAGGCCCTGAGATATTTATCTCCCGTTATTCAGGAGGGACAAATCCCTTCTTGTTCCATCCATGTTCCTACACACACTTCATGATACACCTAAGCAATGCCGTTTGACAAGGTCAAAGTGTACCAATTCATATGCTAGAAAGCATGATGAACTCAGGTCTAAGGACTATACTCTATAGTCGTAATGAGAATCTATCATGACACAGATATAACTATCTTGGAGACTTCTCATTAGCGGGTCACGTCCGATCATATGTTCATCAACATATATCTATGTGACTGACTGTGATAATCATATCATTGACTCCATGAAACTTAGTCAACAGTCACCTCACAATCTAGTCTCTCGCGGTTGTCATTGTCCCACTTTGACAACCTCGACTAGGGACACATCATAATTTATGTCATCTATAACTTATAGGGTTTCATGATTAAGTCCTCAACTTGATGACCTATAATATGGCATAAACTTATTTTGGGACCATTATTTAGATCACAATAAATAATGCTGAAATCAAATTTCATTAAACATATCCAAAAGTATGTTTGCAAGAACATCTTAATATAACTAAAATAAAACCACAAAACTCCCACTAGAATCAAGATTACATCTTAAGATCTCTAACGCCTACAGCAGTCGTATGACTCTCATGCTTAGGCCTTGGGAGTGGCTTAGTCAGAGGATCAGCGACATTCTCGTCCGTCGGAACTCGGCTGATCTTCACATCACCTATATTGACGATATCACGAATCAGGTGATATCTCCTCTCTACGTGTTTGGACTTCTGGTGTGACATGGGTTCTTTCGCCTGAGCAATGGCTCCATTGTTGTCACAAAACAAAGCCACTGGCTCCAAGATACTAGGAACCACATCAAGTTCAGTCATGAACTTCTTGATCCAAACAGCTTCCTTTGCCGCTTCTGAAGCAGCAACATATTCAGTTTCTGTCGTGGAATCAGCTACGGTATTCTGCTTAGAGCTCTTCCAGCTCACTGCACCGCCATTTAGACAGAAAACATATCCAGACTGTGATCGGAAATCGTCTATGTCCGTCCGAAAACTCGCATCAGTGAATCCATTCACCACAAGTTCTTCACTTCCTCCATATACCAAGAATTTATCCTTGGTATGTCTCAAATACTTGAGAATGTTCTTGACAGCTGTCCAGTGATCTTCACCTGGATCAGATTGGTATCTGGACGAGTGCAGAGCATGGCATACATGATAGATCCTATTGCAGAAGCATAAGGAATCATACCCATGCGTTCTCGCTCAGCCTGTGTCGCCGGACACTGCTTCTTGCTGAAAAAAATGCCATGAGACATCGGTATGAAGCCCTTCTTGGAATCATGCATTTTGAATCTGTGCAACACCTTATCAATATAAGTGTCCTGGCACAATCCAATCAGCATGTTCGCTCTATCTCTGTAGATTCTGATTCCAAGAATGTACGCGGCTTCTCCCATGTCTTTCATGGAAAAACAACTTCCGAGCCAAGTCTTAACAGACTGAAGCAACAGAACGTCGTTACCGAGAAGGAGTATGTCATTGACATACAATACTAGAAACTCAATTCCGCTCCCACTAGTCTTCTTGTATACACATGGTTCTTCTTTGTTCTTGATGAAACCAAATTGTTTTACTGCTTCATCAAAACGAAGATTCCAACTCTGTGATGCTTGCTTCAATCCATAAATGGATTTATGAAGCTTGCATACCTTCCCAGCATTCTTAGGATCTACAAAACACTCAGGTTGTGTCATATACACACCCTCTTCCAGAATGCCATTCAGGAAGGCGGTTTTGACATCCATCTGCCAAATCTCATAGTCATAATGAGCTGCAGTTGCTAGAAGAATCCGAATGGATTTAAGCATAGCGACTGGGGAATAGGGTTCATCATAGTCAACACCATGAATCTGTTTGAAACCTTTAGCCACCAACCTAGCTTTGTAAATTTGGACATTGCCATCCACGTCAATCTTCTTCTTGAAGATCCATTTACACTCAATGGCTTTTGCACCATTAGGTAAATCGACCAAGGACCATACTTGGTTTTCTGACATGGATCCCATTTCGGATTTAGAGGCTCCAAGCCACTTTTCGGAGTCCGGGCCCATCATTGCTTCCATGAAGGTCGCTGGTTCGTCACTTTAAATGATCATCAGATCATTGCAATTGGTCACGAGAAATCCATAATATCTCTCGGGTTCGTGACGGATCCTTCCGGATCTGCGAACTTCAGGCTCCACAGGCGCGGGTTCCACATAACTTTGTGGATCCAACTGTTGCTCTTCCTCAGCAGGTTGAGCAGTCTCCTGTGCATCTTGAATTTCTTCGAGATGTACTTTACTCCCACTGTTTTTCTTAGAAAGAAATTCTCTCTCAAGAAAAGAACAGTCCCGAGCAACAAAAACTTTGTTCTCAGATTGGTTGTAAAAGTAGTAAGCCTTAGTGTCCCTAGGATAACCAACGAAGTAACATTTATCTGATTTGGGTGCGAGCTTGTCAGAGATTAAACGTTTGACATAATCCTCACAACCCCAAATCTTCAGGAAAGACAGACTTGAATATTCCCAGTCCACAATTCATGTAGTGTCTTTTCCACTAATTTAGATGGCACCCTATTTAGTGTAAACGCAGACGTTTCTAGAGCGTATCCCCAAAAGGATAATGGAAGATCCGAATGACTCATCATAGACCGAACCATATCCAATAAGGTTCGATTCCTCCTCTCTGACACTCCATTCCATTGGGGTGTTCCAGGAGGAGTGAGTTGTGAAACAATTCCACACTCGCTCAGATAGTCGCTGAACTCTTGACTCAAGTATTCTCCTCCGCGATCTGACCGCAGAACTTTGATACTTTTGCCAAGTTGGTTCTGTACTTCATTCTTGAATTCTTTGAATCTATCAAAGGATTCTGACTTGTGTCTCATCAAATAGACATAGCCATACCTACTGAAGTCATCAGTAAAGGTAATGAAGTACTTGTAATTTCCTCTGGTAACAGTGCTCATTGGCCCACATACATCAGTATGAATAAGGCCCAATAAATCACTGGCCCTTTCATTCGGTTTGTTGAAAGGGGCCCTAGCCATTTTGCCCATCAAGGAAGATTCGCATTTCTCACATGATTCAAAATCAAATGAGCCCAGAAGCCCATTTCGATGGAGTCTCTGAATGCGTTTCTCATTGATATGGCCCAAACGACAATGCCATAAGAAAGTCGGGTTTTCGTCATTTGACTTAAACCGCTTTGTATTTATGTTAAAGACAAGCATTTCTTGGTTTAAGACATATAACCCATTATCTAATGGGGCGCTACCATAAAACGTACCATCACAATTAAAAGAACAAACTTTATTCTTAACAGCAAAATCAAAACCTTCCAAATCCAAAACGGAAACTGAAATTATGTTTCTGCTAATCGCAGGTACAAAGTAGCAATTATTCAATTCTAAAACCATGCCCGAAGGTAAAGAAAAATCATAAGAGCCTACGGCTAATGCAGCAACCTTAGCTCCATTCCCGACTCGTAGCTCCACTTGTCCTTGCTTCAGTGTTCTACTGTTTCTTAGTGCCTGCACATTAGTACAAATATGAGCACCGCAGCCGGTATCCAATACCCACGAAGTAGAACTAGAAGACATAACATTAAGTTCGATACCATAAATACCTGAGTCAAACGCATCATACGTCTTCTTCAGCTTCTTGTAATCTTCCATGAACTTCTTGCAGTCTCTCTTCCAATGCCCTAACTGCTTGCAGTAGTTGCATTTGTCCTCAGGGGAAGGTCCGGATTTGGGCTTGGGCTTGGGCTTGTCTTGACTCTCAATCTGGACAGCTTTGGCCTTTCCCTTATCCATACTAGGTTTCTTAAACCTTTTACTCCCTTGTACCATCAGTACATTGGGAGTTGCCTTCTTGAGATTCGGCTCTGCTGTTTTAAGCATGCCGTGCAACTCAGTCAATGTCTTAGTCATGTTTTGCATGTTGTAGTTCATGATGAACTGATCAAAACACGACGGCAAAGACTGCAGAATCATGTTAGTGGCTAGCTCCTGGCTAATGGCACAGTCCAGTTTCCCCAGGTTATCAATGTAACCCATCATTTTAAGGACATGAGGACTTACTGGACTGTCCTTAGCCAGCTTGCAATCCATGAGAGATTTAACCGTGTGGTATCTCTCTGGGCGAGCTTGCTCCTAAAACAAAGCTTTCAGGCTGTTAATCATCTCAATCGGTGACATCATGTTCTCATATTGCTTCTGCAGCTCAGAGTTTATAGTCACCAGCATTAGACAATTAACGTCTTTGACATCAGCTGCATGCTTATCCCAAGCATTCTTATCTGCCTGCGTGGCATTGGAACGTGGCCTCTCGGGGAGAACTCTTGTAAGGATATATTCCTTGTTCTCCTGCCTGAGAACTATTCTCATGTTCCGATACCATTCCAAGAAATTTGATCCATTAAGCTTGTCCTTCTCAAGGACGGATCTTAGCGAGAAAGTGTTGATGTGAGTTAGGACAGACATAGCTGTAATTAAAAGAGGTAGAGGTTTTAGTTATGATGCTTAAGAAATGAGATTTCTTATCTAATAAGAAAACTCGCACTGTATTCAAAAACTATGTTTCCTCAGATGAATACAAGAAACCAAGATCCTCAGATCACCAAAATTTGAGTGGGCGACTCGCCATCACCCAAATTTTAGTTATCTAGGTAAGCAAATCATTGCTAATTGTACCCAGTACAACTCTTGGTCGCAGATAAGACAATCCATGTCTTATCCACTCTGATGTCTCTGGGCCCAGAACTTCTGATAGCCCAGTCAAGTAAACCAATCTCTTCAGTCTTGTGATCATTGACAGTCGCACTGCAAGTCTATCAATGATCACCTGCCTTACTCATGTAGCTGTGGATACCAAGGACTCCAAGGCTATCCAACAACGAAACGAGTCTTGACAGTAAACAAGATCAGGCAAGACATCAAGATCACTTGATATTAACTTGAGGAAAAGAAATATTTAATCTTGATGCATATCCAATATACATCCAAGAATTTATTAAGTTAATTAAAACATATAGTTTTATTAAGTTTAGTTTAATCTAGAACTTTGGGAATAAATTTGGTCCGGCATTCGCAAATTTGAGGTCCAACCATCAAGTCTGCGGTTGGTGTGTCGATCGATACTAACCATTGGCATCGATCGACACAACCCAATTTAAACCGGTCTTCGATAGCCGGTCAAACCGGATCGAATTTCCTTAACCGATTCAATCTAATTGAACCGGTCCGGTTTAATGGTCCATGTCGATCGTCACAATACTCTGTGTCGATCGACATTACCCAACCAGAACCGAATTGGTTAATAAACTTAACCACGCGAGATAACCGGTTCAATCCAATTGAACCGATCTATCGATTCGCATAATATGTGTCGACCGACACACCCAGTGTAACGATCGACACAGTAGGGATACTGATATTCGATCGCTGATCGAAACCCTAAAATTTTTAAAACGTTTTGCGGCGTGTCGACCGACACAAGTTAGTCTCGATCGACACAGTGCGAAAGTCCCCAAAGATGGTGTCAATTGTCCAAACCGATCTGCTACTGGACCAGACTAAAATAGAGTGTTAAACTCACCTCCAACATCGACATTGGGCATAAATAAAAATCTACATAATGGTAAAGGGAAAAAACCTTAAAAATACCTGATGTGAATTACATTTGCTAGAAAATACTCAAACTTTTAACGTTTTCTGAAAAATACCCAACATTATTTTGGTTGCATTTGGGCTGATTGCAAAAATGCCCCGAAATTGAAGTCAACCCTAAAACTACCCTTAACCTTCTCCTTCATCTCCTTCGTTAATATATCCCCTTAATAATATGGGTATTCACGATAATGCCATCATCAGACTTTTTGTGAAGTCTGATATTTTAAGAAAAGACAAAAACGCCCGAAAATATTTTGGGTATTCCCGAAAAAGCAATCTCCATGAATGCTCAACAACCATGAAAACCACCATCGCCGACGAGGTGATGTTTAATCTAACCTGTTTTCCGCCATTAAAGCTTAAGAATAGAGCTCGGACATTCTCCTCTCCTATTTCTCCGTTTCCCCTCTGATTTTTCAATTCAAATGTAGAGAAATCGTTTATTATCTTATAAAAACGGCAAAAAATGACTGGGATTTCAGGTTTTCGGTGATATTATACGTTCTAGGAAATCGACGAGGCTAAAAACAAATTGAAAACAGACATTGGTAAGAGTTTTTGCATATCGTCGATTTTCGGATCTGCATGTAAACTCGGACTTACATTTCAGTCTGAATTTTTTTTTTGTAAACTTCAATATGAAAAGTAATGGTTAACCAGATGGTAGTTTTGCAATTGGCTTTTAAGTTAACAGACCTCCTGTTAATTCTAGGAAATTCTTTTGAAAACAAAAAAAAATTATCAGACTTCACCAAGAAGTTGAAATAAGCAGAGTGTAGTTTTGCAATTGATCGAAATTTGAATTTTTATTCAGACTTCTTTTGTAGTCTGATGAAAATTGAGTGAATTAGACCGAATCTTGACTTTTTCAAAGACAGAATCCGAAGTCGGAAAATAAAAAGGGGTAGAGAGAGTAAGTGACCAAAATTTTCAAATGTTGACCAAAATAACGAAAAAAATTTCAGACTTCTAAAGCAGTCTGAAAACAAGGGAAAAAAATATCAGACATCTCTAGAAGTCTGAAATGCAAAACTTTTGTCAGACGGCTCTAGAAGTCTGAAATGTCAGACGGCTATAGAAATATGAAATATCAAATTTCTGTCAACGCAAAAAATACCCCAAAAATGTGAAGCTTTTTTATCAGATTTCCCTCGTTGTCTGAGTATTTTCTCAGACTGCAATAGAAGTATATAAAAAGTCAGCCCCAAAAATGTCAATTTTTAAAGTCAATTGCAAAACTACCCCTATGTGTTCTCGGACTTCATAAGTTGTCTGAAAAAATGTCAAAAAATTACAAATCAGACTGCGTACGCTGTTTGAATTGTTGTCGCACTGAATCCGCAATCTGCTTTGTAACATTCTAATTGCAAAAATACCCACTTTTCAGACTGCAATAGAGTTCTGGTAAAGGTACGATCAGACTTCTTTGGAAGTCTGAAATGATAAAATTTTTAAAAACGTAATTTTTGTTTATTTGGGATTAATTTCATTTATTTTATTTTTTATAAATGTGTGTTAGTTATATATGTTCCTCATGCATGAGTTTTACATTCTTATGTTTGGTAATTATTTTTAATCAAATTTTGAAGAATATTGGCAATGTAGCTAATAGAATCAGACCTCGCAAAGAAGTCTGATTTTTCCCATAAGATCTCTAATGTTGTTTATACGTGTTTGTTTTTACAGATAATGGTTTAGTTACCTGTTAATTTTGGTGAATGGGTTGTGAGAGACTGGATTTGGCATTTTGTGGGTTATAAGCTCAAAGGAGGATGGTTTATCACTTTGCGCGATGGTTCTACACATCAAGAACTTGTTGAGATGGTACAAGATGATTATATGCTGGACAAGAAAACCGAGCTGGTGGAGTTATCATATCCATTACCGGAAGCACGTTTGAAACAAATGGGTCTGAGTAGCCCTCTATTTTATGTCACAAGTGATAGGCAAGTAAGCAGCATGGTCGAGTTAGCTAGTACGCATTTAATCCGTATTTGTGTCTCGAGCCGGTCCGGTATGGAAGATGAAGATGCGGGGAATCATGACGAAAAATACGAAGCTGAAGATGTAGACGAAGATGACGAAGACCGGAATGAAGAATATGTGGACTCAGTATCGGATGATTCTATTTGTGGTGGTGGTGGTTGTGGTGGTGATGATGGTGTTGGTAACTTGGATGTGCTTGAGCATGTTCAATAAACACGTTGAGTCTTATTGTGACGATGTTGATTATAGCGTGTATGGGAAATTAAAACATAAAGATGTAGATGTGGAAGAACATGAAGATTATAAGAAATATGATTTGGAGGGTGTGACTAATCGGTATGTTGAAAAAAGGGACTCGTCCGAGGGTATCTTTGTTAACAAGTGTTTTGATAGCAAGAAAGACCTAATATCAGAGTGCTTTTGACGGCGATAATGAAGAAATACGCATTCATGATAGAGAAGTCTGACAACAAATTTTTTGTGGCTAAATATCATGTGGAAGGATTCAAGTGGAAGCTTCGAGCGGCTGTGAAGAACAAACCAAACAAGTATTAGGTGATGACATATTCAAAAACCCAAACATGTTCAGTGGCGGACCGGATGTCTAAGCGTAAACGTTATACTCTACATTATATTAAGTTGTTGTTTATAAAATGCTTTGGAATAATTGACAGATTACACCAAAGCATGACAAAGTATCAATGAAGAAACAGTTTGGGATTAAGATGAGCTACACAACCGCATATATAGCATTTTTACATGCTCAAAGGATTATGAGAGGATCAGTGGAAGATGGGTACGAGAGACTGCCTTGTTTTTTCCATGGAATCAAGCAAACCAACCCGGGGAACAATAACTTCTCTTGAACTAGATGAGAAGAATAGATTTAAATATCTATTTATAGCATTTGGAGCTTCTATACATGGGTTTATGTTTCTTAGAAGAGTCATTGTGGTAGATGGTACTCATCTTAATGGAAAGTATGGCGGTGTTATGTTACTGTCAGCCGCAAAAGACGAAATTTTTCAAATATTTTTGTTGGCTTTTGGAATTGTAGACTCTGAGAACGATGTCTCTTGGGAGTGGTTTTTCACCAAGCTGAAAGAATGCATTTCAGACCAATATCCTTTGGTCATTGTCTCGGATAGGCACGTCTCCATCAAGACTTCGTGTGAAGAGGTTTTTCCTTAGGCATAACGAGGGATATGCTATTACAATCTACAAAATAACATAGTCACCAAGTTCGGGGGAAAACATCTTCTGTACTTTTTGAAAGACGCGGCGTACGCATATACGATTTACGGTTTTAATCGATACATGGCCTCCATACGAGCGGTAAATCCTGACCTTGCTGATTACTTGGAGGAGGCGGATGTGAGTCTATGGTCATATGTGCATTTCGGCAGAGACATGTACATGTGCCGTCTGACAATATAGTGTCAGACTTAATATTTTCTATTCATACTTCGCATGATGTCTAATATTGTAGTCACACTACGCCTGCAGTCTGATTATTAATCAGACTGCAATATATTGTTTTTTCTTAATATCTTCTAGTTCTCACTTGTGTTAACCGCGTTCACTTTGTTGGAGAAAGGTACAACATAAAGACAAGCAACATTCCCGAATCTATAAGCTTTGCAGTTAAGAAGGCAAAAGAAAATCCCATATCTTTCCTTTTGGAGTTCACACAAGAGAAGCTAGGGACGTTGTTTTGTAAAAGGCGGCTAGATGCAATGAGTCTCACAACAACATTTAGCCAAGGAGTTGAATATTTTCTGGCTATTCGTGAATATTTTGCGGATATGATGATGACATAACGCGTATATGTGTATCGGTTCATTGTTATGGGTGGACATAGGGATTGTGTTGTCGATTTGGAAAATCGAAAGTGTGAATGTGGTGTTTGGGATTACGAAAAGATACCTTGCTCACATGCCATTTGCGTTGGACCAGAACTTGAGCTACACATTTCTATGCTTGTATGTCCATTTTACAGACCATACGTGTCCTTCCGCCAGAAGAGAGGCGGAATCCTGGAAGACAGAAGAAGTCGAGGTGGCAATCTTGACTAGAAATTGCCAAGATGAAGGGCAATAAGCTACAGAAAGCAATATTTTTGTTCGAATTGCAGACAACCAGGCCACAAACAACCTAGTTGTCTAGATTTTTAGGCTGATCAGAAATGGTTGAGGTATGATACATTTTGGGTTTTAATGAAGTCTTATGTAGTAATGGATGTCAACCTAATTTTCCAGAACTTGAGGCTGAATAGTAATGGTTGAAGCCTTATATGTTTTAGGGTTTTATTGAAGTCTGATGTAGTACTGGATGTCAACATAATTGTCCAGAACGTGAGGCTGATTAGAAGTTGTTGAAGTCTGATATGTTTTAGGCTTTTAGTGAAGTTTGATGTAGTAATGGATATATTTGAGAAGTCTGATGGAGTGTTGGATGAGTTTGAGAAGTCTGATAAAGTAATTTCAGGACAATATTTCGTTTTTTAAATAGTTTTTCAGCTTTTGCTGTTTGAGTCTAGAAACTTATTGTCTCAATTGTTTGGGTTCTAGTTCATCAAGCTTAGTAGCACATAAACATAATTAAGAACAAGTCATGAGTTTGTTATATAACACCCAAATACCCTACATATGGACAAATACCCTACATATATGCCCAATACCCTAGAACTTCCATGGCACAAAACATTCTCGCAAAATATAGCCAAAAGATGGATGAGTTTTTCTTACATCTACAAAAAAATAAATATATGCAATAAATCCATTGTTTCGGGAATCCAAAAGATATGAGAACTCTATTTCCCATCGTAGATGTCTTGCAGCTCATAATCGATACGTTTCTCTTCACTTGTACGCCCGAGTTCAGTCAATATATCATAAGCCAGTCTGTCCCTGATTCGCTTGATGTTCTTATCACAAAGATACTTTGGAATTGCCATTCCAAGTGAATGGAACTCGATGATATTCAAGTAGTACACTCCACAGTCACCTGATTGCTTGTTTTGGGGAAGATCTTCGCTCTTAACAATCTTTTAGGTGTATCGATCCAAGGGATAAAACCACATATCATCAGTTGGGGCCAATATATGCAGCACATAAGGAAACATCTCACAGATTGGTGCCAGTGCCGCTCCTACCAACTCATCAATTCTCGGTCCAAGGATACTGTCCCAGCATGTATGTGCCTATCCAGGATAGAAATCATAATTGCTACCCAATGCCATCCGCCAATGTGCAATGCAGTGTAGATATGATCAATTTACAAACCCCCAAGGCTTCATTTATTTGCATAATAAGGGTAGATGACCAGTATGGTAATCCCAAACACCAGGAGACAACCTTCAAGTCATGGCAGAACTATTCTCCTCTGCACCGCTCTTCAAAAAATCTGGATAGTGTTGACGCCACAATGAACCAAGGAGTTTGTAATGAAGTACAACCTCTCACTCCTGAACCATTTCAGATGATTGTGTTGTCGAATCCTCAGCATATCAATCCTGGCATCAATTTGCTACATTCAGCAAAGAATGTGTTAGGAGATTTAGAAAAATAATCACAACCAGACTGCAGGAATCATTGAAGGTATATTTGGTTTAAATTTATTTAAAATTTTAACTTAAATACGTCTCAGATTTCTCTTGGAAGTCTGAGAAACCCCAAAATTCAGACTTCTTCGAGAATTCTGAGAAACCCTAAATCCAATATTTATCACTTATAAGTAAAAATATTTAAACAAAACACATAGGAAACATCAAATTCGTTAATATATGCACATTAAAACACACATGTGCAAATTTAAAATTTCAAATGTGAATTTGGTAAACCATGAATCTAACCATAAAGTTATACGTAAATGTTCAATTACAAAGCATGTTTTGAGGTTTATAACCTACTCTACCACCTTACATATTTTTAATTTAATTCAATTTTACGAAATTTAATTTATATACTTCACAACCTTCTATATTTAATTTATGTATAATTTTTTAACAAAATATTTGTTTACTATTTTTAAATTTAAATTGACTAACATTGTTTAAAGACATAATTTACCAAATTATTGTTTAATTTGACTCAATTTTACCAAATTTTAATTTATATACTACTAAATTGTCTAATTTCTGTATATAAGAGTTTTAGAGTTCTATTAGAGTCTAACGCATCAAACCTCTATAGAAGTCTGACACAGCACAAAGGTTATAATGGTAATTGCGATTTCTGTTTTTTTGTTTGGTCATAAGGGGGTAACGGTAATTTCCTTATCGCGAAGGGACAATTTTGCATTTCTTTCAATTTTTGGGGTAGTTTTATCTTTAAAATCAATTTGTGGGGCATTTTAAGCAATTCCCCCATCACCTCAACTTTCAAATTTTCTTATTTTGACACCGAATTGTAAACAACATCAAAGAGCTAATCTAACCATGGTTAAAATTTAGTGTAAAAATAATGAAATTTGAAAGTTGGGGTATTTAAAGGCAACTAAAATAACATTGGGTATTTTTCAGAAAACGTTAAAAGTTTAAGTATTTTTGGCAAATGTAATTCACGTCAGGTTTTTTAAGGTTTTTTCCCTAAAGCTTAACTACATTATCTAAGAGCCATTGAACAACATAAAACCAAGTATACACTTAAATAAATATTTATAATTCTTAATAAATTGATAGTTACCAAACAATTTCAAAACCCAGAGAACAAACTTCAAAAATAGTCCTTGTATATTCAAAAGGATCCATGAGAAAATCACCACTGCTTTGATCTCTAAAGCTTATCTGCTTAAGATATTGATTATCATATGTGTATGTGGATACTTCATTGAGATGAAAGAGACTAACAATGGAAGAGTAAGAATGGCTAACAATACGCTAGCAGATATAAAAGGAGTTGGATCCATCAAATTCACAAATCCAGAAGGAACCAACTTTACTCTTCACGATGTGAGGTATATGCCAGATATGGAACTCTTAGGTCATCAAGGGCTGCACTGTTTTCATGAAAGCTGAACGTAGGGAAACGTTGTACATATTAAACGGTTTGGCTAAGGTAGCAGAAAATATTGCTGCAGAAGCTAACAAGACTCAAAATGATCAGATTCAACTATGGCGCAACAGGCTAGAAAACATTGGACAAAAGGGTCTTGATGTTCTGAATAGAAGGGGTGTTTCAAAGAAGGAAAAGTCTCATCTCTAGAGTTCTGTGAAGATTGTGTTCTTGGCAAAACACAAAGAGTCAGTTTTGGCCTAGCACAACAAACCACAAAGGATAAGATTGACTATGTTCACTCTGATCTTTGGGGTTCACCCAATGTCCCACCTAGTTTAAGCAATTGTTAGTACTTTATCAAATTTACTGATGATTTTTTTTTTAAAGTGTGGATTTACTTTCTCAAGACTAAAGATGAAGCTTTCAAACACTTTGTGGATTGGAAGAAGATGGTGGAAACACAATCAGAAAGGAAGGTAAAGAAGTTAAGAAATGACAATGGCTTAGAATTTTGTAATCTGCAGTTTGACAGGTTTTGAAACGATGAAGGTGTTGTAAGACACATAACATGTGCGTATACACCACAATAAAATGGTGTAGCTGAGAGACTTAACAGGACCATAATGAATAAAGTACGAAGCATGCTGAGTGAAAGTGTACTAGAACAAAGGTTTTGGGCTGAGGCGGCATCAACAATAGTCTATCTAATCAACATGTCGCCATCTTCTATTCTAGACTTCAAAGTACCTGAAGAGATTTGGTCTTCAGCAATGCCTTCCCTGAGTGAGCTAAGGAAGTTCAAATGTATAGCTTATGTACATTCAAGTGATGGGAAGTTGAATCCACGGGCCAAAGAGGGGTGTTAACTAGCTATGCTTAGGGAGTAAAAGGATACAAAGTGTGGCTCTTAGAGGATCAAAAATGTGTCATAAGACGGAATGTAGTATTCAGAGAAGATGTGGTCTACAAGGATGTCAAAGCAGACAATGACACAAGTAAGTTCTCTGATCCCTTAGATTCAACTAATGTCAAAAGAACCAGGATCTTCTGAACAATATGCTCATGCTCAAGATAATTTAGATGATGATTCAGGTGCAGAATCACAAGAACAAGAAAGCTATCAGTTGGTCAGGGACATTCCCAAGATGACTTTGAAGCCATCAATCAGATTAAAGGATTATGATGTATATGTGGATACTGACTATGCTGAGTATATATGTGGCTTGACTGAGGATGCAGATAATCAAGAACCAGAGAGTTATCAGGAAGCAGTGAATCTGATAGAAATGAATGGAGAGAAGCATCCGTTGAAGAAAAGCAGTCTTTGTGGAAGAATCAGACATGGGTTCTGGTTGACAGACCTAAAGACAAAGGAGCTATTGAATGTAAGTGGGTCTTCAAAAGAAAGGCTGGCATAGCATGAGTTGAGAAACCAAGGTTCAAAGCTATGCTGGTCGCCAAAGGCTACTTGCAGAAAGAGGGAATACACTATCAGGAGATCTTTGCTCCTGTAGTCAAACATGTATCTATCAGATACATCCTATCAGCAATGAATCATTACAACATGAAGCTTCAACAGCTGGATGTGAAGACAGCCTTCCTTCACGGCTTCTCGGATGAAGAGGTATTCATGGAACAGCCAGAAGGCTTCATAGATCAAAATCATCCAAATAAAGTGTGTCTTCTGAAGAAATCCTTGTACAGATTCAAACAACCCCCAAGACAATGGAACAAACGGTTTGACGACTTCATGGCTTAGAACAGATTCACTGGAAGTGAGTATTATAGATGCGTATACTTCAAGGAGTTAAGAAAAGCTGTGGTAGTATATCTTCTACCTTATGTGGATGATATACTAATAAAATCAACTGAAAAAGCTCAAAATTAGAAGCTAAAAGACTTACTAAGCACTGAATTTGATTAGGTATGGAGATAAGCAGAGACAGAGTTGCAGGAACTCTAAAGATAATACAAGAAGAGTACATGTCAAAGGTTCTTGGAATTTATGGTATTGATCAAGCAAAATCAGTGGATACACCATTAGGAGCTCACTTCAAGCCAAAGTCGGCAACTGATAAAGAGTTTGAAGATCAAAGGGAGAAAATGGAAGATATACCATATCAGAGTGCAGGTTGGTGTGGTAAACAGGTTTATGAGTAAACCTTTTGAAGGAACACTGGTAGGTAGTCAAATGGGTGCTCAAATATGTTAAAGACATGATTCAGATGGGTTTAAGCTACAAGAAGGACAAGGAGTTTGTCAAAAAGGTTACTGTGATGCAGATTATGGTGGAGATCATGCTCAAAGAAAGTCGATTACAAGAATGGTCTTTACAACTGGTGGAAATGTCATAAGTTGGAGGTCTACATTACAGAGGATAGTAGCACTGTCAACAACCGAAGCTGAGTATGTTGCTTTAGCAGAATCGATCAAAGAATCAGTATGGTTGAGATGTTTTGCAGAGGAGCTTGGATTCTATTAGAGTTCAGTTGAGATATATTGCAACTCACAAAGTGCAATAGCACTCTCAAAGAATGCAGTACATCATGAGGGCACAAAGCACATGGATGTGAGATATCATTTTGGAAGAGATTTGATATGCAAGGGTGGGATACAAGTGTTGAAGATTCTAACAACAAACAATCCTGCAGACATATTTACAAAAGTTCTTCCGGTATACAAGCTGAGAGAAGCATTGAAGATGCTTCACATTTCTCAAGAACAGAAGCAATGCATCCAAGAAGGGAAGCAACGTTCGGTAGAGAATGCAAGGAGCTCTGGTGATGAGAGCAAGGATCCACCAAGATGAAAGGAAAGTGATCTTATCCTAAGATGGAGATTTGAAGAAGTATAGTCTAAGATCACATAAATGCACTAAGTATAGTAGAGTTTCTAGGATGGTTTAAGGGGATTCACCAAGGATCGGTTATTGATCCGGTTAGGTGATTAAACAAGTCGCTCTTAATCGAAGCTGGTACGTGTGGTTTTTTCACGTGGAAGCTCGCACTCCCATTGGTCCAAGTATTCATATAAGGCAAATGAGAAAGTGTTGTCTTTAACCTGTTCTTGAGGTGTAGAAAGTTGTTATAGTCACCGGAAAAGGACGATCGAGAGAGAGAGAAAGGACGACGAGTATTGCGCGGCGGAGTTTCGTCGGAGCTAATGTATTCTTGCTGGGAAACCAGCTCCAATGAGTATAGCTCTTCCTCATTCCGAGGAGGGAGGTGAACACCGGGTCACCAAATCGCGTGTTCTGTTTTGCTCTGTTCTTTAACTCGTATCGTTGATCGTTTAAGCTCATAAAAAACTCGTGTAATCTCAAATCGAAAAGACTTTAGACCGAACAAAAAGGAATAGTTATGTTACTGATTAATGCACACGAAAAGTGCTTTTGTACAAGTATACTGATCTAAATCGGAACAAACCGGGTATATAGAATTGAGTATAATATACCAACTAAACAACTATTTAACCACATAATCAGATAATAACTCCTACACCATCTTCTCTTCTCAACATCAATACGTCAAATATCACAACATATATCTACTTGATTAGGAGTGTTCAAGTTCACGCTCTTATTGATGGATACAAAATGGCTTCATACCACGATGGATCTACATTCCCACCACCTGAAGCAATCACTGTAGTATCCCCAAACCTGGTTACTAACCCCACCCTAAACGTTTGAGCTGTCTATGGAACCATAAGGCTAAACACACGATCAAGTAAAATCAATGAGAGTGTTCCAAAGGCAGAAGAAGGTTAAGCTCAGCTGAGAATAAGCTTGGCTTAAAGAAAAGAAGCTGAAAGGGAAGTGTTCAGCTCAAACGAGCTGAACAGTTGAGCTGTTCAGCTATGTCAGCTGGCAATCAGCTCAACCCAGCTAGCTTGAGTGTTGAAGTGTTGGGTCAGCTGGTCAGCTAGTGACACTAGCTGACCAAGGGGCACATTGGCGAATGGACACCAATGAAGGATTGTGTCCATTCGGCCAACCAATGCAACCCTTCTCCAAGGGAAGTTGTGGGCGATTTTGAGGGCTATAATTGACCCCAAGAAGGCCATTTTTGCACACAATCTTGGAGACCAGAAAATCCAGAACTTTTCCTAAGGCAAAGGCCAATTAAAAGGAAGAAAATGAGGGATTTTGGGCCGGAATACCTATGGGTATTGGCCGGCTGTTAATGGCGACTTTCGAAGGGATTTCTAAATGAAAACAAGTCTGGAAACAAGAGGAAAAACCCATAATTGATGTAAGAATTCGCTTGAAGGTTTGGAGGCCAACCGGGCAATTGTCCGTGGGACACTCCGCGGACGACTGTGGGTCGCGTACGGACGACCGTGGGTTGTGTACGGGCGACTGCGGATCGTCGCACACGGACAATCGCGGATGTTCGTAAGGAAGTTCAGGACGACCGTGAGTTTTTCGGTACGTCCGTGCGATCGTCAATACGCCCGTGCGATCGTCGGTACGTCCGTGCGTTCGTTCGGTACGTCCGTAAGGTCATCTGTACCACCGTAAGGTCGACAGTACATCCGTAACCGTTTGTCTGTACGACCTTAAGGTCGACAGTACGTTCGTAACCGTTCGTCGGTACGTCCGTAAGGTCGTCAGTACGTCCGTAACTGGTCGTTTGTACGTAAGGTCGTCAGTACGTCCGTAACTGTTCGTCAGTACGTCCGTAACTGTTCGTCAGTACGACCATAAGGTCGTCAGTACCTTCGTAACCGTTCACGGACAAACAGGACCGACCACGGGACGTACGTAAACGACCGCGGGTCGTAAGAAAACGACTGTGGGTCGTACGCGACTGTTCGTGGAACACACGCAACTGTCCACAAACAGACGTGACGGTCCGTGGTCATGGAAATTGACGGGTTTGCCGGACTTGACGGATTCATGTCTAATAAACTGTTCAGAATGATCAGAAGGATCAACCGCGGTCATGTTTGGGCTAGCGGGTCGACATGAGTTGGACCGCGGATAGGATCAGGAGGATCTCGTGGTAAAAACGCGTGCGGACCGGTCAAACAGTCAGAGGAACTGGGTCGACGGCCGACGGTACAAACCAGAGATCAGAGAATCCACGGAAGTGATCGAGAGAATCATCTCCAACCTTGTACCGATCGCAATGTTCAACGAGACTAAGGGAAATCAGTGAAGTGACTAGGACAAGACTCGATCCGAGTCTACATCCGGACATGAGCTGATTGTACCTAAGGACTTGGATCGGTCTAAGAGTCAAGATGCCGGAAGCAAACGTGGTTAAGTCAAGGCAACGAATGATAAAGGGAAAACGAGCTAAGGAATGATCGAGATGTAAAGGTGGTCAAAGGAAAGAACTACAAGACCTCTCTTGTGCCTTGTCATGTGGGGATGGTTGGTTGAATGACTAGGTACAAGGGAGGTATGTTCTAGGAGTTTGAGGAACAAACGAGTTAAGCTGGACGCGGTGCTAGCTTCGCATCGACTTCACCTAAAAGTCTAAGGTATGAGTTTAAATACTCGAATGGTCTAAATATGGATAGAATGAAATAGGTGAACGGAACAATGTAAGCAAGACTTAGGTTGTTAGAATGGATAGATAGGATTGGAACCTCGAAAGAGTTTTAAGCAAACTAAATAAGGTCGTAGGAGGTTCATGGACGGATCGTTGTTTAGAAGAACGATATAAAGGTTAAGTAAGGATTTCCGCTGCGTAATATTAAGTATGAAGGATCTAAGACTAGAAGTCAATAGAAAGATCTGAGGAATACTAGTTCCTAAAGGAAAAATTTAAATAGGACGTATTTTTGGAACGGATACGATATGGACAATCCGTTCTGGCCCTATGGCCGGGATAGGCCTTGTCAATCACCATACCACACGTAACCACCAATAACCTGCATATACTATGTGGAAGCGTTATGACAAGCTCCTCTACAGTGTGTTACTTGGTGATATGTCTAGTCCCATTCCACTTATCCTCTCTTGGACAATCATGTATGCGGACATTTGGGACACAATCAACATATGCAAAACCCACCAGATGACATCTCAAATAACTGACTCACCAACTCAAAAAATGGACCAAAGCAACCTGATCCATTGACCAATATTTTCAAGAGTTAACAACTTGATTTGATCAACTTTCTCTTCTCGGGAAGATCACGGATTATGAAAACCAAGTCGACTACATCCTTGAAGAATACATATTATTTGTTGTTCACACAGAGAGTCGTGATTCTCAACCATCCTTCACCGAGCTTCATGAGAATCTTCTTAATCATGAAGCCAAACTGCTACATATTCTCAAGGATCATTTCCTTTTCCTATCATTGCCAATTACACAAACAATCGCAACATATCAAACAACAAGAAAGTCAACCACAGCTACAACAGGACGTCCAACAACAATAGAAACAATGATTAGCACTGCTATTTTAAACCATATCTCGGCAAATGTCAACATGTGGTACTTAGGGACACTGATATTTTTACCCATTTTAGACCATGATATAGATGTGTTTTTAGTGTCTTTTGTCTTTGTTTAGAGTCTTTTACAGGTTTAATCAGGTTTGGAGCTAATTGGAGATATTTGGAGCATTTTGGGACTTTTGGGACGTTTTGGCCGAGAGCTTAACTCACTGTCCGATTTATTGATCATGCATCGACCGGCACACCTTGTGCATCGGTCGACACACTAGCGAGATGGGCCGTACGCGTCGGTTTAATGAAGTTATGAAGATTTGCAAAGAAGCCCAAGATAGTTCCAGTATTTACACAGAAGCCCCAGCCGAGATTAGGCCTATATATAGAGGATTTTGGTGTTTATTTTACTAAGGCTTTCATAATTAAGAGCAGAGGATTTTTAGAGCTTTTGGGGCTGATCTGAACCTATTACTTCATCTGTATTTGGAGAAGATTTCGAACCCCTTTTACTCTTATTCTTTTATGCAATTTATTCATCATATGATCATGTTTTCATTATCTATGTCTGAGTAGATTCCTTGTTAGGTTTAGGGTTTCTCACATAGGATTTCATGACTTGCTAGACTTGTTCAAATTCAGTTAAGGATTCAAACTATATCTGTTCTTCAATGTAATTGTGCTTAAAGCTAGTTCTAACCTGATCAATTAGAATCTAGATCTTAGGTTGCTAAATACGTCACGGAAGTGGGGTTTAGGAATCTGAACTAATTAAATTGGGCAATTAAACTTTGCGCAAACGGAAGTTTGGTTTAGGATAATTGTGAACATATCAAACTTGGGATTAATGCTAGTTTAATCTGTTAGTTCTCGCAAACGAAAGTTTGGTTTGCTGCACTTAGACTTAGAGAATTATCGCAAAGGAATTTGGTTAATTCTATATCTGTGTTTTGAGTTCTAGAACTATGCTTAATTAGATCCTTGCTGAATGAACTGTCTGCTTGTCTGATTTCCTGAGAATACCCTAGGCTTGACGCTTTTAATTACTTGCTTTCACAACCGTTAATCTCTGCTACTGATTTACTTTCTCGCACCGCTTTTAATTCAATCACGTTGCTTATTTCTAGTTTTAGTCTCTACTGTTCTGATCTATTGAGACCAAGTGTCCCTGTGGATTCGATAACCCTATATACTACTTTGACATTGCTGTTCACTTGCAGTTTAGTATAGGGATTAATTCTTGACCTATCAAGTTTTTGGCGCCGTTGCCGGGGACTCTTAGAGTCTTCGATAGGACCGAACTTAGGGTTTTTACTAGAAATTTTTCTTTTTGTTTTTGCTTTTTCGTTTTGTTTTTATATTGTGCTAACTTTTTCTCTGATTCTTTCTGTCGCAGGTACGAATTTCGCCTTGCGTCGATCGTTGCATCCCTTGCGTCGATCGTCACTAGGCGATTCTGAGATTGAATCGATCGTTGCACTGATAGCATCGATCGTTGCTGGACGATTACAGACAGTTTATGCCAACGCAGAAAACTCGAAGTAATCTGAACTCGAGCTTGCTTAATCTCGGACTAGAGGAACTTGGACGTCTAGAAAGGACTATCAGAAGAGAAAAGAGAGAGAGAATGGTACGAGAACGTCTGATCTTGATACCAGATGCTGAAGGTACCCTGAGGGACCAAGATAACAACCCGTACAATGTTGCTGGGCATCGGGTTGATGTTGAAGGGAATGTCATCCCTGATCCTCCTGAGCAACAGCAACAGGAGCTGAACCGAAACCAGGGTCTAGGACAGGCCCAAGGTAGAGAGATGGTGGTTCATGAGAGGACACTAGCTGACTACAACAGACCTGATGAGTTTCATGCAAACCGAGCAGCTCTAGTGCTTCCTGCTTTTGAGAGGAATGATTTTGAGGTAAAGACCATCTACTACCAGCTGATGAGACAGATTGCTTTCCATGGTCTTCAAGCAGAGCAGCCTATGGATCACATTGACAAGTTTGAGGACATAGTCACTGGCATGAAGTATGAAAGAGTATGCCCGGACTATCTGTTCCTTAAGCTATTTCCGCACAGTCTTGCTGGAGACGCTAGTGCATGGCTGAGACAACTGGCACCTGGTCAGTATACTACTTGGGCAGCCTTAAAGAGTGAGTTCCTGCGTCACTTTTATGATGATGCACGCTCAGATCAGTCCAGACAGGACATACTCACTTTTTCCCAAGGAGCTGTGGAGCCCTTGAAGACTGCCTGGATGAGATTTAAGCAGTATCATCGTGACTGTCCACACCATGGATTCACAGAAGTACAGCTGATTGGTATCTTCTTCAGAGGCATAGATCTCCCTTATCAGACTGTGCTGGATAATTCCAGTAATGCTAATTTCAACACCAGGACTCCTACACAAGCTAAGCAGTTGATTGAGAACCTGATTGGCAGCAACAGTTGCAAGACGATGGATGAAAGGAGGAAGAAATCTGGTGGAACTGTAGAGAATTCTGATATAGCTAATATAAGATCCAGATTGGACACAGTCTACAATCTCCTGACAAGTAAGAAAGCTGTCCACTTTGCCCAAGATGTATAGGTGATTCAGACTGAGGAGGAAACTCATGAAGAAGATGTGAATTTCATAGGAGGTTCTGGTTTCCAAGGTAATAGATTTGGTAATCAACAGGGGAACAGATTCTCCAATGGAGGACAGACTGGTGGTTTTCAGAAGACCTATGGACAAGGTAATCAGAGAACCTATGGATCTACATCCTATCAGACTCCTCCTGCACCTACAGCCCATGAGAGCAAAATGGAGGCTATGATGGAACAACTGATTGAGAGTCAGACCAAGATTTTTGTGGACTGCAACAAGAAGTTGGACGCTGTCTATGAAGACCTCAATGGGAAGTTTGAGTCTATGAGCACTCACTTGAAGCAGTTGGACACTCAGGTGAACCAGATGTCCAGCTCACTGAAGGGAAAAGGAGTGGCAGACACTCATGTTAAGGCCTGGTCTGTGTACATTAATGATGGATCTCACCTAGGTGAAAGATTTGAGCTAAGTACAACTGAGTTGGTAACTGAACAAGAATTTTCGGATATTTGTGAAAAACTCTCGGGTGAAATCTGCTGCAGTGCGTCGATCGATGCAACATCTGTGCCGATCGATACACCAGTCGGGATGGCAACGATCGACACACCCTTAGTGTCGGTCGTTGCAGGGCGTGAACAGACAGAACTGTCGGATGATAATGGCATAGATGCTGACTTGGAGCTTGATCGCCTATTCAATGGAGCCTCTGAGATTACTCAACAGGAGATCTACGAACAGATTTTTAGACAACACTCCTCAGTGTCTGAAGTGATTAGGCAAGAGATTGAAGAGCTGAAGAAATTAGAAGGGATTGGTGAAGAATTGGAAGAGATTCCAACTTCTGATGATCCACCTTATCATCCATGTGTGCAAAGGTACCTGAACAAGATGCTGCCCCTGGATGATGATCTGAAAGATTGGGTGATAATAGTTCCTCAGCATATTAGTGATGTTCTGCTAACTAAGGTCCCGAAGAAGCTGCCTGATCCTGGAGTCTTCGTGCTGGATTGTTCTATCTTTGAGGATAGTTTTAGACGCTCTCTGTGTGATTTAGGAGCTGCTGGAAGTTTGATGCCTTACTCTGTGGCAGAGAAGCTGGGTATGTTGGATTTTACTCCTACTAGGACTTCTCTTGTCCTAGCTGATCAGTCCATACGAGTTCCTGAAGGACTCCTTATGGACATTCCGGTGAGAGTTGGAAACTACTTAGTTCCAACGGACTTCCTTGTGCTGAGATATGACTGTGATCCGGATGAAGCATTATTGCTTGGGAGACCCTTTTTGGCTACAGCAGGAGCATTGATTGATGTTAGGAACAGCTTGATAGACCTCCATCTGGGAGATGAACCACTACACTATGAGATGGATAAGCTGTGAAAGCCACTGATAGATGGGCAGACATTCACCATAAGGGACGCAGATTTTGAGCAGCCTGATCATACTATGGTTATAGATCCTGGAGCACATTTCACTCCATCTTTTCTTGGACATGAGCATTCCGCAACAGCCTACTCACCACCTTGGATGAGGAGACTTGAACAGAGACAGAAAAAGTCTCTGTCAGGACCTCCTGGTACTTGAAAATTCCCACCCGTCCGGTCAAGCTATTGACCTTAAACAAGCGCTGGGTGGGAGGCAACCCACCATTAGGTACTGGTGTTTTTCTACTTAATTTTTGGTGTTTTTGTTAGGATTTTACGTTTGTTTTTGTTTCTGGTGAGTTTATGTTTGCAGGTCTCGGATGAATTCGCAGTGCAACGATCGACGCACTTCTGTGTCGATCGTCACAACACGAAAGGAATCGCATTGCAGCGATCGTTGCGCTCTTGAGCAACGATCGACCATACACAAAAATCGCCAAGTAACGGTCGATGCACTTAGTGCAACGGTCGATGCCTGAGCGACAGAGGTAACCCGACAGACATAATTTCACCTTTTCAATTTTTTATTTTCTTTTTACCGATCCTTCGCTGGACACTACTGGGGACAGTGTGTCTTAAGTGTGGGGGAGGTGCTACTGACTTTTGTTTTCTGTTTTCTTAAGAGTCAGTCCGTTTTTCAAAAAATTTTGTTTTATTGAGTCAAAATTGTTTAAGTAATAAACTATGATTTTCTGAGAAGATTTACAAGATTTTGAAGTTGCAGGATCTATCTATGACTATTAGAAAACCCCATCACAGATCAACCTACTGGGAACACCCACATCACTTCAGGTATCAGAGGATCCTTTTACTGACTTAGATTTCTCACCTAAGGGCTTGGTATACTTTGTGTCGGATTCCCTTGTTAGTTCTGACACAGCCTGTCAACCTATCCTATTTAGTTCCCTTCTCCCCTTCTATAAAGTAAAAAAAAAAATATATAATAAACTGAGGATGAGTTTGTAACTCCGAAGTGGTCATGGGAATAGTAGCAAACACTATTATCTCTCATGTGATCCATGGAATGTGTCCAAAGTACACCCCATAACGGGAAGAACACTGATAAAAAAAATAAAATGATACCCAGTGGGGAAAAATCAGTTGTTAAAGAAGGGAAAGAGAAGAAAGGGACTAGAGAAAGATAGTATGGTGGTCTAGAGCTGATAAGGTAAGAATCCAAGTGCCCTTTGATCGATACTCCTTAGGTGAGACCACACTTAAATACTTGCAGAAGTCAGTAGGGAGAATTTGAATGCTTGAATGTGATTGTGGAGTTTACCTAGGAAAGTTGCTAAGTGTGGGGGAAGTACATGTTGGTCTTGATATCCTGTGATTGATTCTTTCAGTGGTTTACTAAGGGGAATCTGAGTATTGTAGCTTCTAGGATGAAATGAGTTTCTGAAGAGTTTTCAAACCTCTTCACCATGTCTTAGTTCTATGTTTTGCTTGAGGGCAAGCAAAGGCTAAGTGTGGGGGAGTTGTGATAGGTTCTAAGTTTTAATCCCTATTCTAAACTGCAAGTGCACAGTATAGTCAATGTAGTATATAGGGTTATCGAATCCACAGGGACACTTGGTCTCAAGAGGATCAAACTGTAGGAATAAATACTAGAAATAAGCAAGTAGTGATTGTAATGAATTGCGGTGCAAGAAAGTAAACAGTAGCAGGAAATCGGTTTGTAAGCAATAAACTAAAAGCGTCAAGCCTAGGGTATTCTCAGGAAATCAGACAAGCAGACAAGTTAATCAGTCAGGATCAAATTAAACTCAGTTCTAGAACTCGAATCACGGAAATAGAATTAACCAAATCTCTTTGCGAAAACTCTCTAAGTCTAAGTGCAGTAATCCAAATCTCTTTGCAATTACTAACAAATTAAACTAGCATTAAGTTCAAGTTCGATATGTTCACAATTAAACTAAACCAAATCTCTTTGCGAATAATTTAATTGCTCAACCTAAATAGTTCAGATTCCTAAACCCCACTCTCGTGACGTATTTAGTAACCTAGGATCTAGATTCTAATTGATCAGGTTAGAACTAGCATTAAACACAATTTAGTTTGAAGAACATTCTACTCATATGAATCCTAACTGAATTAAACAAGTCTAGCAAGTCATCAAACCCTAATGAGAAACCCTAAACTCAACTATGGATCTACTCAGACATGATTGATGAAAACATAATCATAGAATAAATAGATTGCATATAAGAAATTAAAATATCAAAGGGGTTCGAAATCTTCTCCAAAATAAATGAATACAAGGAAATAGATCAGCCCCGAAAACTCTAGAAATCTCTTAGCTCTAAGTATCAAAGCGTATCTAAATTAAACACTAAAAACTAGTATATATAGGCATAATCTCGGCTGGGGCTTCTGTGTAAATACTGAAAGTATCTTGGGCTTCTTTGCAAATCTTCATAAGTTGTTACGCCGACGCGTACGACCCATCTCGCGACTGCATCGACCGATGCACAATGCGTGTCGATCGATGCAACATCAAATAATCGAACAGTGAATAAAGCTCTCGGCCAAAACGTCCCAAAATGCCCAAAATGCTCCATATATCTCCAATTAGCTCCAAACCTGATTTAACCTGTAAAAGACTCTAAACTAATACAAAAGACTCTAAAAACACAATTATATCATGGTATAAAGTGGGTAAAAACCATGATATATCAAGTTGATATATCATGGTTTTTACCCATTTTAGACCATGATATAGATGTGTTTTTAGTGTCTTTCATCTTTGTTTAGAGTCTTTTACAGGTTTAATCAGGTTTGGAGCTAGTTGGAGATATTTGGAGCATTTTGGGACTTTTGGGACGTTTTGGCCGAGAGCTTAACTCACTGTCCGATTTATTGATCATGCATCGACCGACACACCTTGTGCATCGGTCGACACACTAGCGAGATGGGCCGTACGCGTCGGTTTAATGAAGTTATGAAGATTTGCAAAGAAGCCCAAGATAGTTCCAGTATTTACACAGAAGCCCCAGCCGAGATTAGGCCTATATATAGAGGATTTTGGTGTTTATTTTACTAAGGCTTTCATAATTAAGAGCAGAGGATTTTTAGAGCTTTTGGGGCTGATCTGAACCTATTACTTCATATGTATTTGGAGAAGATTTCGAACCCCTTTTACTCTTATTCTTTTATGCAATTTATTCATCATATGATCATGTTTTCATTATCTATGTCTGAGTAGATTCCTTGTTAGGTTTAGGGTTTCTCACATAGGATTTCATGACTTGCTAGACTTGTTCAAATTCAGTTAAGGATTCAAACTATATCTGTTCTTCAATTTAATTGTGCTTAAAGCTAGTTCTAACCTGATCAATTAGAATCTAGATCTTAGGTTGCTAAATACGTCACGGAAGTGGGGTTTAGGAATCTGAACTAATTAAATTGGGCAATTAAACTTTGCGCAAACGGAAGTTTGGTTTAGGATAATTGTGAACATATCAAACTTGGGATTAATGCTAGTTTAATCTGTTAGTTCTCGCAAACGAAAGTTTGGTTTGCTGCACTTAGACTTAGAGAATTATCGCAAAGAATTTGGTTAATTCTATGTCTGTGTTTTGAGTTCTAGAACTGTGCTTAATTAGATCCTTGCTGAATGAACTGTCCTCTTGTCTGATTTCCTGAGAATACCCTAGGCTTGACGCTTTTAATTACTTGCTTTCACAACCGTTAATCTCTGCTACTGATTTACTTTCTCACACCGCTTTTAATTCAATCACGTTGCTTATTTCTAGTATTAGTCTCTACTGTTCTGATCTATTGAGACCAAGTGTCCCTGTGGATTCGATAACCCTATATACTACTTTGACATTGCTGTTCACTTGCAGTTTAGTATAGGGATTAATTCTTGACCTATCAGACACCATGAAAAATATTTCTCCAACTCCACACCAGCATGCCATCTTACCAAGGTTTGCTACCCACTCCTCCAACTCCACCAATCTCATGGACACCTCGCACAAATGAACATCTCCCGATCTTTGGATACTTGATACTGGGGAAACACACCATATCACCTTGGACTTAGCAAACCTCTCGCAGCATCAACCGTACAATGGTGGTGAGGAAGTTATCATCGGTGACAGTTCTGCACTTCCTATCTCCAGCACGGGTTTAACTTCTTTGCCCTCAAACTCAAAACCACCCCTTGTCCCTTTCCAATGTTCTCTATGTTCCATAAATTTATAAGAATCTCATATATATCTATCGCCTTTATAATGCTACCAAGTTTCTGCCAAAAAAATTCGGGCTCACTTTTAGATGAAAGATCTCATTTTGGGGGCCTCGTTACTCCAAGTCCGTACCAAAGAGGAGCTTTATGAGCGCCCATTTCCAAAAGAAGCATCGGCATACTTTGCGACACCAACAATAAAGATGTCAGTCACAGATTGGCACTAAAGGCTTGAAGGACCCCTTCTTTCCCATTCTTAGAAAAATTATCTCAAAATTGTTTATACCATTTTTTAAATGTTAACAAGATCTTTCTCTTGCATTCATTGTCTTTCGAATAAAAGACAAAAACCGGCCTTTTCACAAACTTCTATCTCCTCTATTTATTCCCTTCAATATATTTTCAAAGTCCTTTCGGTTTATCATATAACTTCAATCGATAACTACATATACTATCTTATCATATCTTATCATAGTAGATCATTTCACCATATAAAAGAGGTTTTATCCATTCAAACTAATGTCCCAAGTAAAATAAATATTTGCCAATTCAAAGCCCTCTCAAGAAACAAATTTCAAACTAAAATAGGTACCTTGTTATCTAACAATGGCATCACACTACGTGTTTCCTCACCTCCTCTGGAATCACCACTTCTCCTCCTCACACCTCACACCCCATAACACAGTGGCCTGGTTGAACATCGTTATCGACACATAGTTGAGACATACCTATCCTTAGTCCACCATGCCAACATTTCAAACACTTATTTGTCTTATGCTTTCTGGACAGCAGTTTCCCTAATCAACCGACTCCCTACAAATATTCTTCAACTCTCATCTCTTGACACCCTTCTATTTGGAAACAAACCAAACTTTACCATACTAAAACTCTTTGGTTTCCTTTGTTTCCCATGGCTCCAGTGATATATCATGGTTTTTACCTGTTTTAAGCCATGATATAAGTATATATTAGAGTCTTTTATAGTGTCTTTTGAGTGTTTTCAGGTGTTTATTAGATCTACACACGTTTGGAGGATTTTGGAAGATATTGGAGGTTTTTGGGCAAGATTTGGAGCTAAAGCCGTGATGAGAGAAACATAGATTATGTGTTCGGACTGAGCATCCATCGATGCAATCCTGCGTCGATCGACACAGCTCCCAGATCGCAATTTCTAGTGCTTTAATGAAGATTTTGAAGAATTGCAGTTTTGACCCAGAAGTTCTAGTATTTACAAAAGAGGCCCAAAAAGTGTTATACACTTATATTAGGGCTTTTGGTGTTTTGTTTTGAGGAGACATTCATTCTTTTAGCTAGAGAGAGTTTTTGAGAGCTTGGGACTGATCTGTTCTTGTACTGCTTTTTGGAGAAGATTTCGAACCCTTTTTATATTCTCTACTCTTTCTTAATGCAATTTATCCATATTATGATTTCTGTTTCATTGATCATGTCTCTGAGTAGATTCAATGTTAGGTTTAGGGATTCTCATTAGGGATTTCGTGACTTTCTAGATTAATCCAATCAGTTAAGGATTCATAACTTGTTAGTTCTTCAACCTGAATTGTACTTAAAACTGGTTTCTAACCTGATCAGTTAGAATCTAGATCTATGGTTTATAATTGACACGAAAGTGTAATTTAGAATCTGATCTATTTAGGTTGAGCAATTTAATTATTTGCAAAGAAATTTGGTTTCATTGAATTGTGAACTAATTGAACCTGCACCTAAAGCTAGTTTAATCTGTTAGGAATTGCAAAGAAATTTGGGTTTCTAAGGTTTAGACTTAGTGAATTCTCGCAATGAAAGTTGGTTAGTTCTATATCTGTGTTTGAGTTGTAGAACGGTTCTTAATTTGATCATGACTGATATTTGATCTGCATGGCATGATTTCCTGAGAACTCAATTGACCAAGCACTTTTAGTATTTGATAAACAAACCGATTTGCTACTGATTTATTTCATGCTTTTAGTTTAATATTCTTGATTTAAATCGCCTATCTTAACTCGACGTTCTATAGTCTATCGCAAGATTTATTGAGTCTCTTTGGTTCGACCCCTACATACTACATTTACATGTGCACTTGCAGTGTAACTTAGGGAATTAAACTCTGAGCATATCAAGTTTTTGGCGCCGTTGCCGGGGACTCTTTTGAGTCTTCGGTAGATTTGAGTCTAGAGTTTACACTAAGTTTTTGTTTTTATTTTCGTTACTAATTTTCTGTTTCTTTTCTGTCTTTGCGTGTTTCAGGTTCTCGATAAGACTCGTGCATCGACCGACACACTTTTGAATCGATCGACGCAACCCCAAACTGAATCGATCGTTGCGGACATGTGCATCGATCGATGCTTTGTCCGTGAACAGCTAGTGCATGCCTAATCGCGCAACTAGAAGTAATCCGGATAAGGAACTCGTGAATCTAGGACTTGAGAAACTTGCAAGGTTAGAAAAGACAAACAGGAAATCTCAGAAACCGGTTACGATGGCAAACGCAAATGATGTGATCTTAATTCGAGATGAACATGGTGTTCTCAGAGATAGAGAGAACCATGTCTGCAATGAGCTTGGTCAGAGGCTTGATGCTGATGGGAACGTGATTGTTCAGAATATTATTCAGCAGCCACAAAATGAAGAGGCTCAAGGTGGACAGAAAAATCCACGAGCTGAAGAGCCTCTTAGGGCACCCAATCCTCCAGTTGGGAGGACACATGTTGATTACAACAGGCCTGGTGTGTTCTATGCTAACAGGTATGCGATTGTACCTCCTGCTTTTTCACGGAATGACTTTGAGCTGAAGACTTCCTACTATACGCTTGTGGGTCAGCACCTATTCCATGGATTCCCACATGAGCATCATATGGATCACATAGAGAATTTTGAGTCTTTGGTTACTCGAATGCAGCATAATGGAGTGAGCTATGACTTTCTGTACTGCAAGATTTTCCCTCACTCTCTTGGAGGAGAAGCTGCGAATTGGCTGAAGCAGATTCCACATTGGAATCTGACTACTTGGGATGCAGTGAAGAGGAAGTTTCTAAGGCACTTTTATGATTGTGCTAGATCTGATCAGCTGAGAGATGATCTTCTACAGTTCAATTAGAGACCTCCAGGGAGATTTGTGTTGGATTGTTCTATATACAGAGATAGATTTGAGAGATCATTGTGTGATCTTGGTTCTAGTGTGAACCTTATACCCTTCTCTGTTGCTAAGAGGATTGGGATGACATATTTCATGCATACTAGAATCTCATTGGTTCTAGATGACAAGACTTCCCGGATCCCTGGAGGAGTGTTGGAGGATGTGCCAATCAGGATTGGTAATTGTGTGATTCCTACTTACTTTGTGGTTCTGCAGTATGGAGAGGAACCAAAGGATCCACTTATCTTGGGTAGACCATTCTTAGCTACTGCTGGTGCGATGATTGACTGCAAGAAGGGGACTATAATTCTGAATGTGGGTAATCTGAGGATGAGTTTTGATATGGACAAACTGGTGAAGACCAACCATCGACGGACATACTTTTTATGTGGACACACTCAGTGATTTGGCAGAGGAATTCTATCATAGGAAACATGCTGAGGATCCGCTGGAACGAGCTCTCCTAAGCTCGGTACTGAAACTGGAGCATCTGGAAGACGAGCCTGCAATCTGCTATGCTGGGCTGATGGACTCTACAGAACAAGTCATGCAGTTGGTAGTGCAGAACGAGCCGTTGAATCGATCGACACAACCCGTGCTTTGATTGAGGCATATTGTATCCGACTCGGTAGAGGAGAAAGCTACAAAAATTGAGCTCAAACAAATTCCATCCGGGCTAAGGTACGCATATCTTGGACCTAATTCGACCTATCTAGTGATTATTAATGCTTCCTTGAACAACGCAGAGAATTTCTTACTGCTGAGCAAGCTGTGCAAATATTGCAAAGCTCTTAGCTATTCTCTTGATGACATTTCAGGTATCTCTCCGGAGTTGTGCATGCATAGGATACATCTTGAGGATGAGACTAAGGCATTTGTTGAGCATCAGAGGAGGCTGAATCGGAATCTGAAGGAAGTGGTTAAGAAGGAGATTATGAAGTTGCTGGATGCTGGAATCATCTATCCTATCTCTGACAGTGATTGGGTCAGTCCAGTATATGTTGTGCCTAAGAAAGGAGGAGTTACAGTGGTGAAGAATGAGAAGAATGAGCTGATTCCTACAAGGACTGTGACTGGACACCGGATGTGTATTGATTACAGGAAGCTAAATGCTGCAACTAGGAAAAATCATTTCCGCTTACCTTTTCTTGGAGAGGTTAGCTAATCACCCTTACTATTGCTTCCTCGATGGGTATTCTGGCTTCTTTCATATTCCCATCCATCCAGAGGATCAGGATAAGTCTACTTTTACTTGTCCATATGTACGCATAATGCCTTTTGGACTTTGTAACGCACCAGCCACCTTCCAGAGATGTATGATGTCCATCTTTACTGACATGATTGAGGACTTTATGAAGGTGTTTATGGATGACTTTTCTGTTTATGGGTCATCTTATCATGAGTGCTTGGATAATCTGTGCAAAGTGCTAGCTAGATGTGAGGAAAAGCACTTGGTTCTGAATTGGGAGAAGAGCCATATTATGGTCATAGATGGTATTGTTCTTGGGCACAGAGTATATGAAACTGGGATTGAAGTGGACCGCGCCAAGATTGAGGTTATGACCAGCCTTCGGGCGCCTGATTCTGTGAAGTCTGTGAGGAGCTTTCTTGGACATGCTGGGTTATACAAGAGGTTCATCAAGGATTTAGTAAGATTGCCAGACCACTAACTGTTTTGCTATGTAAGGATGTGTAATTTAAGTTCACTGGAGATTGCCACTACAAAAATAAGGGCTATTAATAGCACATTAGGATAGCACGGTTTTTAGAAGTACTAAAAAAGATGATTTTCGATTTTGATTACTGTATCATAACATTTAAATAATGTTATACCGAAATTTCATTAAGCGGGAACAAAAATTAACTTTTTCGGACATAATTTTAGTCATGAGCGCCAAATATTTAGCAAAATTTAGTTTCGACTAAATTTTATCTTGCATAAGAATAAAAATCTCTTTTAAATTTTTTCCAACTTCTTTCACAAACACACAATTCTCACTCGTCTCTCGTCACTCTTCTCTCTCTCTCATCTCTTGACTCACAAAATCAGAACTTTCTCATTTTTCGTATCTAGCTGATTTCCTCGAAAAACCATTGACTTCATCTCTCGCTTCGTCTTCCCTCCCTAATTCAAAATTCCGAAATCAAATCCAGTCTTAGGGTTTCTCGGCCCATCTCCACCATGAAGTCTGCGACGTTTCTCGAAGATGAAATTTATTCTGATAAAGGTTCAGATTTTAGTTTTCGTCTTACTTATCTGTTATGGGAAAGGCGCGGGAAGAATTCGAATGGGCCACGGCAGCACAGCATTCGGATAAGCTCGGGCTTAAGTGTTTTGTTTTAAGTTTTAAGTGTTATCTCCAGATATTCTCATAAGTTGGTTTTGATTTGGTTGTTACGATTGGTAGCAATCTCTTTTGGTGTTTCGAGTCCTTTATGTAATCGGTTTCCACCTTGGAAATCAGATATGTTGAATTTGATATTACGTTTCTCAATCTCTTTTCTCTGATTATCACTTTGCTCAGCTTTGTTTAAGAGTCTATTCTTCCTTCGGATTCTTTACGAGTGAGTGCAGATTCTGTGTTTTAAGAACATTGTTTCTGGTTATCGTTACTAATCTCTAGTCTACGTTTATCGTTAATAAAGGTATTAGAGCTCTGTCCATCCTCGAAATTCAATGGCAGAGACGAGACATCAGTTGGCATTGAAGGAAAAAGAGGTGTTGGTCAAAGAGGTAGAGGAAGCTGTTGGGTTACGGGTGGAGGCTTCGATAGCAACCCATATGGCATCTCATACGGCGAGGCAAAACGAGCAGATGGCGAAGAGTCTCGCAGATATGTACGAGGCAATCAAAGGAATGACTAACTCGCGTGAAGGAGCACCCATGGGAGAGACGCAGAGCAGTGCTCGAAATAACAACAACCAAGATACGAGTAAAGGTAGGACAGGTTTGGGATCCTCGTACTCCGGCGTAACTCGCCTGGAAAAATTGGACTTCCCACGGTTTAATGGAGACAAGGTTAAGGACTGGCTGTTTAAAGTGGAGCAGTTCTTCGCGATTGATCGTACATCTGAAGATGTGAAGGTGGGACTTGCATCGATCCAATTTGATGACCTTGCGTCAGCATGGCATAGATCGATAATACAGTCGGAGATGGGAGTTCATGTCACAGCGGATTGGATTACACATAAGACGTTGTTGATGGAGAGGTTCGAGGAGGTTCTGGATGACCCGATCGCCGAGCTGAAACAACTTCAAGAGACGGATGGGATCGCGGAGTATCACGGCAGATTTGAGTTGATCCGAACCCGAGTAAATCTGTCAGAAGAATACTTAGTGAGCGCTTATCTGGCAGGGTTAAGAGTGGATACGCAGAACCACATTAGGATGTATGAACCACGGACAATCCGACAGTGCTTGGTCCTTGGCCGACTCTACGAGAGAGCTCACCCTATGAAATCCCAAGGAACAAGCTGGTCATCACGACCCACAGCTAACGGGAGTAAAGACATCATTCCCTTTAAGAAGGAGCAGGGAACGAAGATGGTAAACTCGCAAGGGGAAGACAAGAGCAAAACCCCAATGAGACAACCTGTGCCGTTTATATCTAAAGAAGAGATGAGCAGGCGTAGGGCACAAGGCCTCTGCTACTTTTGCGACGAGAAATACACTCCGGAGCATTATCAAAAACATAAGAGGTCGCAACTATTTTTACTAGAAACAGAGGATTAGGTTGAAGAAGAAGAAGAAGAGAAGTGGGAAGAAGCAGAAAAAGGGGACTTAGCTCAAATCTCTGTAAATGCGGTGGCTGGAATCTCTGAGGATTACAGGACAATGCGAGTTAAAGGAGTCCATGGGAAGCGATCGTTGTTCATTCTCATTGACTCGGGGTTGACGCACAATTTCATTGACAAAACATAGCAGTGAAGCTCGGTTGTGTCATCAAAACTGCAGAAATAAGGAAGGTGAAGGTATCCGATGGGAGTATGTTGACTGTGGATTCGAAGGTTGACGCGTTCAGCTGAAATTTTCAAGGGACAGACTTTTTATCTGACATGTTGGTGATTCCACATGGAGGATGCGACATTGTTTTAGGAGTGCAGTGGTTACCTCAGCTAGGCCCTATTACTTGGGACTTCCAGAAGCTTGATATGCAATTTAAATGGGGACAACGGAAGGTTCATATCCATGGAATTAAACCAGGGTCAGTTCGATCCATGAAGGCTACGAAGGTGAATAAGTTCTATGAGCGACAGATACAACTAGCTATGGTATGTGTTCATGATGAAACTACTACTGAACAAGTCATTCTATGCTCGTTGGAGGAAGATACCACCAAGCGACCGACCGTACCTGCAGAGATTACGAAGCTCATACGAGATTTCGCTGATGTTTTTGATGAGCCGAGGGCCTTACCTCCCTTTCGAGAAACCCATAATCACCGTATACCGTTGATGGAAGGATCGAACCCAGTAAATCAACGACCATACAGATATGTGGTTTGCCAGAAGAATGAAATTGATAAGATCGTTCAGGAGCTGTTGCAAGCAGGGACGATTCAAGCGAGATCTATTTCGTATGCGTCACCGGTTGTTCTCGTTAAGAAAAAAGACGGAACGTGGCGGCTGTGCGTAGATTACAGGAGCTTAAATGGGATGACCGTGAAAGACAAGTTTCCGATTCCGCTTATTGAGGACCTTATGGATGAGCTGGGTGGTTCGACAGTGTATTCCAAGATTGATTTGCGTGCTGGTTATCACCTAGTAAGGATGGATCCTAGAGACATTCATAAGACAACATTAAAAACACATAACGGTCATTATGAATATCTAGTGATGCCATTTGGCTTAACCAACGCACCGGCGACGTTTCAGGGGTTGATGAACGCGGTATTCATGAGTTTGTTGAGGAAGTGTGTTCTAATTTTCTTCGATGATATACTCAATTACAGCTCTACAATGGAAGAACATCTGGTTCACTTGGAGAAAGTGTTCGAGTTAATGAGGAAAAATCGGTTGTTCGCTAAGCAAAGCAAGTGTTCTTTTGCGACGGAGAAAGTCGAATATTTGGGTCATTATATCCAAGGCAGTGGGGTTTCGACAGATCCGGCTAAGGTCAAGGCGGTATGGGAATGGCCTACACCAACAACATTGAAGCAGCTCAGGGGATTCATAGGGCTTGCGGGGTACTACTGTCGGTTCGTAAAGAATTTCGGAACCATCGCAGGTCCATTACCGGCATTGACCAAGAAAGATGCGTTCAAGTGGAAATTAGAGGCAGGGGTCGCGTTTGATAACCTGAAGCAAGCTCTCTGTTCTACACCGGTACTTGCCTTACCATTGTTCGATGAACCGTTTGTAGTAGAAACAGATGCGTGTGGACAGGGAATTGTAGTAGTGTTGATGCAGAAGAGACATCCCTTAGCTTATATAAGTAGGCAACTGAAAGGTAAACGGCTACATATCTCCATATACGAAAAGGAATTGCTTGCGGTAGTGTTCGCAGTCCAAAAATTGCGACATTATCTGCTTACGAGCCATTTTGTGATCAAAACTGATCAAAGGAGCTTGAAGTATTTACTGGAGCAGCGCTTGAACACACCTATACAACAGCAATGGCTTTCGAAACTTTTGGAATTTGACTACGAGATACAGTATAAACAAGGCTAGGACAATACTCTGGCAGATGCCTTATCTCGTGTTGAAGGAACAAACGTACTGCACATGTCTATGACAGTCATGGAGTGCGATTTGATGATGAAGATACAAACAGCGTATGAGTCGGATGCTGCTATTCGCGAGTTGATAGAGGAGTTAAAAATGGATCCATCAGCTCGGAAACACTTCTCATGGATGCACAATGTACTGAGGAGGAAAGGGAAGTTGGTAGTTCCTTCAGATCCGGCAGTAAAACAAGTAATTTTACACTGCTCAGGGATCGGTGGGCATTCTGGTCGAGACACGACTCATCAGCGGATCAAAGGGCTCTTTTACTGGAAAGGTATGTCCAAAGATATTCAGGCCTTCATTCGCAGCTGTAATGTTTGCCAACAATGCAAATACAATACGAATGCGTACCCGGGATTACTTCAGCCACTTCCGATTCCAGAAACTATATGGTCTCATATATCAATGGACTTTATTGATGGCTTGCCGATGTCGTTTGGGAAATCAGTCATTTTCGTGGTAGTAGATAGATTGAGTAAGGCCAGTCAATTTATCGCTCTCTCACATCCTTATACAGCGATGACAGTAGCTCAAGCCTTCCTAGATAACGTGTTTAAGCTACACGGGCTGCCTCAGTCGATCGTCAGTGATCGAGACAGTGTGATCGTGAGCGAGTTTTGGCGTGAGTTGTTCACCCTACAAGGAGTGGCCTTGAAACATGTCCAGCGCTTATCATCCGCAAAGCGATGGTCAAACAGAGGTAGTTAATCGATGCTTGGAGACATATCTACGATGTATGTATAGCGACCGTCCTCATTTATGGAGTAAATGGTTACCTCTTGCGGATTACTGGTATAATACTAATTTCCACACTGCGATTCAGATTTCTCCTTACGAAGCAGTCTATGGGCAAGCTCCTCCTCAGCATTTGCCATATCTGCCGGGTGAATCGAAAGTCGCAGTAGTAGCGCAAAATCTGAAAGAGCGCGAAAGCATGCTGATGTTATTGAAGTTTTATCTACTTCGGGCGGAGCATAGAATGGAGTTGTTTTCAAATCAGCACCGAACCGAACGGGATTTGAACATCGGTTACTTCGTATACGTTAAACTTCAACCATACAGGCAGAGTTCAGTAGTTGGTGAAGAGTTGGAAGAAATTCCATCATCTGATGATCCACCTTATCACCCATGTGTGCAGAGGTACTTGAATAAGATGTTTCCTTTGGATGAAGAGCTGAAGGATTGGGTGATTGTAGTCCCTCAACAGATAAGTGATGTGCTATTAACCAAGGTTCCCACGAAGCTACCTGATCCTGGGATTTTTGTGCTAAGTTGTTCTATCTTCGAGGATAGTTTTAGGCGTTCTCTGTGCGATCTGGGAGCTGCTGGAAGTCTTAAGCCATACTCTGTGGCAGAGAAGCTGGGTATGATGGATTTTAGACCCACTAGGACCTCTCTTGTCCTAGCTTATCAGTCTATAAGGATTCCATAAGGACTCCTTGAGGACATCCCGGTCAGAGTTGGTAACAACTTAGTTCCAACAGACTTCTTAGTGCTGAAGTATGACAGTGATCTTGATGACGCGTTGATACTTGGAAGACCATTCTTAGCTACGGTAGGAGCAGTAATAGATGTTAGACACAGTATGCTTGATCTCCACCTGGGAGATGAGCCGCTGCATTATGAGATGGATAAGCTGCGCAAGCCACTGATAGATGGGCAGACCTTCACCATTTTGGATGGAGATGATAAGCAGCCAAGTGATACTGTGTTTTTGGATCCTGAGGAGCAGTTTACTCATTATTTTCTTGGGCGCGTTCATACTGATAGAGCCTATTCTACGCCTTGGATGAGGAGACTTGCACAGAGACAATCAAAGTCTCTGTCAGGATCTCACGGTGCCTGATTCTTGTTCGTCCGGTCAAGCTAATGACCTTAAACAAGCGCTGAGTGGGAGGCAACCCACTATTAGGTTTTAGTATTATTTTTGGTGTTTTTCTTAGGAACTTACGTTTTGATTTGTTTTTGCTAAGTTTTTAGATACAAAACTCAAGTCTGGAGATGTGTGACGATCGATGCACTTGTGCACCGGTCGTTGCAAGGAGATTACGATAAGGCGATGGGATCGCATTGTGACGATCGTTGCGGCCCTGGGCAACGGTCGTTGCAATTGGTTAAAATTGCAAAATTAAGGTACGCGTGCTAAACCGGAATCAATTCGGTTCAACAGCAGATCGAGGTAAGTACCTTAAACCCTTTTTCTCCTCTCTTCTTCTCCACTCTCGCCGTCCGTACAACCAAAATTCCACAACTCTAAATCTCTCAAATCTTCATCGTTTTCTCTGATTCAAAGCCTGTTTTTACTTGTTTTAACACCCTCTATCTATTTCTTTAGCCCAATTGCAGTGAATCTAAGGTAAGAACACTCATTTTCAACTTTTTCGGATTCGGTTCTAGGGTTTAGAAATTAGGGATTTTAGGTTTGAAATTGATGATTCCATACTGAATTAGACTTGATTTAGGTTGTTTGGTGATGAATATTTGATGTTTGTGAGAATGAGGATTGATTTTGCACGATTTTGAATTGTTAATGTGCGACTGAGAAATCGCCTTGCAACGATCGTCGCACTTGTGCAACGGTCGTTGCTGGTCGATTTCACAGAGAGATTGCCGAGACTTATGGTTTAAACTTTTCTTGAATGCAGAATGGCAACTCGCAGACAGCCTCGCAAACGCAGAGCCACCGCATCTGCTACTTCAGCTTATCATGCTCCACCACCAGAGTGGTTCCACAGAGAATCACCACATCCTGAGCCTTACGTGAGAGTTGGTCCGGCAATAGCACTGCCTTGGCCCTGAGCAGATAAGACAGAGATCCCGTCAGACAGAGAGTGGCCAAATGATATTGCTGAGTTCCTCAAGACCGCTAATTTCACAGAGAGACCGTTGCTTGATCACTGGGATGAGTTCGACACGTTGCTATATAACGGTTGGTGTAGCATGATGCTTAAACCAACCAAGTTTGCAAACTACTCTACATGTAAGAGTCTGGGGATAGACGAGCATGTTCTTACACTGTCTAAGGGCATTGGTCTAGGGACAATGCCTATGCAACCTTACGACTTGTATCCTGAGCTGGTGAGACAGCTGCTAGCCACTTGCAGGGTGGTTTATCCGAGCCCAGACAGCAGGAGTGCTTCAGGAGGTATCTTTACCTTCATGTGCTTAGGAGCCAGATATTGGATTCCTCTTCTAGATATCTGCAGGATTTATGGGTTCAGCACTGAGCCGAGACGTATTGGCATGAGTCTTGAGTGGGATATGGTGGAGGCTCAGTTTTTCTGGGAGTGTATTGGCAGTGGTCGATACAGCTCGAGGACTACACCAGTGAAGCAGGTTAGACATCCGGTTCTGAGATACGTCTTGCGTATCTTGTGTTGGACTCTGTTGTGCACGTTTGAAGCCAACAAGATGCGCAAGCTTGAGATGGAGATGCTATTCATTGGACTGAGGGACCAGTTTTAGGAATCTCCTCTGCGAGATCCCACTAAGGGACTCAACTTGGGAGCTTTTTTCACTCAGAACTTATGCGACCTGCAGAAGAAGCCATTTGATGGCGTGGACACTGAGACAGTCGGGAGCCTGCTTACTCCCATTTTCATGCACTGCAGGATTCTCATAGAGGGCACAAAGTGTAACACTGCCAAGGAGTTCCTTGATTTCAGCCACGTGCAGAGCGCTACATGGCTCAAGGAGGGGCGCGTATGGGTCTATTACGACCATGCCACTGCAAACGACGGTATAAATCTTCCTGCTGCTGATCATACACGGATTGATACGCTGGATTCCTTGACATTCCGACCACCTCAGAGAGATCGGCGCAGTGTTCCTTCTATGGCTCATCCGCTGGGAGAGCCTTCTACACAAGCTTCATCTTCCTCTGCACCTCCTGCGCCTGCTGCTGCCCATGTCGATGACGTTGGACCTTTTCCCGAGCCTACGATGCCTTATGGAGATATGTATGAGGCAGAGTGGAGAGAGCGCTCAGATGGTATTCTACGGGTCGTCTGGAACTTCATGTGTACCTGCACTTGCAGGAGACAGCCACAGATACACCATCCAGGTCCTTCTCGACGCAGACGACACTCTCCTACTCCCGGTTCCTTGAGTGGTACTGATCGCATTGCTGAGATGGATGACGAGTGAGAGTGATCTTTCAGACTACGGTTCTGTTATCTTTTCTTGTTTTTCTTTGCACTTTTTCTTTTTGATTTTTAGGATGCTATTGTTTTTGGATGTTGTGCTTGATTTGATACATCAGTTGCTTTGATTTTACTCTGTTTTCAGTGTTTTCAGCTTGCAGGATCGAAAACTTAGATTTTCCAACAGACTAACCTGCTAACTTGCTGGCTGATCGAGTATTCGCAGTGCGTCGATCGACACACATTGTGTCGATCGTCACAACACGATAGAAATCGCATTGCAGCGATCGTTGCGGTCCTGAGCAACGATCGACCTTACACGAAAAATCGCCTAGCAACGGTCGATGCACCTAGTGCAACGATCGATGCCTAAGCGACAAAGGTAAAAATCAGACATAACTCAACACGTCCATTAACATTTAACTTTTTCTTTCTTTTTACCAATCCTTCGCTTGACACTACTGGGGACAGTGTGTCTTAAGTGTGGGGGAGGTGCTACTGACATCTATCTTTCTGTTTCCTTTGAGTCAGTATATTTTTCAAAATCATGTTTTATCGAGTCAAAACCAGTTTAAGTAAGAAACAATGATTTTTTAAGAAGATTAACAGCACTTGCAAGAACTTAAGTAACCATCGGGATGAAGTTGCAGGATCAATCTATGACTATTAGAAAACCCCATCACAGATCAACCTACTGAGGACACCCACATCACTTCAGGTATCAGAGGATCCTTTTACTGACTTCACTTTAATACTGACTTAATTTTCTCACCTAAGGGCTTGGTATACTTTGTGTCGGATTCCCTTGTTAGTTCTGATACAGCCTGTAAACCTGTCCTATTTGGTTCCCTTCTCCCCTTCCATAAAAAAAAAAAGATAATAAACTGAGGATGAGTTAATAACTCCGAAGTGGTCTCTGGGAGTGGTAGCTACAACTATCATATCCTGTGCATCCATGGAATGTGTCCAAAGTACACCCCTTAACGGGAAGAGCACTGATAACAAAAATAAAATGATACCCAGTGGGAAAAATCAGAATGCTAAGGAAGGGAAAAGAGAAGAAAGGGACTAGAGAAAGATAGTATGGTGGTCTAGAGCTGATAAGGTAAGAATCCATATGCCTTTGATCGATACTCCTTAGGTGAGACCGCACTTAAATACTTGCAGAAGTCAGTAGGGAGAATTTGAATGCGTGAATGTGATTGTTGAGATTACTTAGGACAGTTGCTAAGTGTGGGGGAAGTATATGTTGGTCTTGATATCTTGTGATTGATTCTTTCAATGGATTACTAAGGGGAATCTGAGTCATGTTGCTTCTAGGACAAAAAGAGTTTCTGAAAGTTTTCAAACCTCTTCACCATGTTTTAGTTCTCTGTTTTGCTTGAGGGAAAGCAAAGGCTAAGTATGGGGGAGTTGATATATCATGGTTTTTACGGGTTTTAGACCATGATATAAGTGTGTTTTAGAGTCTTTTGGTTTTACTTTAGAGTCTTTTGCAGGTTTTATTAGGTACACGCACGTTTGGAGCTAAAGTGGAGATTATGGAGCTAATTGGTGCGTTTTGGAGATTTGACCCGAGAGACTGTGCTCACTGTCCAGATTTGATGATTGCGTCGATCGTTGCACACCTGCATCGGTCGAGGCACAACGCGAATGGGCCAGACTCGGCGGTTTAATTAAGAATGCCAATATTGCAGAAGTGCCCAGAAGTTCCAGATATTTACACAGAAGCCCCAAGTCGTGTTTTAGCTATTTAATTAGGTTTTTAACTTCTATTTTACATACGCTTACATACGCTATCATAACTTAGAGCAGAGAGTTTTTAGAGCTTTTGGGGCAGATATGATCATGTACTACATTTGTTTTGGAGAAGTTTTTGAACCCCTTTGTTATTCTAATCTCTTTTATGATTGCTATTTATTCATTGATTATGTTTACATCATCCATGTCTGAGTAGTTTCATAGTTAGGTTTAGGGTTTCTCATAGGGGTTTCATGACTTGCTAGATATAATTAATTCAGTTAAGGATTCACATCAATAGATGTTCTTCAAACTAAAGTGTGTTTAATGCTAGTTCTAACCTGATCAATTAGAATCTAGATCTTAGGTTGCTAAATACGACACAACAGTGTGGTTTAGAATATGAACTATTTAGGTTGAGCAATTTAATTACTCGCAAGGAATTTGGTTTAATTAGATTGTGAACATATCAAACTTGAATTTAAAGCTGGTTTAATCTGTTAGTAATTGCAAAGGAATTTGGATTACTGCACTTAGACTTAGAGAATTCTCGCAAAGGAATTTGGTTAATTCTATATCTGTGTTTTTGAGTTCTAGAACTGACTTTAATTAGCGCTTTTAGTTTATTGATTTCAAACAACAAACTTGCTACTGATTTACTTTCCTGCTTGCTTTTAGTTAATAGAATACAATTTGCTTTTTGCTTTCTCCTAGTTTTAATCTCTTTAAGTTCTTGATTTTATCGTTGCCTAGAGTCCTCGTGGATTCGATCGCTAAGTACTACAATTGATTTACTGTGCACTTGCAGTTATTATAGGGTAAAACTAGACACCTATCAGCACTCCTATGCGTCGATCGACACAAGGTGATTACAAACCTAAAACCTTCTAAGGTTCAAATTGGACACTATGACGTGGAACTTTACGCTGTTTCGACTCCCGATCGATCTTGGTTTGCTGATATTGCGAATTACCTGGCTGCGGAGTCTGAACTAGATGATCTCAAGGGGTATGCAAAGAAGAAGCTCTTCATAGAACTCATGAGGTTCTATTTGGATGAACCCTATCTATACAAGCATTGTTCGGATGGCATTTACATGAGATGCATTGCAGAATTAGAGGTTCCAAACGTTCTATTTCACTGCCATGGATCATATTATGCTGGACACTTTGCTACTTTCAAAACTGTGTCTAAGGTTCTGCAAGTAGGTTTCTGGTGGCCTACTATGTTCAGAGATGATCATTCTTTTGTCTCTTAGTGTGATGCCTGTCAGAGGAGAGGGAAAATCAGTAAGAAGCATGAGATGCCTCAGAATTTCATTCTTTAGGTTGAGGTTTTCGATTGCTGGGGTATTGATTTCATTGGGAATAAGTTCATATTGGTTGTTGTGGATTATGTGTCTAAGTGGGTGGAAGCGATATCTAGTCCAACCAATGACTCTTCGGTGGTTCTTAAGCTGTTTAAACCATCATTTTCCCTAGATTTGGAGTGCCTCGGATTGTGATAAGTGATGGAGGATCTCACTTTATCAACAAGGTCTTTGAGAAGCTGCTACAGAAGCATGGTGTTCAACATCGTGTGGCTACTCCTTATCATCCTCAGACGAGTGGGCAAATTGAGGTCTCTAACAGACAAATTAAGAAGATCTTGGAGAAGACAGTTAATAAGACAAGGAAGGATTGGTCTACAAAGCTGGATGATGCGTTATGGGCCTATAGGACTGCGTTTAAGACGCCACTTGGGACTACACTGTTTCATCTTCTGTATGGGAAAGCCTGCCACCTTCCAGTTGAGCTTGAGCATAAGGCAGCATGGGCTGTGAAGCAGATGAACTTTGATATGAAGCGTGCAGCAGAGAAGAGATTGGTGCAGTTGAATGAGTTGGATGAGATTAGGCGTCATGCCTATGAGAATTCAAAGTTGTACAAGGAGAGGACTAAGGCATATCATGACAAGAAGATTGTCTCCAGACAGTTGGAGCCTAATGATCAGGTACTTTTGTATAATTCACGTTTGCAATTGTTTCCAGGTAAGCTGCGTTCTAGATGGTCAGGTCCTTTCACGATCAAAGAGGTGTATCCATATGGTGTTGTTGTTCTAATCAGCTCAGAAGGTAAGGATTTCACTGTCAATGGACAAAGGGTGAAGCATTATTGGGATAAGGCCGAGATTCCAAGAGGTCAGATTCTGCCTCTAGATGATGCACCCTCTGCCTAAATCTCCGTCCTGTCAAGCTAATGACATTAAAGAAGCGCTGAGTGGGAGACAACCCACTGGTAAGTTTGTACATATTCTTTTTGGTGTTTTTATTAGGATTTTACTTAGTGTTTTTCGTTTTTGGAGTTTTTATCATACATAGCTAAGTTTGGAGTCTGGAAATCTAACTGCGTCGATCATTGCGGTCCTGTGCAACGATCGATGTAGGAGGTGGAAACCGCGAGTGATAAGTGGATTATTGCATGTTCGATTGCGGTTCAACCAGTGGAGGAAATCAAACCGCGAGGAAGAAGTCACGATGTGTGTCGATCGTTGCGAACCTGTGCGACGATCGACGCACCTGGTTCAAATTTGAAATTGATGGTACATGCATTCTAAACCAGAAATTTTAATGAACCAGCCAGGTTCATTGGTCGCGATCTGCAACGATCGACGCCGACACGGGCGAGGTAAGTGCCTTTAACTTTCTTTCTTTCTTCTTCTTCCACATTTTCCCCCTTTCGAACCCGAGACCTCAAAATCGCCCAAACCCTAGATTCCTCATTTCTTGCTCGATATTGTTGATTCTAAAGCCTAATCCACTCGATTTTTACCCCTCTTTCCAGTTATATCACTCATTTCATCGGATTTAGAGGTATGTGTTCCGAATCTCCACGTTTTTCATTTCGGCCCTAAGCTGAAATTTTCAAAATTCATCACTATTTTGACAGTTTGATGGTGTATTTATGCTTGTTTAAGCTCGCTAGTAATGATTTCGTGTTGCCTTAGTATTTCCATGGACAGATTTCTCAAGTTTTCAGAGAATCTTTGATTCGATGAAGATCACTTGTGATTCTCTGATCTAGGGCGAATTTAGAACGGATTGGAAGTAATTGGCATTGGTTTTGCTGCTGATGATGGTTGAATGAGATGATAGATACTGATATGGTTGCATTTTTTGATCTTAAAGCTTTGGTTTAATTGCAAGTTTTCTTTTCTTGTGTCTTTGATCGCAGATGGCTCCACGAAAGAGAAGGAACGTACCTGACACTACTGATATACCTGCTTCTTGGTACACATGCGCCTCTTCACCTCTCACGCCTGATACTGGCATTCCTGGAGTGATGCAGGCTCCTTGGCCAAAGGCAGAGAAGGATCACATACCTATGCTCAGAGAGTGGGCTAATGATCCTCGGATAGAGACATCGAGTGCGGACTGAACAGAGAGAGAGATATATATGAGGCTTGGGATGAGTATGATACGTTGTTTTACAACGCTTGGCAGAGCATGATCATCAAGCCCACACGGTTTGTAGATTACAGGACTTGTCAGATGTTGGGCATTAATGCGGATGTTCAGAGGCTGGTTCAGCAGATAGGCATAGGAACTATGCCTATGCGGAGTTATGATCTTTACCCGGACTTTGTCAGACAGCTGTTGTCGACCTGCAGAGTATACTACGCTGATCCATTGTGGAAGAGAGCTATTGATGGCTGCTTTACCTTCATGTGCATGGGAGTCAGATACCGACTTCCGATTCGCGACCTTTGCCACATCTACGAGTTCAGTTTGGAGCCTATTCGCTGCAATCTCATTTCTTAGTAGGATGATTAGAGCACTCAGTTATTCTGGTGTCATTTTGGGACCGACCAGATACATCTTACGGAACTCAACTCAGATACAGATACGACATCCAGTCTTGCAGTATGTTGTACGCCTTTTGAGCCACACACTGCTGTGTAAGTTTGAGGTGAACAAGATGAGGAAGTAGGAGCTGATGTTGCTTTACACTGGCTTGAGTCCTTTGTTCGAAGACACTGTTCTGAAGGATCCTGCGTCTGGGCTTAATATGGGAGTGGTTGTTGCTGATCATCTCTGCACCTTGAAGAAGAAGGCCTTTTCAGGTAAGAATGTTGAGACTGTGGGAAGTCTTCTTACTCCGATCTTCCAGCACTTCAGGATTCCTACTGTTGGAAGAGAGTGCATTACTAAGCGATTGTGGATGGATGATACTCACTTACGGAGTACGACTTGGATGAAGAAAGGTAACCTTTGGGGTTTTCATGACACATATTCTAGAGAGTGGTGCATGCAGCTTCCCTCACCGGAGCTCACGAAGTTCGATACTTTGCTAGCTTTGGCTTTTGAGCCTGACAGGAACCTTCTACGAACCTCCTGCGCCTACTCCTGCTCTAGAGATGATGATTATGTGCATTTCCATTCATGGTTCAATTCACAGGTGATTATGTGTGTTCAACCTAATTGTCACATAATCATAATAACTAGGATCTAGGTGATTTGCAGTTGAATCATAAACAGATCAGATCATTACCTTGTGATTGCAGCGGATTGATCAAAGGAATGAAGAGATCAGCTAGAGCTGATGAAACCGGCTCCTCCTAGGTATCCACACTCTTACAAGCTACTGGATCAGGCTGCTAGACCAAGCTGGAATCAACAGAGAGAGAGAGAGACGGCTCAGGTGTAAAAATCGCAGAAGCAAGAAGCATTAGGGCTTCCTGGCGCCTCTCCTCTTCCTTATATGGGCCCAAGTAATTAACTAATGGCTCATTAGGCTTTTGGGCCCAAGACCCAAATCAGACAAAATAACTGTATTTTGTCTGGCCCAATTCTCTGTACAAATACAGTAAATGCCTTGCATCTTACCGTATTAATTCCTTTTAACTTTCCCGTTAGCTATGGTGTGTGACCCTTAGGGATCATACAATACTGGTAATAAGTCCTAAACTTATAGATCAAGAGCGGGCTCTAGCAAGTCATCATGATCACCCAGTATTTATGACTTATGTCTGATCTCGACACTTATCATACTTTCTAGAGATAGTACGGTAGATTTCAGGACATTCCCAACAATCTCCCACTTGTACTGGAATCCTACATTCCCTAATCCTTTTGTCTCAATATCTCGATCTGGCATAAGGCAAGATGCGTGTCATCCTTATATAGCCAGACCATGTTCATCGGACCAGATTTGATACTGACAATTCAAACGACTTGGGCAAGTCCGTTTGGGAGTGGCCACTCTCTTACCAGCTATCAAGTCTCCGATTGGCCTAGAGATATTACCTCCGTTAAACGGCAGGGACAAATCCCATCTTGTTCCATCACTATGAACTACACACTTTATAATACACCCAACCAAGGTCCTTATAGCTCCCAGTTACGAAACAGCGTTAGACAATGATCAAAGCGCATCACTCCATGTGCAGCCACATGCATGCGAACTCAGGTCTAAGGACTATACTCTATAGTCGTATATGAGAACCTCTTATGACACAGATATTAATATCTTGTAGAGTTCTCATCAGCGGGCCATGTCCGGTCATATGCTCCCCTACATATACCTATGTGTCGACTTTGATGCCGCGCATCTATGACCCCTCGAAACTTGGTCATAAGTCTCAACACAATCTAGTCTCAAGTGGTTGTTGGTGTTCCAATTTCAACAACCTTCGACTATGGACACTATGATTTATGTCATTTCGTTAAATATGGGGTTTCAGGATCAAGTCTACTCATGTACTTCGATGGCCCATATATAATGACATGAATCATTTTGGAACGATTATTTTATATCACAGTTAAAAATAATCCAGAAATAAAATTTCATTAACATTTAAAATGTTTACATGAACCAATCAAAATAACTAAAATAAAGCCCTCACAACTCCCACTCAAAAAGAGATTACATTTGAATATCTCTAATTCCTACAGCAGCAGTATGCAACTCGTGCTTAGGTCTCGGGAGTGGCTTTGTCAACGGGTCAGCCACGTTCTCATCAGTGGGAACTCTGCTGACCATCACTTCACCTCTATTCACTATATCACGAATCAGGTGATACCTTCTCATAATGTGTTTGGATTTCTGATGATGTCTCGGTTCCTTGGCTTGAGCAATTGCACCATTGTTGTCACAATACAGTGCTAGAGGCTCAGTGGCATTTGGGAATACACCGAGTTCAATCAAGAAGTTCCTTATCCAAACTCCTTCCTTCGCAGCTTCTGAAGCAGCGATGTATTCAGCTTCAGTTGTGGAATCTGCCACGGTGCTCTGCTTGGAGCTCTTCCAACTTACTGCACCGCCATTCAGACAGAAGATGTAACCAGACTGTGACCGGAAATCATCTTTATCTGTCTGAAAACTTGCATCCGTGAATCCACTCATTTCAAGCACTTCACTTCCTCCGTAAACCAAGAACTTATCCTTAGTATTCCTCAAATACTTCAGGATATTCTTTACGGCAATCCAGTGACTCTCACCTGGATTAGACTGGTACCTACTCGTCATGCTTAGTGCATAGGCAACATCAGGACGAGTACAGATCATGGCATACATGATAGATCCTATAGCCGAAGCATAAGGAATCCTACTCATGCGCTTAAGCTCATCAGGTGTTTTAGGACACTGATCCTTGCTTAGTGTAGCACCATGTATCATTGGCGTGAATCCCTTTCTTGGATTTATCCATTCCGAATCGATGCAGGACTTTGTCTATATAAGCATCTTGACAAAGTCCAATCAGCTTTTTAGATCTGTCTCTAAAGATTCGATTCCAAGAACATACGCGGCTTCACCCATGTCCTTCATGGAAAAACAACTTCCCAGCCAGTCTTTAACAGACTTCAGCATTGGAATATCATTTCCAAGAAGCAATATGTCATCGACATATAGGATAAGAAACGCCACTTTGCTCCCACTAGTTTTCTTATACACACATTGTTCCTCTTTGTTTCTGATGAAGTCAAAGTTCTTTATTGCTTCATCAAAACGAAGATTCCAACTCCTCGATGCTTGCTTCAATCCATAAATGGATTTATGAAGTTTGCATACTTTCCCAGCATTCTTAGGATCAATGTAACCGTCAGGTTGTGTCATATACACATCCTCCTCCAAGATTCCATTCAGGAAGGCGGTTTTCACATCCATCTGCCAAATCTCATAATCATAATAAGCGGCAGTTGCTAGGAGAATCCGAATTGATTTCATCATGGCCACTGGTGAATAGGTTTCATCATAGTCTATACCATGAATTTGCTTGAAACCTTTTGCCACCAACCTGGCCTTGTAAATCTGGACATTTCCATCCATGTCAATCTTCTTCTTGAAGATCCATTTACACTCGATGGCTTTTGCACCAGCGGGTAAATCAACCAGTGAAAACACTCGGTTGACAGACATGGAGTCCATCTCGGATTCAGTGGCTTCACGCCACTTTAAGGAGTCAGGGCCCATCATGGCTTCTGCAAAGTTCGAGGGTTCATCACCGTCAATGATCAAAAGATCATGGCAATTAGTCACGAGGAATCCCTGATATCTATCGGGTTCGTGACGGATCCTTCCGGATCTTCGAACTTCAGGTACTGCAGGTTCAGGTTCTATTACAACTTCATGTAATTCATCCTGCTGTTCTTCCTCATTAGGTTGAACAGGTTCCTGTCCTTCTTGAATTTCATCAAGTTGTACCTTACTCCCACTATCTTTCTTAGAGAGAAATTCCCTCTCAAGAAAAGTACAATCCCGAGCAACAAAGATCTTGTTCTCGGATCGCAGATAGAAGTAATAAGCCTTGGTATCCCTAGGATAACCAATGAAGTAGCATTTGTCAGATTTTGGTGTAAGCTTGTCTGAGATTAATCTTTTGACATAGGCTTCACAACCCCAAATTCTGAGAAAAGACATTGCTGGAGCCTTTCCAGTCCATAATTCATATGGTGTCTTTGCTACTGCCTTTGATGGCACTCTGTTCAGTGTGAACGTTGCGGTCAGCAAAGCATATCCCCAAAGGGATATAGGAAGGTCTGTGTGACTCATCATGGATCGGACCATATCTAACAATGTCCGATTCCTTCTCTCAGACACACCATTCCACTGAGGTGTTCCAGGAGGTGTGAGTTGGGAGATGATCCCACACTCACTCAGATGATCACGGAATTCCTGGCTCAAGTATTCTCCTCCTCGGTCCGACCGAAGAGCCTTAATACTTTTACCAAGCTGGTTCTGTACTTCATTCTGGAATTCTTTGAACTTTTCAAAGGTTTCCGACTTATGTTTCATCAAGTAGACATATCCATATCTACTGAAATCATCAGTGAATGTAATGAAGTACTGATAGTTTCCTCTAGCATTTGTGGACATTGGGCCACACACGTCAGTATGTATCAGGCCCAATAGTTCACTGGCCCTTTCTGTGGGTTTATTGAAAGGGGCCCGTGTCATTTTGCCCATTAGGCAAGATTCGCATTGCTCACAAGACTCAAAGTCAAATGAGCCCAAGAGTCCATTTGAATGGAGCCTCTTGACGCGTTTCTCACTAATGTGCCCCAAACGACAATGCCAGAGAAACGTTTCATTTTCTTCGTTAGATTTGAACCGTTTTGTATTAATGTTATATACTGGAGCAGATTGATCCAGCATGTACAGCCCATTAATAAGAGGGGCACAGCCATAGAACATATCATTGAGATTAAAGGAACACAATTTATTCTTAATAGAAAAATCAAATCCTTGCAAATCCAATAATGAAACTGAAATGATATTTCTGCTTATAGCAGGTACAAAATAACAATTCTCAAGTTCTAAAATCAATCCAGAAGGTAAAGACAACAAGTAAGTGCCAACGGCCAGTGCTGGAACCTTCGCTCCATTGCCAACCCGCAACTCTACTTGCCCTTGCTTCAACCTTCTACTGTTGCTGAGCGCCTGCATATTAGTACAAATATGAGCCCCACATCCAGTATCTAATACCCAAGTGGTATTATCAGAAGTAGTAGTATTTACTTCAATAACAAAAATACCTGAAGCAGTAGTCTCCAAGGACTTCTTCTTCTTCTTCAGACTTTCCTGGTATTTCTTACAGTCCCTGCGATAATGCCCTGCCTCTTTGCAAAAGTGGCAGATATCAGAAGGCCCAGCTTTAGACACGGGCTTGGGCTTGGCCTTTTCATTGCTGACTGCCTTGCCCTTTCCCTTGTCTGCAGCGGATTTCTTGAAACCCTTGCCCTTCTGCACCATGAGTACAGACGGGTCCTTGGCCTTCTTCAGATTAGGTTCTGCAGTCTTGAGCATACCATGTAGCTCAGGCAAAGTCTTTATCAACCCATGCATATTATAGTTCAAGGTGAACTGGTCATATGCAGGAGTAAGAGACTGCAGAACGATATCACAAGCAAGCTCTTGGCTTATAGGACAGTCGAGTCTAGTCAAATGATCGAGATAACCCATCATTTTCAGAACATGTGGACTCACTGCTGCATCCTTAGCCATTTTACAGTCCAAGAGATTCTTTACAGTTTGGAATCTCTCTGTACGAGCCTGCTCCTGAAACAACGCTTTCAGATTTGCCATCAGTTCCATGGGACAAGTCAGGCCTTCCCACTGCATCTGCAGTTCGGGAGCCATTGTCGCCAACATCAGGCAAACCACGTCATTAGCATCTGAAGAATGCGTATCCCAAGCATTCTTCACAGCTTGTGCGGCATTATTCGCAGGTCTAGGAGAGAGAACTCTTTCAAGGACATAAGCCTTCTTCTCCTGCCTGAGCACAAGTCTCAGGTTCCTGGACCAGTTCAGGAAGTTTGATCCGTTCAGTTTGTCCTTCTCAAGGGCAGACCGGATCGAGAAAGTGTTTTGAGTTGTTGTGCTTGACATAGCTGAAAATATGAGACAATAGAGATTTTTAGTTATTATGTTCATAAAAGAGCAATTTTAACAACTTATAAGAAAACTCGCATTGTATTCAAAATTTCTTTGTTTAACCTCATAAGAATACAATGATTCCGAGACCCATGTTCAGCTAAATCCAAAGTGGGCCACTGGTCGTCACCCGGAATTAGGTTTACTTGGTAAGCATACACACAGCTAGTTATATCTCATATAACTCTCGGTTGTGAATTGGACCCGAGGCCCAAATTCACCAGATGTCTCAAGGCCCGGGACTCCCGATAGCCCAGTCAAGGAAACCAATCTCTTACAGCCAAATAATCACTAAAGTCTGGGACTCCCAATGAAATTAGTGACTATATACTACTTTACTTATGCGAAAACAGACACCTCACACTGTAAGCCATATCTGTAATCGAATAAGCGTTAAGCAGCTGACAAGATTGGAAAGACATCCAAGCTTGATATTGTTTTTGAGGATTTTTAAGTTTTATTTCCAAAAATAGAAGATTACTATTTTGGGAAACTTTCTTATTTTAGAAACTTTCTAAATTTAGTAACTTACTAAAAATAGAAATTTCTAATTTAATATTTTATTAAATATTTTGGGATTGGGTCACAAATTATAGGCCCAATTCTTGGCCCAAGACCATAGAATTCCAGCTGGCCCAATAATTTGACATAACCGATCCGGTTTATTAATTCTGGTCCAAGACCAAATTAACTATCAAAACCATCGGTTATTTACTAAACCAGACCAGCTCTAAATTATTTGGTCCAACCAAATCAAACTTAGACCAGCCTTCGGTTTAGGTTAAATTTCAATTTTGAATTTCAATCCGGTTTAACCAGAAATTAAATAATACCATGTATTAAATAATTTCCAGCAAACCGCGATTCGGGTTAACCGCTTGAACCACCAATTAAATTGGATCGGTTCAGTTAAATCCAAAACCGGGAAGAAACACCTAGTGTTTTAGCCAATTTGATTTAACTTGCGGTTTAAGTTTTTAAACACACAATTAACCGCCAATTAAATGGACCGGTATAATCGGTGTGGTTTTGGGCAACGAACCGCGAAGCTTGGTTTAACCGATTGACAATTCGCGGGGCGTAAAGTTTAATGGGCCAAACAATCGGATCCATGATCGGGTCATGGACCCACGATCCAACCCTAGGCCCATCACAATCGATCATCGATCGAATGATCTCACGATCGTGAGGATGAGCCGTGATTATCGCAAGTCCACACCATACGATCCGATCGTCACACGATCACGGTATGATCACGTTCTCGGCCCATTAACGCATCACGGCATGCGCATGCTCGATCCTTTGCCTCACGATCATATTGATCGATCTCGGTTTAGGCATCACGGCACATGCAACGCTCGATCACGGCTTGCCCATCAACGATCACGTGGTTTTCGTGATCGAAGGCAACACACGCAACATGGCATGATCATGCTTGGCCAAGCGATTGATCCACTCACCATCACGATCGATTATCGATTGATCATGTGGCCATCGATCGCATGCCTGATCAGCGGCCCATTATCGCATCACAAAAGATGTGATCAACACGGCCGAGACCAACAACAAGCAGCCAATTAGGGTTTTAATTAGTTTTAATCAATTCTCATTCCTTAATTGATTCAAAAACCATTAAAAAACATATGATCCAATTTCACAAGAAACCTAATGCCCTGGCTCTGATACCACTGAAGGATTATGGTGTTTATTCAAGGTTCAATTCCCGTATTACAACCTAACACATAATCTTAACAGATCTAGGTTCTTGCAAAACGAATCATAAACCAAACCTGATCATTACCTTTCAGATTGCAGCGGATGATGGATGGTAATGATGAGATCAGCTAGAACAGATGGTAACACCTATTCCTCCTCGAGTATCCACACTCTTACAAGCAAGGGACGGCTGCTAGACCAAAGAGATGGATCAGAGAGAGTTACAGAGAGAGATGGAGGCTCACGGCTGCTGGAACAAATCGCAGAAGAGGAGTTCCCCAACCCTAGGCGATTTTTATCACTCTCATTAATGGGCCCAAGTCATTAGACTAATGGCTCATTAATCTTTTGGGCCCAAGACACAAATCAGACTAAAGCCTGTATTTTGTCTGGCCCAATTCTCTGATCTAATACAGTAAATGCCGTTGCATCTTACCGTATTAATTCCATTTAACTTTCCCGTTAGCTATGGTGTGTGACCCTTCGGGATCATACAATACTGGTAATAAGTCCTAAACTTATAGATCAAGAGCGGACTCTAGCAAGCCATCATGATCACCCAGTATTTATGACTTATGTCTGATCTCGACACTTATCATACTTTCTAGAGATAGTACGGTAGATTTCAGGATATTCCCAACAGGGTCACTACAGTTGTTAACCCTCTCGGGCCATCTATTTCCTCTGCAGCTGGACTTTCTTCTCCGCTTAGATCCTATACATCTGCTGCTTCTGAGTTTGTTCATATCCGGACCCACCGATGGACCTTGCTTTGATGCCTAGAGGAGATTTACAAAGGATCATTAATGACAGGTTGAAGGGTCTTTGGGAGTTCATGAACAGCTGTTCATGCAGAAGACAGCCGAGTGTCCATGTACCTACACTTGCACAGAAGCGCAGACGATCTCCCACCCCTGAGACCAGTGGCTCTGATCCTTATGCTAACATTGATGATGTGTTTGATTCTGAGAGCGACGAGATTTGATTCTGGTTCCTAGACATATGGTTATGTACTTTTTCACTCTTTCTTTTTATTTTCTCTTGAGTCATCTTGATGTTTTATTGAGTCTATGTCAGTATTTATACTTTGGGATTTATGCACTTTGATTTTATGACTATATGTTGCTTTGATTTTTGCGTTGCCTTTGGTTATTGTAGCTTACAGGTTGTGTTTTGTGATTTATCACGGAACATATGATGTCTGCCAAAATGTTCAGAACAGATACGCAGTGCGTCAATCGACACGGTCATGTGTGTCGATCGATTCAACCTTTGCACGAATTGTATCGATCGCTGCGGTCCTGTGCAGCGATCGGCGCAGTTGCGAGAGAGTTAAAAAAATCGCCAGAACACAGTACATTCAATCCATTTTTATTCTTTTACCAACCCTAAGCTCGATGCCACTGCAGACAGTGTGTTTCAAGTGTGGGGGAGGTGGTACTGATATAATCTTTTTTCTTTTTTTAGAGTCAGTTGTGTCTGTTTTATGGAGTCAAAACAATTTAGTAGGAAACAATGACTTTTTGAGGAGATCACTACACTTGCAGGAACTTAAGTAACCATTGGAATGAGCTTGCAGATAATCTATGACTTTTAGAAAACCCAACACATACCAGCCTACTGAGGACACCCATATCCCTTCAGGTATTGAGAGAATCCATTACTGACTTCACCTTTAACTTGACTTAATTTTCTCACCTAGGGGCTTGGTATACTTTGAGTCGGATTCCTCTGTTATTTCTGACACAACTTGTAAACATGTCTAAGTATGGTTCCCTTCTCCCCTTCCTTAAAGTAAAGTAAAAAAGAGAGATAAACTGCGGATGAGCTAGTAGCTCCGAAGTGATCACGTGAGTAGTAGAGACCCCTATTACCTCTTGTGCATTCATGGAACGTGTCTAAAGTACACCCCAATGCAGGAAGAGCACTGATAAAAAAAATGATACCCAAAGGGAAAAATCAGTTGCTAAGGAAGGAAAATGAGAAGAAAGGAACCAGAAAATGATAGTATGGTGGTCAGGTGCTAACAGAGTAAGAATCCATGTGTTCTTTGATCGATCCTCCCTAGGTGAGACCGCACTTATTAGATTACATAAGTCAGTATGGTGAATTTGAATGCTCTGAATGTGATTATGGAGTTTACTTAGGAAAACTGATAAGTGTGGGGGAAGTATATGTTGGTCTTGATGTCTGCAAGTGCATTTTTCATATGGCTTACTAAGGGGAATCTGACTGTAGTACTTCTAAGATGAAACGAGTTTCTGAAGTTTTCAAACTTCTTCACCTCATCTTGGTTTTCTGTTTTGCTTGAGGGCAAGCAAAGGCTAAGTGTTGGGGAGTTGATATATCATGGTTTTTATATGTTTTAAGCCATGCTATAAGTATATATTAGAGTCTTTTGTAGTGTCTTTCGAGTCTTTTCAGGTGTTTATTAGATCTACACACGTTTGGAGGATTTTGGAAGATATTGGATGTTTTTGGGAAAGATTTGGAGCTAAAGTCGTGATGAGAGAAACAAAGATTCTGAGTTCGGACTGAGCATCGATCGATGCAATCATGCGTCGATCGACACAGCTCCCAGATCACAATTTCAAGCGCTTTAATAAAGATTTTGAAGAATTGCAGTTTTGACCTTAAAGTTCTAGTATTTACAAAAGAGATCCAAGACGTGTTATACACTTATATTAGGGATTTTTGTGTTTTGTTTTGAGGAGATATTCATACTTTTAGCTAGAGAGATTTTTTGAGAGCTTGGGGCTGATGTGTTCTTGTACTGCTTTTGGAGAAGATTTCGAACCCCTTTTCTATTCTCTACTCTTTCTTAATGCAATTTATTCATATTATGATTTATGTTTCATTGATCATGTCTGAGTAAATTTATTTTTAGGTTTAGGGATTCTCATTAGGGATTTCATGACTTGTTAAATTAAATCAATCAGTTAATGATTCATAACTTGTTAGTTCTTCAACATGAATTGCACTTAATACTAGTTTCTAACCTGATCAATTAGAATCTAGATCTAGGGTTTATAAATTGACACGAAAGTGTAATTTAGAATCTGATCTATTTAGGTTGAGCAATTTAATTATCTGCAAATAAATTTGGTTTAATTGAATTGTGAACCAATCGAACTTGCACCTAAAGCTAGTTTAATTTGTTAGGAATTGCAAAGAAATTTGGATTTCTAGTGTTTAGACTTAGTGAGTTCTCGCAACGAAAGTTGGTTAGTTCTATATCTCTGTTTGAGTTCTAGAACGGTTCTAATTCGATCTTGACTGATATTTGATCTGCATGGCATGATTTCCTGAGAACTCCCTTGACCTAGCGCTTTTAGTATTTGATAAACAAACCGATTTGCTACTGATTTATTTCCTGCTTTTGGTTTAATATTCTTGATTTACATCGCCTAGCTTAACTCGATGTTCTATAGTCTATCGCGAGATTTCTTGAGTTTCTGTGGTTCGACCCCTACATACTACATTTGCCTGTGCACTTGCAGTGTAACTTAGGGAATTAAAATCTGGGCATATCATCCGGCCATAAGCTCCAACAAGCTCGAAACTCGCTCCAGCCCATGTATTTTCTTAGGATACTCTTTGACACAAAGTGCATATCTCTGGTTGAATATATGTCTCGCGACATTTTTGATACAACGAATTTTGATTTCCCTTTCAATCGCTTACAATAATGCAATATGTGACCTCCACATAAACCACCAATTGGACTACACCGGTGACTCCTCACCATCCCAATGCACCACCGCTCATAAACTCCTCTCCAGTCCTCAGGCTCGGATCTCTATCCATCTGTGCCAAATGATGTTACTATTTCCAACAATGCCTTTCCACCAACATAGTCACACTATTAACACAAAACATTGGAGTCATCACCATCCCCGTCACCAACGACTACTCCAGTATCTTTAACACCAACACCATCGTCCCCACATACCACAGCTACAAAAAGCCCACACATATATGAGAATCCCACAAATCCCAAACTCACCACCTTCAAACACCTTCAAAAATGTTGTCGGTACGAAATGGATTTTCAAACTTAAATACTCTCCTGATGTATACATTCACAGGTACAAATCAAGGCTCCTAACGAAGGGTTATAATCAACAAAAAGGCGTGGATTACACTTAAAAATTCAGCCATGTAATAAAATCCACGATAATCTATATTATCTTTGAGATTGTTGTGAGAAGAAATTGGCTGATTAAGCAGCTTGACATTAACAATGCTTGCCTCCAAAAGACGCTAACTAAAGAAGTATACATCAACCAACCAAAAGTTTTTGTCGACGTCAACTATCCCAATCATGTATGACGCCTCCACATATCTTTCTTTGACCTTACACAGGCACCATGGTCGTGGTATCAAGAGCTCGCATCCACTTCTCTCCATTGTTTTCATCAATTCACTAGTCGACACTCCTTTGTTCATTCTCAAGCATGGATAAAACCTCATCTACATTGTTTTTTATTTCGACGATATCATCATCATAGGGTCAGAATCTCCTATAAAAAATCCGCACGACTCTAGCTCAACGTTTCTCCATCAAAGACCCTCAAGATCTCAACTACTTCCTTGGAAAATAAGCACAATTAACAGAGAAAGAACTACACCTAACAAAACGTTGGCACATTTTTTATCTTCTCAACCAATGCAACATGCTAATGACAGGTATGTAACCACACCTAGGGAAACTTCACCAAAACTGTCACTCCACTCTGGCTAAGCATTATCATATGCAACAAAATTTTGCGCCACTATTGGAAGCCTCCACTATTAGTTTAACTTTTATTGATTTCAAATTCATGAAATCATCCCAAAGGTCATCTAGGTTTGATTTAATTAAACCCTATGTTTTTCTAAAGAAGAAGAAAGACATACTAACCTTGATCCATGCTTGTTTGGCCCATTAAATCATGATGTGAGATGGGGAGGCTTGGTGATTCACAACCGAGAAGGTGATGGACGGATGGGACTAAGCTGCTGGCCGAAGGCACTCTCAGCTTGGTCAGTGGGTGATCGATGATGGTCTCGGAGCTAATAAGCAGTAAGAACACTGAGAACAATCTGAACAGCAAGCAAAACCAAGAGATGTCGATCCTCCAAAAAGGCAGCCACGCAGAGGAGAGAAAGAGATCACCTATTCCTTAGGGTTTTCTTAGTTTAAACTTGCATGAGTTTCATTAAACAAAAAATAGTGTTTTAAACAACTTACAACTGAAAGCATATGGGCCAGAACACTTGGGCACCAAAAATAATTAAAAATGAACAAGAGAAATAAACTTAAAACAAAAGAAAGCTCTTGGTCAAAATAGAGACGAGGCCGGCCTGTCTCTCTAATGAATGGGCCTCGGATCACCTCGTTAAAAACCTTGTGAAGAAAACCCATTTGGGACAAAACTTCACAAAGGAAAAAGAGTATGATCTTTATCCCAGAGGCAGACCGGTCAAAGGATCGTTTGACTCGATGCAGAAGATCATGGTCGGTCCGTTCGTCCGGAGTATGGGCCAGGACGTGGTCGCATCAAATGGGCCGCCAGCTTCAGTATGGATCATCCTATGGGCCAACTGGTTCATGACAGGTTGTCCTTGATCAAGCTGGCCTAGCTGGGTCGTGAAGTCTTATATGCTTGTCCTCGAGATCAGCTGCTCCATGGCATTGTTGAATTCAGCCTGCATCTGCCTCTGTCCCAAACGTGTCCTTGGTACGTCTCGCATGGTCGGAAACAGGTCAGCTAGCTTCTTGGTCGAGCCTGGTCCGTCTTGCTCGTCCAGCTTAGTGTCGGTCAAGCTGATGTCCTCATCATTCCCACCCTCTTGAAGAGGTTCTGGCCTCAGAACGGTATCACCTGCACAATAAGGAGACAAATCAGAAACTTTAAAACTCGACGATATGCTCATCTCACCTGGGAGTTCCAATTGGTAGGCGTTGTCGTTGATCTTTTTCAGGACTCGGAATGGTCCATCTCCACGTGGGGCAAGCTTGGATTTCCTCTTGTTTTGGAACCGCTCAGGTCGCATGTGAACCCAAACCCAGTTGCCTGGCCTAATGTCGATCTCTTTCCTGTGTTGGTCGGCTTGCTTCTTGTACTACTCCGTCCTCTTCTCGATGTTCTCCTTGACGGCCTGGTGCAGCTTGGCGACGGCCTCGGCCTTGCGCTCTCCATCAAGATTGATGAACTCTAGTGCAGGCAGTGGCTTCAGATCAAGTGGAGCATCTGGCTTAAATCCATAAACAACCTCAAAAGGAGACATCTTACTAGCAGAGTGTTTGGCACCATTATAAGCAAATTCAACAAAAGGAATGCAATCCAACCAATTTGACAATTTTTACCAACCGTGGCCCTTAAGAGGACTGAGAGAGTCCAGTTCACGACCTCGGTCTGTCCATCTGTCTGTGCATGACAAGTGGTCGAGAACAGTAGCTTGGTCCCAAGCTTCCTCCACAACGTTCTCCAGAAGTGACCTAGGAAGGTCGGATCACGATCTGAGACAATAGTCCAGGGCAGTCCGTGCAATCTGACCACTTCTTTGAAGAAGAGGTCGGCTGTCTGGGTCGCATCATTCGTCTAAGAACACGGTATGAAATGTGCCATCTTTGAAAACCGGTCGACCACGATGAAGATTGCTTCCTTGTTCCTGATCTTAGGCAAACCAAGCACAAAATCCATGGAAATATCGACCCATGGCCGGTTAGGTATAGGCAAAGGTAAGTAGAGACCGTGAGGATGTGACCTGGATTTAGACTTAAGGCATGTGATGCACTTGGAGCAGAAACGCTCCGTATCTCTTTTCTGATGTGGCCAGTAGAAGTGCTCGACTAGGACACTCAGTGTCTTGTCCACGCTAAAGTGTACCATTAGCCCTCCTCCAAGGGATTCTCGGATCAGAAGCTCCCTCATCGATCCTTGAGGGATGGACAGTCGCTTTCTTTGAACAGGAATCCATTATGCAAGTAGAAAACTCCCTTTGGTCCATTGCGACATTCCTGAAAATTTTCACCAAAATCAGGATCAGTATCATAATCTTCCTGAATAAGTTCAAACCCCAAGACTTTGGCCTCCATGGTGCTGATCAGTGTGTATCTCCTGGAGAGTGCATCAGCTACCACGTTCTCCTTTCCCTTCTTGTACTTGATGATGTACGGAAAGGTTTCCACGAACTCAAGCCACTTGGCGTGCCTCCTCTTCAAATTCGTCTGTCCTCTCAGATGCTTGAGCGTCTCGTGGTCGGTATGAATAACAAACTCTTTGGCCAGCAAGTAATGCTGCCAAGTCTCCAAGGATCTAACCAACGCATACAGCTCCTTGTCATAGGTAGGATAGTTGAGCGTGGCTCCACTCAACTTCTCGCTGAAATAGGCGACCGGCCGTCCTCCTTGCGGCAGGACAGCTCCAATTCCTAAACCTGAGGCATCACACTCAATCTCAAACGTCTTATCAAAATTAGGCAAAACCAAAATAGGAGCATGGGTTAGCAAATCCTTGAGCTTCTGAAATGCGGTTTCCTGCGACTGGCCCCATTTTAACGGGACGTCCTTCTTGATCACGGCTGTGAGTGGGGCGGCCACAGTGCTAAAGTCCTTCACAAACCGTCTATAGAAACTGGTCAAACCGTGGAAACTCCTGACATGGCCGATCGTGGTCGGGGTCGGCCATTCCTCAATCGCTTTGATCATTTCTTGTTCAACCTGTAACTGTAAGCCCTGCGAACTCACAACAAAACCTAAAAAGACAAGCTCATCAGTGCAGAAGGTGCACTTCTTGAGGTTCGCGTAAATACCCTCCTGTCGAAGAGTATCCATCACTTGCTCAAGGTGCACCAGATGGTCAGCAAAACATTGACTATAAATCAAAATATCGTCGAAATAAACAACAACGAACTTACTGATGTAGGCCCTTAAGACCTGGTTCTTGAGACGCATCAACGTACTGGGTACGTTTGTAAGGCCGAATGGCATGACCAGCCACTCATACAGGCCTTGCTTGGTCTTGAAGGCCGTTTTCCATTCGTCACCTTCCTTCATACGGACCTGATGGTATCCACTTCGTAAATCGTTCTTAGAGAACACGGACGCTCCATGCAGCTCGTCTAACATGTCGTCCAGTCGTGGTATAGGATGCCGGTACTTGATGGTGATATTGTTGATGGCTCGACAGTCGACGCACATCCTCCAAGATCCGTCTTTCTTAGGAACCAGTAAGACTGGAACAGCACATGGACTGAGGCTCTCACGAATGTAGCCCTCGGACATGAGGTCCTGTACTTGTTTCTCCAGTTCCTTGGACTCGGTCGGATTTACCCGGTACGCAGGTAGGTTGGGCAGGGCCGCTCCCAGCACGAGATCGATCTGATGCTCAATGCCTCTGATGGGAGGTAGGCCGGCTGGTATCTCGTCCGTAAAGACATCCTTAAACCTGTCCAACAAAGAAACAACTTCCCGGGGCAGCTCAACATCGTTTGAACACGAGTGTAAAGCCTCCCTAAAGATCATTAGTAGCACCTGCGTGTTCTGAACAATAGCTCTAGAAACGGAATGAGAAGAGATAAGAAGATTGTTCTTACGGTTCTTCTTGTCCTTCGCGAGGTGGAGTTGCATTTCATGCACTTCCTGCGGTGTGAGCGGTGCAGGCTGGTACTTCCGCTTGTCATGGACGAATGAGTAATGATTGGTCCGTCCGTTGTGCAAGGACTCCTTATCGAACTGCCATGGTCGCCCAAGAAAGAGGTGCCCTACCTGCATAGGAACCACGTCTCATACTACCTGATCGTGATATCGTCCAATGCTGAAAGGTACTGTTACTTGATCTGCGATCCGGATCTCCGTGTCATCGTTCAGCCACCGAAGCCGGTACGGTCGCGGGTGCTTAGTCACTTGAAGGCCGAGCTTATCGACCATGTTCCTGCTGGCCACGTTAGTACAAGATCCACCATCAATAATAAGACTGCATACCTTGTTGTTCACAGTACAGCGAGTGTGGAATATGTTCTCTCGTTGAACCGTCTCGGGGTCAACAAGCGCACTGAGAGCTCTCCTGATCACCAGTAGCTCTCCCGAGTCAGGATACTCGATGGGCGTCCCTGTGTAAAGTTCCTCCATGTCTTCATCCTCATGTTCATCCTGAGACTGGTACTCACCGGTCTCGTTCAGGATCATGATCCTCCGGTTCGGACAGTCTCGAGCCATATGTCCCTTACCCTGACACTTAAAACAGGTGATATCTATAGAACGGGACGTGCTAGGAAACTTACTTGGGTCTGGTCAGTTTGGCTTAGAAGTCTCAATGGTCGGCTTCTTGAACCTGGACTCAACCTCGACCGGCTTACCTTTGTCAATGGGCCGTGGAGTCGGTGCGGTCCAAGGTTTGTTAGTCCTAGGCCGGGCCGGGGCCGTGGACTTCCGCTTGTTGTGATGCTCAACCTGTATACAGAAATGCAACAATTCGGGCATATCGTGATAGGGTTGAATTTGTACCTTTCGAGCGATCCTCTCGTTAAGCACGTCCACGAACTGGACCATCAGAGTCTCTTCTGGATCGTCCAACTCAAGTCTATTCCGCAATTGTTCGAACCCTTCGAAATATTCTTCGACCATCTTGGTTCCCTGCATCAACTTACGAAAACGCTTCTGTAAATCTCTGTGGAAATGGGTAGGAACATACGTGTGCCTTAGCTGGAACTTCATGTCAGTCCATGTATCGATCGGTTCGTACCGATGGCGCCTTCGCTCTGCGGCGTCCCGGTCCCACCATGACAGGGCATGCCTTGTGAATTGGGCCACTGCTAGAGATATCTTCCTGCCTTCGGGATACCCGTAATGATCGAAGATATGCTCCATCCTCCGCTCCCAGTCTAGATATTCCTCCGTGTCCACTTTTCCTGCAAAAGTAGGAGGCTTTAGCTTGATATCATTAGGATATGGACGTTGTACCTCTTGTTCTCGTATGCGTCAACGGTGATTAGGATCACGCTGGTATGGTGGTCGCGGTCCGTGGCGTCCGTCCTCAAGCTCATCCGTATCGTCGTCCGTGTCGTCCAGTCGGACGTCCTGGAAGCGCCCGGGTCGTTCAGCTCTTCCATGGTGTAGGCCTGGTAGAAGTTGCTGGTCGTTCCGAGGATGTGGTGCTTCTGGTCCGTGCTGATGCTCTCCTGACCGAAACTGATAAGCGCCGGGCCGAGGTTGCCGGCCTTCCGGTCGAGGTTGATGTTTGCCGGGACGCTCTAAACGATCCAGTCGGGCTCCGATCGTCTGGATAGCAGCCATGATCTGATTGAGGTCAGTTGGGCCGCCTTGATGGACTTGTTCTTCTGCCATTTATATATGCGCACTTAACAAACAGATCAACGTACCAAAGAAGAAAGAAGAACTAAGAGAATGGAAAATCGCAACTAGAAAGAAATGGAAAGTGCGGCCGAGTGCTAGAAAGGAAACAATGCAAGATGATATTTTTTTTTTTTTGACTAAGAACTATAATGGAAAACACTAAACCGTGACAAACTGAGATGCAAGCAGAATCAAACCAAAACAAACTAAGAACAAACCGCCACAAAGAATCGCAAGGCAAGGAAACCCTAGCTATATGCAGTTTGTTTGTAAGCAACCTAGCAGCCGAGTCTACTATCTTGTCCAATGTATGCAATGCAACTACACAACAGAGAATTCAGAGAACTTAAACCGAGACAGAGATGGATTAGCTCACAAGTCGCTAGAGAGAGATAAACCCTAGCGGCCGGCTTCTTACCAATACCCTAAAATCTATTCTAAGCAATTTTTTTTTTGATTTTCAGTTTTATAAAAGCAACATAACATAAACAAAGAACAGCTCAACAGCAATCAAAGCAGCAACAACAAGCAATTCAGATTCAGATTACTTGGCCGGTTGAGAACAAAAGACTAGCAACCTAACTTTTTTTTTTTTGATTTTTAAGAGAAGCAAAGCAAAAACTGAATTGAAAAGAGATGAAGGATGAGAATGATATATCATGGTTTTTACCGGTTTTAGACCATGATATAAGTATGTTTTAGAGTCTTTTGGTGTTTCTTTAGATTCATTTACATGTGTTATTAGGTACATGCACGTTTTGAGCAGAATTGGAGATTATGGAGAATTTTGGGCATTTTGGAGTTTTGACCCGAGAGATAGAGTTCACTGTCAAAAACAGAGATTTGCATCGATCGACACACATTGTGCATCGATCGACACACGAGCGAGATGGGCCTTCTCGGCGAGTTTAATGAAGAATGCTGAAATTGCAGATTTGCCCAGATGTTCCAGTATTTACAAAGAAGTCCCAAGACGTGATTAGGCTAATATAATTAGGTTGTTACATGAGTTTTTAGATTACGTTTTCATACTTTGAGCTGAGAGTTCTTAGAGCTTTTTGGGGCTGATCTGAACCTGTATTGCTTCCTACTTTTGGAGAAGATTTCGAACCCCTTTGTTTCTTACTCTTTTATGCAATCTAATTATTCATTGATTATGTTTTCATTATATATGTCTGAGTAGATTCATAGTTAGGTTTAGGTATTCTCATAAGGGATTTCATGACTTGCTAGATTTTTTTATTCAGTTAGGATTCCTATCATATTTGTTCTTCAACCTTAATTGAGCTTAATACTAGTTTCTAACCTGATCACTTAGAATCTAGACTTTAGGTTGTTAAATTGACACGAAAGTGTGATTTAGAATCTGAACTATTTAGGTTGAGTAATTGAATTACTCGCAAAGAAATTTGGTTTAATTGAATTGTGAACATATCGAACCTGAACTTAAGGCTAGTTTAATTTGTTAGGAATTGCAAAGAAATTTGGATTTCTGCTATTAGACTTAGAGAATTCTCACAACGAAATTTGGTTAGTTCTATATCCGTGTTTGAGTTCTAGAACAGTGCTTAATTTGATCCTGACTAATTATCTGATCTACTTGTCTGATTTCCTGAGAACTCCCTAGACTTAGCGCTTTTATTTGATTGCTTACAAACCACTCTTGCTACCTGATTTACTTTTCTGCTTGCTTTTTAGTTTCTCATTACTTTCTCCTAGTTTAACTTGACCGTTCTAAATCTATCGTAAGGTCTAGAGTCTTTGTGGGATTCGATACCTTTTATACTATAATTGCATTAACTGTGCACTTGCAGTAGAATATGATTTTAAACTTACAGACCTATCAAGTTTTTGGCGCCGTTGTCGGAGACTCTTTTGAGTCTTCGATAGATTTGAACTTAGGGTTTAGACTTGGATTTTTTTTTTTTTTTGGTTACTAATTTCTCTGTTTTTCTCTGTCGCAGGTCTGATACTCGCTTAGCATCGATCGTTGCATTTTTTTGAATCGATCGTTGCAGGGCGAATCTGAGTTGAATCGATCGTTGCATCCTAGCATCGATCATTGCACTGCGATTACAGACGGTTTATGCAGACGCGTGATACCAGAAGTAATCCGAACTCGAATCTCGTGAATCTCAGACTTGGGGAACTTGCTAGACTAGAGAGAACTAACAGAAAAAGTCAACGAGCAAGGATGGTACAAGAGCGCTTGATTCAGATACCTAATGCTCAAGGTGTCCTAAGGAACCGACAAAACAATCCGTACAATGCTGCTGGGCAAAGGATTGATGCTGAAAGGAATGTGATCCCTCAACCTGAGCCTGAACCGCGACAAGAACAAGGACAAGGCCAAGGAAAAGGTCAGAGGCAGATGGTTGTACATGATGAGAGGACTCTTGCTGACTATAACCGACCGGATGAGTTCCATGCTAACCGGTCAGCAATTATACCTCCTGGTTTTGAGAGGAATGACTTCGAGATCAAGACCATCTACTACTCTATTTTGAGGCAGAATGCCTTCCATGGTTTTCCGAATGAGCAGCCAATGGACCATATTGATGAGTTTGAGGACATAGTCACTGGGATGAAGTATGAAGGAGTGAACTATGACTATCTGTTTCTCAAACTCTTCCCCTACTCTCTCGCTGGAGATGCTGCAGCTTGGCTGAAACAACTTCCACCTGGGAAGTTTACTATATGGGATGCTGTGAAGAGTGAGTTTCTGAGGCACTTTTATGATGATGCTCGCTCTGATCAGTCGAGACAGGACATTCTCACTTTCTCCCAAGGTCCTAGAGAGCCTCTTAAAGCTTCTTGGATGAGGTTTAAGAAATACCAACGTGACTGCCCTCATCATGGATTCACTGAAGTGACATTGCTGGGCATATTCTTTAGAGGTATAGATCTCCTTTACCAGACTGCGTTGGATAATTCCAGCAATGGAAATTTCAACACAAGGACTCCTAAGCAAGCTAAGACATTGATAGATAACTTGGTGAGCAATAATAGTTGCAAGACTGCTGATAGGAGAAGGAAGGAGTCTGGTGGGAAGATTGATAATCCGGAGATAGCTGACATTAGGAGTAAGTTGGATATTGTTTGTAATTCGTTGGCTGGGAAGAAAGCTGTCCATTTTGCTCAGGATGTTGAGGTATTTAGAGCTGAAGAAGACCATCATGAAGAGGATGTGAACTACATTGGTGGCTCTGGATTCCAAGGAAAAAGGTTTAGTAATCAGCAAGGTAATAGGTTCTTCAATGGTGGACAGAAGAGTGCTTTCACAAGCAATCAAAACTCTTCTGGATTTGGACAGACTGCTGGTTATCAGAAACCTTTTCAGCAAGGTAATCAGAGGACTTATGGATCTTCCTCATATCAAGCACCTCCTGCTGCTAATACTCATGAGAGCAAGATGGAGGCCATGATGGAACAGTTGCTTAAAGGACAGACTAAGACTGATGTGGACTTCAACAAGAAGTTGGATGCTGTGTATGAAGATCTGAATGGGAAGTTTGAATCCTTGAGCACACATGTGAAAGAGCTTGATGCTAAGGTTGCAAGGACTGCTGGATATGTTCAGAGGCCAGATGGATCTCTTCCGGGACGGACTGATGCTAATCCTAAGTATCAGTGCAATGCAGTGACATTGAGAAGTGGTAAGGAGATGTTTCCTGCCCAGAAAAAGCAGTTGAGCCTAGAAGAAATCGTGGATATTGAGGAAATGGTAGCTGAGATCCATGGAATTCGCAATGCATCGATCGACGCACCCAAGCAACGGTCGAAGCAAAGCAAAAATGGAGATGCTGAACCCAAGCTTGACGCAGAGGTTGTAACAGAATCACCCATCAACGATCGATGCAACACTAGAAACGATCGACGCAAGGTGACTGCCGAGAGTTCAAACGCAGAAAAGCAGAAGAGGTCGAATGAAAGGGTTTACAAGCCTAAAGTCCCTTTTCCTAAGAACCCCAGGAAAGCCAAGAACGATAAGCAGTATCCTAAGTGCCAAGAGATCATTAAAAAGGTAAAGATTGAAGTGCCTTTGATTGACTCTATGCAGACTACTCCTGTGATGAAGAGATGTCTTAAGGACTTACTTGCTGGTAAATGGTCTGATGAGGAGAGTGTAATGATGATCACAGAAGTGTGTAGTGCAGTGATTCAGGGCAGAATTCCTGAGAAGTTGAAAGATCCAGGAAGCTTTGTGTTGGATTGTGGTATCTACAGGGAAAGATTTGAGAGATCTCTATGTGATCTTGGTTTTAGTGTGAACCTCATGCCTTTCTCTGTTGCCAAGAGACTTGGGATGACTGACTTCCTGCCCACTAGGATCTCACTAGTTTTAGCAGACAGAACAATCAGAATTCATGAAGGAGTACTAGAAGATGTACCTATAATGATCGGCCAATGTGTGATTCCTATTGATTTTGTGGTTCTGCTTTATGGAGAGGAACCAAAGGATCCACTGATTTTGGGCAGGCCTTTCTTAGCTACTGCTGGTGCGATGATTGACTGCCAGAGAGGTAAGATAATTCTGAACGTGGGTGATCTGAAGATGAGCTTTGATATGGACAAACTGGTAAAGAGACCAATCATCGACGGACAGACCTTCTATGTAGACACACTCAGTGATTTGGCTGCAGATTACTTTCATAAGACACATGTTGAGGATCCGCTAGAGAGAGCTTTACTGAGCTCTATAATGGAGCTGGAACTTCTCCAAGACGAGCCCGCAATCTGCTATGCAAGGCTAATGGACTCTGCTGAGCAAGTGATGCAATTGGATGTGTCTGATGCGACGTTGCAACAACCGACACCTTCAGGGCATCGATCGTTGCATGTCGACAGAGATTGGGCAGAGGAAAAAGCCCCAAAAATTGAGCTGAAACCACTTCCATTAGGGCTAGGGTACGCATTTCTTGGACCTAATTCGACATATCCAGTGATTGTTAATGCTAGTTTGAACAACGCAGAGCTCACTTTACTGCTAAGCAAGCTGCGCAAGCATCGCAAAGCTCTTGGCTATTCTCTTGATGACATTTCAGGTATCTCTCCGGAGCTATGCATGCATCGGATACATCTAGAGGACGAGTCTAAGACATCAGTTGAGCATCAGAGGAGGCTGAATCCAAATCTTAAGGATGTGATTAAGAAGGAGATCATGAAACTCCTAGATGATGGGATTATCTATCCGATTTCAGACAGTGATTGGGTGAATCAAGTCCATGTAGTGCCTAAGAAAGGTGGAGTTACAGTAGTGAAAAATGAGAAGAACGAGTTGATTCCTACAAGGACTGTGACTAGACACCGTATGTGCATAGATTACAGGAAGCTCAATGCTGCGACAAGGAAGGATCATTTCCCTTTACCTTTCATTGATCAGATGCTGGAGAGGTTAGCAAATCACCCTTACTATTGCTTCCTCGATGGATATTCAGGTTTCTTCTAGATTCCCATCCATCCAGAGGATCGGGGAAAGACTACCTTTACTTGTCCATATGGCACATTTGCATACCGTATGATGCCTTTTGGACTTTGCAATGCACTAGCCACCTTCCAGAGATGCATGATGTCCATATTCACTGATATGATTGAGGACTTTATGAAGGTATTTATGGATGATTTTCAGTCTACGGGTCATCTTATAATGAGTGCTTGGATAACCTATGCAAAGTTCTAACTAGATGTGAGGAGAAGCACTTGGTTCTTAACTGGGAGAAATGTCATTTCATGGTCAGGGATGGCATTGTTCTTGGACATAGAGTGTCAGAAGTAGGGATCGAAGTAGACCGCGCTAAGATTGAGGTAATGACCAGCCTTCAGGCGCATGACTCTGCGAAATCTGTGAGGAGTTTTCTTGGACATGCTGGTTTCTATAGACGGTTCATCAAGGATTTCAGTAAGATTGCTAGACCACTAACTGCTTTGCTGTGTAAGGATACCAAGTTTGAGTTCACTGCAGATTGTCAGGCTGTATTTGAACAGATCAGGCAAGCATTAGTGAGTACTCCTATAGTTCAGCCACCAGATTGGGATCTACCTTTTGAGGTAATGTGCGACGCAAGTGATTATGCTGTGGGAGCTGCTCTGGGACAGAAAACTCCATGCAATCTACTATGCCAGCAGGACATTAGATGATGCGCACAGAAACTATGCCACTACAAAGAAAGAGTTGTTGGCTGTTGTCTTTGCATTTGAGAAATTCCGCCCCTATCTTGTTGGTTCTAAGGTGATTGTACATACTGACCATTCAGCTCTGAAGTATCTAATGCAGAAGAAGGATGCTAAGCCAAGATTGTTGAGATGGATTATGTTGCTTCAGGAGTTTGATATTGAAATAAGAGACAAGAAGGGAGTTGAGAACGGAGTTACTGACCATCTGTCAATGATTCTGGTTGAAGAAGACGTCCTCATTAATGATTTCTTTCCTGAGGAGAATGTCAATATGATCGGGACAATATTCCAGATGGATTTGGACAGGAATTTGCAGAGCTGTCGGATTAATCGCATTGCGTCGATCGATGCAACATTTGTGACGATTGATGCATGTGACGAGGACGCAACGATCGATGCTACCATGTGCGAAGATCGTTGCAGTGCGGATACAAGTCCAGAACCTTTTACGGTTCGAATCATACAATACGACTTCGAAGTTGATGCTGTCGCGACAACTACTCGACCCTGGTACGCAAATATAGCTAATTACCTGGCGGCAGAGACTGGACCAGATGAGTTGAAGGGGTATGCAAAGAAGAAGTTCTTCAGAGAGCTCAGAAGATACTATTGGGATGAGCCTTATCTCTACAAGTACTGTTCAGATGGACTTTACAGGAGATGCATTGCTGAACCAGAGGTTCCAGATATCTTATTCCACTGTCATGGATCAGATTATGCTGCACATTTTGCTACTTTCAAGACTGTATCTAAGGTTCTACAAGCAGGTTTCTAGTGGCCTAGGATGCTTAAAGACGCTCATTCATTTGTTTCTCAGTGCGATGCCTGTCAGAGGAGAGGGAAAATCAGTAAGAAGTATGAGATGCCTCAAAATTTCATTCTTGAGGTTGAGGTTTTAGATTGCTGGGGCATAGATTTCATGGGTCCTTTTCCCTCGTCCTATGGGAATAAATTCATATTGGTTGCTGTGGAATATGTGTCTAAGTGGGTGGAAGCAATAGCTAGTAACCAATGATTCTTCGTTGGTTATTAAGATGTTTAAGACCATCATATTCCCTAGATTTGGAGTACCTCGGATAGTGATTAGTGATGGAGGATCTCATGTTATTAATAAGGTCTTCGATAAGCTGCTAAAGAAGCATGGAGTTCATCACCGAATTGCTACTCCTTATCACCCTCAGACTAGTGGGCAGGCCGAGTTTTCTAAAAGACAGATCAAGGAGATCTTAGAGAATACATATGGGAAGACAAGGAAGGATTGGGCAGCAAAGTTGGATGATACACTATGGGCTTACTGGACCATTCAAGACACCACTTGGAACTACTCCTTTTCATTTGCTGTATGGAAAAGCATGTCATCTACCAGTAGAGCTTGAGCACAAAGCAGCATGGGCTGTGAGGCAGATGAACTTCGATTTTAAATCTTCTGCAAAGAGGAGATTGGTGCATCTTAATGAGTTGGATGAGATTAGGCATCATGCTTATGAGAACTCAAAGCTGTACAAGGAGAGGACTAAGGCTTATCATGACAAGAAGTTTGTCTCTAGACAATTTGAGCCTAATGATCAGGTACTTTTGTATAATTCCCGTTTACAATTGTTTCTAGGTAAGTTGAGATCAAGGTGGTCTGGTCCTTTCACGATCAAGGAGGTACGTCCTTATGGAGCTGTTGTTCTCATCCGCCAGGAAGGTAAGGAATTCACTGTAAATGGACAGAGAGTAAAACATTATTGGGCTAATGCCGAGATGCCAGGAGGTCAGATTTTGCCTCTGGATGCTGCACCCTCTGCTTAATTCAGCTGAAAGGTCAAGCTACTGACCTTAAACAAGCGCTGAGTGGGAGGCAACCCACTGTTTCATTTTTGCATAATCATTTTTGGTGTTTTTGTTAGGATTTTACGTTTGTTTTTGGTTTTGGTGAGTTTCTGCAGGTCTCGACGAATCGCAATGCAACGATCGACACGGCCCTGTGTGTCGATCGTCACAACACGAAAATCGCCTTGCAACGATCATCGCATTTATGCGTAACGATCGATGCATGAGCGAGACAGGTAAAAATCAGACAGAACTTAACTCATCCCTTAAACATTTTTAGTTTCTTTTACCAATCATTAGCTTGACACTACTGGGGACAGTGTGTTTCAAGTGTGGGGGAGGTGGTACTGACTTTTATCTTTTGTTTTCTTAGAGTCAGTCATATTTTCAAAAATTTGTTGTATTGAGTCAAAACAGTTTAAGTAAGAAACAATGAATTTTTGAGAAGTTAACAGCACTTGCAGGAACTTAAGTGACCATTGGGATGAAGTTGCAGGATCAATCTATGACTATTAGAAAACCCAATGTGGATCAGCCTACTGAGGACACCCACATCACTTCAGGTATCAGAGGATCCTTTACTGACTTCACCTGTAAATCTGACTTAATTTTCTCACTTAAGGTCTTGGTATACCTTGAGTCGGATTCCTCTGTTAGTTCTGACGCAGCTTGTAAACCTGTCCGAGTAAGGTTCCCTTCTCGCCTTCTCTTAAAGAAAAAAAAATAATAATAAACTGAGAATGAGCTAGTAGCTCCGAAATGGTCACGGGAGTGGTAGTGAATGGTAGCTACCACTATTACCTCCTGTGCATTCATGGAATGTGTCCAAAGTACACCCCATAACGGGAAGAGCACTGATAAAAAAAAATAAAAAAATGATACCCAATGGGAAAAATCAGCTGCTAAGGAAGGGAAAAGAGAAGAAAGGAACCAGAAAAAGATAGTATGGTGGTCTAGAGCTAATAGAGTAAGAATACATGTGCCCTTTGATCGATAATCCTTAGGTGAGACCGCACTTAATAGCTTTATAGAAGTCAGTAGGGTGAATTTGAATTGCTTTGGATTGATTGTGGAGTTTACTCAGGACAGTTGCTAAGTGTGGGGGAAGTATATGTTTGTCTTGATTCCTTGCAGGTGAATCTTTCAGTGGCTTACTAAGGGGAATCTGAGTGTTGTTCTTCACCATGTTCTAGTTCTCTGTTTTGCTTGAGGGCAAGCAAAGGCTAAGTGTGGGGGAGTTGATATATCATGGTTTTTACCGGTTTTAGACCATGATATAAGTATGTTTTAGAGTATTTTGGTGTTTCTTTAGAGTCATTTACAGGTGTTATTAGGTACATGCACGTTTGGAGCGGAATTGGAGATTATGGAGCATTTTGGAGTTTTGACCCAAGAGATAGAGTTCACTATCCAAAACAAATATTTGCATCGATCGACACACGAGCGAGATGGGCCTTCTCGGCGAGTTTAATGAAGAATGCTGAAATTGCAGATTTGCCCAGATGTTCCAGTATTTACAAAGAAGCCCCAAGACGTGATTAGGCTATTATAATTATGTTCTTGCATCAGTTTTTAGATTACGTTTTCATACTTTGAGCTGAGAGTTTTCAGAGCTTTTTGGGGCTGATCTGAACCTGTATTGCTTCTTGCTTTTGGAGAAGATTTCGAACCCCTTTGTTTCTTACTCTTTTATGCAATCTAATTATTCGTTGATTATGTTTTCATTATCTATGTCTGAGTAGATTCATAGTTAGGTTTAGGGATTCTCATTAGGGATTTCATGACTTGCTAGATTTGTTTATTCAGTTAGGATTCATATCATATTTGTTCTTCAACCTTAATTGACCTTAATACTAGTTTCTAATATGATCACTTAGAATCTAGACTTTAGGTTGTTAAATTGACAAGAAAGTGTGATTTAGAATCTGAACTATTTAGGTTGAGCAATTGAATTACTCGCAAAGAGATTTGGTTTAATTGAATTGTGAACATATCGAACCTGAACTTAAGGCTAGTTTAATTTGTTAGGAATTGCAAAGAAATTTGGATTTCTGCTATTAGACTTAGAGAATTCTCACAACGAAAGTTGGTTAGTTCTATATCCGTGTTTGAGCTCTAGAACAGTGCTTAATTTGATCCTGACTAATTATCTGATCTACTTGTCTGATTTCCTGAGAACTCCCTAGACTTAGCGCTTTTAGTTGATTGCTTACAAACCACTCTTGCTACCTGATTTACTTTTCTGCTTGCTTTTTAGTTTCTCATTACTTTCTCCTAGTTTAACTTGACCGTTCTAAATCTATCGTAAGGTCTAGAGTCTCTGTGGGATTCGATACCTTTTATACAATAATTTCATTAACTGTGCACTCGCAGTAGAATAGGATTTAAAACTTACAGACCTATCAGAGAACAACCGAGCTGGGTTAGGAACTTTAAAGCTCTGATACCAGATGATGTGAGATGGGGAGGCGTGGTGGTTCACAACCGAGAAGGTGATGGACGGATGGGACTAAGCTGCTGGCCGAAGGCACTCTCAGCTTGGTCAGTGGGTGATCGATGATGGTCTAGGAGCTAATGAGCAGTAAGAACACTGAGAACAATCTGAACAGCAAGCAAAACCAAGAGATGTCGATCCTCCAAAGGGGCAGCCACGCAGAGGAGAGAAAGAGATCACATATTCCTTAGGGTTTTCTTAGTTTAAACTTGCGTGAGTTTCATTAAACCAAAAAAGAGTGTTTTAAACAACTTACAACTGAAAGCATATGGTCCAGAACACTTGGGCCACCGAAAATAATTAAAAAAAGAACAAGAGAAATAAACTTAAAACAAAAGAAAGCTCTTGGTCGAAATAGAGACGAGGCCGGCATGTCTCTCTAATGAATGGGCCTCAGATCACCTCGTTAAAAACCTTGTGCAGAAAACCCATTTGGGACAAACTTCACAAGGGAAAAAGAGTATGATCTTTATCCCAGAGGCAGACCGGTCAAAGGATCGTCTGACTCGATGCAGAAGATCATGGTCGGTCTGTTCGTCCGGAGTATGGGCCAGGGCGTGGTCGCATCAAATGGGCTGCCAGCTTCAGTATGGATCATCCTATGGGCCAACTGGTTCAGGACAGGTTGTCCTTGATCAAGCTGGCCTAGCTGGGTCGTGATGTCTTCTATGCTTGTCCTCGAGATCAGCTACTCCATGGCATTGTTGAATTCAGCCTGCATCTGCCTCTGTCCTGAACATGTCCTTGGTACGTCTCGCATGGTCGGAAACAGGTCAGCTAACTTCTTGGTCGAGCCTGGTCCGTCTTGCTCGTCCAGCTCAGTGTCGGTCAAGCTGATGTCCTCATCAAATCACCTCTTGACTTCTTCCTTAAACCTCCAAATACTTATGGTTTCCTTTGATGGACACAGGAACACCAAACCTTCTTTTAATTCTCTCTTACTCTAGTCAGTTGTTTATGTGTATGTGTTTTTCTTTCTCACGATTATGATTGTCATAAATCTCTTACTTATATAGGACATACGTTAACGTCACTTTGATGTAACGTCACTTACACAAGTGATCAAGAGGTGTATATGTAAATGATACCTTTTCATATAGTTATTATATTAACTAAGATACGTACCAATTATATATATACATATACATAAATATATAAACATATAAATATGTATATATTAATATGTATAAAAGAAGAATATATAATATAATAGGTTAAGGAAGGAGGGTTATCAATAAACCCGAATTCTAATTCATTAATCGAAACCAATCCATCACGATGTCGTCTTTTATATATTAGAATTTTTTAACATTAATGTGAACTTGTTCTGTTATATTAAACCGGAAAACATATAAGTCACACATAAGAATAAATATTCTTACATCTAGTACTCATATTCACTAGAAATGACATCTCATATGCTTTCAGTCGGTTGTCTCTGCTTGCACAAATAATAACCGAACACTGGAAAGCTTTAAAACGCTCTGCTACTTAGCCGGTACATATCCACACTCCATCTTTTCCACAAGACAAACACTCACAATCACTGATGCTTTTTCATACGCGGACCAGATAAGAGACCAAGATGATTATGTTTTGACACAAGCATACATTGTTTTCTTGGAAAAAAACCCAATCTCTTGGTCATCAAGAAATAAAAAAGGATTTTCTCGTTCATAAACATAATCTAAGTACAGGTCGGTAGCAACCAGCTCCTCCCAAGTTTGCTGAATTTGTTCTTTACCAGATTAGCTTGGCATATAGATATTTACACCTCCAGTACTCTATTTCAGCAATTTTGGCGCCACATACCTCTGTGTTAATCCGGTATTCCATTGTAGGATGAATCATTTCTCACTTAATTACAACTTCATTAAGCCACTAGCGCGTTGACGCCTTGATGAAGCCACTCTCGTGCGCATCTTATCTTCCAACATTGGAATTTTTAAAGACCCTCCATCTTGAGCGGGCGTGTAAAAAAAATGATTTTATTACCTAATTTGTAACGATATCGAATCATTGTGTGATTGATCTTCGTTGATCACAATTAGAACCGATTGAGGAAACCATTGAGCTAAAACACTTGTGAGAAGAGAGCAGAAACCGTGAGAGGAAACATAACAGAAAAGCGAGAGAGTTTTTTGATTCAGTAACTTGTTTGTCAAGTCTTTCAGGATCCATGTATCAGAGTAGCCAAGGCGAAAGAAGTACTGGAGAAAGGAGGGAGGCCAGACTATCAAAGCTGCAGATGGAAGCCCTGATGAGTGAGCTTACCAAACGTCTCCGAGCTGAACTCAGAGGAGATCTTGATGAGTTGCACACGCGCTTCGACAAAGTTGAAGAAGACACTCAACAAACCAATGCTGATGAAACCAATAGGCGTTAAAAAAAACTCACCTAGGAGAAGTAGACATGTTAGGGATGCTGAACTAGATGATTTTACAAGTCCTCTAGTGGAAGTCGTAGGAGAACTGAAAAAAATCAGGAAGACCGAGAACCTAGGACAAGAACCAATGGCCCTAGTACTAGAACTGATGATCTAGGTGGTCTTAAACTTAAAATCCCTGATTTCTGTGGTAAAAATGATCCTGATGCTTTTCTAGAATGGGAAAGAAAGATTGAACTTGTGTTTGATTGCAAAAACTTGTCTGAAAATAAAAAGATTAGGCTAGCAGCTACTGAATTCTTTGGAAATGCAATTAACTGGTTTGATCAGCTTGTGACCAACAGGAGGAGGACCAGAGAAAGGCCTATTGCAACATGGGATGAGCTTATTGCCCTGATGAGAAAGCGTTATGTACCTAGCCATTACCACAGAGATCTACACCAAAGATTGAGACGTCTTACCCAAGGAACTAAGAGTGTTGAGGACTATTACCAGGAGATGGAAACGCTCATGATCAAAGCAGATGCATATGAAGACCTGAAGCAACCATAGCACGCTTTCGAGGAGGTCTTAACCGTGAGATACAAGACATGTTGGAGATGCATGAGTATGAAAGTCTGGAGGAGATGCTTCACAAAGCTATTCAGGTGGAGCAACAAGTCAAAAGAAAAGGATAATCCAGAACACTGTACCCACCAAAAACATCCTACCAAGACAAAGGTAATGCCCCTGCCAGAACAAATAATGATATTAAGACTAATGTCCCTGTTCAAGCTGTGAAGGATCATGCTGTGACAAAGACCACATAGTCCAGAGATGTTAGGTGCTTTAAGTGTCATGGCCTTGGACACTATGCCAATGCTTGCCCGAACCAGAAAGTAATGATTCTTTTGGACATTGGAGAAGTGGAGTCTGAGGAGAAAAAAGAGGAACCTGAACCAGTTCAATCAGAAAGAGAAGCCATTGACCTATCTGTCCATGGAGATTTTATGGTGACAAGAAAGGTTTTAAGTGTTCAGACAAAGTCTAAGGAGCATGAACAGAGGGAGAACTTGTTTCATTCACGGTGTTATGTGAAGGATAAGGTCTGCAGTCTAATCATATATGGTGGAGGTTGCACCAATGTTTCTAGTGAGACCTTAGTATAGAAGCTTGGTTTACAAGTTCAGAAGCACCCGAGGCCATACTCTCTTCAATGGCTCAATGAACAAGGAGAAATCAAAGTTAGTCAACAAGTACTAGTGCCTATAACTATTGGACGGTACCAGGATGATATTCTATGTGATGTTCTTCCTATGAAAGCATGACATATTCTACTTGGGAGGCCGTGGTAGTATGATAAGAAGGCAATTCATGATGGCTATACAAATCATCATATGTTTGTGCATCAAGGCAACAAGATTAATCTAGCACCTCTCTCTCCTCAAGAAGTGCACCAAGATCAGATGCAGCTTAAGCAAAGGAAACAAACTTCAACCGTTGCTGATTAGAATATCAATGCCCAATCTAAAACAGTTAGTAAACCAAATTTCTATGCCAAGACTAGTAATGCTAAGAAAGCTTTGTCTTCTCAACAAGCTTTGATTCTTCTTGTCTACAAAGAAGCTTTGCTAACTTCTTCTGACCTTTCACTGGAGCTTCCAAGTGTTTTGAAAGAACTTTTGCAGGATTATGAAGATGTCTTTCCTAATGAGACACCAGCAGGTTTACCACCAGTTAGGGGAATTGAGCATCAAATTGATTTTGTCCTTGGAGCTACTCTTCCAAACCGACCTGCCTACAGAACCAATCATGTGGAAACAAAAAAGTTCAAAGACAAGTTGGCGAACTCATGAGAAAAGGGTACATAGGGAAAGTATAAGTCCATGTGCCGTTCATGTGCTACTTGTAACAAAGAAGGATGGCAGCTAGAGGATGTGAGTTGATTGCCGAGCAACCAAATAAAAGTTAAGTACATACATCACATTCCCAAACTTGATGACATGCTAGATGAGCTACATGGTTCTAGTATCTTTTCTAAGATATATTTGAAAAGTGGCTATCATCAGATTAGGATGAAGGAAGGGGATGAATGGAAAACCGCCTTTAAAGCAAAACTAAGATTGTATGAGTGGCTTGTGATGCCCTTTGGACTGACTAATGCACCTAGTACTTTTATGTGGTTGATGAATCATGTAGTTAGGTCTTTTATAGGAGTTTTGTTGTATTTTACTTTGATGATATCCTTATCTATAGCAAAAACCATCCTGATCATGCTCAACACTTTAAATCTATCTTAGATGTGCTTAGAGAAGAAAAGCTTTATGCTAACTTTGAGAAAGGCTCTTTTGGAACAAATAACTTGGTTTTTCTTGGATTTGTTGTAGGAGCAGAAGGCATTAAAGTGGATGAGCAGAAATTGCAAGCCATTAGAGATTGGCCAAGTCCCAAACCCGTGGGAAAAGTTATAAGATTTCATGGTCTTGCCAGTTTCTACAGAAGATTTTTCAAATACTTCAGCACAATTGCAGCCCCTCTTACTGAAGTCATCAAAAAATACGTTGGTTTCAAGTGGGAATAGGCACAATAAGATGCATTCTAAGCATTGAAAGGAAAGTTAACTAATGCCCCTCTTCTTGTACTCCCTGATTTTAGCAAAACCTTTGAAATAGAATGTGATGCCTCAGGAGTTGGTATTGGTGATGTTTTGATGCAGGACAAAAGGCCTATAGCTTATTTAAGTGAGAAGCTAGGAAGAGTCACAGTCAACTACCCTAAATATGACAAGGAGCTTTATGCTTTGGTGAGGGATTTTCAAACGTAGAAACACTATCTATGGCCTAAGGCGTTTGTTGTGCACACTGATCATGAGACTCTAAAACATCTCAATGGACAGCACAAACTCAACAAAAGGTATGCACATTGGGTAGAGTTCATAGAAACATTTCCTTATTTCATTAATTAAAAAATGTAAGGAAAATGTAGATGTTGATGCTATGTCTAGGAGGTATGTTCTTCTTAGTACTCTTGATACTAAGTTTCTAGGATTTGGACAAATAAAGGAACTCTATGCCACTGATCTTGAATTCAAGGAACCTTATCATGCATGTTCAAAGATTGCTTTTGGAAAATACTTTAGACATGATGGTTTTATGTTCCATGGAGGTCATTTGTGTGTTCCTAATTGCTCTTTGAGAGACTTACTTGTCAGGGAAGAACACGGTGGTGGACTCATGGGACATTTTGGAGTGGCTAAGACTCTTAAGGGTGTTGGGAATGTCCTGAAATCTACCGTACTATCTCTAGAAAGTATGATAAATTTGATTAAGAATCTCAAAAAACCTAAAAGAAATCGCATTAATCCGATTGAAAAGCCATCGGTGTGCGATTTGGACACTTGTGTCGATCGACGAGGGGGCGATATCGGTTGATATGCATATCGGATCGATTGTGTCGCTGACCCGAAGACCCGATTGACCCGAGTTGATACACGCTAGTATCGATCGACATGAAAGACTCATATCGATCGATACGAAGGCGATGCCCATGTCGATCGACGAGGGAGCGAGGTATCGGTCGATATCGATCGATCCGATTGACATCTCGCGGTCCTGATGACCCGATTGACCCGAGCTGATATTCGCTAGTATCGATCGACATGAAAGACTCATATCGATCGATACGAAGGCGATGCAGATGATCCGCGAGTAGCCAATCGGTTCAGCCGAGCTTCGTGGTTCATCTTTCCCTAAACCGAGACAATGAACCGATCAATCCGATTGTGGTTCATTGTCTACTTTAGCCAGAACCGCAAGTTAGGTCAAAATTGGCTAAAACACAAGGTGTTTCTTCCCGGTTTTGGACTTAACTAAACCGATCCAATTTAATTGGTGGTTCAAGCGGTTAACCCAAATCGCGGTTTACTGGAAATAATTTTATTTCTGGTTAAACCGGATTGAAATTCATAAAATTGAATTTTAACCTAAACCGAAGGCTGGTCTAAGTTTGATTTGGTTGGACCAAATAATTTAGAGCTGGTCTGGTTTAGTAAATAACCGATGGTTTTGATAGTTAATTTGGTCTTGGACCAGAATTAATAAACCGGATCGGTTATGTCAAATTATTGGGCCAGCTGGAATTCTATGGTCTTGGGCCAAGAATTGGGCCTATAATTTATGACCCAACCCAAAATATTTAATGAAATATTTAAATTAGAAATTTCTAATTTTAGTAAGTTACTAAATTTAGAAAGTTTCTAAAATAAGAAAGTTTCCCAAAATAGTAATCTTCTATTTTTGGAAATAAAACTTAAAATCCTCAAAAACAATATCAAGCTTGGATGTCTTTCCAATCTTGTCAGCTACTTAACGCTTACTTGATTACAGATATGGCTTACAGTGTGAGGTGTCTGTTTTCGCGTAAGTAAAGTAGTATATAGTCACTGATTTCATTGGGAGTCCCAGATTTCAGTGATTATTTGACTGTAAGAGATTGGTTTCCTTGACTGGGCCATCGGGAGTCCCGGGCCTTGAGACATCTGGTGAATTTGGGCCTCGGGTCCAATTCACAACCGAGAGTTATTGGTTATAACTGGCTGTGTGTATGCCTACCAAGTAAAGCTAATTCCGGGTGACGGCCAGTGGCCCACTTTGGATTTAGCTGAACATGGGTCTCGGAATCATTGCATTCTTATGAGGTTAAACAAAGAAATTTTGAATGCAATGCGAGTTTTCTTATAAGTTGTTAAGATTACTCTTTTATGAACTTAATAACTAAAACTCTATTTATCTCTAAATTTCAGCTATGACAAGCACAAACAATCAAAACACTTTCTCGATCCGGTATGTCCTTGAGATGGACAAACTGAACGGATCAAATTTCTTGACTTGGTCGCGGAACCTGAGACTAGTTCTCAGGCATGAGAGAAAGGACTATGTCCTTGAGAAAGCTCTCCCCGAGAGGATCGGATCCAAAGCCAGTCATGCAGTATATAATGCTTGGAATAAGCATTATAATGATGCGGTAGATGTGCGTGGTCTGATATTGGCTACCATGGACTCAGAGTTGCGGAAGCAATATGAGAACATGGAGTCGCCAATAGAGATGATCAGCAGCCTGAAATTAAGATTTCAGGAGCAGGTAAGAGTGGAGAGATACCAGTTGGTTAAATCTCTCACTAGCTGCAAGCTACCGATGGATCATCCAGTAAGTCCTCATATCAGTAAAATGATGGGTTACATTGATAACCTGAGGAAACTGGATTATCCAGTTAGCCAAGAATTGGCAACTGATATCATTCTGCAGTCACTGCCGTCAAGCTATGATAAGTTCGTAAGGGACTATATCAAGAAAGGCTTAACGAAGACGTTGACTGAACTGCATGACATGCTCAAGACAGTTGAGCCGAACGTGAAGAGTACCCTGTACAATCTCATGAATGAGAAGGGTAGGTTTACTAAACCTAATGTTGACAAGGGTGAAGACAAAGTTGTCCAGATTTTAAATCATGGCAAGCGTGTGTCTTCTGAGCCCGAGTCAGATACCTCTTACGTTGGTAAGTGCTGCTACTGTAAAGAGACTGGGCATTGGAAGAGAGATTGCATTAAATTCATGGAAGATTATGAGGAGTTGAAGTTGATGTATGAAACTACTTCCTCAGGTATTCATGTTATTACTTCAAGTTATACCTTATAGGTATTGGATACTGGTTGTGGCACTGATATTTGTTATAATATGCAGAGCCTGAGCAACAGTAGAACGTTGAAGGAAGGGCAAGTGGAACTGCGTGTCTGGAAGGAGCTTGGGATGCTGCCTCAGCCATAGGGTTTTCACTTGTAGATGCCTTTGAGGCTTGGTTTTATTAAGTAATTGCTACAATGTACCTGCTTTAAGCAGAGTTGTCTTTCATTTTCTTGTAAGAATTTGAATGTTTTTCGTTTTGATAAAAGACAAGTTTTGTTCTTTTGATCTTAATGAAATGATAATTGTAGCACCCTATTCAAGGAATGGGTTTTATATCTTAAACCATAGAGTGCCTAAAATATAACATAAATACCGCAATTGGTTTAAATCTGATGAATTAAACCTGATTTTTCTTGGCATAAATGTTTTAGTCACATAGAGTAAGTCGGATTCAGAAACCCCATAGTTATGGACTTTTGGGCTCATTTGAATGGATATCTTATGAGACTTGAATTCTTCTTACTGGACCAAATCACAAAGGGCCCATCTTAGCCGAGCTAGAGAAAAGCCCAAAGTCTTATTGGACATTGGACATACTCATGTATGTGGTCCGATGAGCAGTAATGCCAGAGAAAATTTCATGTACTTCATTGTCTACTGATTACTTCAGTGAGTGTGACTGTGTTCATTTGATGAGACACAAGTCGGAATTCTTTGACATGGTCGAAAGAGTTCCAGAATGAAGTATAGAATCTGAATGACAGAAGTATTAAGACTCAAGTATTAAGAATCTGGATTAGATCACGAGTGAGAATACTTAAGTCATTGATTGTGTGATCATCTGAATGAGTGTGAAGTCGTTTCACAGCTCACTTCTCCTGAAAACCTAGAGGTGATTCTGTGAGAATGAATCAGATCTTATTAGAAATGATTAAAGATGAGTCACACGAATCTTCCATGATATTCTCTAAGAATAACGCTCTAGAAATATCTAAGTTTACGCTGAAATAGTTCCACCAATATCAGTTGAAAGACACCACGTAAATGTGGATTGGAATCGATCCAAATTCGTCTTTACTGAGTATTTGTAATTGTACTACTTCGCTGGTTGTCCTAGGGAAACCAAGGCTTGTTACTTTTACGTCTGTTCTGTTTTCTAAGAAGGGAAGTTACTTTCCAAGAAGAACAGTGGGAGTAAAAGTATAACTCGAAGAAATTCGAGAAATACAGGAGGCTGCTCAACCTGTTGAGGGAGAGCAGCGGATGGATTTACAGATTTCTGTAGAATCTACACCTGTAGAGCCTGAAGTTCGCAGATATGAATGAATCAGTCACTAATCCGAGAGTGATTTCTCATCATTAGTTGAACCTGATGATCATTGAAAGTTCGCATGATCTGATGATCATTGAAAGCGACGAATCTGCGAAATTCAAAGAAGCGAAAGTGAGCCTGGACTCCGAAAAATTACATTTTGTGTAAGTTAGCTTCATTGATCCATTCATGGATGGAAGCAAACATATCGGAGTTGGAATCTTCGTTCTGTTGAAGTAGTCAAGGTTTTGACTTGAACAGGAACGAAGCGGAACTGTGCGTTTACTAAAAGATAAGTGGGAGCAATATTGCAATTCTCATAGTGTATGTCGATGACATACTGATTCTCGAATATAACGTCCCAATGCTGCAGTCGGTAAAGGACTGGATTGGGAGTTGGTTTTATGAATGATATGAATAAAGCCACGAAGTTCTTGGATTTTGGATCTAAAGATAGAGATCCAAAAGAGCTGGTAGGACAAAGTCAGGATTCTTAAATTGACAAAGTCCTACACGTAATCAGCAATCCAAGAAGGGTTTTATGCCAATGTCACATGGCAATTCATTAAGCGAGATATAGTGTCCTGCGATATCTGCTGAGCTTGAATGCATGGATAGGATTCCATATGCGACGGCAATTGGATCTATCATGTATGCCATGACACGTACTTGTTTTGATGTTGCTTTAAAGTTAAGCAAGACAAGTAAAGACCAGTCAAATCCAGCAAAGAATCACTGGATTGCCGTAAAGAATATTCTGAAGCATTTGAGGAATACTTAGGATAAGTTCTTGATTTACGGAGAAAGTGAGGTGCTACAAGTCGATAGAGTCTGAAAGGCAAGTTTCCAATAGACAAAGATACTTCCTGGTCACAGTCCGGCTATATCTTGTGTCTATCTGGCGGTGCAAGGCACTGTAGCTGACTCCATGACTTAAGCTGAACATTTCGCAGCTTGAGAAGCGGCGAAAGAGGTTGTTTGGAAAGTAGAGTTCATCACTGAACTAGATTTGATTCCCAGCGTAGTTAAGACTAGCTGCACATCAAAGGTCCAAACACCTTGAGGATAGGTATAACCTATTCCGCGAGATAAATGACAGAGGTGTTAAGTAGATAAGCAAGTTTCATCAAATGAGAATGTTGTTAATCTATTAACAAAGCCACTCCTTATGCCTAAGCACGAGTCGCGGACTGTAGCTGTAGGATGAGTGAAATTAAGATGTAGTCTTAATTTCAGTGGGAGTTTGTAAAGGGCTTTACTTAGTTATTTTGAATGGTTCATGAAATCATAGCATTTTATGTTTGTGAAATCTAATGATTTCTGGATTATTTTAACTGTGATATAAATAATCGTTCCAAAATGATTCATGTCATTATATATGGGCCATCGAAGTACATGAGTAGACTTGATCCTGAAACCCCATATTTAACGAAGTGACATAAATCATAGTGTCCATAGTCGAAGGTTGTTGAAATTGGAACACCGACAACCTGTTGAGACTAGATTGTGTTGAGACTTATGACCAAGTTTCGAGGGGTCATAGATGCGCGGCATCAAAGTCGACACATAGGTATATGTAGGGGAGCATATGACCGGACATGGCCCGCTAATGAGAACTCTGCAAGATATTAATATTTGTGTCATAAGAAGTTCTCATATACGACTATAGAGTATAGTCCTTAGACCTGAGTTCGCATGCATGTGGCTGCACATGGAGTAATGCGCTTTGATCATTGTCTAACGCTGTTTCGTAACTGGGAGCTATACGGACCTTGGTTGGGTGTATTATGAATTGTGTAGTTCATAGTGATGGAACAAGACGGGATTTGTCCCTGCCGTTTAACGGAGGTAATATCTCTAGGCCAATCGGAGACTTGATAGCTGGTAAGAGAGTGGCCACTCCCAAACGGACTTGCCCAAGTCGTTTGCATTGTCAGTATCAAATCTGGTCCGATAAACATGGTCTGGCTATATAAGGATGACACGCATCTTGCCTTATGCCAGATCGAGATATTAAGACAAAAGGACTAGGGAATGTAGGATTCCAGTACAATCGGAAGATTGTTGGGAATGTCCTTTGTAGGATTCCAGTACAAGTGGGAGATTGTTGGGAATGTCCAGAAATCTACCGTACTATCTCTAGAAAGTATGATAAATGTCGAGATCAGACATAAGTCATAAATACTGGGTGATCATGATGACTTGCTAGAGTCCGCTCTTGATCTATAAGTTTAGGACTTATTACCAGTATTGTATGATCCCAAAGGGTCACACACCATAGCTAACGGGAAAGTTAACATGGAATGAATACGGTAAGATGCAAGGCATTTACTATATTTGTGCAGAGAGTTGGGCCGTTAGTTTAATCACTTGGGCCCATATCGAGAGAAATGACTTGTGTCGATCGACACAAGTGTATGTGTCGGTCGACACAGTTGCGAAACCGAGACATCGGTTTAGGTTTATGACAGAGTCGATATTTATTGGAGTTGTCTCAGAATTTCGACTCTAACAGTGAGCGACCTAAAACGTGAGCCGTCTCTCTTCTCTCTCTGATCAATCCATTACTTTGGTCTAGCAACCATCCCGGCTTGTAAGAGTGTGGATACTGAAGGAGGAACAGGCATCTGATCTGTTCTAGCTGATCTCATCATTACCATCCATCAATCCGCTGCAATCTGAAAGGTAATGTCCAGGTTTGTTTATGATTCAGTTACGAGAACCTAGATCTGAGTTATATGTGCTAGGTTGCAATCTGTTAATTGAACCATGAACACACATATAATCCTACAAAGGGGATGCATGATCACTTCTTCTGGTCACATTTGAAGAATGACGTGGAGAAAGTGTGTGAAAGATGCGTGACTTGCAAGCAATCTAAGGCCACTTCTTAACCCACAGGTTTGTACACTCCTTTACCTATTACCTCTTAACCGTGGAATGATGTATCCATGTACTTTGTGTTAGGCTTGCCTAGGACTAAGACTAGAAAAGATTCAATCTTTGTGGTTGTGGATAGCTTTATTAAAATTGCACATTTCATTCCTTGTCATAAAATTAATGGTGCTTTGCACATTGCTGATCTGTTCTTTAAGGAATTTATTAGACAACATGGCATGCCTAAATCAATCGTTTCTGATAGAGACACCAAGTTCTTAAGCTATTTCTGGAAAACTTTGTGGTATAAGTTAGTAACTAAGTTGTTGTTTTCAACTACTTGTCATCCTCAAACTGATGGACAAACTGAAGTAGTGAATAGAACTTTGTCCACAAACTGATGGACAAACTGTAATTAAAAAGAATATGAGAACTTGGGAAGAATGCTTGCAACATGTAGAGTTTGCTTATAATCATTCTGAGCATTCAGGTACTAAGTACTCTCCATTCGTAATCGTGTATGGTTTTAATCCTTTGACTCCTATGGATCAAATGCCTCTTCCTATAAGTGAAAGAATAAGTCTTGATGGAAAAAGGAAGGCTGGGGTTGATGAAACAGATTCATGCAAAGGCTACAGCAAACATTGAGGAGAAAACAAAGAAGTATGCAAATGATGCAAACAAAGGAAGGCGCAAGCTGGAGTTTGAAGTTGGAGATCAAGTATGGATATACTTGAGGAAGGAACATTTTCCAGCAGAAAGAAAGTCTAAACTCTTGCCAAGGATTGATGGACCATTAATCAAAAAGATCAATGCCAATGCATATCAGCTTGATCTACAAGGTAAGTACAAGGTTTCTCCAAGTTTCAATGTTTCTGATCTCACTCCTTTTCTTGTAGATGAACCGGATTTGAGGAAAAATCCTTTTCAAGGGGGAGGTTATGATCTGATCATGGAAGGAGAGCTTGTACCTAGTCAGGAATCAAAACTTGTAGCTAAGGATCAGCCTAAGGGCAATGACGATCTAAACAAAGGCGAGCTGTTCGAGGTCGGATCGGTCGAAGACAAAGTGGTCGAGCTGGTCGAGGACGAGCTGGTCGAATACCAGCTGTCGAGCGAGCATGGTCGAGAACATGACCCATGGACAAAAATGCAAATCAAGGATGATCTGCACATTCCAACTGGACCAATCACAAGATCTAAGTCCAAGAAACTCAGAGAAGCTGTGCAATCCCTTTTGTCTGTGCAAAACTTAAGATGGTCAAGGGAGAAGAAGACTTGGGATGGCCGTTTTATTTAGGCACACACTTTGCAACAAATGACCACGCCCTTGTGAATGGCCCACTGCCAAATGGAGTAACAAAGTCTTGAAGCCCAATATGCCTTAGTAAAATTCGCAACCAAAAGATGGCGACCAAAAAGTGGAAGTTCGGTGGTCACATGTTTATGGTCAAAGTCTTTGGTCTTTGATCTTAAGTAGTTATTTCTTTTTATTTTTCCAAAGTGTTTGACTGGTTTTCTTCATGCAAACTCTAGTCTCTTTATGTACTTTTGAAAACCAGAAGCAATACAACCTTTTTCGCCTTTTCATCTTTGATCTTTTGAGAGTTTCTCTCTTTTTGTTGATTGGTGCGTCATATCCAACCAACAACCCCCAATTTTGGACCTGTGTGTAATATCATGCAGGAGAAGAGGCTGGGAACATCAAGGACCATCCAAAATCCTTATGCGACCCATTCACTCCACATGCCTTGGACCGGTGCTAGTAGTCGAATCGTGAGGATTATCCCTTTCATACCATCCTAAGAGTATCAATCCGTGGGATTATCACATCAACCTGAGTTCTAGACTGCTCTCAACCAACCAACCGTAGGAGAAGAAGCGCATATTAGAGAATACACATGAGCAATGTTATAATTCTTTGAAAATGTATTAACAGGTTTACTTGTTTTCCTGATCTCGCTGAAGGTAGCTTCCAACTGCCATTGAGAGAGATGTCCCTTAGTATAGATGCATGCAAGATGGCTCGCCTAAAGGAAGGTTCAAGCTCGAAGGCAGTGTTGAGGTTCCTCAGAGGCGATTAATTATCCAGCGAGAAGTAAGTATCTGCTCCATTTCCCACCTTTACCTTGATCCAATCATAGCCAATATGCCTCATCCATATAAGTTTATTTATTAACCATGGATGCTTTGCTTTTCTTTTACTTTCCAGAGATTGCTAAGACAACAGGAAAATATTTCTTTTTTAACTAGCTAATCCAACTAGAGGCACAACATAAAAACATAAGCCAAATCAATTTGATAGATGACGCCATATTCCATGTAATTAGATATTTCAATTCTAGTCTTAAAACTAGTTTAGGTTTAGCAATTGATGACCAAGAAGCTCTAGCCGAATACGTCTGATCAGTTTGACCAATCCATATAAAGCTATTGCATATGGAGTTTATTTCTTTGATGATCGATTTAGGAAAGATAAAGCTTGAACACCAGAAATGAGTGATACCATTAATAACCTTCTTAATCAAGAGAAGTCGCTATGTGAAGTATAGAAAAATTGTTTACAATCTTTTCGTTTTTGATCAAACCAAAAGAAGCTGAAAGAAATATGACAAAATGCTTCTAGCTAAGAGATAACAAGAAGCTAAAAAGGAGGTACAAAAGAGAAAAGAAGATCATCTCTATATGGGCATGCTTGATACGTCAATCCATCTAGTGGATATAGCTTCATTGGCAAGGTCGAGAGACATCAGCCAATGCAGGACTTCTTTGTGAATGATTCTTGCAAGATGAGTAAGACTGTGGTTCGGCCTTTGCTGGCGCCTACCATTTCTTTCTCTACAAACCCAGTAGAGAGTTGTTTGGAATGACATCCGAGCTAGGATAGAGTCTAGTTTTTGGAGCTTGTTACTCTCTTCAGATGCTGCACCGTGATATCCCAATCTGCATTTATTCTTGTGCCCAGGATCTTGGTCATGAGAAATCTCCACACTGTAAACAATATGGGCATGCAAAGAACAAGTGATCCCTTGTTTCATTGAGATCACCACATATAGTACACCCTTGGAGGTCTCCCCAAGCTTGAGTTCTATCTCCAGTTTGTAATCTATTTTAGAAGGATAGCCAAGTAATGAAGGTTTGGCGTGGAACTGCTTCTGGAAACTAGACAAGTGTGAACCAAGGAAACTCTTGTCTATGCAATCGGATTTTGTGCCAAGTTTTCTTAGTAGTGAATCTGGTTTCGTACTTGTCGTCACTCTGTTTCCAGACCGCATAGTTCTCTCCATTAGCAGGTGTTGGAGGCAGATATGAACGGATTTGATCCAGACCATGTTACATTAATTGACCCCTACACCGCCTTAATATCCCTTAATAGATTGAAGAAGAGGAGCGGAGTTTAGATTAGTGAGTTTTTTGGAAGTAAGAGGTACTCCGAGGTAGCAAATGAGGAGACTATCATGGGAGAGGCCAGTAGAAGAGCTGATCAATTTCGACTCTTGAGAAGTGAGATCGCAGGAAAACAATGCGGTTTTAATGCTTATAGATAAACCCGACATTGCCACAAATTCCGTTAGAACTTTTAGTGTGTTCTAAACAGATGAGAGAGTTCCTTCCACAAAAATTAGTAGGTCATCTGCAAAACACAAATGTGTCAACTTAAAAGCCTCACAGTCCTTATGGTACTTGATTTTCCCTCCTCTGTTTCACGATTTAACATTATTGATAAACAGCTCATTGCCATAACAAACAAGTATGGAGAAAATGGATCTCCTTGCCTTATTCCCCTCCTTCCTGTCAAGTATCCTTGGATCCATCCGTTGAAACCAACCAAGTAAGAAGGAGTAGAGATGCAAGAGTTCAGCCATTTTAAGTAAGCTTCAGGAATCTCAATACCTCTAAGAATGGCCATAGTCAATTCCCATATGTACTGTCAAAGGCTTTAGTTATATCGACTTTTATAGCAATCCTCTTAGGCCCTTTACCTTTGTGGTAAGCGTTGAGAATATCTACAGCTAGGATAGTGTTCTCAATGAGCAGACGTCCCTTGAAAAATGATGTTTGATTGGGGAGGATCAACTCCAAAAAGATCAGTTTAAGTTTGGAAACCAAGATCTTGGAGTTATTTTTATAGATCGTGTTGCAGCATGAAATTGGCATGTAATCTGAGATAGATGTTGCACCTATCTTTTTTTGAATGAGAGAAAAATCGGTTGAGTTGACGCCATATGAGATGAAGCCATAAAGATATAAGGCTCCTATTGATTGCATAGTCTCAAGAACAATGATGTGCCACACAGCCTTGAAGAAACTCGAGGAAAACTCGTCGAGATTATATATTTAAAAGGATTCAGACGAAATATAGTCTTCACAATAGTTTTAGGAGAAGGTAGAGCTGCGAAGACTTGTTTTGAAGAGGCAGAGCATCGAAAGTCAGTCAAGCTTTGGATCCGAAGAGGCGAGATGACGATATGGGGCAAAATATAAAGGAGCGAGGATGTTCGTGAAGTGTTGAATAGCAAGATCACTCATCTGTTGAGAATCCGAGACCGTGATGCCTAATGGAAGAATGAAAATTCAGATAGAGTTGAAAGCAGCCCTTGCGACGCGTGATCTGAAATAGAAGGAAGTGTTTGCATCGCCTTCTCTCAAACATTGTTTTAAAAAGATAAAACATTGTTTCTTCAGTCTATAGCCATGATGTCTCAACCGTCCGGGAAAAATCTAGGTGTTTAATTAGGAAGTCTAAAATTTTGAAAGGGCAAGTGCCAATCTGCATAATAGGGTAGGCAAGATCAAGGAGGGCAGGACAATGATCAGAAAGTTTCCCGGGGGAAGAAAATTGGTTGAGCTAAAGGGTTGATATATAAGCTAGTGGGAATTGGTCAGAAGGCGATCAAGTTTATTGGCAATCAAATGAGCGGGTTGGTTATTAAACCAAGTTAATCAAGGCCCTTGGTAACAAAGGTCGTTGACATCGAGCTGGTGGAAACCATCCTTGATCTCAATCATAGCATTAGTGATTCTGTTTAAAGAACTTTGAGAATCTTCAAAATGGATAAATTTATTGAATTCACCGGCAATAATCTAAGGCGAGGAGTGGAAATTGAAGTTTTGATGAAACTGGATGAGCTCAACGTACAAGTCGGATCTTTCTTCAGATAGGTTGGAAGCGTAGACAGAGTTGTATGTGAAGGGTGGTGGTAGTGGCGGAGCGACGCGGTCTCGATCATGACAGAAAAGAAGCACAATGTTCATCTTGGTCGCAAATGTGACAAGTCGGAATCTGTGTCAATGCGGCGGTGGTTGATATGCTCGGCCAAACAACCGACACCGAGTAAAATGAAACACACGTGGCACCACAGGCAAAGAACGAAGAATCCAATGCGTCAGACTGGTGGTCGAATAGCAAGTGGTGGTAGCTCCCATATCCCGAGAATGTACTTGATCGCCATGTCATCGGGGATGAATATCGGTGGTGCGCATGCTGTTGACGGTGGTACTCCGAATGTAGCTGTATCAAAAGATGGCTATGGAATGGGTGGAACGGTAACGGGCTCGGCACCGGTAATCAAATACTCCGGAATAGGCTGCAAAATATGGGAACACTTCGCAAGAAGGAAGTATGGACCTGGACTAGCTGCAGTAGATCTAATGGATTCAAGGTCATCAATGCTGATGCCGCTCATCTTATCGTCGCACCCACACACACACCAATCCTCCTAGGATAACTCTGCTGTGTGACTGCAAAAAACACCAAATGATTAGCACATTCCTAATAAATTTTTTAATATACCCATTTCCCTGGTTTGACGGACGCGACTCAGATTCCTAATGGTTGCATTGGCGACACATTTTGACTCGATAAAACATTGAAAACATTGAAATACCGGAATTTTTGAACCAATGACGAACCATGCTCTGATACCACCTTTTGTAACACCCCCTTCCTGTTTTCCGCTGACCGACGAGCTGACCGGCCAACAATCAAACAAGAGCCCGAGCAGTCATACGAGAAGAGTTTGTCACAATACGAAGCTAGAGACAGTCCAGTTTGAGTCAATGGCTCGAACCAAACCATCCTTGATTCCGTTTACCTCGTTTCCATGATACAAAGATTTTCAACTTGTACCGTTTCCACGAATTGTGCTCGGTTCGGACTAAACCGTATATCAGGGAATTATTCCATTTTTAATACTTTAAAATCGTAAAATTTATTCATAGCAATATACGGTCTAATACAAATTATTTAATTGGGCCCATAAAATCCGAAACCGAAAGTAATGTCAAAATGTGTAAATAGACCAATGCCAAATGCCAATCCGAACCTATTCCGAGTGCCCTACGCGTCCGCCGAGCTATTGCAAAAAACATAAAAAAAAGTCTAATGAGCAATCTAAGATTACCCAGTGAGACGGCTCCCAACTAAAGGCTGCTAATAATCTAATAATCCCACCCAAACCCAAAATAACAATCAAGTACAATAGCTGATCACGTGCTACCAAGACGTGATGATCTCCACAACACACAAGCATTCAAATAACACCACGATCATCAACAAAGGAAATCGAGAACACTGCGGCACATGCCATCGATTAGACTCGATCTACACTAAACACATCTCTAACACAATCTCCACACCATCTGGGTCCACTATGAGAACTCGGTAACTTCCACAGGAACACTTAGCTACCCCACGGTAACTAAAACCTCCCACGACTCCTAGACGAAAACACGAAGTCCTACGACTAGGACACCGTTCTCTGTCCATTGATACGCGGTGACTCGGGTTACCCCTAGATAACCAAAGCTTCCATGCAGTCCGGCCCTAGGACGCGACCCCGTATTCTCCGGACCACACACCTACCGGCGTCACTCAGTAGGTTAACACCATAACCAAAATCACCACCCGAAGGTACGTGAACCGATCAGGTCACTATCCGAGGATCCAATCCGGTCGGAAGTACCGGAACGCCATTTTTAGACTTGCGGGATCCAATGCACCCTATAGAGTCCTAATAACAACAACGTAAACAACCAGACTCGTTGGGACTCTATCACAAAATACCAACAAGGTCAAATAAGACTATTATCTCAATCCTCAGTCGATCCCGTCCCGCAAGTCCTATCACTAACCTCCACATCACCCGACCTTACCCAGACATACCTGGTTTCACACCCGAGTAAGTCTCTACCAGTACAGTCTACTTGGCCCAACACCGAAGTAGATAACAATCAAGCAATCAACAGTCTACTCGGCCCAACACCGAAGTAGATACACAATCACATAATCAACAGTCTACTCGGCCCAACACCGAAGTACAACTCTACAATCAATAATCTGTTGGAAAGTTTAGACTCTTGGTTCAATTCTCAGATTAGTTGAACCTACTAAACATGCATTAGATCTAGGTGTTCTTATTTAGAAACATATGATCTCACCTTTTACCTGTTTGTTTGCAGCGGAATTGAGAACAGGTCAATGATCAGGGAGATACACCGAGAGATGGATCCTCCAGAGGCTCACACACGCAATCACCGGAAATTGGCTGCTAGACCACAAGGAGGCTGGCGCAGAGAGAGGAGAGGGGCGCGGCTAGGGTTGGGTTAAGGGAGAAGAGAATTGGCTTTTAGTCATTTAAAAGCCTTCTCTTTCCCTTTTGGGCTTTTGGGCCCAATCTGATTAAATTCCATTTAATCAGACCCATTAGTCTTTCTCTCTTAGTACGACAAATGCCTAGCACTTTTGTCGTACTTCTGCTAAGCCGTTCCAACATTATTTCCTGCTAGCTTAAGCGTGTGACCCATATGGGATCATACAATAAAGGCAATAAGTCCAAGACTTATAGATCATGAGCGGACTCTAGCAAGCCATCATGACCCCCAGCATTGTATGACTTATGTCTGATCACTGACATACTCTTACGTTATAGAGACAGTACAGAGATTGCTGGACACAATTCCAACAATCTCCCACTTGAACTGGAATCTCTGTATTCATAATCCCTTTCGTCTCAATATCTCGATTAGTCATAAGGCAAGATTAGTGTCATCCTTATAAAGCCTAATCTTGTTCATCGGACTCTGATTTGATACTGACAATACAAACGACTCGGGAAAGTCCGTTTGAGCATGGCCATGCGTTTTCCAGTATTCAAATCTCCGATTGGCCTAGAGATATTCACTCCATTTATATTGGAGGGACAAATCCCATCTTGTTCCATCACTGTAAACTACTCATTTCATGATGTACCCAAACAAGGTCCTTATAGCTATCGCAGAACGATAGCGTTAGACAATGATCAAAGTGCATCAGTCCATATGCAGTCACATGCATGCGAACTCAGGTCTAAGGACTATACTCTATAGTCGTAGTAAGAATCTCTTATGACACAGATATAAATATCCTGAAGAGTTCTTATTAGCGGGTCTTGTCCGGTCGTATGTTCCCAACATACACCTATGTACTGACTTTGATGCCGAGCATCTATGACACACTGAGACTTTGTCATAAGTCACGTACCAATCCAATCTTACACGGTTGTTGGTGTTCCAATTTCAACAACCTTCGACTAGGGACAGGATGATATAAAACATTTATCAAATATAGGATCTCATGATCAAGCTAAATGACTTCGATGACTCAAGATCAAATCATTTACTTCGATGACCTATAAAATGGTTCATATCATTTTGGAACGATTATTTCATCACAGTTAAAATAATCTTGAAATAATAATTTCATTAAAACATAAATAATAATGTTTTACAAGAACATATCAAATAACTAAAATAAAGCTCACAAAACTCCCACTCAAATTTAGATTACATTTCAATGTTTCTAATGCCTACAGCTTCAGTCAGGAACTCGAGCTTAGGCCTTGGGAGTGGCTTTGTCAACGGATCAGCGACATTATCATCTGTCGGAACTCGGCTGACCTTGACTTCCTTTCTATTAATGATGTCACGTATCAAGTGATATCTTCTTTGAACATGCTTGGATTTCTGGTGTGATCTTGGTTCCTTTGCCTGAGCTATAGCACCATTGTTGTCACAAAATAGTGCCAGAGGCTCAGCCGCATCTGGTATCACACCTAGTTCCATAATGAACTTTCGAATCCAAACAGCTTCCTTCGCTGCTTCTGAGGCGGCGATATATTCAGCTTCTGTAGTGGAATCAGCAACGGTGTCCTGCTTGGAGCTTCTCCAACTTACTGCACCGCCATTCAGACAAAAGACATAACCGGACTGTGACCGGAAATCATCTGTGTCTGTCTGGAAACTTGCGTCTGTGAATCCACTGACTTTAAGCACATCACTTCCACCGTACACTAAGAACTTATCCTTAGTATGTCTTAGATACTTCAAGATGTTCTTTACGGCAATCCAATGGTTTTCACCTGGATTTGACTGGTATCTACTCGTCATGCTCAATGCGTAAGCAACATCAGGACGAGTACAGATCATGGCATACATGACAGATCCTATTGCAGATGCATAAGGAATATTCTTCATGCGCTCAAGCTCAGCAGCCGACGTAGGGCTCTGCTTCTTGCTTAGCGTCGTGCCATGTACCATTGGCGTGAAGCCCTTCTTGGAATCTTTCATGCTGAATCTTTGTAGGACTTTGTCAATGTATGAGTCTTGACACAAGCCTATCAGCCTCTTAGGTCTATCCCGATAGATCCTAATTCCAAGAACGTATGCGGCTTCACCCATGTCTTTCATGGAAAAACAACTTCCAAGCCAGTCTTTTACAGACTTCAGCATTGGAATGTCGTTTCCGAGAAGCAGTATGTCATCAACATACAGAATAAGAAAAACGATTTTGCTCCCACTAGTTTTCTTATACACGCATTGTTCTTCTTCGTTTCTGATAAAGTCAAATTGCTTGATCGCTTCATCAAAACGAAGATTCCAGCTCCTCGATGCTTGCTTCAATCCATAAATGGATTTATGAAGCTTGCATACTTTCCCAGCATTCTTTGGATCTATGTAACCGTCAGGTTGTGTCATATACACATCCTCTTCCAGAATACCATTCAGGAAGGCGGTTTTCACGTCCATCTGCCAAATTTCATAATCATGAAAAGCTGCAGTTGCTAGTAGAATCCGAATAGATTTCATCATAGCCACCGGTGAATAGGTTTCATCGTAGTCCACACCGTGAACTTGTCTGAAACCTTTTGCCACCAACCTGGCTTTATAAATCTGGACATTTCCATCCACGTCAATCTTCTTCTTGAAGATCCATTTGCACTCGATGGCTTTTACACCAACGGGTAAGTCAACCAACGAAAATACTTGGTTGACCGACATGGAGTCCATTTCGGAATCAGTGGCCTTGCGCCACTTAGAGGAATCTGGGCCCATCATAGCTTGATTGAAGTTCGATGGTTCATCACCATCAATGATCAAAAGATCATGACAGTCAGTCACGAGGAATCCCTGATATCTCTCGGGTTCGTGACGGATCCTCCCGGATCTTCGAACTTCAGGTACTACAGGTTCAGGCTCTACAATTTCTTGTAGATCCTCCTGCTGCTCTTCCTCATTAGGTTGAGCAGTATCCTGTTCATCTTGAATTTCTTCAAGCAGTACCTTACTCCCACTGTCTTTCTTAGAGAGAAACTCTCTCTCAAGAAAGTTACAATCCCGGGCAACAAAGATCTTGTTCTCGGAACGTAGATAGAAGTAATAAGCCTTGGTTTCCCGTGGATAACCAATGAAGTAGCATTTATCAGATTTTGGTGTAAGCTTATCTGAGATTAATCTCTTAACATAGGCTTCACAACCCCAAATTCTTAGATAAGACAGCACTGGAGTTTCTCCAGTCCATAATTCATATGGTGTCTTTGCTACTGCTTTTGATGGCGCTCTATTTAGAGTGAACACAGCTGTTAGCAGAGCATATCCCCAAAGGGATATTGGAAGGTCTGTGTGACTCATCATAGATCGAACCATATCCAATAAGGTCCGATTTCTCCTCTCAGACACACCATTCCATTGAGGTGTTCCAGGAGGAGTGAGTTGGGACACGATCCCACACTCTCTTAGATGATCACTGAATTCCTGGCTTAAGTATTCTCCTCCTCGGTCGGACCGAAGAGCCTTAATGCTTTTGCCAAGTTGGTTCTGTACTTCATTTTGGAATTCTCTGAACTTCTCAAAAGATTCAGACTTATGTTTCATCAAATAAACATATCCATACCTACTGAAATCATCAGTGAAGGTAATGAAGTACTGATAGTTTCCTCTTGCATTAGTGGACATTGGGCCACACACATCAGTGTGTATCAGGCCCAATAAGTCACTGGCCCTCTCGTTAGGTTTATTAAAGGGGGCCCGTGTCATTTTGCCCATCATGCAGGATTCGCATTTCTCACATGACTCAAAGTCAAATGAGCCAAGAAGTCCATTCGAATGGAGCCTCTTGATGCGTTTCTCGCTGATGTGCCCTAAACGACAATGCCATAGAAACGTTCGGTTTTCCTCATTAGGTTTAAACCGTTTTGTATTAATGTTATAAATTGGCGCGGATTGATCGAGTATGTAAAGCCCATTCGTAAGAGGGGCAGAACCATAGAACAAATTGTTGCGATTGAAGGAACATAATTTATTCTTAACTGAAAAATCATAACCTTCCAAATCCAACAAAGAAATTGAAATAATATTTCTGCTTATAGCAGGTACAAAATAACAATTATTAAGTTCTAAAATCAATCCCGAAGGTAAAGACAACAAGTAAGTTCCTACAGCTAGTGCTGAAACTTTCGCTCCATTCCCAACTCGTAGTTCCACTTGTCCTTGCTTCAGCCTTCTACTGTTGCTGAGTGCCTGCATATTAGTACAAATATGAGCCCCACAACCAGTATCCATGACCCATGAGGTATTATCAGAAGTAGTTGTATTAACTTCTATAACAAAAATACCTGATGAAGAAGTCTCGAAAGTCTTCTTCTTTAATTCCTTTAGACCTTCCTGGAATTTCTTGCAATCTCTTCTCCAATGCCCCAGTTCTTTGCAGAACCTGCACATGTCAGTTGGCCCAGCCTTGGACTTGGGCTTGGGCTTTGGCGTGTCCTTGTCCACGACTTGGACACCCTTGGCCTTTCCCTTATCCTTAGCAGAAGACTTCTTAAACCCCTTGCCCTTCTGTACCATAAGTACATTGGGGTCCTTGGCGGGTTTCTTCAAGTTGGGCTCTGCAGTCTTGAGCATTCCGTGAAGCTCAGGCAGTGTCTTACTCAAGCCATGCATGTTAAAGTTCAGAATGAACTGATCATAGCTTGCAGGTAAAGACTGCAGAATGATGTCGCAGGCAAGTTCCTGGCTGATTGGGCAGTCGAGTTTGTGAAGATGATCGAGATAACCCATCATCTTCAACACATGAGGACTCACTGCCGCATTCGCAGCCAACTTACAGTCCAAGAGGTTCTTAACTGTCTGGAACCTCTCGGTCCTAGCCTGCTCCTGAAAAAGCGATTTCAGGCTTGCCATGATCTCGATTGGAGACAATACACTTTCGAACTGCTTTTGCAGCTCTGGAGTCATTGTCACCAACATCAGGCAATAAACATCATTTTCATCTGACGAATGCTTTTCCCAAGCATTGTGCAGAGTCCTGGCAGCATTGGCAAGAGGCCTCTCGGGGAGGGGATCTCGAAGGACATAATCCTTCTTCTCCTGCTTGAGGACCAGCCTCAAGTTCCTTGACCATGTCAGGAAGTTCGTTCCAGTCAGCTTCTCCTTTTCGAGAACAGACCGGATCGAGAACGTGTTTTGTGTGCTTGTAGTAGTCATATCTGAAATATATAAATAAAAAGGTTATTAGTTATATGTTCAAAATGATTAATCTTGTATTAAAGTATAATATGATTAATCATGCATTATATTCAATAACCTAAGTTACCCTCAATAGAATATAATGATTCCAAGATCCACATATAACTAAGATCAAAGTGGGCCACTGGCCGTCACCCAACCTTAGCTTATATCGGTAAGCCCTATTTCGGCTAATTATATCCGTGATATAACTCTTGGTTGTGAATCTGGGCCCGAGGCCCAATCCACCCTGATGTCTCAAGGCCCGGGACTCCCGATGGCCTAGTCAAGAAAACCGGACTATACAGTCATGTAATCATTAATGTCTGGGACTCCCAATGACATTTATGAATCACAAACCGTCTTACCCACGCAAAAGCAGACATCCTCACACTGTAAGGCCATGAATGCAATTGAATGGGCTTTGACAGCTGACATAGCCTGGACAAGACATCCAACGCTTGATATTATTTGAGGTTCGTAGGTTTATTAAAATCATTCCCAAAATAGAAGATTACTATTTCGGGAAACTTTCTATTTATGGAAACCTACTATTTTTGGAAACTTTCTAAAATTGGAAACTTTCTAAAACCGGAAACTTTCTAACTTTAGAAACTTCTTTAAAATCCAAAACCCGCAAATTCAGAAACTTCTAATTTTGGAAACTTTCTAATTTCGAAATTTCGGAACTTTATAAAATTTAAAATCGAATTTCATAATTTTATTTTATAAAATAAGTTTTAAATTTAAATCTGAAGAATGACTCAATTAATGGCCCAATTGTTTTAACTTCTTGGCCCGAGGCCCAAGAATTGATCCATGTCCAAAACATGACCCAATTGTCCAATTAATTGACATAACCGGTCTGGTTCATTAAAACTGGTCTAACCAAGTTTCAATTACTACGATGACCACAATTGTCAACCGGTTATTTACTAAACCGGAATTTCTCAATTTATTTGGTCCAACCAAATCAAATTAGAAATCCTGGTTTAGGCACAAAATCCAATTTTTCGACTTTGGATTTCTTATCCCGGTTTAACCAGATTTAATAAGATTATTAAATCTGTTTATTAAACCAGAACGTTGATTTTTAATTAAAATCTTAAACCGAGCCTTGAACCGAACCGAATTAGTCGCGAACCAAAACGAGTTGGTCGTGACCTAATTTCCAGCCGCATCAGCCGCGAGCCGTTCGATCCGAGATCGGGGACGGTCGGTACGGAAACAGCCGGACGGACGGACGGGACAGGGACGACGCACGGACGATCGGACGCTCGGCTTGGACAGACGCGACCGGGACGCTCCGCACGGACAGCCGGGACGCGATCGGGATGACGCGATCGGACGCGATCGCCGTGCGATCCCGACCGTTCCGATCCCGACCGTTCCGCTTTGCCGACCGGTCGCCATTCGGCCGTGATCACCAATCCGGCCAAGCCGGTTGATCACGCCTTGGCCAATCCACAAAACCCGAGTCATATAGCTCGGTTTTGTGATTCAAGTGTTTGTTCAGGGTTTTAATTCAGTTTCTTATGTGTTTTTCTTATCAGTAATGGATTCAAAACACATCTAAACAGATTTAAACAACCTAAACAATGAATCTAAAACAAGAAACCTAAGAACCAATGGCTCTGATACCACTGTTGGAAAGTTTAGACTCTTGGTTCAATTCTCAGATTAGTTGAACCTACTAAACATGCATTAGATCTAGGTGTTCTTATTTAGAAACATATGATCTCACCTTTTACCTGTTTGTTTGCAGCGGAATTGAGAACAGGTCAATGATCAGGGAGATACACCGAGAGATGGATCCTCCAGAGGCTCACACACGCAATCACCGGAAATTGGCTGCTAGACCACAAGGAGGCTGGCGCAGAGAGAGGAGAGGGGCGCGGCTAGGGTTGGGTTAAGGGAGAAGAGAATTGGCTTTTAGTCATTTAAAAGCCTTCTCTTTCCCTTTTGGGCTTTTGGGCCCAATCTGATTAAATTCCATTTAATCAGACCCATTAGTCTTTCTCTCTTAGTACGACAAATGCCTAGCACTTTTGTCGTACTTCTGCTAAGCCGTTCCAACATTATTTCCTGCTAGCTTAAGCGTGTGACCCATATGGGATCATACAATAAAGGCAATAAGTCCAAGACTTATAGATCATGAGCGGACTCGATTCCTTTAGATACGTTCTTAAATACTTATATATGCATATACGTCCTAGCATACCGTTCTATATGTATGCAGCAATTACAACCTAACATAATCAACTAGGATCTAGGTGATTTGCAGATGAATCATAAACAGATCAGGATGATTACCTTATGATTGCAGCGGATTGATCAAAGGAATGAAGAGATCTGCTAGAGCTGATAGATTACCGGCTCCTCCTAGGTATCCACACGCTTACAAGCTACTGGATCAGGCTGCTAGACCAAGTTGGAATCAACAGAGAGAGAGAGAGAGGACGGCTGGTATGAAAATCGCAGAGGGTGATTGTAATTACCCTAGGCTGCGCCTCCTCTCCTTATATGGGCCCAAGTAATTAAACTAATGGCCTATTAGGCTTTTGGGCCCAAGACACAAATCAGACAAAAGCCTGTATTTTGTCTGGCCCAATTCTCTGTGCAAATACAGTAAATGCCTTGCATCTTACCGTATTAATTCCATTTTAACTTTCCCGTTAGCTATGGTGTGTGACCCTTTGGGATCATACAATACTGGTAATAAGTCCTAAACTTATAGATCATGAGCGGGCTCTAGCAAGTCATCATGATCACCCAGTATTTATGACTTATGTCTGATCTCGACACTTATCATACTTTCTAGAGATAGTACAGTAGATTTCAGGACATTCCCAACAATCTCCCACTTGTACTGGAATCCTACATTCCCTAATCCTTTTGTCTCAATATCTCGATCTGGCATAAGGCAAGATGCGTGTCATCCTTATATAGCCAGACCATGTTCATCGGACCAGATTTGATACTGACAATGCAAACGACTTGGGCAAGTCCGTTTGGGAGTGGCCACTCTCTTACCAGCTATCAAGTCTCCGATTGGCCTAGAGATATTACCTCCGTTAAACGGCAGGGACAAATCCCATCTTGTTCCATCACTATGAACTACACACTTTATAATACACCCAACCAAGGTCCTTATAGCTCCCAGTTACGAAACAGCGTTAGACAATGATCAAAGCGCATCACTCCATGTGCAGCCACATGCATGCGAACTCAGGTCTAAGGACTATACTCTATAGTCGTATATGAGAACCTCTTATGACACAGATATTAATATCTTGTAGAGTTCTCATCAGCGGGCCATGTCCGGTCATATGCTCCCCTACATATACCTATGTGTCGACTTTGATGCCGCGCATCTATGACCCCTCGAAACTTGGTCATAAGTCTCAACACAATCTAGTCTCAAGTGGTTGTTGGTGTTCCAATTTCAACAACCTTCGACTATGGACACTATGATTTATGTCATTTCGTTAAATATGGGGTTTCAGGATCAAGTCTACTCATGTACTTCGATGGCCCATATATAATGACATGAATCATTTTGGAACGATTATTTATATCACAGTTAAAATAATCCAGAAATCATAAATTTCATAAACATAAAATATTATGTTTACATGAACCTTTCAAAACAACTAAATAAAGCCCTTTACAAACTCCCACTGAAATTAAGACTACATCTTAATTTCACTTATCCTACAGCTACAGTCCGCGACTCGTGCTTAGGCCTAAGGAGTGGCTTCGTTAATAGATTAGCAACGTTCTCATTCGTTGAAACTTGCTGATCTACTTAACACCTCTGTCATTTATCTCACGGAATAGGTTATACCTACCCTCAAGGTGTTTGGACCTCTGATGTGCAGCTAGTCTCATCTATGCTGGGAATCACATCAAGTTCAGTGATGAACTCTTCTTTCCAAACAACCTCTTTCGCCGCTTCCCAAGCTGCGAAATGTTCAGCTTAAGTCATGGAGTCAGCAACAGTGCCTTGCACCGCCAGACAGACACAAGATATAACCGGACTGTGACCGGAAATCATCTTTGTCTGTTGGAAACTTGCCTTTCAGACTCTACCGACTTGTAGCACCTCACTTTCTCCGTAAATCAAGAACTTATCCTAAGTATTTTCCAAATACTTGAGGATATTCATTACGTCTATCCAGTGATTCTTTGCTGGATTTGACTGGTCTTTACTTGTCTTGCTTAACATTAAAGCAACATCAAAACAAGTACGTGTCATGGCATACATGATAGATCCAATTGCCGACGCATATGGAATCTCATCCATGCATTCAAGCTCAGCAGTTATCGTAGGACACTGTTTCTTGCTTAACGTAATGCCATGTGACATTGGCATAAAACCCTTCTTGGAATGCTGAAAACGTGTAGGACTTTGTCAATATAAGAATCCTGACTTTGTCCTATCAGCTCTTTTGGATCTCTATCTTTAGATCCAAAATCCAAGAACTTACGTGGCTTTACCCATATCAATCATAAAACCAACTCCCAAGCCAGTCCTTTACCGACTGCAGCATTGGAACGTTATTTCCGAGAATCAGTATGTCATCGACATACACTATGAGAAATGCAACATCGCTCCCACTTATCTATTAGTAAACGCACAGTTCCATCTCGTTCCTGTTCAAGTCAAAACCTTGACTACTTCAACAGAACGAAGATTCCAACTCCGATATGTTTGCTTCTATCCATGAATGGATCGATGAAGCTAACTTACATACAGTATAATTTTTCGGAGTCCGGGCTCACTTTCGCTTCTGTGAATTTCGCAGGTTCGTCACTTTCAATGATCATCAGATCATGGCAATTAATCACGAGAAATCACTCTCGGATTAGTGACGGATTCATTCAGATCTGCGAACTTCAGGCTCTACAGGTGTAGATTCTACAGAAATCTGTAAATCCATCCGCTGCTCTCCCTCAACAGGTTGAGCAGCCTCCTGTATTTCTCGAATTTCTTCGAGTTATACTTTTACTCCCACTGTTCTTCTTGGAAAGCAACTTTTCTTTTAGAAAACAGAATTCCGAACAACCTAACTTCGTTTTCGGAATGGACGTAAAAAGTAACAAGCCTTGGTTTCCCTAGGACAACCAGCGAAGTAGCACAACTACAAATACTCAGTAAAGACGAATTTGGATCATTTCCAGTCCACATTTATGTGGTGTCTTTCAACTGATATTGGTGGAACTATTTCAGCGTAAACTTAGATATTTCTAGAGCGTTATTCTTAAAGAATATCATGGAAGATTCGTGTGACTCATCTTTAATCATTTCTAATAAGATCTGATTCTTTCTCACAGAAACACCTCAAGGTTTTCAGGAGAAATGAGCTGTGAAACGACTTCACACTCATTCAGATGATCACACCATCAATGACTTAAGTATTCTCACTCGTGATCTAATCCAGAGTCTCAATACTTCTGTCACTCAGATTCTATACCTCATTCTGGAACTCTTTCGACCATTTCAAAGAATTCCGACTCGTGTCTCATCAAATGAACACAAGCATACTCACTGAAGTAATCAGTAAAGATAATGAAGTACATGAAATTTTCTCTGGCATTACTGCTCATCAGGCCACATACATGAGTATGTTCAAGGTCCAATAAGCCTTTGGGCTTTTCTCTAGCTCGGCTAAGATGGGCCCTTTGTCTTTTGGTCCAGTAAGCAGAATTCAAGTCTCATAAGATATCCGATCAAATGAGCCCAAAAGTCCATAACTATGGGGTTTCTGAATCCGACTTACTCTATGTGACCAAAACATTTACGCCAAGAAAAATCAGGTTTAATTCATCAGATTTAAACCAATTCGGTATTTATGTTACTTTTAGGCACTCTTTGGTTTAAGATATAAAACCCATTCCTTGAATAGGGTGCTACAATCAATATTTCATTGAGATCAAAAGAACAAAACTTGTCTTTTATCAAAATGAAAAACATTCAAATTCTTACAAGAAAATGAAAGACAACTCTGCTTAAAGCAGGTACATTGTAGCAATTACTTAATACAAAACCAAGCCTCAAAGGCATCTACAAGTGAAAACCCTACGGCTGAGGCAGCATCCATAGCTCCTTCCAGACACGCAGTTCCACTTGCCCTTCCTTCAACGTTCTACTGTTGCTTAGGCTCTGCATATTATAACAAATATCAGTGCCACAACCAGTATCCAATACCTATAAGGTAGAACTTGAAGTAATAACATGAATACCTGAGGAAGTAGTCTCATACATCAACTTCAACTCCTCATAATCTTCCATGAATTTAATGCAATCTCTCTTCCAATGCCCAATCTCTTTACAGTAGCAGCACTTACCAACGTAAGATGTATCTGACTCGGGCTCAGAAGACACACGCTTGCCATGATTCAAAATCTGGACAACTTTGTCTTCACCCTTGTCAGCATTAGGTTTAGTAAACCTACCCTTCTCCATTACGAGATTATACAGGGTACTCTTCACGTTTGGCTCAACTGTCTTGAGCATATCATGCAGTTCAGTCAGCGTCTTCGTTAAGCCTTTCTTGATATAGTTCCTTTTGAACTTATCATAGCTTGACGGCAGTGACTGCAGAATGATCTCAGTTGCCAATTCTTGGCTAACTGGATAATCCAGTTTCCTCAGGTTATCAATGTAACCCATCATTTTACTGACATGAGGACTCACTGGATGATCATTTGGTAGCTTGCAGCTAGTGAGAGACTTAACCAACTGGTATCTCTCCACTCTTACCTGCTCCTGAAATTTCAATTTCAGGCTGCTGATCATCTCTATTGGCGACTCCATGTTCTCATATTGCTTCAGCAAATCTGAGTCCATGGTAGCCAATATCAGACCACGCACATCTACCGCATCATTATAATGCTTATTCCAAGCATCATATACTGCATGAGAGGCATTGGACCCGATCCTCTCGGGGAGAGCTCTCTCAAGGACATAGTCCTTTCTCTCCTGCCTGAGGACTAGCCTCAGGTTCCGCGACCAAGTCAAGAAATTTGATCCGTTCAGTTTGTCCATCTCAAGGACAGACCGGATCGAGAAAGTGTTTTGATTGTTTGTGCTAGTCATAACTGAAATTTAGAGATAAATAGAGTTTTAGTTATTCAGTTCATAAAAGAGTAATCTTAATAACTTATAAGAAAACTCGCATTGCATTCAAAATTTCTTTGTTTAACCTCATAAGAATGCAATGATTCCGAGACCCATGTTCAGCTAAATCCAAAGTGGGCCACTGGCCGTCACCCAGAAGTAGCTTTACTTGGTAAGCATACACACAGCTAGTTATATCCAATAACTCTCGGTTGTGAATTGGGCCCAAGGCCCAATACACCAGATGTCTCAAGGCCCGGGACTCCCGATGGCCCAGTCAAGGAAACCAATCTCTTACAGCCAAATAATCACTAAAGTCTGGGACTCCCAATGAAATTAGTGACTATATACTACTTTACTTACGCAAAAACAGACACCTCACACTGTAAGCCATATCTGTAATTGAATAAGCGTTAAGTAGCTGACAAGATTGGGCAAGACATCCAAGCTTGATATTGGTTTTGAGGATTTTAGGTTTCAATAGATTTCCTCCCAAAAATAGAAGATTACTATTTTGGGAAACTTTCCATTTCAGGTAACTTACTAAATATGGAAACTTTCTATTTAGGGAAACCTACTATTTTAGAAACTTTCTAAATCGGAAACATACTATTTTTAGAAATTTCCTAAAATTAGAAACTTCTAATTTAATCTCTTTTAATGTTTTATTAAAGTTTTCGGTTGGGTCACAAATTATAGGCCCAATTCTTGGCCCAAGACCACAGAATTCCAATTGGCCCAATAATTTGACATAACCGAGTCGGTTCATTAATTCTGGTCCAAGACCAAATTAACTACTAAATCCAACTGGTTATTTACTAAACCAGACCAGCTCTAAATTATTTGGTCCAACCAAATCAAACTTAGACCAGCCTTCGGTTTAGGTTAAAATTCAATTTTGAATTTAAATCCGGTTTAACCAGAAATTAAATAATACCAATTGTATTAAATAATTTCCAGCAAACCGCGATTTGGGTTAACCGCTTGAACCATACATTAATTAAATAATTAATCAATTCATACAAAGCAATCACACGCGTGGGGTTATCCACAATTAACAATCAAAGTCATCATTATGATTGTCTTATGATTGTGGCAATGAACTTGATTCTTAAAGTCAACAACGATCGTGACATTTATTTAACAACAAAACGATCTTGTCCTTTTCTAATTCAAACAATCGATTCACTTAAGATTATATAACAAAGTCAACAAGTGATTTTGTCATTTTCAAATTCAACAATTACTTCTTACGATCATGACATAATCATCGCAAACCAATTGACTTTTTCAACCAAACGATCATGTTCTTTCACATAAAGACAAAAAGCTTTGAACATTGACAAACCCTATGAATCGTTTCTTAATTATAAGACAAAGCAAAGTCAAAAGCGATTCCATGATAAGTCAAAAACAAACCTTGCGATCGTGATTATAAAGCAATTATAAAGCAAAGACATCATCACGATTCAAAAAGTCAACATCGATTGATACATACAAAATCGACTTTAAACATTAAGCTTTTCTTATTTCTAGGTTTTCAAAGTTTCAATCAATTTTACTCATTAAAATCGATTCATCAAACTAATAAACAACCTAGTATGATCCAAAAGGCAAAAACCTAATGACCTAGGCTCTGATACCACTTAAGGATTATGTGTGTTCATTGGTGTAATTATCAGATTACAACCTAACATAATCAACTAGGATCTAGGTGATTTGCAGATGAATCATAAACAAATCAGGATGATTACCTTATGATTGCAGCGGATTGATCAAAGGAATATCGAGATCTGCTAGAGCTGATAGAAACCGGCTCCTCCTAGGTATCCACACGCTTACAAGCTACGGGATCAGGTTGCTAGACCAAGCTGGAATCAACAGAGAGAGAGAGAGGACGGCTGGTATGAAAATCGCAGATGGGTGATTAATTACCCTAGGCTGCGCCTCTTCCTCACTTATATGGGCCCAAGTAATTAAACTAATGGCCTATTAGGCTTTTGGGCCCAAGACCCAAATCAGACAAAAGCCTGTATTTTGTCTGGCCCAATTCTCTGTGCAAATACAGTAAATGCCTTGCATCTTACCGTATTAATTCCATTTTAACTTTCCCGTTAGCTATGGTGTGTGACCCTTTGGGATCATACAATACTGGTAATAAGTCCTAAACTTATAGATCAAGAGCGGACTCTAGCAAGTCATCATGATCACCCAGTATTTATGACTTATGTCTGATCTCGACACTTATCATACTTTCTAGAGATAGTACAGTAGATTTCAGGACATTCCCAACAAACGCAACATCCAATCAAGAAATCAACGAACTATCAACGATTATGGATATGAGTTAACTAGCATGCATCTCTTAACTTAACAATTTAATTAATTAACCGAGCTATTAATCAACCTAGCAGTTCTAACCAATTCAATCAATCGGGTATGCAACCTAAACTATGGTTTATCAATTCCGGATCTATATGATTCTAACTAAATGCAACACACAATTTAGCCGACTTACAGTGCTATTATGACGACAGACGGACGGATTGACGGACACACGGAACAACGAGATCCGACACAAACCTGACGCTAACCCGAACCTTCCCCGAACCGTTGCTTTGACCCGACCTTGACCCGCACTTGACCGTACCGTAGACCTTAGTGATTTTGTTCGAGCCACCGGACCATCCTCATCTTCTCTTTCCTCCTTTTCTCTCTCTCTCTCCTTTGGCTCTCTCTCCTCTTCCGGTTCTCTCTCTCCTCCGGTTCTTTCTCTCTTTCTCTTCCGGTTCTCCTCCATCTCTCTCTCACGCTTCATCTTCTCTCTCTCTTCTTCAAGCTTCAACTTCATCTTCTCTCTCTCTCCCCTTCTTGCGCTTCCTCTCCTCTCTCTCTTCTTCTTCTTCAAGCTTCAGCTTCATCTTCTCTCCCTCTTCTTATTCTTCAAGCTCCATCTCCTCTCTCTCTCTCTCTCTCTCTTCATGCTTCTTCTTCTCTATCTCTTCTTCTTCTTCATGCCTCTCTCTCTCTTCTTCTTCTTCTTCTTCTTCTTCACGACTCTCTCTCTCTTCTTCTTCTTCCTCCGGTCTTCTCCTTCTTCTTCTTCTTCTTCTTCTTCTCCTCCTCCTTCTTCTTCTCCTCCTCCTCCTCCTCCTCCTTCTTCTTCTTCTTCTTCTTCTTCTTCTTCTTCTTCTTCTCTCTCACGCCTCTCTCCTTCTCTTCTCTCTTTCTCTTTGTTTTGTGTTTGTTGGTGTTGAAAAAGAATGAAGCCCAAGCTCCTTTTTATAGCAAAATGTGGCTCATACTTTCTTGACATATGTTTGGACACATATCTCTTCCTTCCCCTAGCTGATGCCACGCCTTGCCACTTGTCTCTCCCTTCTCCTACTGCTGCCACACCATTCATCCAAGACTTGGTGAGCAAGTCTCTCTTTTTTTCTTTTTCTTTTCCATACCAAACACATTCAACGAACCAAACACATTTTTTGAACTCAAATGATAAGAGGTGGCGCCATGGGGAGGTTACACTTTGGAAAATGCAGGTTTGATTGTTTACCAAAACTAGTGAACCAATCCACTCGAATCATCCCATAACTCCGTTCCGTTCCGATGCTTTGGTTTAGCCGGTTTTACGTTTAAAATTTTAAAATTCTTTAGATGCTTCTATAAATCCACCAAACCTCATATTCGGATTCTAGATGCTCTTATATGAATTTATCAATTTGAATCACTCTGTTTGGACACACGTAGCTCCCGTTATGAATTTTACAAGTTTTGTCAGTTTTATGGGTTTCCTTTCCCGATAATCCGAAAAACTCATCTATGGTCAGTTTCCACCATTCTTGGTCTTCTAAATATTTTATTTATTTAAAAATAATAACATTTGGCCTGTCCTAGCTTCCGGCTCGTATTTTGGTAAAATTACCAAAATACCCCTTAACTTCTCAAAATTACAAAACTGCCCCGCGTTGACTTTTCTGCTGCCCGTTGAACATTTCTTGATACAGGGTATTACATCACTACTCATGGTTTTCCAGCTAAACTCAAAAGAAAAAAATTAAGAAATATGATTAGTGAAATAAATAAATAAATAAAGAGATAAGATGACGACAGAGATAATTACCTTTAAAAATCAAACTTTGGTTTACAAAATTATAGAACCCTCAAAATTCTTAAGATAACAGAAGATACTTGATTTTGGCTTAAAAGGGGCTTAAATAGAAATTGAGTTCGAATTAGGTCAACCCAGGAAAAAACGAATACTGACCCGGTTCAGTTGACCCGGCTCAATTATAAACATCAAAGCTCCTCTAAGACTAAAATAAATCACCTAAAACATTCAGAAACAAGCCCATAATGCAAATTCTATTCTAACACACTAAGTCTTTTTTAATATATTATATTAATATTATAAACCAAACCGATTTTAAACCGAAGATCGAACCGTGGTACAACCATAATCGAACCAGAGCAAAATTACACACAACCCTAATTAACCGGCGAGGAATCTTCGAAACCCGGTCGAGAGACAAAAACAAGTTCTGGCGCCGCCACACTCTAAGGACGAAACCCGATCTCTGATAGGTCTCGAGTTTTACCCTATACTAACTGCAAGTGCACAGTAATGTCAATGTAGTACTTAGGGATCGAATCCACGAGGACTCTAGGCAACGATAGGATTAAGAACTTAAAGAGATTAAAACTAGGAGAATTGAAAGGCAAATTGTATTGAATAACTGAAAAGAAAGCAAGAAAGTAAACTAGTAGCAGGTTGTGGTTGTAAGCAATAAACTAAGGGCGCTAAGTCTAGGGCGTTCTCAGGAAATCAGACAAGCAGATAAATCATTCAGTCAGGATCTAATTAAACTCAGTTCTAGAACTCAAAACACAGATATAGAATTAACCAAATTCCTTTGCGAGAATTCTCTAAGTCTAAGTGCAGCAATCCAAATTCCTTTGCAATTACTAACACATTAAACCAGCTTTAATTCCAAGTTTGATATGTTCACAATCTAATTAAACCAAATTCCTTTGCGAGTAATTAAATTGCTCAACCTAAATAGTTCAGATTCTAAACCACACTGTCGTGTCGTATTTAGCAACCTAAGATCTAGATTCTAATTGATCAGGTTAGAACTAGCATTAAACACAATTTAGTTTGAAGAACATCTATTGATGTGAATCCTTAACTGAATTAATTATATCTAGCAAGTCATGAAATTCCTATGAGAAACCCTAAACCTAACTATGAAACTAATCAGACATAGATAATGTAAACATAATCAATGAATTCATAGAAATCATAAAAGAGATTAGAATATAAAAGGGGTTCGAAAACTTCTCCAAAACGAATGTAGTACAGGATCAGATTAGCCCCCAAAAGCTCTAAAAACTCTCTGCTCTAAGTTATGATAGCGTATCTAAGCGTATAGTTAAAAACCTAATTAAATAGCTAAAACACGTTTTGGGGCTTCTGTGTAAATATCTGGAACTTCTGGGCTTTTCTGCAATAACACCATACTTCATTAAACCGTCGAGTCTGGCCCATTCGCGCTGTGCATCGACCGTTGCAGGTGTACAACGATCGACGCAGTCCTCAAATCTCGATAGTGAACTCTATCTCTCGGACCAAATCTCCAAAATGCACCAAATAGCTCCAAAATCTCCACTTCTGCTCCAAATGTGCTTGTGCCTAATAAAACCTGTAAAGGACTCTAAAAGAACACCAAAACACACTAAAGCACACTTATATCATGGTCTAAAACTAGTAAAAACCATGATATATCAACTCCCCCACACTTAGCCTTTGCTTGCCCTCAAGCAAAACAGAGAACTAGACATGGTGAAGAGGTTTGAAAACTTTCAGAAACTCTTTTTGTCCTAGAAGCAACAACACTCAGATTCCCCTTAGTAAACCACTGAAAGAATCAATCACAAGATATCAAGACCAACATATAATTCCCCCACACTTACCAACTGTCCTAAGTAAACTCCACAATCACAATCATGCATTCAAATTCTACCTACTGACTTCTGCAAGTATTTAAGTGTGGTCTCACCTAAGGAGTATCGATCAAAGGCACATGGACTCTTACCTTGCCAGCTCTAGACCACCATACTATCTTTCTTTGGTCCCTTTCTTCTCTTTTCCCTTCCTTAGCATTCTGATTTTTCCCCATTAGGTATCATTTTATTTTTTTTATCAGTGCTCTTCCCGTTAAGGGGTGTACTTTGGACACATTCCATGGATGCACAGGATATGATAGTTGTAGTTACCACTCCCATAGACCACTTCGGAGTTACTAACTCATCCTCAGTTTATTATCATTTTTTTTTTCATGGAAGGGGAGAAGGGAACCAAATAGGACAGGTTTATAGGCTGTGTCAGAACTAACAAGGGAATCCGACACAAGGTATACCAAGCCCTTAGGTGAGAAAATTAAGTCAGTATTAATGGTGAAGTCAGTAAAAGGATCCTCTGATACCTGAAGTGATGTGGGTGTCCTTAGTAGGCTGATCTGTGATGGGGTTTTCTAATAGTCATAGATAGATCATGCAACTTCATCCCGATGGTTACTTAAGTTCCTGCAATATATTGTTAACTCCTCCAAAGTTCATTGTTTCTTACTTAAACTAGTTTTGACTCAATAAAACAAAAATCTTTGAAAATTGGACTGACTCTAAGAAAACAGAAAGATAAAGTTAGTAGCACCTCCCCCACACTTAAGACACACTGTCCCCAGTAGTGTCAAGCGAAGGATTGGTAAAAAGAAAGAAAAATATGTTAATGATTTGGTTGAGTTTTGTCTGATTTTTACCTCTGTCGCACAGGCATCGATCGTTGCATAAATGCATCGACCGTTGCTAGGCGATTTTTCGTCGTGTGTCGATCGTTGCTCAGGACCACAACGATCGCTACAGTGCGATTTCTGTCGTGTTGTGACGATCGACACAATGTTGTGTCGATCGACGCACTGAGAATACTCGATCAGTCAGCAGGTTAGCAGGTTAGTCCATTGGAAAATCTAAGTTTTCGATCCTGCAAACTGAAAACACTGAAAACAGAATAAAATCAAAGCAACTAATGTATTAAGTCAAGCACAACATCCAGAAACAATAACATCCTAAGAAAAGCAGAGTGAAAAAGAAAAAGAGATACAGAGAACCGTAGTCTAGAGATGCCAATACGCAATCACTCATCCTCCATCCCATCAATACGATCAGTACTACTCGAAGAACCGGGAGTCGGATATCGTCGTCTGCGTCGAGAAGGTGTTGGATGGTGTATCTGTGGCTGTCTCCTGCAGGTGCAGGTACGCATGAAGTTCCAGATGACCCGTAGAATACCATCCGAGCGCTCTCTCCACTCTGCCTCGGACATATCACCATAAGGCATCGTAGGCTCGGGAAAAGGTCCAACGTCATCGACAGGGGCAGCAGGTGCAGGCGCAGGGGCAGCAGGTGCAGGCGCAGGGGCAGCAGGTGCAGGCGCAGGGGCAGAGGAGGTAGAAGCTCGTGTAGAAGGCTCTCCAGCGGATGAGCCATAGAAGGGACTCTGCGCTGCTCGCTCGCAGGAGGCTGGAATCTCAAGGCATCCAGTGTATTAATATGTGTAAGACCAGGATCAGGAAGATCCACACCACACTTCTCAGTAGCAGGATCATAATAAACCCAAACGCGTCCCTCCTTGAGCCAGGTAGCACTCTGCAGATAAGTGAAATCAAGGAACTCCTTGGTAGTATTACACTTTGTACCCTCTAAGGTAATCCTGCAGTGCATGAAAATGGGAGTAAGCAGGCTCCCCACTGTCTCAGTATCCACACCATCAAATGGCTTCTTCTGCAGGTCGCATAAGTGCTAAGCGAAAACAGCTCCCAAGTTGAGTCCCTTAGTGGGATCTCTCAAAGGGGTATCGTCAAACTGATCCCTCAGTCCAATGAATAGCATCTCCATCTCAAGCTTGCGCATCTTGTTGGCTTCAAACTTGCACAACAAAGTCCATCCTAAGATGCGCAGAACATATCTCAGAACCAGATGCCTAACCTGCTTCACCGGTGTCTGCCTCGAGTTGTATCGACCATTGCCAATACACTCCCAGAAAAACTGAGCTTCCTCTATATCCCACTCAAGACTCATGCCAATACGTCTCGGCTCAGTGCTGAATCCATAAATCCTGCAGATATCGAGAAGAGGAATCCGATACCTGGCTCCTAAGCACATGAAGGTAAAGATACCTCCTGAAGCACTCCTGATGTCTGGGTCCGGGTAAACCACTCTGCAAGTGGCTAGCAGCTGTCTCACCAACTCAGGGTACAAGTCGTAAGGCTGCATAGGAATTTTCCCTAGACCAATGCCCTTACACAGTGTAAGAACTTGCTCAGCAATGCCCAGACTCTTACGAGTAGAGTAATCTGCAAACTTGGTTGGTTTAAGCTTCATGCCACACCAACCGTTGTAAAGCAATGTGTCAAAATCATCCCAATGGTCAAGTAGTGGCCTCTCCGTAAAAGTGTCGGTCTTGAGGAACTCAGCAATATCATTAGGCCACACCCTATCTGACGGGATCTCTGTCTGGTCTGCTCTAGGCCAAGGCGGTGCTATTGCCTGACCAACTCTCACATAAGGCTCAGGATGTGGTGATTCCCAATGGAACCACTCTGGTGGTGGAGCATGATGAGCTGTAGCAGCGGCTGCGGTGGCTCTGCGTTTACGGGACGGTCGAGGAGACATCTGCAAGAAATCAATAAATCATATAAGTCACGGCAGAAATCTCTCTGTGAAATCGCGAAGCAACGACCGTTGCACTAAGGCATCGATCGTTGCAAGGCGATTCCACAGCATCGAACAAATCCCTAAAATCGCAAAGCAACGACCGTTGCACTAATGCATCGATCGTTGCAGGGAGCTTTTTACAGATGCTAAGTATCGATCCAAAATCGTAAATCAAACTCAAATTCAGCATGCATTCATCACAATCGACCTAAATCAGGCTAATAACAGCACGGAATCATCATTCTTAAATCAAAATTAATTCCAAAAACCCTAAAATTGAATCCGAAATTCTTGAAAATGAGGTACATTACCTTGGATTCGCTCGAAATGGGTTAGAGGCACTACAAAAAAAGTGGACATTAATAGCACAATACGATAGCACGGTTTTCGTAAATATTATTATAGAGGATATGTCGGATTTTGGTACTTTATTATAGCATTTAAAAAAAGCTAAACCGAAATTTCAATGAGCGGGAGGAGAAATTAATTTTGGAGCCCAAATGTTTTGGTGTTGAGCGCCAAATACTTAGATATTTTTTTAGTTTTGGGTGAAAAACTTCCCTCAATTTTTTTGCCCTCCCTCTTCCTCCTTTACTGAAACAAATCTCTTGGGAAAAAAAAACGATTCCAAGAATCTCTTCTAGCTATCTCTCTCTCGTCTCATGTTTCATCGAGAAATTGAGATTGATCAATCCAATTTCACATCAATCCCATCAACAAATGCTTCAGATCCTTTTTCATCTAGTGTTTCATTCTCCCCCTCTCTGTCTCTCAAATATTTATCTGTTTCCCAACAAAGATGCCGAAGAAGATCGTGTGACAAATCTTTTGAAGATGCAGTGGCTATCGAGTCGCAGACCATAGCCCACATGGCCGACGACGACTGCATCGGCAAGGAGCCCCGCTTCCGAACATGCCGAGCAAGATCTTGGCGAAGGTGACCGAGTATTATAAGAAGCACGTTGAGGCTGCCGCATCCAAGAGCAAGACCACTATCGGTGGTTCATCCGACGAAGACCTCAAGGCCTGGGATGCCGAGTTCATGAAAATTGATCACGCTACTCCCTTCGATCTCATCCTGGTTTGCTACTTCTTTTTATTTCTCCATCTGTGTTATTTTCTGTGTTTGATTTTCGGATTTTAGGGATTTCGTTTTGCAAAATTAGGATTTTGTTTCCCCTTTTATCGTAATGGAAATTTAGGGGTTTGTTTTAGGAATAAAGTTGAGTGAAATTTATTTTGTTAGGGTTCTAATGGTATAAATCTTAAACTGTATTAAGAATCTATTTCGGTTGAGATTCTGCTGTTCGTAAAAAATGATTCTTCAAGTATTCTGATGGGTTTTCTCACCTCTTCTTTTAACACTTGTTGCTCTCTTGTCTCGTATATTTAGCAAATGTCACAAAGCAAGCAAGCTAATTGATCAATGAATTCCAGAAGCAGTCTGCACAATTGGACATGACAGTAAGAAATCTCTATTTTTCTTTTAGGAGCATTGACTTAAGATTTTTGCTCAACTCGAATTGAATTTTAACCGATTTACTTGTAGATTTCCTGTAGCCGGAATAAATATGTAGCTGCTGTCAGTTCAGGTACTCCTGAATTTTGAGCTTTATGTAGAAGTTTGAGAGATGTCATCAAGTTCCAACAGAATCTTACGAGATGCAGTTTTGTTGTTTTATCAAGATTAAGTTTTACGAGATCCTGATCTTCTTCACAAGCCCTTTATATATGTATATTTTGGGGTGGCTTACCTGAAATGGTTGACATACTATCAGAATAAGCTTTATACGTTGTCCCAAATTTGATATTGCTAGCTTTACAATATCAGTGACAAAAGGCCTGCATTTATCTTGGAACTACTTAGATTTTGATAAATTTCCATGTACATCCAGAGAAGTGAAGAGTTTGTTGTCAGAGCATATAGTGGTGGGACAAAAAAGGCGACTCACAAATCAACACTACCCCCTTGCAGTGAAAGACACTCTCCTTTGAAGGTTTGTTGTTTATGTTCTCTGATTGTTTTATCTACCTAGTTTCTACTGTCATATTTTATGCATGGTTGCAAGAAAAAGGTTTTGTGTTGCAGCTTGCTTTCATTTAGTCATTTTGGTAATTATTGCTGCAGAAAATATGTCGATTCTAGCTCTATAAGCTTTCATCCTACTAATCCCTCTTCACCAGGCTCAAGTAATCTCTCCCTCTTTGTATATTTCTGTATCATACCACATTAACACGGACATTCCCACACAAGCTGGTTGAAATATAAGAGAAATATCTAGACGTAACATTTTGTGACTTCTCTACGAGATGGATTGTTTACTTGAACTCTTTTTTTGTTTTGTTTCTGTTACAACAGACTGTAGAGGAGCAACTGGTGGATCTCTCTTCTTTGCTATACAACCACAAACTATACAAAGCTCATCTCAACAGCTCAGATATTATTCGGACCACCATATTTACACACCAGTAAGACTCTTACATGTCCTAAAACATTTTCCTTAACATTTAAATCATACGGGTCTAGAAATATGTTTGGTGTGCACTGATTGGAGTAGTCGATGTTGCTGATTTTGTTTAATCTTCATAGAGACTCTTTAACTCTGTGTCAGGTTCTGTTCAGTTAGTTTTATAACACGGAGCTACACTTTGAATTCTGCAGGAGATATTGAGTCCATGCCTTTTATTAATGCTCTTGGACAGTTCTCGTATCGTGTAGGTAAGAAATGGTTGGTGTGTCTGTTGTTCATTGAGGTATACTTAGTGCGTGCCTTGTTTCTTTCAAGTTGATCACTGACGTAGTACTTCAACTATCATTGCTCTAAAGTTTCTTTTTAAAATATCCTTTATGGCTTATTGTATCTAATATTTGCTTGAAACGTTGGTTTTGCAGATACATTCAGCTGCTACTATCTTGGACAAAAACAACTTGGTTAAGTATGACAGGAAAAGTGGATACTTCCAAGTTACATTCAGAGGTTTCAATCGTCTTTGTGGAGGAGAAGAAGATCTCTGAGGTACACCAACAATCCAAGCACATGTTCTTTTGCTCTTTTGCTCTTTTGTCTAGATGATTATGGTGGGTGTATGATGATTATGATGATTATGGTGTGTTTCTTGTGGTGAAGTTGTTGCTGCAGCTAAGTTCGAGGAACTTTACCGCTCAAGTTGGGCTATGGATCACTGTGTCAATGATGGGGAAGTCACAAGAATCAAGCTTGGCAATTTCTCTGGTACAAACAAAGGAAATGCTTTCTATGCTAAGAGGAGATTTGTAATGTTTTTTTGCCTTAGTTTTTGATTTTAAAATGTTTGTGTAAGACATTTTGATTTATTAATGAAAGTTTAAAATATTAAATCTATTTCTTTTTGTACAAATATAAAACAGAAAAATATATTATAAAATATAAAATAATCATAATTGTCAATTATTATAATAATATTATGATAAATAAAAAAAGCTATTAGGGCATTGAAACAAAGCTATAACATATATTTCAATGGCAAACAAAACTAAAGCTATGATAAGATAACCAAATAATAGCATGAACAAACAATGCTATAATATATGTAAATTATTATAGCACGTACAAAAACGCTATCGTATCTGGCCTACCTATTATAGCTGGGGCAGACATAGCATTATCACAAACGCCATCATATACATACGATGGCGTTTTTCGTGTGCTAAGAATAGAGCTTTTTCTTGTAGTGAAGACTAGATAGAGTAAGTAAAATAAGTGTAATAGCACTTTGAATTAACAAGAATGGTGAGGAAATGATGGATTTAGGCGATAGGGGTTTCGGTCGTACGAACGGCGAGAGTGGAGAAGAAGAGAGGAAAAAAAGGGTTTAAGGCACTTACCTCGATCGTGGGTGCAAAGACCATTGCTGATGAGCAATGATCGATACTGGTTTAACCAAATTGATTCCGGTTTAGCGTGCGTACCTTAATTTGCAATTTAAACCAATTGCAACGACCGTTGCACAGGGCCGCAACGATCGTCACAATGCGATCCATCTCCTTGTCAAAATCTCCTTGCAACGACCGGTGCACAAGTGCATCGATCGTCACACATCTCCAAACTCGAGTTCTGTATCTGAAACTTAGCAAAAACAAACAAAAACGTGAAATCCTAAGAAAAACACCAAAAATAAGAAAGAAAAACACTTAAACCTAACAGTGGGTTGCCTCCCACTCAGCGCTTGTTTAAGGTCATTAGCTTGACCGGACGAACAAGAATCAGGCACCGTGAGATCCTGATAGAGACTTTGATTGTCTTTGTGCAAGTCTCCTCATACATGGCGGAGAATAAGCTGTATCAGAATGAACTTGTCCAAGAAGAGAAGGAGTAAACTGCTCCCCAGGATCCAAAATCACAGTATCACTTGGCTGCTTATCATCTCCATCCAAAATGATGAATGTCTGCCCATCAATCAGCGGTTTGCGCAGATTATCCATCTCATAATGCAGCGGCTCATCTCCTAGGTGGAGATCAATCAGACTCTGTCTAACATCTATTACTGCTCCTGCCGTAGCTAAGAATGGTGTCCCAAGTATCAATGCGTCATCAGGATCACTGTCATACTTCAGCACTAAGAAGTCTGTTGGAACTAAGTAGTTTCCAACTCTGACCGGGATGTCCTCAAGGAGTCCTTCTGGAACTCTTATAGACTGATCAGCTAGGACAAGAGAGGTCCTAGTAGGCGAAAAATCCAGCATACCCAGCTTATCTGCCACAGAATATGGCATAAGACTTCCTGCAGCTCCAAGATCACACTGAGAACGCCTAAAACTATCTTCAAAGATAGAACAGTTTAGCACAAAGAGACCAGGGTCAGGCAGCTTCTTTGGAACCTTGGTTAACAGCACATCACTAATATGCTGAGGAACAACTACAACCCGGTCTTTCAGCTCTTCATCCATAGGCAGCATCTTTCTCAAGTACCTCTGCACACAAGGGTGATAAGGTGGATCATCAGATGATGGAATTTCTTCCAACTCTTCACAAATCTCTTCCAGCTGCTTAAGCTCTTCAATTTCTTTCTTAATCACTTCAGACACTGAAGGATATAATCGAATGGATTGTGCATAAATCTCCTGCTGAGTAATCTCAGATACTCCAGGGAATAAACTATCAAGCTCTAAATCTGCATCAATGCCTTCAGAATCCTGCGAATCTGTCTGTTCACGACCTACAACGATCGACGCTAAGGGTGCGTCGATCGATGCATCACTGTTTTCACAGTTTCTACCCGAGAGTTTTTCCCCAAAATCCGAAAATTCAGCCTCTTCTACCAACTCAGCTGTGTTTAGCTTAAATCTTTCACCTAAGTGTGATCCATCGTCAATGTACACAGACCAGGCTTTGATATGGGTGTCTGCTACTCCTTTTCCTTTAACAGAACTAGCGATCTGGCTCACCTGAGTGTCCAACTGCTTCACATGAGTGTTTAGAGACTCAAACTTACCATTAAGGTCCTCATAAACCGCATCCAACTTCTTGTTGCAGTCCACAACAATCTTTGTTTGTCCCTCTAGCAGCTGCTCCATCATAGCTTCCATCTTGCTCTCATGAGCACTAGCAGTGGGAGGAGTCTGATAAGATGAAGATCCATAGGTCCTTTGGTTACCTTGTCCAAAAGGTTTCTGAAAACCACTAGTCTGTCCAAATCCAGAAGAGTTTTGATTGCTGTTGAAAGCACTCTTCTGTCCTCCATTGAAGAACCTGTTACCAGACTGATTACCAAACTTGTTTCCCTGGAAACCAGATCCTCCGATGTAATTCACATCCTCTTCCTGCTCTTCTCCTTCATCATTGATCATCTCAACATCTTGAGCAAAGTGGACAGCTTTCTTCCTAGCTAGAAGATTGCGAACTGTGACCAATTTAGATCTAATATCAGCTATTTCAGAATTCTCAATCTTTCCACCAGATTTCTTCCTTCTCTCATCAGTGGTCTTGCAGCTATTACTGCTTACAGGATTGTCTATCAACTGCTTAGCTTGAGCAGGAGTCCTAGTGTTAAAGTTGGCATTGCTAGAGTTGTCCAACGCAGTCTGATATGGAAGATCTATTCCTCTAAAGAGGATGCCTAAAAGCGTTACCTCAGTGAATCCATGGTGCAGGCAGTCACGTTGGTACTTCTTAAACCTCATCCAGGCTGTCTTAAGAGGCTCTGTTGGACCTTGGGTAAAGGTAAGAATGTCCTGTCTGGACTGGTCTGAGCGAGCATCATCATAGAAGTGACGCAGGAACTCACTCTTCAGGGCTGCCCAAGTAACAAACGTCCCAGATGGAAGTTGTTTTAGCCAGGCTGCAGCATCTCCAGCTAGAGAGTAGGGGAAAAGCTTGAGGAACAGATAGTCTTGGTTAACTCCATTTTACTTTATTCCAGTGACTATGCCCTCAAACTCATCTATGTGATCCATCGGCTTCTCACTTGGAGAGCCATGGAAGGCTTTCTGCCTCAGGAGAGAGTAGTAGACGGTTTTGATTTCAAAATCATTCCTCTCAAATTCAGGAAGTACAAGGGCTGACCGGTTAGCATGGAACTCATCCGGACGGTTATAGTCAGCTAAAGTCCTCTCATGGACAACCATCTGTCTACCTTGGTTCTGTCCTTGATTCTGCTCCTGCTGCGGTTGTGGTTGCTCTGGAGTATCAGGGATGACATTCCCTTCAGCATCTATCGGTTCTCCAACAGCATTGTAAGGATTGTTGTGTCGGTCCCTTGATAGGTGTCAGGTTTTATCCTATATCTAACTGCAAGTGCACAGTTCAGTAGTCGTAGTATATAGGTATCGAATCCACAGGGACTCCGTGTTCAATAGCTCAAAAACAGGAAATTAAAATAGGAAGAAAGCAATGTGATTGAATTAAAAGCAACGCGAGAAAGTAAACAGAAAGCAGAGATTGTTGGTTGTGAAAGCAAGTTATTAAAAGCGCTAAGTCTAGGGCGTTCTCAGGAAATCAGACAAGCAGACAGTTCATTCAGCAAGGATCTAATTAAGGACAGTTCTAGAACTCAAATCACAGATATAGAATTAACCAAATTCCTTTGCGATAATTCTCTAAGTCTAAGTGCAGCAAACCAAACATTCGTTTGCGAGAACTAACAGTTTAAACTAGCATTAATTCCAAGTTTGATATGTTCACAATTATCATAAACCAAACTTTCGTTTGCGAGAAGTTTAATTGCTCAACCTAATTAGTTCAGATTCCTAAACCCCACTTCCGTGACGTATTTAGCAACCTAAGATCTAGATTCTAATTGATCAGGTTTGAACAAGCTTTAAGCACAATTAGATTGAAGAACAGATATAGTTATGAATCCTTAACTGAATTAAACAAGTCTAGCAAGTCATGAAATCCTATGTGAGAAACCTTAAACCTAACAAGGAATCTACTCAGACATAGATAATGAAAACATAATTATATGATGAATAAATTGCATAGAAGATAAAGAATAAAATGGGTTCGAAATCTTCTCCAAATACAGATGAAGTAAAGGTTCAGATCAGCCCCAAAAGCTCTAAAAATCCTCTGCTCTTAATTATGAAAGCGTAAGTAAATAAAACACCAAAAACTTAATTATATAGGTCTAATCTCGGCCAGGGGCTTCTTTGTAAATATCAAGAACTTCTGGATCAGAGTGCAATATCTTGACTCTTCATAAACCGCCGAGTTTTGGCCCATCTCGCTGGTGCAACGATCGATGCCTAGAGTGCAACGATCGACGCATTTCTCTGTTTCGGACAGTGAACTCTATCTCTCGGCCAAACACTCCAAATATCTCCAAAAAGTGCCATAATCACCAAATATGCTCCAAACCTGATTATACCTGTAAAAGACTCTAGAAGAACACAAAAAAAGACACTAAAACACACTTATATCATGGTCTAAAACTAGTAAAAACCATGATATATCAACTCCCCCACACTTAGCCTTTGCTTGCCCTCAAGCAAAACAGAGAACTAAAGCTTGGTGAAGAGGTTTGAAAACTCTTCAGAAACTCATTTCATCCTAGAAGCTACAATACTCAGATTCCCCTAAGTAAACCACTGAAAGAATCAATAACAGGATATCAAGACCAACATGTACTTCCCCCACACTTAGCAATTGTCCTAAGTAAACTCCACAATCACATTCAAGCATTCAAATTCTCCCTACTGACTTCTGCAAGTATTTAAGTGCGGTCTCACCTAAGGAGTATCGATCAAAGGGCACATGGATTCTTACCTTATCAGCTCTAGACCACCATACTATCTTTCTTTAGTCCCTTTCTTCTCTTTCCCTTCTTTAACAACTGATTTATCCCACATTGGGTATCATTTTATTTTTTTATCAGTGTTCTTCCCGTTATGGGGTGTACTTTGGACACATTTCGTGGATAGCACAGGAGATAATAGGGGTCTCTACCACTCCTGTGACCACTTCGGAGTTACTAACTCATCCTCAGTTTATTATATTTTTTTTTTTACTTTATAGAAGGGGAGAAGGGAACTAAATAGGATAGGTTGACATGCTGTGTAAGAACTAACAGGGAATCCGACAAAAAGTATACCAAGCCCTTAGGTGAGAAATCTAAGTCAGTATTAAGGTTGAAGTCAGTAAAAGGATCCTCTGATACCTGAAGTGATGTGGGTGTTCCCAGTAGGTTGATCTGTGATGGGGTTTTCTAATAGTCAGAGATAGATCCTGCAACTTCATCCCAATGGTTACTTAAGTTCCTGCAAGTCTTGTAAATCTTCTCAGAAAATCATAGTTTCTTACGTAAACAATTTTGACTCAATAAAACAAAAAAATTTGAAAAATGGACTGACTCTTAAGAAAACAGAAAGATAAACGTCAGTAGCACCTCCCCCACACTTAAGACACACTGTCCCCAGTAGTGTCAAGCGAAGGATCGGTAAAAAGAAAATAAAAATTGTTAAAGTTCTGTTGAGTTCTGTCGGGTTTACCTCTGTCGCTCAAGCATCGATCGTTGCACTAAGTGCATCGACCGTTACTTGGCGATTTTCGTGTATGGTCGATCGTTGCTCAGAACTGCAACGATCGCTGCAATGCGATTCCGATCGTGTTGTGACGATCGACACATAAGTGCGTCGATCGACGCACTGCGAATCTGTCTGAGACCTGCAACCATAAACTCACCAGAAACAAAAACAAACGTAAATTCCTAACAAAAACACCAAAAATTAAGTAGAAAAACACCAGTACCTAATGGTGGGTTGCCTCACACCCAACGCTTGTTTAAGGTCATTTGCTTGACCGGACGGACAAGATTTTTTCAGGCACCAGGAGATCCCGACAGAGACTTTTTCTGTCTCTGTTCAAGTCTCCTCATCCAAGGTGGCGAGTAGGCTGTTGCAGAATGCTCATGTCCAAGAAAAGATGGAGTAAAATGTGCTCCAGGATCTACAATCACAGTGTCATCCGGCTGCTCATCATCTGCATCCATGATGGTGAATGTCTGCCCATCTATCAGTGGTCTTTGCAGCTTATCCATCTCATAACGCAGCGGCTCATCTCCCAGATGGAGGTCTATCAAGCTGTTTCTAACATCAATTACCGCTCCTGCTGTAGCCAAAAATGGTCTTCCAAGCAGCAATGCTTCATCCGGATCACAGTCATATTTCAGCACTAGGAAGTCTGTTGGAACTAAGTAGTTTCCAACTCTCACCGGAATGTCCATAAGGAGTCCTTCAGGAACTCGTATAGACTGATCAGCTAGGACAAGAGAGGTCCTAGTAGGAGTAAAATCTAGCATACCCAGCTTCTCTGCCACAGAGTATGGCATAAGACTTCCAGCAGCTCCCAGATCGCACAGAGAACGCCTAAAACTATCCTCGAAGATAGAACAACTTAGCACAAAAATCCCAGGATCAGGTAGCTTCGTGGGAACCTTGGTTAATAGCACATCACTTATCTTTTGAGGGACTACAATCACCCAATCCTTCAGCTCTTCATCCAAAGGCAACATCTTATTCAAGTACCTCTGCACACATGGGTGATAAGGTGGATCATCAGATGATGGAATTTCTTCCAACTCTTCACCAATCTCTTCCAGCTGCTTAAGCTCTTCAATCTCTTGCTTAATCACTTCAGACACTGAGGGATATAATCTAATGGATTGTGCATAAATCTCCTGTTGAGTAATCTCAGATACTCCAGGGAATAAACGATCAAGCTCTAAATCTGCATCAATGCCTTCAGAATCCTGCGAGTCTGTCTGTACACGACCTGCAACGACCGACACTAGCGGTGCGTCGATCGATGCAACACTGTTTTCACAGTTTCTACCCGAGAGATTTTTCCAAGAATCCAAAAATTCAGCCTCTTCTACCAACTCAGTTGTGCTTAGCTCAAATCCTTCACCTAGGTGTGATCCATCATCAATGTATGATAGGGTGTAAGTTTTAATCCTATTCTACTGCAAGTGCACAGTTCAGTGATTGTAGTATATAGGGTATCGAATCCACAGAGACTCTGGTTTCGATAGCTAAGGAACAAGGAATTAAACTAGGAACAAAGCAATGTGATAAAAGCAATGCGAGAAAGTAAACAGAAAGCAGAGATTGTTGGTTGTGAAAGCAAGTTATTAAAAGCGCTAAGTCTAGGGCGTTCTCAGGAAATCAGACAAGCAGACAGTTCATTCAGCAAGGATCTAATTAAGCACAGTTCTAGAACTCAAAACACGGATATAGAACTAACCAAATTTCTTTGCGATAATTCTCTAGGTCTAAGTGCAGCAAACCAACTTTCGTTTGCGAGAACTAACTGATTAAACCAGCATTAATTCCAAGTTTGATATGTTCACAATTAACCTAAACCAAACTTTCATTTGCGAGAAGTTTAATTGCTCAACCTAAATAGTTCAGATTCCTAAACCACACTTTCGTGTCGTATTTAGCAACCTAATATCTAGATTCTAATTGATCAGGTTAGAACTAGCTTTAAGCACAATTAGATTGAAGAACAGATATAGTTATGAATCCTTAACTGAATTAAACAAGTCTAGCAAGTCATGCAATCCTATGTGAGAAACCCTAAACCTAACTAGGAATCTACTCAGACATAGATAATGAAAACATAATCATATGAAGAATAAATTGCATAAAAGATAATAAAGAATTAAAGGCGTTCGAAATCTTCTCCAAATACAGATGAAGTAAAGGTTCAGATCAGCCCCAAAAGCTCTAAAAATCCTCTGCTCTTAATTATGAAAGCGTATCTAATTAAAACACCAAAAACTCAATAATATAGGTCTAATCTCGGCCAGGGGCTTCTTTGTAAATATCAGGAACTTCTGGATCAGAGTGCAATAACTTGACTCTTCATAAACCGTCGAGTTTTGGGCCCATCTCACTGGTGCAACGACCGTTGCAGGTGTGCAACGATCGACGCAGTACTCTGTTTTGGACAGTGAACTCTATCTCTCGGCCAAACACTCCAAAAATCTCCAAAATACTCCAACATCTCCAATTCAGCTCCAAACCTGATTATACCTGTAAAAGACTCTAAAAGAACACAAAAAGACACTAAAACACACTTATATCATGGTCTAAAACTAGTAAAAACCATGACATATCAACTCCCCCACACTTAGCCTTTGCTTGCCCTCAAGCAAAACAAAGACCTAAAGCATGGTGAAGAGGTTTGAAAACTCTTCAGAAACTCATTTCATCCTAGAAGCTGCAACACTCAGATTCCCCTTAGTAAAACACTGAAAGAATCAATCACAGGATATCAAGACCAACATATACTTCCCCCACACTTAGCAACTGTCCAAAGTAAACTCCACAATCACATTCACGCATTCAAATTCTCCCTACTGACTTCTGCAAGTATTTAAGTGCGGTCTCACCTAAGGAGTATCGATCAAAGGGCACATGGATTCTTACCTTATCAGCTCTAGACCACCATACTATCTTTCTCTAGTCCCTTTCTTCTCTTTCCCTTCCTTAACAACTGATTTTTCCCACATTGGGTATCAAGCACAAAGACTCCAGGATCAGGCAGCTTCTTCGGAATCTTGGTTAACAAAACATCACCAATATGCTGAGGAACTATAACCACCCAGTCTCTCAGCTCTTCATCTAGAGGCAGCATCTTGTTCAAGTACCTCTGCACACATGGATGATAAGGTGGATCATCAGAAGTTGGAATTTCTTCCAATTCTTCACCAATCTCCTCTAGCTTCTTAAGCTCTTCTATTTCCTGCCTAATCACTTCAGACACTGAGGAGTGTTGTCTAACAATCTGCGCATAAATCTCTTGTTGAGAGATCTCAGAGACTCCAGAGAATAAGCCATCAAGTTCCAAGTCTGCATCAATACCATCATCACTCAGCGAATCTGTCTGTTCACGACGTGCATCGATCGACACTAAATGTGTGTCGATCGTTGCAATGCTGCAATTTCCACCCGAGAGTTTTTCACCAAAATCCGGGATTTCTCCTTCCTTCACCAATTCAGCTGTACTTAGCTCAAATTTTTCACCTAAGTGAGATCCATCATTAACGTACACAGACCAGGCTTTAATATGAGTGTCTGCTAGCCCTTTTCCCTTTATTGAGCTGGAAATCTGGTTTACCTGAGTATCCAACTGCTTCATGTGAGTGTTCAGGGACTCAAACTTCCCATTAAGGTCTTCATAGACAGCATCTAACTTCTTGTTGCAGTCCACAGAAATCTTGGTCTCACTCTCCATTAGTTGTTCCATCATAGCTTCCATTCTACTCTCATGAGCTGTAGGTGCAGGAGGAGTCTGATAAGATGAAGACCCATAGGTTCTCTGAGTACCTTGTCCAAAGGTCTTCTGAAAACCACTAGTCTGTCCAGAATTAGATGAGTTGCTGTTGAAAGCACTTTTCTGTCCTCCATTGAAGAATATGTTTCCCTGTTGATTACCAAATCTATTACCTTGGAATCCAGAACCTCCTATGTAATTCACATCTTCCTCCTGAGTGTCCTCCTCAGTTTGAATTACCTCTACATCTTGGGCAAAGTGGACAGCTTTCTTACCTGCTAGGAGATTGCAAACTGTGTCCAGCCTTGATCTAATATCAGCTATATCAGAATTCTCTACACTTCCACCAGATTTCTTCCTCCTCTCATCCATAGTCTTGCAGCTGTTGCTGCCTATTAGATTCTCAATCAATTGCTTAGCTTGTGTAGGAGTCCTGGTGTTGAAGTTAGCATTACTGGAATTATCCAGTGCAGACTGATATGGAAGATCTATGCCTCTAAAGAAGATGCCAATCAACTGAACTTCAGTGAATCCATGGTGTGGGCAGTCACGCTGATACTGCTTAAATCTCATCCAGGCAGTCTTTAAAGGTTCCACAGCTCCTTGTGAAAAGGTGAGTATGTCCTGTCTGGACTGGTCTGAGCGCGCATCATCATAGAAGTGACGCAAGAACTCACTCTTTAAAGCTGCCCAAGTAGTGTACTGAGCAGGTGCCAGCTGCTTTAGCCATGCACTAGCGTCTCCAGCAAGACTGTGCGGAAAGAGCTTAAGGAACAGATAGTCCGGGCAGACTCCATCATACTTCATGACAGTGACTATGTCCTCAAACCCATCAATGTGATCCATAGGCTGCTCCGTTGGGTAACCATGAAACGCATTCTGTCTCATCAGCGAGTAGTAAATGGTTTTGATCTCAAAATCATTTCTCTCAAAAGCAGGAAGCACTAAAGCTGACCGGTTTCTATGAAACTCATCCGGTCTGTTGTAGTCAGCTAAAGTCCTTTCATGGGCAACCATCTGTCTACCTTGGGCCTGTCCTTGACCCTGGTTTTGCTCCTATTGCTGTTGCTCAGGAGGATCAGGGATGACATTCCCTTCAGCATGAACCCTTTGCCAAGCAGCATTGTATGGGTTGTTATCTCGGTCCCTCAGGGTACCTTCAGCATCACGTACCAGAATCAAACGCTCTCGTACCATCCTTTCTCTATCTTTCTCTTATGTTGGTTCTCTCTAAACGTCCAAGTTCTTCAAGGTCGAGATTAACTAAGTCCAAGTTCAGATTACTTCTAGTTTTCTGCGTCTGCATAAACTGTCTGTAATCGTCGGGCAACGATCGATGCTATCAGTGCAACGATCGTTTCAATCTCTGAATCGCCTAGTGACGATCGATGCTAGAGTGCAACGATCGACGCAGTGCGATATTGGTACCTGCGACAGAGAGAAAACAGACAAAAATCAGTAACTAAAAAAAACAAAAACAAAAACGAAAAGAAAACAAAAAATCCTAGTAAAACCCTAGGTTCTAAGCTATCGAAGACTCAAAGAGTCCCCGGCAACGGCGCCAAAAACTTGATAGGTGTCAGGTTTTATCCTATATCTAACTGCAAGTGCACAGTTCAGTAGTCGTAGTATATAGGTATCGAATCCACAGGGACTCCGTGTTCAATAGCTCAAAAACAGGAAATTAAACTAGGAAGAAAGCAATGTGATTGAATTAAAAGCAACGCGAGAAAGTAAACAGAAAGCAGAGATTGTTGGTTGTGAAAGCAAGTTATTAAAAGCGCTAAGTCTAGGGCGTTCTCAGGAAATCAGACAAGCAGACAGTTCATTCAGCAAGGATCTAATTAAGCACAGTTCTAGAACTCAAATCACAGATATAGAATTAACCAAATTCCTTTGCGATAATTCTCTAAGTCTAAGTGTAGCAAACCAAACTTTCGTTTGCGAGAACTAACAGTTTAAACTAGCATTAATTCCAAGTTTGATATGTTCACAATTATCCTAAACCAAAATTTCGTTTGCGAGAAGTTTAATTGCTCAACCTAATTAGTTCAGATTCCTAAACCCCACTTCCGTGACGTATTTAGCAACCTAAGATCTAGATTCTAATTGATCAGGTTAGAACTAGCTTTAAGCACAATTAGATTGAAGAACAGATATAGTTATGAATCCTTAACTGAATTAAACAAGTCTAGCAAGTCATGAAATCCTATGTGAGAAACCCTAAACCTAACAAGGAATCTACTCAGACATAGATAATGAAAACATAATCATATGATGAATAAATTGCATAGAAGATAAAGAATAAAAGGGGTTCGAAATCTTCTCCAAATACAGATGAAGTAAAGGTTCAGATCAGCCCCAAAAGCTCTAAAAATCCTCTGCTCTTAATTATGAAAGCGTAAGTAAATAAAACACCAAAAACTTAATTATATAGGTCTAATCTCGGCCAGGGGCTTCTTTGTAAATATCAAGAACTTCTGGATCCGAGTGCAATATCTTGACTCTTCATAAACCGCCGAGTTTTGGCCCATCTCGCTGGTGCAACGATCGATGCCTAGAGTGCAACGATCGACGCATTTCTCTGTTTCGGACAGTGAACTCTATCTCTCGGCCAAACACTCCAAATATCTCCAAAAAGTGCCATAATCACCAAATATGCTCCAAACCTGATTATACCTGTAAAAGACTCTAAAAGAACACAAAAAGACACTAAAACACACTTATATCATGGTCTAAAACTAGTAAAAACCATGATATATCATCCCTCAGGACACCATGAGCATCAGGCAATATGTTCACACGTTCAACAACCATCCTTTCTCTTTGAGCTCTTCTGTTTGTCCTCTCTAGTCTAGCAAGTTCTTCAAGTTAGAGGTTTACGAGATTAGTGTTCGGATTACTTCTGGTATCACGTGTCTGCATAAACCATTTGTAATCGCCAAGCAACGATCGATGCTAACAGTGCAACGATCGATTCAACTCCAATCGCCTAGTGTCGATCGACACAAGAACTGCAACGGTCGATGCTATGCGATTATGAAACATGCGACAGGGAGAAAACAGAGAAAAATAAAAAAAAATCAGTAAACAAAAAATAAAAACAAGAATCCTAGTAAAAACCCTAAGTTCGAAGCTATCGAAGACTCTAAGAGTCCCCGGCAACGGCGCCAAAAACTTGATAGGTCTCGAGTTTTACCCTATACTAACTGCAAGTGCACAGTAATGTCAATGTAGTACTTAGGGATCGAATCCACGAGGACTCTAGGCAACGATAGGATTAAGAACTTAAAGAGATTAAAACTAGGAGAAATTGAAAGGCAAATTGTATTGAATAACTGAAAAGAAAGCAAGAAAGTAAACTAGTAGCAGGTTGTGGTTGTAAGCAATAAACTAAGGGTGCTAAGTCTAGGGCGTTCTCAGGAAATCAGACAAGCAGATAAATCATTCAGTCAGGATCTAATTAAACTCAGTTCTAGAACTCAAAACACAGATATAGAATTAACCAAATTCCTTTGCGAGAATTCTCTAAGTCTAAGTGCAGCAATCCAAATTCCTTTGCATTTACTAACAGATTAAACCAGCTTTAATTCCAAGTTTGATATGTTCACAATCTAATTAAACCAAATTCCTTTGCGAGTAATTAAATTGCTTAACCTAAATAGTTCAGATTCTAAACTACACTGTCGTGTCGTATTTAGCAACCTAAGATCTAGATTCTAATTGATCAGGTTAGAACTAGCATTAAACACAATTTAGTTTGAAGAACATCTATTGATGTGAATCCTTAACTGAATTAATTATATCTAGCAAGTCATGAAATCTCTATGAGAAACCCTAAACCTAACTATGAATCTACTCAGACATAGATAATGTAAACATAATCAATGAATTCATAGAAATCATAAAAGAGATTAGAATATAAAAGGGGTTCAAAAACTTCTCCAAAACGAATGTAGTACATGATCAGATTAGCCCCCAAAAGCTCTAAAAACTCACTGCTCTAAGTTATGATAGCGTATCTAAGCGTATAGTTAAAAACCTAATTAAATAGCTAAAACACGTTTTGGGGCTTCTGTGTAAATATCAGAAACTTCTGGGCTTTTCTGCAATAACACCATACTTCATTAAACCGTCGAGTCTGGCCCATTCGCGCTGTGCATCGACCGTTGCAGGTGTGCAACGATCGACGCAGTCTTCAAATCTGGATAGAGAACTCTATCTCTCGGACCAAATCTCCAAAATGCACCAAATAGCTCCAAAATCTCCACTTCTGCTCCAAATGTGCTTGTACCTAATAAAACCTGTAAAGGACTCTAAAAGAACACCAAAAGACACTAAAGCACACTTATATCATGGTCTAAAACTAGTAAAAACCATGATATATCAGTCTCCAACGACGTCTCCGGCGGATGCGAGTCGGTGAGATTCGCGGTGTCGAACGGCCCTTATAAGCTCGGGCAAGAGATCCGACCCTCGTCGATGATCCGGAGCCGCCGACCCAGACCTCCTCTCACCTTCTCCCGACGACGTGTCTTCCTCCAAGACTCTACAGACTCACCCGAAGGAGCCGCTTCCAGCAAAGCTCTGAGGGCGACTCTTCCCTTGTCTCCTCTTCCCGGTTTGTAGATCTACCCACTCCGATCGTCTCCAGCTTCTTCCTCTTCCGTTCAAGAGAGATTCTCCGACGAACCCGACATGCAACGAGGCACGACCCAGCCGGGCTCCGCCGCAGTCACTTCGGCATGGCCACCGTCTCCGTGACTCCTTTTTGATGCTTTTCTCCCCTCCTACTCCTCGTCGCGACCACAGACCCCAGATCTACTCTGAATCTTCCCTCTCTGCACAGACACCCAGATCCGCCGTCCTCAAGCGTATACAAGGACGTGGCTAACAAAGAATCGCCGACTCGAAAATCCCCGGGACCGGACTGCCAGGACGAGAAGAACCGCACCTCGCGAAGCCAAAAAAGAAAGAAACGAGACACTCTGGAACTTTCCGGCTGCCGCGGCTGCTATTTAGCACAAGAGAGAGGTAAACCGCGGCGGATTAGGCCGGCGGCGCTGAATGAGAAACGAAAAACTTTTTGGTTAACCTAGAGATAAAGGAGATTGATGAGAGAGAAAAACTATTGTCTTTTAGTATTTTAGTATAACACATTAAGTTTGTATAACGGATAAATCCTAAGAAAATCCACAAAAGTAAATGCAAAAACATGAAAACTATGCAAATATAAATGCAAAAATATGGTAAATTATGAACATATCACAGTATACTAGAAGTAGATCCAAAACGAAACAAATTAATCATGCAAGATTCATCCACATATTATATGGACTGATGATCCTACCATCTGTGACGTTTAACGTTTATGTATCTTTTAAAAAAACACATGCATTTTTATTCTCATCAGAAAAAAAAAAATTGGATTCTAACTTGTAGTTTTCTCATTGAATATTATTCTTGTATTCTCATGAGAAGAATATCATTCTGACGCATAAATATTAGTTTCTCTATGTTTTTAATTTCTTTTTGTCAATTAGGAAAATGATCCGGACATTTTTTTTTTTTTTTGAACTTTGTTCCGGACCGACTAATTTTTTAAAAGTAAATGTAGCCGTCAAAGCAACTCATTTAGAGGGTTTTAATAAATCTAAAACGTGATATTATTTTGATTAGCTAAATGAAAGTGGTTAAAAATTTCATGTCCGAGACATATTGATTCATTATCTTGGACTTACAACGAACTCCTCCTTAACTGTGAACCACCAAACCCTTACTATATGATTAATTCATTCTGAATTTTCTCATGAGATTTGTAAAAGTTCGTAAAGGTTTACCAGATTGTTCTTTATTTGTACTGAAACTCTTTTAACTAGCATACTGATGTCATCATAATCTGGTAGTTTAAGAGTCACGATGACACTTGGGCGGGTTAGGTTTTGCTTATTGTTGTTACGATTAAAGAGGTCCGAACTAATAAAATGAGAATAGATTTAACTGAGGGTCGGAAATTGTTCTTTATTAATGATTATGCTGAAGCCGAACAATTAACAGAATTACGAGGTGGAAGTCCGTCGATCGACGTACTCCCTAAAGTTTGCTTGGGCTCGTCACTTTATAAGCATAGTTCGAAACTTTGGCAAGTTATAATGTATATAAAATGAACAGTGAAAGGTGTATTTATAGTAAAAGTAGTCTGACTTCTTGTTGGGCCGTTGACTCCTCACAGACTTTATTTTTTGGGCAGAAATGTTTTTGATGAAATGGTAGATTTCAATGGGTTTATGGATAGTGCTAAATCCATATCCAACATTAATCCTAAATTCAAAGGGAGAATGGTGCAGCTAAAGCACTCTACTATCTATACAAATAAATACCAAACGAAAGGAGTTTATATATAAACGACAAAAACTAATCTTTTTTTTTCCAAATGCCAATGTTAGAAATTATTATTTTTAAATGTTTTAGTTTTCGGACAATATTATTATCACTATAATCGGGGAAACTAGCCTATCTATTCTGACTATTACTCGCCTTTCTCCTCACCTAAGTTTCTAAAATCATTAAAAGTCAAACTGTACAAGTAGTTTGTGGAAGAGTTGTAAGTGATTAGCTAAAAAGTTGTAATTTTTTTACATAATGGCTGATGTTCAAATTCATGAATATACAATTTACAAATGGTTGAAATTGAGTCTACATACATTCCAGATTCCATGTTTTTATAGATTATATAGTTTAAATAATTTAGAAATTATTATGAAAATTGTCAGGATAATGTCCGAATAAATATGATTTATTTATTTATTTATTTATATTTATCCAGACATCATTATAAAATTTTGTATGATCAAAGAAAAATTAGACTTTTTTCTTTTTTGAAGACAAATAAAAAATTTTCAGCGTTGCCTCTCTGGTGTCTGGTGACTCTGCCGCCGTCGACGCCGTGAGAGGACCCCCTTTTCGTCTAATTTTCTCTTATCTTTCCTCCCGCATTGGTTCGTTTATGCGGTTTGTGTAGGTTCACTGGCGGTTTCAAGTGGCTATTTTAGAGGCGGTGGTTTGTGTTACGGTTTTTCTCAGCAGATCTGGTGTTCTCATACCTGTTCTTTCCAGATCCGTGAGGACTGAGTCCGGTGGAGTGTCCTCCAGACTCCATACAGGTCTCCTTTGAGGATCCGCTGTGGATTTAGGTTTCGGATCTCAATGGTCTGTCGTCGGTAGGTTTATTCGGTTAGTGGACGAAGCACGGAGGCGAAGGAGGCTTTGGCGCAGATCGAGCGGCGACTCTCCGGTGTAGATCTCGCTTGTCATGATGACGACAGCGGATCACGCATGGAAGGTTCGTGGCGATGGGTTTTTTGGTCCACGGCGAGGTGTGTGTCTAGGTTCTTCTACCACCCTCTTCGTACCGGCGCCCCCTTTGTTCTGGTATCTTCTCATCACGGTGGATCTAGGTCAAGAGACTCTTTCTCTTCTATCACCGGGTTGCTCTCGCCGGTTGCGGTTCTCGACCTCCCTTCTCCGAAAACATCCTCGTTGTTCTGGTTCTGGTTTAGGCGGTGAAGATGGGTAGGTTTCTTTGTTGATGTGGCGGTCTCTGCTCCGATGGATTTTCCGGCCATCGACATCGCATTTTTGTATCTTGTTCTTCCTATGTTGTATCGCCAAACCGAACCTGATTTAGGTCTCTCGTTAAAGACGTTTTTTTTTTTTTTTTTACTTTTTCTTTTTCCAATATAATGTTTGGGTTCTAGAAGAAAAAAATCAATATAAAAGCATTTTGAAAATAAAAAAATAATATGTATACTTGCAATGGATAAGTGATCATTCCGTCTCGGCAAAATCTAGTGGACTACCCACAACTTTTTACCTTTTTGAGTTTTTGCTACTAAACGCAAAATCGTTTTAGATTTTTCTTCAGATTCTATGAAAGCCACGTTAATTTTGGGAGAAATTTACACCCAAAGGCACTTTAAGACTCAAGAATTATAGAATAAGGCACTTTTAAGACTTTAGGCACTTCTACTAGGTAAAATACCTGGCCTACTCTCCTGTTTCATTTCCCCTCTTTTTTTTCTTTGTATTTTAAATCAACGCTAAATAAAAGAAAAAAAAAATCTAATTAATAAATCTAATTAAAACAGGAGAACTCTAACATCTCCTCACACTTTCTGACACTTTCTTCTTCGGTGAGCTTCTTCTTCCGACAGCCTTCTTCTTCATCTTCTTCATCTTCTTCTTCCGACAACTTCCTTCTTCATCTTCTTCTTCGTCATTTTTTACTCTTCATTTATAGGCACTTATTGATTCTATGTTTGTAGCAGGTTCCTGCTTCAGCTTCTTCTCTCTTCACTCGCCTTCACAAGCCGTTTCATTCCGTCTTCGCCTTCCTAGATCCAACCTCCTACCATGTCCAGTGAGTTGAAATGGCCGATTATTACTTTTATTAAATTCTATTTCTTACTGTCATTGCTTCTTTGATCATATTGCTTAGCTCACGTTTGGATCTTTGTTTCATTTTGTCTTCTTTGCTCCCATGAGCTCAATTTTCTGTATATTGCTTTCTGTATTTCTTATTCAAACAAATTAGCTCCGGATTTTTGGGTTCTGTATTTGGGTGTCTTCTTCTTTGTTTTGTATATTATGTCTTTACAGATATGTCTTTGTTATGTATTTGTGTACACATATCCATGGACAGATTACATAAGTGCCGCATTCAGTAATGAATGCCGTCTTCTCCCGATCGTCTGGATTCATGAGAATTTGATTGTATCCTGAAAATGCATCCATAAACGAAAGCAGCTCGTTCCCTGCCGTGGCTTCGACAAGTCGATCGATATGTGGCAAGGGGCATCTGTCGTTTGGACAGGCTTTGTTGAGGTCCGTGAAATCGACACAGACTTTCCACTTCCTGTTTTTCTTCTTAACGACAACCGGATTGGCAAGCCAATCGGGATACTTGACTTCCTGAATCGAGCCAGCATCGAGTAGTTTGTCCACCTCATCGTTGACGGCTTTGGCTCTTTCTGGACCGAGCTTACGCCTTTTTTCTTAATTGGCTTGTAAGTTGGGTCGACATTGAGTTTGTGCGTTGTGATTGTCGAATTGATACCTTTCATGTCCTTGACTGACCATACGAAGGTCGCAACGCTCTGCTATAAGAAGGCGATTAGCTCCTTTTTTATATCTTCAGGCAACTCCGCACCGATCCCTACGCATTTGTTTACATCAGAGTTATCGATGACGACTTGCTGGATGAGCTCTTTTTCTGGACCCTTTCTGCCTTGATCGGTATTGATCGTGAATTACGGTACCCTTATCTTGTGCTCTCTCGCGAAACATGATCGACTTGCTCTTTGACATCCTTTAACCGTTTGGATTCCCTTTGGTGAGGGGAATTTTAGACATTGATGGTAGGTCGATGATACCACCTTCATGCTTTATAGCCATGGTGTGCCGAGAATAACGTTGTAAATGGTAGGTTTGTCAATGACATGGAACTTTACCATTTTGTTAACTCCTCCTGCGTAAACCAGCAGCTTGATCGTTCCGATCGTGTATGTCGTCTCGCTGGTGAAACCGGTGAGCGGCTTTGCCTTCTGCTTGATGTCTTCTTCCTTGATCTCCATCTTTTTAAGCGTATCTAGAAAGATTAAATCAATCAAACTACTTGTATCGACTAGGATTCGAGATACCTGACAGCTTCCAATGAGGAGCTCAACCACCAGTGGATCGTTATGAGGATAATGGGTTCCCCAAAAATCCTGGTCGGTGAAAATGACAGAGGGATCGTCAGATAGAATCGGCTTCGGTGCATTTTGCGCGGCTAGCGCCATGCGTTCATATCCTTTTATTGATCGAACCGAGTCATTCACAGACATTAAGCCGCCCATAATCATGTTGATTCTTCGTACGGCTTTAGGAGTTTCCTCTTCGTCTTCTTCTTCCTCATCTCGATCGCGTTTCAAAGCTATGCTTTTAATGCGCCGCTGTTGTTTGCCTTGCTTGGGTGCTTGTCCCTTGACCTTTTGCTCTTCTCAAACTCGTTGCGACTCTTCCCTCAATTCGTCTATTGTCGCATTGATTTCTCCGGTTGCGAGCCGGGCGTACAATGCGTCTTTGAGGTTTCGACATTCTGAAGTATCGTGCTAGGTGGCTTTATGGTACTTGCAATACTTTTCTTCTGGTGTGGAAGCAGTTTGCGGCGCCTTCTCTTTGTCTTCCTTGCTCCATATTTTCCAAGGCTTTGACGGACGTTGTTTACCGGCGTTGCTGACCACCATCATTGTCTTTGTCCCCTTGTCGTAGTGTTGCTTAGGTTCTCGGTCCTCCTTTTTATCGGTCTGTTTGATAGAACCGTATTTCTTAGCAAGGGCCACCTTTTTCTCTTCCAACTCGACGAATCTGTTTGCTCGATGAAGGGCGTCTTCAATGGTCAATGGCTGGTTGACGACTATATCCTGGTAAAAAGGGGATTCGTGCCAGACGGCGTTTGTTAGAGCCGCGATAGTGAATTTATCTGGGGCTTCTGCTCGCGTCATGGTTGCCTTGAACCGATCTACGAAGGCTTTCAACGTTTCCTTCTTTTCTTGTGACATATACATCAACGCGTTTAGCGAGGTATCTTTGTTCACATAGGCGAAGTGGTGCCTTACGAATGCTCGTGTGAGATCGGAGAAACTGTCGATTGATTTGGACGGAAGCCGAGAAAACCAAGTGAGTGCATCTCCTTCTAGGGTTTCAGCGAATAGTTGACAAAAGCCGACATCGCGTTCCCTAGTTGACGAAAACCGTGCTTTCATCCCATTATACGTCGGCAGTTTGAGCTTTTCCTTTTGACGGATGTATGTATTTGTGATGCGTGAAGTGAACGGCGTCCTCTGAGTCTCTTCAATGATTCGGTCGATCTCTGGGGCAGATCCCTTGACGCTCGGTCAACTGCTTTTCAACTTGGCTGCGTCTTGCTTCGCGAATAGGCGTTTCATGAGTTTCCTCGTGGGATGTGCCTCGCTCGTAGCGATGGTTATCCCGACGCGAGTCATTCTCACGACGCGAGCTTCGTCTGCGATCCGAGCCTCGGTTGTGCCGATTCTTTCCAAGCCTTGGATATCCTCGACTGTTGGTCTGAAAGAATTTGATCATGCTCAGACTGCAACAGGTCGATTCTTTCCGAAAATTCTTTTATCAAATCGTTCTGGGAATCAATTTTGGCTATCAGAGTGGCTAGAACGTCGTCATGGTCGACTTGTTCCGCCGTTTTATCGAGTGACGGGATACGTTTACCGTCGTCTCGATATTTCCTTGACTTGGCACCTCGTGGTTGTCCGCCGTTGAGTGTCGCGTCTTCATCGTCGTGATCACTTAGTTCGGAATCACTTCCTTCGGATTCAACCCTTGGGTTTTCCTTCGGATTCAACCCTTGGGTTTTCCTCCGGATTGATTTCGTTGTTACTTCCAGGCATCTCGTTCAGAAATTTATTCTAGAAATCCCCACAGTCGGTGCCAATTGTTGATTCTCAACTTGGTCTATCCTAAAATAGCAAGAGTTTTAGGGTTTTTCTCAAGGGATTCTAAAAGAAGATTTAAAGAACACGATGATAATATGGAAATTAGGGTTTCGCTTTAGGTTTCCGAGATGGAATAAAGCGGTAAAGAAAAGTGCTTAAGTCGCCAGAAAGAAATTAGGTCAAATCGGTTCGCTCAAGTCTCTCGGGCAATTGTATTATGAAAGCGTGTGTTTATTGAATAACGAGGTTCCCTTTTCTAGGGTTACAAAGTCGGTTTAACAGAATTAAGGAATAATAAGAGATAATTACGTATTTCCTATTATATCGGCTCCGATTATTCTAGGATATTTTCCTTATCTCGGTGTCTTAATATCCCGCGCCGCTTTCCCTTTTCTGACAATCACATCCCTCGCAACCCTAATTGCAAAGTGGTTTGGACCGGGTCGGGTTTAACTTAGTTTTACCGACTTGGGTTCAAAACCGACTTTCCTTTCTAGGCCGACCTAAATTCCAAAATAGGCCTTTTAGGGAAAGTGCTACTCTTGACTCCAACAATAACTGTAAGCAATGAAAATGTAGATATCTCCATGGGTGTCACCATGAATCTTAAAAGCAACGTTCGAAAAAAAGCTAGTCGTTAGTCGGGCAGTTGGGGTGGGTCTAGCGCCTAACGGAAAAATCAGAGATTAAGCGGAGATTAAGCAGACATTAATCGGGGGCGTAATTTTAGAATATTTTATTAATTTATGTATATATATTGAGTATTTTACAAATTATAGCAAATTTGAAAGCTGGTCTAGTGGCTTGTATTCGTTAAATGTGCTTCCGTACCCGAGTTCGAGGCGTAGAGTTGCTTTTTATTGGTTGATTTTTTTTGCTTCCTTTTAATGAAGGGCAAATTTGTAATCTCCTTGTCATCTTCTTTCTTTTGTCTCTCTGCAAACCTAAACAACGATGGTTCATTTTTTTGTAACCTTATTTCATGATTTTGCTCCTTTTTCTCCTTTTTCTTTCGATTTTAAATGTATTCATACCTAAAATTGATAGATCTATTCGATTATTATATCAAAACGACCAAAAAGTGAGTTTACAAAAAAAAATCCGATTATTTGAGCGATTGAAGGCAAATCGCAGCGGTCATGGCACGCCGATCGATTCTCCAACGCGGAGGTGGCCGCCTAGCCCGATTTTTCGAACACTGCTTAAAAGTTAAAAGTAATTGCTTGGAGTCCTTATTTTTGCACGGGCGGAGTTTAATTTTTATTTATGTATTTTTTTAACATTATGTATTTTATATTTTGTTTCTAGTTGTTGAGTTTTTTAGTTCATAGTAGTCGTGTATATTTTCTTTAATAATATAATATGTTTTACATCATTTTCCTTGATAAGAAACATCTAATTGTTTTTTTTCTATTTTTGTAAAAGTTAAATGCTTTTAGGTACATTTGTATTTGAGATGCTTTGTATATAGCTTAAGTAAAGGGAAATACGATACCTCGTTAGGTCCATTATTAGTTTTCTGCTAATTGTACTATTTGCCTCTTACTATTCATCATACATAAGACGCTTTTGACCCTACTGAATATTTCGGTACTGACACACTACAGGCGGCTAAATTGATACAGTAACATCTAGACTGAAAAACTTATCTTTGACAACACAGCATGCATCCAATCGAGTTTGACGATTCAAATTTTGAATTGAAATCGTATTCCCCATTTCAATTCATTGTCTTCTGTTTGGATATATAGTTGGGATAGATTAAGGAACACAGTTCTGTAAATTTCGGTGTATTCGAAGATGCCGGAGAAGCCTCTTCCTAAACGATTGATCGCTTATGGACACGAACCAAATGGCGAAAGAGTTAATACATACCAGAAGATGAGTGTTATCGCGTTGATAAAATCAACACTGGACCAGTCAGAAATCAATATCCTCTCCAAATCCCAGTTTGGCAAGATTCTTATGATGCAAGCCAAACCCGCTCTATCTGGTACTTTCGCTCTTCATTTACTCTACCGTCAGTTAGTTGTCGTGAACGAAAATGAGTTGTGGTTTCTCTTCTCCGGTAATCCGATTAGATTCTCACTTCGTGAATTTAAGATTGTGACCGGTCTTAACTGTGGGAAGTTCCCGAGACATCAGAAAAAGGGAAAAAGGTTAGTGCACAGAGCAAAAAGGATTTTTACAAGGAGCTATTTGGATTGGATGGAGATATTCTTGTATCGAAGGTTATAGGTTTTCTTAGGAAGAGGACGGTGAATGACCCGAAAATTCGTCTCCGATATGCGTGTCTGGCATTTGTTGATGCGATTCTGGCTCCCACCACGCATTATCCTAAGCTCAAGATAAATAGGGAACACGTTGAGATGTCCAGGGACCTTGATGAGTTTCTGAAATATCCCTGGGGGAGGAAATCATTTGAGATGATCACTTCTTCTCTTAAGGAAAGGGACATTACCCAGTTTGCAACAGCTAATGTTGCAATCCAAGGTTTCTTCTACGCGGTCCAAATGGTCGTCTTACAAGCTGTCCCGGCCATACCCCATAGTTTCATCTCTTATGGTGGTGCACCGAGTGGTCCTTAAGATGATTTTCTTGCTCAACCACCCCAGAGGGTTATCCTCAGGGTAAACCAACTGAGGGATCTTGACCGTTATTGTGAGGTACGGTGTTAACTTAAACATATAGCAAGTAGTACCTTATCTGTTATCTTTATGTTTTGAAAACAGTGTTGGTTGAACCTTGATTTACTGAAAATCTATGTAGGATAATTAATTAACTGTGTATCTGATTAAATAGAAATTTTCATTAACGTTTATGAGTTTTTCAAGCGAAGGTGATCCCCATTATTACCCATGAGCTCGATATGGGAGCATACGGTGAAGATCTAACATGGTCTGATGACGAGGAAGACCCTTTGGTCGACAATTTGGTTCAACTCATTGAAGAAGACTTTGCTTTTGATAATTCAATGTTCACCGGAGGTGAGATCCCTGACCAGTCTGTAGTACCAGATAACCCAGCAGGTAGAGCTAATAGGCAGCAGACTCATGTCAGGAAAGGTAAAGGAATAGCTCGTAGGTCCAATGGTGGTAAAAAGACTACCAAAATTACAGCCGGTCAACCATCCAACTCAAACACATTCACTGTTGATGACATTGTCAATGCGGTTCTTCCTCATCTTCCAGGTATTGTTGCGAAGGAGCTTATAGCTAACAACCCGGCTATTGTTGCTGGAATTACTGAATGGGTAAAAGTTAATTTTGACTGGTCTGCAACTAGTAGTCAGGATACTAACCCAGCACATAGACAACATACTAAGAACCCACCAACATCTCAACCTAATCATGTTGATAGCCTTGTAAATTCTGAAGACTGCAATTGTCCTACTTACAATGATGCGCCTGCGACTGGTCCTACTTCGAATGATGTTTCTGGAAATTGTGCTTCCGCAAATGTAGCTCCTGCCAATGCTGATTCTGGTATTCATGTTACTGCGCCTGTTGCTACTGATTTAGAGGACATCCAGGATATGGAGAAGGACCATGCCGACAATGAAAATGAGGGTCAAGAGTACGAGAGCAATGAGTACGAAGAAGATGACAATGGCGATCCTCAAGAGGATGCAGAAGATGCGGGAAGTGAAGTGTCCTCATCTGAGGATGGTAGTCATATTAGTCCGACTGCAAGCCAAAGGATTACAGAGGTTATGTCTCATTATCCACAGGAGGTGGAGACCGATAATGAAATTTGTAGCCAAAATAACGAAATATCCGAGGTATGGTTAGCTGTAAAGGTTGTTCATTTACACTTACTGTGGTCGTTTCCGGTTATCTCTAATGTCATCTAATATAGATAACAGGAAACTTGGCTACTGCTAAAGTAGTTTTTTATTAATCTTTTCAGGTGCAACCAGTGGTTTCATGCATGAACCTACCTCAATCAGGAAACACTGATCAGGTACTAGCCATATCAGTTCCTCGTGTGTATGTACAGAAAGCATTGCTTTCCTATTTCTCACTTCGGCCAACTTTTTAACTTAAGGTCATAGCCACTGACACGGAGACTCACCAAGTCAATTGTATGGATGTGGTTGTTACCAAAGCAAATGACGAGATGCAAAGGAAAAGTAAACGGCACCGTACTCTTTCGTCCAGGCTTGATGGTGGGGACTATCAGTGCGATAAGAGGATTAAGATTGCGATAGGGCAGCAAACTTCATCACAAGCAGAATTAGAAAGGGAACGTGAATGGAGGTTACGTAGAGCTTTGGCATCGCCCATTACGTACTATTACCATCCCTCGTTTGTTTCTTATCTTATTCCTTTTTTCTTGTCAAAAAGTGATTCCATTTTATTTATATTTCATAGGACCTACAACCTTGGTAACAATATTACTCTGTCGAGTAGAGAAGTCCATGATCTACTCGAAAGGCGAAAGAACACCACGGCTAAGGTTAGAGATTCCATTTTGTATAATTCTTGCTGCATTCATACTATATTTGGTTTGCTGGATTGGCAATTAGTTGTCACACGACAAATATTTAATGCAATCCCATATTTTCAAAACAGATGTTGAAGGGGAACATAGTTATGAAATATGCTATATTATTTATACTCATATGGACTATTGCTCGGGACTATTTTGTCACATGCTTAGGGTGTAAATGAATAAGTATAATAGATGGTATATTTGAACTTCCAATCATCTCTCAGGTTATGGATGCGTTATGTAAGTTTACTAGACATATGCTTCGGGGTGAACCCAGAGAAAGTGCTGCCAGGACAGCGGAGATCCTGGATTTGAACTTTGTGTCTTCCTTAACGAGGGCTTATCCAAAATTCTCCAAAACAACTGATCCTTCTACTTTCCAGTTCACAAAGTCAATAGTTGATTCCTTTAAAGGGACAGGTGATCCTGAAAGAATGGAGCCGTCGCAATGTGAACGGCTTTATATGCCCTTTAACTTCGACAAAAACAACTGGGTTGTCCTATGTGCTGATTTAAAAGCTTCAAAGATCTCCATTCTTGATTTGTACATGTCAAATAGGACCGATGCTGCGTTGAAGCAAGACCTCCGCCCTATTGCTGTTATGCTCCCTTACTTGATTACACAACTTTATGGAGTGGACCTCGAGGAAGAAGACATGTCTCTGACACAAATTAACGAATTTCAGCTCGAAAGAATAATGGGGATTCCGCAGGTTGCATATATCTGGGATTCTGGTGTAATGTCTGTTTTACTCATGGAGGCCCATGCCACTGGAGGCGAAGATCATTGCGCAGAATTAGGTATTCGGTCATTGGAAGATGAATGCAAAAAACTTGTGATAGGCCTATTCGAGTCATATGTTCTATGTTAGTCATGTTGTTCTTATACTTTGCATGCTTCAGCCGTAATTCCCTTTTCGGCAAGGGACCCTTATTAGAACATGCAACCCTGTTCGTTGTTTCTACTCATATGTGTTAACTCTGTTGAAAGTTGTTTTAAGATTGCTTCCCTGTCATTATTGGCCGTAATTGTTATGTTAAACAAAATTATCAGACTCGTTATCATATGGATTACATAACAAAAGGGAATTATACTTAAGAAATTAATGGATAACTAAGTTAACCGAGATTCTAATACAACAGAGAGGACATTTCTATTCTTTGGTGTTAATTTCGTACAACGTCTTATTTTCTTGTTCTTAAAATTAATACATAGAATTCATTAACTGTTAATGATATTAACTGCTAATTTGTTTGTTTCAGAACGTTAATAACACAAGTTTAATCACGATCAAATCATAAATCCTTAGTCTCGGTACGCCTATTTGAATTTTCCAACTCATATTAGCATACAAAAAATTTTTGTTTAACAAAGTTAACCCGTTATTTTGTTACACTATTGGTGACCCCCCTACATCAATGGGTTGCTCATTTACATTAAAGCGTAAAAATCGAAATTTACTTTTAAACCGTGTGAATCTAGGAAATTACCCCTCCTTCCTCGGTAAACCCCGGTTTACAGAAACACAGATTAAACCACCGCCAACCTCAATCCCGCTTCAAAATATGCCCTAATTCCACTCTCTTTCTCTCTCAATCTCTCGAGAAACACAGGCCATATTCAATCGATACCAAAACCTAGTTCCCTCAATCGCTTTCGATTAATCCTAATCCTAATCAATCCTCAATGAGCAACAATTCATCTGGATCTAGTTCGCTATCAAGAGCCGGAAGTCGGGTTCATGGGATACCGAGGACATGTTAGTGTGGAGAATCTGTCAAAGAGTTCGTTTCGAAAACTGATGCTAACCTCGGTCGCAGGTTTTATAGATGCCGTTTGGCTGCAGATCGGAAGCTAAAAACCGATGGTTCTCATGTATTCAAATGGAGTGATGAGGCTTTTGTCGAAGAAAGAGAACTGGTTGACGAGAAAGCAAAAACTTTGGTGGAAGAGGTGGAGGTAATGAAAGAGATTATCTCTGAGAGCTTGGAAAATGGGAAAAAGGTGTTGGAGAAGATGGAATTAGATATAGAGGAGAGGCTTTTGAATAATATTGAAGATGCAATGTTGGATGCAAAGTCAAGCTTAAGGAATAATATGTTTGTCTTTCTTGTTATTGGATGCCTCACAGTCATGGTGTTTAGCCTATTTTTTCATCTTTGACTGTTACTTTGTGAGACTAATACTCCTGTGTTTAGCCTATTTTTTCTCTATGTATATTGTTGGTTTTTACTGATCATGATACACCTTTCTGTTAACACCTTATACTCAGTGTTAAACATAACTTAGATAGCAATTAATACACTTAGAAAATAATGTGAAGTGGTACATGAACAAGAACAACACAACACATAGATAGATTGTACGCAACAATTTCCATAACTTCATCTTGGCCATCTCCATACGCAATTCATGTTTCTTCTTGTCATGCTCTTCAACCTTCCGTCTGAAACTACAACAGCTCACAAATAAGAGCATTTATTCCTTAACAAGCATTTTTAACACATCAAGTCATATTAGAAGCATTTATAAAAATCTCCAAACAACATGCTAGTTATGGGATTGCATTTCTAACTAACTGGTAAAGGAAACAAACTCACCTTACGTTTCTCTAGCTATTAAGGGAAGCTTCTCAAGCTCAGCAACCTGCCTATTAACCTTATCAAGCTCTTCCTGAACATATAGTCGATTATTTGGTCAGAATATAGTTATGTCACATTTAATTATTTGGTCTGATGTTAGGAAAAATTCAGAAAGACAAGATAATGGAGGTATTATAGTTACCTTCATTTTCTTAATCTCTTCATTCATGTCATACACCCGGCAAGGAAGCTTCTCAGCCTCTTCCACCCGCCTTGTAAGCTTCACAAACTCTTCCTCGACACCACAAACCCATGGTTGGAGAAAATGCAACTTATCTGCCTGTAACAATAGCAAAAAAACTTACTATGGCATTTCTTGATCGTATGAACATGATTTTTGTTGGACAGAGGTACCTTGTAGTCATTACAGGTGAAGAATCTCTTCCCAGGAAGAGTGTCAGAAACTTCCTTTGCAGATATCTCGTTCACGATTCTCCCACCACATGGGCAACGTGTCGGAATCCCATACTCAGCATCGGCAACGTATCCTAACCTGTCCGAGTATGCTTTAAGCCTCTTCATCTCTCTCCTCTCTTCTTTCAGGATCGGGTCCATGACCAAATCCTTGCATTGCGCTTCTGCTAGAGATAGGAAAACAGTTAGATTACCAAACACTAACCCACGGTTCGATTTCAAATCCTAAATCGATACCGAAATTCGAACCCCGGAATCGATTTCAAACCCTAAAGTGAATCCCTAAAGCTTACGCCCGAATCGATTAAAAAGTCTAAATCGGTTCTCTAAATAGAACCCCCTAAACGATTACAACCTTATTCACGTACAAGAACCCCCCCCCTCCCACAACAATTTACCCCTTCTCCTTGTCGCACTCAATATCGCTTTCTTCAAGAACAAATTACACTTGTTGTCGAAATGTTTAAACCAAACGAAGAACAAAATGCGTCTGAGAAACCTTCGGGCTTAGGGAGAAGGTTTTGGGGGGAAAAAAGAAAAAAAATCATTTATTGGGTGTTTCCCACGTGTAAGAAATAAATCCCGGTTCTTAGCATTTGTATGATGTTTAACTGGTTTAACCCAAATTACTTCCTAACTTTCTTGGTATTACAAGCCTCTTATTAATCTAACAAGTGAAATTCATTGCCTAGTAGCTTTGTTTTTGGGAAAGTTAATTTCTTACTAACATTCACTTACCAAAAATGCCATCCATTACAAAGTACTTGCTTTTTACTTATGCTAAGAAAGTTATTCAACAAAATTACAACCAATTTCTTATAAACTAGTTAATTACCAACGAATTCAACGATCACAGTCAAAATACTGAAAGTTTTCCGCCACCATTTTGCATAAATAAGCAACCTCCAGAATCCAAAAACAGTTATCACACATGTCGCTCCCCTTGGGCTCCTCCCACCATGGTTCAAAAGGATTGTAGTTGGAGCATTTGCAGTTTGTTATCATGTGAGGCTCATTTTCTTCTCTTTTGGCCATTAGCAAATCGGGAATCATCATTTCCCACCCATTCCCAATCATCTTAGGCATCTTGGTTCGAAGATCAGTTGCACGTTCTCGAGTAAGAGTATACTTACCTAACACGATTTCTTTGCAGTCGTCCTTGAAGATTCTGCTGATTATGCCGTAAATGTACTCGCTGATTATGCAGCCTTTCCTCGCAGCAGTCTTGATTTGAACTATCCCTTCCACTCGCTTGTTCTCGGAAAAAAAATTAGAGATTCCTTTAAGAAGGATAGCGGATTTGTTTTCTGCGTCGTAGCAGCGCTCATGAAATTTTGTCAAGTCAAACCATGGACTCCACACCCATCTTCTCATCTCCAACAGATTCTCCAACAGATTCAGAGAAAAAAAAAACTCCTCTGTTTTAGACAATTCATTCAACCTAGAACATGTAATCCTTGAGTGCCGGAGATCCTGAACATCATTCTCGCAGACACTAACAAGTATCTTTCTGATTATATCGTCGGGCAATTCTAGAAGTTTGAATGGTGTCATCGGCCTTCTGTTTCTTGTCACCGACCGTGTATCATAGCGCGGCTGGTTTGGACGGCGCCACGGTCAGTATACTATAGGGTTACTCATTTTTCTCTCTAACGATTTGATTTTGAAGTTGAGGGGACAGTTCTGGGGATGGTTGTTCTCTGGTAATAAGATTATGATAACTCTACACAGATATAAATGAAAACGGTAATGACTGTTCGATTCCCGCATTCAAATATTATTGGGTTTCTAATTTAAATACTAAAAATAACTTCTAATTACTGTTGCAAGTAAATAATCATGAAATTATTAATAAATTTATACAATGAGACTCATTGATTAACGCGTGAAACCGGTTCCCCAGATGGGACCCCCATTGCATGCAACTTATAGCCTGCGTGTTGCCTTATTCTAGCGTTATGGTTAAGGGTTTAAATAATGGATACAAATTATGGCATAACCATCGTTATCATTACCCTACTAAAGCAATATTATAGCATTCTACGACACGTGTTTGCTAGCTAGTGATTCTGTTTACTTGTAACTGAGTTACTTTCTCTAAAATGGTTTACGTGTAACTGTGTTACTTCGTTTAGGGTTTAATTTTTACGACACGTGTTTACCCTTCAGTGTTAAGGTTTTGGGTTTGTTGTCTAGGGTTTAGGGTTTAGGTTAAGGGTTTAGGGTTTCATTTATAGGGTTTATGGTTTAGTTTTCAGTGTAATTTTTTGTGGGGTTTGGGTTGAAGGTTTAGGGGTGTATTTTTGTGGGTTTATTTTTGGGGTATAGTTTTGTAGGGTTTGGGTTCAAGGTTTAGGGTTTTTGTTAATATTCTTGGGTTCATGGTAAAGGGTTAGGGTTTAGCTGTTAGGGTTCGGGTTTAGGGTTTAAGGTTAGGGTTTAGTTTTAGGGTTTGGGTTTAGGGTTTATGGTTAAGGGTTTAGGTTTAGGATTTAGGGAATAGGGTTTAGGGTTTATTTTTAGGGTGTGTAATGTAGTGTTTAGGGTTTAGAGTTTTGTGTTTGGGTTCAGGGTTTATGGTTTAGTTATTAAGGTTGAGTTTTTCAGGTTTGGGTTCAACGTTTGTAGTTTTTGGTTTAGGGTTTAGTATTTAGAGTTTATGGTTTAGGGTTTACTTTTAAGGGTTTAGGGTTTAGGATTTTCTTTATAAATCGACACTCATGAGTTAGGAACAATGTTATCTGCTAACAAAATCTAATGTAATAAGATTTTGTCTTAATGTTTGATGGACAGTGTTTGTTGTTTATAGTTTGGGGTTACGGGTTTCTATTTTAGGGTTTAGGGTTCATGGTTTAGAGTTTAGGGTTTAGTTTTTTGGGTTTGGGTTCATGGTTTAGTGTTTAGGGTTTAGTTTTTAGGGTTTGGGTTCATGGTTTAGGGTTTAGGGTTTAGTTTTTAGGGATTGGGTTCATGGTTTAGCGTTTAGGGTTTAGTTTTTAGGGTTTGGGTTCATGGTTTAGGGTTTAGGATTTAGTTTTACGGTTTGGGTTCAGGATTTAGGGATTAGTTTTTAGGGTTTGGGTTCATGGTTTAGGGTTTAGAGTTTAGTTTTTAGAGTTTGGGTTTAGGATTTAGGGATTAGTTTTTAGGGTTTGGGTTCATAGTTTAGGGTTTAGGGTTTGGTTTTTTTGGGTTTGGGTTTAGGGTTTAGTTTTTTTGGGTTTGGGTTCACAGTTTAGGGTTTAGGGTTTAGTTTTTAGGGTTTGGGTTCATGGTTTAGGGTTTAGGGTTTAGTTTTTTGGGTTTGGGTTAATTGTTTTGGGTTTAGAGTTTAGTTTTTTTGGGTTTGGGTTAATTGTTTTGGGTTTAGATCTTAGTTTTTAGGGCTTGGGTTCAGGATTTAGGGATTAGTTTTAGGGTTTGGGTTCATGGTTTAGGGTATAGGGTTTAGTTTTTAGAGTTTGGGTTCACGATGTAGGGATTATTTTTTAGGGTTTGGGTTCATAGTTTAGGGTTTAGGGTTTAGTTTTTTTGGGTTTGGGTTCATGGTTTAGGGTTTAGTTTTTTTGGGTTTGGGTTCATGGTTTAGGGTTTAGGGTTTAGTTTTTGTGTTTATGTTCAGGGTTTATTATGGATTTTCTTTATAAATTAACGATAAGGGGTCCAAATGTTATCTGCTAACAAAATGTAATGTAATCAGAGTAGCTGTAGTGTTTAGTGGATAGTGTTTATTTGCTACCTAGTGATTCTGTTTACGTGTAAGTGAGTTACTTCTATAATTTGGTTTACGTGTAACTGTGTTCTTCGTTTAGGGCTTGATTTTTTACGCCATAGGTTTACCCTTTACTGTTTAGTCTTTCGGGTTTGGGTTTGTTGTTAGGGTTTAGCTTTTAGGGTTTGGGTTAAGGTTTTAGTTTTTAATTTATAGGGTTTGCGTTGAGGGTTTAATTTATAGGATTAGTTTTTAGGGTTTGGGTTCATAGTTTAGGGTTTAGGGTTTAGTTTTTTTGGGTTTGGGTTCATGGTTTAGGGTTTACGGTTTAGTTTTTTGGGTTTGGGTTCATGGTTAATGGTTTAGGGTTTAGTTTTTGTGGGTTTGGGTTAATTGTTTCGGGTTTAGAGTTTAGTTTTTAGGGTTTGGGTTCAGGATTTAGGGATTAGTGTTTAGGGTTTGGGTTCATGGTTTAGGGTTTAGGGTTTAGTTTTTAGAGTTTGGGTTCAGGATTTAGGGATTATTTTTAAGGGTTTGGGTTCATAGTTTAGGGTTTAGGGTTTAGTTTTTTTGGGTTTGGGTTCATGGTTTAAGGTTTAGGGTTTAGTTTTTTGGGTTTGGGTTCATGGTTTAGGGTTTAGGAATTTTTGTGTTTATGTTCAGGGTTTATTATGGATTTTCTTTATAAATTAATGATAAGGGGTCCAAATGTTATCTGCTAACAAAAATGTAATGTAATCAGAGTAGCTGTAGTGTTTAGTGGACAGTGTTTATTTGCTACCTAGTGATTCAGTTTACGTGTAAGTGAGTTACTTCTTTAATTTGGTTTACGTGTAACTGTGTTCTTCGTTTAGGGCTTGATTTTTTACGCCCCGGGTTTACCCTTTACTGTTTAGTCTTTCGGGTTTGGGTTTGTTGTTAGGGTTTAGCTTTTAGGGTTTGGGTTAAGGTTTTAGGGTTTAATTTATAGGGTTTGCGTTGAGGGTTTAGTTTTGAGTTTTAAATACTTACCCTAAACTCTAATTTTTAGGGTTTGCGTTTAGGGTTTAGTTTTCAGTTTTCAGTTTTAGTTTTTAGTTTTAGTTTTTAGTGTTTTGTGTTTGGGTTTAGTGTTTAGGGTTTAGGGTTTAGGGTTTAGGTTTTAGGGTTTCAGTTTTAGTGTTTAGGATTTAGTTTTTAGTATTTTGTGTTTGGGTTCAGGGTTTAGGTTTTAGGGTTAGGGTTTAGTGTATAGGGTTTAAGGGTTAAGGTTTAGGGTTTAGGGTTCAAGATTTTAGGGTTTAATAATACTCTGGTTGTACTATTCATTTGCTTTATACGTACTTTAATTATTTAACAAGACAAATACCACTTCAGTGAACTAACTGTTCTTTATTTCTGTTAAACCAAAATTATCAGTCATATAAAACACAGATAAATTGAGATTAAACATAGAGAGAAAAACCCACAGAACTCAGCGATTACAGTTAAAAATCTTAAAACGTTCCGCTACGAATTTGCCAAAATGGTCAACCTCCATTATCCAGAAACAGGAATCGCACATGACGTTTCCTTTCGGCTTCCACCACGAGAGCTGAGACAGATGACATCCTCTGTATTTGCAAATCAATAATTTGAATGGGTCATTTTCGACCCGCTTCTCTGTGAATCAATCAGGAACCTCCCTTTCCCAACCATGCCCAATTATCTTTGGCAGCCTTGTACGAAGAACATTAGCACGATTGCGATTTAATTCATGGTTGCCGAATAGTCCATCCTCCCACTCGTCCCTGTAGAGGTGGCTCATCATGCTGTATATATACTCGGCAATCGTGTTTCCTTTATCTGCACCCGTTTTCAGTTGATTGAGCCCTACCACCCGGTTGTCCTTGAAGAAAAAATTAGAGATCCCTTTAAGGGTGATAGTGGAAGGGTTGCCTGTGTCGTAACACCTTTCATAGAATTTTCTCCAGTCAAAATCTGGACTCCATACCCAGTCATCCATCTCCACCAAATTAGCAGAGTAGAAGAAAGCGTCTTTCTTCGTCATTTGATTCAACTGTGTGCAAGTTATCCTCGAGTGTCGTAAATCATGGACGTCTTGTTCGCAAACACGCACCAGAATTTTCATTATAATATCCTCCGGCAACTCCAGCAAGTTGAACGGTGTTTCAGGGACTCCGGATTCGGATTGGTCGTTGTCAAAACAACGCCACGGCCAGTAAACATGTCGGTCTGACATATTTCGTGACTCTTTGCTTTTGTTATGAGAAGGTGGTGGTTTTGAGTAAAACTTTTCTTGGAAAGTTATTTGTCTGCAAATTTTTCTGTTCATCGGTATTATATATATATATATATATATATATATATAGCTTGGAGGTCAGTTATGGTTTAGCGTTGCAACCGTTCGCTATCTCCTACAAAAAAAATTCAAAGTTTTTTTTGTAGTTTAACATTTTTTATTCATTTAACTGTTTCGTATTATGTTGTTCAGAGTCCCTCATTGGGTTACGATGTCATTATGACAAGGTGCGACTTCTCGTTATCTACGAATTAAATTAAATTTAAACCGGTATTATAAATATCATTGTTTAATCATCTTTACTGTTAACTTCAATAGTACATCTACGCTCACACATAGAATAACCAATAGCATGCAGGGAATTTAACCAGTAATAATTTGTAAATTAAACATGAATATAACTTCAATGATACGAAGTTAACTATTATATTAGGTTATTATACCGATCATAATCCTAAAGTAGATGTAATTCGAGAGTAGCCAAATTATTTTTTTATTTGTTAATGGAATAAGTCATTGATTGCCGTGTATGAAGACAATTCCCAAGATTTGGAACAGTTAACTCTTGGGTGTTGCGTTGATGATTAGACAAAAGAAAAATGGGAGAAAAAATACATTAATGTTAACCAAGCTAATGACGTTTGCGTGGTGCGATGGTTTACATTGGTATTATACGCTAAAAAGTTAATCGTTACTGGGACCAGTCAATTAGTTGTATAGATCTCTTCCCTCGTTGTTTTCCCATTTTTTAATTCGGAATTTCAATACCCCGGGTTGCACTCCTCGTACACATATATTAACGGACAAAATGAAGATATAAATTAACAACAATATATTCTATCATTAATTAACAAAAGCATCATTAAAATATAATAGTATCGTTTACAGATAACAATAACGCGTTTGCAATAAACAAAATCAACATTAGAAAATAGTAGCGTTTAAAGAAAACCAAAACACGTTCGAAAGATCATAGCAGGGGTATATCAACGGTTGCACTCAAAAACCCTAAAATGTTCATCAACGATTTTGCAGAAATAGGAAATTTCAAGGATCCAGAAACAGTTATCACACATATCATCCCCTTTTGGCTTACCCCACCATCGTTGCCAAGGATCAATTTTGGAACACTTGCAGTTGGAGATCGACCCAGGGTCAATTTGGTTGCGTTTTGCAATGATCCAATCAGGTGTCGTAGTCTTTCCCCACCCCCTACCAGGCAGATCAGGTAGTTTGCTTCTTAGATGAGTTGCACGTTGTCTACTCAGTTCATGCCTGCCGAACAGACCTTCATCCCACTCGTCTTTGTAGATCTTGGCCATCATCCCGTAGAAGTACTCGCACACGATATTTCCTTTATCCTCCCCAACTTTGATATGCACCAGTCCTTCAGCTCTCTTGTTCTCGAATAAAAGATTAGATATGCCTTTTAGGGTGATGGCGTAGGTATTGCCTGCGTTGTAACACCTTTCGTTAATTTCTTCCAGTCAAAATCTACACACGAAATAAAACTGCTCATCTCCATAAGATTAATGGAACAGAAGAACTCGTCTGCTTCAGTAATATCATTTAGACGCCTGCATGTAATCCTTGAGTGACGGACATCCTGCACGTCGTTCTCGCAGACACGGACCATGATCATCCTTATGATATCATCAGGCAGCCCCAGGAGGTCTAACGGTTTCATTTCCCTCCGCCTTCTCGTGACAGACCTTGTTTCGTAGCGTGGTTGGTCGTAACGAGGCCACGGCCAGTACTTAGTCGGCCAGTACACATGATTCTTTATTTTTTTCTCCTTCATAGTTGTTGATGGCAACTCTCTGTCGTGATCTTTCAGAAATGAGAGAGTAGTGAAAATTTGTAAAGGAGTTGAGTCGTTTCTGGTACACGGTTTTTCTTATATAGACTTTCTATCTGGCAAATGCGATCGATGGATTTCCAAACGGAGTAATTAAGAGATACAAATAACTTTATTATTTGTTAAGTTCTATAGTATTTTTTCACTTAGTGAACGGAAAATACCCAGACATAATTTTTTGGGGGTAATATGATGATGGCATTCTTTGGAGGCATCTTAATAAAATTTTTAATTTAATATATTAATTCCCCTCCGGATAAAAACCTAAGCAATAATTAAATTTAGATTACTAAAAATATCATTTTATCCATGGATAAGTTATACCGGGTGTATACCGTACATTCAAATTCTCTTCAACCGTTAAATTTGTTTAACCGGTAATGTATGTACTATTGATAAATAAGTATAAATAAACGTAAATTATTTATATTTACTGACAAAATGGTTTACTTTTACTGAAGTTAGATTTGAGAATCTAACTTACATGGATTAACGTGTACGAAACACTCCCCAATATTATTAACGGTAGATCATGTCGGCTGCGCATCTTGTTTGTCCAATTTCGAGTAGGCCCTATTGAAGGTAATCAATTACAAACATTGCCAAAAATGGAGTTAACAGTAATGATTATGACGTCATTAATACTTTCCTTATTATCTGTATTGATCGTAATGTCTAAAGTTAGACACATTTCTTAAACTATTAATCCTATATTTTATCACTTTAAATCTTATTCTCTTCCAATATAAATGCAATTCTAAGATCCCTCGACTTTTGTATCACTTATGCTATCTAACCGCATTTACCGGAAAACGTACATGTACAACTATACTAACACAAATTGGATATTGCAGTTATTCCACTATGGTTATAGTTGTCATGCACAGGTGAGCATGGTATTATACAGAAGTTGGTGCCTCAAATATTCACATTCAACTGCTGGTTATAAGATCATATTCCCCTTATATGTTACTTGCTTAAATATGGACACATTCACTACCACACATAACCGAAATTTGACCAAATATGTACATTCAACGGGAAGCTTCTCAATTACCAGAAACAAACATTACAAAGCATGAGCATACGTTTATATTACAAAAGATGGGGCCTGGGAATTTAAAACCATATAAACAGTGAAAATGTGGTATTATAACATCCAGATTATTTTTAAAACAACCCATTCCACATCACGTACGTAGGTCCACGTAAATTGATTGAGTCCCGTTCCGCCAAAAAAACTAATACATCTCCACTCCTCCTCATCACGTCCCTTACTGTCATATTTTAACATGGTTAAGGTATATAAATGATATCAGCAAATTTCAGTTACTCATGCACTTACCGGGATAACCCTCTTGCAGGTTAAACGGTTGTGACCTCTACCCTTGCATCGTGTGCACTTCCTGTTGTTTACTTTCTGTAATATCCACAGGTCAGTAGTTTATACAAGCTCCTATTCTTATTTCAAATTTACACTTCTACTTACCTTAAATTCTCCAATAGATGGAATCCTCAGTTTCCTTGGGCGTCCTGTTGGGCGCTTTACCGCTGGTGGTTTCAGGTTTCCTCCACCAACATCTGTCGTCAACGGCGCTAGTCGGTCTACATCTGGTACCGGCATTATGATTCCGGAGTAAGCAAACCTACGGTATTCGGTTGTGTAGTACACTCCCACAAGTTTTTCAACTTTCACCCCTTCCTTTATTGCTGCCGCAACTGCATGTTTGCATGGTATCTCCAAAAGTTGGAATTCTCGACACGTGCAGCTTGGCTCCAGCAAATGCACAGCAAAAGACACCCCAAGCTCGTCCTTCACTTCATATATTCCATCCGCTATTTTAATTACTGCATAACTTGTTGACTTTTTGTAGTTTGCAATAATCATTTCTTGAACTTTTGGATTCAGAACATCTTCGCAGGTTTGAGCGGAATCACGGCGCAGTGCAAACCAAGAAACAAGGGTTGTCCGGAGGGTCTCCAAGAGAGATATAACAGGATAATCTCTTACCATGGTCAGCACCGCATTTAGAGATTCCGATATGTTGCTTGTCATTATGTTTTATCTGTCCCCAACAAAATGACTTCGCGTCCAGTGTTCAAATCCAATGTCAGCAAGGTAGTCGGCGCACCTACTGTTTGTTTCTCGTATCTCTTTAAACACTTGATCAAACTCTAAAAACCGATATGAACGTCCAGCGTCTGACGTCAGTTTTTTTAGAAGCTCGGATTTGAATCTACTCAGGACGTTCCTTTGAAGATGGACCATGCAAGCAGCGTGCGACGCCATGGGAAACACCTGGCAGAAAACTCAACGTTAGACAGGATGCCAACGAATTTGACTGATCGAACTATTCTAAGTTAGATGGAATATATCAGAATTAACAATCAACTAAGACTGAGTTAACATTATTAACGAGTATATTGAGATAACAACCAACAATGTTACTTCCACACACATATATTTGTTGTGCGGACAATAGAAAAACCTTATTTCCTGCATAACGTACCTTTCTTATTCCGGGATAAATGGCCCCATGTCTGTCTGAGACAAACACCAGCTCATAGTCATCAGGAACGATCGCAGATACTTTCTCTAAGAACCACTCCCATGACTCCTTATTTTCAGAGTCAACAATCCCAAACCCTAAAGGGAATATTTGAAAGTTACCATCTTGTGCACTAGCAGCCAGGAGGCATCCACCATAACGACCTTCAAGATGGGTTCCGTCGATAACCACCACTTTCCTCATGTATTTGTAACCATTCGCGGAGGCAGCAAGGGAGAAGAAAAGATACTTAAATCGTTCTATGCCACCCTTAGCGGTTTCCGTTTGAAGTCCGAGAACAGAGTCCGGATTACTTTGTTGTACAAGCTTAAAATATGGTGCAATCAAAGCATAACTTCCCACTGACGTACCTAGTGCATTATCCATAGCAATTTCACGAGCTCTCCAAGCCTTCCAATAGCTTACATGGAGACTGTATTCCTGACGTAGCAAATGCCGAACCTCTCATGCATGTGGTCCCCTACCAGTCCCTTTGTAACGAGAACGTATAAGATCTCCGATTACAGCTGTTGATGCTTGCATGTGGAAGTTGCCCCTTGCATCAACACTACAAGTGTGATGCAACGTGCAACTACGCACTTCATACCGGATGCTATCTTCAAGGTTTGGGACGTATACCCTCCATGGACATCTATCACCTACGCATACAACAACAATCCTCGTATGACCAGACTTCGCGTAACAAAAATGAAATCTCCTATTAATGGCGTGAATCGCTAACTTCATTTTGCAATCTTCCTTCCTCCTGAAGATTCGGCCAACAAAGATTTCGTCACCCTCATAGTCAACGTCGTGCATTGCTTGTTCCAATTCATCTGTTTCAAATCTCAAAGTTAGCATTGGTTTACTAATATATACAGCTTTGACTAACTTAGTTTACAAGAATATAATCTACCTTCGCCAACAGGATCATCAAAATATGGTGGTGCATCACGTGCGTGAATTGTTGGGGTAATGCGTGTCTCTGTTCTTGGAAAAACATGGAACCCGGTGTTTGTTGTGTTCTTCTCAAAAACACCAATTTGTTCTGGGCGCGTATATGGATTCACAACAGGTGTTCCAAATAAAACAGGCTCATCCGGCCTGAGTAACCCTAGCCCCGCCGTAGAGGATTGTGGTCCAAGGTCAATATGATCATGTGCTATCGATTCTTTCCCCTTCTTTTTCTGACTTTGGGATTCAGCTTGAAAGAAATTATCATCAGTCTCGGCACCATCCGTCAACGGTGGATAAATGAGAGGCACGATGCTACTTTCTTCTGCATTTCATTAATAATTTATTGTTAGCAACAAATTTATATCGTAAACGATTTTCCTGCTATTGAGTTTAACCACTATCGTACTTTACAGTAAACTATTATAAACGGAAATACTACAAATACAAATCATTACCTGTGGTGGTTGGCTTTTCATGATCACCAAAATCCGTGAACAGATCGCATGTGCTGGCATATTCCGTTGTTTTGCTGTCAAAAGAAAAGGCCGATGATGTTTTCTCGCTTACACTAAGTAGGGGAACAAGTACACTGTTGTTCGGATTGAAGGAAGATTCGTTGAGATCCAAATTTAGTCCAGTATTGGTAAACATGTTACAGTGCCGGTTGTGTTCATTAAAATACTTTGATATTGCCCTCAGCTTCTCATCTGTTGATAGTCCTGCAAACACGAGGACGTGTTATACAACACTACATATAGGTTACAAGAAATCAATTTTAATCAAATATCTTAACAAAATTTTACCTTGCATCTCAGTTCCATTTACTGGTTTTTCAGCTATTTTAGGGTTTCTCGATGACCCCTCGCCTCTCTCCATTCTCTGTATTGGCGAGATTGGCATAAGTAGTTCCATCAACTTACCCTCCTCTGCCGGACGGCTATCCATTCCCGTGAAAAGTGCTAACTCTTTTGACTGCGCAACATGCTGGACTTCAACACGTAGAAATACCTCATCTACGTCCGCACGGATTGACATAAACAAAGCAGCGTCTTCGTTGTCCTTGATAAATGTAGGAAACGTCATACTCTATTCTGGCCCCAGCATCCATTGTGACCACTTGTAACTCAGTGTTATTGTATCGCCTTCTTTAACCTTCAACTTTGTTGACACAGCGGCAACTAACTCAAGGTAAGAAACATTCTCCCTCACCATAACAGATCAGTTGACTGTATCCCAGTCTGGTTCATTGAACCATTGTCCATCTGCTCTCCTCTTCCATTTTCCTTTCGCGATCCCAACCTGTAGCGCCATCTACAACAAACAACATTGTTTACTTAAGTGCATGGGAGACCCGTTTATCTCCGAAACCAAGCTAATACGTTAATGTGACTTTATATATATACTTACTTGTTTTGGATTTTGGCAAGAATCTTAGTAATTGTTGTTCCGGCTAACAGCTTTAATGGCAATCTTCACTTGTGTATAACAGAGACCTCCATTAATATAGGCAAGAGTGTTCTCTCTTGTGTGGTTAAGATTGTTTTCGGTTACTATGAATTATTCTATTTGCAAAAGAACGAGCGGCCAAGATCTAACGTCAATTATCGAACGACCTAGATGAGCGTTTAGCACTTTGGGTTCTGGAACATAAACAGTGATATCGACGCCAAAGGAGATTCTGAAGATAACGAGTGGGACCAGCTTCAGATTTCATTAAATGATGTAGCCGCCGGTGTGTAAGGTAAGCTATGTAGGGGTAATATAGGAAGGGTTGAGTGTATGTATTGTTGGCTTTCTAATTTTTGGTCATTGGAGGCGACAAACTTAGGGGGTGTTATTGGTTTGTATATTTTTGTGTATTTAGAAATCCGTTGATTTTAAAATCTAATATATAGATTTTACTAATATTTGCGAAATCTGTAGGTTTTCACTCGGATTTGAGTCTTTGTATTTTTAACTTTAAAATCCACAAAAATCCATTCAAATCCATAATAAAATCAAATCCATAGAGAACTGGCATTCGTCCGTTAATGCCAGTTTTTAACGGTTTTGGGTCAAGGATGAATTTGATTGGTGTTCATCTTCCAAAACCGCCATGGTTTCTCATCTATAAAACCCTCACGAATTTCATTCTGTTAATTTTTTCTTCTATTCCCTACTTTCGATTTCCATTTTCAATCATGAGTGATTACATCCACAAACGTATTCAAAACAGTCTTTGAAAAGAACACCCTTGTGTCACATTCTGTATTACATTGCGTCTCACATTTTCATTTGGTATCAGAGCGGACACTTGTTGCTCATATATACAGGTGAGATCCTGCGGAAAAATGGAGAACTACAATGAGCTGATCAATAGCTCTAGAGTAATACTGGATGCGACAAACTATGGTTTCTGGAAAGCAAGAACAAGATCACAAATCAAAGGTATCGACCCGCTGGCTTGGAAGGCAGTTGAATCAGGCTGGACAGCTCCAACAATGAAGAATGAAGCAGGAGCCGAGGTACCCAAACCTGAGGAACAATGGACAGAAGTAGAACTAAAGCTCTCAAAATTCAACTCCAGAGCTCTAACTGCAATTCACTGTGGAGTAGCTAAGAAACAATTCGAATTAATACAAGGATGTGAATTGGCTAAAGAAGCATGGGATATTCTTCAAATTCACTTTGAAGGAACAGAGAAAGTGCAAAAATCAAGAAAAGATCTGTTGGCCACCAAGTTTGAAGACCTAAAAATGGAAGATGATGAGACAATCTCAGACTTCAGCGCCAAAATCAGCTCCTTAGCTCAAGAAGCATCACTCCTTGGTAAGAAATATAAAGACAAGAAACTTGTCAAGAAATTCTTAAGGTGTCTGCCAGGCAAATACATGCCATACAAAGCGGCTCTGAGTGTATCAGCTAACACTGAGAGTATGAGTTTTGATGAGCTAGTCGGTATGCTGCAAGTCCATGAACTAGAACTAGATGGAACAAAGAAACCCAAAGGCGTTGCACTCATCACTCAAGCAAAATCAAACCAGGAAAGCGAGGGAGAAGATCATGTAAGCCTCATTGTTCGAAGATTTGATCGTGCCTTAAGAAGGGTAGAACAAGGACAAGGATCATACAAAAGCACTAAAAGATCAACTGGTGGTGAGAAAACTATAAAGAAATCTGAAATGCAGTGCCATGAATGCAAGAGATTTGGACACTTCAAGAGTGAATGTCCGACCGTCAGAAGACGTGAGATGAAGTGCTTTGGGTGCAAAGGAATTGGGCACACTCATCTGGAATGTGTCAATGACCAGAAACGAAGACAAGAAAAATTCATGATAGGAGTGAACCATGATGAGTCAGATGAGGAAAGTGATGAAGAGGAAGTCAAAAACTTTGTAGCATTCCTTGGAATTGCTGAACTTGAAGACAATGAATCTGACTCAGACTCAGAAACAGAAGCAGATCTGGTCAGTAGTTATAAAGAGGTAAGGGATACTCTCATCAAAATTGGGCTAGAGAATACTGCGCTAATCCAAGTAAAGCAGTGGCTTGAGGCGCACATTGAGTCACTTCAAGAAGAACTGGAAACTGAACGGAAGCTAAGCAGAGAAAGTGTCAATTTAATCAAAGAAAAATTGACAATAGCTAAGAAATCAGACGAATTGGAGCAGATGATAAAGAAAGAGAAAGAGGTTGTTGGAATTATGTCCAGTAATCTCTGTACTGTCTCTAGAAAGTAAGAGTATGTCAATGATCAGACATAAGTCATATAATACTGGGGGTCATGATGGCTTGCTAGAGTCCGCTCATGATCTATAAATCTTGGATTTATTGCCTTTATTATATGATCCCATATGGGTCACACGCCTAAGCTAACAGGAAAATATGAAGGAACGGTTCAGCAGAAGTACGGTAAAAGTGCTAGGCATTTACTGTACTTAGAGAGATTAAAGGGCCTGATTAAATCTAAGGGATTTAATCAGACTGAGAATTGGGCCCAAAAGCCCATGAGAACTAGAAGGGGTTTTAATGAATAAAACTTAACCTAGCTCTCTAATTCTCTGAAGCCTCCTGCGCCTCTCATCTCTCTCTTTGCGCCTCCCACCAGCTTGGTCTAGCAGCCAACTTCCTGCAGTGTGCGTGTGTGAGCCTTTGGAGGAGCTATCTCTTGGTGGTTCTGCTGATCTCAGACAATACCTCTCCTTCCGCTGCATAAACAAGGTATTAGGTGAGATCCTTTTTGTTTCTAGCAAGAGAACCTTGATCTGGCATGTTTAGTAGGATCAATTAATCTGATGAATTGAACCAGGAAATACTAAACGAATCCTTCAGAGGTAACTAAAAAGCTACAATCTGAGTTAGACCAACAGCATCGCAAAATACACATGTTTGCCGGAACAAAACAACTGGATCAAATTTTGAGCTATGGAAGAACAGAATTCACAAAGTCTGGACTTGGGTACACAGGACGTTCTGGAGTCACGTTGGGAAAAACTACATTCGTACGTGCAAATTCGACAAATCCAACTCAAGCAGTGTATAGCTCATCACCAAGAAACTGCTACTACTGTGGAAAAGAAGGGCATTACAAAGCATACTGCTACAGATTTCAACAAAGGATCCGACAGCTCAAGAAACTAGGAAGATTCAACTGGAACAGGGACAAATATCAAATCTGGGTGAAAAAGGCGGACTTGTATGAAATAGGAAGTAGTACAAGGAGTACTTCACAGAAGGAGATACGCTGCAGTATGGCTTTTGTTACTGAGAAATCAGAAGATGGAAATCAATGGTACTTTGACAGTGGGTGCTCAAGACATATGACTGGGACAAGAAGTCATCTCAAAGACATCAAAGTGATCAAATCTGGCAAAGTAACATTTGGTGATGGAGGACAAGGGGCGATACAAGGCAAAGGTAAAACACTTGACTCAGATTTACCTAAACTAATGAATGTTTTTCTTGTGAAGGGTCTTAAGGCAAACCTGATCAGTGTGAGTCAGTTGTGCGACGAAGGATTGATGGTGTGTTTCACAAGCTATGACTGCAAAGCTCTGAATGACACTGGAGATATCATCCTACAAGGGAAAAGATCAGGCAACAACTGTTACATGTGGGAAAACAACTCTAAATGTCTTAGCGCGAAGTGTCTAAGTGCCAAGAATGACATTCAGTTATGGCATCAACGACTTGGACACATGAATGAAAGAAACTTGACTACTCTTGTCAAGAATGAGATTGTCCGAGGGATACCTCAACTCAAGAAGGTGAGCAAGACGGTGTGTGAAGCATGCAACAAAGGCAAACAGGTCAAGGTCCAACACAAGAAAGTACCAGATGTTCAGACCAAGAACAAGTTGGATCTAGTGCATATGGACCTGATGGGACCAATGCAAGTTGAAAGTATAGCTGGTAAACGATATGTGTTTGTTCTAGTGGATGACTTTACCAGGTACACATGGGTGAGGTTCATTCGAGATAAATCAGATACAGCTGACAGCTTTAGAATCTGGGCGCTTCAAATGATCAATGAACAAGGAAGGATTAAGAGGGTTAGAAGTGATCATGGAGGAGAATTTCAGAATGAAACCATGAAAGTGTTCTGCGAGGATCATGGTATAGCTCATCAGTTTTCAGCACCAAGAACACCTCAACAGAATGGGGTAGTGGAAAGGAAGAACAGAACTCTTCAAGAAATGGCCAGAGCCATGATTCACGGCAATGATGTACCTCTACGGTTCTGGGCTGAAGCTATCAATACAGCATGCTACATCATTAATCGGGTGTATGTCAGAAGAGGAACAACCATGACACCATACGAGATGTGGAAAGGAAAACCCCCAATCTGAGCTACTTTCATGTCTTTGGAGGAAAGTGTTATGTATTGAATGACAAAGATCATCTTGGAAAGTTTGACTCAAGAAGTGACGAGGGTATCTTCTTGGGTTATTCAGGAACCAGCACAGCATTCAGAGTATATAACACAAGATCAAGAACAATTGTTGAGTCAGTGAATGTCGTATTTGATGATCTATGTCAAATGAAAATTCCCGATGATTCATCAGACAGTGAATCAGAACCGGTTGAGCATCAAAAATCTATGACTGAAGAAAAGATAGATGAAGTAACAACCTCAGAGACTACACAAAATGAAGAAACAGGTTCTCCGGTGAAAATCAAGCTCAGCAGAACTCAGAAAAACCATCCTGTCTCAAAAGTATTAGGAGATGTGAATGATGAACGAATGACAAGAAAAGTTCATCTAGACTTTAAAGAAATGGTACGATTCGCTTGTTTTGTCTCAGTTATAGAACCAACAACGCATATTCAAGCTTTGGAAGACGAATTCTGGATTGAAGCAATGGGGCAAGAACTAGAACAGTTCGTGCGTAATGATGTATGGGAACTTGTACCACGACCTGATGGAGTAAACGTGGTGGGAACCAAGTGGATCTTTAAAAACAAGATTGATGAGAATGGAATAGTGGTACGAAATAAAGCACGACTTGTGGCTCAGGGATACTCTCAGATAGAAGGAGTCGATTTTGAGGAAACATTTGCGCCTGTTGCACGGCTTGAGTCAATCAGACTATTCCTTGGAATGGCGTGCATCATGAACTTCACCGTATATCAAATGGACGTGAAGAGTGCCTTCTTAAATGGCTTTCTTCAAGAGGAAGTTCATTTAGAACAACCAAAAGGATTTGAGGATGCACACAACCCTGAATATGTGTACAAGTTGAAGAAAGTTTTGTATGGTCTGAAGCAAGCTCCCAGGGCATGGTATGAGCGACTTACTAGTTTTCTCCTAGAAAAAGGATATGCAAGAGGGAGTGTAGACAAAACTCTCTTTGTTCTGGAACAAAAGAGAGAGATCATCATAGTCCAGATCTATGTGGACGACATAATCTTCGGAGGCACATCTCAAAAGCTGGTTGATACGTTTGTTCAAGACATGACTCAAGAATTTGAAATGAGTATATGGTAGGAGAATTAAAATATTTTCTGGGTTTGCAAGTTAGCCAGAACAGTGATGGTATATTTATATCTCAAAGTACATATGCCAAAAATCTGTTGAGTCGATTCAAGCTAGATCAATGTAAAGAAGCTAGAACACCAATGAGTACTACAACCAAGCTATCAAGAGATAAGGATGGAGCAGATGTGGATGTAAAGCTTTATCGAGGGATGATTGGTAGCTTACTGTATCTTACAGCCAGTAGACCGGATCTGTGCCTAAGCGTGGGAATATGTGCAAGATATCAAGCTAAACCGATACAGTCTCATCTTGAGGCAGTTAAGCGAATCATCAAGTATGTCAAAGGAACGATCAACCTAGGGGTTTGGTACTCAAAAGGATCCAACAAACACCTAGTTGGATACTGTGATGCTGACTGGGCAGGAAGCTTGGATGATAGGAAGAGCACAAGTGGAGGATTTTTCTTTCTAGGAAACAATCTAATTGCATGGATGAGCAAAAAGCAGAACTCTGTGTCATTATCTACTGCAGAAGCAGAATATATTGCAATGGGTAGTTGATGTGCTCAACTTCTCTGGATGAAACAGATGTCAGCTGACTATGGGATCGATTCAGGACCACTTCTTGTTCATTGTGATAACAAGAGTGCTATAAGCATCTCAAAGAATCCGGTTCAACACTCTCGAACAAATCACATTGATATAAGACACCACTTCATTCGTGAGCTAGTGGAGGAAAAACAAGTAGTGGTTGAATACATAGTTACTGATTTGCAACTGGCGGATTTCTTTACAAAACCTCTTGATTTTAATCGATTTATCACTTTAAGAAACTCAATTGGTGTTTGTGAGATGTAAACGTCTACAGGGCTGGCACATGCACTGACTCATGAAGTACCTCAAGTTCTGATTTGGTTTGGAGTCAAGAAATCTAGTGGAAAAGAGCTGCCTATTATGCCGTCTTGTCTCATATAAAGTACAGGTTTCTCGAGTGAGGTTCAAAAGCCAAAAGGAAATAAAAAGCTAGAAGCTGATCTCCTGAGAAGTCAAGGGATGGAATCAACTCTAAGAAAAGCTCAGTTACTAAAAAAAAAAAAAACAAAAAAAATAGATATGTGGCAATCTCACTCGAAGGATAAAGGTTGAAAACTACATTGAGACAAGATAAAGGCATAAGAGTGTGAAAGCTAGCCACTGGGAGAATGATGGCCAAATGCAGGAATCATATGAGCAAGATGTAAAGACTGAGTCATGTGAAGTGTCAGTTCCTGACACACACAATAAGCTAAGCAGAAAAGAAGAAAAGGTACAATTTAATTCTCTTTAAAAACGCCAGTTGTTTCAGTAAAAATGTAGGCAACTCACTATCAAGTCTATACCCATTAGTGACAGAATGTAATGTGGTTGATCTAATATAATAATGCATGTTGAGAACTAACCAAGTGGTACAGGGAACAAGAAGAATGGTCTGAGTTGGTACAAGTTGGTATGATAAGAACCGATATCCGAGATTGTGGGTACAAAAAGGGAAAAAGAGATTTGAATTTTAAAATTCAAATATTTGCCCAATAAAATCGCATGCAAAAAGGTAACAAGATATCTGACACAGATTATGCTTCATATCTTTAAAAAGGAGAGAGAAAGGGAAAAAGAAAATCTATTGCTCTTAGAATCCGACGAAACTTGACTCTTTCTTCCAAAATCCGAAGTTTTCTTTGCTTCAATCGCTCGAAAAGTAACCATGGTGCATGCAACCAGAAGAGGAAAAGTAGGTGCTAGCGCAACTCACACAACTCAAGCACCGCCGGAACAGAAACCGCCGTAATTGATTGATGATTCTAGCTCTGATGAGGAGGTACCACCACCCAGAAACCCTAATACTGTCTCTGATCAGATCTTGGGTGCAGATCAACAGACCAACACGAATTCGTTCGCGACGGCTCAAGAGGTAGCAAATACAGAGCCGATTGATGAAGATCTAGCACAAACGAAGGGAGATGATGAAGCTGAATCAGGTCATAGGACTGTACCAGAAAATCAGCCTCCAAAACATCCATCTGATCCTAAAACCGAAGAAATCAAATCCACAGAGTCACCAAAAGAAGATAACAAGGAAGCTGAATCTGTACGATTAGATGACCATGAAAATATGGAGGAAATAGGAGAAAAGGAGGAAGATGCAGTCAAGGGTCTAGGTGAGTTAGCTATAATTGTAGCAAATCCAGTGAGTGTAGCCACATGTGATGCTGAACCGTCTGAGCTACACACTCAAACTGAAGAAGCTTCCAGATCTAAGAAGAGGAAAGCTCGAAAGCAGACAGGATCCATGCCTAATATCAAGAAGGCTCGTGTTGAAAGGTCTGAAGCACAGATATCAGTACAGACGAAGCCCAAGAAGAACAAGGCTGCCAAGGCTGGGACATCTGCTACACATGGTGGTTCAGGCAAAACCAGAGTCAAACCTTTTGTCTCCAAGCCTAATATCGCGAAGTTAAAGCAAGGTATGCACTATTCAAAGATCGTGGAATCTTGGCTGAACGGGTAGTAGATTTTGATGAAACCGATAAGTGGGGATATCTTGGTCTGATAAACATAGGAATGCTGAGAAATTCTGTTGATGGGTTAGTCAGTTTTATCCCTGAAATTGTGAAAGAATTCTACACTAATCTGCCGGAATCAAGTGCTGATGGTACTGAAAATGGGGTACGTGTTTTCTTAAGGAAGCGAATGTATGAGTTCTCACCAGCTCAGATCAATTCATGTCTAAATATGGAACCTTTGAGCAATGATGAAATCAAGAATGATGCAAAGATTGATGGAGTCTCGGCTGACTCAATTGCTAAGTATCTCACTCAAGGCCAGAAGAAGACATGGGCATGGATGAAATCTGTTGATCTTCCTCCAAAGTACGCCGCGCTGACTATCTTGGCTGCTACAAACTGGTTCCCATCTACCCACAAAAACCATATATCTGAAGACAGAGCAAGGCTGATCTACAAGATAGCTCATGGCATCCGGACTGATCCTGGGAAACTTGTGTACAAACAAGTGATGAGCTTTACCACTGATCCGCAGAATGATAGACGTTGTCTGATATTCCCAAGAATCATCTCAGCAGTTCTCGAATCACAGCATCCACCTCGCTCATTTGATGGAGAAGAAATTGTAGGTCATGTGCTATACAAGAAGGATCCTCGAAGTGGTGAAGCCTTTCTCAAGAAAGAGGCTGAGAAAAAGAGACAGGAAATTGCATCTGGTAAACGCAAGATAGGCTCAACATCTTGTACAAAAGGTCGCTCACAGGCCTCGGCATCAGCTGAAGAAGAATCGGTGGAAATTTTGCAACTCGGTTCAGTCAGAATGCCAATCAAAACCTCAATAGATCAACTCTCTGTTCAAACTGCTCTACAGGACATAGCTAAGGGCCTTCAGAACCTGAGTGATGTAGTCTTTCATCTACGAGACAGAATTTAAGGTAAGTTTTTGATTACTTTCTCGATGAAAATTACTTAGATATAAGATTTTTAACTTGTATGCTCTCAAGCAAGGGGAGAAACTGAAGAGGTTGACGAGTCAAATCACGATGAGGAATCTCCTGCTGCTACAGGAGATGATGACTCAGATGAGATGACCTCGAGTGATGCTTAAGTGGAGACTTAGGATTATGGGGGATTTTGGATTTTGGGAGAGTTTACTTTGTGGGCGAGTTCTGTGGTTCACTTTGTTTTTGTTGTTCTGTTTTTGATAAAACTCCTTGCCCGGTCTGTTAAATGTTGAACTCAGTTTTTTTTTAAGAAGTAATACTTTGGATTGGAATGAGTGAATGCTTGATAAATTAGTATCTTTTCTGCTTCGGCTATATGTGTGTATGAGTTTTCTGAAGTATAGGTACTTGAGAGTCATACAAGCTAAAAAGGGGGAGATTGAAGAAGCATTGAGCTACGGCATGAGCTACTGCAGCAGCTGTGTCAGCTAGGATATACAACAGTGACTGAGTCAACGATAGAATGCATGAGCTGGAACAAAGAAGTATGGAAATACTAGGAACAAGAAGCTGACGAGGACAAACCTAAAGATGAGTAGCTGAGCTGGATATGAAGATCAGTGAAGATACTCATAGAATGAGCGTCTAAAAGATTTTGGGAAAATATGCTTTTAACAAGATGAAGAAAAATGGAAATATGCCTAAGAGAGTTTAGGAAATATGTCAAAAGAAATAAGGCAATTGTACAATGATCTATAAGTATAAATAGATCATCTAGGGCATCTGTGCTTGGTGCGCCTTTAGAGAGAGAGATTGCTTTTAGCAAAAGTTAAGAATTCTTAAGAGAGAATTAGACTTGGTGTTAAGGGTGAATCTAGAAGGCTTTGAGATCATTGATAAATCGAGAAGCAAGAGAGAGACTAGGTTGTTAAGGTGAAACTTTTGTTTGCTTTGCAATAAACAGTCTTTGAAAAGAACACTCTTGTGTCACATTCTGTATTACATTGCGTCTCACATTTTCATGGGCGACGGAGTTCTTAGCCATGTTCTAAATCACATGACCCAAAAGACATTTAGTTTCAGGGAGAGATATATAAGAGACAGAGTTTGCCCACAAAAAAATAGAGACAGAAGAAAGGAAAAAAAAAACACTATGAAGGTGATTCTGATTCCTTTGGACATTGTACTTGCACACTTCTAGTTTCCTCCAACGAAAAACTGCAACATAAGAGAGAGAGAAACCAACTAATGAGACATGATGACAAACTCAAAATATGCAAGTACAGTACATATCCTAAATCCAGAATCTTGCATTGAACACATGTGTATCACCTATTGTAGCAAATCAAAACAACTGGTTTTCAAGAAAAAAAGCAGAACACAAATCTGAAAGCTTTCGCGTCCCAAAATTTTGCACCGTGCTTTCTTTATTGCCACTGTAGTTCCTGTCAAATGTCAATGAATCTCATGTGTTGTACAAATTACTATATGTTCCTGATCCAATATACACACACAAATCAACATACTTCAAAATCATTGTTTTAAAAAGAAAACCTTAAAGCAATACACACACGAATCAACAGACGCAAGAGATGCGGGCTCTGTCAGACTTTAAGCTTACATGTTGAGCATAGATTCGGTCATCTCCTCACAGGTGGTACAGCTCCCCTTCCTCCAGGTCCACGCCCAGTAGCCGGAACTTTCCCTCGCATTGCAGCTCTACCCCTGCCAACACCCAGTGATCCGCTCTTTCCCTTGATTATAGCATCTAAGTGCTTGAACATTGGAGCATGCTTGAGAATGTCTAGTATGACCATAAACCTGACTTTGTTGCCTCGAAATAAGACATGCTCAAGCTGTGATAGCTGATAGGTCAAGAATTAATCCCTATACTAACTGCAAGTGCACAGTGATGTAGTTGTAGTACTTAGGGTATCGAATCCACAGGGACTCCGGTCAACGATAGATTATAAAACAGAAGAGATTAAACTAGGAGAAAGCAATATGGAAAAGCAGTAAATCAGCAAGCAAAAAGTAAACAGCAGCGAGTTGTGAGCAAGGAAGCGAAGCGTTAGGTTTCAGGAGTTCTCAGGAAATCAGGAACGCAAGCAATCAATCTATCTAGATCTAATCAATAACTGTTCTAGAACTCAAACACGGATATAGAATTCACCAACTCTCGTTGCGAGAATTCTCTAAGTCTAAGTGCAGGAATCCAAATCTCTTTGCAATTACTAACAGATTAAACTAGCATTAATGATCAGGTTTGATATGTTCACAATTCCCCTAAACCAAATCTCTTTGCGAGTAGATCAAATTGCTCATCTAGGTCCTTTCTAGCTAATTAACCAACTCTCGTTGTATCAATCAACCTAACATCATAATTCTGATTAGCTACTTCAGATTAAGCATTAAGAACAACCTAAACAAAGAACTAGCAGATATGAATCCCTACAGATTAATTAAACTATAGTTCCATGAAATCCCTAATGAGAATCCTTCAACCTAACAGGTAAACTACTCAGACATATTCATCGAAACAGAAAACATCTTAAGTAGAAAACCAAATATCATAAAACAGAATAATCAACAGGGGTTCGAAATCAAGTCTCTTTCGAGAACAAGATCAGCCCCTAAGGCTCTCTGAAATAAAATAAAACTAAAGTAAAGCGTAGCCTAAACAATGGCTTAAAAACCCTTATATAATAGCTAAAACACGTTTTGGGCTTCTGTGTAAATATATGGGCTTTCTGGGCTTTAGTGCATTAATCCTCATTCTTCATTAACGCTTGCGAGATTGTCTGCGTCGACCTTGCATCGATCGTTTCCACAGGTGTATCGATCGATGCAGGTCTGTGAATTCGACAGTGAAGTCCATCTCTCGGGTTAAATCTCCAAAATGCTCCAGAATGCTCCAATAACTCCAATTATGCTCCAAACATGTCTAAACCTGTAAACATACTAAAAAGACTCCAAAACATAACATAAGACTCGATAAATAAGGCATATACCATGGTTAAAACCGGTAAAATCCATGGTATATCAACTCCCCCACACTTAGCTCTTGCTTGTCCTCAAGCAAGTAAAGAACCAAAGTATAAGAGAAGAAGTTTGAAAACACAGAAACTCATTTCGTCTTAGGAACTTTCACAATCACATTCACTTAGTAAGCCACTGAAAACTTTCCTACAGAACTCAAGACCACAATATACTTCCCCCACACTTAGCAACTGTCCCAAGTAAACTCCACAATCACATTCAAGCATTCAAATTCACCCTACTGACTTCTGCAAGTATTTAAGTGCGGTCTCACCTAAGGAGTATCGATCAAAGGGCACATGGGTTCTTACCTTACCAGCTCTAGACCACCATACTATCTTTCTCTAGTCCCTTTCTTCTCTTTCCCTTCCTTAACAACTGATTTTTCCCCACTGGGTATCATTTTATTTTTTTTATCAGTGTTCTTCCCGTTAAGGGGTGTACTTTGGACACATTCCATGGATCACATGAGAGAAAATAGTGTTTGCTACCATTCCCATGACCACTTCGGAGTTACTAACTCATCCGCAGTTTATTATTATTTTTTTTTTACTTTATGGAAGGGGAGAAGGGAACTAAATAGGATAGGTTGACAGGCTGTGTCAGAACTAAAAAGGGAATCCGACACAAAGTATACCAAGCCCTTAGGTGAGAAAATCTAAGTCAGTATTAAGGTGAAGTCAGTAAAAGGATCCTTTGATACCTGAAGTGATGTGGGTGTCCTTAGTAGGCTGATCTGTGATGGGGTTTTCTAATAGTCATAGAGGCTCTGCAAGTCTGTCCAATGGTCACTTAGTTCCTGTTCAAGCGAAAAGTTTCCTCGAAAAATCATAGTTTCATACAAGTTTTGACTCAATAAAACAAATTTCGAAAAACTAAGAAAACAAAAGCGTGCGTCAGTAGCTTCCTCCCCCACACTTAAACTACACTGTCCCCAGTGTAATCAAAGTATGAGCTCGGTGAAAGAAATAATCAAATTGAAGAACAAACCGAAAAGTTGCAGATTACTTACCTTTCGTCGCCCTGTGTCGATCGATGCCACAAGGGTGTCGATCGATGCAAGGCGAATATGCTCGCGGTTATTGAGATAACCGGTGTCTGAATCGCAATCAAATTGGCTAACCGTAAATCGCAACTGCATCGACCGATGCACAATGTGTGTCGATCGATGCAATGCGATTTTTCATGTATCTCTCGGCTCTGAACACACTTAAACAACTTAAACAGAAAAATTAAAAATACCAAAACCAAAACGAAAATTGAAAAACAAAAACGAACCTAACAGTGGGTTGCCTCCCACTCAGCGCTTGTTTTTAGTCAGTAGCTTGACTATGGGAAGAGATTAGATTCATGGGGGTTTCAACAGAGACTTTGAATATCTCTGTGAATATCTCTTCATCCAAGGAGGTGTATAGGCATTATGATCATGAGGCTTCCCAAGGAAAGAGAAATCAGAATCAGGGCGGGAGCGAATCTTGGGTGGTGCACTGCGTTTTCCTGCATTCAAAACAATGTGATCAGAAGGTTTAAGCTTAGGTGATTTGTACCTTACCTTTGATGTATATCTGATGTCTGGAGCTTTCTGCTTATGAGCAGTTGTAGGTGCTGAAGATGTTATAGCAGGTTCAAGAGGAACTGCCATCTTCTTCTTTCCACTATCAGATACTTTAGTTCCACCAATCTTAACTTCTTCTTTCAGATGACCATCAGTGGAGATCATCTTCTTTGCATGAACTCGCAAAGTTTCAACTGTTGGTGTTTCATTCACCTTCTTATCTATCACTTTTATGCAGTTAGCCACTCCTATCTCTTGTTTGGAGGGTTTGGGAACCTTAGGATACGGCACAGGGGGCTCGTAGGCTCGTTCTGGTACTGTTGCAGGTTTCTGGTCATGTGTGCGTTCTGTGTCGATCGTTGCATAATGTGTGTCGATCGATGCAAGGCGATTCTGTTTCTCGAAAGAACTCGAAATTGCCGTCAGAACGGCGTGTCGACCGACACATAGGGGGTGTCGATCGATGCATGTATCAGGCAGACAATATTCATCCAGAAAATCCGAGATTATGCTCTCTTCTTCACCTAGCAACTCAATCTCATCCCCTAAGGTCACAGCTTTGATGGATCTGTACTGTTCAGCTCTTCTAGCTTCATTTTGCCTTTGTATTGCTCCAGCTGTCTGCTGAACTTGGACATCTAGCTTCTTCAAATGTGTGCTCAAGTATGCAAGCTTCCCACTCAGATTTTCATGTATAGCTTCCAGTTTCCTGTCGAAGTCCACAGCAAACTTGGTCTGATTCTCTAGCAGCTGCTCCATCATGGCTTCCATCTTTCTCTCAAAAGCACTAGCAGCGGGAGGTGTCTGATAAGAATTACCTTGCTGATCTCCATACCTGTTTCCTTGAAACCCAGAACCATTTATGTAGTTTCTCTCCTCTTCCTGTCTTTCCAATAACTGCTCCATCATAGTTTCCATCCTAGTCTCAAAAGCAGTGGCTGCAGGAGGTTCTTGCCCATACTTTTCAAGTATAAGACTGTGCAGATAGTCGAGTTTACTCTTCAACCCAGCTATCTGTGATCTGTTAATCCCTGGACTGAAGAAATCACACATCTTTCTTACGATATGTGTCGATCGATGCAGGAGAAGCGTCGATCGATGCAAGCGCGATGATGTGTCGATCGACACACAGGACCGTGTCGATTGATGCAAGGCGATTACAGGCGTACCTGAAACGCAAGAACAGAAAAAGAAAAAAAATTAGTAACAAAAAGGAAAAACGAAAAACCTAGTCTAAACCCTAAATTCAAATCTATCGAGGACTCAAAAGAGTCCCCGGCAACGGCGCCAAAAACTTGATAGGTCAAGAATTAATCCCTATACTAACTGCAAGTGCACAGTGATGTAGTTGTAGTACTTAGGGTATCGAATCCACAGGGACTCCGGTCAACGATAGATTATAAAACAGAAGAGATTAAACTAGGAGAAAGCAATATGGAAAAGCAGTAAATCAGCAAGCAAAAAGTAAACAGCAGCGAGTTGTGAGCAAGGAAGCGAAGCGTTAGGTTTCAGGAGTTCTCAGGAAATCAGGAACGCAAGCAATCAATCTATCTAGATCTAATCAATAACTGTTCTAGAACTCAAACACGGATATAGAATTCACCAACTCTCGTTGCGAGAATTCTCTAAGTCTAAGTGCAGGAATCCAAATCTCTTTGCAATTACTAACAGATTAAACTAGCATTAATGATCAGGTTTGATATGTTCACAATTCCCCTAAACCAAATCTCTTTGCGAGTAGATCAAATTGCTCATCTAGGTCCTTTCTAGCTAATTAACCAACTCTCGTTGTATCAATCAACCTAACATCATAATTCTGATTAGCTACTTCAGATTAAGCATTAAGAACAACCTAAACAAAGAACTAGCAGATATGAATCCCTACAGATTAATTAAACTATAGTTCCATGAAATCCCTAATGAGAATCCTTCAACCTAACAGGTAAACTACTCAGACATATTCATCGAAACAGAAAACATCTTAAGTAGAAAACCAAATATCATAAAACAGAATAATCAACAGGGGTTCGAAATCAAGTCTCTTTCGAGAACAAGATCAGCCCCTAAGGCTCTCTGAAATAAAATAAAACTAAAGTAAAGCGTAGCCTAAACAATGGCTTAAAAACCCTTATATAATAGCTAAAACACGTTTTGGGCTTCTGTGTAAATATATGGGCTTTCTGGGCTTTAGTGCATTAATCCTCATTCTTCATTAACGCTTGCGAGATTGTCTGCGTCGACCTTGCATCGATCGTTTCCACAGGTGTATCGATCGATGCAGGTCTGTGAATTCGACAGTGAAGTCCATCTCTCGGGTTAAATCTCCAAAATGCTCCAGAATGCTCCAATAACTCCAATTATGCTCCAAACATGTCTAAACCTGTAAACATACTAAAAAGACTCCAAAACATAACATAAGACTCGATAAATAAGGCATATACCATGGTTAAAACCGGTAAAATCCATGGTATATCAATAGCATATGATATTCATACATTTTCATGCATTTAGGCTTGTATATAGTTCTTGTTTGTCTTCTTTTCTCCATCATTCATACCATTTTGTCGAGTCATTGTTGCATCTAGAGTTTAGAGTTGTTTAGGACTAGGAGTAGGTACTTTAGGCTTGCATTTGGAGTGTTTCTTGTGTTTTGCAGGTGATAGGAGGTGTCTAGGAGCGATGGTGAACTTGGAAGTGGAGTCTAGAGCTCAAGGAACTAAGGAGGAAGCGGATACAAGCCGTACCGGTGTGCATATCGGCCAAGCAAGCCAATACAACCCCTCGACCGAAGACCAGGAGTCCATACCGGTTGGCGTATCGGCTGGCCCAACCGATATGACCTCTCGGATTAAATTTCGAACACCCATATCGGTTGGCGTATCGGCTGGCCAGGCCGATACGACCCTTCCCAGAAAAAATCCGAGAGTCCATATCGGCTGGCGTATCGGCTGGCCAGACCGATACGCGTCCCAGAAATTGTTTCGGGTCCGGGTCAACACCCGGTTTGTTCTGGGTTGACCCGGCTCGCACCCTATTGACTATTTAAGCCAAAAACCTATTTTTTATTGTTTCTTAAGCTATTTTTGATGTTCTAAACTCTTTTGTAAGAACAAGTCGGATTCCTTTGATTTATCTAGTACTTCTTTTGTGATTCCTTCAACAAATCTCTCAATCCATCACTAATCTCCCATGATCAACTCTATTTCTATGAGTTTTGTTGATCTAATGATGATTAGTGAGTAGTTCTTCATAGGCTTATGGGTTAGGTAGGATTAGGTTGATTAGGGGTGATCAATGGATTTCTAGTGATTGATTGTTTGAAATCTCATCTATCAAAGTGTGCTTAGTGCCTAATTAATCTTGATCACATTGATTAGGATGTTTAGAATTTCTTGTTCACAACATGTTCGATGAAATTCCAGTTTCTAGCTTTGTTAGGACTTCCACATTCTAGCACATGAAAATGTATGTCTAGAGTGATTGTTTGCTGTTCGGAACCTGTTTGAATGCTCATTTGATGATAATTTGTTCTTGAGTTAGGATTAAGTGAAGAATCGGTATTAAGAGATTAAACTGATTTACTTGGTGTGTTCCATGCTAGGGGATTCGCTTCTATGAAGTTTGAGTTAGGATTCCTTGATCATCCTGAGTCACCTATCCGTTGACCTCAACCTTTAGGCCTTATCTTTGTCATTGATTGAATCCATTTGTTATTTGCTTTTAAATTATTTCTGTTTGAATTGTTTACTGTTAGGATTGTTAGAAACAAAACCAAACTGTTTGATTTGACTCTGAAGGTTTATTGCTTGCTTATTGGTCTTATCCATCCCAAAAAGGTTCGATACCTCAAAGCTACATCGATAAGCTTGAGGAATTGGTACCTCAAAGGATTTCAAAATCCTTGTTATCAATTTGGCGTCGTTGCCATTTTGGGATTCTGGATATATCAATTCGTTTTCTATTCCTTTTTAGTTCAAGTCTTTGTTACTAATTTGCTACTTTCTCTCTTTTTGATGTTAGGTGTATGAACTTGCGCAGCAAAGGGACTACAAACTTAGTTGCAAGAGTTGAGGACATCAAAGCACACGAGAGGAGATTAGCAAAGGAACGACGAGCACAAGAAAGAGATGTTCAGGTTGAGAGACTTGGGTTGGAACCAACTGTTGAAGATCTACAAGACTTTGAGAGTGTTGAGCAGCCAGTTATGGATAACCATCAGGATCAGCAACAGCAGCAATAGCAACAAAGGCCAGCTAGGGCCATTGGTGATGGAGATGCACCGGATACAAATGCAAACCGGCAAGGAATGATTCCACCACCGGTCAACAATAACAACTTTGAGATCCGGGCTATGGTGATGAACATGGTGCAAAACAACCAGTTCCATGGGCTTGCATCTGAGGATCCATTGCAGCACTTGGACACATTTGACAAAATTTGTGCTACTACAAGGCTCAATGGTGTGACTGACGATGGTTTGAAGATGCGTCTATTCTTCTTCTCATTGGCGGATAGAGCTAAGGACTGGGAAAGCACCATCCCTCCGGGAACCATCACCACTTGGGGAGAACTCAAGAGGGCTTTCTTTAAGAAGTTCTTCTCAGCTACTAGGACTGCTCGTTTTCGCAGTGAGATTTCCGGGTTTGTACAACGCAACAATGAGATCTTTGTTGAAGCTTGGGAGAGGTTTAACAAGCTCACTACTCATTGCCCCCACCATGGTTTCATTAAGGAGACACTACTCAGCAACCTCTATCGCGGCGTGCTTCCAAGAATGAGGGCGATGCTAGACTCTTCTAGCAATGGACACTTCCTAGGCAAGGGAGTAGATGCAGCTATGGAGTTGATTGAAAACCTTGCAACAAGCGATGGTAACTACAGTGAGGATTATGAGAGGACTAATAGAGGATCATCTTCTTCAGATGAGAAGTATGAGAAAGAAATCAAAGCTTTGAATGAGAAGATGGACAAGATGATCTCCTCTAGCCAAAAGAACATCAGCTTTGTGGGCAACTATGAGGATTCTCAGCCACTCCTCTACAGTTTGGATGAGGATATGACACAAGAGGAGATTAACTTCATTGCGGGACAAGGTGGTTTCAACAAGGGCTTCAACCAAAACTATAGAAACCACCCAAACTTCTCATACCGCAACCCCAATATAGCCAATCCTCAAGACCAAGTCTATCCTCAAGCTCCATCTCAAGGACAAGCTCAACAACAAGGGCAACAAGGCTTTCAACAACCTCAACAGCAAAAGCCATTTGTCCCTTACACCAACCAACAAGGGTTTGGAAATAAGCCTCAGTTTCAAGGTCAACAAGGCTATGCTCCCAAGCAACAATACCCACCCGGTTTTGGACAGCAACAACAACAAACTTCTTCTTCCTCGGGAGCTGAGAATGAGCTGAAAAGTATGATGCAGAAACTCCTTCAAGGGAAAGCCTCAGGAGCTATGGAAGTACGGGATCTTAAGAGTGAGCTTCAGAACTTGACTTCGAGGGTCACAAACATGGAAAATAAGAATGCCTCTACATCCCGCACTCAAGGTACTTTACCCGGAAAATCTGAGCAAAACCCTAAGGAATACATCAGCGCTATCACCTTGAGAAGTGGTAAGGAGTTGCAACAACGTCAAGTGCCCACGCCTAAGCTGATACCTTCACTCAATGAGGACATTGAAGTTCAAGAAGGGGAGGAGAATTCTGAAAATTCTGCTCTTAACAAAGAGAGTGATAGTGACATGGCTAAGAGGAAAGGAAAGGCTGTAGTTTAAGAAGTAGTGAATGATACACTCAAGAAGAAGGATGGTGTGTTTGTGCCACCACCTTATGAGCCCAAGCTACCCTTTCCGGGCAGATTCAAGAAGCAACTCCTAGAGAAGTACAAAGCTCTTTTTGAAAAGCAGATGAAGAATGTTGAGTTTACCATGCCTTTGATTGATGCCTTCTTGCTAGTTCCTCAATATAGCAAGTTTCTCAAGGACGCAATCAAGGAAAGAACCAAGGAAGTGCAAGGAATGGTTGTGTTGTCTCATTAGTGTAGTGCGATCATCCAAAGGAATATTGTTCCAAGGAAACTTGAAGATCCGGGCAGTTTTACTCTTCCATGTGCTATCGGTCCTTATCGGTTTGAGGGTTGTTTATGTGATCTTGGAGCGAGGGCAAGTTTGATGCCCTTCTCAGTAGCCAAGAGGCTAGGTTTCTCCACCTACAAGGCATGTAGGATCTCCTTGGTTCTAGCAGATAGATCAGTGAGATACCCAATTGGTCTCCTAGAAGATATTCCGGTGAAAGTAGGAGGATTTGAAGTACCAACAGATTTTATTGTATTGGAGATGGATGAAGAGCCAAAGGATCCTCTAATCCTTGGGAGACCTTTTCTTGCCACAGATGGTGCAATCATAGATGTCAAGAGAGGGAAGATAGACCTCAACCTTGGTAAAGACATAGTGCTCAAATTTGACATCAACAATATTGAGACTATGGACGAGCTAGCTGATGAACTCCTTGAGGAGTTAAACATGGAGGATCCGTTAGAGGTTACCTTGACCAAGGAATGTGGGGAGTATGGGTATCTTCAAGAGGAAAGCTGAGCTTATATGAGAGCGCTTTATTCGCACAAGCCTTTGTTAGGAGAGGTTGAATTCATTGAGCTGGGATCAGATTCAGTGGGTAAGGAGCTGGAGGTGTTTTCTGTGGACATAGGTGCTGATGGCGCCAAAGGATTCGAGCCATGCAAGGAGCAGCTTGTAGCTGATGATTGGAGCGAGCTTAAGGCGCCAAAGGTTGAGTTAAAGCCCCTTCCGCGGGGGCTTCGGTATGCATTTCTTGGCCCTAACTCTACTTATCCTGTCATTGTGAATGAATTGCTGAATGATGATGAATTGATTGCTTTGACCACTGAATTGAAAAAGTTTAGAAAAGAAATAGGATACTCACTTGATGATATAAAAGGATTGTCACCTAGCTTGTGTACTCATAGGATCCACCTTGAAAATGAATCCATGTCTTCTATTGAGCATCAAAGAAGATTGAATCCTAATCTTAAGGAAGTAGTCAAGAAAGATTCTTAAATTGCTTGATGCAGGAATAATCTACCCTATCTCGGACAGCACTTGGGTTTCTCCCGTGCATTGTGTTCCGAAGAAAGGGGGGATTACTGTGGTTAAAAATGACAATAATGAATTGATTCCTACTAGAACTATCACCGGGCATAGGATGTGTAATGATTATAGAAAGCTAAATGCCGCATCTAGGAAGGATCATTTTCCATTACCGTTCATTGATCAAATGCTAGAACGCCTTGCTAACCATCCTTTTTATTGCTTTCTTGATGGATACAGTGGGTTCTTTCAGATCCAGATACATCCTAATGATCAGGAGAAAACGACATTCACTTGTCCTTAGGGTACCTTTGCTTATCGAAGGATGCCATTTGGCTTGTGCAATGCACCGGCTACCTTTCAGCGGTGCATGATGTCTATTTTCTCAGATCTTATCGAGGATATCGTGGAAGTTTTCATGGATGATTTCTCTGTGTATGGTTCTTCTTTCTCTTCCTGTTTACTGAACTTGTGCAGGGTCTTAAGGAGATGTGAAGAGACGAACCTCATGCTCAATTGGGAAAAATGCCACTTCATGGTAACGGAGGGGATTGTGTTGGGACACAAGATTTCAGAGAATGGTATTGAAGTGGATAAGGCTAAGATAGAGGTGATGACAAGTCTTCAGCCACCGAACTCAGTGAAAGGAATCCGAAGCTTTTTGGGTCATGCAGGGTTCTACAGACGGTTTATCAAGGACTTCTCCAAGATCGCTAGACCACTTACACGTCTGCTGTGTAAGGAGACAGATTTTGTGTTTGATGATGAGTGTTTGACAGCGTTTCACAGGATTAAGGAAGCTTTGATTAGTGCCCCGATTGTCCAAGCTCCCGACTGGGAGTTGCCTTTTGAGATCATGTGTGATGCAAGTGACTACGCAGTGGGAGCAGTCCTTGGACAGAGGAAAGACAAGAAACTCCATGTCATATACTATGCTAGTAGGACATTGGATGATGCTCAAGTGAGGTATGCAACAACTGAGAAAGAGCTTCTAGCTGTGGTGTTTGCCTTTGAGAAGTTCAGATCATACTTGGTTGGGTCTAAGGTTATGGTGTACACGGATCATGCTGCGTTGAGGTATCTAGTTGCCAAGAAAGATGCCAAGCCAAGGCTTCTGAGGTGGATCCTGCTCCTACAAGAGTTTGATTTGGAGATCAAGGATAAGAAAGGCATTGAGAATGGAGTAGCAGATCACTTGTCAAGACTGAGAATTGAGGATGGTGTTCCCTTGGATGACTCTCTCCCTGAAGAACAGCTAATGGCTTGCAAGGTTGTCAAAGATGCTCATGATACAAGAATGAGGATGAAGAGGTCAGTTCTATTGAAGACAAGGAACCGTGGTATGCTGATATAGTCAATTTCCTAGCTGTTGGGAAGGAACCACCAAGCCTCGATAGCTACCAAAGAAAGAAGTTTTTTAGAGATGTCAACAGGTACTATTGGGACGAGCCTTACCTCTACACTTTGTGCAAGGATCAACTCTATAGAAGGTGCATAGCTGATGAAGAAGTGGGAGGCATTCTCCTACATTGTCATGGGTCAGTTTATGGTGGTCACTTTGCTACCTTCAAAACGGTTCAAAAGGCTCTGCAAGCTGGGTTTTGGTGGCCTACAATGTTCAAAGATGCCCAAGAGTTCATCACTAAGTATGATCCTTGTCAAAGAAAGGGGAACATCAGTAGAAGGAATGAGATGCCTCAAAACCCCATCCTTGAAGTTAAAGTATTTGATGTGTGGGGCATTGACTTCATGGGACCCTTCCCATCCTCTTACGGGAATAGCTACATCTTAGTGGCTGTGGATTATGTTTCCAAATGGGTAGAAGCAGTGGCGAGTCCAACGAATGAAGCCAAGGTTGTGATAAAGCTTTTCAAGAGCATCATCTTCCCAAGATTTGGGATCCCGAGGATTGTGATTAGTGATGGAGGCTCACACTTCATCAACAAACTATTTGAGAGTCTTTTGAAGAATTATGAAGTGAAGCATAAGGTTGCAACACCATATCATCCTCAAACAAGCGGGCAAGTTGAAGTGTCCAATAGGAAAATCAAGGCTATCTTGGAGAAGACTGTTGGAGCCTCAAGAAAAGATTGGTATAGGAAACTTGATGACGCAATGTGGGCGTATAGGACTGCTTTCAAGACTCCGTTGGGCACTACACCATTCACCATGCTGTATGGTAAGTCATGTCACTTACCGGTGGAGGTGGAATACAAGGCCTTGTGGGCTGTCAAGTTTCTGAACTTTGACATCAAGACAGCGACTGAGAAAAGATTGATTCAGCTGAACGAACTTGACGAGATACGGCTTGAGGCTTTTGAGAGCTCAAAGATCTATAAAGAGAGGACCAAGCTTTTTCATGATAGGCTGATCCAGAAGAAGGAGTTCAAAGAAGGAGATCTTGTGTTGCTCTTTAACTCCCGGTTGAAACTCTTTCCCGGGAAGCTCAAGTCTAGATGGTCGGGACCGTTTAGAGTGAAGGAGGTGAGACCATATGGAGCAGTGGTACTTTTGGGAAAATCCGATGAAGAGTTCACGGTCAATGGCCAAAGACTCAAGCATTACTCCGTCTCAGAAGCTATAGAGGAAGGGACTTCGATTCCACTCTCTAGCCCTCCCTCCGCTTAAGATCACGGTTTGCAAAAGTCGAGCTTAACGACTCTAAACAAAAGCGCACTTGGAAGATATTCCCATGTTTATCCCTGTACATACGTCTTTTGCTTGTTATTTTTTTGATGTTTTGCTTTGATTTTTATCAGGTTTTGGTCTTTAGGTGAGGTTGTAGGCCAGTTGGTGTTGAGTAAAGGCCACGGGAATGAAGAAAAATGATACAGGAGTCAGTATCGGGTGCCGTATCGGGTGGCCAGGCCGATACGGTTCTGGAAAATTAATCCGAGACTCATTATCGGTGTCTGTATCGGTTGGCCAAGCCGATACGGAATCTCGGGAGGAAGTTGATATCGGGCACCGTATAGGCTGGCCAGACCGATACGGGCTTACACAAAAAAAATCCGAGAGTCTGTACCGGCTGGCGTATCGGTTGGCCAGGCCGATACGCCCCTTCGCCCAGGTAAGTATTTTCGACTCTAAACCGATTTCAAACCGGATTTTGACCAAAAATTGATTTAATGAACCAGATTAAACCGGTTTGGACCGATTTTTCCCTTGTTTTCTCCTCCCCCATCGATTTCTTCATGCTTTCAAGCTCTCAAATCCATTTTTCTCCTCAAGAACACAAAAGCTTTGAAACTCTTTTTCTCTCTCAATTCAACTCGGTTTTAAGTGATTCCAAGCTCTAAACTCACGATTCCACTAGCTTTTTCACTTGCCCTCGCTCTCTACTACCATCCTTCACCACAAACCAAGGTAAAGCTCTCAAACTTTCTCAAGATTTTCGGATTGAAAAACCCGGAAATTTTGAACTTGAATTTTTCGGTTGTTGATAGTTGATATTGCTTTAAATCCTCCCCAATATGTGTTTGTGTGAATGCCCATAGCCAATTTCGCCCTAGGATTGAATGAATTTGATCTTTGGTGAATTAGGGTTCTTGAGAAATTTGGATTCCGAAAATTTTGGGGGTTTTCTAATTGGATGGTTTCTAATGATGCATTGAATTGTTAAAGGCTTAAGGTTGTGATACTACTCGATTTGATTGAGTTTCGTTTCACAAAAATTTTAAAAATGCATGTTGCGAGCCTTTGTTTGATGAGAATGTGAATTGCTTAAGATTGTGATCGACTTGTTGGTACATTATGCCTATGGTGAGCTTGAATTGAGAATGGTTGAGATGCTTTAGCTTGTTTGCTCCATTGAAATTGAAAAATTATGCAATTGTTAAGCTTTTACAATTGTTGATCATGGATGTCTCAAGCTATTATTCATTGTGTCGTTGGATTGTGCTATGTGTTGATTCGTTCTTTGAGTTGTCTTTTGTAGGACAATGACTAAAACACGAGCCAACGCGAAACCGAAAGCGAGTGCACCAAGACAAGATGCGGGTACTTCGTCGAAAAGGAAGGGAGTCGCTGTTGAGGAAGAAGCACCAGTGGTCTCGGGGAAGGTGATTCATGCGTCACCACTGCAATACACTCCTTCTCAGATCAATGACAAGCTGGAGAAGATTCAGTTTTGGCCAACCTGATACCCTCACGTCCCAACCCCTACAGCCCTTGGTCTTTTAGAAGACTACGATCAGATTGTGGAGAATATGGGGCTCAAGACCTTTTTCAGTGTCTCCAGTGATGGTTATCAGAGCTCAGCCTGTCAGTTCCTTGCAACAATGAAAGCAACTTTCAACATGAGAAAGGCAGCTTTGAGAGGAGAAGTGAGTCGAGGAAAGATAGACTTTGCGATGGGCAGGAAGAAGTACTCCGTGACTTTTGAGGAGATCAGTTCCATCTTCGGTTTTGAGGAGGATGGTGCTCAGCTAGGCCCTTCTATTCCCATTGAAAAGGAATACCTCGAGGGATTGTAGCACATGATAGCCGATGGACCATTCAAGTTGGGAGCTATGAAATCTGCAAGGATCAGACACCCGGCTATTAGGTACGTGCACAAGGCATTAGCCCACACTCTGTTTGCTAGGAAGGAGGCAAACCAAGTCACTGAATTGGAGATGAAGCTTCTGTACATCGGTTTACAGCCACTACTTCGCACGTTTCCCAACGGAAGTACGATACCGCCCGTTGAGCGGCCACCGAGCTACACCGCCATTCTAGTAGAGCAGTTTGGGGTTCACAGAGATTGGGGAACTTCTGTCAGGGATGCTGATCCCAAGTTCACCATGGGTGGTTTAATCACGCCCTTACTTAGGGCAAAGAAGATTAAACTGAAGGGCAGTGTGGAGGATAATACATTCGGACAGCCTACACCGGTAGCATGGCTGGACGAACCTCAGCTGATCAGGACTCACTTCCCAGCCTCCAAGCCACCTCCGGGGCGTCATGTATACAGGATGTGTTCAGATACACCGATGGAAGAAAAGTACCTCCTTCCAAACCCCACGATCACAAGCTTTTTAGCTAATGCAGCCAATGTCAAGTTTCTACCGGGGATGGAGCACCAATTCAAACCCCGTGGACCGCGAAGGGCGAGAGCTGCAGCCGAATCTGATTCTTTCGATGCACCTGTTGGGGTGTATGGGCTGCACAGGTACTACATCGAGCCTCTGGATGATCCTATCGCAAACCGGACGATGAGTGCACTAAGGGACCAGAACAGGGACCTTCAAAGGCAGAGCAAATGGCATGGAAGAAACATCAAGAAATTAGCCAGCTGCTTGAAGAAGGTCACTGGAGTTCTGAAGATGATAGCTGGAAGGAAATATAAGAGTAGCACCACCGGTCAGCCATCAACATCAAGAGAGGCTCCCACAGGTGAAGAAGAGGAGCTAATAGCAGCCACTGAGGAAGTGATAGGTGAAGCTGATCAGCTGGTTGCACAGGCGGAGTTAGAGGAGGGGAGATACTCAGTTGCTGGACATGAGACAGGAGGAGCTGCACGCATAGCCTCCGACTCCTACTACGAGCCTCACCGCCACTCCGCACGCGAGGACAGAAGGCGAAAGAGGAGAGCTATGAGAACACCTTCCTGCTCCTCATCCAACCCGACATACTCCATGGGGGAATCCTCACCTCCATCATTCCACAACTAGCAAGGTAACACTCCATCTTTGTACATATTTTTCTTTTCTTTTCTTTGTTTTCTTTTTGTGTGTTTTCGGTCTTTTCTCCTTTCATAGATCACACAAGGGACCGTGTGATTTAATTTTGGGGGAGAGACCAGTTACTAATCATGTTTTTGTCTTTGAGTCTCATGCATTGCATCTAAGGCATAGAAAAACCAAAAAAATCGAAAAATTTTGAAAAAATTTCACAAAAAAAGCATCTTAGGATCGAGTCTAGTTGCATCATATAGGATGTGTTGCATAAGGAGCAATGATTTAATTTCCTCATAAGGTTTAAGCGAGTAAAACTTGTTTCATACGCTAGCTTTGCTAGATAGACCACACTAATGTTGTAACCCGAGAAATGCTTGAAAGCTAGAACGAACCCTGCTTGGATAGCTTGCTTTGAACCTTGATTCGATGCTGGAACTTGTTGTGATTTGATGCTAGCTCTATTTAAATGTGAGAACCTTAACTTGAATTACAATTATCTTGCTCCTTCTTAGTGTTTTAAACTCATGGATACCGCCAAAATATTCAAGCATTTTTTTCCCTTTTTACCACACTTGCTTGCTTGAATAGCTTCCACGCCCTTAACCACCTTCCTTTCCGCCCATAAACACTCTTTTGAGAGGTAGGCCTCTTGGAATGAGCTAAGTAAATGGTGTTGAGTTTGAGGCGACTAGTTGAAAATTTCCGTGTAGACACAAGCTTGACCACTTTTAGCTTGTACTAGGCTAGGATTGAAGTTTGGGGGAAAGGTTTTGAAAGGGAAAGAACAAAAGGGAATTTTATTTGGGATCCTATGTTGTTGGCAATAGTGTTTTGAAGGAAAAGCTCTTAAGTGTTTTAAAATAAAAGTGCCTCTTGTTTTGAAATGAAAAGAAGCCAAAGTGCTCAACTTAAAGAAAAAGAAAGTTTGTGAAAAGAGGCCATTGATAAAGAAAGAAGTATTTGAGCTAAGTCTAAAGAAGAAATTGCCACTGTTTTGAAAAGTTTCGAAAGATCCTTGGGAGTATTCTTGGGAGGTGTTTTGGTTGAGAAAGAGGGATGAGGCAAAAATAGCCTTAGAAAAGGGTAGACTCAAACTAGGTGGGCTAGAGTAAGAGCAGAAGCCATTAGGAAATGGGTAGACGGAAATCGATTCTAGTATGCACAAATTGCTTCTATACTCTTAGCCTTTTACTATGTGCCATTCATTTCTTCTTGAGAGAACGTAAATGCTTATGGATAAGCCCCTCTATTTAATTGAGATCATCTTTATCTCAAAACCTTAACCCTTGCCAAATGAGTTTGAACACTTTGTCGCGAGTAAGATCCACTTGAAATGTTTAATCAATGTCGAAGAGCTAGTTGATTTGAATGCTTGTGAAGGTTGAAGGTTAAGCTAGAAGTTTTGTCTTGATGAGTATGGCTATATCCTTGGAGTAGGCATTTTCTCGGTTGCACTTTAGTTGTATAGACTTGAAATGAAGTTTGAAACTTGATTGAACCTTTGGATATGAGTTCCCACCTTCAAACCTTTTCCCCAACACATTTTGATTGACTTATGCTTGCTTGTGGACAAGCAAGATTCAAGTTTGGGGGAATTGATATTCATACATTTTCATGCATTTAGGCTTGTATATAGTTCTTGTTTGTCTTCTTTTCTCCATCATTCATACCATTTTGTCGAGTCATTGGTGCATCTATAGTTTAGATTTGTTTAGGACTAGGAGTAGGCACTTTAGGCTTGCATTTGGAGTGTTTCTTGTGTTTTGCAGGTGATAGTGTTGGAATTGTGTCCAGTAATCTCGGTACTGTCTCTAGAAAGTAAGAGTATGTCAATGATCAGACATAAGTCATATAATACTGGGGGTCATGATGGCTTGCTAGAGTCCGCTCATGATCTATAAGTCGTGGACTTATTGCCTTTATTATATGATCCCATATGGGTCACACGCCTAAGCTAACAGGAAAATGTGTAGGAACGGCTTAGCAGAAGTACGGTAAAAGTGCCAGGCATTTGTCGTACTTAGAGAGAGATAAATGGGTCTGATTAAATCCAAGGGATTTAATCAGATTGGTATTTGGGCCCAAAAGCCCAAAAGGGAAAGAGAAGGGTTTTATAAATTAAAAGCCAAATCTCTTTCTCCCTAACCCTAGCCTCCCTGCGCCAACTCTCTCTCTGTCTGCGCCTCCTCTTCCTTGGTCTAGCAGCCTTCTTCCTGCTTGGTGTGCGTGTGTGAACCTCTGGAGGAGTTATCACTTGGTGGCTCTCTGATCTCTGACTTGTTCTCTCTTTCCGCTGCATAAACAGGTAAAAGGTGAGATCTATCATTGTTTCTATACAAGAAGAACCTAGATCAGCATGTTTAGGATAATCTGAATCTGAGAATTGAATCAGGATTAACTAAACATTCCTTCAGTGGTATCAGAGCCTATTGGTTCTGGTTTTTCTTGTTTAGATTCATGTTTAGGATTGTTTTCTTGTTTAAAAGTGTTTTGAATCAACTACTGATAAGAGAAATCACTTAAGCAACAAGGAATTGAAACCTAAACAAACTAAAGAAAATCGCATTACCAAACTATATGATTTGGTATGCGACCGGTTTGGTCGATCGGACCATCTGTCGATTCATGAGATCGGCCGAGAGATGATCCGTGAGGCGCAAGGCAGCGAGAAGCGTGGGCGATCCGATCGCTTGCATCGATCTCGGATCGATGGCTTGGATCGATGCGATCGCGCCATACCTCTCTCGCGTCTCGGCCAAGCAACCAACGTCCCGAGCTGACCCGACGATCGTCTCGGCATCGTCCCGTCCCGCCTTTCCCGTCCCGATCACGCGGCCCAACCGTCCCGACCATTCGTCCGCCGTGAAAGCATGATGGCTTGCGGCTTGGACGATTGTTTCTCGACCGGTTAGGGTTTTGGGTGTGATGTTTCGGTTCGGTTAACGGTTCGGTTTAAAACTTGATTAAAATCAAAACGTCACGGTTTAATAAACAGATTTAATAATTTTATTAAATTCTGGTTAAACCGGGATAAGAAATCCAAAGTCGAAAATTGGATTTTGTGCCTAAACCAGGATTTTCTAATTTGATTTGGTTGGACCAAATAAATTGAGAAAATCCGGTTTAGTAAATAACCGGTTGACAATTGTGGTCATCGTAGTAATTAATTTTGGTTAAGACCAATTTTAATGAACCAGACCGGTTATGTCATTTAATTGGACAATTGGGTCATGTCTTGGACATGGACCAATTCTTGGGCCTCGGGCCAATAAGTTAAAACAATTGGGCCAATTATTTGAGTCTTTCTTCAGATTAATTTAAAATTTATTTTATAAAGTTATATAAATCGATTTTAAATTAAAATTTCCGAAATTTTGAAATTAGAAAGTTTCTTAAAATAGAAGTTTCTAGATTTGCGGGTTTTGGATTTTAAGAAATTTCTAAAGTTAGAAAGTTTCCGTTTTTAGAAAGTTTCCAATTTTAGAAAGTTTCCAAAAATAGTAGGTTTCCAAAAATGGAAAGTTTCCCAAAATAGTAATCTTCTATTTTGGGAATGAATTTTAATAAACCTACAAACCTCAAATAATATCAAGCGTTGGATGTCTTGTCCATTCTATGTCAGCTGTCGAAGCCCATTCAATTGTATTCATGGCCTTACAGTGTGAGGGTGTCTACTTTTGCGTGGATAAGACGGTTTGTGATTCATAAATGTCATTGGGAGTCCCAGACATTAATGATTACATGACTGAATAGTCTGGTTTTCTTGACTGGGCCATCGGGAGTCCCGGGCCTTGAGACATCAGAGTGGATTGGGCCTCGGGCCCAGATTCACAACCAAGAGTTATATCACGGATATAATTAGCCGACAAAGGGCTTACCGATATAAGCTAAGGTTGGGTGATGGCCAGTGGCCCACTTTGATCTTAGTTATATGTGGATCTTGGAATCATTATATTCTATTGAGGGTAACTTATGTTATTGAATATAATGCGTGATTAATCATATTAAATTTAATACGAGATTAATCATATTGAACATTTTAACTAATAACCTTTTTATCTATATATTTCAGCTATGACTACTACAAGCACACAAAACACATTCTCAATCCGGTCTGTTCTCGAGAAGGAGAAGCTGACTGGAACGAACTTCCTGACGTGGTCAAGGAACTTGAGGCTGGTCCTCAAGCAGGAGAAGAAGGATTATGTCCTTCGTGATCCTCTCCCCGAGAGGCCTGCTAACAATGCCGCCAGGACTCTGCATAATGCTTGGGAAAAGCATTCGTCAGATGAAAATGATGTGTATTGCCTTATGTTGGCGACAATGACTGCTGAGCTGCAAATGCAGTTCGAGAGTGTGTTGTCACCAATTGAGATAATGGCAAGCCTGAAATCGCTTTTTCAGGAGCAAGCAAGGACTGAGAGGTTTCAGACAGTTAAGAACCTCTTAGACTGTAAGTTGGCTGCAAATGCGGCAGTGAGTCCTCATGTCTTGAAGATGATGGGTTATCTCGATCATCTTCAGAAACTCGACTGCCCTATCAGCCAGGAACTTGCTTGCGACATCATTCTGCAGTCATTACCTGCAAGCTATGATCAGTTCATTCTGAACTTTAACATGCATGGCTTGAGTAAGACATTGCCTGAGCTTCACGGAATGCTCAAGACTGCAGAGCCCAACTTGAGGAAAACCGCCAAGGACCCCAATGTGCTTATGGTGCAAAAGGGCAAGGGGTTTAAGAAATCCTCTGCTAAGGATAAGGGAAAGGCCAAGGCTGTCCAAGTCGCGGACAAGGACACGCCAAAGCCCAAGCCCAAGTCCAAGGCTGGGCCAACTGACATATGCAGGTTCTGTAAAGAACCAGGGCATTGGAGGAGAGAATGTAAGAAATTCCAAGAAGGTCTAAAGGAATTGAAGAAGAAGACTCTCGAGACTTCTTCGACAGGTATTTTTGTTATAGAAGTTAATACAACTACTTCTGATAATACCTCATGGGTTATGGATACTGGTTGTGGGGCTCATATTTGTACTAATATGCAGGCACTCAGCAACAGTAGAAGGCTGAAGCAAGGACAAGTGGAGCTACGAGTTGGGAATGGAGCGAAATTTCCAGCACTAGCTGTAGGCACATACTTGTTGTCTTTACCTTCGGGATTGATTTTAGAACTCAATAATTGTTATTTTGTACCTGCTATAAGCAGAAATATTATTTCAATTTCTTTGTTGGATTTGGAAGGTTATGATTTTTCAGTTAAGAATAAATTATGTTCCTTCAATCGCAACAATTTGTTCTATGGTTCTGCCCCTCTTACGAATGGGCTTTACATACTCGATCAATCCGCGCCAATTTATAACATTAATACCAAACGGTTCAAACCTAATGAGGAGAACCGAACGTTTCTATGGCATTGTCGTTTAGGGCACATCAGCGAGAAACGCATCAAGAGGCTCCATTCGAATGGACTTCTTGGCTCATTTGACTTTGAGTCATGTGAGAAATGCGAATCCTGCATGATGGGCAAAATGACACGGGCCCCCTTTAATAAACCTAACGAGAGGGCCAGTGACTTATTGGGCCTGATACACACTGATGTGTGTGGCCCAATGTCCACAAATGCAAGAGGAAACTATCAGTACTTCATTACCTTCACTGATGATTTCAGTAGGTATGGATATGTTTATTTAATGAAACATAAGTCTAAATCTTTTGAGAAGTTCAGAGAATTCCAAAATGAAGTACAGAACCAACTTGGCAAAAGCATTAAGGCTCTTCGGTCCGACCGAGGAGGAGAATACTTAAGCCAAGAATTCAGTGATCATCTAAGAGAGTGTGGGATCGTGTCCCAACTCACTCCTCCCGGAACACCTCAATGGAATGGTGTGTCTGAGAGGAGAAATCGGACCTTATTGGATATGGTTCGATCCATGATGAGTCACACAGACCTTCCAATATCCCTTTGGGGATATGCTCTGCTAACAGCAGTGTTCACTCTAAATAGAGCGCCATCGAAAGCAGTAGCAAAGACACCATATGAATTATGGACTGGAGTGGCTCCAGTGCTGTCTTATCTAAGAATTTGGGGTTGTGAAGCCTATGTCAAGAGATTAATCTCAGACAAGCTTACACCAAAGTCTGATAAATGCTACTTCATTGGTTATCCTAAGGAAACCAAGGCTTATTACTTCTATCTACGTTCCGAGAACAAGATCTTTGTCGCCCGGGATTGTAACTTTCTTGAGAGAGAGTTTCTCTCTAAGAAAGACAGTGGGAGTAAGGTACTGCTTGAAGAAATTCAAGATGAACAGGATACTGCTCAACCTAATGAGGAAGAGCAGCAGGAGGACCTACAAGAAATTGTAGAGCCTGAACCTGTAGTACCTGAAGTTCGAAGATCCGGGAGGATCCGTCACGAACCCGAGAGATATCAAGGATTCCTCGTGACTGACTGTCATGATCTTTTGATCATTGATGGTGATGAACCATCGAACTTCAATCAAGCCATGATGGGCCCAGATTCCTCTAAGTGGCGCAAGGCCACTGATTCCGAAATGGACTCCATGTCGGTCAACCAAGTGTTTTCGTTGGTTGACTTACCCGCTGGTGTAAAAGCCATCGAGTGCAAATGGATCTTCAAGAAGAAGATTGACGTGGATGGAAATGTCCAGATTTATAAAGCCAGGTTGGTGGCAAAAGGTTTCAGACAAGTTCACGGTGTGGATTACGATGAAACCTATTCACCAGTGGCTATGATGAAATCTATTCGGATTCTACTAGCAACTGCAGCTTTTCATGATTATGAAATTTGGCAGATGGACGTGAAAACCGCCTTCCTGAATGGTATTCTGGAAGAGGATGTGTATATGACACAACCTGACGGTTACATAGATCCAAAGAATGCTGGGAAAGTATGCAAGCTTCATAAATCCATTTATGGATTGAAGCAAGCATCGAGGAGCTGGAATCTTCGTTTTGATGAAGCGATCAAGCAATTTGACTTCATCAGAAACGAAGAAGAACAATGCGTGTATAAGAAAACTAGTGGGAGCAAGATAGTATTTCTTATTCTGTATGTTGATGACATACTGCTTCTCGGAAACGACGTTCCAATGCTGAAGTCGGTAAAAGACTGGCTTGGAAGTTGTTTTTCCATGAAAGACATGGGTGAAGCCGCATACGTTCTTGGAATCAGGATCTACCGGGATAGATCTAGAAGGCTGATAGGCTTGTGTCAAGATTCATACATTGACAAAGTCCTACAAAGATTCAGCATGAAAGATTCCAAGAAGGGCTTCACGCCAATGGTACATGGCACAACGCTAAGCAAGAAGCAGAGCCCTACGACGGCTGCTGAGCTTGAGCGCATGAAGAATATTCCTTATGCATCTGCAATAGGATCTGTCATGTATGCCATGATCTGTACTCGTCCTGATGTTGCTTATGCATTGAGCATGACGAGTAGATACCAGTCAAATCCAGGTGAAAGCCACTGGATTGCCGTAAAGAATATCTTGAAGTATCTTCGACTGATACAACCTTCGACTGGGGACGGGATGATATAAAACATCTATCAAATATAGGGTTATGATCAAGCAAAATGACTTCGATGACTCAAGATCAAGTCATTTACTTCGATGACCTATAAAATGGTTCATATCATTTTGGAATGATTATTTCATCACAGTTAAAATAATCTTGAAATAATAATTTCATTAAAACATAAAATAATGTTTTACAAGAACATATCAAATAACTAAAATAAAGCTCACAAAACTCCCACTCAAATTTAGATTACATTTCAATGTTTCTAATGCCTACAGCTTCAGTCAGGAACTCGAGCTTAGGCCTTGGGAGTGGCTTTGTCAACGGATCAGCGACATTATCATCTGTCGGAACTCGGCTGATCTTGACTTCCTTTCTATTAATGATGTCACGTATCAAGTGATATCTTCTTTGAACATGCTTGGATTTCTGGTGTGATCTTGGTTCCTTTGCCTGAGCTATAGCACCATTGTTGTCACAAAACAGTGCCAGAGGCTCAGCCGCATCTGGTATCACACCTAGTTCCATAATGAACTTTCGTATCCAAACAGCTTCCTTCGCTGCTTCTGAGGCGGCGATATATTCAGCTTCTGTAGTGGAATCAGCAACGGTGTCCTGCTTGGAGCTTCTCCAACTTACTGCACCGCCATTCAGACAAAAGACATAACCGGACTGTGACCGGAAATCATCTGTGTCTGTCTGGAAACTTGCGTCCGTGAATCCACTGACTTTAAGCACATCACTTCCACCGTACACCAAGAATTTATCCTTAGTATGTCTTAGATACTTCAAGATATTCTTTACGGCAATCCAATGGTTTTCACCTGGATTTGACTGGTATCTACTCGTCATGCTCAATGCATAAGCAACATCAGGACGAGTACAGATCATGGCATACATGACAGATCCTATTGCAGATGCATAAGGAATATTCTTCATGCGCTCAAGCTCAGCAGCCGACGTAGGGCTCTGCTTCTTGCTTAGCGTTGTGCCATGTACCATTGGCGTGAAGCCCTTCTTGGAATCTTTCATGCTGAATCTTTGTAGGACTTTGTCAATGTATGAGTCTTGACACAAGCCTATCAGCCTCTTAGGTCTATCCCGATAGATCCTAATTCCAAGAACGTATGCGGCTTCACCCATGTCTTTCATGGAAAAACAACTTCCAAGCCAGTCTTTTACGGACTTTAGCATTGGAACGTCGTTTCCGAGAAGCAGTATGTCATCGACATACAGAATAAGAAATACAATCTTGCTCCCACTAGATTTCTTATACACGCATTGTTCTTCTTCGTTTCTGATGAAGTCAAATTGCTTGATCGCTTCATCAAAACGAAGATTCCAGCTCCTCGATGCTTGCTTCAATCCATAAATGGATTTATGAAGTTTGCATACTTTCCCAGCATTTTTCGGATCTATGTAACCGTCAGGTTGTGTCATATACACATCCTCTTCCAGAATACCATTCAGGAAGGCGGTTTTCACGTCCATCTGCCAAATTTCATAATCATGAAAAGCTGCAGTTGCTAGTAGAATCCGAATAGATTTCATCATAGCCACTGGTGAATAGGTTTCATCGTAGTCCACACCGTGAACTTGTCTGAAACCTTTTGCCACCAACCTGGCTTTATAAATCTGGACATTTCCATCCACGTCAATCTTCTTCTTGAAGATCCATTTGCACTCGATGGCTTTTACACCAGCGGGTAAGTCAACCAACGAAAACACTTGGTTGACCGACATGGAGTCCATTTCGGAATCAGTGGCCTTGCGCCACTTAGAGGAATCTGGGCCCATCATGGCTTGATTGAAGTTCGATGGTTCATCACCATCAATGATCAAAAGATCATGACAGTCAGTCACGAGGAATCCTTGATATCTCTCGGGTTCGTGACGGATCCTCCCGGATCTTCGAACTTCAGGTACTACAGGTTCAGGCTCTACAATTTCTTGTAGGTCCTCCTGCTGCTCTTCCTCATTAGGTTGAGCAGTATCCTGTTCATCTTGAATTTCTTCAAGCAGTACCTTACTCCCACTGTCTTTCTTAGAGAGAAACTCTCTCTCAAGAAAGTTACAATCCCGGGCAACAAATATCTTGTTCTCGGAACGTAGATAGAAGTAATAAGCCTTGGTTTCCCGTGGATAACCAATGAAGTAGCATTTATCAGATTTTGGTGTAAGCTTATCTGAGATTAATCTCTTAACATAGGCTTCACAACCCCAAATTCTTAGATAAGACAGCACTGGAGCTTCTCCAGTCCATAATTCATATGGTGTCTTTGCTACTGCTTTTGATGGCGCTCTATTTAGAGTGAACACTGCTGTTAGCAGAGCATATCCCCAAAGGGATATTGGAAGGTCTGTGTGACTCATCATAGATCGAACCATATCCAATAAGGTCCGATTTCTCCTCTCAGACACACCATTCCATTGAGGTGTTCCAGGAGGAGTGAGTTGGGATACGATCCCACACTCTCTCAGATGATCACTGAATTCCTGGCTTAAGTATTCTCCTCCTCGGTCGGACCGAAGAGCCTTAATGCTTTTGCCAAGTTGGTTCTGTACTTCATTTTGGAATTCTCTGAACTTTTCAAAAGATTCAGACTTATGTTTCATCAAATAAACATATCCATACCTACTGAAATCATCAGTGAAGGTTATGAAGTACTGATAGTTTCCTCTTGCATTTGTGGACATTGGGCCACACACATCAGTGTGTATCAGGCCCAATAAGTCACTGGCCCTCTCGTTAGGTTTATTAAAGGGGGCCCGTGTCATTTTGCCCATCATGCAGGATTCGCATTTCTCACATGACTCAAAGTCAAATGAGCCAAGAAGTCCATTCGAATGGAGCCTCTTGATGCGTTTCTCGCTGATGTGCCCTAAACGACAATGCCATAGAAACGTTCGGTTTTCCTCATTAGGTTTAAACCGTTTTGTATTAATGTTATAAATTGGCGCGGATTGATCGAGTATGTAAAGCCCATTCGTAAGAGGGGCAGAACCATAGAACAAATTGTTGCGATTGAAGGAACATAATTTATTCTTAACTGAAAAATCATAACCTTCCAAATCCAACAAAGAAATTGAAATAATATTTCTGCTTATAGCAGGTACAAAATAACAATTATTAAGTTCTAAAATCAATCCTGAAGGTAAAGACAACAAGTATGTGCCTACAGCTAGTGCTGAAACTTTCGCTCCATTCCCAACTCGTAGCTCCACTTGTCCTTGCTTCAGCCTTCTACTGTTGCTGAGTGCCTGCATATTAGTACAAATATGAGCCCCACAACCAGTATCCATGACCCATGAGGTATTATCAGAAGTAGTTGTATTAACTTCTATAACAAAAATACCTGATGAAGAAGTCTCGAAAGTCTTCTTCTTCAATTCCTTTAGACCTTCCTGGAATTTCTTACAATCTCTTCTCCAATGCCCCAGTTCTTTGCAGAACCTGCACATGTCAGTAGGCCCAGCCTTGGACTTGGGCTTGGGCTTTGGCGTGTCCTTGTCCGCGACTTGGACAGCCTTGGCCGCTCCCTTATCCTTAGCAGAGGATTTCTTAAACCCCTTGCCCTTTTGCACCATAAGCACATTGGGGTCCTTGGCGGTTTTCCTCAAGTTGGGCTCTGCAGTCTTGAGCATTCCGTGAAGCTCAGGTAGTGTCTTACTCAAGCCATGCATGTTAAAGTTCAGAATGAACTGATCATAGCTTGCAGGTAAAGACTGCAGAATGATGTCGCAGGCAAGTTCCTGGCTGATTGGGCAGTCGAGTTTCTGAAGATGATCGAGATAACCCATCATCTTCAAGACATGAGGACTCACTGCCGCATTCGCAGCCAACTTACAGTCCAAGAGGTTCTTAACTGTCTGGAACCTCTCAGTCCTAGCCTGCTCCTGAAAAAGCGATTTCAGGCTTGCCATTATCTCGATGGGAGACAATACACTTTCGAACTTCTTTTGCAGCTCAGGAGTCATTGTCACCAACATCAGGCAATAGACATCATTTTCATCTGACGAATGCTTTTCCCAAGCATTGTGCAGAGTCCTGGCAGCATTGGCAAGAGGCCTCTCGGGGAGGGGATCTCGAAGGACATAATCCTTCTTCTCCTGCTTGAGGACCAGCCTCAAGTTCCTTGACCATGTCAGGAAGTTCGTTCCAGTCAGCTTCTCCTTCTCGAGAACAGACCGGATCGAGAATGTGTTTTGTGTGCTTGTAGTAGTCATATCTGAAATATATAAATAAAAAGGTTATTAGTTATTATGTTCAAAATGACTAATCTCGTATTAAAAATTAATATGATTAATCACGCATTATATTCAATAACATCAGTTACCCTCAATAGAATATAATGATTCCAAGATCCACATATAACTAAGATTAAAGTGGGCCACTGGCCATCACCCAACCTTAGCTTATATCGGTAAGCCCTATATCGGCTAATTATATCCGTGATATAACTCTTGGTTGTGAATCTGGGCCCGAGGCCCAATCCACTCTGATGTCTCAAGGCCCGGGACTCCCGATGGCCTAGTCAAGAAAACCAGACTATACAGTCATGTAATCATTAATGTCTGGGACTCCCAATGACATTTATGAATCACAAACCGTCTTACCCACGCAAAAACAGACATCCTCACACTGTAAGGCCATGAATGCAATTGAATGGGCTTTGACAGCTGACATAGCCTGGACAAGACATCCAACGCTTGATATTATTTGAGGTTCGTAGGTTTATTAAAATTCATTCCCAAAATAGAAGATTACTATTTCGGGAAACTTTCTATTTATGGAAACCTACTATTTTTGGAAACTTTCTAAAATTGGAAACTTTCTAACTTTAGAAATTTCTTAAAATCCAAAACCCGCAAATTCAGAAACTTCTATTTTAAGAAACTTTCTAATTTCAAAATTTCGGAAACTTTAATTTAAAATCGACTTTATAATATTATAAAATAAATTTTTAAATTAATCTGAAGAAAGACTCAAATAATTGGCCCAATTGTTTTAACTTCTTGGCCCGAGGCCCAAGAATTGGTCCATGTCCAAGACATGACCCAATTGTCCAATTATTTGACATAACCGGTCTGGTTCATTAAAACTGGTCTAACCAAGTTTTAATTACTACGATGACCACAATTGTCAACCGGTTATTTACTAAACCGGAATTTCTCAATTTATTTGGTCCAACCAAATCAAATTAGAAATTCCTGGTTTAGGCACCAAATCCAATATTTCTTTCGACATTGGATTTCTTATTCCGGTTTAACCAGATTTAATAAAATTATTAAAATCTGTTTATTAAACCAGAACGATTGATTTTAACCAAGTTTTAAACCGAACCGCCAATACGAACCGAACCGATCGAATTGCTGAACCGTGACGATCACGTCAGCCCTAGCTTCGCGACCATCGTCCAGCCGCAAGCCGTCAACGATCCGAGATCGAGACGATGCGCAGCTTCGGACGGGACGCGACAGCCGGGACGATCGCCGGACGGGATGCTCGGACGGACGCTCCACGATCGCCGAGCGATCGGGACGCGACGCACAGCCGAGACGAAGCCGAGACGCGATCGGGACGACGCACAGCCGAGACGCGATCGCCGTGCGATCCACTCGGCCGATCGATCCGGACGCGATCGCCGTGCGATCACTCGGCCTATCGACCCAACCGGCCATCCCGACCGTCCGACCCATGGCCGATCACCAAAAACCCGAGTCATATAGATCGGTTTTTGTGATTTCGAATGTTTGTTCAGGATTTAATTCAGTTTCTTAAGTGTTTTTCTTATCAGTAATGGATTCAAAACACTTCTAAACAGATTAAACAACCTAAACATGAATCTAAAACAAGAAATCCTAAGAACCTTGAAGTATCTAATAATTATTAAGAGTATGTCAAAGATCAGACATAAGTCATATAATACTGGGGATCATGATGGCTTGCTAGAGTCCGCTCATGATCTATAAGTCTTGGACTTATTGCCTTTATTATATGATCCCATATGGGTCACACGCCTAAGCTAACAGGAAAATGTGTTGGAACGGCTTAGCAGAAGTATGACAAAAGTGCCAGGCATTTGTCGTACTAGGAGAGAAAGATTAATGGGTCTGATTAAATGGGATTTAATCAGATTGGTGTTTTGGGCCCATAAGCCCAAAAGGGAAAGAGAAGGCTTTTAATGATCAAAAGCCAAATCTCTTTCTCCCCAACCTGAACCCTAGCCGCGAATCCTCTCTCTCTCTGCGCCTCTCTCCTCGTGGTCTAGCAGCCATTCCTGTGATCGCGTGTGTGAACCTTTGGAGGATTCATCCCTCGGTGCATCTATCTGATCTCTGACCTGTTCTATTCCTTCCGCTGCAACAAACAGGTAAAAGGTGAGATCATCTAATGTTTCTATTCAAGAGAACCTAGATCTGTATGTTTAGGTTGAGATGAATCTGTGAATTACATCAGGATCAACCAAACGAATTCCTACAGTGGTATCAGAGCCATTGGTTCTTAGGATTTCTTGTTTTAGATTCATGTTTAGGTTGTTTATTCTGTTTAGAAGTGTTTTGAATCCATTACTGATAAGAAAAACACTTAAGAAACTGAATTGAATCCTGAACAAACGTTTGAAATCACAAAACCGAGCTATATGACTCGGGTTTTGTTGATCGGCCAAGGAGTGATCGACCGGCTTGGCCGGTTGGTGATCACGGCCGAGAGGTATGGCCGGTTCGATCGACCGCGAGGCAAGCGTCGCATGGATCCGTAAGGGTCGCATGGATCCGTAAGGATCGCATGGACTGCGTCGTCCGGTTGGATCGAGTCGATCGTGGGCTTAGGCGGGCGGATCGGATCGTCCGATCGAAGGATCGATCGCGTCCCGGCTGTGCATCGCCTCGTCCCGTCCCGAGCTTCCCGGCTGTCCCGATCTCGACGATCATCCCGTCCGGTCATCTCGATCTCGGATCGTGCGGCTTGCGGCTGGACGATCGTGACTTGATCGAGAAGCTAGGTCACACCGTGATCGGTTTGTGACCATTCGGTTCGGTTCGGTTTAAAACTTGATTAAAATCATCGTTCTGGTTTAATAAACAGATTTAATAAAATTATTAAATCTGGTTAAACCGGAATAAGAAATCCAATGTCGAAAGAATTATTGGATTTAGTGCCTAAACCAGGAATTTCTAATTTGATTTGGTTGGACCAAATAAATTGAGAAAATCCGGTTTAGTAAATAACCGGTTGACAATTGTGGTCATCGTAGTAATTGAAACTTGGTTAGACCAGTTTTAATGAACCAGACCGGTTATGTCAAATAATTGGACAATTGGGTCATGTCTTGGACATGGACCAATTCTTGGGCCTCGGGCCAAGAAGTTAAAACAATTGGGCCAATTATTTGAGTCTTTCTTCAGATTAATTTAAAATTTATTTTATAATATTATAAAGTCGATTTTAAATTAAAATTTCCGAAATTTTGAAATTAGAAAGTTTCTTAAAATAGAAGTTTCTGAATTTGCGGGTTTTGGATTTTAAGAAATTTCTAAAGTTAGAAAGTTTCCGTTTTTAGAAAGTTTCCAATTTTAGAAAGTTTCCAAAAATAGTAGGTTTCCATAAATAGAAAGTTTCCCGAAATAGTAATCTTCTATTTTGGGAATGAATTTTAATAAACCTACGAACCTCAAATAATATCAAGCGTTGGATGTCTTGTCCAGGCTATGTCAGCTGTCAAAGCCCATTCAATTGCATTCATGGCCTTACAGTGTGAGGATGTCTGCTTTTGCGTGGGTAAGACGGTTTGTGATTCATAAATGTCATTGGGAGTCCCAGACATTAATGATTACATGACTGTATAGTCTGGTTTTCTTGACTAGGCCATCGGGAGTCCCGGGCCTTGAGACATCAGAGTGGATTGGGCCTCGGGCCCAGATTCACAACCAAGAGTTATATCACGGATATAATTAGCCGATATAGTGTTGGAATTGTGTCCAGCAATCTCTGTACTGTCTCTATAACGTAAGAGTATGTCAGTGATCAGACATAAGTCATACAATACTGGGGGTCATGATGGCTTGCTAGAGTCCGCTCATGATCTATAAGTCTTGGACTTATTGCCTTTATTGTATGATCCCATATGGGTCACACGCTTAAGCTAGCAGGAAATAATGTTGAAAGGCATAGCAGAAGTACGACAAAAGTGCTAGGCATTTGTCGTACTAAGAGAGAATGAATAATGGGTCTGATTAAATGGAATTTAATCAGATTGGGCCCAAAAGCCCAAAAGGGAAAGAGAAGGTTTTTAATGTCTAAAAGCCAAGTCTCTTCTCCCCAAACCCTAAGTCTCCCAGCCGCGATCTCTCTCTCTTTCTGGCGCCTCCCTCAGCTCGGTCTAGCAGCCAGTTTCCTGTGATTGCGTGTGTGAGCCTCTGGAGGATCCATCTCTCGGTGTATCTCCCTGATCATTGACCTGTTCTCAATTCCGCTGCAAACAAACAGGTAAAAGGTGAGATCTAATGTTTCTAAATAAGAACACCTAGATCTGATGCATGTTTAGGTTGATATCAATATGAGAATTGAATCAGGATCAACCGAAACTTCCAACAGTGGTATCAGAGCCATTGGTTCTTAGGTTTCTTGTTTTAGATTCATTGTTTAGGTTGTTTAATCTGTTTAGATGTGTTTTGAATCCATTACTGATAAGAAAAACACATAAGAAACTGAATTAAATCCTGAACAAACACTTGAATCACAAAACCGAGCTATATGACTCGGGTTTTGTTGATTGGCCAAGGTGTGATCGACCGGCTTGGCCGGTTGGTTGTTATGGCCGAGAGGAATGGCCGGTCGGACGGACGGGATCGCGGGTCGGGCAGTCGGGATGGTCGGATTGGATCGGATCATTCGATCGATCGCAATCGATCATCGCGACGCGTCCGATCGCTCGTCCCGATCGATCGTCCGATCGCGCATCCCGTGCACCGTCCCGCCCGTCCCGTCCCGTCCCGAGCTGTCCCGGCTGTCCTGCGCATCGTCTCGATCTCGGATCGTTGACGGCTTGCGGCTGGACGATCATTGCTTGATCCGAAAGCTAGGGTTTCACGGTTCAATCGGTTCGGTTCGGTTAGCTGGTTCGGTTCAAAGCTTGATTAAAAATCAACGTTCTGGTTTAATAAACAGATTTAATAATTTTATTAAATCTGGTTGAACCGGAATAAGAAATCCAATGTCGAAAGAAATATTGGATTTAGTGCCTAAACCAGGAATTTCTAATTTGATTTGGTTGGACCAAATAAATTGAGAAATTCCGGTTTAGTAAATAACCGGTTGACAATTGTGGTCATCGTAGTAATTAAAACTTGGTTAGACCAGTTTTAATGAACCAGACCGGTTATGTCAATTAATTGGACAATTGGGTCATGTCTTGGACATGGACCAATTCTTGGGCCTCGGGCCAAGAAGTTAAAACAATTGGGCCAGTTAATTGAGTCTTTCTTCAGATTAATTTAAAATCTATTTTATAAAATTATAAAGTCGTTTTTAAATTAATGTTTCCGAAATTTTATAATTAGAAAGTTTCTTAAAATAGAATTTTCTGAATTTGCGGGTTTTGGATTTTAAAGAAGTTTCTAAAGTTAGAAAGTTTCCGGTTTTAGAAAGTTTCCAATTTTAGAAAGTTTCTAAAAATAGTAGGTTTCCATAAATAGAAAGTTTCCCGAAATAGTAATCTTCTATTTTGGGAATGATTTTAATAAACCTACGAACCTCAAACAATATCAAGCGTTGGATGTCTTGTCCAGGCTATGTCAGCTGTCAAAGCCCATTCAATTGCATTCATGGCCTTACAGTGTGAGGATGTCTGCTTTTGCGTGGGTAAGACGGTTTGTGATTCATAAATGTCATTGGGAGTCCCAGACATTAATGATTACATGACTGTATAGTCCGGTTTTCTTGACTAGGCCATCGGGAGTCCCGGGCCTTGAGACATCAGGGTGGATTGGGCCTCGGGCCCAGATTCACAACCAAGAGTTATATCACGGATATAATTAGCCGATATAGGGCTTACCGATATAAGCTAAGGTTGGGTGACGGCCAGTGGCCCACTTTGATCTTAGTTATATGTGGATCTTGGAATCATTATATTCTATTGAGGATAACTTATGTTATTGAATATAATGCATGATTAATCATATTATACTTTAATACGAGATTAATCATTTTGAACATATAACTAATAACCTTTTTATTTATATATTTCAGATATGACTACTACAAGCACTCAAAACACATTCTCGATCCGGTCTGTTCTCGAGAAGGAGAAGCTGACTGGAACGAACTTCCTGACATGGTCAAGGAACTTGAGGCTGGTCCTCAAGCAGGAGAAGAAGGATTATGTCCTTCGAGATCCCCTCCCCGAGAGGCCTCTTGCCAATGCTGCCAGGACTCTGCACAATGCTTGGGAAAAGCATTCGTCAGATGAAAATGATGTTTATTGCCTGATGTTGGTGACAATGACTCCAGAGCTGCAAAAGCAGTTCGAAAGTGTGTTGTCTCCAATCGAGATCATGGCAAGCCTGAAATCGCTTTTTCAGGAGCAGGCTAGGACCGAGAGGTTCCAGACAGTTAAGAACCTCTTGGACTGTAAGTTGGCTGCGAATGCGGCAGTGAGTCCTCATGTGTTGAAGATGATGGGTTATCTCGATCATCTTCACAAACTCGACTGCCCAATCAGCCAGGAACTTGCCTGCGACATCATTCTGCAGTCTTTACCTGCAAGCTATGATCAGTTCATTCTGAACTTTAACATGCATGGCTTGAGTAAGACACTGCCTGAGCTTCACGGAATGCTCAAGACTGCAGAGCCCAACTTGAAGGAACCCGCCAAGGACCCCAATGTACTTATGGTACAAAAGGGCAAGGGGTTTAAGAAGTCTTCTGCTAAGGATAAGGGAAAGGCCAAGGGTGTCCAAGTCGCGGACAAGGACACGCCAAAGCCCAAGCCCAAGTCCAAGGCTGGGCCGACTGACATGTGCAGGTTCTGCAAAGAACTGGGGCATTGGAGAAGAGATTGCAAGAAATTCCAGGAAGGTCTAAAGGAATTAAAGAAGAAGACTTTCGAGACTTCTTCATCAGGTATATTTGTTATAGAAGTTAATACAACTACTTCTGATAATACCTCATGGGTCATGGATACTGGTTGTGGGGCTCATATTTGTACTAATATGCAGGCACTCAGCAACAGTAGAAGGCTGAAGCAAGGACAAGTGGAACTACGAGTTGGGAATGGAGCGAAAGTTTCAGCACTAGCTGTAGGAACTTACTTGTTGTCTTTACCTTCGGGATTGATTTTAGAACTTAATAATTGTTATTTTGTACCTGCTATAAGCAGAAATATTATTTCAATTTCTTTGTTGGATTTGGAAGGTTATGATTTTTCAGTTAAGAATAAATTATGTTCCTTCAATCGCAACAATTTGTTCTATGGTTCTGCCCCTCTTACGAATGGGCTTTACATACTCGATCAATCCGCGCCAATTTATAACATTAATACAAAACGGTTTAAACCTAATGAGGAAAACCGAACGTTTCTATGGCATTGTCGTTTAGGGCACATCAGCGAGAAACGCATCAAGAGGCTCCATTCGAATGGACTTCTTGGCTCATTTGACTTTGAGTCATGTGAGAAATGCGAATCCTGCATGATGGGCAAAATGACACGGGCCCCCTTTAATAAACCTAACGAGAGGGCCAGTGACTTATTGGGCCTGATACACACTGATGTGTGTGGCCCAATGTCCACTAATGCAAGAGGAAACTATCAGTACTTCATTACCTTTACTGATGATTTCAGTAGGTATGGATATGTTTATTTAATGAAACATAAGTCTGAATCTTTTGAGAAGTTCAGAGAATTCCAAAATGAAGTACAGAACCAACTTGGCAAAAGTATTAAGGCTCTTCGGTCCGACCGAGGAGGAGAATACTTAAGCCAAGAATTCAGTGATCATCTGAGAGAGTGTGGGATCGTATCCCAACTCACTCCTCCTGGAACACCTCAATGGAATGGTGTGTCTGAGAGGAGAAATCGGACCTTATTGGATATGGTTCGATCTATGATGAGTCACACAGACCTTCCAATATCCCTTTGGGGATATGCTCTGCTAACAGCAGTGTTCACTCTAAATAGAGCGCCATCAAAAGCAGTAGCAAAGACACCATATGAATTATGGACTGGAGAAGCTCCAGTGCTGTCTTATCTAAGAATTTGGGGTTGTGAAGCCTATGTTAAGAGACTAATCTCAGATAAGCTTACACCAAAATCTGATAAATGCTACTTCATTGGTTATCCACGGGAAACCAAGGCTTATTACTTCTATCTACGTTCCGAGAACAAGATCTTTGTTGCCCGGGATTGTAACTTTCTTGAGAGGGAGTTTCTCTCTAAGAAAGACAGTGGGAGTAAGGTACTGCTTGAAGAAATTCAAGATGAACAGGAAACTGCTCAACCTAATGAGGAAGAGCAGCAGGAGGATCTACAAGAAATTGTAGAGCCTGAACCTGTAGTACCTGAAGTTCGAAGATCCGGGAGGATCCGTCACGAACCCGAGAGATATCAGGGATTCCTCGTGACTGACTGTCATGATCTTTTGATCATTGATGGTGATGAACCATCGAACTTCAATCAAGCCATGATGGGCCCAGATTCCTCTAAGTGGCGCAAGGCCACTGATTCCGAAATGGACTCCATGTCGGTCAACCAAGTCTTTTCGTTGGTTGACTTACCCGTTGGTGTAAAAGCCATCGAGTGCAAATGGATCTTCAAGAAGAAGATTGACGTGGATGGAAATGTCCAGATTTATAAAGCCAGGTTGGTGGCAAAAGGTTTCAGACAAGTTCACGGTGTTGACTACGATGAAACCTATTCACCGGTGGCTATGATGAAATCTATTCGGATTCTACTAGCAACTGCAGCTTTTCATGATTATGAAATTTGGCAGATGGACGTGAAAACCGCCTTCCTGAATGGTATTCTGGAAGAGGATGTGTATATGACGCAACCTGACGGTTACATAGATCCAAAGAATGCTGGGAAAGTATGCAAACTTCATAAATCCATTTATGGATTGAAGCAAGCATCGAGGAGCTGGAATCTTCGTTTTGATGAAGCGATCAAGCAATTTGACTTTATCAGAAACGAAGAAGAACAATGCGTGTATAAGAAAACTAGTGGGAGCAAAATCGTTTTTCTTATTCTGTATGTCGATGACATACTGCTTCTCGGAAACGACGTTCCAATGCTGAAGTCTGTAAAAGACTGGCTTGGAAGTTGTTTTTCCATGAAAGACATGGGTGAAGCCGCATACGTTCTTGGAATTAGGATCTATCGGGATAGACCTAAGAGGCTGATAGGCTTGTGTCAAGACTCATACATTGACAAAGTCCTACAAAGATTCAGCATGAAAGATTCCAAGAAAGGCTTCACGCCAATGGTACATGGCACAACGCTAAGCAAGAAGCAGAGCCCTACGTCGGCTGCTGAGCTTGAGCGCATGAAGAATATTCCTTATGCATCTGCAATAGGATCTGTCATGTATGCCATGATCTGTACTCATCCTGATGTTGCTTACGCATTGAGCATGACGAGTAGATACCAGTCAAATCCAGGTGAAAACCATTGGATTGCCGTAAAGAACATCTTGAAGTATCTAAGACATACTAAGGATAAGTTCTTAGTGTACGGTGGAAGTGATGTGCTTAAAGTCAGTGGATTCACGGACGCAAGTTTCCAGACAGACACAGATGATTTCCGGTCACAGTCCGGTTATGTCTTTTGTCTGAATGGCGGTGCAGTAAGTTGGAGAAGCTCCAAGCAGGACACCGTTGCTGATTCCACTACGGAAGCTGAATATATCGCCGCCTCAGAAGCAGCGAAGGAAGCTGTTTGGATACGAAAGTTCATTATGGAACTAGGTGTGATACCAGATGCGGCTGAGCCTCTAGCACTGTTTTGTGACAACAATGGTGCTATAGCTCAGGCAAAGGAACCAAGATCACACCAGAAATCCAAGCATGTTCAAAGAAGATATCACTTGATACGTGACATCATTAATAGAAAGGAAGTCAAGATCAGCCGAGTTCCGACAGATGATAACGTCGCTGATCCGTTGACAAAGCCACTCCCAAGGCCTAAGCTCGAGTTCCTGACTGAAGCTGTAGGCATTAGAAACATTGAAATGTAATCTAAATTTGAGTGGGAGTTTTGTGAGCTTTATTTTAGTTATTTGATATGTTCTTGTAAAACATTATTTATGTTTTAATGAAATTATTATTTCAAGATTATTTTAACTGTGATGAAATAATCGTTCCAAAATGATATGAACCATTTTATAGGTCATCGAAGTAAATGATTTGATCTTGAGTCATCGAAGTCATTTAGCTTGATCATGAGATCCTATATTTGATAAATGATTTATATCATCATGTCCCTAGTCGAAGGTTGTTGAAACTGGAACACCAACAACCGTGTGAGACTGGATTGGTACGTGACTTATGACAAAGTCTCAGTGTGTCATAGATGCACGGCATCAAAGTCAGTACATAGGTGTATGTTGGGAACATACGACCGGACAAGACCCGACTATAAGAACTCTTCAGGATATTTATATCTGTGTCATAAGAGATTCTTACTACGACTATAGAGTATAGTCCTTAGACCTGAGTTCACATGCATGTGACTGCACATGGACTGATGTGCTTTGATCATTGTCTAACGCTATCATTCTGTGATAGTTATAAGGACCTTGTTTGGGTGCATTATGAAATGAGTAGTTTACAGTGATGGAACAAGATGGGATTTGTCCCTCCAATATAAATGGAGTGAATATCTCTAGGCCAATCGGAGATTTGAATACTGGAAAACGCATGGCCATGCTCAAACGGACTTTCCCGAGTCGTTTGTATTGTCAGTATCAAATCAGAGTCCGATGAACAAGATTAGGCTTTATAAGGATGACACTAATCTTGCCTTATGACTAATCGAGATATTGAGACGAAAGGGATTATGAATACAGAGATTCCAGTTCAAGTGGGAGATTGTTGGAATTGTGTCCAGCAATCTCTGTACTGTCTCTATAACGTAAGAGTATGTTAGTGATCAGACATAAGTCATACAATACTGGGGGTCATGATGGCTTGCTAGAGTCCGCTCATGATCTATAAGTCTTGGACTTATTGCCTTTATTGTATGATCCCATATGGGTCACACGCTTAAGCTAGCAGGAAATAATGTTGAAAGGCATAGCAGAAGTACGACAAAAGTGCTAGGCATTTGTCGTACTAAGAGAGAATGAATAATGGGTCTGATTAAATGGAATTTAATCAGATTGGGCCCAAAAGCCCAAAAGGGAAAGAGAAGGTTTTTAATGTCTAAAAGCCAAGTCTCTTCTCCCCAAACCCTAAGTCTCCCAGCCGCGATCTCTCTCTCTTTCTGGCGCCTCCCTCAGCTCGGTCTAGCAGCCAGTTTCCTGTGATTGCGTGTGTGAGCCTCTAGAGGATCCATCTCTCGGTGTATCTCCCTGATCATTGACCTGTTCTCAATTCCGCTGCAAACAAACAGGTAAAAGGTGAGATCTAATGTTTCTAAATAAGAACACCTAGATCTGATGCATGTTTAGGTTGATATCAATATGAGAATTGAATCAGGATCAACCGAAACTTCCAACATATAGGGCTTACCGATATAAGCTAAGGTTGGGTGACGGCCAGTGGCCCACTTTAATCTTAGTTATATGTGGATCTTGGAATCATTATATTCTAGTGAGGGTAACTGATGTTATTGAATATAATGCATGATTAATCATATTAATTTTTAATACGAGATTAGTCATTTTGAACATAATAACTAATAACCTTTTTATTTATATATTTCAGATATGACTACTACAAGCACACAAAACACATTCTCGATCCGGTCTGTTCTCGAGAAGGAGAAGCTGACTGGAACGAACTTCCTGACATGGTCAAGGAACTTGAGGCTGGTCCTCAAGCAGGAGAAGAAGGATTATGTCCTTCGAGATCCCCTCCCCGAGAGGCCTCTTGCCAATGCTGCCAGGACTCTGCACAATGCTTGGGAAAAGCATTCGTCAGATGAAAATGATGTCTATTGCCTGATGTTGGTGACAATGACTCCTGAGCTGCAAAAGCAGTTCGAAAGTGTATTGTCTCCCATCGAGATAATGGCAAGCCTGAAATCGCTTTTTCAGGAGCAGGCTAGGACTGAGAGGTTCCAGACAGTTAAGAACCTCTTGGACTGTAAGTTGGCTGCGAATGCGGCAGTGAGTCCTCATGTCTTGAAGATGATGGGTTATCTCGATCATCTTCAGAAACTTGACTGCCCAATCAGCCAGGAACTTGCCTGCGACATCATTCTGCAGTCTTTACCTGCAAGCTATGATCAGTTCATTCTGAACTTTAACATGCATGGCTTGAGTAAGACACTACCTGAGCTTCACGGAATGCTCAAGACTGCAGAGCCCAACTTGAGGAAAACCGCCAAGGACCCCAATGTGCTTATGGTGCAAAAGGGCAAGGGGTTTAAGAAATCCTCTGCTAAGGATAAGGGAGCGGCCAAGGCTGTCCAAGTCGCGGACAAGGACATGCCAAAGCCCAAGCCCAAGTCCAAGGCTGGGCCTACTGACATGTGCAGGTTCTGCAAAGAACTGGGGCATTGGAGAAGAGATTGTAAGAAATTCCAGGAAGGTCTAAAGGAATTGAAGAAGAAGACTTTCGAGACTTCTTCATCAGGTATTTTTGTTATAGAAGTTAATACAACTACTTCTGATAATACCTCATGGGTCATGGATACTGGTTGTGGGGCTCATATTTGTACTAATATGCAGGCACTCAGCAACAGTAGAAGGCTGAAGCAAGGACAAGTGGAGCTACGAGTTGGGAATGGAGCGAAAGTTTCAGCACTAGCTGTAGGCACATACTTGTTGTCTTTACCTTCGGGATTGATTTTAGAACTTAATAATTGTTATTTTGTACCTGCTATAAGCAGAAATATTATTTCAATTTCTTTGTTGGATTTGGAAGGTTATGATTTTTCAGTTAAGAATAAATTATGTTCCTTCAATCGCAACAATTTGTTCTATGGTTCTGCCCCTCTTACGAATGGGCTTTACATACTCGATCAATCCGCGCCAATTTATAACATTAATACAAAACGGTTTAAACCTAATGAGGAAAACCGAACGTTTCTATGGCATTGTCGTTTAGGGCACATCAGCGAGAAACGCATCAAGAGGCTCCATTCGAATGGACTTCTTGGCTCATTTGACTTTGAGTCATGTGAGAAATGCGAATCCTGCATGATGGGCAAAATGACACGGGCCCCCTTTAATAAACCTAACGAGAGGGCCAGTGACTTATTGGGCCTGATACACACTGATGTGTGTGGCCCAATGTCCACAAATGCAAGAGGAAACTATCAGTACTTCATAACCTTCACTGATGATTTCAGTAGGTATGGATATGTTTATTTGATGAAACATAAGTCTGAATCTTTTGAAAAGTTCAGAGAATTCCAAAATGAAGTACAGAACCAACTTGGCAAAAGCATTAAGGCTCTTCGGTCCGACCGAGGAGGAGAATACTTAAGCCAGGAATTCAGTGATCATCTGAGAGAGTGTGGGATCGTATCCCAACTCACTCCTCCTGGAACACCTCAATGGAATGGTGTGTCTGAGAGGAGAAATCGGACCTTATTGGATATGGTTCGATCTATGATGAGTCACACAGACCTTCCAATATCCCTTTGGGGATATGCTCTGCTAACAGCAGTGTTCACTCTAAATAGAGCGCCATCAAAAGCAGTAGCAAAGACACCATATGAATTATGGACTGGAGAAGCTCCAGTGCTGTCTTATCTAAGAATTTGGGGTTGTGAAGCCTATGTTAAGAGATTAATCTCAGATAAGCTTACACCAAAATCTGATAAATGCTACTTCATTGGTTATCCACGGGAAACCAAGGCTTATTACTTCTATCTACGTTCCGAGAACAAGATCTTTGTTGCCCGGGATTGTAACTTTCTTGAGAGAGAGTTTCTCTCTAAGAAAGACAGTGGGAGTAAGGTACTGCTTGAAGAAATTCAAGATGAACAGGATACTGCTCAACCTAATGAGGAAGAGCAGCAGGAGGACCTACAAGAAATTGTAGAGCCTGAACCTGTAGTACCTGAAGTTCGAAGATCCGGGAGGATCCGTCACGAACCCGAGAGATATCAAGGATTCCTCGTGACTGACTGTCATGATCTTTTGATCATTGATGGTGATGAACCATCGAACTTCAATCAAGCCATGATGGGCCCAGATTCCTCTAAGTGGCGCAAGGCCACTGATTCCGAAATGGACTCCATGTCGGTCAACCAAGTGTTTTCGTTGGTTGACTTACCCGCTGGTGTAAAAGCCATCGAGTGCAAATGGATCTTCAAGAAGAAGATTGACGTGGATGGAAATGTCCAGATTTATAAAGCCAGGTTGGTGGCAAAAGGTTTCAGACAAGTTCACGGAGTGGATTACGATGAAACCTATTCACCAGTGGCTATGATGAAATCTATTCGGATTCTACTAGCAACTGCAGCTTTTCATGATTATGAAATTTGGCAGATGGACGTGAAAACCGCCTTCCTGAATGGTATTCTGGAAGAGGATGTGTATATGACACAACCTGACGGTTACATAGATCCAAAGAATGCTGGGAAAGTATGCAAGCTTCATAAATCCATTTATGGATTGAAGCAAGCATCGAGGAGCTGGAATCTTCGTTTTGATGAAGCGATCAAACAATTTGACTTCATCAGAAACGAAGAAGAACAATGCGTGTATAAGAAATCTAGTGGGAGCAAGATTGTATTTCTTATTCTGTATGTTGATGACATACTGCTTCTCGGAAACGACGTTCCAATGCTAAAGTCCGTAAAAGACTGGCTTGGAAGTTGTTTTTCCATGAAAGACATGGGTGAAGCCGCATACGTTCTTGGAATTAGGATCTATCGGGATAGACCTAAGAGGCTGATAGGCTTGTGTCAAGACTCATACATTGACAAAGTCCTACAAAGATTCAGCATGAAAGATTCCAAGAAGGGCTTCACGCCAATGGTACATGGCACAACGCTAAGCAAGAAGCAGAGCCCTACGTCGGCTGCTGAGCTTGAGCGCATGAAGAATATTCCTTATGCATCTGCAATAGGATCTGTCATGTATGCCATGATCTGTACTCGTCCTGATGTTGCTTATGCATTGAGCATGACGAGTATCTCTAGATACCAGTCAAATCCAGGTGAAAACCATTGGATTGCCGTAAAGAATATCTTGAAGTATCTAAGACATACTAAGGATAAATTCTTGGTGTACGGTGGAAGTGATGTGCTTAAAGTCAGTGGATTCACGGACGCAAGTTTCCAGACAGACACAGATGATTTCCGGTCACAGTCCGGTTATGTCTTTTGTCTGAATGGCGGTGCAGTAAGTTGGAGAAGCTCCAAGCAGGACACCGTTGCTGATTCCACTACAGAAGCTGAATATATCGCCGCCTCAGAAGCAGCGAAGGAAGCTGTTTGGATACGAAAGTTCATTATGGAACTAGGTGTGATACCAGATGCGGCTGAGCCTCTGGCACTGTTTTGTGACAACAATGGTGCTATAGCTCAGGCAAAGGAACCAAGATCACACCAGAAATCCAAGCATGTTCAAAGAAGATATCACTTGATACGTGACATCATTAATAGAAAGGAAGTCAAGATCAGCCGAGTTCCGACAGATGATAATGTCGCTGATCCGTTGACAAAGCCACTCCCAAGGCCTAAGCTCGAGTTCCTGACTGAAGCTGTAGGCATTAGAAACATTGAAATGTAATCTAAATTTGAGTGGGAGTTTTGTGAGCTTTATTTTAGTTATTTGATATGTTCTTATAAAACATTATTTTATGTTTTAATGAAATTATTATTTCAAGATTATTTTAACTGTGATGAAATAATCGTTCCAAAATGATATGAACCATTTTATAGGTCATCGAAGTAAATGATTTGATCTTGAGTCATCGAAGTCATTTAGCTTGATCATGAGATCCTATATTTGATAAATGTTTTATATCATCCTGTCCCTAGTCGAAGGTTGTTGAAACTGGAACACCAACACCTACAGTGGCTCTGATACCACTGTAGGGAATTCGTTTGGTTGATCCTGATGTAATTCACAGATTCATCTCAACCTAAACATACAGATCTAGGTTCTCTTGAATAGAAACATTAGATGATCTCACCTTTTACCTGTTTGTTGCAGCGGAAGGAATAGAACAGGTCAGAGATCAGATAGATGCACCGAGGGATGAATCCTCCAAAGGTTCACACACGCGATCACAGGAATGGCTGCTAGACCACGAGGAGAGAGGCGCAGAGGGAGAGAGGATTCGCGGCTAGGGTTCGGGTTGGGGAGAAAGAGATTTGGCTTTTGATCATTAAAAGCCTTCTCTTTCCCTTTTGGGCTTATGGGCCCAAAACACCAATCTGATTAAATCCCTTTTAATCAGACCCATTAATCTTTCTCTCTTAGTACGACAAATGCCTGGCACTTTTGTCGTACTTCTGCTAAGCCGTTCCAACACATTTTCCTGTTAGCTTAGGCGTGTGACCCATATGGGATCATATAATAAAGGCAATAAGTCCAAGACTTATAGATCATGAGCGGACTCTAGCAAGCCATCATGATCCCCAGTATTATATGACTTATGTCTGATCTTTGACATACTCTTACTTTCTAGAGACAGTACCGAGATTACTGGACACAATTCCAACAATCTCCCACTTGTACTGGAATCTCTGTATTCATAATCCTTTTGTCTCAATATCTCGATTAGTCATAAGGCAAGATTGGTGTCATCCTTATAAAGCCTAATCTTGTTCATCGGACTCTGATTTGATACTGACAATCCAAACGACTCGGGAAAGTCCGTTTGAGCATGGCCATGCGTTTTCCAGTATTCAAATCTCCGATTGGCCTAGAGATATTCACTCCACTTATATTGGAGGGACAAATTCCGTCTTGTTCCATCACTGTAAACTACTCATTTCATAATGCACCCAAACAAGGTCCTTATAGCTATCACAGAACGATAGCGTTAGACAATGATCAAAGTACATCAGTCCATGTGCAGTCACATGCATGTGAACTCAGGTCTAAGGACTATACTCTATAGTCGTAGTAAGAATCTCTTATGACACAGATATAAATATCCTGAAGAGTTCTTATAGGCGGGTCTTGTCCGGTCGTATGTTCCCAACATATACCTATGTACTGACTTTGATGCCGCGCATCTATAACACACTGAGACTTTGTCATAAGTCACGTACCAATCCAGTCTCACACGTCTTGGTTGATCCTGATATAAGTAATTCCCTACAGTGGTATCAGTCAAAGATCAGACATAAGTCATATAATACTGGGAATCATGATGGCTTGCTAGAGTCCGCTCATGATCTATAAGTCTTGGACTTATTGCCTTTATTATATGATCCCATATGGGTCACACGCCTAAGCTAACAGGAAAATGTGTTGGAACGGCTTAGCAGAAGTACGACAAAAGTGTCAGGCATTTGTCGTACTAAGAGAGAAAGATTAATGGGTCTGATTAAAAGGGATTTAATCAGATTGGTGTTTTGGGCCCATAAGCCCAAAAGGGAAAGAGAAGGCTTTTAATGATCAAAAGCCAAATCTCTTTCTCCCCAACCCGAACCCTAGCCGCGAATCCTCTCTCCCTCTGCGCCTCTCTCCTCGTGGTCTAGCAGCCATTCCTGTGATCGCGTGTGTGAACCTTTGGAGGATTCATCCCTCGGTGCATCTATCTGATCTCTGACCTGTTCTATTCCTTCCGCTGCAACAAACAGGTAAAAGGTGAGATCATCTAATGTTTCTATTCAAGAGAACCTAGATCTGTATGTTTAGGTTGAGATGAATCTGTGAATTACATCAGGATCAACCAAACGAATTCCCTACAGTGTTATCAGAGCCATTGGTTCTTAGGATTTCTTGTTTTAGATTCATGTTTAGGTTGTTTATTCTGTTTAGAAGTGTTTTGAATCCATTACTGATAAGAGAAACACTTAAGAAACTGAATTAAATCCTGAACAAACATTCGAAATCACAAAAACCGAGCTATATGACTCGGGTTTTTGGTGATCGGCCATGGGTCGGACGGTCGGGATGGCCGGTTGGGTCGATCGGCCGAGTGATCGCACGGCGATCGCGTCCGGATCGATCGGCCGAGTGGATCGCACGGCGATCGCGTCTCGGCTGTGCGTCGTCCCGATCGCGTCTCGGCTTCGTCTCGGCTGTGCGTCGCGTCCCGATCGCTCGGCGATCGTGGAGCGTCCGTCCGAGCATCCCGTCCGGCGATCGTCCCGGCTGTCGCGTCCCGTCCGAAGCTGCGCATCGTCTCGATCTCGGATCGTTGACGGCTTGCGGCTGGACGATGGTCGCGAAGCTAGGGCTGACGTGATCGTCACGGTTCAGCAATTCGATCGGTTCGGTTCGTATTGGCGGTTCGGTTTAAAACTTGGTTAAAATCAATCGTTCTGGTTTAATAAACAGATTTTAATAATTTTATTAAATCTGGTTAAACCGGGATAAGAAATCCAATGTCGAAAGAAATATTGGATTTAGTGCCTAAACCAGGAATTTCTAATTTGATTTGGTTGGACCAAATAAATTGAGAAAATCCGGTTTAGTAAATAACCGGTTGACAATTGTGGTCATCGTAGTAATTAAAACTTGGTTAGACCAGTTTTAATGAACCAGACCGGTTATGTCAATTAATTGGACAATTGGGTCATGTCTTGGACATGGACCAATTCTTGGGCCTCGGGCCAAGAAGTTAAAACAATTGGGCCAATTATTTGAGTCTTTTTTCAGATAAATTTAAAATTTATTTTATAAAATTATAAAGTCGATTTTAAATTAAAGTTTCCGAAATTTTGAAATTAGAAAGTTTCTTAAAATAGAAGTTTCTGAATTTGCGGGTTTTGGATTTTAAAGAAATTTCTAAAGTTAGAAAGTTTCCGTTTTTAGAAAGTTTCCAATTTTAGAAAGTTTCCAAAAATAGTAGGTTTCCAAAAATAGAAAGTTTCCCGAAATAGTAATCTTCTATTTTGGGAATGAAATTTTTAAATAAACCTACGAACCTCAAATAATATCAAGCGTTGGATGTCTTGTCCAGGCTATGTCAGCTGTCAAAGCCCATTCAATTGCATTCATGGCCTTACAGTGTGAGGATGTCTGCTTTTGCGTGGGTAAGACGGTTTGTGATTCATAAATGTCATTGGGAGTCCCAGACATTAATGATTACATGACTGTATAGTCCGGTTTTCTTGACTAGGCCATCGGGAGTCCCGGGCCTTGAGACATCAGAGTGGATTGGGCCTCGGGCCCAGATTCACAACCAAGAGTTATATCACGGATATAATTAACCGATATAGGGCTTACCGATATAAGCTAAGGTTGGGTGACGGCCAGTGGCCCACTTTAATCTTAGTTATATGTGGATCTTGGAATCATTATATTCTATTGAGGGTAACTGAAGTTATTGAATATAATGCATGATTAATCATATTAATTTTTAATACGAGATTAGTCATATCTGAAATATATAAATAAAAAGGTTATTAGTTATTATGTTCAAAATGACTAATCTCGTATTAAAAATTAATATGATTAATCATGCATTATATTCAATAACTTCAGTTACCCTCAATAGAATATAATGATTCCAAGATCCACATATAACTAAGATTAAAGTGGGCCACTGGCCGTCACCCAACCTTAGCTTATATCGGTAAGCCCTATATCGGTTAATTATATCCGTGATATAACTCTTGGTTGTGAATCTGGGCCCGAGGCCCAATCCACTCTGATGTCTCAAGGCCCGGGACTCCCGATGGCCTAGTCAAGAAAACCGGACTATACAGTCATGTAATCAGAATGCGGCAGTGATACTTAAGAAGTGTGGAATTCGTTTGGTTGATATGTAAACAGAATAAACAACCTAAACATGAATCTAAAACAAGAAATCCTAAGAACCAATGGCTCTGATACCACTGTAGGGAATTCGTTTGGTTGATCCTGATGTAATTCACAGATTCATCTCAACCTAAACATACAGATCTAGGTTCTCTTGAATAGAAACATTAGATGATCTCACCTTTTACCTGTTTGTTGCAGCGGAAGGAATAGAACAGGTCAGAGATCAGATAGATGCACCGAGGGATGAATCCTCCAAAGGTTCACACACGCGATCACAGGAATGGCTGCTAGACCACGAGGAGAGAGGCGCAGAGGGAGAGAGGATTCGCGGCTAGGGTTCGGGTTGGGGAGAAAGAGATTTGGCTTTTGATCATTAAAAGCCTTCTCTTTCCCTTTTGGGCTTATGGGCCCAAAACACCAATCTGATTAAATCCCTTTTAATCAGACCCATTAATCTTTCTCTCTTAGTACGACAAATGCCTGGCACTTTTGTCGTACTTCTGCTAAGCCGTTCCAACACATTTTCCTGTTAGCTTAGGCGTGTGACCCATATGGGATCATATAATAAAGGCAATAAGTCCAAGACTTATAGATCATGAGCGGACTCTAGCAAGCCATCATGATCCCCAGTATTATATGACTTAGGTCTGATCTTTGACATACTCTTACTTTCTAGAGACAGTACCGAGATTACTGGACACAATTCCAACAATCTCCCACTTGTACTGGAATCTCTGTATTCATAATCCTTTTGTCTCAATATCTCGATTAGTCATAAGGCAAGATTGGTGTCATCCTTATAAAGCCTAATCTTGTTCATCGGACTCTGATTTGATACTGACAATCCAAACGACTCGGGAAAGTCCGTTTGAGCATGGCCATGCGTTTTCCAGTATTCAAATCTCCGATTGGCCTAGAGATATTCACTCCACTTATATTGGAGGGACAAATTCCGTCTTGTTCCATCACTGTAAACTACTCATTTCATAATGCACCCAAACAAGGTCCTTATAGCTATCACAGAACGATAGCGTTAGACAATGATCAAAGTACATCAGTCCATGTGCAGTCACATGTATGTGAACTCAGGTCTAAGGACTATACTCTATAGTCGTAGTAAGAATCTCTTATGACACAGATATAAATATCCTGAAGAGTTCTTATAGGCGGGTCTTGTCCGGTCGTATGTTCCCAACATACACCTATGTACTGACTTTGATGCCGCGCATCTATGACACACTGAGACTTTGTCATAAGTCACGTACCAATCCAGTCTCACACGGTTGTTGGTGTTCCAGTTTCAACAACCTTCGACTAGGGACAGGATGATATAAAACATTTATCAAATATAGGATCTCATGATCAAGCTAAATGACTTCGATGACTCAAGATCAAATCATTTACTTCGATGACCTATAAAATGGTTCATATCATTTTGGAACGATTATTTCATCACAGTTAAAATAATCTTGAAATAATAATTTCATTAAAACATAAAATAATGTTTTACAAGAACATATCAAATAACTAAAATAAAGCTCACAAAACTCCCACTCAAATTTAGATTACATTTCAATGTTTCTAATGCCTACAGCTTCAGTCAGGAACTCGAGCTTAGGCCTTGGGAGTGGCTTTGTCAATGGATCAGCGACATTATCATCTGTCGGAACTCGGCTGATCTTGACTTCCTTTCTATTAATGATGTCACGTATCAAGTGATATCTTCTTTGAACATGCTTGGATTTCTGGTGTGATCTTGGTTCCTTTGCCTGAGCTATAGCACCATTGTTGTCACAAAACAGTGCCAGAGGCTCAGCCGCATTTGGTATCACACCTAGTTCCATAATGAACTTTCGTATCCAAACAGCTTCCTTCGCTGCTTCTGAGGCGGCGATATATTCAGCTTCTGTAGTGGAATCTGCAACGGTGTCTTGCTTGGAGCTTCTCCAACTGATTGCACCGCCATTCAGACAAAAGATATAACCGGACTGTGACCGGAAATCATCTGTGTCTGTCCGGAAACTTGCGTCCGTGAATCCACTGACTTTAAGCACATCACTTCCACCGTACACCAAGAACTTATCCTTAGTATGTCTTAGATACTTCAAGATATTCTTTACGGCAATCCAATGGTTTTCACCTGGATTTGACTGGTATCTACTCGTCATGCTCAATGCATAAGCAACATCAGGACGAGTACAGATCATGGCATACATGACAGATGCTATTGCAGATGCATAAGGAATATTCTTCATGCGCTCAAGCTCAGCAGCCGACGTAGGGCTTTGCTTCTTGCTTAGCGTTGTGCCATGTACCATTGGCGTGAAGCCCTTCTTGGAATCTTTCATGCTGAATCTTTGTAGGACTTTGTCAATGTATGAGTCTTGACACAAGCCTATCAGCCTCTTAGGTCTATCCCGATAGATCCTAATTCCAAGAACGTATGCGGCTTCACCCATGTCTTTATGGAAAAACAACTTCCAAGCCAGTCTTTTACGGACTTTAGCATTGGAACGTCGTTTCCGAGAAGCAGTATGTCATCGACATACAGAATAAGAAATACAATCTTGCTCCCACTAGATTTCTTATACACGCATTGTTCTTCTTCGTTTCTGATGAAGTCAAATTGTTTGATCGCTTCATCAAAACGAAGATTCCAGCTCCTCGATGCTTGCTTCAATCCATAAATGGATTTATGAAGCTTGCATACTTTCCCAGCATTCTTTGGATCTATGTAACCGTCAGGTTGTGTCATATACACATCCTCTTCCAGAATACCATTCAGGAAGGCGGTTTTCACGTCCATCTGCCAAATTTCATAATCATGAAAAGCTGCAGTTGCTAGTAGAATCCGAATAGATTTCATCATAGCCACTGGTGAATAGGTTTCATCGTAATCCACTCCGTGAACTTGTCTGAAACCTTTTGCCACCAACCTGGCTTTATAAATCTGGACATTTCCATCCACGTCAATCTTCTTCTTGAAGATCCATTTGCACTCGATGGCTTTTACACCAGCGGGTAAGTCAACCAACGAAAACACTTGGTTGACCGACATGGAGTCCATTTCGGAATCAGTGGCCTTGCGCCACTTAGAGGAATCTGGGCCCATCATGGCTTGATTGAAGTTCGATGGTTCATCACCATCAATGATCAAAAGATCATGACAGTTAGTCACGAGGAATCCTTGATATCTCTCGGGTTCGTGACGGATCCTCCCGGATCTTCGAACTTCAGGTACTACAGGTTCAGGCTCTACAATTTCTTGTAGGTCCTCCTGCTGCTCTTCCTCATTAGGTTGAGCAGTATCCTGTTCATCTTGAATTTCTTCAAGCAGTACCTTACTCCCACTGTCTTTCTTAGAGAGAAACTCTCTCTCAAGAAAGTTACAATCCCGGGCAACAAAGATCTTGTTCTCGGAACGTAGATAGAAGTAATAAGCCTTGGTTTCCCGTGGATAACCAATGAAGTAGCATTTATCAGATTTTGGTGTAAGCTTATCTGAGATTAATCTCTTTACATAGTCTTCACAACCCCAAATTCTGAGATAAGACAGCACTGGAGCTTCTCCAGTCCATAATTCATATGGTGTCTTTGCTACTGCTTTTGATGGCGCTCTATTTAGAGTGAACACTGCTGTTAGCAGAGCATATCCCCAAAGGGATATTGGAAGGTCTGTGTGACTCATCATAGATCGAACCATATCCAATAAGGTCCGATTTCTCCTCTCAGACACACCATTCCATTGAGGTGTTCCAGGAGGAGTGAGTTGGGATACGATCCCACACTCTCTCAGATGATCACTGAATTCCTGGCTTAAGTATTCTCCTCCTCGGTCGGACCGAAGAGCCTTAATGCTTTTGCCAAGTTGGTTCTGTACTTCATTTTGGAATTCTCTGAACTTCTCAAAAGATTCAGACTTATGTTTCATTAAATAAACATATCCATACCTACTGAAATCATCAGTGAAGGTAATGAAGTACTGATAGTTTCCTCTTGCATTTGTGGACATTGGGCCACACACATCAGTGTGTATCAGGCCCAATAAGTCACTGGCCCTCTCGTTAGGTTTATTAAAGGGGGCCCGTGTCATTTTGCCCATCATGCAGGATTCGCATTTCTCACATGACTCAAAGTCAAATGAGCCAAGAAGCCCATTCGAATGGAGCCTCTTGATGCGTTTCTCGCTGATGTGCCCTAAACGACAATGCCATAGAAACGTTCGGTTTTCCTCATTAGGTTTAAACCGTTTTGTATTAATGTTATAAATTGGCGCGGATTGATCGAGTATGTAAAGCCCATTCGTAAGAGGGGCAGAACCATAGAACAAATTGTTGCGATTGAAGGAACATAATTTATTCTTAACTGAAAAATCATAACCTTCCAAATCCAACAAAGAAATTGAAATAATATTTCTGCTTATAGCAGGTACAAAATTACAATTATTCAGTTCTAAAATCAATCCCGAAGGTAAAGACAACAAGTATGTGCCTACAGCTAGTGCTGAAACTTTCGTTCCATTCCCAACTCGTAGCTCCACTTGTCCTTGCTTCAGCCTTCTACTGTTGCTGAGTGCCTGCATATTAGTACAAATATGAGCCCCACAACCAGTATCCATGACCCATGAGGTATTATCAGAAGTAGTTGTATTAACTTCTATAACAAAAATACCTGATGAAGAAGTCTCGAAAGTCTTCTTCTTCAATTTCTTTAGACCTTCCTGGAATTTCTTACAATCTCTTCTCCAATGCCCCAGTTCTTTGCAGAACCTGCACATGTCAGTAGGCCCAGCCTTGGACTTGGGCTTGGGCTTTGGCGTGTCCTTGTCCGCGACTTGGACAGCCTTGGCCGCTCCCTTATCCTTAGCAGAGGATTTCTTAAACCCCTTGCCCTTTTGCACCATAAGCACATTCTCGATCCGGTCTGTTCTCGAGAAGGAGAAGCTGACTGGAACGAACTTCCTGACATGGTCAAGGAACTTGAGGCTGGTCCTCAAGCAGGAGAAGAAGGATTATGTCCTTCGAGATCCCCTCCCCGAGAGGCCTCTTGCCAATGCTGCCAGGACTCTGCACAATGCTTGGGAAAAGCATTCGTCAGATGAAAATGATGTCTATTGCCTGATGTTGGTGACAATGACTCCTGAGCTGCAAAAGCAGTTCGAAAGTGTATTGTCTCCCATCGAGATAATGGCAAGCCTGAAATCGCTTTTTCAGGAGCAGGCTAGGACTGAGAGGTTCCAGACAGTTAAGAACCGGACTATACAGTCATGTAATCAGAGTGAGTTGGCTTAAGTATCAACCAAACGAATTCCACACTTCTTTACGGCAATCCAATGGTTTTCACCTGGATTTGACTGGCTTGGAAGTTGTTTTTCCATGAAAGACATGGGTGAAGCCGCATACGTTCTTGGAATTAGGATCTATCGGGATAGACCTAAGAGGCTGATAGGCTTGTGTCAAGACTCATACATTGACAAAGTCCTACAAAGATTCAGCATGAAAGATTCCAAGAAGGGCTTCACGCCAATGGTACATGGCACAACGCTAAGCAAGAAGCAAAGCCCTACGTCGGCTGCTGAGCTTGAGCGCATGAAGAATATTCCTTATGCATCTGCAATAGGATCTGTCATGTATGCCATGATCTGTACTCGTCCTGATGTTGCTTATGCATTGAGCATGACGAGTAGATACCAGTCAAATCCAGGTGAAAACCATTGGATTGCCGTAAAGAATATCTTGAAGTATCTAAGACATACTAAGGATAAATTCTTGGTGTACGGTGGAAGTGATGTGCTTAAAGTCAGTGGATTCACGGACGAAAGTTTCCAGACAGACACAGATGATTTCCGGTCACAGTCCGGTTATGTCTTTTGTCTGAATGGCGGTGCAGTAAGTTGGAGAAGCTCCAAGCAGGACACCGTTGCTGATTCCACTACAGAAGCTGAATATATCGCCGCCTCAGAAGCAGCGAAGGAAGCTGTTTGGATACGAAAGTTCATTATGGAACTAGGTGTGATACCAGATGCGGCTGAGCCTCTGGCACTGTTTTGTGACAACAATGGTGCTATAGCTCAGGCAAAGGAACCAAGATCACACCAGAAATCCAAGCATGTTCAAAGAAGATATCACTTGATACGTGACATCATTAATAGAAAGGAAGTCAAGATCAGCCGAGTTCCGACAGATGATAATGTCGCTGATCCGTTGACAAAGCCACTCCCAAGGCCTAAGCTCGAGTTCCTGACTGAAGCTGTAGGCATTAGAAACATTGAAATGTAATCTAAATTTGAGTGGGAGTTTTGTGAGCTTTATTTTAGTTATTTGATATGTTCTTGTAAAACATTATTTTATGTTTTAATAAAATTATTATTTCAAGATTATTTTAACTGTGATGAAATAATCGTTCCAAAATGATATGAACCATATTATAGGTCATCGAAGTAAATGACTTGATCTTGAGTCATCGAAGTCATTTAGCTTGATCATGAGACCCTATATTTGATAGATGTTTTATATCATCCCGTCCCCAGTCGAAGGTTGTTGAAATTGGAACATCAACAACCGTGTGAGACTGGATTGGTACGTGACTTATGACAAAGTCTCAGTGTGTTATAGATGCGCGGCATCAAAGTCAGTACATAGGTGTATGTTGGGAACATACGACCGGACAAGACCCGCCTATAAGAACTCTTCAGGATATTTATATCTGTGTCATAAGAGATTCTTACTACGACTATAGAGTATAGTCCTTAGACCTGAGTTCACATGCATGTGACTGCACATGGACTGATGTACTTTGATCATTGTCTAACGCTATCGTTCTGTGATAGCTATAAGGACCTTGTTTGGGTGCATTATGAAATGAGTAGTTTACAGTGATGGAACAAGACGGAATTTGTCCCTCCAATATAAGTGGAGTGAATATCTCTAGGCCAATCGGAGATTTGAATACTGGAAAACGCATGGCCATGCTCAAACGGACTTTCCCGAATCGTTTGGATTGTCAGTATCAAATCAGAGTCCGATGAACAAGATTAGGCTTTATAAGGATGACACCAATCTTGCCTTATGACTAATCGAGATATTGAGACAAAAGGATTATGAATACAGAGATTCCAGTACAAGTGGGAGATTGTTGGAATTGTGTCCAGTAATCTCGGTACTGTCTCTAGAAAGTAAGAGTATGTCAAAGATCAGACATAAGTCATATAATACTGGGGATCATGATGGCTTGCTAGAGTCCGCTCATGATCTATAAGTCTTGGACTTATTGCCTTTATTATATGATCCCATATGGGTCACACGCCTAAGCTAACAGGAAAATGTGTTGGAACGGCTTAGCAGAAGTACAACAAAAGTGCCAGGCATTTGTCGTACTAAGAGAGAAAGATTAATGGGTCTGATTAAAAGGGATTTAATCAGATTGGTGTTTTGGGCCCATAAGCCCAAAAGGGAAAGAGAAGGCTTTTAATGATCAAAAGCCAAATCTCTTTCTCCCCAACCCGAACCCTAGCCGCGAATCCTCTCTCCCTCTGCGCCTCTCTCCTCGTGGTCTAGCAGCCATTCCTGTGATCGCGTGTGTGAACCTTTGGAGGATTCATCCCTCAGTGCATCTATCTGATCTCTGACCTGTTCTATTCCTTCCGCTGCAACAAACAGGTAAAAGGTGAGATCATCTAATGTTTCTATTCAAGAGAACCTAGATCTGTATGTTTAGGTTGAGATGAATCTGTGAATTACATCAGGATCAACCAAACGAATTCCTACATCTAAGACATACTAAGGATAAGTTCTTGGTGTACGGTGGAAGTGATGTGCTTAAAGTCAGTGGATTCACGGACGCAAGTTTCCAGACAGACCAAGATGATTTCCGGTCACAGTCCGGTTATATCTTTTGTCTGAATGGCGGTGCAATCAGTTGGAGAAGCTCCAAGCAAGACACCGTTGCTAATTCCACTACAGAAGCTGAATATATCGCCGCTTCAGAAGCTGCGAAGGAAGCTGTTTGGATACGAAAGTTCATTATTGAACTAGGTGTGATACCAGATGCGGCTGAGCCTCTGGCACTGTTTTGTGACAACAATGGTGCTATAGCTCAGGCAAAGGAACCAAGATCACACCAGAAATCCAAGCATGTTCTAAGAAGATTTCACTTGATACGTGACATCATTAATAGAAAGGAAGTCAAGATCAGTCGAGTTCAGACAGATGATAACGTCGCTGATCCGTTGACAAAGCCACTCCCAAGGCCTAAGCTCGAGTTCCTGACTGAAGCTGTAGGCATTAGAGACATTGAAATGTAATCTAAATTTGAGTGGGAGTTTGAGGGCCTTATTTAGTTATTTGATATGTTCTTGTAAAACATTTTTATGTTTAATGAAATTATTATTTCAAGATTATTTTAACTGTGATGAAATAATCGTTCCAAAGTGATATAAACCATTTTATAGGTCATCGAAGTAAGTGACTTGATCTTGAGTCATCAAAGTCATTTAGCTTGATCATGAGACCCTATATTTGATAGATGGCTTATATCATTCAGTCCCTAGTCGAAGGTTGTTGAAATTGGAACACCAACAACCGTGTGAGACTAGATTGGTATGTGACTTATGACCAAGTTTCATGTGTCATAGATGCGCGGCATCAAAGTCAGTACATAGGTGTATGTTGGGAACATACGACCGGACAAGACCCGATTATGAGAACTCTTCAGGATATTTATATCTGTGTCATAAGAGATTCTCACTACGACTATAGAGTATAGTCCTTAGACCTGAGTTCGCATGCATGTGACTGCACATGGACTAATGCACTTTGATCATTGTCTAACGCTATCGTTCTGCGATAGTTATAAGGACCTTGTTTGGGTACATTATGAAATGAGTAGTTTACAGTGATGGAACAAGACGGAATTTGTCCCTCCAATATAAATGGAGTGAATATCTCTAGGCCAATCGGAGATTTGAATACTGGAAAATGCATGGCCATGCTCAAACGGACTGTCCCGAGTCGTTTGGATTGTCAGTATCGAATCAGAGTCCGATGAACAAGATTAGGCTTTATAAGGATGACACTAATCTTGCCTTATGACTAATCGAGATATTGAGACAAAAGGATTATGAATACAGAGATTCCAGTACAAGTGGGAGATTGTTGGAATTGTGTCCAGTAATCTCGGTACTGTCTCTAGAAAGTAAGAGTATGTCAATGATCAGACATTAGTCATATAATACTGGGGGTCATGATGGCTTGCTAGAGTCCGCTCATGATCTATAAGTCGTGGACTTATTGCCTTTATTATATGATCCCATATGGGTCACACGCCTAAGCTAACAGGAAAATGTGTAGGAACGGCTTAGCAGAAGTACGGTAAAAGTGCCAGGCATTTGTCGTACTTAGAGAGAGATAAATGGGTCTGATTAAATCCAAGGGATTTAATCAGATTGGTATTTGGGCCCAAAAGCCCAAAAGGGAAAGAGAAGGGTTTTATAAATTAAAAGCCAAATCTCTTTCTCCCTAACCCTAGCCTCCCTGCGCCAACTCTCTCTCTGTCTGCGCCTCCTCTTCCTTGGTCTAGCAGCCTTCTTCCTGCTTGGTGTGCGTGTGTGAACCTCTGGAGGAGTTATCACTTGGTGGCTCTCTGATCTCTGACATGTTCTCTCTTTCCGCTGCATAAACAGGTAAAAGGTGAGATCTATCATTGTTTCTATACAAGAAGAACCTAGATCAGCATGTTTAGGATAATCTGAATCTGAGAATTGAATCAGGATTAACTAAACATTCCTTCAGATAGGAGGTGTCTAGGAGCGATGGTGAACTTGGAAGTGGAGTCTAGAGCTCAAGGAACTAAGGAGGAAGCGGATACAAGCTGTACCAGTGTGCATATCGGCCAAGCAAGCCGATACAGCCCTTCGACCGAAGACCAGGAGTCCATACCGGTTGGCGTATCGGCTGGCCCAACCGATATGACCTCTCGGATTAAATTTCGAACACCCATATCGGTTGGCGTATCGGCTGGCCAGGCCGATACGACCCTTCCCAGAAAAAAATCCGAGAGTCCATATCGGCTGGCGTATCGGCTGGCCAGACCGATACGCGTCCCAGAAATTATTTCGGATCCGGTTCAACACCCGGTTTGTTCCGGGTTGACCCGGCTCGCACCCTATTGACTATTTAAGCCAAAAACCTATTTTTTATTGTTTCTTAAGCTATTTTTGATGTTCTAAACTCTTTTGTAAGAACAAGTCGGATTCCTTTGATTTATCTAGTACTTCTTTTGTGATTCCTTCAACAAATCTCTCAATCCATCACTAATCTCCCATGATCAACTCTATTTCTATGAGTTTCGTTGATCTAATGATTATTAGTGAGTAGTTCTTCATAGGCTTATGGGTTAGGTAGGATTAGGTTGATTAGGGGTGATCAATGGATTTCTAGTGATTGATTGTTTGAAATCTCATCTATCAAAGTGTGCTTAGTGCCTAATTAATCTTGATCACATTGATTAGGATGTTTAGAATTTCTTGTTCACAACATGTTCGATGAAATTCCAGTTTCTAGCTTTGTTAGGACTTCCAGATTCTAGCACATGAAAATGTATGTCTAGAGTGGTTGTTTGTTGTTCGGAACCTGTTTGAATGCTCATTTGATTCTAATTCACAAATGATAATTTGTTCTTGAGTTAGGATTAAGTGAAGAATTGGTATTAAGAGATTAAACTGATTTACTTGGTGAGTTCCATGCTAGGGGATTAGCTTCTATGAAGTTTGAGTTAGGATTCCTTGATCATCCCGAGTCACCTATCTGTTGACCTCAACCTTTAGGCCTTATCTTTGTCATTGATTGAATCCATTTGTTATTTGCTTTTAAATTATTTCTGTTTGAATTGTTAGAAACAAAACCAAACTGTTTGATTTGACTCTGAAGGTTTAGTGCTTGCTTATTGGTCTTATCCATCCCAAAAAGGTTCGATACCTCAAAGCTACATCGATAATCTTGAGGAATTGGTACCTCAAAGGATTGCAAAATCCTTGTTATCAGCATACCATCCTTAGCGGTGTAGATAATGTCCTCGAGCTGATAATATTATTTATCTTCACGCTCGATCATGCTTCCTCTGTAGAGCTTGCCACTCTTGAGCTCAACCGCCACTGTAAGACCGGACGCTTTGCCGGTATTCCCAAACTTTGGCTCATCTATGTTTTCTTTGTAAAACCCTTGTTAAGACCGTTGTTCACTCTGCAACCTACACTACAAGAAAACAGTCAATTAGCCACTCCCACATTAGTCGGTAATCAGTCGCAAAATGCTGTTTTACGACCAATTTGCGACATAAACGTGTGGTCGCTAAACCATGCGTCGCTAAAATAATTAGTCGCAAGACAGTCGCTAATTAGCGACTGTTTTGCGACTGAATAAATGTCGTTGCAAATCAGTCGCGAAATCGTCGCTAAACTTTGCGACTGATTTGTGACTAATGTGTGACTGTTTTTTTTTAAGTCGCTAATCAGTCGTAACTTTACCGACTGATTAGCAACCAAGTAGTGACTGATAAGCGACTGCTATTGCGACTGATGCATTTGGATTGTTGAGGCTGGATTGTATTGATTTGGTTTGCTATTATCAATTGTAATACAATTTTTTTGTTTAGAAAATGCATTTGAAATCTAAAAACAAAAAATTCTTAAATTTACATCAAACATAAAGTTTTACATCATAATATTAATACAAGCTAAGATCCAAACACAACACATTAGAGTTTAACCATTAGTACACAAAGCAGAGTCTAGAACTTAAGGATTTAACATCTAAAAAACAAGTTTTTAACATCATAGAATAAGATTAGGATGAAGGACCTAAGCAGTAGTATCATTAGGGGCTTGATCATCGCTTTGAGACGCAAGGAAGGCTTGAAAATTTGGGTCACTGCTCAAGTACTTCTTCACCATTTCTAGGTTCTTGATCTCAGTCTTATGCTCAGCTGCAATAATTTGTTGTTCGACTATCTTGCGGTTAGCATCCTCAAGCTGTTGTTGCAAGGTTGTGAAAGAAGAAGAGCTTCCCGGGTACTTCCGCTTCCCGTTGATGTACTCCCCTAGGCTTTCAACTCCATAGATTTCTCCTCTGTCATTTGTGTAAGTGGACTGCGTTCCATACAAAACAGTTAGTCCTTATCATTTTTTCCAATACAATAAATGTGAATTTCTTATAACACTTTACCTGAAAAAAACAGCTTGTTTTCCTCCTCCAATGTTAGTTGTGCATTGCGCGGTGTTCCATCAGCACACTCGTCATGCTCTAGTTCAGCCAATTTAGCTGCCCTTTTCTGCTCATATGTCTCATGAACTTCCTTCGCCTTCATATCAATAAAAGTCCCATCCTTTCTCGTATGCGTCCTTACGAACACTTCACCAACAGTTGGTGGTCTTCCCAATTCCACTTCCTGAAAAGTTCAACAGAATATGTTAGACAATGAAATTTCAACAATTGAATATGTTAAAGACTGAAAAAAGTACTTACCATCTCTTGTTCAACTTGTAAAAAGGACTTCTGGCCAGATACATGCTTATGAGGACCCTTTCCACCACGGTCAGACATCCGAGCTGCTGATGCGGTGGAGCTCTTTGCTTTGGCTTCTTCTGTCCTCCAGTATTCAGTCATCGTAGTCCATAGTGTTTTACCTATCCATGGTGGTCGCTCTCCGCTAACTCCTGCCTTGGACACCATGTCCTTCATTCGCCTTTGGCAAATCTGTTCAAATTTTTCTTGAACAACACCGGTAAGTGAGGGATGCCAATGATGTACTTTCTACAAAAGAAAATGTAGAAATGTTGTTAGTAGTAAAAATAAACAACTCAAACAGTAATATGGTTAAGGAGGATTACCGTGAATTCGAGAAAGTATCTTTCTCTTCTTGGAAAATCAACACAACTCCAATTGTAATACGGCCCATCAAACTTGTTGGTGAAAACTTTGGTAATCTTACGGGTCAAAGCAGACTTGTCCTTGCCAAACCTACAAAACGCAAACACAAGGCTCACAGACATCACACGCTTACAAACATATCACAAGACTTACAGACATATAAGCATTACTAGGACCTAGGACAATACTCTGAATCGCAGACATAGAAGTATTATCAGAACCAGCTACAAGACTCGCATCAAACATAAGCATACATACTCACAAACATATGAAACTTAAACATTTAACAAACATATCACACGCTTAGAGACATGTCACAAGGATCACAAGAAGTATCACAGTCACAAGACATTAGACATTAGAGTCATATAAGCATCACACGCTTAGGAAAATACTCACGGGTCACAAGAAGGGCTACAGTCACAATACATTAGACATAAAAGTCATATAAGCATCACACGCTTAGGACTAACATCAAAAAAACTAAGACAGTATCCTTAATCATATTTCACACGGGAACACAACCATAAACTCAAGACATATAACCATAAAATCACGACATACCACAATAAACTCACAACAATACATATGAATCATATTCAGACATATAACACAAGAGAGACATAGAGCTTACCAAGTAGTGCCAGGCTCTAATGTGGGCGAGAGAACAGTACAAATAAGCTCACGGTTTGGCTGTGCCCGCATGGCATTTATGCGAGCCAGTGTATCCTCTGAGATATTCGGTTCTATTGTCAAGTCTTCTTCTTCATCTTCCCAAGCATCGTTGTGGTGTGAGTTCTGGGCTTGAGAACTGATTGGAGATGGTCTAGAGTGATGGGTAGGAGATTGTTGAGGCTCTTGAGGTGGAGATCGTTGATGGTTTTCGGGTGGAGATTGTTGCAGTGGTCGAGTGACTGACGAGGGAGATGCTCCACTACGGCTCGTATTGGACTGGAAAAGCGCCGGAGGAGGAGGGTAGTCGCGGAAGTTGGGAACACGGTTTTGCTGATGCTCGAGATTTCTAGGGTTCGGCGGCGTGACATCATATTGTGAGGGAAGCGAGGAGGTTCTCTGTTGGGTTCTCGGATTCGAGCTGAGTGGTCGCTGATTCGTGTCATCGGAGGTCGGTGGTCGCCGATTAGCATCATCGGAGGTCAGTGGTCTTCGATTCGCGTCATCGGAGGTCGGTGTTCTTCGATTTGCATCATCGGAGGTCGGTGGTCTTCGTTTCATGTCATCGGAGATGGGTTGTCTTCGATCCGCGTCATCGGAGGTGGGTGGTCGACTCGCACCACGTCCTCCTCCTCCCCCTCGTCTTCCTCCTCCACCCCGACCTCTACCCTTCCCTCTTCCACGGTTAGCCATCGCTAATTGAGCCTTCAGAGGTTTCGATTTGATTTCGCTTTGGGAGAGAACGAGAGAAATCGTCTTAGCTAGGGTTGTGAGATAAACGAAAAAGAAAGATTTGATCGTGTGTTTTTTTGGGGGTGTTAAGGATAGTTTTTTGGGCTTCGCGGTAAATGCTTTTTGGGCTTGGCGGTAAATGAAAATTGGGCGCGTTAATTTGCCGGGTTAATTAGCCCAAAAGTTTTCTGAATTAAACCAATTTTAGTCGCTAATGGGTCGCAAATCAGTAGCAATTTCTAAAAATATTTTTGTTCTTTTAATTATTTCATAACCATGTTTTTAAAATTTTTTTACTAATTTGATACTTAACAATGGTATTTGGATTTACATAATATCAATTAGCATTTTTACATCTTGTTTAGGGTTTAGGTGTAGCCTAAACCCTAAACAAGATGTAAAAAATTACACCTAAACCCTAAACAAGATGTAAAAATGCTAATTGATATTTTGTAAAACTAAATACCATTGTTAAGTATCACGCAAACACATATCTCCCACTAAACACTTTCATAATTAATAATAAAATTTCTTACTTCTAGTTTAGTATTTAGGGTTTAGGGTTTAACCCTAACCCTAAACCCTAAATAATAAACTCCACGCATACTAATCTCATATGAAATTATGCATAACTTCCAATTAAAAATAATTCTTCTTAAACCCTAAACAATAAACAAAGGAGTAAGAAATGTGTACACATATACTAACCCCACAAGAAACCCTAAACCCTAAACAAGATGTAAAAATGCTAATTGATCTTTTGTAAATCTAAATATTTAAGTATCAAACAAACTCATATCTCCCACTAAACACTTTCAAAATTAATAATAAAATTTTTTACTTCTAGTTTAGTATTTAGGGTTTAGGGTTTAACCCTAACCCTAAACCCTAAACACTAAACAATAAGTTCCACACATACTAATCTCATATGAAATCATTCTTAACTCCCAATTAAAAATAATACTTCTTACTCCTTTGTTTAGTGTTTAGGGTTTAGGGTTTAGGATCCTAAACCCTAAAACACTAAACAAAGGAGTAAGAAGTGTGTACACATATACTAATCTCACAAGAATCTTATAATTAAAAATAAGACAATTTTTTCATATGAAATTCAAGAAAAGAAAACAAGATCGTCACCCAAAAAGAAACAATATATATATATATACAAGGATCGATCGGAGTGTATTGATATATTGATAAATCCGCTATATATGTAAATCAACAAGTCAAATGGATATGAAGGTTCAATCCTCGCATAAGTATTCTAATATTCAGTCCTAGATACCAATATTTTGGGTGCATTAATGGGGATTTCATCCTAGATACCAATCTAAACATATATTAACAAAATTTTATTATTCTAATATTCAGTCACAAAATAGGTGTTATTTAGCAACTGTTTAGAGACTACCATAAAGCGACTACATTTTTTGTCGCAAAACAATTGCTAATTAGCGACTGTTTTGCGACTAAAATAATTAGTCGCAATTTGGCGACGTATTAGAGACGTTTATATTTTGATCGCAAAAAAAGAAGCAAAATAGTAGCAAATCGGTCGCTACATTTTGCGACTACATTTTCAGTCGCAAAATGATGTAGCTAATTCCTTGTTTTCTTATAGTGCTAGAAACCAAATAATGGCTGAAGGTAGGACAGAGTGTTTCCATATAGTTTCGGTTTACATCCCCGTATTAATGATAACAAATAAGTTAATTAAATATTAATTATGAGAAGACGTATCAACTATCCCAATATTTGTGACTTTTCACTTTTCATTTTCTAACGTAGCTGTGTGCTAGAGATAAAGGGGGTGATTGGTAATGGCTTTAGAATCTCTCTAAAGCCTAATTTCTCTCCAAAGCACACAATCTAATCCAATCATGCTTTGTAAATATTTTTCTGTCCAAAGCTCTTTATTATTTTTTATTTTTTGTTTTGGCTGTACAAAGCTAAATATGCAGAGCAAAAAAATTGAGCTGTGAAAAATAAAAATATTTTCACAGCCAAAAACCTACATCAATTAAATTTAAAGCCACAGCAAAAAAATCTACAGCATAATTTATACAGCAAAAAAATAAAAGCCACAGCTCTTCCAATCAACCCCAAAGCTTACGTTTTTGTTTTTTGTTTGTAGATTTCGTTTTTTTTGCAACGTTTACATTTAGGAAAATTATAATCGCTGATGTGGCAACTTTCTGGTGAATTTTGAAAATCTGAGGTGGACACCCTCTATAGTCTGAAAGTATGTTTAAACGAAAATTTCGCAATAATTTATCTCGATTGATCTTTAAAATTGAAGAATCAAAGGTAATCAAATATACGGAATAGGTACGGCCGTCCAAACTATATCGTTGTCCTCATCACCCATCTTTTTAGTTTTCTTCCGTCTTATCCGCTTGACCTAATACCGGAATTTAAAAACATGTCATACGATCTAATAGGAGGATGTATGTTAGCTGTGCATGTATATTTTTGTTGTTGGGATTTATATTTTGGTTAAATTTGCTGTCAAATGAGGTTATCGTATGTGTTAGCTGTTATAGTTCGGAGAAAGGATCCTATAAATAATTTACATTATATCCAGTTGAATGGCAAAATTGTAGGGTTTTTTTTTTGTCAATTAACAAAAGTGTATACCTTGTTGAATGTTACTTTCATTCATTTCATTCAAGGTCTACTTTTCCCGCTCTCTCCAGTGAAATCGCAAACGAATCTTTCGATACATATTGGCATAACTTGAAGCTTCACGGCAGCAAGGACAAAGTTTTTGATAACCAGCGACGGTGGTGGAAGACCATGGCGGTGATGACATGTCTGATGAAGCTCAACCTCTTCATTTCTCTGACGACCACGTGGGAAGTTAATCTCCACATAGTACATATGTTTCTTTTAAGGCTTCGAATGGGAACCGCGGATTAAGCGGTGCGGGAGATGCGGATCTGGCGGTGCGGAATGGTTAAGTGCGGTTTTATAGAAAAAACGCATACTGCGGAACATGAGCGGTTAGAGTAAAAAAAGCGGTTTGTAATAAAGTTTGAATTGTAACAAATTAACATGCGGTGCGGAATAAACATTTGAATGATAAATTTTTTTTAAAGAGATCTAATTATAATTATTTTGTAATATTTTAATGATTAAAATAAATTTTGGTTTTAATAAAGTTGTTTTATATAATAAAATTAACTTATATAATTAATTTCAAAATTTTCTAAACTTAAAATATTACATATACTATATGTATATATGCACCTATATATATATATATATAATAAAAATCACCATCTAACCACACTTAAAATGAAGTAAGTGCGGTCTGAGCACAATCAAGAAGAAACAAAAAAAAAGTTTGAGGTGTGGTTCTTAATTTATTTTATACTGTACATTAATTTTTTATGCTGAATGGTAACCAAAAGTTAAACCACACCTTGGAACGCCTCAACCACTTGAAACACTCAGAGCCTAAATTTATGCTTATCTTTAGTATCAATGTGTATTTGGTAGGGCTTGTACTTGAGCCAAATGTTGTACCAATTTTCAGTCCGATTTTTCTTAGTAAAACTGATGACGAAAACCCAAAAAACTTTGAACGATACTTTAATTTATTTTTAAAATGTACCTTTTAATTATCTGATAATATTCGACTAAACACTATGGATAGTCACAGTATCTATATGGTATATACACTATCCGAAATATAACTTCATATATTACATATGATAAATTTTGTTAAAGTAAATATTACATCTAAGAGAAATTTGTAATGGTTCGTGATACCGTTTAGAAATCCTCTAAATTTAATGATTATGTATGAAATTAGATATGGATCGAGTATCTTGATAATCTTGAATACTCAATATATGACCAGTTTTATATCAAATTTGGTTATCTTCTGTTATTGGGTCTGTTTCTTGGTCCACATTTTCATTTCATTTTAATCCCTTATACTATTTTAATGTTATACTATTTTAATGGCCTAAAGTGCCTCCTATTGTGTTCATCAGAAATCATTTCATTATAATTAAATATAAATATGTTTAGGTCAAATTCATCAATTTTCTTTATTCCTCAACTGATAAGTAGTCTTTAGGCTTTACGGAAATGATAATCAATAGAAAAAGATGCGAGCTCTATGGCGTGTAAAGCTAATGGATTTGTTAGTGTTGAGATAGATCTAAATTCGAAAGCTCAATCTTCTAAAAATGTTAAAAAGTGATGTGGTTCATTCTAACAAAAGAAACATTTCCTATTATATATAAGATTGTTGTGCTTCTCAAATTTTTCGCATTCTTTGCAAAACTGTCTGGTGATTTCTGCTTTTTTTTTCTTTCTTTTTATTCAAAATATGTGATCTCCTAAACTGCCAAATTATAACATTTTAGTTATATAAGAAGACATATCAAGGTCTATTTAGTAATGTTTTTTAATCTCTTCCCACTCACTACTTCTTTCTTTTGCTAGTGAAGTATTTCTCTTCAAATATTAAAATAAATTGGAGAACCATTTTTTTGCTTCTTGTTATTCTACGTTCATACAAAATCTACGCATTACAATTCATCAAACAATTTTTCTTTCAGTGCTGGCAAATAAGAGGATTATACCACAAACTTTCGCTATTTTCCAACTTTACAATCTAATACATCTGTTTACCTTCGCCTTACTTATCTTCTGAATAAGTAATACATTTAACTGACAAAGTTTTGACTCGGTGTCAAATTATTCGAGTTTCCCATACAGATACCAAAACTTTAGTCATAATATAAAGAATGATTTCAATATATAATATTTTCGAATCACCGCACTTTGCCTACAAATTAACTAAAAGAACTATCATTACCGGATCATATTCGACACCACTGATCAGAATCTGAGCATGTATCTGCTTCCTGCAATTCTTTAAACAGTCTCAGAGCTTCCTCAACATAACCTTTTAAGCTGTATCCATGAAGCATAGAGTTCAACATCACCACTTGAAAGAACTCCCTTTATCACCACGATTCATGTACCCTTCAAGCATGGTGTTCCGTTAGAATCAGTTTCTCTCTTGCATTTCGTCGAGCAGGCTACGCGTAGTTCCAATAATGCCTTTAACTCTAGTATAACTGGAGGAGATGGTTAGCGACAATGACAATTGACACTGTCTTTGGGTTTGTCTGCAAGACTGACAAAGACAGACATAATAACAATCTCCTTCCATAGCTGGAGGTAAAAAATTACGAAAGCGTTTATACAGTACAGTTGCATCCTCCATTTTTGTTCTTCGCTTTACTACTACCATATACAGTAAATTAATTGCGATATTGAACAAAGACAGAAGCTTTTGAAGCTTTTAAGCACAATTAAAACGACGCAAGAATTAAAACAGTAAAAGAATGACCAATTGAACAAAATCGTAGAAAACAACAATTACCCATTTCTACCTTTCGCAGAAGCAAATACTTACGGGGATGAGGCGGGAACTGCGACGTAGTCGTCGACACGGAAGCCATGGATGTCGATGCGAGAAGTTGCTAAGAATCGGATTTGTTGGTTTTTTTTTTTTTGCTCAGAGAAATATGCGTGGCCGGATTGAGGTGGAGGGAGCCTCATATTTATAGGGTTTCTGATAAGCAAGAGCTCGAAACGGTGGGATGCGAAGAGTATCCGAGGGCGATGTGTTTTAGAGGGCGAATTAATTCGAGGTTTGATGGCGAGTTATTAGGATTTTGGAGGTAACAGTCTACGGTAACAACTGATTGAGATAGAGGATGATAAGCGAAGGAGAAGTTAGAGGAAAGCGACGGTCTGGAGAAGGAGCGGAGGTTTACAACTGTAGGGTTTCAGACATCGTTATGGGCCTTCCTTTTTTGGAGTAAACTACACAGCCCAAGACACAATCTTAGCTATTAGGAACAGATGACAAAGGCCGAAATAGGCCCAAACAAAATTATTGTTTCGCTTTTCGTTTTCCTCTCTTTGGCTTATGTTGAAAAGGCATGGCGTCGTTCCAGTTTCTAGGAAATAAATTGTTTAATTTTTTTTTAATAAAAATTACCTAACCTGGCTTAATTTTATATGAAATTAAGTTAAGAAATTAATCACATGACGTGGCAGCCTCTGAATATAGTTTTGATAGCTGATGTGGACACTCTCAGGAGCCCCAATTAGCTCTCATTATATATTAGAACTAGGGGTTATTCCGCGCTACGCACGAATTTTGTATTCCAATTGGTTTGAATTAGATTATTCTTGAAGGTAATTTAGTTAGATTTTGTATTCTATCCTATGTTGTTGTTTGATTTCTAAGCTATGTAATTTGTTGTTAGTGGTTAATTATCTTTATTATTTTTTAATTATATTATATATTTAAATTCCATTATTTCTTTAAATACCATATAAATGAAAATATGCGTTCATTATTCCATTAGAATTCTAGGACATAAGTATTTAATTTAAACTTATTTATTCGGATCGGTCAAATATTTGTATTGTAATGTTGGATGTGGTCAACCGAAGCACGCTTGATAGATTTTGCTGGCCTTTTTACTGGTTTGGTTCAATGATTATATCAAGTAGTTAAATATAAATCTTGTTGCTAGGGTTTGGTTTCAAGCAATAGCTTTCCTAACAATTTAAAGTTCTTAGTTGATTTTTTTTTTTTTAAATTGGGAGTTGTGAGTGTTGACATAATTTATTTTTATATTTAGATTGATACTTGTGACCAACAAGATTAAATGTTTATGTCTTTGTGGCGTAATTTTTGTTTCAAAATCGTTTTTTGTTCAGCCCATATAGAGAATCTGACCATTATATTCTTGTATTTGTAAAAAAAAAAATCTATTAATCTTTGTCTTTCAACAAAATTATTTTTGATTTTTTGTATTAATTATTTAGCTACCAAAACTTTATTATTAGACTCTTGGTTTTTGATGTTTAAACCTTGTATAATCTTGATCTGACCTATCATATCTTCAAATTTCTTGCATATTTTTTGTGTGTAGAACTAGTACTGAAGGTATGGTTTAGATTTTTGGTTAGAGTAATTTGTCAGCCCATATCTAGTAGCTTTGTTTTGTCTCTAGTTTGTATCCATAATTTCTATATCGGTATTGCACGTAAAATTATCGGGCATAATTGTTGTTTTTCTGTCATCCATAATATGGATAAGGGGTCAGTTGGTAGTTTTGTGTGTTTAAGGAAACTATAAAGTTGAAAACTTTATATATTTGACCTTTTAAAAATTACAGATTTGTTGCTATGCTACCGAAAAATCATGGTACTCTAGCTCATTGCATACTAATAGAATAAATTTTCGAGTTAGTATAATATGATGTACTTAAATGAAAATAAGTGTGGCATTATATACATTTGCATGTAACAGTAGAAGGACGATTCCTAGTTGTTGCATGTTGTTTTGTGGTTGTGTGTTTCCCATAAAGAAACTATGATTGCACTTTGTGAAGGACCCATCTGTAGTTGGGCTATACAAAAGTTGGTGTGGTTGAATGTAAATTGTTGTCCATTGTATTGAATTTTGGAACATGTTAGGATTTGGAGATAGATGATAATGTATTTTTGTTTTACATTGTAAGCTAAAATGGTCCTTTATTTTCTTAAATAGCATCTTCTTCTTACATCTAGATCACAGTCTCTCCATCCAGTGTGAGTTGCATTTTTTTTGGGTAGACTGTTTTTTTCCTGATCTGTATATATCTTTGTGGTTTTTGTGGTTTGGAAAGAATCAATTTGAAGAGTGGGAATCACACATTTTTAATAGTGTATTGGTAGTGCCTTATATTGTGTTATATAATTTGGATTTACCATTTTTTTTATTCGGATTTTCCTCTTTTATTTACGTGCATTTAAAGTAAACTTCCCGAATATTTGCTTGATATTTTGAAGATGATAGACGATAATAACTTTTATTTTAATTACGGTCGAGACGATTCCTAATACTTTCTAAAATCAGAGAATATTGTCTACAAGATATACCAAATAGACTAAATCCATTCGTGAAAATACCAAGCTATACATTTCCATCTTGTCTAACAAACTGGGGATGTACCATCTTAAAGTGCTTCCACACATTTTCATCTGAAGGATTAGTGACTGCCCCATATGTCTATGAATGCTCAGCATGCCATCGCATTGAAGAAGCTGTCCTTTCAGACTGAAACATACGTCGCAACCTTTCCGTTATAAAAAATATACCACATCCTTTGCTATGGTACTTTGGTCCGTCAACTTCCTTGTGGATTATACCTTGGTTTCCCACAAAACAACACTCATGCAGTTTATCATCTTCTTTCCAAAAAAAGCATGCAGTTATCAACACATACATCAATCATCTCAGAAGGCAAACCAAGACTAGAAAGCATTCTCTGAATCTCATAATAACTTTCGACAGCCAAATTATCCTCCGGTAAATACTTTTTAAAAAGATCCGCCCAATCATCCATGCAAACCTCAGCTAAGTTATGATCAGTTTTAATGTTCATCATCCTAACTGTCAATGATAATTTTGACAACCCTTCTCTACATACATTGTACATGGGCTGATTTGTTGCGTCTAGCATATCATAAAATCGTTTGGCATCTAAGTTGGGTTCCTCAACAACAACATTCTGATCATTACTTATTTTTTCATTAAATGCATCTGTAACCATATCATGCATCCTATCATGCTCATGGTAACTATGCTCCCTGTGATAGTCAAATTGATCATGATAACAAGCAATTCATTTTCATGCTGAAAATTGCTACTATTACTACTTCATGCATTATGTCCACTATGGCCTTCTCTGTGTTGATACCAAATAAAATAATTCGGTGTAAAACCTCTATTCAATAAATGACGCAAAATCGTTTCACTAGGGATAAACTTTCTATTCATGCATTTCCGACAAGGGCAGAACATCTTACCGCTTTCCATGGTTATCGATGTTTTGCTTGCTTGATACATGAAGATTTCCACCCTGCTTTGAAACTCTTTCGTCACCACTCTTTCTGCATCCTTATGTTGATACATCCATCTTTGTAATTCATAGACATTTGAAAATTAAAAATTTGTGTTTTTTTCTCTAAGGAAGTCTTTTGTTGTTGTTTGATTTGTGTTTCTTTCGTTTATTTGAAGGGGTATTACAGAATTTTTTTAAAATATAGCAACAGATTAGCGACCAAATTTATGCATCAAATTTACAGCATATCCTTTAACAACGAATTTACATCGATTGAGTGACAAATGTACAACGTTTTAATACGTCCCAAAACACGGATTGACCATTAAAAAAAAACATGTATACCTACCATATTTGTTTCAAATCATGAATCAGGGGCTGAAGATATACATCAAGTGACCGCTCTGGATGCTTAGGACATGGGACCAAAATACTCAAGAAATGAATTCTGTTTCCATGCACATATTTTTTTCTTTTTTTGGGGGAGGGGGGGGTATAGTAAGGTGTCAATATTACCAGCCTCAGTGAATATTGTCTACCAGATATACCAAATAGACTAAACCCATCCGTGCAAAGACCAAGGTATACATTTCCATATTGTGTGGCAAACTTAGGATGTACCATCTTAAAGTGCTTCCACGCCTTTGCATCTGAAGGATAAGTGAATGCCCCATCTGTCTGTGAATGCTCAGCATAAAATCGCATTGAAGAAGCTGTTCTTTTAGACTGAACATACGTTGCAACCTTTCCGTTATAAAAATATACCACATCCTTTAGTACGGTACGTTGGTCCATCCACTTCCTTGTGTATTATACTTTGGTTTCCCACAAAACGACACTCCTGAAGTTTAACATCTTCTTTCCAAAAAAGCATGCAGTTATCAACACATACATCAATCATCTCAGAAGCCAAACCAAGGGTAGAATGCATTCTCTGAATCTCATAATAACTTTCGATAGCCAAATTATCCTCTGGTAAATACTCTTTAAAATGATCCGTTAAATCATCTATGCAAACCTCAACTAAGTTATGATCATCTTTAATGTTCACCATCCTAGCTGCCAACGATAATTTTGACCACCCTTCTTTACATACATCGTAGAGGGACTGATTTGTTGCGTCTAGCATATCATAAAATCGTTTGCATCTAAGTTGGGTTCCTCAACAACAACAATTTGATCATTACTTATTTTCATGAAATACATCTGTAACCATATCATGCATCATATCAAGCTCATGGTAACTATGTCCCCCATCATAGTCAAATTGATCATGATTAACAGGTAATTCATTTTCATGCTGAAAATTGCTACTACTACTACTTCATGCATTATGCCCACTATGGCCATCTCTGTGTTGATACCAAATAAAATAATTCGGTGTAAAACCTCTATTCAGAAAATGACGCCAAGTCGTTTCACTACGGATAAACTTTCTATTCATGCATTTCCGACAAGGGCATAACATCTTACCGCTTTCCATGGTTATCGATGTTTTGCTTGCATGATACATGGAGATTTCCACCCTGCTTTGAAACTCTTTCGTCACCACTTTTTCTGCATCCTTATGTTGATACATCCATCTTTGTAATTCATAGACATTTGAAAATGAAAAATCTGTGTTTTTTTCTCTAAAGAAGTCTTTTTGTTGTTTGATTTGTGTTTCTTTCGTTTATCTGAAGGGGTATTACAGAAATTTTTTAGAACATAGCAACAGATTAGCGACCAAATTTATGCATCGAATTACAACATATCCTTTAACAACGAATTTACATCGAAGGAGTGACAAATGTACAATGTTTTAATACATCTCAAAAAAATGGATTGACCATAAAAAAAACATGTATACCTACCATATCTGTTTAAAATCATGAATCAGGGGCTGAAGATATACATCGAGTGACAAATCTGATGCTTAGGACATGGGACCAAAATACTCAAGAAAAGAAATTCTCTTTGCATGCACATATTTGGGGGGGGGAGAGATTGTAAGGTGTCAATATTACCGGCCTCAGAGAATATTGTCTACCAGATATACCAAATAGACTAAATTCATCTGCGCAAAGACCAAGGTATACATTTCCATCTTGTGTAGCAAACTGAGAATGTACCATCTTAAAGTGCTTCCACGCCTTTGCATCTGAAGGATAAGTGACTGCCCCATCTGTATATCAATGCTCAGCATGCCATCGCATTGAAGAAGCTATTCTTTCGGACTAAAACATACTTTTCAACCTTTCCGTTATAAAAATATACCACAACCTTTGGTACGGTACTTTGGTCCGTCCACTTCCTTGCGGATTATACCTTGTTTTCCCACAAAACGACACTCCTGCGGTTTATCATCTTCTTTCCAAAAAAACATGCAATTATTAACACATACATCAATCATCTCACAAAGCAAACCAAAGCTAGAAATCATTCTCTGAATCTCATAATAACTTTCGACATCAAATTATCCTCCAGTAAATACTCTTTAAAATGATCCGCCAAATCATCCATGCAAACCTCAGCTAAGTTATGATCAGTTTTATTGTTTATCATCCTAGCTGCCAACAATAATTTTGACAACCTTTCTCTACATACATCGTAGAGGGGCTGATTTGCTGCATCTAGCATATCATAAAATCGTTTGGCATCTAAGTTGGGTTCCTCAACAACTACATTATGATCATTACTTATGTTTTCATGAAATGCATTTGTAACCATATCATGCGCATGGTAACTATGTCCCCCATGATAGTCAAATTGATCATGATTAACAGGCAATTCATTTTCATGCTAAAAATTGCTACTACTACTACTACTACTTCATGCTTTATGTCCATTATGGCCTTCTCCGTGTTGATACCAAATAAAATAATTCGGTGTAAAACCTCTATTCAATAAATGACGCCAAGTCGTTTCACTAGGGATAAACTTTATATTCATGCATCTCCGATAAGGGTAGAACATCTTACCGCTTTTCATGGTTATCGATGTTTTGCTTGCTTGATACATGAAGATTTTCACCCTGCTTTGAAACTCATTCGTCACCACTCTTTATGCATCCTTATGTTGATACATCAAGCTTTGTAATTCATAGACATTTGAAAATGAAAAATTTATGTTTTTTCTCTAATGAAGTCTTTTGTTGTTTGATTTGTATTTCTTTCGTTTCTATGAAGGGGTATTTAGAGAATTTTTTTAGAACATAGCAACGGATTAGCGACCAAATTTATGCATCGAATTTACAACAGATCCTTTAACAACGAATTTACATTGAATGAGTGACATATGTACAACGTTTTAATACGTCCCAAAAACGGATTGACCATAAAAAACATGTATACCTACCAAATAAAACGTTGATTCAATGTTACTTCGTCGTTTATTGCAACTAATATATTTAAACGTTCATTCGTCGTAAATTAACATCGAAATTACGATGAATGTAGCCGGGTCCCAAAAGAGACCTAAAATCGACGTAAATCATCGTATTTTATGTCGAAATTTTTGCCTCGCAAATTTCTGTCAAATTTACGTCGAAATTTATATTCGTCGTAAATCCGTCTTAAAACATATGGTAATTTACCACAGATTAAATTCGACGTAAATTTTCGTCGCAAGAGAGCTGTTTTCTTGTAGTGATTTAGAGTAATGGACTTGCGTGTTTAGTATTCCATATCTCATTGAGTAATTCTCATGTTACTTACTCCTTCTTTTCCTCTTTTAAGGTGAACATGCCGAGTAGATAAACGTCTACTTGAATCTGGGTGCTTTTAGAAGTTTTATTGTTTTCCGCTTTTGTTTTTAAACTTTGATTTACTATTTTATTTTGTTTGTTTGGATTATTGGATTATTCAAATATTTTTAAGTGTAAGTTAGGATTTGTTAACGCTCTAGGAGGAAACATGTGTTACACTAGTTTGGTAGCCTTGATAGCTATAAGTTCGACCATCTTAGTTACAACGTTTCTCTGTTTTCTTTCGCAAACGTAAAAGATGGTTATATTGCTAACCATTTATTATATATGATATAAAAATTTTGATTTTTTTATTCCGAATACACAAAGACAAATTACATATGATGTTGGGGGTATGATGTATATATGTTTAAATCAGTAAGATATAAATTGCAGACTTTTTTTTGTCAACAAGAGAAAACTAAAAGAACTTATTTTCACTAATCCAGCTTGTTGGCTCCGGTGCAACGTGGATTGAATATGACGGTCTTAGGCGGGCACTCCGTGAAAGTCTATCTGTGATATGATCCTGACCAGCTCATCTCATGATTCAAGCAAATGGACAGAACCGGTTATGAAGCCAAAGGAAGAGCCACCTGATTTCAACTTCAAAACAACAAATGAAGGTCTTTCCATTCGGCCAAATACCACTTGGACTACATGCTCATCTCATCAACAGCACCCCTCGAAGTTGAATCAGTCCAATCAGAGTTCTGGTGAAGAAGTTATGCAACTTTCAATCCAGGTGAACTCAAGCTTACGCGATTCCGACATGCGAGTGTTCAAAGGAGGTTCCAGAACGAACCAGAAAGAATCAAGCTATGAACCAAATTTTCCTGTAATCCTGATTCATCAGAGAAGCTTCTACAATTGGATTCATCTCAAAACAGGTTCAGACGTAAAAGATATGAATTTTACAAACTGATGGTTCTGCTTTAGCACCTATTGCGCGACTGAGCCAAAGATTGAGTCACAAAGCCCAGCTCAAGTACAATCTCGACATGAAACCAATTGGATCGTCTTCCTGGATCTCTTATCTTTCCAACAAGTCCAAGATCAGAGGAAAAGTCCAACGGATCAGAAAGATACAGCTCATTTTCGGAAATGGGTCAACATGGTGCATTACTTGAAGATTGCTAGGCCCAATTGGATTGGAAGCTTGCAGAACTATGTTTGGCATCCAGGATACATTTTATCAAGCCCATGAAGACAAATTTCGTCCATGAAGTGTGCATGAGAGCCAAGTTTAGAATTTCAACTTGTATTAAGTGTTTTGTTGAGTTCCTAGGTCATTTAATGCTTGCTCTTCATGCAAGCCATCTTCTGAACTCTTCTTAAACTCTGTACTTCTTTCATTTCGAATTTTATCCAATCTTTTTATCAAAAACCTTTCTGAGTTTGGATCACAAAAATTCTGTTGGTGTTTCATATCAACAAATCCTTGATTTCTTTTGGTGTGATTCTGAAAGAGATTAAGTTGTGGTGTTTAGAGATTCATTCCGCAAATCTCTGATCTAACCATTAGATCATCTTATTCCTTCCATCATCACGGCTGTTCCAGCCAAATCTATCCAAGTCTCAACATCTCAAGCATCGATCTAGGGAAGATCTCATCAAGTGGTATCAGAGCACACTTGAGAAGTTGAGTTTTATATCCATCAAATTCCGTTTTGATCCATTTTTGTTTCATCTTTGTGTTCATCATTTTCTCTGTGTCATCTTCTGTATTCTGTCCTTCATTTTCTCATATTTCATCTTCTTTCTTTTCATCTTCTACCTTTTTCATCTTCTTTCTTTCTGAAAAAAAAATGAGTAGGTTGAAGGTTCCAACGTTCTATGGAGATGACGATCCAATTGCATATCTAGAATGGGAGAAAAAGATTGAACTCGTTTTTGATGACAACAATTTTTCTGATCGTAAGAAGATACGAGTTGCAACCTTTGGGTTTCATGGTTATGCAAATACTTGGTGGGATAAGTTGGAGACAAGGAGAATTAGAAGCGGAAGACATCTCGTTGATACATGGGCTGAGATGAAAGTTCTCATGAGGAAACATTTTGTTCCCAACAATTATCTCCTAGAGTAACATTTTGTGGAGCTGAAGAAGGAGCTAATAACAGGGATGCATGAGATTATTCAGGCTGTGTTGCAGCCAATAAAGAAGACAATCCCTAATCCGAGTAATAAAGCCAAGCCAACTATTCCCATTCAAGAACAACAACTTAATGGAGCGATCAAGTCAAAAGAAGATGGAGAGGTTCCTGGTTCTTCATCATCATTATCAAAGAAGAATTTGGATATACCAGCTAAAGGAGATCTAACCATCCAGAAGAGATCACCAAGTGTCCAGACTAAGGCTGAGGAAGATGTGCAACAAGAAAAGCGGGTTCCTACAAGGTATCAACAATATGGAGTCATACATTCCATTCTAGTCAAGGAGAAACCACCAGATTCACTTCAACAGTTCCCAACTCAAGCTTTTACAGTTTCGAGGACGAATTTTTTTCAAGAGAGGGTATGATATGATCCTGACCAGCTCATCTCATGATTCAAGCAAATGGACAGAACCGGTTATGAAGCCAAAGGAAGAGCCACCTGATTTCAACTTCAAAACAACAAATGAAGGTCTTTCCATTCGGACAAATACCACTTGGACTACATGCTCATCTCATCAACAGCACCCCTCGAAGTTGAATCAGTCCAATCAGAGTTCTGGTGAAGAAGTTATGCAACTTTCAATCCAGGTGAACTCAAGCTTACACGATTCCGACATGCGAGTGTTCAAAGTAGGTTCCAGAACGAACCAGAAAGAATCAAGCTATGAACCAAATTTTCCTGGAATCCTGATTCATCAGAGAAGCTTCTACAATTGGATTCATCTCAAAACAGGTTCAGACGTAAAAGATATGAATTTTACAAACTGATGGTTCTGCTTTAGCACCTATTGCGCGACTGAGCCAAAGATTGAGTCACAAAGCCCAGCTCAAGTACAATCTCGACATGAAGCCAATTGGATCGTCTTCCTGGATCTCTTATCTTTCCAACAAGTCCAAGATCAGAGGAAAAGTCCAACGGATCAGAAAGATACAGCTCCTTTTCCGAAATGGGTCAACCTAGTGCATTACTTGAAGATTGCTAGGCCCAGTTGGATTGGAAGCTTGCAGAACTATGTTTGGCATCCATGATACATTTTATCAAGCCCATGAAGACAAATTTCGTCCATGAAGTGTGCATGAGAGCCAAGTTTAGAATTTCAACTTGTAAGTGTTTTGTTGAGTTCCTAGGTCATTTAATGCTTGCTCTTCATGCAAGCCATCTTCTGAACTCTTCTTAAACTCTGTACTTCTTTCATTTCGAATTTTATCCAATCTTTTTATCAAAAACCTTTCTGAGTTTGGATCACAAAAATTCTGTTGGTGTTTCATATCAACAAATTCTTGATTTCTTTTGGTGTGATTCTGAAAGAGATTAAGTTGTGGTGTTTAGAGATTCATTCCGCAAATCTCTGATCTAACCATTCGATCATCTTATTCCTTCCATCATCACGGCTGTTCCAGCCAAATCTATCCAAGTCTCAACATCTCAAGCATCGATAAATTTTTTGTGAGTGGTACATGGATGAGTTCAAAAGTTGTAAAGTACTCATTTCTTGCTTGGAATTCCTCTAAGTGTATCGAGAAAGCTGGTCATTCATCTGGTTCCGACACTATCTTCACTAATTCTGAACAATCTTTTGAATCAAACAATTAGTTAACGTGTAATAAACTTAGGCGCTTACTGATACGTTTTGTTTTGTTTATATGTTTTGTTTTGTTTTGTAGTAGTAGCAAAATAATGATACAAGATTAAATTGATACGATTTAAAACGTACTGGATATGAGTCCGAATCAAGCAGTATTGAAGATTAGATTGCAACAGATATTCAGTATACTAATCACAATCCAAATGTATAACTGAAAACTGAAAAAGAGACGTGCGCTTCTGCTTCTACTATTTGAAATAAGAAAATATGTTGCATATTAAACAGTACTAGCAAGATGCAAGATAGGAAACATAAAAGTAAATCGAGATATGACACTAAAAGAAATATTTTATTGATTCCAATGTGTTTTACAACTCAGATTTATGCATGTCCATTAGTTACAAAAAGGAATAAGTGAATCAAATCCCTAGAGTCTAGACTACGTAAATCAATCAGCAGACCATTGCACTCGCAACCGATGGAACCGTAACCGGCTTTGTCGATTCCTTTGCAGGCCCTTTCCGTGGTTCAGGCATACACTTAAGGTGAACTATAGGACTTGAGTCCCCGTTCATGTTCAAGTAGACAGCATCTCTGTACATCCAATCATCTTCTTCATGGCTAAAAAATTCTTCCAACGGCTCTATGCATAAGGCACACATCTTCTGGTTTTCATCAGCAGGCACAACGTGTTGGTGTTGCTTCTTCTCTTCTTTCGTCTTCTGTGTTTCTCCGAAAGCAAGTTTAGCTGCTTCGATTGTCGCTCCTGTTGCTGCACTGAGCCATAGAGACGAGCTTGCAAACCAATCACGTGATTTCTTCGGTTTCTGGCTCAACCTCGTAGTGCCTTTGGTCAAGTGTTTTGCCATCCTGTTCTTCCTCACATGCCAATCCATATGTTTACTATGCTCTTCTTGACATTTGAATCTAACCCCACACGACGAACATTGCCTCGGCATATCAGAATACAGAGACTTAATCACAGATTCATGTCGCACATTAAGATTAATTTTATCAAAATCAAGCCCAAGAGGACATTCGCCACTGTTACTCGAATTCTTGTTAAGAAGACTTGATAAATCTGCCAACTCTTTGCTAACAATTGGTTGTGGCATCGTTTGCGACACAACTGAAACCATGTTTGAGTGATTTGGCAAATTTGTAAACACAGGTGGTTGAGAAGGTGATGGGTTAGCGTTAAACGGAAAACCGGTTATATCACGGTTTGTGTTAGGAACCCATTCGGGCAACGAATCGAAACCATCTAACTTACGATAAGGTAAAGGAAGCGGAACCAAATGGGGGTTAGGGTTTCCATAATCGGAGTTAGATTGTGAAAAATCATTGTTACGAAGAGCAAAAGGAAAGCTATTACTTGAATTAGAACTGATCACATCACCGTAATTTGAAACCCTAGACACGTTACTACCATGATGATAATACAGAGGAATCCCACCGCCAGGTTTAACCGATTGGAATTGCGTTTGCGTCTGATATCTGGGGCGTTTCTGAGGTCGCGCGTAACGGGTTCGCTCCTCCTGGAAACCTCCGATTCTGCCCCCGCAACCACCGGGATTTTCGATTCGTCTTTTCAACATAGTTCCAGCGTTCCGATGAGCGAAAACTCCGTTGGATGAAGACATCTTCAACAAACGTATGAGATTCTCCGAAAGATCAATCGAACAATGAAAACCCCTAGATTTGGATTTCGTGCTTATGCGAGACAGATGAGAATATTGGAAAATTGCGAAAGAAAAAAGAGTAATCGAATGAGAAGAGGTAGACAAGATTCGTCGTATATGGAAAAGGTTTTAGTCGGTTGAAAGTAAACCGCGTGAAAAGCGCCCTTCCGTCCAAAAATCCACGCGGGTTTTCTTTTAATTGGGCCGAACTTCTAAAGACTAATTTGTTAATGGGTCTATTAAGTGGCCCTTCTGGAATCTACTCGTCACAATCCTCTCTCTCAACTCAAGTTAAACCCAGAGGAGGAGGAAGAAGAAAGTGATGGATTCGGAGAAGGCACTAGAACTTGTGAAGCATGGAGCTACGCTTCTATTTCTCGACGTTCCTCAACATACTCTTATCGGAATCGATACTCAGGTGAGTACCTCTTGCAAGTTTGAATACAATTTTTTTGCAGTAAAAAGGTTTCGAACTTTGTTTTCGTCATTCTCTTTTTTAAAAGTTAGTAGAATCCTGAAGAATAAGGTTTATGTGAGTTTGAAATGGCATTGTAATTGACGTTTATGGCTAAATTTTGTTGTTTTGATGATAAAATATAGAATCATAACTTTCTGGAATCATGGAGAATGAAACACAAATAGTGGAACACTTTTTTTTTTTTTTTTTTTTTATCAATGGAGACATGGTTTAAACAGATTCATCGGTGGTGGATTTTGCATATCTTTTTGTGATATCTCGTTGCAGATGTTCACAGTGGGACCAGCTTTCAAAGGGATTAAGATGATCCCTCCTGGAATTCACTTTATATTCTATAGTTCATCGACCAGGTTCATGTCTTAAATGGATTTTGTGCTTTTGTATATAGTTTATTAACATGGTTAACTCATTAAAGTCCATTTTATCTGTTTTGAATAGATTTTCATTTTTCATTTTCAGGGATGGTAAAGAGTTTTCACCTACCATTGGCTTCTTTGTTGATGTTGGTCCTTCTCAGGTTTGGGAATCAGTCTATCCTTAACAACTTTGATTTTCTGTATTTATAAACCAATCGTGGATATATTTGTTCTTGGCTATACAAGGTTATTGTACGCAAATGGAATCAGCAAGACGAGTGGTTGGCCAAAGTATCTGAAGAAGAGGTTTGTACCTTAAAATAACCTAATGCAGTAATTTTCTCAATCCTATCAGTGATTTGCATCTTTGTTTCGATTAAATTGATATTAGTTTTGATGCCTGCCGAAAGAGGAATATAATCAAATCTGTTCCTATGAAATATGAATGATGAATCTTGAACAGAATAGAAAATCATTTTGCTTGAGCAATAGTGCTGTTTATTAAGCTTATCATTATTTTCCCTTTTGATGCCAGGAGGAGAGATATTCTCAAGCAGTGACGAGTTTGGAGTTTGACAAACATCTTGGTCCATACAGTTTAAGCCAATATGGAGCATGGAAGCACTTGTCTAACTACATTACAAAGGATGTTGTTGAGAAATTTGGTATGTAGTGGATTCTTTAACCACGTTGTTAAGGTTTTCTATCAGTCGAGTAGTGAACACTATAAGACCTGACTTGTTCCATTTTTCAGAGCCAGTTGGAGGAGAAATAACAGTCATCTATGAATCTGCTATTCTAAAAGGCGGACCTAAAACCGAAATGGAAAGAGCACTTGACGCACAGATGAAGAAAAGCAAGTCTGAGGCATCATCTACTGAGCAACCTAAAGGGAATAGGTTTTACTATACTTGTATTCCTCGGATTATAAAGCACAAGGGAATGTCTGGTCAGGAGCTAACCTCGTTGAATCTTGACAAAGTAACTCCCCTTTATATTTTTCTTTACTTTTTCAGTAGAAGTTTAGACCTCAAAATCCTGTGAAGCTTAATTGATGTCATTTCCTCCTTTTATTTGTATATAGACTCAACTACTAGAACGCTTATTGTCGAAGGAGTACAAAGCCTCGGAAGACTTGCTTCTTGGGGAGCTACAATTTTCATTTGTAGCATTTTTGGTATGTAGACGCTCATACACACAGTTCATATTTATTGACGGTCACAAAATAGGAGTCCTTCAGAGTTGTTCCATTCTCAGATCAAGGTGTCACATTATTGTGCAGATGGGGCAGTCTCTTGAATCCTTCATGCAGTGGAAGTCCTTAGTTACTCTTTTACTGGGCTGCACTGATGCGGTATGTGATTCTAAAACTCTATTTTGTTATTATGGTTTCCGTACAAAAATTCCATCTTCGTTTTGATGTAATTGACATGATGTGACACGGAAGTACATTATTCAACCCAAAAAAAAAGACATGAAAGTACATTCCCCTTCATTGTTTGATGTCTTGTCTCATGCATTTGCTAAGTTTATGATTTTGCTATGAACCCTGGCTTTGATGTGATGGTGTATCTTTTCCTTTTTGTTCTATTCCGTTTTCTATATGTTACTCATTGTAATTCGAAAAATTAATACAACTTCATGCCACTTTGATTTTTGATATTTACTTTTCTTTGTGACCTTTTGCAGCCATTTCATACAAGGAGTCAACTATTCACAAAGGTGAGTTTGGTCGATTTTCATATAAAATACTATATGTGAGGATGCATATAGATGCTATTCAAAACGATTATATCTCGTTTTTCTCTATTGTTTTGTGCCCTCCTAAATAGTATGCACTACGCAGGCTTCTACCAATTCTCATTCTTCTAACCTAATTAGTTCCTAACTCAATATGATCTACATAAAAAGGGAAACTCGTTTTTGCCTTGTCCCTCATGTATTTATTACAGTTCATTAAAGTCATCTACCATCAACTAAAATATGGACTAGAGAAAGAGAGCAGTGGTCCAGAGAATGGCGTACTTGCACTTCTTGATGATTCTTGGTTAGCTTCAGATAGCTTTCTGCACTTGCTTTGCAAGGTAAATCTCTGACTAGCTTTACATGCTTCCTTTGAGCGAGCATATTTTTGATTGAGTTTGATCTTCCATTGCTTTTGATAACAGGACTTTTTTGCATTAATTGAAGAAGCATCTGTAGTTGATGGAGATTTATTGGCTTGGGTATGTACACAATTCTATATAAACAAATTACACAATGTCTACATCATATTCATTTTCACATAATGTATTTTTGCAGACAAAGAAATTCAAAGAGTTGCTTGAAAACAGATTAGGATGGGAGTTTGAGAAGAAGAGCGCTGTTGATGGGATTTACTTTGACGAAGATGATGAGGTAAATTTTTTTAATGCTTTCTGCTCTTTTCTTTTTGTCGCTCATGGACTTGCATTAATTTGACATGATGCAGTATGCTCCTGTGGTTGAGATGTTGGATGAAAGTCATGGAAGACCATAAGGCCACATAGAGAAATAGATGCAAGCATTCTTCGATTTCATTCAACATTTTTTGGGGATCTGTGCTTGCCACAGATGTTTCAATACTACTATGTTGAGTGTTATTCTAACACGAGTTACATACAGTTCTTACATTTGTGTAACAAAGTTAATTATGTAGAATTTGTTTAGTGCTTGTGACAAAAAAAAAAAAAAAAAAAAAAAAAGAATTTGTTTATTGCAGATCTTGAATAGGGGTGGAAAAAAAAAAGACCAAACCAACATAACTTAAACCGGCCCAAATCAAACCACATTATGTATATAATCCATTGATATTTTATTCAATCTGAATGGTTTGGTACGATTTGATTTGGTTTAATTTAAAACCAAATCATATTGAGGATGTGTTTTTCTATTTATTAATAAATAATATTATAAAATATAAATATCCTTCCTTCGCTAATTTTTATTTTTTCTTATAATTTTTTTAATATGATGTAGTATGTATAAGTAATCCATTATATTTATTTTCTATCACCAACTCTATTTATTTAAATATCACTAAAAACTAAACTTAAAACTTATATATTTTAATAAAACAAAAATTGATGTTAAATTGCTAATGATATTTTTAGTTAAAATCTTACTAACAAAATACTTTATGACTTTAAATCGAATTAAAATCGAACCAAACTAAAATGAACACAAACTAAATCATAGGTTGAATTGGGCTAGAATTTTATTAAATTCAAATTAACTGAACCGAACTGAACCCATAACTTAACCGAAATGCCCACGCCTCAAGAAGCCAAAGTACCGATTTTTTACATAAACGTCACCATCTCCTAAACCACATTTTACTAAAAAGTCTTCTACCTCGAGAAGAGACTTAAGAAAATAAATCGTATTACACCAAAGAATTTGTGGATATTAGTCATAGAAACAATCTTCAGTCTGCCTTCATAACTTCTTCAGCTTTTGACCTCTCAAGCCATTCCAAAAAGCAGTCCCCTCGATCGCTTTCTTACCAGGAAGTTGGACTTCCAGTACCTCCAAAGCTGTGCCTCCTCCACAGGGAAACACCAACGAACCTTTCTTGAAAGTTACATAATCATGTTCACCATTCAGGACTTCTGTACTTGGGCATATTCGAGTGGTGATGATCTTAAGCTCTAGCTCGTTTTGCTGACCGCTTTTTTCATCCAAGACCACAACTTTAGCTCGTGTTCCCGGCCATCCTGCAAATGCACGAACCTAGAAACCGGTTTTTACTTCTTATGTTTATGATTACAGACTAATCGGAACAAATGAAAGGGTTTCTACCTTGTTATGTATAACAGAAGCTTCCTGGTCGAAAGAGAGCCAAGCCTCGTCAGGAGCTATCTGTGCATCAGTAAAACTCATTCCAGTCCAATAAGGAAATCCAGAATCTTTTTCTCTTATTTTAAGCATGTTTTCTGCTGAAGAACCAATTTTCTTTTTTCAAATCGAAATGCTCTATATCCTCAAATTATTTAAGATCTCAAACATAAAGCAAGATAGCAGGAATGCCTTGTAAAGTCTCTGCGTTATCTTGTAATCATACGAGACATATGAAAAAAATACCTTTGGAGCTAAGGTAGCTTTGGTATCATCTTGGGGAACTGCTTTAAATTTTGCTGACCCATCAAATATCGAAGGAAGTTCACGGATAAGAAGCTTAGAACCTGCAAAGTTTTTTCCCGCATAGACAGACAAGCTAAGAAATTCCTAAATCCCTAATCACACTTTTTCTTGAAATGTATAAGCATAAAAGCTAATAGATTACCTTGAGAAAATAATAACGAGAGTAGTTCTGGTGCCTGCAAATGAACAAAAGTCATTAAGACCCAGAAAAATATGTTAAGAGAAAAAGTATTAACCTTTATTTGATCATCTACTTGGATCCTCTTAGAGGCAATCACTGCTCCTGCATCTAGCTTCCGCACCGTAAATGCCAATGATACTCCCGTTTCTTGGACACCGTCCTATTGCAGCCACCAAGTGTTACTGTGAAATCTTGAGTTATGCAATAACAGGAAGATAGGAATATGCACCTGTAATGCTCTTTGCACTGGAGCAGCACCACGGTACAGGGGCAACAAACTAGGATGTATGTTCACTGTCCCTAAAAAAAATAGTAAACATTGACTTCAAAAACAGCGGTAATTGAGAAAACAACATCTAGAATGGTCCATTAAGTAGCAACCATGCAGTGGAATATTAAGGAACTTGGTTGGCAAAATATTCCCATAAGCTGCTGTAACACAAAGCTCAGGTTGCAAATCTCTTAAATTGGATAAGAATGCTTCCTGCATACAACAAACACAAAAACTGATCACATCTTTCTCTTAAATGCAAAGAGCTTGATAATGAGACAAAAGGAACCTTACATCTCCTGCCTTTTCTGGGGAGAATATGAGATGAGAAGGTAATCCTTTTTCAAGAGCGTATTGCGCTACTGGAGAAGGCAACACTTTTCTTCCTCTATCTCTTCTCGCCGGAGGCTGTGTCACAATTCCTGCAACCTACATTTAATCTTGTTTCATTGTCATAAGGGATAACAACAGTGTCCATAAACATCACGAGAAAGTTAATCATCGAATCAAAATCAGGAATTTTTCAAATCTGAGTTCCAATATTCATAGTAAACAAGTGTATTATCACCTCGAAGGAAGAGTTTGGTGCAGCAGATGCGTCGAAAAGAGCTTCAAGCACTGTCACGGAAACCTCATTTGAAGAAATAATTTTGAATTTGTCAAAGAAACCCTAAACCCATAAGTTATGTATAGACTGAAATCTCTTACTTGAGGAGAGCCTAGGAAGATGAGAGGCTTCTTCTTCGGAGATGGAGCTACAGAAGAAAGACTTGCAGAAGCGTTGAAGCAGATGAAACGACGTAGCATTGGCGCCGAATTCATTATTATTTCAATGGTTTCGGAGCTTGCTTTCCTTTGGATTTTGGAAACCAGACGGAGAAGAAGATAAATGGCTTGTGATTACATTTTCGATTTAAACCCTTCCTAATCCAAGCTGAACCAAAAACTAATACTTTATAACCGAACCGAACCGAAATTTTTAATTCGATCTCGTCTTTTTCGGACCAATTATAAAAGTACATCTTTGAAGGTGTGAGAGTGTTTAAATTCTCTAGATTTACGCCACATCATCAGTCAAATACGAACTTCGTTTACATAATTTTTTTTTTGTCAACAGGAATATTATTTACGGGCCGCGATATCAATTACAAGTGGACCAGACCCAAAGACAGTAAAAATATCCGAGCAAGTTCGGTTTGACAGACACACCTCTTCGACACTACGTGGCAGCACGAGGAGGCAACACGTGTTGCTCATCTGAAGCACCGCCGGAAGACACGGACAAACGCGGAGGAGAGCGCAGCCATACCTCGCCGGACCGGTTCACTAACCATGCGGAAGACCACCTGCTGATCCAAACTTCCGGAAACCGCCAGCTTCACGCACCTGCATCAAAAGAAAACAGCTGCTGCATCTTGACAGAGACAACCGCCGCCATGGAGACGCCGTCGCCGTTTGGATCCAAAGGCCAAACAAAATCCACCAAAAGTGTATCCTCTAACACGGTGGCGCGAAGGCGATATTATTCCCGACTAAACGAAGATGCCGGAGAAGAGCAGAGCAAACCCAAGGAGAAGTTGGCGACAAGATAGAAGAGAAGCTGGATCGAGACGTAACAGCCGGAAACGTTCGGCGAAGTCCGATAAATCGGAAAAGACAGCAGCCATAGAAAGCATTAATCGACATGAGATCTAGAAGTAGATAGTATTGACTGAACTGTTATTTCCCAATCTGGGTTTGTGTGTGCCCATTATGTGTCCAACCAGTTCTGTCCATGTTGTAAATGAGTATGGACATGCAAAAAATAAGTGGTCTCTTGTCTTGTTGGGCTCACCACATAAGAGGCATATTTGAGTAAAACCCCATGCCCGCATACGATCCTCTGTAGATAACCGATCCTTGAAAGCTAGCCATGTAATGAAGGAGTATCATGGGACAACATGAGAAAACCATACAATCTTACTCCATTGTACATGCTCATACTTAGTGCGGATTAGATTTCATGTCTTGGTCGAAGAGAAAACCGGCCTAAAATCATCCTCACCATGACGCCAGAGCAGACGATCATCATGTGCGTCATCTACCGGTGGAGAAACAAAGTTTATTCGGGTTATCATCGCCCGTAGGTGATAACCACGACATCGACATATGTTCCACCTTCCATATGATGAGGCATCTGAAGGAATTTCTAGCAGTTCTAATCAGGATTAGCAACCCTAGTCTGAATTCCGAGCCTAGGATCTAAGGTTCATATAATTGAATCTATGGGATCTCAGATTTACCTGTTGATTTGCAGCGGAAGTATTAGCAGATAATCGAGATCACGAAGCGCCTCAAATACTGCGCCTCTACTGGTATCCACACGCACACAAACTGGACCGCAGGGATGCTAGTGCCTTACTGAGATCTAATCTCCAGAGAGGTTTCTTTCTATGTTCTGGTGGCTGTAAATTAGGTTAGAAATCAGTTTAGGTCGACCATATATCTTATATATGTCGACTTAAACCGTAACGGAATTAACCAACGATTAAACCGAATTAATCTGATTAATCCGCGAGTTGCATCGATCGATGCACTACTGCAACGATCGACACTGCCCCAGAATATTGATATCGAATGCATATCAAATATGCATTCACTGGATCATTACATTAATGATCAACCTCGTCTTTAACGCCCAGTTTTCTTAGGTGTGTGACCCTGTAGGATCATATAACACTAGCAATGAGTTCTCAGCTCATTGATCATAAGTGGCTTCTAGCAAAGCGTTATGACTACCCAGTGTTATGTGATTGTCTTATCTCGACTATACGACTTTCACTTAGAGCAAGTACAATAGATTTCAGGACATTCCCAACAATCTCCCACTTGTACTGGAATCATCTATTCCTTTAATCCCTTTGTAGCTATATCTCAATCTAGCATAAGGCAAGAACTGTGTCATCCTTATTAAGCCAGATCACGTTTATCGAATCCCGATTTGTACTGATAAAACAAACGACTGACAATCACCTCGTTTGAGCGCGGCCACGCATTTCCAGTATCAAATCTTCGATAGGCCCAGAGATATTTAACTCCTGTTATATAGGAGGTACAAATCCCATCTTGTTCCATCCATGTCTCTTTTATATTTCATGATACGCCTAATCAATTTCTTTATGATCACCAGTTACGGCTGACGTTTGACAAAGTCAAGACGAACCAATCCATATAAGAGAGGACATGATGACCTCAGGTCTAAGGACTACTCTCTTTAGTCGTAATGAGAAACTCTTATGACACTCATATAACATCTTGTAGAGTTCTCATTAACGGGTCAAGTCCGATCATGTGTTCTCTAACACATATCTATGTGATTGACTTTAATACACTTATTAAATGACTCCATAAAACATAGTCATCAGTCACCTCACATGCTAGTCTCACGTGGTTGTTAGTATCCCATTTTAACAACCTCGACCAGGGACCATTTATAATTTATATCATTTATTGCTTATAGGGTTTCATGATCAAGTCACATACTTGATGACCTATAAAATGTCATAAATTACTTTGGGACAATATATATTTAATTATTCACAATTAAATAACGCTGAAACAATTTCATTAATATAACATAACTAAATTATGTTTTTTCGAACATCAAGTCATAACTAAAAACCAAATATAACTCCCACTGAAAACAAGATCATATCTTAAGAAATCTAATGCCTACAGCAGAAGTGTGAAACTCATGCTTAGGCCTTGGGAGGGGCTTGGTCAGCGGTTCAGTTACGTTCTCATCAGTCGGGACTCTGCTGATCTTCACATCTCCTCTATTCACAATATCACGGATAAGGTGATATCGCCTTTCTATGTGTTTGGATTTCTGGTGTGATCTAGGTTCCTTAGCTTGCGCAATGGCTCCATTGTTGTCACAATACAAAGCCACTGGCTCAGAAATGCTAGGAATCACACCAAGTTCAGTGATGAACTTCTTGATCCAAACAGCCTCCTTTGCCGCTTCAGAAGCAGCGAGGTACTCAGCTTCAGTTGTGGAATCTGCTACAGTGTCCTGCTTGGAACTCTTCCAGCTGACTGCACCGCCATTCAGGCAGAAGATGTAACCAGATTGTGATCGGAAATCATCTTTGTCTGTCTGAAAACTTGCGTCTGTGTAACCACTTACTACCAGCTCATCACTTCCTCCATACACCAAGAATTTATCCTTAGTATTTCTGAAATACTTCAGAATATTCTTGACTGCTGTCCAGTGACTTTCACCTGGATCCGATTGGTATCTACTCGTCATGCTTAAAGCACAAGCAACATCTGGACGAGTACAGAGCATGGAATACATGATGGATCCCAACGCCGAGGCATAGGGAATCCGACTCATGCGATCTCGCTCAGCAGGTGTCTCAGGACACTGCTTCTTGCTGAGACTTATGCCATAAGACATTGGTATGAAGCCCTTTTTGGAATCTTGCATTCTGAACCTGTGTAAGACTTTATCGATATAAGTGTCTTGACACAGTCCAATCAACTTGTTTAATCTATCTCTATAGATTCTTATTCCAAGAATATACGCGGCTTCTCCCATGTCTTTCATTGAAAAACAACTTCCGAGCCAAGTCTTAACAGACTGTAACAACGGAACGTCATTTCCGAGAAGAAGTATGTCATCTACATACAACACGAGAAATGCAACTGCGCTCCCACTAGTCTTCTTGTAAACACATGGTTCTTCTTCGCTTCTGATGAAATCAAACTTTTTGACTGCTTCATCAAAACGAAGATTCCAACTTCGAGATGCTTGCTTCAATCCATAAATGGATCGATGAAGTTTGCATACTCTCCTAGCTGCATTTGGATCGATGAAACCTTCGGGTTGTGTCATGTACACATCCTCTTCCAGAATTCCATTAAGGAAAGCTGTTTTCACGTCCATCTGCCAGATCTCATAATCATAATGAGCAGCTGTTGCTAGGAGAATCCAAATGGATTTAAGCATAGCGACATGTGAATAGGTTTCTTCATAGTCAATACCATGAATTTGTTTGAAACCTTTTGCCACTAGCCTTGCTTTATATATCTGAATATTTCCATCCACATCAATTTTCTTCTTGAAAATCCATTTACACTCAATGGGTCTTGCACCATCGGGTAAATCAACCAAAGTCCATACTTGGTTCTGTGACATGGATCCCATTTCGGATTCAGCGGCTTTCAGCCACTTTTCGGAGTCAGGGCTCATCATTGCTTCTTCAAAGTTCGCTGGCTCGTCACTGTCAATGATCAACAAATCATGACAATTGGTTACGAGAAATCCATATCTCTCGGGTTCGTGACGGATCCTTTCGGATCGGCGAATTTCAGGCTCCACAGGCGCCGTCTCTACAACTCTTTGTAGATCCAACTGTTGCTCTTCCTCTACGGGTTGAGCATTTTCCTGCGGTTCTCGAACTTCTTCGAGTTGTACTTTACTCCCACTGTTTTTCTTGGAAAGAAATTCTCTCTCAAGAAAGACGCAGTTCCGAGCAACAAACACTTTGTTCTCGGATTGGTTGTAAAAGTAGTATGCCTTGGTTTCCTTAGGATAACCAACGAAGTAGCATTTATCAGATTTGGGCTCGAGCTTATCTGTAATTAATCTCTTAACATAAGCTTCACAACCCCAAATCTTCAGGAAAGACACATTCGGAACATTTCCAGTCCACATCTCATGTGGTGTCTTTGCAACTGATTTTGACGGAACCCTATTAAGTGTAAACGCAGACGTTTCTAGAGCGTATCCCCAAAAGGATAATGGAAGAGTTGAGAGACTTATCATTGATCGAACCATATCTAATAAAGTCTGATTCCTCCTCTCAGACACGCCATTCCATTGTGGTGTTCCAGGAGGAGTGAGTTGTGAAACAATTCCACAATCTCTCAAATGATCACTGAATTCTTGGCTTAAGTATTCTCCTCCACGATCTGATCGAAGAGCCTTAATACTTTTGCCAAGTTGATTATGTACTTCATTTTGGAACTCTTTGAACTTTTCAAAGGATTCCGACTTGTGTCTCATTAAATAGACATAGCCATACCTGCTGAAATCATCAGTGAAGGTAATGAAGTATCGAAAATTTCCTCTGGCACTTGTGCTCATTGGGCTGCATACATCTGTATGTATAAGGCCCAATAGGTCACTGGCCCTTTCATTTTGTTTGTTGAAAGGGGCCTTCGCCATTTTGCCAGTAAACAAGATTCACATTTCTCACATGATTCATAATCAAATGAGCCCAAAAGCCCATCACTATGGAGCTTTTGAATCCGTTTCTCGTTTATGTGGCCCAAACGACAATGCCATAGAAAAGTATGATTCGTGTCATTTGATTTGAATCTCTTAGTGTTAATGTTATAGATTGGTGTGCTTTGGTTTAAAACATAAAGCCCATTCTCTAATGGGCTGCTACCATAAAATATATCATTGTAATCAAAAGAACAACATTTATTCTTTATTGAAAACTGATATCCTTCCACATCCAAAATAGGAATAGAAATAATATTTCTGCTTATCGCAGGTACATAGTAGCAATTATTAAGTTTTAACACCAAACCAGAAGGTAAAGACAAGTTATATGTTCCTACGGCTAATGCATCAACTCTTGCTTCATTTCCCACGCGCAGGTCCACTTGTCCCTTTTCCAACGTCCTACTGTTGCTTAGGCCCTGCATATTTGTACAAATATGAGCACCACAGCCGGTATCCAATACCCAAGAAGTAGAACCAGAAGTAGTAACATTTACTTCTATAACATAAATACCTGAAGATGAAGTCTCGAAAGTCTTCTTCTTCTTCTTCTTCTCTTCCAAGAATTTGTTGCAATTTCTCTTCCAATGCCCAGGCTCTTTACAGTAATGGCACTTATCAGTCTCAGATGGGCCCGACTTGGGCTTCGGGGCTGGCGCATGCGTGTCCTGGTTCTCAACCTGGACTGCCTTGCCCTTTCCCTTGCCTTTGCCAAGTTTCTTAAACTTCTTACCCCCTTGTACCATAAGTACATTAGGAGTGTCCTTCTTGATATTAGGCTCAGCTGTCTTGAGCATGCCATGCAGTTCAGTCAACGTCTTCGTCAAGTTGTTCATGTTATAGTTCATAACAAACTGATCATAACTTGACGGCAGTGACTGCAGAATGATGTCAGTAGCCAACTCTTGGCTAATGGGACAATCCAGTCTTCCCAGGTTATCAATATAACCCATCATCTTAATGACATGAGGACTGACCGGACTGTCCTTTGGTAGCTTGCATTCAATGAGAGATTTAACCGTCTGGTATCTCTCAGTTCGTGCTTGCTCCTGAAACATGCTTTTCAGGCTAGTAATCATCTCCACTGGCGACTCCACGTTCTCGTATTGCTTCTGCAAGTCCGAGTTCATGGTAGCCAACATGAGACAATTCACATCGACCACATCATTGGAAAGCTTATCCCAAGCACTCCTTTCTGCATGTGCAGCATTGGCTCTCGGTTTTTCAGGGAGAACAGTTTCCAGGACATAGTCCCTTTTCTCCTGCTTGAGAACAATTCTCAAGTTCCGATACCATTCGAGAAAATTCGATCCATTTAACTTGTCCTTCTCAAGGACGGATCGCAGGGAGAAAGAGTTATTATGAGTGTTAGTCATAGCTGAGAACAAAGAAAGGAAAAGGTTTAGTTATGATGTTCAAGAAATGAGAAATCTTAACTTTTAAGAAAACTCGCATTATATTCAAAACAATGTTTCCTTAGATGAATATAATGATCCAAGACCCATACTTCACTAAACTTGAGTGAGCCACTAGCTATCATCCAAATTTAGCTATCTAGGTAAGCAACAACTTTGCTAGTTATATCCAATATAACTCTTGGTTGTGGATCGACATGTCATGTACAATCCACCTGATGTCTCTGGGCCCAAAACGATTTTGATAGCCCAGTCAAGCAAACCAATCTCTTCAGTCATGTAATTGTTGATGCCTTGCACTGCAAGCCCATTAACACGATTACTTCCTGCCTTACTCATGTAATTGTTGATACCTTGCACTGCAAGCCTATCGTACAATGAAATGAGTCTTGACAGTTGACAAGATTGGAAAGACATCAAGTATCACTTGATATTTGGTTGAGGAACGGAACCATTTAAAACGTTCAGTTTTATTATGTTTTAATTCTTATAATTAATTGATTTGTCTTGCTTCGGTTCTGTGATTTCAGGTTCAATAACCCAATCATCAAACCTGATGTCGACCGACACTACTATAGTGTCGATCGATGCAGGATAACCAAAAGCAATTCGCGATAACCGATCAATCCAATTGATCCGGTTTTGAATACCGGTCAGCGTCGATCGATACTATGTTAGCATCGGTCGATGCCAACCTAATCAAACCAATTGCAATTAAACCATTCACAGTGTTCAACCATCTTTAACCAAGCTCGATAACCGGTCCAATCCAATTGAACCGATTCATCAATCTCGCGAGGTTTGGGTCGACCGACACAACATTTGTATCGATCGACACTAGGCAAAAACTGAGTTTTATTCGGGTTTTCACCCTGTGTCGATCGATGCCGGATTGGCAACGATCGACACCATGCGAAAAACCCTATATTTTATTCGGGTTTTCGCCCTGTGTCGATCGATGCCGGATTGGCATCGATCGACACCATGCGAAAAGACCCTAGATCGTTTTCAAACAGAACCCTAAACTAGGTTTTCATGAAAACGAATTTTAGCAAGTTTGTATCAACCATACACAGATTCAGATTCAACTAATCTAATCAACATGCTACAGATTCAATGGAACCCTAAAGCTCTGATACCACTGAAGGAATTTCTAGCAGTTCTAATCAGGATTAGCAACCCTAGTCTGAATTCCGAGCCTAGGATCTAAGGTTCATATAATTGAATCTATGGGATCTTAGATTTACCTGTTGATTTGCAGCGGAAGTATTAGCAGATAATCGAGATCACGAAGCGCCTCAAATGCTGCGCCTCTACTGGTATCCACACGCACACAAACTGGACCGCAGGGATGCTAGTGCCTTACTGAGATCTAATCTCCAGAGAGGTTTCTTTCTATGTTCTGGTGGCTGTAAATTAGGTTAGAAATCAGTTTAGGTCGACCATATATCTTATATATGTCGACTTAAACCGTAACGGAATTAACCAACGATTAAACCGAATTAATCTGATTAATCCGCGAGTTGCATCGATCGATGCACTACTGCAACGGTCGACACTGCCCCAGAATATTGATATCGAATGCATATCAAATATGCATTCACTGGATCATTACATTAATGATCAACCTCGTCTTTAACGCCCAGTTTGCTTAGGTGTGTGACCCTGTAGGATCATATAACACTAGCAATGAGTTCTCAGCTCATTGATCATAAGTGGCTTCTAGCAAAGCGTTATGACTACCCAGTGTTATGTGATTGTCTTATCTCGACTATACGACTTTCACTTAGAGCAAGTACAATAGATTTCAGGACATTCCCAACAGCATCTGCGACCGTTGCATAGCGAGGTATCCCAAGGACCGAGTGCCTCATCCCCTGCAATGTCAATCAACTTTCCCATATCAGTCCAATTATCAAACCAAAACAAGGTTGATTTACCGTTTCCAAGTTCAGTTCGAATAAAGTTTGCGGCTTGATCTCGCAACTTTAGGAGTTTACGACAAATCCATGACCCCCGATCATTTACATCCCAGAAACAGCGTGAGCGGAGTAGGTAAGTGCGTGTCCAGGCAACCCATAGAGATCCCTAGTTCGTTAGCAAGCGCCAGATCAAGCTGAGAGAGAATACCCGAGAAGAGTCATGAAGTCGTCTAATACCCAAGCCACCCTCTGTTTTTGGTCTACATAGTTCCTCCCATGAAACTTTCAATTTACTCGTTTTGTTTGGGAAACCAGACCATAGGAAAGCGCTGCACATACCTTCAATTGTTTCAATGCAGCGTTTTGGAAGTCGAAACACTGAGCACCAGAAATTTGTAATGCTTCCTATGATCGACTTTATTAGCTGTAAACGTCCTGTGTACGACAATGCTCGGCTAGACCATGAGAGTAGCCGAGTTCTTATTTTGTCAATAAGTGGTTCATAATCAGCTCTTGATAGTGATTTTGTCGTGAGAGGCAGTCTTAAATAGCGAACCATAAGCGTATCTATGGAAATACCAACCTGCTGTACTTCTGTTTTAATGTTCGAAGTTATTTTTCCAACCATGAATATTGATGATTTTGCCGGATTAATGCACATACATGATAGCCTCTCAAAAACGCCTAAGATACCAAAGATTCCATGTAGTAATGTGGGTGAACCATCAATGAAGACCATAACATCATCAGCAAATCTTAGATGCGTGATATTTACCTCTCGACAATTAGGATGATACCCAATCTGACCCGTCACTGCTGCACGATTAAGAAGTCTAGAAAGGACGTTGATACCAATGACAAAGAGATATGGGGATAAGGCGCACCCTTGTCGTAGTCCGCGTTCACTTGGGAAAAATCCTTCAAGTTCAACATTGACCGACACTGAGAACGCAGCTGTGGAGAGGCAGACATGTATTCAATGGATAAACTGCTCGGGAATGTTCATCGCTGGTAGTCTCCGTGATGAAGGTCTATCGAACACTGTCAAAAGCTTTCGAAATGTCTAGCTTTAGGATAGTTATAGGTGTAATGTTGTCTTTATGATAGTCCTTCACAAGCTCGGTGGCTAGCAGAACATTCTCTAATACTAATCTCCCCTTGAAAAAAGCACATTGGTTAGGTTCGATCAATTCAGGAAGGAAGACCTTTATGCGGTTTGCAAGCACTTTGGAGATTACTTTGTATAGAATATTGCAACATGATATAGGCCGATAATCCTTCATTTTCTCTGCATCATCTTTCTTCAGGATCAGAGTGAGTATCGTCGCATTGACCCCTCTAGGTAAGAAACCATATAAGAAGAAAGACTGCACAACCGCCGTAAAGTCCTTATGAATGATATTCCAAGCAGCCTTATAGAATTACATGGGAAATCCATCTGGGCCTGGGTCTTTGTTCGAAGGCAAAGCAAAGAGAACATTCTTGATCTCTGCTTCCATGATCGGTCTTACCAATAATTTGAGGTGCAACGATAATCCATAAGATCCATCAGCTCTGGCAGAATATCTTGTCTCGGTTCAGCTGAATTATACCTTAGAAACTGCGCAAAATAAGTTGTTGCCGTCCTTTTTATGTCCTTTGGATCCGTTAGAATCTCCCATGTTTCCAAGACCAGCCTTCGAATATAATTAAATGCTTGCATGCTCTGATTTGTTTTGTAGAAGAAAAGTGTATTTTGGTCTCCATATTTCATCCAGGTGATCTAAGATTTTTGGCTATAGAAACGCTCTTCTATACTCACCCAATAGTTCCAGTGTAAAAGAGCCTCAGACACTTCTTCTAACGAAGAAGATGTGGGATTATCCATAGCCTGTTTTTGCTTATCGCACAAGTCATCAAAAGCCTCCTTTGACCTCTTTGAGATATCACTAAACTTATTCTTATTAAATAATCTCATGACCGGCTTAAGAAGTTTGAGTTTACGATGAAAGAGGTAGAGTGCAGAGCGTGAATGATAAAGAGCTTCAGTGTTGCGCCAAACACTCAATACAGCTTCCTGAAACTCTGGGTAATCAGACAAGTAGTTGAAAACTTGAACGGGCATTTGTTTCCCAGAATTGGAGAATCTAAACGGACCCAGCTGCAAGCATGATCAGATATACCCGAAGGTTCGAAACTTGCATAGGCTTGAGGAAATTTATTTAACCATGTGTCGTTCACTAGCACACGGTCAAGCTTCTTAGCTATAGGATTATCTGGTTGGCTATTGGTCCAAGTGAATGTCGGCCCGATTGAGACAAGGTCAGTGAGGTTGCAAGAAGTAACAGTATTTTGAAAAGCGTGCATACCACCTTTTGAGTGCGTATTTGCGCCTAAAAAGTTCTCTGATGACGAAAGAGTTTCGTTGAAGTCCCCCATAACAATCCAAGGAGTACCTGATTAACCAAATTGCACATAATTATGAACCATATCTGACCAAACATTTGCACGATCAGCTTGAATATTCGATGCATAAGAACTGTTCTCCAGTAACCGTAGTAACCCAAATGGTGATTATTTGAGTGCTTTTAAAGAGTGGTACAATTGTCACATTATCATCTTAGCACAACCAAATCTTACCAAGCGAGTGGTGATCATAATTGGTGAGACAATGCCATCCAGGAAGAGATTTTTTAATAATTGCCTCGTGGTTACCTTCTTGGACACGCGTTTCAATTAGGCAGCCTAGAGACGGTTTTGCAGTATTTATCCAAGAACGAAGAGCATTGTGTTTGCGCTTTTTGTTGAAGCCTCGAGTATTCCACGCAAAAAGGGATATCATCATTTAGTGCCTCCGCACGGAGACTTGTTTTTGTTGGTTTGGTTTGCAGCCCTTGTTCTGAACTGATTTCGACTGCTGTCCAGCCTGCTACTTAGCTTTACTTCTGCTCCTTCCTCGACATGCAGCTTTGGCCGGGGATTGTAGTGTTTGTGCCCTTTAAACCTATACACTTTGTTAGTTATTTCTCGAGGTTAACCACGACCAGTAGTCGTGCAACATCCAGGCGTGTGCATCTTTCTGTGTTTGAATGGATTTTTGATGTTTTCCCGACGATGTCTCCCAAAAAGGTTAAACCCTTATCCAAAAATAGATGGCCTGGGACTCCATGAAGATCGACCCACAATGATATGGACGTTAGATCAGGCTTCAATGACGTTGTGTCTGGACTCCACTCTTGCACCACAAGCGGTATATCCGCACTGAGCCAAAAAATGACGACGAAGAACACGAGTTCGTACCTGGCTGGTCTCTATTTTGAACAAAAGCGTTTTTGGTCTACTGGGCATCGATCTTGATCGGGTTCTCTTTAGTGGACCAAAACCGGTTCACTGTTGGGTGAAATTTGGCGATATGAGGAGCTTCTCCTATGAAATGTCCCACAATATACAGAGACCATAGGGGTTGAGCATCAGCCAAAATTTCAATAGGGATCTTGACCGTAGCGGTTCCATCTTTCAATTCAAACAACGGTACGATATGAGCGATTGCTGTTGTTGGAATTGTGTCCAGTAATCTCGGTATTGTTTCTAGAAAGTAAGAGTATGTCAATGATCAGACATAAGTCATATAATACTGGGGGTCATGATGGCTTGCTAGAGTCCGCTCATGATCTATAAGTCTTGGACTTATTGCCTTTATTATATGATCCCATATGGGTCACACGCCTAAGCTAACAGGAAAATGTGTAGGAACGGTTTAGCAGAAGTACGGTAAAAGTGCTAGGCATTTACTGTACTTAGAGAGAATAAAACGGTTTAGGCACTGTGTGTCGATCGACACACAAGGTGTGTCGGTCGACACAGTGCGCGAATACCGTAGAGTTAATTGGTGTTTGGGCAAATTGCCCAAACGGAACCGGACAAGTTTTATAAGGTAAAACTCGAGTTTCTGGACAATTAACCCTAGCCCCAGCCGAAAACTCTCTCTCTCTTTTGCGCCGAGCTCCTTGTGGTCTAACAGCTGTTTCCTGTGATCGCGTGTGTGAACCTTTGGAGGATTCATCCCTCGGTGTTTCTCTGATCTCAGACATACCATCAATTTCCGCTGCAAACAGGTATAAGGTGAGATCATCATTTGTTTCTATTCTGAGAAGAACCTAGATCCGCATGTTTAGGTTGATATGAATCTAAGAATTGAATCAGGATCAACTAAACAATCCTTCAGTGGTATCAGAGCCAATGGTTCTGGTTTTTCTTGTTTAGATTCAATGTTTAGGATTGTTTTCTTGTTTAAAAGTGTTTTGAATCAACTACTGATAAGAGAAACTACTTAAGTAACAAGAATTGAAACCTAAACACACATAAAATTGCAGAAACCAAGCTATATGATTTGGTAGAATGCGATTTCAAGAGGTCTGTATCGACTGCGATCGCATGGATCGATCGATACGATCGCATGGATCGGTCGATACAGCCTATCGGCTAACCCTGTTAACGCGTGAAAGCATCGATCGATGCAGGATCGATGCAGGTTCGATATTGGTGCATCGACCGATGCGGTTGGTGCACATCGATCGACACGGTTAGGGTTTCGGCTCGGTTCAGTGCATGCGTGAGAGCATCGATCGATACAGGATCGATGCACGATCGATGCAGGATCGATACTGAGAGCATCGACCGATGTGGTTGATGGATTGATCGACACGGTTGGTTCATCGATCGACATGGTTGGTTTAAGGCTCGGTTTAATTTTGATTAAAATTAATTCGTCCTGGTTTAATAAACAGATTTAATAATTTTATTAAGTCTGGTTAAACCGGGACAAGAAATCCAATGTCGAAAGAATTATTGGATTTAGTGCCTAAACCAGGATTTTCTAATTTGATTTGGTTGGACCAAATAAATTGAGAAAATCCGGTTTAGTAAATAACCGGTTGACAATTGTGGTCATCGTAGTAATTAAAATTTGGTTAGACCAATTTTAATGAACCAGACCGGTTATGTCATTTAATTGGACAATTGGGTCATGTCTTGGACATGGACCAATTCTTGGGCCTCGGGCCAAGAAGTTAAAACAATTGGGCCAATTATTTGAGTCTTTCTTCAGATTAATTTAAAATTTATTTTATAAAGAATATAAATCGATTTTAAATTAAAGTTTCCGATATTTTGAAATTAGAAAGTTTCTTATTTTATAGAAGTTTCTAGATTTGCATGATTCGGATTTTAAGAAATTTCTAAAGTTAGAAAGTTTCCGTTTTTAGAAAGTTTCCAATTTTAGAAAGTTTCCAAAAATAGTAGGTTTCCAAAATGGAAAGTTTCCCGAAATAGTAATCTTCTATTTTGGGAATGAATTTTTTAAATAAACCTACGAACCTCAAATAATATCAAGCGTTGGATGTCTTGTCCATTCTATGTCAGCTGTCGAAGCCCATTCAATTGTATTCATGGCCTTATAGTGTGAGGGTGTCTGCTTTTGCGTGGATAAGACGGTTTGTGATTCATAAATGTCATTGGGAGTCCCAGACATTAATGATTACATGACTGTATAGTCTGGTTTTCTTGACTGGGCCATCGGGAGTCCCGGGCCTTGAGACATCAGAGTGGATTGGGCCTCGGGCCCAGATTCACAACCAAGAGTTATATCACGGATATAATTAGCCGATATAGGGCTTACCGATATAAGCTAAGGTTTGGTGACGGCCAGTGGCCCACTTTAATCTTAGTTATATGTGGATCTTGGAATCATTATATTCTATTGAGGGTAACTTATGTTATTGAATATAATGCGTGATTAATCATATTAAATTTAATACGAGATTAATCATATTGAACATTTTAACTAATAACCTTTTTATCTATATATTTCAGCTATGACTACTACAAGCACACAAAACACATTCTCGATCCGATCTGTTCTCGAAAAGGAGAAGCTGACTGGAACGAACTTCCTGACGTGGTCAAGGAACTTGAGGCTAGTCCTCAAGCAGGAGAAGAAGGATTATGTCCTTCGTGATCCTCTCCCCGAGAGGCCTCCTGCCAATGCCGCCAGGACTCTGCATAATGCTTGGGAAAAGCATTCGTCAGATGAAAATGATGCCTATTGCCTGATGTTGGTGACAATGACTCCTGAGCTGCAAAAACAGTTCGAGAGTGTATTGTCACCTATCGAGATAATGGCAAGCCTGAAATCGCTTTTTCAGGAGCAGGCTAGGACTGAGAGGTTTCAAACTGTTAAGAACCTCTTGGACTGCAAGTTGGCTGCGAATGCGGCAGTGAGTCCTCATGTCTTGAAGATGATGGGTTATCTCGATCATCTTCAGAAACTCGACTGCCCAATCAGCCAGGAACTTGCCTGCGACATCATTCTGCAGTCATTACCTGCAAGCTATGATCAGTTCATTCTGAACTTTAACATGCATGGCTTGAGTAAGACATTGCCTGAGCTTCACGGAATGCTCAAGACTGCGGAGCCCAATTTGAGAAAAACCGCCAAGGACCCCAATGTGCTTATGGTGCAGAAGGGCAAGGGGTTTAAGAAATCCTCTGCTAAGGATAAGGGAAAGGCCAAGGCTGTCCAAGTCGCGGACAAGGACACGCCAAAGCCCAAGCCCAAGTCCAAGGCTGGGCCAACTGACATATGCAGGTTCTGTAAAGAACCAGGGCATTGGAGGAGAGAATGTAAGAAATTCCAGGAAGGTCTAAAGGAATTGAAGAAGAAGACTTATGAGACTTCTTCAACAGGTATTTTTGTTATAGAAGTTAATACAACTACTTCTGATAATACCTCATGGGTTATGGATACTGGTTGTGGGGCTCATATTTGTACTAATATGCAGGCACTCAGCAACAGTAGAAGGCTGAAGCAAGGACAAGTGGAGCTACGAGTTGGGAATGGAGCGAAAGTTCCAGCGCTAGCTGTAGGCACTTACTTGTTGTCTTTACCTTCGGGATTGATTTTAGAACTCAATAATTGTTATTTTGTACCTGCTATAAGCAGAAATATTATTTCAATTTCTTTGTTGGATTTGGAAGGTTATGATTTTTCAGTTAAGAATAAATTATGTTCCTTCAATCGCAACAATTTGTTCTATGGTTCTGCCCCTCTTATGAATGGGCTTTACATACTCGATCAATCCGCGCCAATTTATAACATTAATACCAAACGGTTCAAACCTAATGAGGAGAACCGAACGTTTCTATGGCATTGTCGTTTAGGGCACATCAGCGAGAAACGCATCAAGAGGCTCCATTCGAATGGACTTCTTGGCTCATTTGACTTTGAGTCATGTGAGAAATGCGAATCCTGCATGATGGGCAAAATGACACGGGCCCCCTTTAATAAACCTAACGAGAGGGCCAGTGACGTATTGGGCCTGATACACACTGATGTGTGTGGCCCAATGTCCACAAATGCAAGAGGAAACTATCAGTACTTCATTACCTTTACTGATGATTTCAGTAGGTATGGATATGTTTATTTGATGAAACATAAGTCTGAATCTTTTGAGAAGTTCAGAGAATTCCAAAATGAAGTACAGAACCAACTTGGCAAAAGCATTAAGGCTCTTCGGTCCGACCGAGGAGGAGAATACTTAAGCCAAGAATTCAGTGATCATCTGAGAGAGTGTGGGATCGTATCCCAACTCACTCCTCCTGGAACACCTCAATGGAATGGTGTGTCTGAGAGGAGAAATCGAACCTTATTGGATATGGTTCGATCTATGATGAGTCACACAGACCTTCCAATATCCCTTTGGGGATATGCTCTGCTAACAGCAGTGTTCACTCTAAATAGAGCGCCATCGAAAGCAGTAGCAAAGACACCATATGAGTTATGGACTGGAGAAGCTCCAGTGCTGTCTTATCTCAGAATTTGGGGTTGTGAAGCTTATGTCAAGAGATTGATCTCAGACAAGCTTACACCAAAATCTGACAAATGCTACTTCATTGGTTATCCACGGGAAACCAAGGCTTATTACTTCTATCTACGTTCCGAGAACAAGATCTTTGTTGCCCGGGATTGTAACTTTCTTGAGAGGGAGTTTCTCTCTAAGAAAGACAGTGGGAGTAAGGTACTGCTTGAAGAAATTCAAGATGAACAGGATACTGCTCAACCTAATGAGGAAGAGCAGCAGGAGGACCTACAAGAAATTGTAGAGCCTGAACCTGTAGTACCTGAAGTTCGAAGATCCGGGAGGATCCGTCACGAACCCGAGAGATATCAAGGATTCCTCGTGACTGACTGTCATGATCTTTTGATCATTGATGGTGATGAACCATCGAACTTCAATCAAGCCATGATGGGCCCAGATTCCTCTAAGTGGCGCAAGGCCACTGATTCCGAAATGGACTCCATGTCGGTCAACCAAGTGTTTTCATTGGTTGACTTACCCGCTGGTGTAAAAGCCATCGAATGCAAATGGATCTTCAAGAAGAAGATTGACGTGGATGGAAATGTCCAGGCGTGTGCATCTTTCTGTGTTTGAATGGATTTTTGATGTTTTCCCGACGATGTCTCCCAAAAAGGTTAAACCCTTATCCAAAAATAGATGGCCTGGGACTCCATGAAGATCGACCCACAATGATATGGACGTTAGATCAGGCTTCAATGACGTTGTGTCTGGACTCCACTCTTGCACCACAAGCGGTATATCCGCACTGAGCCAAAAAATGACGACGAAGAACACGAGTTCGTACCTGGCTGGTCTCTATTTTGAACAAAAGCGTTTTTGGTCTACTGGGCATCGATCTTGATCGGGTTCTCTTTAGTGGACCAAAACCGGTTCACTGTTGGGTGAAATTTGGCGATATGAGGAGCTTCTCCTATGAAATGTCCCACAATATACAGAGACCATAGGGGTTGAGCATCAGCCAAAATTTCAATAGGGATCTTGACCGTAGCGGTTCCATCTTTCAATTCAAACAACGGTACGATATGAGCGATTGCTGTTGTTGGAATTGTGTCCAGTAATCTCGGTATTGTTTCTAGAAAGTAAGAGTATGTCAATGATCAGACATAAGTCATATAATACTGGGGGTCATGATGGCTTGCTAGAGTCCGCTCATGATCTATAAGTCTTGGACTTATTGCCTTTATTATATGATCCCATATGGGTCACACGCCTAAGCTAACAGGAAAATGTGTAGGAACGGTTTAGCAGAAGTACGGTAAAAGTGCTAGGCATTTACTGTACTTAGAGAGAATAAAACGGTTTAGGCACTGTGTGTCGATCGACACACAAGGTGTGTCGGTCGACACAGTGCGCGAATACCGTAGAGTTAATTGGTGTTTGGGCAAATTGCCCAAACGGAACCGGACAAGTTTTATAAGGTAAAACTCGAGTTTCTGGACAATTAACCCTAGCCCCAGCCGAAAACTCTCTCTCTCTTTTGCGCCGAGCTCCTTGTGGTCTAACAGCTGTTTCCTGTGATCGCGTGTGTGAACCTTTGGAGGATTCATCCCTCGGTGTTTCTCTGATCTCAGACATACCATCAATTTCCGCTGCAAACATGTATAAGGTGAGATCATCATTTGTTTCTATTCTGAGAAGAACCTAGATCCGCATGTTTAGGTTGATATGAATCTAAGAATTGAATCAGGATCAACTAAACAATCCTTCAGTGGTATCAGAGCCAATGGTTCTGGTTTTTCTTGTTTAGATTCAATGTTTAGGATTGTTTTCTTGTTTAAAAGTGTTTTGAATCAACTACTGATAAGAGAAACTACTTAAGTAACAAGAATTGAAACCTAAACACACATAAAATTGCAGAAACCAAGCTATATGATTTGGTAGAATGCGATTTCAAGAGGTCTGTATCGACTGCGATCGCATGGATCGATCGATACGATCGCATGGATCGGTCGATACAGCCTATCGGCTAACCCTGTTAACGCGTGAAAGCATCGATCGATGCAGGATCGATGCAGGTTCGATATTGGTGCATCGACCGATGCGGTTGGTGCACATCGATCGACACGGTTAGGGTTTCGGCTCGGTTCAGTGCATGCGTGAGAGCATCGATCGATACAGGATCGATGCACGATCGATGCAGGATCGATACTGAGAGCATCGACCGATGTGGTTGATGGATTGATCGACACGGTTGGTTCATCGATCGACATGGTTGGTTTAAGGCTCGGTTTAATTTTGATTAAAATTAATTCGTCCTGGTTTAATAAACAGATTTAATAATTTTATTAAGTCTGGTTAAACCGGGACAAGAAATCCAATGTCGAAAGAATTATTGGATTTAGTGCCTAAACCAGGATTTTCTAATTTGATTTGGTTGGACCAAATAAATTGAGAAAATCCGGTTTAGTAAATAACCGGTTGACAATTGTGGTCATCGTAGTAATTAAAATTTGGTTAGACCAATTTTAATGAACCAGACCGGTTATGTCATTTAATTGGACAATTGGGTCATGTCTTGGACATGGACCAATTCTTGGGCCTCGGGCCAAGAAGTTAAAACAATTGGGCCAATTATTTGAGTCTTTCTTCAGATTAATTTAAAATTTATTTTATAAAGAATATAAATCGATTTTAAATTAAAGTTTCCGATATTTTGAAATTAGAAAGTTTCTTATTTTATAGAAGTTTCTAGATTTGCATGATTCGGATTTTAAGAAATTTCTAAAGTTAGAAAGTTTCCGTTTTTAGAAAGTTTCCAATTTTAGAAAGTTTCCAAAAATAGTAGGTTTCCAAAATGGAAAGTTTCCCGAAATAGTAATCTTCTATTTTGGGAATGAATTTTTTAAATAAACCTACGAACCTCAAATAATATCAAGCGTTGGATGTCTTGTCCATTCTATGTCAGCTGTCGAAGCCCATTCAATTGTATTCATGGCCTTATAGTGTGAGGGTGTCTGCTTTTGCGTGGATAAGACGGTTTGTGATTCATAAATGTCATTGGGAGTCCCAGACATTAATGATTACATGACTGTATAGTCTGGTTTTCTTGACTGGGCCATCGGGAGTCCCGGGCCTTGAGACATCAGAGTGGATTGGGCCTCGGGCCCAGATTCACAACCAAGAGTTATATCACGGATATAATTAGCCGATATAGGGCTTACCGATATAAGCTAAGGTTTGGTGACGGCCAGTGGCCCACTTTAATCTTAGTTATATGTGGATCTTGGAATCATTATATTCTATTGAGGGTAACTTATGTTATTGAATATAATGCGTGATTAATCATATTAAATTTAATACGAGATTAATCATATTGAACATTTTAACTAATAACCTTTTTATCTATATATTTCAGCTATGACTACTACAAGCACACAAAACACATTCTCGATCCGATCTGTTCTCGAAAAGGAGAAGCTGACTGGAACGAACTTCCTGACGTGGTCAAGGAACTTGAGGCTAGTCCTCAAGCAGGAGAAGAAGGATTATGTCCTTCGTGATCCTCTCCCCGAGAGGCCTCCTGCCAATGCCGCCAGGACTCTGCATAATGCTTGGGAAAAGCATTCGTCAGATGAAAATGATGCCTATTGCCTGATGTTGGTGACAATGACTCCTGAGCTGCAAAAACAGTTCGAGAGTGTATTGTCACCTATCGAGATAATGGCAAGCCTGAAATCGCTTTTTCAGGAGCAGGCTAGGACTGAGAGGTTTCAAACTGTTAAGAACCTCTTGGACTGCAAGTTGGCTGCGAATGCGGCAGTGAGTCCTCATGTCTTGAAGATGATGGGTTATCTCGATCATCTTCAGAAACTCGACTGCCCAATCAGCCAGGAACTTGCCTGCGACATCATTCTGCAGTCATTACCTGCAAGCTATGATCAGTTCATTCTGAACTTTAACATGCATGGCTTGAGTAAGACATTGCCTGAGCTTCACGGAATGCTCAAGACTGCGGAGCCCAATTTGAGAAAAACCGCCAAGGACCCCAATGTGCTTATGGTGCAGAAGGGCAAGGGGTTTAAGAAATCCTCTGCTAAGGATAAGGGAAAGGCCAAGGCTGTCCAAGTCGCGGACAAGGACACGCCAAAGCCCAAGCCCAAGTCCAAGGCTGGGCCAACTGACATATGCAGGTTCTGTAAAGAACCAGGGCATTGGAGGAGAGAATGTAAGAAATTCCAGGAAGGTCTAAAGGAATTGAAGAAGAAGACTTATGAGACTTCTTCAACAGGTATTTTTGTTATAGAAGTTAATACAACTACTTCTGATAATACCTCATGGGTTATGGATACTGGTTGTGGGGCTCATATTTGTACTAATATGCAGGCACTCAGCAACAGTAGAAGGCTGAAGCAAGGACAAGTGGAGCTACGAGTTGGGAATGGAGCGAAAGTTCCAGCGCTAGCTGTAGGCACTTACTTGTTGTCTTTACCTTCGGGATTGATTTTAGAACTCAATAATTGTTATTTTGTACCTGCTATAAGCAGAAATATTATTTCAATTTCTTTGTTGGATTTGGAAGGTTATGATTTTTCAGTTAAGAATAAATTATGTTCCTTCAATCGCAACAATTTGTTCTATGGTTCTGCCCCTCTTATGAATGGGCTTTACATACTCGATCAATCCGCGCCAATTTATAACATTAATACCAAACGGTTCAAACCTAATGAGGAGAACCGAACGTTTCTATGGCATTGTCGTTTAGGGCACATCAGCGAGAAACGCATCAAGAGGCTCCATTCGAATGGACTTCTTGGCTCATTTGACTTTGAGTCATGTGAGAAATGCGAATCCTGCATGATGGGCAAAATGACACGGGCCCCCTTTAATAAACCTAACGAGAGGGCCAGTGACGTATTGGGCCTGATACACACTGATGTGTGTGGCCCAATGTCCACAAATGCAAGAGGAAACTATCAGTACTTCATTACCTTTACTGATGATTTCAGTAGGTATGGATATGTTTATTTGATGAAACATAAGTCTGAATCTTTTGAGAAGTTCAGAGAATTCCAAAATGAAGTACAGAACCAACTTGGCAAAAGCATTAAGGCTCTTCGGTCCGACCGAGGAGGAGAATACTTAAGCCAAGAATTCAGTGATCATCTGAGAGAGTGTGGGATCGTATCCCAACTCACTCCTCCTGGAACACCTCAATGGAATGGTGTGTCTGAGAGGAGAAATCGAACCTTATTGGATATGGTTCGATCTATGATGAGTCACACAGACCTTCCAATATCCCTTTGGGGATATGCTCTGCTAACAGCAGTGTTCACTCTAAATAGAGCGCCATCGAAAGCAGTAGCAAAGACACCATATGAGTTATGGACTGGAGAAGCTCCAGTGCTGTCTTATCTCAGAATTTGGGGTTGTGAAGCTTATGTCAAGAGATTGATCTCAGACAAGCTTACACCAAAATCTGACAAATGCTACTTCATTGGTTATCCACGGGAAACCAAGGCTTATTACTTCTATCTACGTTCCGAGAACAAGATCTTTGTTGCCCGGGATTGTAACTTTCTTGAGAGGGAGTTTCTCTCTAAGAAAGACAGTGGGAGTAAGGTACTGCTTGAAGAAATTCAAGATGAACAGGATACTGCTCAACCTAATGAGGAAGAGCAGCAGGAGGACCTACAAGAAATTGTAGAGCCTGAACCTGTAGTACCTGAAGTTCGAAGATCCGGGAGGATCCGTCACGAACCCGAGAGATATCAAGGATTCCTCGTGACTGACTGTCATGATCTTTTGATCATTGATGGTGATGAACCATCGAACTTCAATCAAGCCATGATGGGCCCAGATTCCTCTAAGTGGCGCAAGGCCACTGATTCCGAAATGGACTCCATGTCGGTCAACCAAGTGTTTTCATTGGTTGACTTACCCGCTGGTGTAAAAGCCATCGAGTGCAAATGGATCTTCAAGAAGAAGATTGACGTGGATGGAAATGTCCAGATTTATAAAGCCAGGTTGGTGGCAAAAGGTTTCAGACAAGTTCACGGTGTGGATTACGATGAAACCTATTCACCAGTGGCTATGATGAAATCTATTCGGATTCTACTAGCAACTGCAGCTTTTCATGATTATGAAATTTGGCAGATGGACGTGAAAACCGCCTTCCTGAATGGTATTCTGGAAGAGGATGTGTATATGACACAACCTGACGGTTACATAGATCCAAAGAATGCTGGAAAAGTATGCAAGCTTCATAAATCCATTTATGGATTGAAGCAAGCATCGAGGAGCTGGAATCTTCGCTTTGATGAAGCGATCAAGCAATTTGACTTCATCAGAAACGAAGAAGAACAATGCGTGTATAAGAAATCTAGTGGGAGCAAGATTGTATTTCTTATTCTGTATGTCGATGACATACTGCTTCTCGGAAACGACGTTCCAATGCTGAAGTCCGTAAAGGACTGGCTTGGAAGTTGTTTTTCCATGAAAGACATGGGTGAAGCCGCATACGTTCTTGGAATCAGGATCTACCGGGATAGATCTAGAAGGCTGATAGGCTTGTGTCAAGATTCATACATTGACAAAGTCCTACAAAGATTCAGCATGAAGGATTCCAAGAAGGGCTTCACGCCGATGGTACATGGCACAACGCTAAGCAAGAAGCAGAGCCCTACGACGGCTGCTGAGCTTGAGCGCATGAAGAATATTCCTTATGCATCTGCAATAGGATCTGTCATGTATGCCATGATCTGTACTCGTCCTGATGTTGCTTATGCATTGAGCATGACGAGTAGATACCAGTCAAATCCAGGTGAAAACCATTGGATTGCCGTAAAGAATATCTTGAAGTATCTAAGACATACTAAGGATAAGTTCTTAGTGTACGGTGGAAGTGATGTGCTTAAAGTCAGTGGATTCACGGACGCAAGTTTCCAGACAGACCAAGATGATTTCCGGTCACAGTCCGGTTATATCTTTTGTCTGAATGGCGGTGCAATCAGTTGGAGAAGCTCCAAGCAAGACACTGTTGCAGATTCCACTACAGAAGCTGAATATATCGCCGCCTCAGAAGCTGCGAAGGAAGCTGTTTGGATACGGAAGTTCATTATTGAACTAGGTGTGATACCAGATGCGGCTGAGCCTCTGGCACTGTTTTGTGACAACAATGGTGCTATAGCTCAGACAAAGGAACCAAGATCACACCAGAAATCCAAGCATGTTCTAAGAAGATTTCACTTGATACGTGACATCATTAATAGAAAGGAAGTCAAGATCAGCCGAGTTCAGACAGATGATAACGTCGCTGATCCGTTGACAAAGCCACTCCCAAGGCCTAAGCTCGAGTTTCTGACTGAAGCTGTAGGCATTAGAGACATAGAAATGTAATCTAAATTTGAATGGGAGTTTGAGGGCTTTTATTTAGTTATTTGATATGTTCTTGTAAAACATTCTTATGTTTAATGAAATTATTATTTCAAGATTATTTTAACTGTGATGAAATAATCGTTCCAAAGTGATATGAACCATTTTATAGGTCATCGAAGTAAATGACTTGATCTTGAGTCATCGAAGTCATTTAGCTTGTTCATGAGACCCTATATTTGATAGATGTTTATATCATCCCGTCCCTAGTCGAAGGTTGTTGAAATTGGAACACCAACAACCGTGTGAGACTGGATTGGTACGTGACTTATGACAAAGTCTCAGTGTGTCATAGATGCGCGGCATCAAAGTCAGTACATAGGTGTATGTTTGGGAACATACGACCGGACTAGACCCGCTTATAAGAACTCTTCAGGATATTTATATCTGTGTCATAAGAGATTCTTACTACGACTATAGAGTATAGTCCTTAGACCTGAGTTCGCATGCATGCGACTGCACATGGACTGATGCACTTTGATCATTGTCTAACGCTATCGTTCTGCGATAGTTATAAGGACCTTGTTTGGGTACATTATGAAATGAATAGTTTACAGTGATGGAACAAGACGGAATTTGTCCCTCCAATATAAATGGAGTGAATATCTCTAGGCCAATCGGAGATTTGAATACTGGAAATGCATGGCCATGCTCAAACGGACTGTCCCGAGTCGTTTGGATTGTCAGTATCAAATCAGAGTCCGATGAACAAGATTAGGCTTTATAAGGATGACACCAATCTTGCCTTATGACTAATCGAGATATTGTGACAAAAGGATTATGAATACAGAGATTCCAGTACAAGTGGGAGATTGTTGGAATTGTGTCCAAATAATCTCGGTACTGTCTCTAGAAAGTAAGAGTATGTCAATGATCAGACATAAGTCATATAATACTGGGGGTCATGATGGCTTGCTAGAGTCCGCTCATGATCTATAAGTCTTGGACTTATTGCCTTTATTATATGATCCCATATGGGTCACACGCCTAAGCTAACAGGAAAATGTGTAGGAACGGTTTAGCAGAAGTACGGTAAAAGTGCTAGGCATTTACTGTACTTAGAGAGAATAAAACGGTTTAGGCACTGTGTGTCGATCGACACACAAGGTGTGTCGGTCGACACAGTGCGCGAATACCGTAGAGTTAATTGGTGTTTGGGCAAATGGCCCAAACGGAACCGGACAAGTTTTATAAGGTAAAACTCGAGTTTCTGGACAATTAACCCTAGCCCCAGCCGAAAACTCTCTCTCTCTTTTGCGCCGAGCTCCTTGTGGTCTAGCAGCTGTTTCCTGTGATCGCGTGTGTGAACCTTTGGAGGATTCATCCCTCGGTGTTTCTCTGATCTCAGACATACCATCAATTTCCGCTGCAAACAGGTATAAGGTGAGATCATCATTTGTTTCTATTCTGAGAAGAACCTAGATCCGCATGTTTAGGTTGATATGAATCTAAGAATTGAATCAGGATCAACTAAACAATCCTTCAGCTGTGTCCATGACTAGATGAGACCAGTCAAGTTTCTTTGATGGTGATGGTGCTTATGTAACCTTCGTTTGTTGGGAGATGAGAGGTCATGCTGCCTTGCGGGAGCGTGATGTTGGTATTGTCAACATACAAAGCGTTGTTGACGATAACTAGAGGATCTTCAGATAGTTTCAGAGATGAGGCTGTGCCTTTCAGATGATCTCATGCCGGCACCAGAGCTGCCTTGGCCGGTGATGGCCCAGGAGGTGGTTGCGTGATCATTGAGATAAAGTTGTCTCCCACTTTATTTTACTTTTGGCCGAAAGCAGAGAGCACTCCGTCTATAAGGTGATAATTCGTTTACATTGCTTTAAATGAATATATATTTCAATTAAATATGCTTAGTTCACAAGTTACCTACACATGTCAAGAAAAATATTATTTTTTAAAACTTCTTACGTTCATCTCTTCATTTATCGCTTCGTCTTCTTCACCTCAAAATTTAATTGTGATAACTCTTTGACTTCTATCATTTTCTCTTCTTTAACGCTGGATTTAAAGATCGATCGTGTATTGTCTATGAAGATCGTTTCTAAATCTAATCTGAAAAGAAGGTATGAGCTTATGTAATCCTCTGACTCACATCCTCAGTTTTTCCATTGCGCTTAGGGAATCCAATGCAAAACGTCTTTTTAATAAATGCTTTTAAGTCTCCATAACTGGTGAATCTAGAAATCCAGTTCTTCTCACTTCTTACAACCTTTTCCATCTTCTTCACCATTTTTTAGCACTGAAGAAGAGTACGGAAATGACAATGTTGAACTGGAAAACGATGACCCTACCTATGTTGAAGATTTGTTCCTTCTTTATTCCTTTCTCTCTCCGGATTCATCACCAATTCTTCTTTTTTGGTTAGTTCTTCTTTTTCGCTTATTTAAGCCGGATCAACATATTGTGAAGAATCGACCACATAAAGAAGATAATAGACTAAATCGAGGGTGTGTGAGAGAACGTGGAAGATGCCATCGTTGTCGCTTCCCCCGCCGTAGACCCTGCATCAGCAGCCGTGGAGTTTACTAGCAATGGTAATTTCGAATTACATATGTAGTTTATGAGATTCACTATGAGATTTCAATTCAAATCCCTTTGCTGAATTTCAATTATTATGAAAAAAAAAACAAAAATTGATACACATGAAATCTTTTAAACTATTTTCCTAAAATCAGATGCGTCATTGAAGTTAAGGAGAAGGAATTCGGAAACATTGAGAGAACAATATATTAACAACAAAGAAATAAGGTACAATTTTGTATGTTCGTTAGCTTTAACTATTTTTTTGGTCAACAACTTTAAATATTTTATATTGTATTTTTTTCCGCAGAGTATTACTATATAGTTTCAAATGTTATCGTCCGTTCGATTTTTTTTTTTTTCAATCTTGTTGGGTGAAAAGGAGACTTAACATGTCAGAACGTAAATAACAACCATTGTTGTGTGTAGAGTATGTGTTGGTACGTGGAACGTAGGAGGAATATCACCACCTTATGATCTTCACATCAATGACTGGATCGAGATTAATCATCCTGTTGATATCTACGTTCTTGTGTAACCAAATATTTTTAGACTTTTCCTCAACAACATAAAAAACTAACTTTGTCCAACATGTTCATTATGTGCTTATGATTACAAGAGATTGTACCTTTCAAAGTTGGAAACGTACTTGGAGCAGAAGATCATCGACCTGTTGTGAAATGGGAAGAAGTGATCGGAGAAGCATTGAAAAGAGTCGTACCAAAAAAATCGACAGTAAAGAGTTATAGTGATCCACCATATCCTGGGAGATTCGAACCTTTTAAGGAAACACACGATGTTATAAAGGAAGGAGTAGCTTACGAGACTGATAGTGACACTGGTGTTGAAATTCACCCTATTGAAGAGGAAGAAGAAGAGGGAAGGAAACGAGAGCCACGAGGAACTAAAGCATGACGGTGGAGTTATGGGAAAAGTCAACATGAGACTGTTCGACGGTGCTGCTAGAAAACCCGTCAACAATGAAAGTCTGGCTAATACATGCAATAGTAGACACATGAGACAATTAGGACATATGCATGCAGAAGAGCACTATTGTTTTCCGTTTCATTGAGATATGTGAACTAAATCTAGGGGGAGCTTATATGCTCAGAGTTTGATATCCTTAGAGTTACACTGTAAGTACACAAGTAGTTGTAGTATATATGGGTCGAATTACAGAGATTCAAGAAACCTTATGATAGACTATAAAGTATCGAATTAAGCTAAGCAACAGGAAATAAAAAAAAATTAAATAAGAGCATAAAGTAAATAGCAGACGAGTTTTTTTCAGTACAAAAAGGCGTCAAGTCAAGGGAGTTCTCAGAAAATAATGTCATGCAGATTAATTATCAATCAAAATTTAATTAAGTACCGCTCTAGGACTCGAATCACATATGTAAAATAAACCAACTTTCGTTGTGAGAATTCACTAATTCTAAATCCTATAAGTCCAATTTTTTTTTTTTTTTTTGCAATTCCTACAGATTAAACTAGTCTTAAGCGCATGTTCGATTTGTTCACAAATTAGTTAAACTAAAATTCTTTGCGAATATCTAATTTGCTCAACCTAAATAAGTCAGATTCCAGATTACACTTTCATGTCAATTTAAAAACCTATGATCTAGATTCCAGTTGATCAGGGTAGAACTAGTATTAAGAACAATTTAGATCGAAGAACTAAACAGGTTGTGAAGTCCTTAACTTATAAATAAACATATGCCATGAAAACCCTATGAGAATCTCTAAACCTAACTATGAATCTACTTAGACATATTGAATAAAACAATCAACATGGATGAAATAGATTGCATTAAAATAGAATAGATAATAGAAAATAGGTTCGAAATCTTCTCCAAAAGCAGTACAAGGTTTGGAACAGCCCCAAGCTCTAAAACTCTCTCTAGCCAAAAGTATGAAAGCGTGTACAAAGAGTAAAACACATAAACCCTAATAATAAGTGTCAAACACGTCTTGGGTCTTCTTTGTAAATTATGAAACTTATGCGCCAGATGTTTAAATCTTCATTTAAATGCCAAGAATTGTCTGTTGGATGATTGCATTGATTGATGCACACACTTCTTCGGTCAATGCTCAGCTCGATCACTCATAGGGATTTATGCTCATCACGGCTTCAGCTCCAAACCTTTTCCCAGAATGCTCCAATATCTTCCAAAATCCTTCAAACGTGTGCAAACCTATAAAACACCTGAAAAGACTCGAAAGACAATACAAAAGACTCGAATACTTATAACATGGTTTAAAACACCTAAAACAATGATACATAAACTCCCCCACACTTAGCCTTTGCTTCCCTCAAGCAAAACAAAAAACCAAGATAAGGAGAAAAAGTTTGAAAACTTAAGAAACTCTTTTCATCGTTGAAGTGTTACAATCAGATTCCCCTTAGTAAGCCACATGTAAATAAACTTGTAGACATCAAGACCACAATGTACTTCCCCCACATTTAGCATTTTTCCCATGTAAACTCCACAATCAGATTCATATCATTCAATTTCACCATACTGACTTTTGTAATCTAATAGGTGTGGTCTCACCAAGGGAGTATCAATCAAAGAACACATGGACTCTTACTCTGCTAGTACTTGACCACAATATTGCCAGCTTCTAGTTCCTTTCTTCCCCCTTTTCTCCCTTTATCATCTAATTTTTCCCATTGAGTATCATTTTTTCATTAATGCTCTTCCCTCATTAGGGTATTACTTTGGACATATTCGATGAAGCACATAAAGTAATAGGGGTCTCTACGACTCTCGTGATCACTTCGAAGCTACTAATGTATCTGCAATTTATTACTCTCTTTTTTTTTTACTTGAAGGGAGGGGGGAAGGGAACCATACTTAGACATGTTTACAAGCTGTTTCACAACTTCAGAGGAATCCGCTCCTCCAAAGTATACTAAGTCCCTAGGTGAGAAAAAGTAAGTCAAGTTAAGGGAGAAGTCAGTAGAGGATTCTCCGAATACTTGAACTGATATGGGTGTCCTTGGTAGGTTGATCTGCGTTGGGTTTTCTAATAGTTAGAGATCTACTGCAAGCTCATCCAATGGTCACTTAAGTTCCTGCAAGTGTAGTGATCTCCTCAAAGAGTTCTAGTTTCCTACTAACTGTTTTGACTCAATAAAATAGACTTAACAGACTCTAAGAAAAGAAAAAGATTATGTCAATACCACCTCCCCACATTTGAAACACATTGTCCCCAGTGGAATCGAAGCTTAGGCTCAGTAAAAGATGAATATGAACGAAGTGGACTTCTGATCTGTGATTTACCTGACCAAATAACCTGCATCGACCGACGCAATACGTGCAGCGCTCGATGAAGATTTTCGAAGGATGTGTCGATCGACTCAATGTGTGCAGCGATCGACGGATGGCGTGTCTGTTACTGAAGATTTTTGCAGACAACATCTATTCTTTGAATAATCACAAAAACTCAACCTCTAAGCTATAAAGATCAACAAACACTCAAATCAAAGCATAAGGTAATTATCACAATCATCATTACATAAGTTCCAATGTAAAAAGACTGGCATATACTCAATAAAAAACATCAAAATGACTCAAAGAAAATAAAAAGCAAGGGAAAAGTACATAACCAAGGGTCATAAGAACCATAAATGAGACTAAGTAGAATCCTCATCATCAATGCCTGCATATGGATCAGAACCGCCAGACTCAGGTGTAGAGGATCGTTTGTGACGAGGAGCAAGAACAAAGACCCATGTGCACATCTGCAGGAACAACTAGGTACCATTTCCCAGATACCACGTAGTCTGTCATTCAGCATCATCTGGAAAGCTCCCTGGGATATATCTACACTTGGAGTCTCTGGCTCAAGATAAGGGATATGCACAAACTCACCTGATGTAGTTGTAGAGGGAGTAGAAGTAGAATCTCCTTGAGGGTCTGTAGTCGTAGGGACTCTACACAGCAGGTTCTGGTTGGGCTGAAATCTCAAGTCCAGAACCACCTCGATCGTCGTGAGCTCAAGCTTCACACACCACTCTCTGCCATGTGCATCCTTGAACACCCAGAGGTTATCTTCCTTCATCCAAGTGGTGCTCCTAAGACGAGCCTCATCCATCCAGAGCCTCCTAGTAACAACCTCACACCCATCTGTAGGAATCTTGGAATGCCTAAAAATCGGACTGAGCAGGCTGCCAACTGTATATGTGTTCTTGCTACTGAATGCCTTAGTCTTCAAAGAGCAGAGATGCTCTACGAAGACTCCCCCCATGTTTAGGTTGGGGAAAGGCTCAGCTAAAACATCTTCATCGTAATGATCCGGTGAATGTATATTCGATATGCATTCAATAACGAGTTTCTGAGGTAGTGTCGATCGACACAACATGTGCATCGATCGACATAGATCGCGAATCAAAATATCGATTTTGGTTTATGACTTAATTAACTGCAGTTAGTTTCTTGGTTAATTAGGTCGTGATAAAAGTATATATATATGAGATATATGCACGACTTTTAGAGCACCTGAACCTAATTCACAGCCACCTCTGAGAAACTGAGTAACCTCTAAGAGATCTGATCTCTACGGCACTAGCATCCAGTCCGTTCCAGTTTGTGTACGTGTGGATACCAGTAGAGGCGCAACACTTGAGGCGCTTGAGAATCTCGAATACTTGTTCATCTTCCGCTGCTAATCTCCAGGTAATTTCGTGATCCTTATGATTCAATAAACCTAAACCCTAGATCCTAGGCTATGGAATTTATACTTAGGGTTGCCTAATGTGATTAGAACCGATAGAAATCCCTTCAGTGGTATCAGAGCCTTAGGGTTTATCCTATTGAATCTAATAGCAAGCTATTCGAATTAGATGAATTTGAATCGATTGTGTTTTGTTAAAAGGAATAGCGTTTTAGGGTTCTTGTTAAGAAACAATTTTGCGGTTTCGCATAGTGTCGATCGACACCAATCTGGCATCGATCGACACAGTATGGAAATCCGAATAAAATTTAGATATCGATCATAAAGATCAAAGTTCCTGATGCCCTAACGCATTGATCGACACAAGTGTTGTGTCGGTCGACACGGACCTTCGATTGGTTTAATCGGTTCAATTGGATTGGACCGGTTATCGCGCTTGGTTAAAATTGGCTAAATCGGTTCAATTGGATGAATCGGTTCAATTGGATTAGACCGGTTATCGCAATTGGTTTAAACCGGTTTAACCGGTTAATTGCGGTTTGATTGAATTCGGTTGATGTCGACCGACACAAGTGTTGTGTCGATCGACACTAACCGGTTATCGAACCGGTTCAATTTGATTGACCGATTATCGCAATGGTTTTGGTTTGGTAGTGCCGATCGACACACGGAGTTGCATCGGTCGACACACCACTCGGGATTTTGGTTATTGAACCAAAAATCGCAAAACCGAACCAAAGACTTAACCTTAATTCTTAGGATAATTAAAACTTAATAAAATTAGTTGTTTTAATTAAATATAATCCATCTAAGATACATATATGATGTGTATATTATATTAAAAGGTTCCGTTCCTCAAACTAAATATCAAGTAATCCTTGATGTCTTTCCGATCTTGTCAACTGTCAAAACTCGTTTCATTGTGCGATAGACTTGCAGTGCAAGGTGTCCACAATTACATGAGTATAAGGCAGGAGGTAATCGTGTTGATAGGCTTGCAGTGCAAGGCGTCAACAATTACATGACTTAAGAGATTGGTTCACTTGACTGGTCTATCAAAATCGTTTTGGGCCCAGAGACATTGGGTGGATTTGACATGAGATGTCAATCCACAGCTAAGAGTTATATTGGATATAACTAGCAAAGTTGTTGCTTACCTAGATAGCTGAAATTTGGGCGATGAGCCAAAGCTCACTCAAGTTTTAGTGAAGTATGGGTCTTGTATCATTATATTCATTTGAGGAAACATTGTTTTGAATATAATGCGAGTTTTCTTAATAGTTAAGATTTCTCATTTCTTGAACATCAAAACTAAAACTCTTTCCTTTCTTACTCCAGCTATGTATAGCACAAACCATCACAACAATTTCTCCCTGAGATCCATCCTTGAGAAGGACAAGCTAAAAGGATCTAACTTTCTGGAATGGTATCGGAACTTGAGAATTGTTCTCAAACAGGAGAAGAAGGACTATGTCCTTGAGAAAGTTCTCCCCAAAAGGTACCGAGCCAATGCCTGGCAGTCAGAGATGGATGCTTGGGATAAGCATTCTAATGATGCGGTCGATCTATGTTGTCTCATGTTGGCTACCATGAACTCGGATTTGCAGAAGCAATTCGAAAACGTGGAGTCGCCAATAGAGATGATCACTAGCCTGAAAAGTATGTTTCAGGAGCAGGCACGAACTCAGAGATACCAGACGGTTAAGTCTCTAATTGAGTGCAAGCTACCAAAGGACGGACCAGTTAGTCCTCATGTCATTAAGATGATGGGTTATATTGATAACCTGGGGAAACTGGATTGTCCCATTAGCCAAGAGTTGGCTACTGACATCATTCTGCAGTTACTGCCGTCAAGCTATGATCATTTTGTTATGAACTACAATATGAAAAACTTGACAAAGACTTTGACTGAGTTGCATGGGATGCTCAAAACTACTGAACCTAACATCAAGAAGGACACCCCAAATGTCCTTATGGTACAAAAGGGTAAAAAGTTTAAGAAACTTGGTAAGAACAAAGGTAATTGCAAGACGAGCTCGATTGTGAATCCAAGCGAGTCTAACCATGCTCCTAAAGTTAACACTGGTCCTTCTAAAGATGTTAAGTGCCATTATTGTAATGGTTGTGGGCATTTGAAAAGAAACTGCAATAAATTCCTGGAAGATTATGAGAAGCTGAAGAAGACGTACGAGACTTCTTCTTCAGGTTTTTATGTTATAGAAGTAAATGTTACTATCTCTGGTCCTACTTCTTAGGTATTGGATACCAGCTGTGGTGCTCATATTTTGTAAAAATATGTAGGGCCTAAGGAACAGTAGGATTTTGGAGAAAGGAAAAGTGGACCTGCGCGGTGGAAATGGAGCAAGAGTTGTTACATTAGCCGTAGGAATTCATTTGAATTTACCTTCTAGCATGGTTTTAGAACTTAATAATTTCTACTATGTACCTGATATAAGCAGAAATATTATTTCTATTCCTTGTTTGGATTTAGAAGGATATCAATTTTCAATAATGAATAAATATTGTTCATTTGATTGCAATGATATATTTTATAGTAGCGATCCATTATAGAATGGACTTTATGTTCTAAACCAAAGTGTGCCAGTCTATAACATTAGTACTAAGAGATTCAAGTCAGAAGACACGAATCAAACTTTTCTCTGGCATTGTCGTTTGGGCCACATAAATAAGAAACGCATTCAGAAGCTCCATAGTGATGGGCTTTTGGGCTCATCTGATTATGAATCATGTGAGAAATGCGAATCTTGTTTATTAGGAAAAATGACTAAGGCTCCTTTCAACAAATAAAAGAAAGGGCCAGTGACTTATTGGGCCTTATACATACTGATGTGTGTGGCCCGATGAGCAAAAGTGCTAGAGGAATCTTTCAGTATTTCATTACCTTCACTGATGATTTCAGTAGGTATGGTTATGTCTATTTAATGAGACATAAGTCAGAATCTTTTGAAACGTTCAAAGAGCTCCAGAATGAAGTACATAAACAACTTGGAAAAAGTATTAAAGCTCTACGATAAGATCGTGGAGGTGAATACTCAAGTCAAGAATTCAGTGATCATCTGAGAGATTGTGAAATTGTTTCACAACTCACTCACTCCTGAAAACGCCCCAATGAATGGAGTTTCCGAGAGGAGGAATCAGACTTTATTAGATATGGTTCGATCAATGATGAGTCACTCAGATCTTCCATTATCCTTCTAAGAATAATCTCTAGAAACGTCTGCGTTTACACTAAATAGGGTTCCATCAAAATCAGTTACAAAGACACCACATGAGATGTGGATTGGAAATGTTCCTAATTTGTCTTTCATGAAGATTTGGGGTTGTGAGGCTTATGTAAAACATTTAATCTCTGATAAGCTCACACCCAAATCCGATAAGTGCTACTTCGTTGGTTGTCCTAAGGAGACCAAGGCATATTACTTTTACAACCGATCCGAGAACAAAGTGTTTGTTGCTCGAAACTGTGTTTTTCTTGAGAGAGATTTTCTTTCCAGGAAGAACAGTGGGAGTAAAGTACAACTCGAAGAAATTCGAGAATCACAGGAGACTTCTCAACCTGAGTAGGAAGAGCAGCAGTTGGATCTACAAAGAGTTGTAGAACCTACACCTGTGGTGCCTGAAGTTTACAAAGGATCTGGTGAATGTATATTCGATATACATTCAAATGGCGAGTTTCTGAGGTAGTGTCAATCGACACAAAGGTGTATCGATCGACACAGATCTTTATGACTTAATTAACTACGGTTTAAACTTTGGTTAATTAGGTCGTGGTAAAAGTCTATATATATGAGATATGTGCACGACTTTTACACAACCTAAAGCTCGCAGATCCGAAAGGATTCGTCACAAACCCGAGAGATTTGAATTCTCGAAACCAATTGCCATGATCTGTTGATCATTGAAAGTGACGAGCCTGCGAATTTTGAAGAAGCAATGATGGACCCTGACTCCGAAAAATGGCTGAAAGCCGCTGAATCCGAAATGGGAGCCATGTCATAGAACCAAGTATGGACTTGGGTTGATTTACCTGATGGTGTAAAAGCCATTGAGAGTAAATGGATTTTCAAGAAGAAAAGTTGACGTGGATAGTAATATTTAAATATACAAAGCTAGGTTGGTGGCAAAAGATTTCAAGCAAATTCATGGTATTTACTATGAAGAAACCTATTCCCCAATCACTATGCTTAAGTCCATTCGGATTCTCCTAGCAACCGCCGCTCATTATGATTATGAGATCAGGCAGATGGATGTGAAAACAGTTTTCCTTAATGGAATTCTGGAAGAGGATGTGTACATGACACAACCTGAAAGTTCATTGATCCTAATGCTGCTAGGAAGGTATGCAAGCTTCATCGATCCATTTATGGATTGAAGCAAGCATCTCGGAGTTGGAATCTTCGTTTTGATGAAGCGGTCAAAAGTTTGACTTCATCAGGAACGAAGAGGAACCGTGTGTTTACAAGAAGACTAGTGGGAGCGTAGTTGCATTTCTCGTACTGTATGTAGATAACATATTCCTTCTCGGAAATGACGTTCCATTACTTCAGTCCGTTAAGACTTGGTTGGGAGGTTGTATTTAATGAAGCCGCATACATTCTTGGAATGAGAATCTATAGAGATAGATTGGACAAGCTGAATTGGATTGTTTCAAGATACTTATATTGATAAGGTCTTACACAGGTTCAGTACGCATGATTCTAAGAAGGGCTTCATACCAATGTCTCATGGCATTAACCTTAGCAAGACGCAATGTCTTTTATGGCATGCTGAGCGAGAGCGCATGAGAATCAGACTAATGCTATAGGCATTAGATCTCTTAAGGTGTGATCTTGGTTTTAGTGGGAGTTGTTTTGGTTTTAGTTATGATATGATGTTCATATAGACATATTAAGTTATGTTATTTCAATGAAATTTGTTTCAGTATTATTTAATTATGTTATTAAATAATAGTCCCAAAGTAATTTATGATATTTTATAGGTCATCATGAAACCATATAAGTAATAAATGACATAAATTATGTTGGTCCCTAGTCAAGGTTGTTAAAGTGGGACATTAACAACCGCGTGAGACTAGTATGTGAGTTGACTGATGACTAAGTTTCATGGAGTCATTAATAAGAGTATTAAAGTCAATCACATAGATATGTGTTAGAGAACACCGGATCGGACATGACCCACTAATGAGAACTCTACAGGATAGTTATATAAGTGTCATGAGAGTTTTCATTACGACTATAGAGTATAGTCCTTAAACCTGAGTTCATCATGTTTTCTTACATGTGAATTGGTCCGCTTTAACTTTGTCAAACGTCAGCCGTAACAAGTGACTATAAAGACATTGATTGGGCGTATCATGAAGTGTGTGAAGGAATAGGGATGGAACAAGATGGGATTTGTCCCTCCTATATAACAGGAGATAAATATCTCAGGGCCCATCGAAGATTTGATACTGAGAAATGTGTGGCCGCACTCAAACGAGGTGATTGTCAGTCGTTTGTCTTGTCAGTATAAATCGGAGTTCGATGAACATGATCTTGGCTTAATAAGGATGACACAGATCTTGCCTTATGCCAGATCGAGATATAGAGACGAAGGGATTATGGGAATAGATGATTCCAGTACAAGTGGGAGATTGTTGGAAATGTCCTGAAATCACACTTGTAATCACTCTAGAGATAGTTGTGTTGTCGAGATTGGACATTCATATAATACTAGGTAATCATAATGTTTTGCTAGAAGCCACTTGTGATCTGTGAGTTATGAACTCATTGCTAGTATTATATGATCCTACAGGGTCACACACCTAAGAAAAGTGGATGTTTTATATGGGGTTGATCATTAGTGTAATGATATGGTGAATGTATATTCGATATGCATTCAATAACAAGTTTCTGAGGTAGTGTCGATCGACACAACATGTGCATCGATCGACACAGATCGCAAATCAAAATATCGATTTTGGTTTATGACTTAATTAACTGCGGTTAGTTCCTTGGTTAATTAGGTCGTGATAAAAGTCTATATATATGAGATATATGCACGACTTTTAGAGCACCTGAACCTAATTCACAGCCACCTCTGAGAAACTGAGAAACCTCTAAGAGATCTGATCTCTACGGCACTAGCATCCCGTCTGTTCCAGTTTGTGTGCGTGTGGATACCAGTAGAGGCGCAACACTTGAGGCGCTTGAGAATCTCGAATACTTGTTCATCTTCCGCTGCTAATCTCCAGGTAATTTCGAGATCCTTATGATTCAATAAACCTAAACCCTAGATCCTAGGCTATGGAATTTATACTTAAGGTTGCCTAATGTGATTAGAACCGATAGAAATCCCTTCATGTTTAGCGTCATTATCTTGACTGTAAGGTGATCATGCAGTGGGTGCATCATCCGGAGGCAGAATTTGACCTCTTTGAATCTCGGCCCTAGGCTAATAATGCTTCACCCTCTGTCCATTGACAATGAACTCCTTTCCTGCAGAGCTAATAATAATTACATCACCATATGGACGCACCTCCTTGATAGTGAAAGGACCTAACCATTTGTAGCGCAATTCACCTAGAAACAATTGCAAACGAGAGTTATACAAAAGTATATGATCATTTGGCTCAAAGTGTCTAGAGACAATCTTCTTGTCATTGTAAACTTTGGTCCTCTCCTTGTACAGTTTTGAATTCTCATAGGAATGATGCCTAATCTCATCTAGCTCGTTCAACTGTACCAATCGCCTCTCTGCCGCCTACTTCAAATAGCCCATGCTGCCTTATTCTCAAGCTCAATCGTGAGGTGACAAGCTTTCCCATAGAGAAGATGAAACGGTGTAGTCTCTAGTGGCGTCTTAAATGCAGTTCCGTAGTCCCATAACGCATCATCTAGATTTGCAGACCAATCATTCCTTGTCTTCCAAACTGTCATGTTAGAGACCTCTACTTTCCCACTAGTCTGAGGATGATATAGAGTAGCCACACGATGATGAACACCATGATTTTTCAGCAGCTTCTCAAAGACCTTGTTGATAAAGTAAAATCCTCCATCACTATCAAAATCCAAGGAACTCCAAATCTATGGAAAATGATGGTCTCAAACAGCTTAAGCACCACCGAAGAGTCATTGGTTGGACTAGCTATTTCTTCCATCCACTTAGACACATAGTCTACAACAAACATAATGAACTTATTCCCATATGATGAGGGAAAAAGACCCATGAAATCAATGCCCCAGCAATCGAAAACCTCCACTTCAAGAATGAAGTTATGAGGCATTTCATGCTTCTTACTGATTTTTCCCTCTCCTCTGACAGGCATCACACTGAGAGACAAAGATCTGAGCATCTCTGAACATAGTAGGACACCAGAAGCCTGCTTGCAAAACCTTAGACATTGTATTGAACGTAGAAAAGTGTCCAGCATACTCTGACCCATGGAAGTGAAATAGAATGTCTGGAACCTCTGATTCTGCAATGCATCTCCTGTAAAATCCCATCTTAACAGTGCTTATACAAATAAGTCTTGTCCCAATAGAATCTCCTTAGTTCTCTGAAGAACTTCTTCTTTGCATACCCTTTGAGATCATCTGGTTCAGTCTCTGCAGCAATGTGATTCGTAATATCTGCAAACCATAGTCGATCGGCCATCGAGACACCATGAAGATCCATGTTGTAGTGACCAATTTGAAACTTTAAGATTCCAGGTTCATAGGTGCAGTGCGTCGACCAACGCAGAGGGATGCATCGATCGACTCACCATCGGGACTTGCATCGATCATCACTAGTGTTGCATCGATCGATGCGTTCTATGCAATCCGACAATTCTACAGATTTTTGCCCAAATCCGTCCCAAACACTGTCTCAATCAAATTGACGTTCTCTTCAGGAAGTAATAGAGGTGATTAGCTAACCTCTCCATCATCTGATCAATGAATGTCAGTGGGAAATGATCATTCATAGTTTCAGCATTCAACTTCCTAAAATCGATACACATCATGGGTCCAGTCACAGTCCTTTTAGGAATCAGCTCGTTTTTCTCGTTCTTGACCACTATAACACGTCATTTATTAGGCATCCCATGCATTGGACTGGTCCAATCATTGTCAGAGATAGGATAGATGATCCCGACTTCCAGCAGTTTCAGAATCTCCTTCTTCATCACTTCCTTCAGATTCGGATTCAGCCTCCTCTAATGTTCAATATATGACTTTACCTCATCCTCTAAATGTATCATATGCATGCATAAATCTGGAGAGATACCTGAATAGTCATCAAGAGAATATCCAAGATCTTTGCGATACTTGGCAGCTTGCTCAACAGTAAGGAAGTCTTTGCGTTGTTTAAGGAATCATTTATGATAACATGATATGTCCAATAAGGTCCAATAAATGCATACCTAAGTTTAGAAAGAGAGTTGTTTTGAGTTCAATTTTAGAAACTTTCTCCTTTGACCAATCTGCATTCGCGATGTGCGTCGACTGATGTACCAGTTCGTTCTGCACTTCCAGTTGCATAACTTGCTCTGGAAAATCCATCAATCTAGCATATACAATAGCATGCTCATCCTCCATATGCTCCGATTCTTGCACTGAGCTTAGCAGAGATCTCTCCAACGGATCCTCAACATGTGTCAATTGAAAGAATTCCTCTGCCAAATCACTGAGAGTGTCCACATATAAGGTCTATCCGTTGATGGTTGGCCTCTTCACCATCTTATCCATATCAAAACTCATCTTCGGATCACCCACATTCAGAATGATTGTTCCCTTCTTGCAGTCAATCATTGGTCCAGCAGTAGCAAAAATGGGTATACCTAAGATAAGTGGATCCCTTGGCTCCTCTTCATACTGCAGAACCACAAAGTCTGTCGGGATCACATAGCTGCCATTCCTGATTGGCACATCCTCCAACACTTCTTTTGGGATCCTGACACTCCTATAAGCTAGAACCAATAAGATTATAGTAGGCATAAACTTTGTCATCCCAAGCTTCTGAGCAACTGAGTAAGACATGAGGTTTACACTTGAACCAAGATCACACAATGACCTCTCAAATCTATCTCGGTAGATAGAACAATACAACACAAAACTCCTTGGATCCTTAGTTTCTCAGGAATCCTGCCTTGAATCACAACATTGCACACTTCAGAAATCATCAGTACACCTTCTTAATGTTTCCCGAAAGCATGTCTTCAGACATCTCTTCATCACAGGAGTGGTATTAAGAGCATCAATCAAAGGTAATTAAATGAGAACCTTGCTCATCATCTCCTTGCACTTAGCCAACTGAAGCTCGTACTTTGACTTCATAGGGTTCTCCTTGCACCTATGCTTGTAGACTCTTTCATCTGCAATTTTAAGCTTCCCAGTGTCTGATTTCTGTGCACGAACCTTTCAGCGATCGATGCTAGGGGTGCGTCAGTCGATGCTTGATTCAGCTATGTCGACCTTTGCATCGACCTTGGTCGTGACTCCCTTGTTCAAATCTCCGTCAAAAATCAAATAAGTATCAGGATTTCCAGCATGCATTGACCTATGCAGAGGTGCGTCGGTCAACACTCTATGCAGGTCGTGAATCTCATCCTCCATTTCCACGATTTCCTCCAAGCTCAGACCCTTTTCAGCAATGAACAACTTCCTTACCACTTCTGAACGTAATGGCATTACATTTGTACTTTGGATTAGCCTATGTTCTCCCAGGGAAAGTTCTATCTTTCCTCTTTGCAGATCCAATAGTCTGCGCAGCCTAAACATCTAGATTCTTAACATGAGTGTTCAAAGCATCAATCTTACCATTCATATTCAAGTACAAAGCATTAATATTCCCATTAAACTCCACTATACTCTTATGCTGACCCTCCCTAAGTTATTCTAGCATACCCTTCATCTTATCAGACTGCTCATTTTGTGGAGGAGCAGGTTGATGTGATGAAGATCCATAGTTCCTGGTGAAGCTGTTATTGTTCCCAAGGCTGTTGTTGCTCTGGAAAGGCTTCTGGTACTGAAGCTTAGGAGTGAAACCAGAAGAGTTTTGATTATGTAAAGGTACTCCTCTGACCCATTCCATTGTAGCCACCTCTGTCTTCTTGCTTCCCAAATTTGTTACCATGAAATCCAGTCCCACTAGTATAGTTCACATCCTCTACATCACAATCATTCGCAACTTCAAATGTCTCAACATATCGAGTAAATTGGACCTGTTTCTTCTCAATCAGAAGGTTCTTCATTTCAGCATCTGAGTTCCATCCACTTTTCCACTTGATTTCTTCCTCTCCAAATCAGTATTCTTAGTGCTATTGTTGGAAACCAAGTTATGAATCAGCTCCTTAGCTTGCTCTGGAGGTTTAGTGTTGAATTTTTCATCGCTAGCAGCATCTAATGCCATCTAATACCACCAATCTACACCTCTGAAGAAAATTCCCAGCAGCAGAACTTCAGAGAAACCATGATGCGCACAGTCGCGCTGTACATCTTGAGGCGAATCCAAGCGGCTTTAAGAGCCTTTGTAGGTCCCTTCTTGAACTGTAGAATGTCCTCTCTCAGATGATCAGATCTAACATCATCATAGAAGTTTCTAAGGAACTTCTTCTTAGTAGCATCCTAGGTAGTGAGAGTCCTAGGTGGAACTTCTTCAGCCAATTCGCAGCTTCCCTAGCAAGAGAGTCTGGGAAAAGCCTGTAGTGGAGGAAGTCATAACTCACTACATTATGCTTCATCCCTGTGACCAGATCCTCAAATCTCTCAATATGGTCCATAGGATGCTCATGTGGAAGTCCATGAAACAAATTCTATCCCACAAGAGTATAGTAAGAAGTCTTTAGCTCGAAGTCATTCCTCTGAATAAGAGGAGGTCTGATCGCAGACCTGTTAGCATATAACTCATCAGGTTTGTTTTAATCAGCAAGTGTCTTCCCAACTCGAGCATTCCCTTGCGCTTGTGCGCCTGCAGCTCCTTCTGCACCTCCACCAAGTCCTGCGCCTGCAGCGACAAGTGGTTGTTCAACAATCGGTATCACAATGGGATTTCCATCTGCATCAAGTCTCTGGCCCTGCTTGGTGTAAGCATTGTTATCAAGATCCCTCAGAACACCAGCTTCATCCCGAATCAACACCACACCATTAGGATTCAATATTTTTACTGGCTTCTACGTTTTCTTGTTTGTTCTCTCAAGCCTGGCAAGCTCTTGGTTCTGAAGAAAAACAAGCTCTTTCTCCGGATTGCTTCTGAGTGCACAATTAGGCATACACTGTCTGATTCATGGCTTCAGCGTCAACCGATGAAGAGATAGCATCGATCGTTGCAGATGTCGTGAGTGCGCGATCGATGCTTGAAGAGTGTCGGTCGATGCAGATGTTCTTCTTGCAAAACTGAACACACGCAAGAGACAAAACAAAAAGGAAAAATTAGTAACTAGAAATAAAAGCCTATTATAAACTCTAAACTTAAATATATCTAAGACTCAAAAGAGTCCCCGACAACGACGCCAAAACTTGATATGCTCAGAGTTTAATATCTCTAGAGTTATTCTGCAAGTGCATATGAAATTGTAGTATACAGAAGTCAAACCATAGAGACTCAATAAATCTTTCGATAGACTATAAAGTATCAAGTCAAGCTAAGAAGCATGCAATCAAAAGCAATTAAATAAGAGCAGAAAGAAAATAGCAGACGAGTTTTTTTCAGTACTAAAAGGCGTCAATCAAGGGAGTTCTCAGGAAATCAGGTCATGCAGATTAATCATCAGTCATGATCTAATTAAGTACCATTCTAGATCTCGAATCACATATGTAAAATAAACTAACTTTTGTTGCGAGAATTCAGTAAGTCTAAATCCTATAAGTCTAAATTTCTTTGAAATTCCTACAGATTAAACTAGCTTTAAGCGCATGTTCGATTTGTTCACAAATTAGCTAAACCAAATTTTTTTGCGGATATCTACTTTGCTCAACCTAAATAAGTCAGATTCCAGATTACACTTTCGTGTCAATTTAAAAACCTATGATCTATATTCCAGTTGATCATACTAGAACTAGCATTAAGAGCAATTCAGATTGAAGAACTAAATTGGTTATGAATACCTTAACTGGTAAATCAACCTAACATGCCATGAAAACCCTATGAGAATCCCTAGACCTAACTATGAATCTACTTATACATATTGAATGAAACAAGCAATATGGATGAAATATATTGCATTAAAATAGAATAGAGAATAGAAAAGAGGTTCGAAATCTTCTTCAAAAGCAGTACAAGGTTCGGAGTAGCCCCAAGCTCTAAAACTCTCTCTAGCCAAAAGTATGAAAGTGTGTACAAAGAATATAACACATAAACCTAATAATAAGTGTCAAAGACGTCTTGTTTTTTTTTTGTAAATGATGAAACTTCTTGGCCAATTCTGTAAATATTCAAATCTTCATTTAAACGCCGAGAATTATCTGTTGGATGACTGCGTCGACCGATGCACACACTGCGTTGGTCGATGCTCAGATCGATCACTCATAGTGATTTCTGCTCATCACGGCTTCAGCTCTAAACTTTGCCCAAAATGCTCCAATATCTTCCAAAGTCCTCCAAACGTGTGCAAACTTATAAAATACCTGAAAAGACTCAAAATACACTACAAAATACTCGAATATATACTTAGATCATGGCTTAAAACTCCTAAAAACCATGATATATCAGGAGCATCAGATGCGAATGGTGGCAAAACGGAACATGGTCAAGCTTCTGATTTTGATCTCTTAATTAGCAGTTCTACCAAGTCTCTTGATTCATTACTAATACTCGGATGAGCAACGGTAAAGAGATAGAAGTGATTGATTTGGACAATGATGCTTCCCCAGAAGTGGGCAAGTCCAGTAATAATCCTCGGATAAAGTACGACTAAGTCCCTATCTTACACCTATATACTCACATTGTTTATAGATTGGCTAATGAGTTGTTGACTGAAACATCTAACAACCAAGAAGCTTTCCCATATATGTGCATTGATGAAATTCAGACTACAATGAAGGGCTCATGATGGTTGAGTATCTTCATTCATTTGGAAACATTCCCCAAAAAAACCCGGGAATCAGTACTGTGCCACAAAACAAGGACATTGCTCTTCAAGACCAAGATGTACCTCACTATACTTTTCAAGTGTTTTAAGTCTCATATAGTGGGGTTTTGATGCTAATTTCCCCTTGAAAACGTCTCAGAGAGATCTTGGAAAAGAAAAAGCACCAAATAATACAGACGACGATTCAATTGTAACATACTGGGCCCAGCCCATTTGAGAAAGGCTTAAATGAATTAATTTGGCTACCTATATCACCAAGTGCACTTACCTTTTCTGGTCACTTTCCTGAAAGAACTCCAGAGTTAAGCGTGCTTGGACTGGAGTAGTCCCAGGATGGGTGACATTCCGGGAAGTGATTCGTGGTAGCATGTGTGTGAGGACAAAACACATGGGAAAAGGTCACGTGGTGATTGCAGGGTCAGTAAATTACTCGGCCGGGCCTACGAAAAATAATGCACTGACCGTCGGACAGGGTGGGGCCCACGAGCCCGATAGAGGGATGGGTGACTCACCGGTAGGGGCGGACGGGGCGTTACAATTGGTATCAGAGCCCAGGGAAGTCAAACCGATTTTGTCTCGGGAGACAATCCTGGGGTTTGGGGTTTATGGTTGCTCCGGTTATGAGATGCGGAATTCGGGGACAAATTCCCATTAAGTGGGGGAGAATTGTAACATACTGGGCCCAGCCCATTTGAGAAAAGCTTAAATGAATTAATTTGGCTACCTATATCACCAAGTGCACTTACCTTTTCCGATCACTTACCTGAAAGAACTCTAGAGTTAAGCGTGCTTGGACTGGAGTAGTCCCAGGATGGGTGACCTTCTGGGAAGTGATTCGTGGTAGCATGTGTGTGAGTACAAAACACATCGGAAAAGGTCACGTGGTGATTGCAGGGTCAGTAAATTACTCGGTGATATATCATGGTTTTTACCCATTTTAGACCATGATATAGATGTGTTTTTAGTGTCTTTTGTCTTTGTTTAGAGTCTTTTACAGGTTTAATCAGGTTTGGAGCTAATTGGAGATATTTGGAGCATTTTGGGACTTTTGAGACGTTTTGGCCGAGAGCTTAACTCACTGTCCGATTTATTGATCATGCATCGACCGACACACCTTGTGCATCGGTCGACACACTAGCGAGATGGGCCGTACGCGTCGTTTTAATGAAGATATGAAGATTTGCAAAGAAGCCCAAGCTAGTTCCAGTATTTACACAGAAGCCCCAGCCGAGATTAGGCCTATATATAGAGGATTTTGGTGTTTATTTTACTTACGCTTTCATAATTAAGAGCAGAGGATTTTTAGAGCTTTGGGGCTGATCTGAACCTATTACTTCATCTGTATTTGGAGAAGATTTCGAACCCCTTTTACTATTATTCTTTTATGCAATTTATTCATTCTATGATTATGTTTTCATTATCTATGTCTGAGTAGATTCCTAGTTAGGTTTAGGGTTTCTCACATAGGATTTCATGACTTGCTAGACTTGTTCAAATTCAGTTAAGGATTCAAACTATATCTGTTCTTCAATTTAATTGTGCTTAAAGCTAGTTCTAACCTGATCAATTAGAATCTAGATCTTAGGTTGCTAAATACGTCACGGAAGTGGGGTTTAGGAATCTGAACTAATTAAATTGGGCAATTAGACTTTGCGCAAACGGAAGTTTGGTTTAGGATAATTGTGAACATATCAAACTTGGGATTAATGCTAGTTTAATCTGTTAGTTCTCGCAAACGAAAGTTTGGTTAGCTGCACTTAGACTTAGAGAATTATCGCAAAGGAATTTGGTTAATTCTATATCTGTGTTTTGAGTTCTAGAACTGTGCTTAATTAGATCCTTGCTGAATGAACTGTCTGCTTGTCTGATTTCCTGAGAATACCCTAGGCTTGACGCTTTTAATTACTTGCTTCCACAACCGTTAATCTCTGCTACTGATTTACTTTCTCGCACCGCTTTTGATTCAATCACATTGCTTATTTCTAGTATTAGTCTCTACTGTTCTGATCTATTGAGGCCAAGTGTCCCTGTGGATTCGATAACCCTATATACTACTTTGACATTGCTGTTCACTTGCAGTTTAGAATAGGGATTAATTCTTGACCTATCAAGTTTTTGGCGCCGTTGCCGGGGACTCTTAGAGTCTTCGATATGACCGAACTTAGGGTTTTTACTAGAAATTTTTCTTTTTGTTTTTGCTTTTTTTTCGTTTTGTTTTTATTTTACTAACTTTTTCTCTGATTCTTTCTGTCGCAGGTACGAATTTCGCCTTGCGTCGATCGTTGCATCCCTTTGTGTCGATCGTCACTAGGCGATTCTGAGATTGAATCGATCGTTGCACTGATAGCATCGATCGTTGCTGGACGATTACTCGAAGTAATCCGAACTCGAAAACTCGAAGTAATCCGAACTCGAAAAAATCGAAAAAATCGAAGTAATCCGAACTCGAAAAAATCGATTATGCCAACGCAGAAAACTCGAAGTAATCCGAACTCGAGCTTGCTTAATCTCGGACTAGAGGAACTTGGACGTCTAGAGAGGACTATCAGAAGAGAAAAGAGAGAGAGAATGGTTCGAGAACGTCTGATCTTGATACCAGATGCTGAAGGTACCCTGAGGGACCAAGATAACAACCCGTACAATGCTGCTGGGCATCGGGTTGATGCTGAAGGTAATGTCATCCCTGATCCTCCTGAGCAACAGCAACAGGAGCTGAACCGAAACCAGGGTCAAGGACAGGCCCAAGGTAGAGAGATGGTGGTTCATGAGAGGACACTAGCTGATTACAACAGACCTGATGAGTTTCATGCAAACCGAGCAGCTCTAGTGCTTCCTGCTTTTGAGAGGAATGATTTTGAGGTAAAGACCATCTACTACCAGCTGATGAGACAGATTGCTTTTCATGGTCTTCAAGCAGAGCAGCCTATGGATCACATTGACAAGTTTGAGGACATAGTCACTGGCATGAAGTATGAAGGAGTATGCCCGGACTATCTGTTCCTTAAGCTATTTCCGCACAGTCTTGCTGGAGACGCTAGTGCATGGCTGAGACAACTGGCACCTGGTCAGTATACTACTTGGGCAGCCTTAAAGAGTGAGTTCCTGCGTCACTTTTATGATGATGCGCGCTCAGATCAGTCCAGACAGGACATACTCACCTTTTCCCAAGGAGCTGTGGAGCCCTTGAAGACTGCCTGGATGAGATTTAAGCAGTATCAACGTGACTGTCCACACCATGGATTCACAGAAGTACAACTGATTGGTATTTTCTTCAGAGGCATAGATCTCCCTTATCAGACTGCGCTGGATAATTCCAGTAATGCTAATTTCAACACCAGGACTCCTACACAAGCTAAGCAGTTGATTGAGAACCTGATTGGCAGCAACAGTTGCAAGACAATAGATGAAAGGAGGAAGAAATCTGGTGGAACTGTAGAGAATTCTGATATAGCTAATATAAGATCTAGATTGGACACAGTCTACAATCTCCTGACAAGTAAGAAAGCTGTCCACTTTGCCCAAGATGTAGAGGTGATTCAGACTGAGGAGGAAACTCAGGAAGAAGATGTGAATTTCATAGGAGGTTCTGGTTTCCAAGGTAATAGATTTGGTAATCAACAGGGGAACAGATTCTCCAATGGAGGACAGACTGGTGGTTTTCAGAAGACCTATGGACAAGGTACTCAGAGAACCTATGGATCTACATCCTATCAGACTCCTCCTGCACCTACAGCCCATGAGAGCAAAATGGAGGCTATGATGGAACAACTGATTGAGAGTCAGACCAAGATTTCTGTGGACTGCAACAAGAAGTTGGACGCTGTCTATGAAGACCTCAATGGGAAATTTGAGTCTATGAGCACTCACTTGAAGCAGTTGGACACTCAGGTAAACCAGATGTCCAGCTCACTGAAGGGAAAAGGAGTGGCAGACACTCATGTTAAGGCCTGGTCTGTGTACATTAATGATGGATCTCACCTAGGTGAAAGATTTGAGCTAAGCACAGCTGAGTTGGTGACAGAACAAGAATTTTCGGATATTTGTGAAAAACTCTCGGGTGAAATCTGCTGCAGTGCGTCGATCGATGCAACATCTGTGCCGATCGATACACCAGTCGGGATGGCAACGATCGACACATCCTTAGTGTCGGTCGTTGCAGGGCGTGAACAAACATATATGTCGGATGATAATGGCATAGATGCTGACTTGGAGCTTGATCGCCTGTTCAATGGAGCCTCTGAAATTACTCAACAGGAGATCTACGAACAGATTTTTAGACAACACTCCTCAGTGTCTGAAGTGATTAGGCAAGAGATTGAAGAGCTGAAGAAATTAGAAGGGATTGGTGAAGAATTGGAAGAAATTCCAACTTTTGATGATCCACCTTATCATCCATGTGTACAGAGGTACCTGAACAAGATGTTGCCCCTGGATGATGATCTGAAAGACTGGGTGATAATAGTTCCTCAGCATATTAGTGATGTTCTGCTAACTAAGGTCCCGAAGAAGCTGCCTGATCCTGGAGTCTTTGTACTGGATTGTTCTATCTTTGAGGATAGTTTTAGACGCTCTCTGTGTGATTTAGGAGCTGCTGGAAGTTTGATGCCTTACTCTGTGGCAGAGAAGCTGGGTATGTTGGATTTTACTCCTACTAGGACTTCTATTGTCCTAGCTGATCAGTCCATACGAGTTCCTGAAGGACTCCTTATGGACATTCCGGTGAGAGTTGGAAACTACTTAGTTCCAACGGACTTCCTTGTGCTGAGATATGACTGTGATCCGGATGAAGCATTATTGCTTGGGAGACCCTTTTTGGCTACAGCAGGAGCGTTGATTGATGTTAGGAACAGCTTGATAGACCTCCATCTGGGAGATGAACCACTGCACTATGAGATGGATAAGCTGCGAAAGCCACTGATAGATGGGCAGACATTCACCATAAGGGACGCAGATTTTGAGCAGCCTGATCATACCATGGTTATAGATCCTGGAGCACATTTCACTCCATCTTTTCTTGGACATGAGCATTCCGCAACAGCCTACTCACCACCTTGGATGAGGAGACTTGAACAGAGACAGAAAAAGTCTCTGTCAGGACCTCCTGGTACTTGAAAATTCCCATCCGTCCGGTCAAGCTATTGACCTTAAACAAGCGCTGGGTGGGAGGCAACCCACCATTAGGTACTGGTGTTTTTCTACTTAATTTTTGGTGTTTTTGTTAGGATTTTACGTTTGTTTTTGTTTCTGGTGAGTTTATGTTTGCAGGTCTCGGTTAAATCGCAGTGCAACGATCGACGCACTTCTGTGTCGATCGTCACAACACGAAAGGAATCGCATTGCAGCGATCGTTGCGGTCCTGAGCAACGATCGACTATACACGAAAATCGCCAAGTAACGGTCGATGCACTTAGTGCATCGGTCGATGCCTGAACGACAGAGGTAACCCGACAGACATAATTTCACCTTTTCAATTTTCTTTCTTTTTACCGATCCTTCGCTGGACACTACTGGGGACAGTGTGTCTTAAGTGTGGGGGAGGTGCTACTGACTTTTGTTTTCTGTTTTCTTAAGAGTCAGTCCGTTTTTCAAAAAAAAATTTTGTTTTATTGAGTCAAAATTGTTTAAGTAAGAAACTATGATTTTCTGAGAAGATTTACAAGACTTGCAGGAACTTAAGTAACCATTGGGATGAAGTTGCAGGATCTATCTCTGACTATTAGAAAACCCCATCACATATCAACCTACTGGGAACACCCACATCACTTCAGGTATCAGAGGATCCTTTACTGACTTCAACCTTAATACTGACTTAGATTTCTCACCTAAGGGCTTGGTATACTTTGTGTCGGATTCCCTTGTTAGTTCTGACACAGCCTGTCAACCTATCCTATTTAGTTCCCTTCTCCCCCTCTGTAAAGTAAAAAAAAAAAAATAATAAACTGAGGATGAGTTAGTAACTCCGAAGTGGTCATGAGAATGGTAGCAAACACTATTTTCTCTCATGTGATCCATGGAATGTGTCCAAAGTACACCCCATAACGGGAAGAACACTGATAAAAAAAATAAAATGATACCCAGTGGGGAAAAATCAGTTGTTAAAGAAGGGAAAGAGAAGAAAGGGTCTAGAGAAAGATAGTATGGTGGTCTAGAGCTGATAAGGTAAGAATCCATGTGCCCTTTGATCGATACTCCTTAGGTGAGACCGCACTTAAATACTTGCAGAAGTCAGTAGGGAGAATTTGAATGCTTGAATGTGATTGTGGAGTTTACCTAGGACAGTTGCTAAGTGTGGGGGAAGTACATTGTGGTCTTGATATCCTGTGATTGATTCTTGCAGTGGTTTACTAAGGGGAATCTGAGTATTGTAGCTTCTAGGATGAAATGAGTTTCTGAAGAGTTTTCAAACCTCTTCACCATGTTTTAGTTCTATGTTTTGCTTGAGGGAAAGCAAAGGCTAAGTGTGGGGGAGTTGATATATCATGGTTTTTACCCATTTTAGACCATGATATAGATGTGTTTTTAGTGTCTTTTGTCTTTGTTTAGAGTCTTTTACAGGTTTAATCAGGTTTTGAGCTAATTGGAGATATTTGGAGCATTTTGGGACTTTTGGGACGTTTTGGCCGAGAGCTTAACTCACTGTCCGATTTATTGATCATGCATCGACCGACACACCTTGTGCATCGGTCGACACACTAGCGAGATGGGCCGTACGCGTCGGTTTAATGAAGATATGAAGATTTGCAAAGAAGCCCAAGATAGTTCCAGTATTTACACAGAAGCCCCAGCCGAGATTAGGCCTATATATAGAGGATTTTGGTGTTTATTTTACTTACGCTTTCATAATTAAGAGCAGAGGATTTTTAGAGCTTTTAGGGCTGATCTGAACCTATTACTTCATCTGTATTTGGAGAAGATTTCGAACCCCTTTTACTATTATTCTTTTATGCAATTTATTCATTCTATGATTATGTTTTCATTATCTATGTCTGAGTAGATTCCTAGTTAGGTTTAGGGTTTCTCACATAGGATTTCATGACTTGCTAGACTTGTTCAAATTCAGTTAAGGATTCAAACTATATCTGTTCTTCAATTTAATTGTGCTTAAAGCTAGTTCTAACCTGATCAATTAGAATCTAGATCTTAGGTTGCTAAATACGTCACGGAAGTGGGGTTTAGGAATCTGAACTAATTAAATTGGGCAATTAGACTTTGCGCAAACGGAAGTTTGGTTTAGGATAATTGTGAACATATCAAACTTGGGATTAATGCTAGTTTAATCTGTTAGTTCTCGCAAACGAAAGTTTGGTTAGCTGCACTTAGACTTAGAGAATTATCGCAAAGGAATTTGGTTAATTCTATATCTGTGTTTTGAGTTCTAGAACTGTGCTTAATTAGATCCTTGCTGAATGAACTGTCTGCTTGTCTGATTTCCTGAGAATACCCTAGGCTTGACGCTTTTAATTACTTGCTTCCACAACCGTTAATCTCTGCTACTAATTTACTTTCTCGCACCGCTTTTGATTCAATCACATTGCTTATTTCTAGTATTAGTCTCTACTGTTCTGATCTATTGAGACCAAGTGTCCCTGTGGATTCGATAACCCTATATACTACTTTGACATTGCTGTTCACTTGCAGTTTAGAATAGGGATTAATTCTTGACCTATCACTCGGTCAAGCCTACGAAAAATAACGTACCGACCGTCAGACAGGGGTGGGGCCCACTGATACGATCATAGTTTTAATCCCTAGATCTACACTGCAAGTGCACAGACGTGACAGTAGTATATAGGGTATCGAAATCCACAGAGACTCTAGACCTTACGATAGATTGTAGAATTGTCAAGTTAAGCTAGGAGAAATTAATTAGAAACTAAATAGCAAGCAGAAAAATCAGTAGCAGAAGTGGTTTGTAAGCAATCAACTAAAAGCGCTAAGTCTAGGGAGTTCTCACGAAATCAGACAAGCATATTAACTATAGTCAGGATCAAATTAAGTCCGGTTCTAGAACTCAAACACAGATCTAGAATTAACCAACTTCGTTGCGAGAATTCTCTAAGTCTAATAGCAGAAACCCAAATTTCTTTGCAATTCCTAACAGATTAAACTAGCCTTAAGTGCAAGTTTGATATGTTCATAATTCAATTAAACCAAATTTCTTTGTGGATAATTCAATTGCTCAACCTAAATAGTTCATATTCTAAATTACACTTTCGTGTCAATTTAATAACATAGAGTCTAGATTCTAAGTGATCAAGTTTGAACCTAGTATTAAGCACAATTCAGGTTAAAGAACAATTAAGTTATGAATCCTAAACTGATAAATTAATCTAACAAGTCATGAAAACCTTTAAAAGAATCCCTAAACCTAACTATGAATCACTCAGACATGATCAATGAAGCACAAATCAATGAATGAATAAATTGCATAAATAGAGAGTAGAGAATAAAAGGGGTTCGAAATCTTCTCCAAAAGCAGGAAGAAGTACAAGTTCAGATCAGCACCAAAAGCTCTAAAATCTCTATGCTCAAAGTATGAAAAGCGTAAGTAGGCGTAGCCTAAACAATGGCTTAAAAACCCTAATATAATGATCTAATCACGGCTGGGGCTTCTTTGTAATTATGAGAAACTTATGGGCTTTGTTGCAAATTCCAAACTCTTCATTAAACCGCCGAGAATGTCTGATTCGTATGTGTGTCGATCGATGCACAAGATGTGTCGATCGATGCAAACCTCTGTTTTGGACAGTGAACTCTTCCTCTCGGGTTAAATCTCCAAAATGCTCCAGAATGCGCCATAATCTCTAAATCCGCTCTAAACGTTCCTAAACCTGTAAACATACCTAAAAGACTCCAAAACATAATAAAGGACTCGATAAATAAGACATATACCATGGTTATAAACCCTAAAATCCATGGTATATCAACTCCCCCACACTTAGCCTTTGCTTGCCCTCAAGCAAAACAGAGAACTAGAATATGGTGAAGAGGTTTGAAAACTTTCAGAAACTCTTTTCATCCTAGAAGTAACAACACTCAGATTCCCCTTAGTAATCCACTGAAAGATTCCACCTGCATGACATCAAGACCAACATATACTTCCCCCTCACTTAGCAACTGTCCTGAGTAAACTCCACAATCAATCCAAAGCATTCAAATTCACCCTACTGACTTCTATAAGCATTTAAGTGCGGTCTCACCTAAGGATTATCGATCAAAGGGTACATGGATTCTTACTCTGTTAGCTCTAGACAAGCATACTATCTTTTTCTGGTTCCTTCTTCTCTTTTCCCTTCCTTAGCAACTGATTTTTCCCCATTGGGTATCATTTTATTTTTTTTATCAGTGCTCTTCCCGTTATGGGGTGTACTTTGGACACACTCCATGGATGCACAAGAGGTAATAGGGGTCTCTACCACTCCCGCGACCACTTCGGAGCTACTAGCTCATCCTCAGTTTATTATTCTCTTTTTTTTTTTTTACTTTACTTTAAAGAAGGGGAGAAGGGAACCTTACTTGGACAGGTTTACAAGCTGTGTCAGAACTAACAGAGGAATCTGACTCAAGGTATACCAAGCCCTTAGGTGAGAAAATTAAGTCAAATTTAAGGGTGAAGTCAGTGCAGGATTCTCTGAATACCTGAATTGATATGGGTGTCCTCAGTAGGCTGATCTACATTGGGTTTTCTAATAGTCATAGATTGATCCTGCAAGCTCATCCCAATGGTTACTTAAGTTCCTGCAAGTGTTGTTGACTTCTCAAAAATTCATTGTTTCCTACTTAAACTGTTTTGACTCGATAAAACAAATTTTTGGACTGACTCTAAGAAAACAAAAGCGTGCGTCAGTAGCTACCTCCCCCACACTTGAAACACACTGTCCCCAGTGTTGTCAAGCCTAGGATTGGTGAAAGAAAGAAAATGCTTAAGGGATTAGCAGGGTTCTGTTTGAATTTTACCTGCCTCGCACCTGCATCGATCGTTACGCATAAATGCGATGATCGTTGCAAGGCGATTGCGATTATGAGTCGATCGTTGCACAAGTCCGCAACGATCACTGCAATGCGATTTTCGTGTTGAATCGATCGACACACAGGACCGTGTCGATCGTTTCATTGCGATTTCGTCGGATCAGTCAGCAGTTAGCAAGTTAGTCCGTGAGAAAATCTCAAATCTCAAACCCGAAAGCTGAAAACATCGCAAACAAGAAAAATCAAAGCAACAAATGGTCTAAAAGCAAGCACATCATCCCACACATAAGTAGCAACAAGAAAAAACAAAAGAAAAGTGAAAAAGAAAAACAGAACTGATAGTCTGAAAATGGGACTCTGATCTCACTCGCTCTCATCATCATTCCCATCCAAGGGATCAGTGCTGCCTGAAGTAACAGGAGTCGGAGAGCGTTGTCGACGTCGATTGGCAAGAACTGGCTGATGAACTTGTGGCTGTCTCCTGAAAGTGCAGCCACGCATGAAATCCCAAATGCTTCATAGAATACCATCCTGACGCTCTCTCCACTCGCCCACAGTCATCTCACTCACTGGTACCGAAGGAGCTGGATAAGGACCAATGTCATATGTAGCAGCAAGCTCGGGCGCAGGCGCAGAAGATGAAGAAGCCCGAGTAGAAGGCTCTCCCAGTGGATGGGCCATCGTTGGTACACTGCGCTGATCGCGCGTAGGAGGCTAGAAACTCAAAGCAGACAATGTATCGATCCTGGTCAGATCGGCTGCAGGAAGATCTACACCACGCTTCATAGCGTTCGTGTCATAATAGACCCATATACGTCTCTCCTTCAGCCAAGTAGCACTCTGCAAGTGGGTCAAATCCATGAATACCTCCTTGTCATCACGCTCCATACCCTGCAAAGGGATCCTACAGTGCTGAAAAATAGGAGTAAGCAAACTCCCTACTGTCTCAGTGCCCTTCCCATCTAATGCCTTCTTCGTCAATGAGCATAAGTGATGAGCAAACACAGCTCCTAAGTTTAGATCCCTAGCAAGATCTCTCAACTCAGTACCAGCAAACTGCTCTCTCAGCCCAATGAAAAGTATCTCCAGTTCATTCTTGCGCATCTTGTTCGCTTCAGCTTTGCACAACAGAGTGTATCCCAGGATGCGTATGACATAGCGCAGCACCGGATGCCTTACCTGAATTTGCTTTGTATTCCTTGAGTCATATGGTCCATTACCAAAATGGTCCCAAAAAGACTGCGCCTCCTGTCTATCCCACTCAAGAGCTATACCGCAACGTGTGGGCTCCAGACTAAATCCATAAATACGGCAGATATCGAGGAATGAAATCCGATACCTGGCTCCCAGACACTTGAAAGTAAAGATACCTCCTGAAGCTCTACGGCAGTCTGGATCAGGATAGTAAACTCTGCAAGTAGCCAACAACTGTCTAACTAGATCATGATAAAGTGGGTAGTACTGCATAGGCATCGTCCCCAGACCAATACCCTTAACCAATGCAAGCACTTGCTCATCAATGCCTATAATCTTACAAGTCCGATAATCAGCAAATTTGGTTGGCTGGATGTCCATTTCCAACCAACTGTTGTAGAGCAGTGTATCATAGTCGTCCCAGTGCTCTGATATCGGCCTATTGATGAAATCTGCATCCTTAGCCAGATCCTTAGGCGCTTTGCCCCAAACTTTATCTGTCGGAATCTTGGCTCCTTCTTCCTTAGGCCAAGGCTACTGTATGGCATCGCAGTCTCGCTGATACGGATCAGGTAGTGTCGAATCTCGTGTAAACCACTCCTCTGGTGGAGGTGTCTGATCCGCAGCAGCTGGAGCAGCTCTGCGTTTGCGAGGTTGTCTGTGAGGAGGCATCTGCAATCAAATAAATAAGTCCCTGTTAGTCACGCAGAAACCTCTGTGAAATCGCAGTGCATTTCATCGATCGTTGCAAGGCGATTTCACAGATGCCATAGAGTTCATCAAATCGCGCTAAAATCAATCCCACAATCACATAAACAGTATAATCTCATCATCAATCATCCTAAATCAAGCCTATAGCAGCACGGTATTACCATTCTAAAGCCAAAAACCTCTAATTTCAAAACCCTAAAATCGAATCCAAAAATGATGATTTTGAGAGACCTTACCTCGGAATTGCTTCGAATAGGTTATAGAAATGGATAGAGCGTGTAAAATCAAGAGGAATAGCGCTTTGAATCAATGAAAATGATGAAGAATCGAGTGATTTAGGTGAGAGGCGAATCGGGTGTACGGACAGTCGAAATGGAGAAGAAGAGAAGGGAGAAAGGGTTAAAGGCACTTACCTGTTTCGTGACTGCAACGACCGTTGCATAAAAGCAACGATCGTTGCTATTGAACCGATTCGATTCCGGTTTAGCGCACGTGTACCTTTAATTTGGAATTTAAACCATCTGTGTCGACCGTTGCACAGGACCGCAACGATCGTCACAAAGCGACTTCAACTCCTCATCACATCTCCCTGCAACGACCGTTGCACAGGACAGCAACGATCGTCACAAGGCGATTCTTCTTCTTCAAATCACCCTGCATCGATCGTCACAACAAGTGCAACGATCGACACAGATCTCCAGACTCGTATTCTGCAGTGAAAACACACCAAAAACAAAACCAAAACGTAAAATCCTAGGAAAAACACTAAAAATAATATGTACAGACCAAACAGTGGGTTGCCTCCCACTCAGCGCTTGTTTAAGGTCATTAGCTTGACCGGACGAACAAGATCAGGCTCCTGGAGGTTTCGACAGAGACTGTGAGTCTCTCTGCGAAAGTCTCCTCATCCAAGGTGGAGAGTAAGCTGTGTCATTGTGAGCTCGTCCAAGGAACAAAGGGATGACATGTTCTCCTGTATTTACAGCAGTAAAGTTAGTAGAACTGAGCTCGGAAGAAGCATACCTTTGCTTTGGTGAGTTTCTGATGTCAGGAGCTTTCTGCTTAGAAACAGTTGCAAGCTCTGAAGATGTTAGAGTGGAATCTGCAGAAACCACCATCTTCTCCTCTCTAGGGTCAGAAACTAAAGTCTCACTCCTAGGCGCTTCCTGTCCATCCTCAATGCTAAAGGTCTGACCATCAATCTTTGGCCTGCGCAGCATATCCATCTCAAAGTGTAGAGGCTCATCTCCCATATGGAGATCAATCAGTCCATGCCTCACATCAATCTTCGCACCAGCTGTGGCTAAGAAAGGTCTTCCCAGTATTAAAGCATCATCTGGATCACTGTCGTACTTAAGCACAACAAAATCTGCCGGAAATAAGTAGTTTCCAACTCTCGCTGGGACATCCTCAAGAACTCCTTCTGGAATCCTTCTTGACTGATCAGCTAGAACAAGAGAAGTCCTAGTGGGTGAAAAATCTGTCATTCCCAGCTTCTCTGCCACTGAGTATGGCATGAGATTTCCAGAAGCTCCTAAATCACACAAGGAGCGCCTGAAGCTATCCTAAAAGATGGAACAACTCAACACAAAAATACCAGGATCAGGTAGCTTCTTGGGAATCTGAGTTAGCAGCACATCACTGATCTGTTTAGGGATCACTATCACCCAATCTTTCAACACTTCGTCCATTGGCAACATCCTCTCCAAGTATCTCTGCACACAAGGGTGATATGGTGGATCAACAGGTTGTGGATCTTCTTCCAACTTCTCATCCATCACTTTCAGCTGTCTAGCTTCATCAGGTTCATGTTGAGATATCTCAAACATCTCAGGAGAAGGTGTAGTAGGCCTGCGAGCCTTCTCGTCCGCGCTACCAGAAGAAACAAGTAAGTCTGCCTCACGACATGCAACGATCGACGCAATAGGTGCATCGATCGATGCAGCTAATTCATCACAGATTCCAGCCGAGAGTTTTGCTTCAGTTTCGGATTTCTCAGCTTCTTCCACGAGTTCAACTGTATTTAACTCAAATTTTTCCCCTTGGTTTGACCCATCATCAATATAAACTGACCAAGCCTTGATGTGGGTGTCCATGACATTCTTTCCCTTAACTGAGCTTGAAATTTGGTTCACCTGTGTGTCCAATTGCTTCACATGTGTACTTAAGGATTCAAATTTCCCATTAAGATCCTCATAGACAGCATCTAACTTCTTGTTGAAGTCCACATCAGTCTTAGTCTGCCCTTCCATCAGCTGTTCCATCATGGCTTCCATCTTGCTCTCATGAGCACTAGCAGCAGGAGGTGCTTGATATGAGTATGATCCATAAGTTCTCTGATAAGAATTACCTTGCTGAAAAGGCTTCTGATAACCAGCAGTCTGTCCATATCCAGAAGAGTTTTGATTGCTTGTAAAAGCACTCTTCTGTCCACCATTAAAGAACCTATTACCTTGCTGATTACCAAACCTGTTTTCTTGGAATCCAGAGCCACCAATGTAGTTCACATCCTCTTCCTAGGTTATCTTCTTCAGCTTGAAACACTTCAACTTCCTGAGCAAAGTGGACAGCTTTCTTTCCAGTCAACAAACTATGAACAGTGTCCAGCTTGTTCCTAATATCAGCAATTTCCAGATTATCTATCTTCCCACCAGACTCTTTCCTTCTCCTATCAGCAGTCTTGGTGCTATTACTGCTCACCAAGTTATCAATCAATGTCTTAGCCTACTCAGGAGTCCTTGTATTGAAATTTCCATTTCTAGCATTGTCCAATGCAGACTGATAGTGGAGATCAATACCTCTGAAGAATAAGCCCAGCAGCGTCACTTCAGAGAATCCATGGTGAGACAGTCACGTTGGTACTTCTTAAACCTCATCCAAGCAGACTTAAGAGGCTCTGTAGGACCTTGGGTAAAGGTGAGAATATCCTGTCTCGACTGATCAGAGCGAGCATCATCATAAAAGTGCCTCAAAAACTCTCTCTTCACAGCATCCCAAGTAGTAAAATTCCCAGATGGAAGTTGTTTCAGCCAAGCTGCAGCATCTCCAGCGAGAGAATAAGGGAAAAGCTTGAGAAACAAGTAGTCATAGTTTACCCCATTATACTTCATTCCAGTGATGAAGTCCTCAAACTCGTCAATATGGTCCATTGGTTGCTCATGTGGGAGACCATGGAACGGATTCTGCCTCAGCAGAGAGTAATAGAACAGTCTTGATCTCGAAGTCATTCCTCTCAAATCCAGGAGGTACAATTGCCGACCGGTTAGCATGGAACTCATCCGGACGGTTGTAGTCAGCAAGAGTCCTCTCAGCAACAACCATCTGCCTCTGACCTTCAGGCTCAGGTTCAGGTTCAGGGTCAGGGATCACACGTCCCTCAACATCAATCCTTTGCCCAGCAGCGTTGTACGGGTTGTTCTGTTGGTCTCTCAAAACACCCTGAGCATCAGGTATCAGAATCAAGCGATTTTGCACCATCCTTGCTCGTTGACCTTTTCTGTTTGTTCTCTCTAGTCTAGCAAGTTCCTCAATCCTGAGATTCATGAGATTAGAAGTTCGGATTACTTCTGGTCTCACGCGTCTGCATAAACCGTCGGTAATCGCAGTGCAACGATCGATGCTAGGATGCAACGATCGATTCAACTCAAATTCGCCTTGTGTCTATGGTTTATTTAGTAATTTAATGTTTTTATTCGTATTGCATAATATCCAAAAATTGAAAAATAATGAATGATGACAATATTATTTCAAAACATAAATAGTTTGGAAACATATACTAATAATGTTATAATTGGTACTTTGATATTTTAAAAAATTGTTCAATGATATTAAACATGAAAAGATTATGCATATTTATATAAAAAATTAACATTTTGGATATTTTGCCCATCTGCGTGGGCACCTAAACCAAATATTTTGGTAAATTATCAAAAACCGATCGAAATACCCTAAACATCATAACCTCTCTCAAATTCAGACATTATCCTCCTTTCCGATGTCGTGTTATTCATCCGCTGCTAGAAGGGATCTTTCTGAGGTATGTTAGGAAAAAAAAAGACTTCAATAGTAAGATTTGAATTTTTTTTGATGGATTTACAATTGAAAATTTTATTATATATACATACTATCCAAACTTTAGAATTTTTTTCTCTCCTCTCGCAGAGAAAATGCAGAAGACAAGAAAAATGGACAAGTGAAAGGCGAGAACCCTTTCACTCACTTAGTTCATCGTTTCTAATTTTGGTTCTTCTCTTATCTATTTAATCATTTTATTCTGTTGATCTTCTCTTGCCAATGTGTTTATACTTAGTAAAAAAGCTATTCTTAACGTATAAAAATTGCCGATTATGAAGCATGAGATACTCTAGGTTCGAACTTCGAGATTCATGTTTACATCTTTATTTAAATTGAAATATGTCTATTTTCAGAAGTATTGTACCATTGAGTTCGATGGAGTTTCAAAAGGAAACCCTGGAAGAACTGGTTCAGGAGTTGTTCTGCGTGATTTAGATGGAACTGTCATCTCCTCCTACCGTGAATGATTAGGCAATACAACAAACAACGTTGCAAAATATAGAGGTTTGAATCATAGTTTGGAGTCTGCTTTAGAAAAAGGTTACACACACATGAAGGCCTATAGAGACTCTCAGCTTGTCGTTAACCAGGTCATTTAATTTACAGTATAATCAGGCAAAAGGGTCTACCAGTCAATTCAAGTCATTCTATATCGAGCATATTCCCAGGGTATTCCACATATTCTTTTGTATTTTGAACATTCGATTTGAAGATGGATAAGATTTTATGGGTTTGTCTAATTTCCAACTGCATGAATACAACTCTGAAGCTGATAGCCATGCAAACTACGGTACCCATCTCCAAGGTGAGAAATGAATCTGCAATACTGAATTCAATTATATTTCCCAGAAAATTAGTCAAAGTTGGATGTTGTTTTTGCTCTTCTATGATGCGTATTCATATGGCTAGACTCAAGTGATCAAGGCAGGAATACCTACTGAAGTGGAGATTTTCGTGTTCTTCATGCTTAGAAGAACATGCCTCTAAGCTTTTTTTTTTCTTTTCTCATCAGAACATGTTCCCTTTCGAAGAATAAAACAATGTATTTCGTTAAGCAGCAGCGGCGATTATGAATTATCAGTTTCTTATGCTAAATTTCATGCTTAATAATTTGAGATTATGAAAGAAAAGCATGCATGAGTCATTCTCATTCACTTATGATTATAATATATATATATCGTATAATTAATACATTGTTTTTGCTTTCTTAAAGATTTTGGAAATTTACATTTAGTTTAAAAGAATATTAACTTTGATATTCAGTTAAGATTATTAGCAAATATAACCAAACTATCTTATATTATTATTATTAAATAAAAAGATACTATATGATACGACTCATACCCGACTACTTTGCGACCCGAATAGTGAGTCACACATTAGTCGTAACACCAACGACACATTGCTGACTTTGTTACTACTATATAAAGAGTAGCAAATTAGTTACAGCGTAGTCGCTAAAGTAGCGACTACTCAATGACTATTGTTTCCGGTCTCGACTATAGTCGTTAATTTGTCGTAATTTGGCGACTAAGTCGGCGACTATCATTTTTTGCCGTAAAATAACGACTAATGTACGACCATATATCTGTAGTCGGAAACCAGTAGCAATATTATCCCTAAACAGTCGCAAAATGTTACGACTACAAGTATAGTCGCAAGTTCCAGTCGCAAAAACGTTGTTTTCTTGTAGTGCTAACTTTTCACATTGCAATACATCGGCTTTGCAGAAAAAGAGGCTATCATGTTTAAAGAGCATATGAGATACTTTGGGGCTTGCCCTAGTAATTCTTAGACCGGTAATGCGTTTATCTGCTTTCGCTCCATTAAGGAGGGATATAAGATTTTTTTGTGCACAAAATGAATATGAAGGGTAACAACGGTTCCCCTTTCTGAGACCTCGGTTTGTCTTATTTTTCCTCTCGCTTCTCCGTTTATCAAGACTTAGTGTGATACCGACGAAACGCAAAACATCATCATTTTAACCCACTTTTCCAAAAAAAACCTAAATTTAGTAGGAGGGCTTCTAAGAAAATCCATTTGATCCGGTCATAAGCTTTGTTCATGTCCATTTTTATAGCTTTAAATTTTGATCTTCACATTGGATTTGTGCGGAGGGCATGGAATTTTTCTTGCGCGTGAAGTATATTATCGGTAATAAGTTGTATAGCCACAAAGGCTGATTTTAGTCTCAGAGATGAAGGTCGGGAGTGTGGTTTTTAATCATTTGTAAATAATCTTTGATATGACTTTGTAGCTGACATTGCAAAGACTGATTGGTCTAAATTCAGTCATGGATATGGGTCAGTCCTTCTTGTGGATAAGGCATGTGTTGGTTTGATTTAGTATCGGGTCAAAACTTCCCAGTCTTAAAAAAGTTCTTGACCAATTTTATGATGTTTTGGCCTATGATTGACCAGAAGCGTTGGCAAAATCTACTTGTCATGCCATCCAGTCTTGGGGCCTTGTTTGGGTTTATATAGAAAAGAGCCCTCTTAATATCTTTTTCGGAAGGATCTTTTCACCAGATTATGATTAATCGTGTCTGGGAAGTTCTCGGTAATGTACCGGAGAGAATCGCTAAAATTTGTTGGTTCATATGTGGGAAAAATGTCAATAAAGTAGTTGGTAGCCACCTTCTCAATCCCCAAAGCGTTTTCTACCCAATGGCCGTTCTCGTCCTTTAAGCATATAATATGGTTTCTTGCCCTTCTTTACTTAGTGTAAGAGTGAAAGAATTTTGTATTGTTATCGCCTTCTCTATGGATTAAAATTCTGCTTTTGTCTCCAAAACGTCTCTTCCTCCCTGAAAGATATACATAGTTGTCTTCTCAAATCTTACATCTACTACATTGTTGCGTAATCATCGTCTTCGGCCAAATCGATCTGATTTTTATGTTACTCAAGAAGTTTTGATGTATTCGTTGGTATGGTTTTCTTCCATCTGGAGATATTGTTCTGGCATGAGGTGATTTTTTGTTGGAAATCTTGACGTGAGATTCCTTCAGAATTACACCATCCATAGGCTACTGCTTCTTTAAATCATGGTTTCCCAATCCATATTTTATCAAAGCATAAATTATTTTCCATTTATGGGGCGCTACTTGTATATGTTGGCTAATACTTGTCTTTGGTATGAGCCCCAAAGTTTCACATACTCCACCATTATATGGTAAAAAATATATGTCAATCTTCATTTCCCATCGCTCCATCTAATCGACATTTGACCTTTCCAGATTTTCTCCTTCCCACCCAAGATAGAGAATTGCCTTTAAATGGAAATTTGCTCATCTTGTAATTCACGATCATCATTAGAAACGATAAATAGATGCCTCTAATCTTCGCCGTCCGCCTCTTTTTCATTGGTTCCTGTAATTTCGTTAAACTATCCAATCAAAATGCATGCATTTTGCGGATGGAGGCTCGTACGTCTGAGCTGTTCCCAAAAATATCCTCGGTCCTTAACAACCGGATCTCCAAAAAAAATTCATATGAATTTCATGTCCTTCAAAAGTAGTTTCAATATGAATCATACGTCCATCTGAATATTTAATACAAACATACGATTCATTCCTATAAAAAAGAGCTAAACTCCCGCTTTGGCCTATCTGCTCTATGGTGTAAACATGCTCATATTCGGAAAAGCTTGCAAATATTGCAGAAAATGACGATTGTTTTTTTGTCTCTGATAGAAAAAAAAACTAGGAAGATAACACCGGTGAAATTCCTCAAGGAGTTTTTTTGTTAGTTGGTCTTCCGCCCCCTGACAGTTCCTCGCAATCACATTCGTTGAGATTTTCTAACAACACTTTTAGAAAAAATTACCCTAAAGAAGATAAGTGCAGGAATAATCTCTCCATATAGAAAGAGGATATTAAAAACCGGTTGTTCTTTGGAACAAATTGGCTCTAGTACGTTGAATTTTTGGGAGGATATTTTTTTAAACCAACTTTGTATGGGAAGATTTTGACAATGACACCGCAATATGAAGCAACCCAATATCTTTGATTAAAAAGACTTCAATCTTAGAAAGGTTTCACGGACGCTTGCTTCACTAGAAACCACGTCTGGGACGAGTTATGTCGCCTCTTACTTCACAGGAGGCTACATCTAGGATGAGTTCAGCTGCCACTTGCTTCACCAGAAATACGTCTAGGACATGTTCCAAATTTCTCTCTGAGTTGCAGTTCTAAATTCATGTTTTAGTTTTCATATCCCCCATCCTTTCTTTGGTTATAGCAAAAAAAACATTAAAATTTTATTTCTGAGGTTTTTTCTCAAAGCTCTTGTTGTTGTTCTTCTATATCTTCCTTAGTAGGATGAGACTACTCTTCTTCATCTGCTACTTTTGGAAACTTGGAAGTTAAAACCGTAGATTTTCTCCAAACTTGGAAGTTATTACCATGAGAGATGCATATCTGGGGTTTTCAATGTTAGAATATGAACAATATAAAAAACATGAGAGAGAGGGAACCGAGACAGAGAGATTTGTAACAAATTGAAACTACTTAGATTAATTTCATAGTGTTGTTAAAATACTACTTATAAACACTACAATTCGAATGGAGTAAAAGACAAATAGAAAAGAGAGGTTTGGTCTTCCAAGGGAGATAATGGGAGCTCCTAAACAATTAGGAGCTGCTGTTCTCAAGAGTGAAAGTGACATCTTGGACCACATGTGACTTATGTTTGAACATGTGACCCTTCCTTTCCTCCAATTCTTCTCTAACGGCTAGGTAAGGATTGTAGATAATCTTGGTTATATTTAATATGCATACATAACCGGATTGGATTAGCTTGATCAATACTCTCCCTAAAGCTTAGTTATAGAGAAACTCGAGCCAAGCTTAGAAAATCATGAAGCATCACCTCATTAAAAATCTTAAATAGAAAAACCACCTGGGAGAAAACTATGTTAAGGGATAAATAGTATGATGTTCATCGTTGATAGTACATGGGATCAATGGTGTGAGAGGTCTACAAGACTAAGTTTGCTATGGATGTGATTGCAAACTCTGAGGCTTGCAGCCTTGGTGAATATATCAGCCAATTGATCTTCACTTCTAGTTTAACATGGAAGAATGACTATTTCTTCAATCTTCTCATGGACTTTTAGCAATCCACCTGAATATGCTTGGTTCCCTCATGGAAGACAGAGTTGGATGCAATGTTTATGGCAGCTTGGTCATCACAGTGCATTGTGATATGGTTAGAAGACTCAATGCTTAGATATTTGAGGAGATATTTGAGCCAAGTTATCTCATTGGTTAGTTTCCTCATACCTCAATATTTTGCTTCTGCACTTGAACATGACACCACCTTCTGCTTCTTTGTCTTTCAAGTAACTAACTTTCCTCCAACGAATGTGCAATAGCCAGTGGTAGACTCCTATCTCTCTATCTCTAGACTCAAAGCTTAGATATTTGAGGAGAGCATTGAGCCAAGTTAGCTATTTGGTTAGCTTCCTCATGCCTTAGTATTCTGCTTTTGCACTTGAACATGACACCACCTTATACTTCTTTGTCTTCCAAGTAACTAAGTTTTCTTCAACGAATGTGCAATAGCTAGTGGTAGACTTCCTATCCATCTTATCTACAGCCCAATCCACATCATAATATCCCACTATCTCAGTTTATCATTTTTTCCATCCAAATCACATGGTTCATGCTAGCTTTGAGGTATCTAAGAATCCTCTCCACCTATTTCAATAATACATTGTGGGAGCTTGCATGTTTTGGCTGACATGATTCACAGCAACGCAAAGATCAGGTCTTGTGATTGATAAATAGATTAGATTACCTAGAAGCTGGCGGTATTGGCTATTGTCTTCAAATGGCTCATCTTCTTTCTCCCCCTTTCGATTGACCTTGTAGCCATATTCAAGAGGAGTCTTGGCTGGTTTTCCTCCAAGTTTCATGTCTCATTCAAAAGATCAAGAGTGTACTTCTTTTGGGAGAGAAATATACCCTCTTATGAGCGGCACACTTCAATCCCTAAAAGTACTTAAGCTTACCAAGGCTTTTGATATCAAACACAGATTTAAGGAAAGACTTGGTTGATTGGATACCTTCTTTGTTGTCCCATTAGATGCTTAGATCGTCCACATAGATGAGAACAACAATAATACCTTGAGGAATTTGTAAGGTGAACAAAAAAGTGTGGTCTGATTCAGACTTCTTGAAGCCATTATCTTTGAGCAGATCCGGCCCTTGAATAAATCCCATAAAGAAAAGGCTTTAGGCGCCAACTTTAGTATGATTTTAAGGTATCAATTACCAAAAAAAAACTCTTTGGTATATTGGTCCAGATTTTTAACTTATGTGTTATAGGTAGTAGGTTCAAATCCCATTAAGGGCAATATTTGTTTATATTTAGCTCTAGGTGTCCAATTATATTGGGCTGGGACTGTCTTTGAGTGTTGAGTGCAGCTTGTGATATCAAGCCCTTGGTGACTGCTTGAGACCATAAATGGATTTCTTAGCCTTAACACCTTCCATGGAGCAATGGTGTCTTCAAGCCCCGATGGACGAGTCATGTAGACTTCATCCTCAAGCTCTCCTTGGAGAAATGCATTCTTGACATCTATCTGCCACAACTCCCAAGATAGATTAGTAGCTAAAGAAATCACAACTCTTACCGTGGGTAGTTTGCTCACAAGTGAAAAGGTGTCTCTATAATCATTTCCTTTTAATGTCTCCATTGCTCTTGTACTTAATGGTGACCTATTTGGAGCTCACTGCTCTATTTTCTTTGGGAAGCTTTGCATCATCCCAAGTATGATTGTGCTCCATAGCCCCTACTTCATCACAAACCGCATATTTCCATTCTTTCCGCTCCTTGGCTTCTGCATATCTTAGAGGTATATAGTCTAGCTCAATATTGCCAAGTAAGGCTTGATGATCAGGTGACAAAAGGGAAAGATAACACACAACTTGTATTGGATGAGCCACTACTTGATTGTTGTAATAGACCCTTGTATTCACCTAATGTGAGGGGTCTTTTCGGATTCATGTGCTCCTTCTAAGTGGTAGAGTAGTGATTTCTCTGTCCATTTCTTCCTCATAATGAGGAATATCTTCCACTTCTTCCATCTCAGTTGGATTGCCCTTGTTCTTGGCCATGAGAGGATGCAACATCTTGACTTTGAGAGCGTCCAGAACTGCCACAGCTGGTTCACCTACATTTGTGTGACTGTTTGGTCTGAAAGTAGAGTGATCAGCAGGCTCTTGTCTCGGTGCTTGGTTGCCAAGGTAACTAATGAGAAATCATAGGCTTGACGCTTGGTCAGATGGAGAGTGAGACCGATACTTTCATCTTTCCCAATCCTTCTTGTCATAGTAGTTTTGGCTTTCAATGAACTTTACATCACGAGACACAAAGGTCCTATTGTTGGAAGGATCATATCACTTGTAGCCCTTTTGAGTGGTTGAATAACCAAGGAACAAATATATAGTGCTCTTTGGATCCAGCTTGTTTCGTTGTTCTCCTGGTACCAAAACAAAGCAAACACATTCAAATACCCTTAAGTGTCAATAGATGGCTTGGTTTTTTTAAGTACCTGAAATAGAGATGAATCATTTAGAACTTCGGTTGGAACCCTATTTATAAGGTAGCAAGCTGCCATGACCTCATCTCCCCAAAATCTTCTTGGAACATTAGTATGGAACATCATCGATCTTACAACTTCCATTAGATGTCTACTCTTCCTCTCATCCACTCCATTTTGTTGTGGTGTGTAAAGGCATCTTCTTTGGTGAAAAATGTCATGCTTAGCTATACGATATTTGTGAAGGAATTTCTAGCAGTTCCTAATAAGATTAGCAACCCTAGGTACAAATTCCAAGCCTAGGATCCAGGGTCTAGGTATATTGAATCTACATCAGATCTCAAATTACCTAGAGATTAGCAGCGGAAGATGAACAAATATCCAAAATGTTAATTTTTTAATATAAATATGCATAATCTTTTCATGTTTAATATCACTGAACAATTTTTTAAAATATCAAAGTACCAATTATAACATTATTAGTATATGTTTCCAAACTATTTATGTTTTGAAATAATACGGTCATCATTCATTATTTTTCAATTTTTGGATATTATGCAATACGAATAAAAACATTAAATTACTAAATAAACCATAAATAGTAAAAGGTTTTAAGAAAATAAAAAAATATGATGACTGGAAAAATAATAACAAAAATTATATATATTTTAACTCAAATTCTAACTAATGCACATTAATAACAATATAATTATACAAATTTGAATAATAACCTTGCGCGTACCACGAGAGAATCCCTAATATTTTAGAGAAAAATATTTAACTATCATTTTGACAAAAAAATATCTGAATTATAAAGTTAACAAAAAATACTTTATTTTATGGACTTTTCTAAAAATTAACATACTTGTAGTTGACTTGACCAAAATGATAAACTGTTATCTGATCTAACACAATTATTAGATGGCGTTTATTATACTGTTAAAACGAAATGACGTCGTATTGTAGAAAATTACCAAACAATTTATAAACTTTTTAAATTGGCCAAATACATGAACTACTAAGATAACAAAACTACCTGAATTTTTATTATTTTTTGTGAATAAACATCAAATTTTTTGTTGATTCAGCCAAATTAACCCACTGTTATCTCATATAAAAGAATAGTTAGATGGCATTTACTATCTCATATAAAAGAATAGTTAGATGGCATTTACTGTATCGTTTACTCCGGCATTAAGGACATCATTCCTACCCAAAATGAAGCCCAACTTATCTATGCATTATCAACTGAAAAACGACCACATATTAAAAAGAACGTATCCGATATTTAAATTAACCGTCGAACTAATTTAGTTAAAACGAATCACTCCGCGATCAGAAAATACGTGTCTGGCAAGAATACATCAATATATATATATATATATATATATATATATAAAATATATCTATAAATATAAATATAAAGAAAATCATAAATTTCAATATAACAAACTAGAAAACACTTTAATTTATATATGACACTAGTTTTAAAACTTAACCGTCTAAAAAAGTCTCGAAATTTCACTTTCTATTTCTGATAACTCTTTGTCTCATATTTTTCAGAGTTTTCGAATTGTCTTCAAAATTTCCTTTTTTCCGATATGAAAACTTTCCCTTTCCTGAGACTTTCCGATATGAAAACAAATTTTCTGGCGATCTCTCCTCTGAATGGCCCTATTCTTTTTTTTTTTTTTCCCATCGCGTTGGCTTTTGTGTAGGTATAGCCTTTAGCCTTTTCACCGCCTGCAGTGCTGCTTCTGCTCCAAGCTTTGTGCCAATGTTGGTTCAGTTTAACGGTGGAGGTTATGTCCTGCCGCGTTTAAAACTAAGTCAAAACAAATTATTTACTATAACAAATTCAAATACTGTTCTAATCCGTCCTCAAATGAGCATGCACCGTCATAAATTCCCATAAGAGAACTGCTTGGATCAACCATGTTTGATTCTACAATTCGCTCCGCTATCCAAACTCCGACCCAATACAACTAAACCAGCGTTGCAAACAGTTTTTACATAATCTGAAATTTCAAATTCAAAACTACGCAAAACACTGCAGCAGACTACAATCAACGCATGCCAACATCAAGACATTTAGAAGCAAGATTCTCAATTATAAAGGAAAAAGAAGCTTCTAAGCACAAAGATGAAAGGAGCCATCATTACATCTTTCTCAGATATGAGCATACTTATATTCACTTCCAATGCAAATCTGCATCTTCAAGAGATCACCACTCAACATATAAGCTGGAATCAACATGTAGCCATCTTTGGGCTCTTCTTCCGTTCCCACTTTCTGGATTTTCTTCAGCATCAATCCAAGCCTTAGTGTGGTATACGCATTGAGTTTAGCTATACTGCATGAGAGGTTGCGTAATCCGGGAGACATAGGCGCGATACAGCTCACGGTCACATACACACCACCGTTGGAACTTTTGAAAGCTTGGACTACAACCAAATCACCCTCTTTCTCTTCCTGAAAAACGGCTATGTTCTTCTTACTGAGGTTCATGCAAAAGATTTGAGGACTGTCCAACACAAACGGGATGAGGTTTTCCACGTCCCAAGAGTGTGAAGCACGAGCGTGGCTTTCGATATCCGTGTAGGAGCCAGTGTAATTGCAGTTTGGTAAAGGGCAGAAGCAACGGACGTATACACACAGCTTCTCATGGTTCGATTGGTTTCCATATGTTGTGGTTTCTTTACACCCGTATATCGCGTTACGACACGGGACTATAGATGCTTCAATGACCTTCTCCATGGCTCTGCATCTAATGTCTCCGATGTGTGATCTACAGAACGGGCATCTCTTCCTCAATTTGGTGCAGCACGAAGAACAAGCAAGATGTCCATTAGTACACTGAAACCAATAACACCAAAGAGTTATCTACCAATTATCGATCTTCAACTTTATCGTTCCTATAACCAAAATCTCTCGGTTAACATCAGCAATTAGAGATAAAGCTGTGACCTTCTGATTTGGTCGGATATGTTATCTGAATTTGATAACATAATTTTTTAAATCCAAGGGGAAAAAGTGTAACCTGATAAATGGGTCTCTTGAGTGGCTCGCAGCAAGTAGGACAATCGAGAATGTCCGAGCTTTTCAGCTTAATGGATTGTTGCGATGAAGAAGAACTCGGGCTGCTGCTTACGGATCTTCGCGATTGAGCCTCCGTTACCGTATCCCCAAGATCGTCACCAATTGTCGCCATTCTGGTTACACCAACATCCTCTTCGATTTCGACTTCGACTTCTTCTTCTTCTCCGACATGATCCTCATCGACGCTTTCATCGCTGGAATCTTCATCGTCGTCATCGTCTTCTTCATCCGCGAGACTTGCGGCGCTGTAATCCTCGTCGTCTTCTTCATCATCCTCGTCAGCGACAGGAGGAAACCGTTGCCTCTTCGGGGAACGATGGTCCGAGTGTCTCGGCGGAATCGACATCTCAAAAATCCTCTCCGACGGCAGATCGTGTGTGTGTGTGTTTTTCAGCGACTGCTGAGATAATAACCCTAGCAGTGGTAAAATTAAGTCTCAAATAACTTTTTATAGTTTATATAATTTTCTTTGGATGAATTGCATAAATATTATGTTTTTGCTCTAAAAATAAAAACTATATCATATTAATTAGTCAAATTCAATATGATTGGTAGACTAGTATAGAGGGAAGAGAAATAGTTGGATTTTTATTCAGTTGGATTCAGTTAAAATTCACCAATCACGTGGAATGAGGAAGAAAAAATAAATATTAATTAATATTAATATTTTAAGTTTTCCACTTGTACCAAGGGAAAATTTTCCCATTAAATAAACCAAGAGTAACATTTCTCACTCAATCCCTATTTTTATGTCTCTCTCTTTCTCTTCCTTCATAATTACTCTCAATTACTCTAACAACAACCAATCAGAGCAAGTATACTCAAATCCACTTTTGTGCCATGATAAGACTAAATTATAGTACTAGTAATAATGCTTGTGTTTTGTTGTATTGTTTTTGCATAATACAATGAGCAACAACGCGAGCATATATTTTAAATGAAAAGATCGAATATATAGTTTAATATTGAAGAAATTAGTGGAAGAGATAACTTTGTTGATGATAGATAATAGGATATACAAGAAGCTTGAGTTAAATGTAAGTAAAGTTAATATGCGATTGAGTTATATTCCATTGTTAGTGGGATGTGTGGAACAATTTACTATTGCCGATGATGAAGATCTGTGTGTTTACTTAATGTTTATAGATAAAATAACCATAGATGTGGTCATCAATGTATCAGAAAATGCCCGAGCAAGTGTCGAGAATGGACAAAAGTTCCTTTGGTACAAACTATAAGGAATTGCAGTTAAAAGATGATGAAATCGAAGCTAAAGCCATTACTTTGTACGTAGAAAAAGAACAAGCAATACATCAACATGAGACAATAAAGGGTGATGATGATACATCATGTGATTTAGATATGGATAACCGTATGGATATATCAGATAAGTGTGATAGATATGTCGAGCCTGCATCTGCTATACAATCAGTTTATAGAGGCATCAAAAGACTCTTTGGATCTGAGTATGCATAAAGAATTTCCAAGTAAAGCAGTCTTGCAAGATTTCGTGGATAGAGGCACATTTAATATGTGTTTTCGTTATGTCGTAAAAAATTCGAATAAGACGTGATTTAATAAGTGTTAAAATGGGTATAGCAAGCTGTAAGTGGGGTCTACGAGCTGCAAAGGTTAGAGAGATGAAAACTTTCTCGACTAGAACATACACAAATATGCATTCATGCAATTGACCTAGTCAGAGTGGAAGCAACTCGAGGAGGAAAGTGTTGGGAATGTCCTGAAATCTATTGTACTTACTCCAAGTGAAAGTCGTATTGTCGAGATGAGACAATCATATGACACTGGGCAGTCATAATGCTTTGCTAGAAGCCACTTATGATCAATGAGTTTAGAACTCATTGCTAGTGTTATATGATCCTACAGGGTCACACACCTAAGCAAACTGGACGTTGTATATGAGGTTGATCATTAATGTAATGATCGGGTGAATGCATATTTGATATGCATTCAATACCAAGTTTCTGGGCAGTGTCGATCGACTCAATAAGTGTGTCGGTCGACACAGATCGACCGTGTCGATCGACACAGAGAGTGTGTCGGTCGACACAACTCGCGGATTACCAGATTAATTCGGTTTAATCGTTGGTTAATTCCGTTGTGGTTTAAGTCGACATATATAAGATACATGGTCGACCTAAACTCGATCCTAACGTAATTCACAACCACCAGAAAAGAAACAGAAACCTCTTGAGAGATCTGATCTCTAAAGGCACTAGCATCCCTTCTGTTCAGTTTGTGTGCGTGTGGATACCAGTAGAGGCGCAGCATTTGAGGCGCTCTAGATCTCGATTATCTGCAAATCTTCCGCTGCTAATCACCAGGTAATTCTGAGATCCCAATGATTCAATTACATGAACCCTAGATCCTAGGCTTGGAATTCAGACCAGGGTTGCCTAATTGGATTAGGAACTGCTAGAAATTCCTTTAGTGGTATCAGAGCCTTAGGGTTCTATTGAATCTGTAGCATGTTGATTAGATTAGTTGAATCTGGATCTCTGTATAGTTGATACAAGCATGCTAAAATTCGTTTTCATGAAAATCTAGTTTTAGGTTTTTTGACTTGAAAAACGATTAGGGTTTATCGCCCCGTGTCGATCGACACCAATCCGGTGTCGGTCGACACATAAGGATAACCCGAACAAAAATTAGGTTTCGCCTAGTGTCGATCGACACAATAGTTGTGTCGGTCGACACAGACCTCGCGAGATTGATGAATCGGTTCAATTGGATTGGACCGGTTATCGAGCTTGGTTAATAATGGTTGAACACTGTGAATGGTTTAATTGCGATTGGTTTGATTAGGTTGGTATCGACCGATGCTAGTGTAGCATCGATCGACACTGACCGGTATTCAAAACCGGATCAATTGGATTGATCGGTTATCGCGGATTGCTTTTGGTTATTCTACATCGATCGACACTATAGTAGTGTCGGTCGACATCAGATTCGATGGTTTAGGTTATGGAACCTGAAATCACAGAACCAAAGCAAGATAAATCAATTAATTAGAAGAATTAAAACATAATAAAACTAAACGTTTTAAATGGTTCCGTTCCTCAACCAAATATCAAGTGATACTTGATGTCTTTCCAATCCTGTCAACTGTCAAGACCCATTTAATTGTGCGATAGACTTGCAGTGCAAGATGTCCACAATTTCATGAGTAAGACAGAGGTAATCGTGTTGATGGATTTTCAGTGCAAGACATCAACAATTACATGACTGAAGAGATTGGTTTACTTGACTGGGCCATCAAAATCGTTTTGGGCTCAGAGACATCAGGTGGATTGGGCATGAGATGTCGATCCACAACCAATAGTTATATTGGATATAACTAGCAAAGTTTTTGCTTACCTAGATAGCTAAATTTGGGTGATAGCCAGTGGCTCACTCAAGTTTAGTGAAGTATGGGTCTTGGATCATTATATTCATTTGAGGAAACATTGTTTGAATATAATGCGAGTTTTCTTAATAGTTAAGACTTCTCATTTCTTGAACATCATAACTAAACCTCCCTTGTTTTTCCAGCTATGTCTAGCACAAACCATCGTAACAATTTCTCCTCGAGATCCGTCCTTGAGAAGGACAAGTTAAATGGATCAAACTTTCTTGAATGGTATCGGAACTTGAGAATTGTTCTCAAACAGGAGAAGAAGGACTATGTCCTTGAGAAAGTTCTCCCCAAGAAGTACCGAGCCAATGCCTGGCAGTCAGATAAGGATGCTTGGGATAAGCATTCTAATGATGCGGTGGATGTGAGTTGTCTCATGTTGGCTACCATGAACTCGGAATTGCAGAAGCAATATGAGTACGTGGAGTCGCCAAAAGAGATGATCACTGGCCTGAAAAGTATGTTTCAAGAGCAGGCACGAACTTAGAGATACCAGACGGTTAGGTCTCTGATTGAGTGCAAGCTACCAAAGGGCGAACCAGTTAGTCCTCATGTCATTAAGATGATGGGTTATATAGATAACCTGGGGAAACTGGATTGTCCCATTAGCCAAGAGTTGGCTACTGACATCATTCTACAGTCACTGCCGTCAAGCTATGATCAATTTGTTATGAACTATAACATGAACAACTTGACGAAGACGTTGACTGAATTGCATGGGATGCTTAAGACTGCTGAACTTAACATCAAGAAGGACACCCCAAATGTCCTTATGGTACAAAAGGGCAAAAAGTTTAAGAAACTTGGTAAGAACAAAGGTGATGGCAAGACGAGCTCGATTGTGAATCCAAGCGAGTCTGGCCATGCTCCGAAGGTTAAAACCAGTCCTTCTGAAGATGTTAAGTGCCGTTATTGTAATGGTTATGGGCATTTGAAAAGAAACTGCAATAAATTCATGGAAGATTATGAGAAGCTGAAGAAGACGTACAAGACTTCTTCTTCAGGTATTTATGTTATAGAAGTAAATGTTACTTCTTATAGTTCTACTTATTGGGTATTTGATACCAGCTGTGGTACTCATATTTTGTGAAAAATGTGCAGGGCCTGAGCAAAAGTAGGACTATGGAGAAAGGACAAGTGGATCTACGCGTGGGAAATGGAGCAAGAGTTGCTGCATTAGGCGTATGAGTATTTCATTTGTTTTCTTTTATGGCATGTTTTGAACTTAAAACTGCTACTATGTACCTGCTATGAGCAGAAAGATTATTTCTATTCCTTGTTTGGATATGGAAGGATATCAGTTTTCAAATTAAGAATAAGTGTTATTCATTTGATTACAATGATATATTTTATAGTAGCAATCCATTAGAGAATGGACTTTATGCTCTAAACAAGAATGTGCCTAACTATAACATTAATACCAAGAGATTCAAGTCAAATGATACGAATCAAACTTCTCTCTGGCATTGTCGTTTTAGGCCACATAAATGAGAAACAGATTCAGAAGCTCCATAGTGATGGGCTATTGGGCTCATCTGATTATGAATCATAATGAGTAAAGTGAATCTTGTTTTATTGGGTAAAATGACGGAGGCCCCTTTCAACAAAAGGTAGTGTCGATCGACACAAACGGTGCGTCGGTCGACACAGGTCGCGAACGAACAAAATGAAAGGGCCAGTAACTTATTGGGCTTTGTACATACGGATGTGTATGGCCCGATGAGCACAAGTGCTAGAGGAAACTTTCAGTACTTCATTACCTTTACTGATGATTTCAGTAGGTACGGTTAAGTCTTATTAATAAGACATAAGTCAGGATCTTTGAAAAGTTCAAAGAGTTCCAAAATGAAGTACAGAATCAATTTGGCAAAAGGTATTAAAGCTCTACGATGAGATCATGGAGGTGAATACTTAAGTCAAGAATTTAGTGATCATCTGAGAGATTGTGAAAGTGTTTCACAATTCACTCCTCCTGAATCAGACTTTATTAGATATGGTTCGATCAATGATGAGTCACTTAGATCTTCCATTATCCTTCTAAGAATACACTCTAGAAAAGTCTGAGTTTACATTAAATAGAGTTCCATCAAAATCAGTTACAGAGATACCACATGAGATGTGGAATGGAAATGTTTCTGATTTATCCATCATGGAGATTTGGAGTTGCGAGACTTATATAAAACGTTTAATCTCTGATAAGCTCACACCCAAATCTGATAAGTGCTACTTCATTGGTTGTCCTAACAAAACCAAGGCATGTTACTTTTACAACCAGTTCGAGAACAAATTGTTTGTTATTCGAAACTATGTTCTCTTAAGAAAGATTTTATTTCCAAGAAGAACAGTGGGAGTAAAGTATGAACTCGAAGAAATTCGAAAATCACAGGAGACTGCTCAACCTGATGAGGAAGAGCAGCAGTTGGATCTACAAAGAGTTGTAGAACCTGCAACTGTGGTGCCTAAGGTTTGCAAGGATCTGGTGAATGTATATTCGATATACATTCAAATACGAGTTTCTGAAGCAGTGTCGATCGACGCAAAAGTTGTATCGATCGACACAGATCACGAACCAAAATATTTTCGTTTATGACTCAATTAACTACGGTTTAAATCTTGGTTAATTAGGTCGTGGTAAAAGTATACATATGAGATATGTGTGCGCGACTTTTACAGGAAACTGAAGCTCGCAGATCCGAAAGGATCCGTCACGAACCCGAGAAATGTGGATTTCTCGTAACCAATTGCCGTGATCTACTGATCATTGAAAGTGACGGGCCTGCAAATTTTGAAGAAGCAATGATGGGCCTTGACTCCGAAAATGGCTGAAAGCCGCTGAATCCGAAATGAGATCCATGTCACAGAACCAAGTATGACTTGGGTTGATTTACCCGATGGTGTAGAAGCCACTGTGAGTAAATGGATTTTCAAGTAGAAAAGATGACATGGATGGTTATATTCAAATATAAAAGCTAGGTTGGTGGAAAAAGGTTTCAAGCAAATTCATGGTGTTGACTATGAAGAAACCTATTCCCCAGTCAACATGTTTAAAGTCCTTTCGGATTCTCCTAGCAACCGCCACTCATAATGGTTATGAGATCTGGCAGATGGATGTGAAAACAGTTTTCCTTAATGGAATTCTGGAAAGGGATGTGTACATGACACAACCTGAAGTTTTCATTGATCCTAATGAAGCTAGGAAGATATGCAAGCTTCACCGATCCATTTATGGATTGAAGCAAGCATCCCAGAGTTGGAATCTTCGTTTTGATAAAGCAGTCAAAAGGTTTGACTTCGTCATTAATGAAGAGGAACCGTATGTTTACAAGAGGACTAGTGGGAGCGCAGTTGCATTTCTGGTATTGTATGTTGATAACATACTACTTCTCAGAAATGAAGTTCCATTGTTTCAGTCTGTTAAGACTTGACTCGAAAGTTGTTTTCAATATAAAATTATGGGAGAAACCGTGTACATTCTTGGAATAAGAATCTATAGAGATAGATTGGATAATCTAATTGGATTGTGTCAAGATACTTATGGTGATGAGGCCTTGCACAGGTCCAGTATGCAGGATTCCAAGAAGGGCTTTGTGCAAATGACTCTTGGTATTACTCTTAGCAAGACGTAGTGTCTTTCGACACACGCTGAGCAAGGGCGAATGAGGGCCAGGCTACTGCTAAAGGCATTAGATGTCTTAAGATATGATCTTAATTTTAGTGGGAGTCGTTGTTGTTAATTTTAGTTATGATATGATGTTCGTATAAACATAATTTGATTATGTTATTGAAATCTGACATCTGTATTATCTAATAATGGTTATTAAACAATAATCCCAAAGTAATTTATGACATTTTATAGGTCATCAAGTATGTGACTTGATCATGAAACCCTATAGATAATAAATGACATAAATTATGTTGGTCCCTGGTCGAGGTTGTTAAAATGGGACATTAACAACCGCGTGAGACTAGTATGTGAGGTGACTGATGACTAAGTTTCATGGAGTCATTAATAAGAGTATTAAAGTCAATCACATAGATATGTGTTAGAGAACACATGATCGGACATGACCCACTGATGAGAACTCTACGAGATAGTTATATAAGTGTCATGAGAGTTTTCATTACGACTATAGAGTATAGTCCTTAAACCTGAATTCATCATGTTTTCTTACATGTGAATTGGTCCGCTTTAACCTTGTCAAACGTCAGCCGTAACTGGTGACTATAAAGGCATTGATTGGACGTATCATGAAGCGTGTGAAGAAACAGGGATGGAACAAGATGGGATTTGTCCCTCCTATATAACAGGAGATAAATATCTCAGGGCCCATCGAAGATTTGATACTGAGAAATGTGTGGCCACACTCAAACGAGGTGATTGTCAGTCGTTTGTCTTGTCAGTATAAATCGGAGTTCGATGAACATGATCTTGGCTAAATAAGGGTGACACAGATCTTGCCTTATGCCAGATCGAGATATAGTGACGAAGGGATTAAAGGAATAGATGATTCCAGTACAAGTGGGAGATTGTTGGGAATGTCCTGAAATCTATTGTACTTACTCCAAGTGAAAGTCGTATTGTCGAGATGAGACAATCATATGACACTGGGCAGTCATAATGCTTTGCTAGAAGCCACTTATGATCAATGAGTTTAGAACTCATTGCTAGTGTTATATGATCCTACAGGGTCACACACCTAAGCAAACTGGACGTTGTATATGAGGTTGATCATTAATGTAATGATCGGGTGAATGCATATTTGATATGCATTCAATACCAAGTTTCTGGGCAGTGTCGATCGACTCAATAAGTGTGTCGGTCGACACAGATCGACCGTGTCGATCGACACAGAGAGTGTGTCGGTCGACACAACTCGCGGATTACCAGATTAATTCGGTTTAATCGTTGGTTAATTCCGTTGTGGTTTAAGTCGACATATATAAGATACATGGTCGACCTAAACTCGATCCTAACCTAATTCACAGCCACCAGAAAAGAAACAGAAACCTCTTGAGAGATCTGATCTCTAAAGGCACTAGCATCCCTTCTGTTCAGTTTGTGTGCGTGTGGATACCAGTAGAGGCGCAGCATTTGAGGCGCTCTAGATCTCGATTATCTGCAAATCTTCCGCTGCTAATCACCAGGTAATTCTGAGATCCCAATGATTCAATTACATGAACCCTAGATCCTAGGCTTGGAATTCAGACCAGGGTGTTGGGATTATGTCCTGAAATCACATTGTACTTACTCTAAAGATAGTTGTATTGTCGAGATCGGACAATTCATGTGATACTGGGTAGTCATAATGTTTTGCTAGAAACCGCTTATGACAAATGAGTTGTAACTCATTTCTAGTATCGTGTGAACCTAAAGGGTCACACACCTAAGCAAGTTGGATACACTTTTGTAGGGAATTGATCATTGGCACATGGTCCGATCAATGTGTATTGGATACACATTGAATTCGTGTGTTAAGAGGTGTGTCGATCGATGCCATTGGTGCAACGATCGACACAAGGTCGATACCGTAACTGATGTTACGGTTTGTAAACCGTGGGCCTATTTATAGGGGCCAGGTTACACGACCTAAAGAGAGAGCGGTTGCAGACAGTTTTCCTTGACGGAAAAATAGACCCTCTTCCTCGAGAAACACGTAGAGAATCCCAGGAGATCCGATCACCGGTACTAGCATCCCGGCGGATTCCAGCTTGTGTGTGTGTGGACTATGATAGAGGCGCAGCGATTAAGGCGCTCTAGATCTCGTTTACCTGCTCCAATTTCCGCTGCCAATCTACAGGTAATCACGAGGTCAGTTCTTAGATTCAATCACCTAGACCCAGGATCCTAGGGAATCCAACAGTGGTATCAGAGCCATAGGGTTTAATAGATTGAATCAGTAGCCTAGAATTCGATTAAATGGCATTTTGATTGAATTGATGCTAGCTAGGATTCGTTTTGTTAATAAGAATCTCGGATTTGTTAATATCGAAAACGAAGAACTGTGTTTTCGCACAGCATCGATCGATGCACTGGGTGTGTCGATCGATGCAGCGCGAAACGGCAAAACTGATTTAGGGTTTTTCGCACAGCATCGATCGGTGCACTGGGTGCATCGATAAATGCAGCGCGAAAATGCAAAAGCAATTGTGTTTTCGCATAGCGTCGATCGACACAAGTTTGTGTCGATCGATGCACCGCGAATTCGCCTAATTAAAACAATGGGTTTCGATTTAGAAATCGCACTGTGTCGATCGACACACTGGGTGCATCGATCGACACAGGCTGTGCGAAAGGATAGATCGGTTCAATTGGATTGAACCGGTTATCTTACATGGTTATGTCGGTTTAATTCGATTAAAATTCCCTGATACCCTACTGTATCGATCGACACAGGTTTAGTTTCGGTCGACACAGTCCTTGCGATTGGTTAATCGGTTCAATTGGATTGAATGGGTTATCATGCTTGGTTAAGGTAGGTCAGATCGGTTTAAATTGGATGAATTGATTCAATTGGATTGAATTAGTTATCTCAATTGGAATAAACCGATTTGATTAGTTAAGATCAGTTTGATTGGATAAGTCGGTTCAATTAGATTGGACCGGTTATCGCAGTTGGTCTAAGACCGGTTATAGGGTTGGTAAAGGTTGCATATCAAATGTCGACCAAGTGTGTCAGTCGATGCGCGTGGTGACGATGCGAACCGTAATCTTTTGGTTTTGAACCAGATGATTGAAAAACCGAACCAAATGACCTAACCCACTTAAATTAGAACAAGTAAAACTTAATTGAAATTAAAAGTTAAAAAATGTTCTATTTAATACACATTGGATGTGTGTTAGACCGAAGCTTAGTTATTCAATATGGTCAACTGTCAAGACTCATTTCGTTGTTGTGATAGTCTTGCCAAGAGCTTGGTGTCCACAGTTACATGAGTAAGGCAGGTAGTAGTGTTGATGGTCTTGCAGTGCTTGACATCAACAATTACGTGACCTAAGAGATTGAATTACTAACTTTTGAGTTCCGTTTCCTTAACTAAATATCAAGTGACCTTGATGTCTTGCCCAATCTTGTCTACTGTCAAGACTCATTTCGTTGTTGGATAGTCTTGGAGTCCTTGGTATCCACAATTACATGAGTAAGGCAGGTGATCATTGATAGACTTGTAGTGCGACTGTCAACAATCACAAGACTGAAGAGATTGGTTTACTTGACTGGGCTATCAGAAGTTCTGGGCCCAGAGACGTCAGAGTGGATGAGACATGGATTGTCTTATCTGCGACCAAGAGTTGTACTGGGTACAATTAGCAATGGTTTGCTTACCTAGATTACTAAACTCTGGGTGATGACGAGTCATCCACTCAGATTTTAGTGATGTATGGATCTTGGATCATTATATTCATAGAGGAAACATTGTTTGAATATAATGCGAGTTTTCTTATTAGATAAGATTTCTCATTTCTTGAGCTTCATAACTAAAATTTTCTTTGATTAAAATTTTCAGCCTATGTCTAAAACTACCTTCTCGTTACGACCCGTCCTTGAGAAGGACAAGTTAAATGGGTCAAATTTCCTAGATTGGTATCGCAATTTGAGATTAATCCTCAAGCAGGAGAGTAAGGACTATATCCTTGAGAAAGCTCTTCCAGAAAGGCTTGGGGCCAATCGCTCGAATGCAGTATATAATGCTTGGAATAAGCATTATATTGATGTGGTAGATGTGCGTGGTCTGATGTTGGCTACCATGAACTCGGATTTGAAGGGACAATACGAGAACATGGAGTCGCCAATAGAGATGATCACCAGCCTGAAGCTGAAGTTTCAGGATCTGGCACGAGTTGAGAGATTCCAGATGGTGAAGTCTCTCACTGGGTGCAAACTACCAGAGGATGCTCCAGTGAGTCCTCATGTCATTAAAATGATGGGTTACATTGATAACCTGGGGAAACTGGAATGTCCTGTCAGCTTAGAGTTGGCCACTGACATCATTCTGCAGTCACTGCCGTCTAGTTATGATAAGTTTATCAAAAGCTATATCAAGAATAACTTGACGAAGACGTTGACTGAGCTGCATGGCATGCTCAAAACAGCAGAGCAAGACATCAAAAGGGGTAAAAGATTTGAGAAATCTTGTGTTGACAAGGGTAGAGGCAGTGCCGTCTGTAGGAAAGTTTAGACTCTTGGTTCAATTCTCAGATTAGTTGAACCTACTAAACATGCATTAGATCTAGGTGTTCTTATTTAGAAACATATGATCTCACCTTTTACCTGTTTGTTTGCAGCGGAATTGATGAACAGGTCAGAGATCAGCAGAACCACCAAGGGATGGATCCTCCAAAGGCTCACACACGCACACCGTCAGGAACAAGGCTGCTAGACCACAAGAGAGGAGGCGCAGAGAGAGAGGAGGCTGGCGCAGGAGGCTGAGAAAAAATTAGAGAACTTTTAGGTCAAGTTTTATTCATTAAAACTCCCTTTAGTTCTCATGGGCTTTTGGGCCCAATTCTCAGTTCTAATTAAATCCCATGGATTTAATCAGGCCCTTTAGTCTCTCTTAGTACAGTAAATGCCTAGCACTTTTACCGTACTTCTGCTAAGCCGTTCCTACACATTTTCCTGTTAGCTTAGGCGTGTGACCCATATGGGATCATACAATAAAGGCAATAAGTCCAAGACTTATAGATCATGAGCGGACTCTAGCAAGCCATCATGACCCCCAGCATTGTATGACTTATGTCTGATCATTGACATACTCTTACTTTCTAGAGACAGTACCGAGATTACTGGACACAATTCCAACAATCTCCCACTTGTACTGGAATCTCTGTATTCATAATCCCTTTCGTCTCAATATCTCGATTAGTCATAAGGCAAGATTAGTGTCATCCTTATAAAGCCTAATCTTGTTCATCGGACTCTGATTTGATACTGACAATCCAAACGACTCGGGACAGTCCGTTTGAGCGTGGCCACGCATTTTCCAGTATTCAAATCTCCGAATGGCCTAGAGATATTCACTCTATTTATATTGGAGGGACAAATCCCGTCTTGTTCCATCACTGTAAACTATTCATTTCATAATACACCCAAACAAGGTCCTTATAACTATCGCAGAAGGACAGCGTTAGACAATGATCAAAGCGCATTAGTTCATGTGCAGCCACATGCATGCGAACTCAGGTCTAAGGACTATACTCTATAGTCGTAGTAAGAATCTCTTATGACACAGATATAAATATCCTGAAGAGTTCTTATAATCGGGTCTTGTCCGGTCGTATGTTCCCCAACATACACCTATGTACTGACTTTGATGCCGTGCATCTATGACACACTGAGACTTTGTCATAAGTCACATACCAATCTAGTCTTACACGGTTGTTGGTGTTCCAATTTCAACAACCTTCGACTAGGGACAGGATGATATAAGCCATCTATCAAATATAGGGTCTCATGATCAAGCTAAATGACTTTGATGACTCAAGATCAAGTCACTTACTTCGATGACCTATAAAATGATTTATATCACTTTGGAACGATTATTTCATCACAGTTAAAATAATCTTGAAATAATAATTTCATTAAACATCTTAAAATGTTTTACTAGAACATATCAATAACTAAATAAAGCCCTTTACTAACTCCCACTGAAATCAAGACAGTATCTTAATTTCATTTATCCTACAGCAACAGTCCGTGACTCGTGCTTAGGCCTAAGGAGTGGCTTCGTTAATAGATTAGCAACGTTCTCATTCGTTGAAACTCGCTGATCTACTTAACATCTCTGTCATTTATTTTATGGAATAGGTTATACCTACCCACAAAGTGTTTGGAATGTCATTTATTTTATGGAATAGGTTATACCTACCCACAAAGTGTTTGGACCTCTGATGTGCAGCTAGTCTCATCTATGCTGGAATCACATCAAGTTCAGTGACGAACTCTTCTTTCCAAACAACCTCTTTCGCCGCTTCCCAAGCTGCGAAATGTTCAGCTTAAGTCATGGAGTCAGCAACAGTGCCTTGCACCGCCAGATAGACACAAGATGTAACCGGACTGTGACCGGAAATCATCTTTGTCCATTGGAAACTTGCCTTTCAGACTCTATCGACTTTGTAGCACCTCACTTTCTCCTTTACCTAAAGAATCTTTTCTTTAGCATTCCTCAAATACTTTAGAATATTCTTTACGGCAATCCAGTGATTCTTTGCTGGATTTGACTGGTCTCTACTTGTTTTGCTTAACATTAAAGCAACATCAAAACAAGTACGTGTCATGGCAGACATGATAGATCCAATTGCCGTCGCATATGAATCCTATCCATGCATTCAAGCTCAGCAGTTATCGTAGGACACTGCTTCTTGCTTAACGTATTGCCATGTGACATTGGCATAAAACCCTTCTTGGAATGCTGAAAACGTGTAGGACTTTGTCAATTTAAGAATCCTGACTTTGTCCTACCAGCTCTTCTGGATCTCTACCTTTAGATCCAGAATCCAAGACTTTCGTGGCTTTACCCATGTCAATCACAAAAACCAACTCCCAAGCCAGTCCTTTACCGACTGCAGCATTGGGACGTTTTATCCGAGAATCAGTATGTCATTTGACATACATTATGAGAAATGCAATATCGCTCCCACTAATCTATTAGTAAACGCACAGTTCCAATTCGTTCCTGTTCCATCTCCGATATGTTTGCTTTCATCCATGAATGGATTAATGAAGCTAACTTACACTTAGTGTAATTTTTGGAGTCTTGGCTCACATTCGCTTCTTTGAACTTCGCAGGTACGTCGCTTTCAATGATCATCAGATCATGCGAACTTTCAATGATCATCAGTTTCTACTAATTCGAGAATTCACTCTCGAATTAGTGACTGATTCTTTCATATCTGCGAATTTCAGGCTCCACAGGTGTAGATTCTACAGTAATCTGTAAATCCATCCGCTGCTCTCCCTTAACAGGTTAAGCAGCCTCCTGTATTTCTCGAATTTCTTCGAGTTGTACTTTTATTCCCACTGTTCTTCTTGGAAAGTAACTTCCCTTCTTAGAAAACAGAATGGTCGTAAAAGTACCGAGCCTTGGTTTCCTTAAGAAAACTTCGAGTTATGCTTTTACTCCCACTGTTCTTCTTGGAAAATAACTTCCTTTCTTAGAAAACAGATTGGACGTAAAAGTAACAAGCCTTAGTTTCTCTAGGACAACCAGCGAAATAGCACAACTACAAATACTCAGTAAAGACAAATTTGGATTGATTCCAATCCACATTAACGTGGTGTCTTTCAACTGATATTTGTGGAACTGTTTCTGCGTAAACTTAGATATTTTAGAGCGTTATTCTTAAATAATATCATGGAAGATTCGTGTGACTCATCTTTAATCATTTCTAATAAGATCTGATTCTTTCTCACAGAAACACCTTCAGGTTTTCAGGAGAAATGAGCTGTGAAACGATTTCACACTTCATTCAGATGATCACACCATTAATGACTCAAGTATTCTCACTCAGGATCTAATCCAGAGTCTTAATACTTTTGTCACTCAGATTCTATACCTCATTCCGACTTGTGTCTCATCAAATGAACACAGTCTTACTCACTGAATTAATCAGTCGAGACAATGAAGTACAAGAAAATTTTCTCTGGCATTACTGCTCATCGGACCACATACATGAGTATGTTCAATCTCCAATAAGCCTTTGGGCCTTTCTCTAGCTCGGCTAAGATGGGCCCTTTGTCTTTTGGTCTAGTAAGCAGAATTCAAGTCTCATAAGACATCGTATCAAATGAGCCCAATAGTCCATAACTATGGGATTTCTGAATCCGACTTACTCTCTGTGACCAAGACATTTATGCCAAGAAAATCAGGTTTAATTCATCAGATTTAAACCAATTTGGTATTTATGTTACATTTAGGCACTCTTTGGTTCAAGTTATAAAACCCATTCCTTGAATAGGGTGCTACAATTAATATTTCATTAAGATCAAAAGAACAAAACCTTGTCTTTTATCAAAATAAAATCATTCAAATTCTTACAAGAAAATGAAAGACTACTCTGCTTAAAGCAGGTACATTGTAGCAATTACTTAATACAAAACCAAGCCTCGAAGGCATCTACAAGTGAAAAACCCTATGACTGAGGCAGCATCCATAGCTCCTTCCAGACATGCAGTTCCACTTGCCCTTCCTTCAACGTTCTACTGTTGCTTAGGCTCTGCATATTACAACAAATATCAGTGCCACAACCAGTATCCAATACCTGCAAGGTAGAACTTGAAGTAATAACATGAATACCTGAGGAAGTAGTCTCATACATTAACTTCAACTCCTCATCGTCTTCCATGAATTTTATGCAATCTCTCTTCCAATGCCCTGTCTCTTTACAGTAGCAGCACTTACCAACGTAAGAGGTATCTGACTTGGGCTCGGAAGACACACGCTTGCCATGATTCATAATCTGGACAACTTTGTCTTCACCCTTGTCAATACTAGGTTTAATAAACCTACCCTTCACGTTTGGCTCAACCGTTTTGAGCATATCATGCAGTTCAGTCAACGTCTTCGTTAAGCCTTTCTTGATATAGTTCCTTCTGAACTTATCATAGCTTGACGGTAGTGACTGCAGAATGATCTCAGTTGCCAATTCTTGGCTAACTGGATAATCCAGTTTCCTCAGGTTATCAATATAACCTATCATTTTACTGACATGAGGACTCACGGGATTATCATTTGGTAGCTTGCAGCTAGTGAGAGATTTAACCAACTGGTATCTCTCCACTCTTATCTGCTCCTGAAATTTCAATTTCAGGCTGCTGATCATCTCTATTGGCGACTCCATGTTCTCATATTGCTCCCGCAAGTCTGAGTCCATGGTAGCCAATATCAGACCACGCACATCTACCGTATCATTATAATGCTTATTCCAAGCATTATATACTGCATGGGAGGCATTGGACCCGATCCTTACGGGGAGAGCTCTCTCAAGAACATAGTCCTTTCTCTCCTGTCTGAGGACTAGCCTCAGGTTCCGCGACCAAGTCAAGAAATTTGATCCGTTCAGCTTATCCATCTCAAGGATAGATCGGATCGAGAAAGTGTTTTGATTGTTTGTGCTAGTCATAACTGAAATATAAGATAAAAGGATTTTAGTTATATGTTCAAAATGATTAATCTCGTATTAAAGTATAATATGATTAATCATGCATTATATTCAATAACCTAAGTTACCCTCAATAGAATATAATGATTCCAAGATCCACATATAACTAAGATCAAAGTGGGCCACTGGCCGTCACCCAACCTTAGCTTATATCGGTAAGCCCTATATCGGCTAATTATATCCGTGATATAACTCTTGGTTGTGAATCTGGGCCCGAGGCCCAATCCACTCTGATGTCTCAAGGCCCGGGACTCCCGATGGCCTAGTCAAGAAAACCGGACTATACAGTCATGTAATCATTAATGTCTGGGACTCCCAATGACATTTATGAATCACAAACCGTCTTACCCACGCAAAAGCAGACATCCTCACACTGTAAGGCCATGAATGCAATTGAATGGGCTTTGACAGCTGACATAGCCCGGACAAGACATCCAACGCTTGATATTATTTGAGGTTTGTAGGTTTATTAAAATCATTCCCAAAATAGAAAATTACTATTTCGGGAAACTTTCTATTTATGGAAACCTACTATTTTTGGAAACTTTCTAAAATTGGAAACTTTCTAAAACCGGAAACTTTCTAACTTTAGAAACTTCTTTAAAAATCCAAAACCCGCAAATTCAGAAACTTCTAATTTTGGAAACTTTCTAATTTCGAAATTTCGGAACTTTATAAAATTTAAAATCGAATTTCATAAATTTATTTTATAAAATAAGTTTTAAATTTAAATCTGAAGAATGACTCAATTAATGGCCCAATTGTTTTAACTTCTTGGCCCGAGGCCCAAGAATTGGTCCATGTCCAAGACATGACCCAATTGTCCAATTAATTGACATAACCGGTCTGGTTCATTAAAACTGGTCTAACCAAGTTTCAATTACTACGATGACCACAATTGTCAACCGGTTATTTACTAAACCGGATTTTCTCAATTTATTTGGTCCAACCAAATCAAATTAGAAATCCTGGTTTAGGCACTAAATCCAATAATTCTTTCGACATTGGATTTCTAATTCTGGTTTAACCAGACTTTAATAAAATTATTAAAATCTGTTTATTAAACCAGAACGTATCAATTTTAATTAAAATCTTAAACCGAGCCTTGAACCGAACCGAATTAGTCACGAACCAAACCGAGTTGGACGTGACCTAATTTCCAGCCGCTCAGCCGCGAGCCGTTCGATCCGAGATCGGGGACGGTCGGGACGAAACCAACCGGACGGACGGACGGGACAGGGACGGCTCACCGGACGGACGCACGCGACCGGATGGACGCTCGGCTGGGACGCGATCGGGACGAGTGATCGGTCGTGACGCGACGATCGATCGCGATCGTATGAACCGATCCGATCCGACCATCGCGCGTCCGACCCGCTCTCTCCATCCGACCGGCCAACTCTCCGACCGTCCACCTTCGCCCGCCCGGTTTCTCGGCCGTGATCTCTAACCAGCCAAGCCGGTTGATCATCCTTGGCCAATCAACAAAACCCGAGTCATATAGCTCGGTTTTGTGATTCAATTGTTTGTTTAGGATTTAATTCAGTTTCTTATGTGTTTTTCTTATCAGTAATGGATTCAAAACACATCTAAACAGATTTAAACAACCTAAACAATGAATCTAAAACAAGAAAACCTAAGAACCAATGGCTCTGATACCACTGTAGGAAAGTTTAGACTCTTGGTTCAATTCTCAGATTAGTTGAACCTACTAAACATGCATTAGATCTAGGTGTTCTTATTTAGAAACATATGATCTCACCTTTTACCTGTTTGTTTGCAGCGGAATTGATGAACAGGTCAGAGATCAGCAGAACCACCAAGGGATGGATCCTCCAAAGGCTCACACACGCACACCGTCAGGAACAAGGCTGCTAGACCACAAGAGAGGAGGCGCAGAGAGAGAGGAGGCTGGCGCAGGAGGCTGAGAAAAAATTAGAGAACTTTTAGGTCAAGTTTTATTCATTAAAACTCCCTTTAGTTCTCATGGGCTTTTGGGCCCAATTCTCAGTTCTAATTAAATCCCATGGATTTAATCAGGCCCTTTAGTCTCTCTTAGTACAGTAAATGCCTAGCACTTTTACCGTACTTCTGCTAAGCCGTTCCTACACATTTTCCTGTTAGCTTAGGCGTGTGACCCATATGGGATCATACAATAAAGGCAATAAGTCCAAGACTTATAGATCATGAGCGGACTCTAGCAAGCCATCATGACCCCCAGCATTGTATGACTTATGTCTGATCATTGACATACTCTTACTTTCTAGAGACAGTACCGAGATTACTGGACACAATTCCAACACCGTCCAGATTTGGAATCAGGATAAGCCAGTGTCATCTTATAAGCCCAAGTCCGGCCCATCTGGTGTTAGAAAATGCTTCTATTGTGATGAGTATGGGCATTGGAAGAGAGATTGCATTAAATTCTTAGAAGATTCACAAGAGATAAAGAAGATGTATGGTACTTCTTCTTCAGGTATTGTGTTATTAATTCAAGTTCTACAGATGTATTGGATACTAGTTGTGGTACTGATATTTTGGAAATATTCATGGCCTAAGCAACAGTAGAACGTTGAGGAAAGGACAAGTGGAACTGCGTGCCTGGTACGGAGCAATAGTTGCTGCATAAGCCGTAGAGATTCTGCACTTGTATGAGCCTTTCAAGCTTGGTTTTTGAATTAAGTAATTGCTACTATGTACCTGCTTTATGCAGAAATGTCTTTCATTTCGTGTAAGAATTTGAATGTTTTTCATTCTGATAAAAGACAAGTTTTACTCTTTTGATCTTAATGAAATATCATATAGTAGCACCCCTTTTGAAAGGGTTTTATATCTTAAACCAACATACGCTTAAATATAACACAAATATCAAATGATTCAAGTCTGATGACTTGAACTCGATTTTTCCTTTGCATAGTCAAATTGACCAAGTAGAGCGCAGCAGATTCAGAAGTTCCATAGTCATGGGCTTCAGGTTCATTTGATTGTAAATCAATTGAGACATGAATTCTGCTTGCTGAGCCAAATGACTAAGGCTTCTTTAGCAGAGCTAAAGAAACGGGCCAGAGGCTCGTTGGGCCTTACACATACTGATGTATGCGGCCCGATGAGCATTAGCGCCAAAGGAAAACTTCAATACTTCATTGACTTATTGATGGCTTCAATAAGTATGACTGTGTTCATTTGATGAGACACGAGTCAGAATACTTTGGAATGATCAAAGGAGTTTCAGAATGAAGTATAGAACCGATTTGACGGAATGATCATCTAAGTGAGTGTGAAGCCATACCACATCTCTTTTCTCATGGAAAGCCTAATTGGTGTTTCTGAGAGAATGAATCGGATCTTATTGGATATGCTCCGATTAATGATGAGTCACATGAATCTTCCATTATCCTTTTTAAAATACGCTCTAAAATGAATAAGTTTACGCAAATTATGTTTCTATCAGAATCAGTTGAAAGACACCACATTGGATGTGGACTGGGTGATTTCCAAGTATGTTTTACTGATTAATTGGGATTGCAAGGTTTGTGTAAGGCAGTTGTCAACAAACAAACTTGAATCCAAATCTGATAAGGGCTGCTTCGCCGGTTGTCCTAAGGAAAACGAGGCTTAGTACTTTTGCAACCAATCCGAGAACAAAGTTTTGTTATTCGGAACTCTGTTTTTCCAAGAAGAACAGTGGGAGTAAAATTACAGCTCGAAGAAATTCGAGAAACACAGGAGGCTGTTCAACCTGTTGAGGGAGAGCAGCGGTTAGACCTACAGAGTGCTGTAGGGCCTACACTTGTGGAGCCTGAAATTCGCAGATCCGAAAGGATCCATCACTAAATTGAGGGTGATTCCTCGTGACCGATTGTCATGATCCGTTAATCATTGAAAAGTGATGCGCGTGCGAAATTCAAAGAAGCGAAGGTGAGCCCAACTCCGAAAATTGGCTAGTTATGCATGTTAGCTTCACCGGTTGAAGCAAGCATCTTGGAGTTGGAATCTATGTTCTGTTAAAACGATCAAAGGCTTTGACTCGATCAGGAGCGAATAGAAACAGTGCGTTTACAAGTAAACCAGCGGGAGCGTAATAGCAATTCTCAAAACTGTATGTTTATAACACACTTAATCTCATAAACGACGTTCCGACGCTGAAGTCTAGTCAAGGTTTGGGTCGGAAGTCAAATTCAATAATAGACGTGGGAGAAGCCGCGAAAGTTCTTCGTATATGGATCCATTGAGATGGATCAGAAGAGCTAATTGGATCGTGTCAGAATTTTTATGATTATAAGGTACTGGACAGTTCAAATATGCATGACTCCAAGAACAGCTTCATACCAAAGGTCTTATGGCAATAATCTTAGCAAGGTGAAGTGTCTTGGACACTGGCTGAGCTAGTATCTATGAGTGTGATTCCTTATGCTTCAGCAATAGAATCCATAATAAATGCCATATTTAGCGCTCATATAGATGCAGTTTATGCATATAGCATGACGAGAAGATACCAATATGTTCCAGTAAGAGTCACTGGACATTTGTACGGAATATCCCCAAGTGTTTGAGAAACACTAAGGATAGGTTCTTGTACAACTGAGGAAATGACGAATCTGTTAAGAGTAGTTAGACAGACAAAGATGATTCACGGTTCCCACCTGTTTATGTCTCTTTGTCTGTGTGTAGCGGGGCTATCTGTTGGAAATGTTTCCAAGCAGTGGACCGCAGAATAGTGCTTATTAAAGAACAGCAGTGTGGTTTGTTGGAATGGCTCCAAGCAAGAACACCGCAGCATCTCTCACAACCTAAGCATGAGTTTCATGCTATTGCTGTAGGTACTAGATATCTGAAGACGTGGTCTAGATTCTAGTGGGAGTTATGTTAGTTATGATGTTCAGATAGACATGATGTAGTCATGATTATGAAAAACTGACATCAGCATTATTTGATCATTGGATGATTAAATAATAGTCCCAAGTATTTTATGTTCATGTTATAGGACATCAAGTTGAGGACTTGATCATGAAACCCTATAAGTAAAAAGGTGACATAAATTATGATTGTCCCTAGTCGAGATTGTCAAAGTGGGACACTGATAATCGCGAGAGACTAGCTTGTGAGGTGATTGTTGACTAAGTTTCATGGAGTCAATGATATGAGTATCACAGTCAGTCACATAGATATATGTTGGTGAACATATGATCGGACATGACCCGCTAATGAGAACTCCACAGGATAGTTGTTTCAGTGTCATGGGAGATTCTCATTACGACTATAGAGTATAGTCCTTAGACCTGAGTTCATCATGCTTCCTAGCATATGAATTGGTGCACTTTGACCTTGTCAAACGTCGATCCGTAAATGGCGGCTATAAAGGCATTGCTTAGGTGTATCATGAAGTATGTGTAGAAACAGGGATGGAACAAGATGGAATTTGTCCCTCCTGTATAACGGGAGATAAATATCTCAGGGCCCATCGAAGATTTGATACTGAGAAAATGCATGGCCGTGCTCAAACGAGGTGATTGTCAGTCGTTTGTTATATCAGTATAGATCAGGAGTTCGATGAACATGATGTTGGCTATAATAAGGATGACACAGTCTATTGCCTTATGCTACATCGAGATATAGTGACGAAGGGATTATGGGAATAGATGATTCCAGTACAAGTGGGAGATTGTTGGGATTATGTCCTGAAATCACATTGTACTTACTCTAAAGATAGTTGTATTGTCGAGATCGGACAATTCATGTGATTCTGGATAGTCATAATGTTTTGCTAGAAACCGCTTATGACAAATGAGTTGTAACTCATTTCTAGTATCGTGTGAACCTAAAGGGTCACACACCTAAGCAAGTTGGATACGCTTCTGTAGGGAATTGATCATTGGCACATGGTCCGATCAATGTGTATTGGATACACATTGAATTCGTGTGTTAAGAGGTGTGTCGATCGATGCCATTGGTGCAACGATCGACACAAGGTCGATACCGTAACTGATGTTACGGTTTGTAAACCGTGGGCCTATTTATAGGGGCCAGGTTACACGACCTAAAGAGAGAGCGGTTGCAGACAGTTTTCCTTGACGGAAAAACAGACCCTCTTCCTCGAGAAACACGTAGAGAATCCCAGGAGATCCGATCACCGGTACTAGCATCCCGGCGGATTCCAGCTTGTGTGCGTGTGGACTACGATAGAGGCACAGCGATTGAGGCGCTCTAGATCTCGTTTACCTGCTCCAATTTCCGCTGCCAATCTACAGGTAATCACGAGGTCAGTTCTTAGATTCAATCACCTAGACCCAGGATCCTAGGGAATCCAACACAGGTTTGCCTAATTGGATTAGGAACTGCTAGAAATTCCTTCAGAAAGACACACCACATTTAGTTGCATCTCTTTTGCATGATGATTATCCAAAACAAATGGAAACTCTAGCTCCTAAAATTATCATGGATCTTGTTAAGACAAAACTTGGATGATAAAAAAAATTCAAGTACCTATTCATATTTATGGGTGCTAGCATTGAAGAGTTTCAAGTGGTGAGGAAAGTGATAAACGTGGATGCAACTTTTCTCAAAAATGGATATGGTGGTGTACTAGTTTTTGCTTCATCTCAGGATCCCAATCTTCACCATTATCTTATAGCGTTTGTGATAGAGAGCGGAAGCTAGATAACGAAGATACACGAGATTCCGAAAAGGTTCGTGTATAGTCGGTTTGATTTAAACGAAGATCTTCTTCGTTTAATTCGATAGAGGTTGGGAATACTCTTCCCCGTGCTTAGAAAGCTCGTTAGAGATTGGGAATACTCTTCCCCGTGCTATGAAAGCTCGTTAGCTATTAAGCTCGTTTAAAGTTTATTTAATCAAAAGTCATCTTTACAATGCTATGAAACATCCTATTTATACTTACAAAGGAAATCTAATAGAATCTATTCATCTTAATCTACAAGGATTTATAATTATCCTGAAATAAAAGAAATCTAACAATTAAATCTAAACAACCCAAATCTAAATGATATGCTGCATCAGTCCCTCCCGGTAAGAAAAGATTCGTCCCTGAATCTGGATCATTCCTTGCAAGTAACTCAACTCTGCTCCTTTGTTGCAGTCAGGTGGTAACACAATTTCCGAAGCCAAATCATGAAACAAACAAATTTGCTTGATGCGCAAGTAACGTTACTCCAGTGAATAGTTGACGTAAATGCGAGCTTGAACCTCAACTGTGGACAACAAACAACCCTTATTACCTTCTTAGATACTCCATAATGCGATACAGAATTTGCTTCATTTTCGTAGGAGAGGCCGAAGGCTACGAAAGAGCCAGAAGAATGCATCACTCGTCCAAAATAGGCAAAATGAATAAAATGTTGCACTCCCATTAGTTCCACTGCGTTTACGCTCAGTAAATGACCAATTTAAATGACTCCACCCCAAAATAGCATGTTCCAAGTGAAGCAGAAATTCCCGTCTCCTGGGTAAAAAAAAAACAAAACGACTTCTCATGCGTAAGTGACAACTCTCTTGGTATCTGTGAGAAACCAAGTCATCCAACAAGACGCAAACAATGACATAGTCAAGGAAATCTATTATTGCATTCACAGAACGCACACAACTCAGACGCACTAGTACATCCTGAGTATTACGGCGTACTACACTGTGTCCACTAGAACACAACTCTTCCAAATATCCACGCTCTATTGATGTGCGCACACCATTATCTCTTGAAATGCGGAAACATGATTCTTCAGTCCTTTGGTGCCAAACAACAATTACCACTGGATCTGGTGGTGGAGGTATCAACGAAAAACCACGTGAACTGATCTTGTTCAGTACTGTCTCATATTCCCCAGCTTTAATAAAATATGGAATAGACTTTGTTGCATCATTATTACTCACTTTCTTTACCAAAAGTCCACCCCACGCATGAAGACTGAAGCCAAAAATAATAGGCATCGGTGCAAGAACAAGACAAAAATCCCACAATGGTTCAAAAGAAGAGTCTCTCACGATAAATCGCATGTGTGCTTGAAGCCAGATTTTTCTCAGCACCCAAAACCTTTCGGTTCTACAATCATCATAAACCACGTCCTCCGAATCTTCACGATAAGCAGAACGTAAGTTTCTAATTGTTTCCATTGCCATATTCAAAGGACAATAAGAAGACACATTGCTACTGTTTCCGCCTTTGTTGATGTTGCTTTTGATAATCCTTGAAACTACTGACAGCTTTGTCTCAAGAACGTCATGATTAGAAGCTTTGGATCGCTTATATGTATTATAAGCAAAACTCCTCAACGACAAGCCCTTCTCGAAAGAAAAAAAATCGGATTGTCATCATAGATCTTGAAAACCAGACCAATAACTTGATAAGAGTGGAACATCTCAAGCCCATAGAGAACATCAAGAACATTAAAGCATTGACGTTCCATTACTAGTTGTAAGGTGGATCGTAAACAGAGTTCGTCCACTATCTGGTCGGGAGGAAAGATCTCAAAAGTCATCATATACTCTAAGAAAAAGAGTTGTACGATGTACAGCTTGAACCTCTGCCTTACTAAAACAAGATTCTCATGGAAAAAGAGATCAAAGAACTGATGATCGAAAGGCATAGTAAATGTCTAAAAAAATGCCGTAAAAATGCCTCTGTTGCTAACGATAAACACCACGGAAATTTCCAGAGAAAAACAGAATACCAATTGATGTATTTCCATTGATGAGTCCGAGGTAGGAGACATCTCAATTTTCACCACACGCCACCCTCCGCGCGGCATACACGATATTGATCCTTCGTCACTGGCGTAAAGTTGATTATGGCGAATACCACATATCAAAATCATCATCAAAACTTTAAGAAGAAAGAAACCATGCATACTAGAACATATTCTGATATGTCTTTTAGAGCTCTGTTCCTCTCGCCGCAATTTCAAAAATTCATGTTCATGTTGGTTTTGAAGAAAATAGAAATGGTGAGATGAATCAGCTCTTTTCCACCAAGTCCAGCAGCATTTAATTTCTAACCGCGCCGTCCAATGTCCTTTGGTAAAGGCAATATTATACGCTTTGAGTCGACACACTACTTGTAAGATGTGTGATGATAGTGATAACGAGCAAAATAAGTCCTTGTGCTTCTTGACTGCAACCTGTGTTTGGAAAGGTTCACACTTGAATGTCAAGTGAAGACATACAAAAACTAAATTGCTTGAATCCATGGTTACGATATCTCCACATGAGACAACGACAAACAACTGTGTGGAGTCTTTAAACAATACTTTTAAGGAGACCATGAGGTAATATTTATACCCATACTTGATATGATTATTAAAAAAAATTCTGATTGGTTTACCGACCATCGTAATAAGGCAGTGTTTAGAATGATTGATAATAAATTAGTGCCTTTAGTGGAGAACTATATGCACGATATATGAGAAGTTGCTGAGAGATTAATTGTCAGGGTGTTAAATAGTTTCGGGCTTGAGTATGATGTCACTGTAGTGATGGAAAGCCTTATCTGGTGACCATAGATATAATCAAGACCACTGAGTGTCACGCATTTTCCCAGAAGACAAGTACACATTTCCTTGTGTGCAACATCACAATACTCAAGGTCTTGATATAAAATCCCGACTAAGAAATACACCACGACCTGATGCACAATTATAATTCCAATACCTTCTTTCCACCAGACTTTCATATAAGATGTAGGTTGAATACTGTGCTGTAAACCAAAAATATCCATTGCATCTTGTAAATATGGATCAAAGTCTCGTGTCGGAGAAACACAAAAACGCCACAACACAAGTAATGGAAAACTGTTTCCCTTACATCGTTCCCTTGATATGTCCCGGATATTCTCTTCATGCTCCAGTAGCGCACAACAAATTGCCTCCAACAGCTCAGAAGTTTTACTCATCTCTTCTGTCGCACAACTCAGTCTTGTTGCAGCCATGAACTCATCATTATATTGAAGAGAAGCTGATATGAGGTCTTCTTTTCTGTGTAGCTCTCGAATCAACTCTTCATGTTCATCACTATTGCCACCATCGTGAATGTCATAAGCCAGAGCACCATACATCTTTGTGGAAAGGTCTTCCTTACTGCGACAAAAAAATCTATTGATGCTACTCAGATCTGGAGGCTCAACTTTGATAGGAACACATTTTGTTGACCCAAATTGTATGTTTTTCACCTCTTCAATTCCAATGAAACCAATCTCAGTTTTATAGAATAAGTCATCGACCAAGTCTTCATTATCCCCGACGAGGAAGACTTGATATGCTTTTGGTTTTTCTTCAAAACCTAGGTCCGATAAATTGTTGTTGGAAACAACATCACAGAATTTTTCGTCCTTATTGTAGCAATCGAAGATTGGATTTTCATCATCCCCGATATCAAAGATCGGATCATCAAAGTAAACAGGCTTGGTAGCATATGATTCGTCAATAACATCACAATTCTGCTCATCATCATAGTAAACAAAAGCCGGTTCACCATAGATATATGTGTAACGGTTTCCTTGATCTAGAAACAAGGATCTATCTCTTCGATCACAGCTTGTTGACTTACCGCTGATCTGCTCATGAAGATCTTCGCTCATCAAAGGCTTATCGAAAATGATCTCCTCTAACTCTTCTCTTGAATCGTGGACATTTGACGGATGGTTATCGGACGTCGTCGTCTCCGCCAGTTTATGAATCGAGTTGAAGATTTGTGCTTGGAAGTTCCGTTGCATTGCACGGAGCTCGTTACGAAGCTCAGCCCAATCTTCCTTGGAAGCTTCAGGAAGATATAGTTGATGGTTACATTTGGTGTTGATGTTTGCGTTTATATTTCGCACCATCGTCGCAAATTGAGACACCCGCAGGAACGTACTGATTCTGATACCAACTGATAGAGAGCGGAAGCTAGATAACGAAGATACACAAGATTCCGAAAAGGTTCGTGTATAGTCGGTTTGATTTAAACGAAGATCTTCTTCGTTTAATTCGATAGAGGTTGGGAATACTCTTCCCCGTGCTTAGAAAGCTCGTTAGAGATTGGGAATACTCTTCCCCGTGCTATGTAAGCTCGTTAGTTATTAAGCTCGTTTAAAGTTTATTTAATCAAAAGTCATCTTTACAATGCTATGAAACGTCCTATTTATACTTACAAAGGAAATCTAATAGAATCGATTCATCTTAATCTACAAGGATTTATAATTATCCTGAAATAAAAGAAATCTAACAATTAAATCTAAACAACCCAAATCTATATGATATGCTGCATCAGTTTGGTGTGCTCGATGGTATGCAAGTTGGCATGATTTTTCGAGATGCTGAAAACTGTGGTAGCACTCTTCTGAATTAGCGTTTGTGAGTGATATAAATAGAAGCCTCATCGATGCTATAGCTAATGTGTATCCCCGATATCATCATGAGTATTGTGTATGACATTTGTCCCAAAATGTGAAAACTCATGTTTCTAATGTCAACAAAGACATAGTCACCTTTAGATTCCTAGAGTGCAACAAACTTTACAAGGTAATTGAGTTCGACGCTGCTTATAGTTATTTTAAGAAGAGACATCCTTCGGCGGCCAAGTATTTGGAGGATAGTACCATGAAAGAAAAATGGGCAGTGTTGTTTTTATGGAGAAAGATACAACTTAGACAAAAGCAACTGTGTGGAGTCTTTAAACAATACTTTTAAGGAGACCATGAGGTAATATTTATACCCATACTTGATATGATTATTAAAAAAAATTCTGATTGGTTTACCGACCATCGTAATAAGGAAGTGTTTAGAATGATTGATAATAAATTAGTGCCTTTAGTGGAGAACTATATGCACGATATATGAGAAGTTGCTGAGAGATTAATTGTCAGGCTGTTAAATAGTTTCGGCCTTGAGTATGATGTCACTGTAGTGATGGAAAGCCTTATCTGGTGAACTTGCTATTGAAAACTTGCAGTTGTAGGTTCTTCTATATTTAAAAGTATCTTTGTGTGCATGCACTTGCCACTTTGATTGAGTTCAAAAGAGATCGTGATAGAGGTAGTGATATCGAAGTACATGAGTTATCTTCAAAATATTATTGGACGGAGTTGTAGGCTATGACATATTACCAGAAAATTTATTTAGTGTCAGATATTCCCGAATGGGATGTTCCATATAACATCAGAGATTTGCAGATCATACCTCCTCACAAACTCAAAAAGAAGGGAAGAAAGAAAGTTAAGAGGTTTCCATCGGTAGGGGATATGCAGGCAATGACGCGAAACAAGAGATAGCGAAGACAAGGACTCCAATGAATTTTACTTGGATTGTAGTATTTTTCTAATGTTTGATTGTATCTTCCCTTTTTAGTGTAAAACTTGTATCACATGTACAACTAATTCTGGGTAAAATTGGTAACATCGGTAAAACTATATGGCGTATCTTTTTTTGTTAGTAATATTGGTAGTACTTTGTAATACTAAATAAATAGCGTAATAATGATAATACTTTTTAATAATAAATGAATAGTGTAATACTGGTAATACTGAATAATTCGTAAAAACATATTAAAAATATCATGTTAATAAAATCTAAATTAGCCAACATATTAATGTTTAAAACTATCATAATTATAGGTTAATCGAATTATATGTTAAACGACTTGATGGACTAATAATGGAAGAAACCACACAATAATCCAATACAATCCTTATACATTTAATTTCACTTTGTAATTTCTAACAAAATAAGGAGGATAAAGTTACAAAATTTTAGGATTGGATCATATAAATGCTAAAAGCCTAAAACAATTAGAATTACATTTTGATCTGACTTATATGAATTGTAATCCTATACAAAAATTTAAGGTATGTAATAATAAATTGAAAAACAGCCAAAGTAGAACTATATAAGTTTGTGTAGAATTACTCTCTCTCTTTCTCTCTCTCTCTCTCTCTCTCTCTCTCTCTCTCTCTCTCTCTCTCTCTCTCTCTCTCTCTCTCTCTCTCTCTCTCTCTCTCTCTCTCTCTCTCCCAATCCAGTTCTCAAACCGATTATGGACCCGAGCTACAACGACGAGAAGAGAAACGAAATGATCTAAGACATGATATTCTTTGTGGCCGATTGTGACTATGAAATCCTGAAGCATTATCTATGTGGAGGACAAATAACCAAGAGAAGAATCATTGAGAATATGACCAAAGCCATAATAGGAAAGGGATACTTACCCTGCGATGACTTTGAGGTATATATATATGTGAGTTTACGGCTATTTCTTGAATTTATGAATCGTCCTTGAATTTATGGGTAGTAAAACTGGTAATACATGTATAACTTTGTTAAATTGGTATAACGTGTAAAACTAGTAATACCTGTACTACTATGTTAAACTGATAGTACACATAAAATTTGTAATATGTAAAACTGCTATTACTGGTAGTACTTTTAAAACATGTTGATGTGCATTTTGTTTGTGTGTAGGATGATGGCTCCTACATTCGATAACCATGAGAACTCGCCGTCGAATAAGATGTGATAATGTTGAGGAAGGAGGTTGATGAGTAGTCAAAGCGAATTTGAATCATGTCACACCATTAGTTTCAGATCAACCAAATGCTTGAGGAGCTAAAAAAACATACCGAAAAGATCGCAAAACTGAAAAATGTTTAAGATTTCATATTTGTTATAATTATCTTTGCAATTATCGATTATCGGTGTATTTCGTTTGTGTAAGACTAATCCTTGTTTTCTAATACTTATAAACTTCTATTCGTCCTTTTTTTTTTAATATACAACTACTATTTATACCAAACAAAACCAACATAATAGTTACGATTTCATCAGTTGTCCAAAAACGTTACAAGTTCACAAAAACCAACAAAAAGTCATTACGAGTTCAAAAGAAACAACGAACAAGCAACAACCAATAATGTATTACGAGGATTTATCTTTATGTTCCTTCACGTAAGCTTCGACTGTGGTGAGTCTTCCCTAAAACCTGTCAACCTTGCTCAGAACTGGCCACCTATGGTCTTCCACTTCATTTTGGATCCTGTTTAGGAGCTGTTCGATTGCACTGTGTCCTGGTACTGGTGGGTCAGTGGCGGAAAATGGATTGGCAACTGGCTCGGCAACGGGTCTTTGGACAACGAGATCGTAAGAAAACAGTCAATTCTTGCCCCAAACTCTTCATCCAAATATCCACAATGATATCATGCATATCAACGTCGTCATCTTCTTCTGTAGTTCGGAGGAGAAGAGCATTTTCCCTATCATTTCAAGCAGACATGATACTGTCAATGTCCTGTGAACGTAAACAAAGAATAAAAATATTAAAAACAATCTTAACTAAACAAATTCATGTGAAAATGATAATCTACCTTTGTTGGTCCAAGTTCTTTGTTTATTTTCAACAAAGGGAACCCTTTCATATCATAATTATTGAATTTTGACTGGCACATTCTAGGACTATCCACATCTGCGTCTGCAACTCTTCTCTAATTTTTTTTCGCAATTCAGAGATTGCCTCAAATGGTAAAAGCTAGAAAACACACACACACACACACACACACACACACACACACACACACACACACACACACACACACACACACACACACACACACACACACACACACACACACACACACACACACACACTTCTTTCTTCTTCTTCAACTGTGTCTTCTCCTTTTTCTCATTCTTCTTCAGTCTCATCGTCCCGATCTTCCCCTCCGTAAACTGCATCCGCAGTCTTGGTCGTTTGGACTTTAACACTAGCATCTATAGTTGCATCTTGAGTCACATTCTTTCTCTTCTTTGAAGACTCTCCCTTATTAGCATTACCATTCATCCTCTTCTTTGAAGAAGAGTTGGAATTCTTATCTTTCTTCGCCCCTCGTCTTGTAACAACCATTGTCACTGAGATAGGAGGAAATAAAATGGAGAGTTAGGGTTATATACATCAGACATATAATTGGAAAATTGGACTAGAGAGGATCAAGAGTTCTATATATTTTTTCTTTTTGGTATAGAACCGAGAAAGAATCGCCCTAATCCTACAATCTTCAGTTCAATCTCATTCCTTAACCTAACTTCTGCAATGTCTCCATAGGAAATTGCTCTAATACATGTATTAAAAACAAAACAAAACGAAAAGAGGTTTGGTGTCTTGTTTACCTTTCTTCTTCGCGTTGAGTAACGAAGAGGCTGATATGATGGTTAGGGCTTGACTCAAATTAGGAGGAGAGGAGAATTTCGAGCTCAAAGAGCGGAGAGTAAGTGAGACTCATAGTAAGGAGGAGGAAGAAGGATCTTCGAGCTCTAGAAAGGAGAGTTTTGGTTTAAGTCAAAATCAAAATCAATTTATTATTTTGGGTTAGATCAGAGAGAGAGAGAGAGAGAGAGAGAGAGAGAGAGAGAGAGAGAGAGAGAGAGAGAGAGAGAGAGAGAGAGAGAGAGAGAGAGAGAGAGAGAGAGAGAGAGAGAGAGAGAGAGAGAGAGAGAGAGAGAGAGAGATTGAATCGGGTTGGGCTTAGGGTGGGGCAGGTATATTGTGTAATTATGTTTAGAACACTTGGGTTAGATGGTCAATTTGCTAATTTTGAATTAAAAGTAAATCATTTAGAAATTATTTTTAGAAGGGGACATATGAGATTAGCCTTTGAGAAATAGAGGCATACGAGATAAAAAATCGATTGTTGAGATAATAACCCTAGCAGATGGTAAACTTAAGTCTCAAATAACTTTTTATAATTTACATAATTTCGTTTGGGTGAATTGCATAAATATTATGTTTTCCCCCAAAATAAAAAGCATAACACATTACTTGCTCAATTAACATATAGCATAGTCAAACCCATTGAACATATAACAAATCAACTTTTTTGTCTGAACATTGTACATTGTACTTATGACACGACTAGAGGTTAATAGTGATACAACCTCAAAGGTTGCTTGTACTTATATGAGACATAATTAAAACCATAGAAGAAAATATATAAGTATTCAACATAAGTAGTTAGATATTTAGAGAAGTGTACATTTACTTATTCATATAAGTATTCAGTATATATAAAACTCTTAGATCAATATATGTATGCGACATATGTAGTTGACTAAATGGAGTTTACACATATACCAATATCCAACCATTTTAGTTATCGAGACTTATATGAGATATAAAACCATAAAATAAAGTATTTATATAAGTATTCGACATAAGTAGTTAGATGTTTAGAGAAGTGTACATATATCTATTTATATAATTATTTGGTATATGTGAAACTATAAGATTCATATATTTATGTGACATATGTAGTTAACTACATGGAGTTTACACATATACCAATATCCAATAATTTTAGTTACTCGAGAATTATATGAGACAAAAAACAATAGAAGAAAATATTCATATAAGTATTCGACAATAAATTATTAGATATTTAGAGAAATGTATATGTACTTATATATATAAGTATTCGGTATATGTGAAAATCTTAGATCCATATATGTATGCGACGTATGTAGTTGACTACATAGAGTTTATACATATATCAATATCTAAGAATTTTAGTTATTCAAGACTTATATAAGACATAAAACCATAGAAAAAGTATTCATATAAATATTCGACATAAATAGTTAGATATTTAGAAAAGTGTACATGTATTTATTCATATAAGTATTTGATATATGTGAAACTCTTAAATCTATCAAAATAGTTGACTACAAAGTAGTTGTATACTCATCGGTCAAATTTATCTATGTTTTAATATTTTTCCTGTTTTTCAGTGCAAGCTTTTTATGGCTCCAAGATGAGCTTAACTTTGTATCACGGGTATATTGCACCCAATGTATATTTTTATCCTTTTTCTTGCATTATTGTATCTTTTAAAAAGTCTTTGCATTTTTGTATGTTTTTGGATGATTTTAGTGTAGGAAAAGACCAGATTGCCCTGCTTTTGTCTAACTACAAGAAGCTAACTAGATTGACATGTATTTAATAAAATAAAAAGAAAATGTTACTAGCTTCTACAACTCTTTATTAGTTCAATTAAAATTGGAAAAAAGCTGAAAGAAGTTCCGTTCCTTCAAAAGAAGAGGAGTTCAGATTTTCTTAAAATACACTTGAAATTATATCCGATCAAAGCTATAATACAGTGGAGTTCAGATTATCTTGCTCGTACATTCTCTTTCTCTCTCTCAAGTTCGTCGGTTTGGAAAGGAGGAGGTAGCTGGCTGAAAGCTCCAAGACAATGGCTACAATACGAATTGAAGCAAGCTCCAAGACTAATGGCGACCAGAGAGGTGAGGTAGAGTGTCGTGTTTACACAATAAGGCTTGATTGACATGAAACATATTTTGTCTTTGATGATATGCTTATCGGCGCTAGAAATTTGAATGATATTCACAGACGGTGTTTCAACGGAGGATTTGAGAAGCTGTTAACGATTCGGAGAGTAGCCCATAGGCGACCTATTTCCAACTCAGGGAAGATGGAGCGCCGAATAATTTCGTAGAAGTAGACGGCAGGCTTGATACCACAAGCGGCACAATATTTGAGGCGTTGGAAGGCGTCTCCTCTTTCATCTGAATACATAAAATCAGAGATTGCCTTTAAAAACGCTGCGGTTGGATTGTTGGCATCGAAACATGCATTCACCAGTTTGATGAACCCTATCCTATCGTGGTGAGTCTTGATTAGATCGATCTGGAAGAGCGTATCCGTGTGGTTAGCGTCATGACGAAGCGCCTTGCAAACCCCTCTAATCTTGTAGTGTTCACAGATGTTTTTGCTGGCGTTTTTAGCCAAAATCAATCTCCTTACTGGGGATGGTAGATCAAGGAGATTGGGGGATAGAAGAAAAGCGTTTGTAGGATTAGCGTCGGTCACCAATGGCAAGGATTTTGTGTATGTGGATACAGAGGAACATGTGGACCTTTTTTGGCTTATAATGGAAAACCCCATCGCAACGTTTCATCTTCTAAAATAAATGCATTGCATGTAACGGTATAGTTCAAACAGCAAAAGCACCATCATGGATGGACGAATATGGATGGAATAAAATAGCGAATGAGATGAGAAATGGTAAGGTGATCTAGTTAAACACATGTTAGGGTGTACAGATGAGTGATTTAATATATGAGTATGTTTATAGACAAATTAAATAAGAATGTCAAATTACTTTTAAAATTGGACTGTCTGTATCCATTTGATATGAAGATGCGATATGCGCGCTTCGGAAACGTTGGATAGTTAATAGATGAGCGAATAAATATTTGTTTATGGTTCATAATATGCATGGATATATTGGAAAGTTTGTTTTGTGTGTAGGGGAAAAAAATAACTAATATAGATTGAATAGGAGGAAAAGTGTTTCTTAAATGAGAAAATCATAGAAGTGAATATGGTTTAGCACCCTGCCTAATGGGTGATGTGACGGCTATGAATGTACGCTTTGGGAGTTGATATTTATTAAACAAAAAGGGGTGAGGTAGATAATTATTTATTGGGACGGTTAAATTGAATCGAAATGTCAAATATAGCAAATGGGGGCCGGAGAATGGATGGAAAATCATACAAGTGTGTGGATGTTATGTAATGGTGGACCAAGTATCCATTAAAGGGTTTTTTTTTTACTAAAGTAGAATTTGGACTCCGGACCTGGATGAGCAATTTCAGGAATGGCATGTAAGAGTGGACATAAGGAAGTAGTAATGCGTGGTTTTGAAAACACACAGAATTGAAAAAATCCCTGAATACATATGGATATAATAAATTTTGAATTGAAGTCGGTTTTACGTGCGAACACAAAGTCAGCGCACACGACGACGGCGTTCTATGTTTTCAGCAGCATCACCCCATCCACGGACGTCAGTTCAAACTAAGAAATTCCTTGGGATGATCCTATAGAATGCTGCAGTCTCAATAGACCAAAAACAAGAGTCACACATGATGTGACCTTTGACTCGTTCGTGGAGTAAGTGTAGCCAATACCGGTGCACCGCGCAAGGGCAAATCGATATTCTTCCTTTGTCGATAGCGTCTCTTTTCCCGCACAGGACTTTGGATATCTTGGTAGGCCATCGTAATTCCTGGAACTCGCTGACTTGCCTCCGAAGAGCACGGATAGCGCTGCGAGAGAGAATAGGAATGGTCAAGTCATTGTCAAACTGAGGAAAGATGGAGCGCCGGATAATTTCATAGCAGTGGATGGCAGGCTTGATACCACGAATGACACAGTCTTTGAGCCGTTGGAAGGCGTCTTCTCTTTCATCTGAATACATAAAATCAGAGATGGCCTTTAAAAACGCTGCGGTTGGGTTGTTGGAATGGAAACATGCATTCTCCGGTTTGATGATACCTAGCCTATCGTGGTGAGTCTTGATAAGATCAATCTGGAAGAGCGTATCCGTGTGGTCAGCGTCATCATGAAGCGTCTTGCATACCACACTGATTTTGTAGTGTTCACAGATATTTTCGCTGGCGTTTTTAGCCAATATTAATCTCCTTAATGCAGGGGGTAGGTCGAGGAGATTGGGGGATGGTAGAAAAACGTTTGTGGGATTTGTGTCGCTAATCAATGGCAATGTTTATTTTTGCTATGTCGAAACAGTGAAAAGAGTAGCCATATTTGACTTATAAAGGACAACCCAATCGCAACGTTGCATTTTAAACATTTATTGCATCAAACGGTATAAATCAAACCGCCTAAAGCACAAATACATGGATATAACTACAAATCTTGTGAAGTTGTTCTGTTTGTATCCATTTGATATGAAGCTGTGTGGATCGTAAAAGCTTGATAGTTAATAAATGATCAGCATATCTAAATAGTTCGGAAGCAACTAAAAATGTCGGAATAGAATGTTCATAGAGTATCTGGTAGGGGCATAAATGTACTCAGAAGGGATTGTTGTGGAAGACATTTTGAGTTGTATACATCTATGTGGATGGTAGGAGTAAAAAGGCATGTAGAAAACGAGTAGAAGAATGTTATATTTTGGTGGATAGCACGATCATAAATTGGAGCTGTCGCCGCAGTGTATAAGGAAAAACAAATATTGTAAACAAACAAAGAGTACCCCCTACATGGAAAGAAGATAATCTAGATGGTATGGATAGTGGTACTTAGTGGTGTTAAAAAGCGCAGGTGGATAGAGGTTGTGTATTTTTTAACAACTGATAGAAGCGATTAAAACAGTGCTAAAAAAACGAAAATGATAGCAATGTACTTTTTTCCATTCTAGTTAAGTCTATACATAGAGCAACGATGATGTGGGAAGAAAGCATCTAAAGATGTCGCGGTAGAGTGCTGATCAAGTATCTGTATAGATGTATATATGTAGTAGGAAGGGAGTGTTATGCAAGACATGATTAGTTGTATAGATCTATGTGGATAGTTGGGTTAAAAAGGCATGTACAATACGAGTAAAGAATGTGTTTTTATTCGTGGATAGTCCGATTATAAATTGGAACTGTAGCTATAAAGTAGAAAAAACAAAAATGTAAATAAAGTTAGAGTAGGGAGGTTTCAAAATTTGAATTGTTTTTTTTTGTTTCATGGATCTGTTTGACTTGACGAGTTTTGCATGTTCGCTTAATGATTTGACAAGTGCAGATAAAGTTGTATAGAGCACTGCAAAAGCTGGCAGTTAAGTAGGTGTTATGCTAATTATGTTTAAAATTGGTGGTAGTGACAAGTGATGTGAGATAACAGTGCTTTTTTTACGGAACCGGGTCTCTGAGAGTAGTATGGTTGCATCGATAAATGTGCTACAGAACCAATAGGGCAAAATAAACTGTAAAAATTAACAAAAACTTTTAGGAAATAAACTGAACAATTAGTTAGTGTTGAACAACTAACTAGGGGATAGTTTAATAATGTAAAGGTAATCATGGTATAAATAGTAAGGAGTCCAAATATATAGAAGTTTTGAAATTTATATGATACATTATTGGAACTAATTCCCCCTAATGAGAGGACGATAAGAGAAGGAAAAATAGTATTCTGTAAGCGTTGGTTGTGGTGGATACGGGCTAACAGGATTAATAGGTGATGCTTTCTATTGGATAGTGTGGCAATTGACAGTTCTTGAAGGAGGGTAATCAATAAAGGTCGCTTCCCCCTAGACGAAATAATGAGAAAGAGTAAAACTTGTTTATCTGTTGTGAGCTTAAAGATGGCTGAGAATTGTGAACTGTGATTTGACGGCTTAACGGTTAAGGGTTCGACATGTGTGAGAAATAGGTTTTACAGATTTATTTCATTTGTTTAATATGTTTAGCATTTACAAAAAGGTACACTAGTAGATAGTGGATAGGACAAAAGAGATATTGATGGATACCGAATACAGAGTGATATTGCTAGACAAAAAAGATGGAGTTAATTGCACCCAGGTGATGTTGCCTCGTGGATAGTGTGGAAACCAACATATCTTGAAGGTGAAAAATCATAAAACTAATTATGTGTTAGACTAAAAGATAACGGTTATCCTGTTATGATGCATAATGATGGCCTAGGAACTGCAAACTGTGATTTGATTTCAAAGGGATTGGCGTTTCGATGTTTGTGACACATAGGGTTTGAATATTAATTTTTTTTGTTATATATGTTTTTTTTTTGAAAGAGTGACATTAATACAAGATGATGGATAGGAGGGAATATATATTGGTGGATACCGACAAAGATTAGTTGTTTGTTCAAAGATGGTTATTAAATAGAAATATGTTTTTTGTTGCTAAAAAAATAGAAATAATATTTTTAGATTTAACATTAAGCGCCCCAAACGCCACCATCTTCACCTCCTCCTCCACCCCAACCACCCAAACCGCCGTCGTACTGCATTGCCGCCTGGTGCCAACCGCATTGGTTATCCGAATCGCATTCGTAAATCTCAGGCCACTCGAGGAATGTCTGGGGAATGATTTGGAAGAAGCATAAAGTCTCAATAACCCAGAAACATTCATCGCACATACCATAACCTTTGACATCTTCGTCCATATAATCTAGCCAATATCGATAAAGGGAACATCGGCATATCTGTATCCTTGCTCTGTCAATCTCATCCCTTATCACATCCGCCAGATAGTTGGAGATTTCAATTGGCCAGGGGCACCGCTCGAACTCTCTGACGTGCCTCCACAGAGAACGTATAGAAAAACGAGAGAGGAAAGGGATGTCAGAACCTGAATCCAAGGAGGGGGAGATAGATCGACGGATGACTTCATAGAAATACACAGCAGGTTTTCAACCAGCGATTGCGCATCGTTTGATTTTTTGGAAACATTCCGGTCTTCCATCATGTGTGTACATAAAGTCTGAGATCGCTTTCAGAAACACAGCGGTTATGTTGTTGGTGGCCATACAGGCGTTGTACAGCCTGGTTACGCATTAGGGGGTTTGTTCCAAAGAAGCAGTATGGATAAGGTTTATCTGAGTTAGGGTATCCACGTTGTCCGCGTCGTCGCGAAGGGTCCTGCAGACATCTTGAACCCTGAAATGTTCCCGAAGGTTGTCACTGGCATTTTTGGCAAGGATTAACCTCCTAAGATTGGGCGGCAGATCTAGAAGGTTGAGAACTGGCTGGTTAGGACTAGATCATTCAGCAACACGGGGGATTGTTCTTCTCATTTTTAGGGGAGTGTATTGAGTTTGTGGATGGATATTTAGGGTCGACATCAATTATTTATAAATGCGAATAAACACAATGTTCCGGTTTCCTCACACCGTTTCGGTTTATAACAAATGGATAGGTATATTGCCATAAAGAAGGTATGGTTGTAGATGGAAACAAATAGTTGTAAAATCTCTAAAATGTACATAATATATAGAAATGCACGACGTATCCTTGGCCATGATCAAATCTATTAAATTTAAGATTATTGCCTAAATCGGGAAATTAGTTTCAGGTATTATATACATATCAGTGATCATGGATACTGCACACGTGATGGAGAGTATACTAGGAAAAGGTTGTACAAATGGAGAGTATTTTGTAATAAAAATGATGGATAGTCATACTTCTTAACGAAATCCGATATTGCTTCCGTGGAAACTCCCTCCATATGCTTAAAATCCGATATTACTTTTAGAAACACTGCTATAGGATTGTTGGCAACTAGACATGCATGTTGCAAGCGGTGTATCTCTAGAAAGTTGTGGCTAGTTTTTATAAGATCAATCTGTGACAGGGTATCCACATGATCAGCATCATCTCGAAGAGTTTTGCAGATGCCTCTCATTTTGTAGTGCTCACGAACAACTTCACTAGCGTTTTTGACCAAAATCGATCTTCTTATTTCATCCGGCAGATCGAGAAAGCTGGAAGAGGAAGGGACGACATGATTTTTATCTGCTGTATTCATCTTAGAAGATGTGTTTGGTTTGAATGGCAGGGGATAGGGTCGCCATTCATTATATATAGATGCCTTTAGGTCGCAACGATTCATATTCCATACAATGATTCAATCAACCAAACAACTTGCTTGATCGAAATATACAGCCATAGTAAAAAATAATTAAAATTTCATCCATTCTGTACAGTATTTATGGATAAATATATAGTATTCAAAATTCACAAAAAGGGATCGGTACTTCATTTGTATTCTAAGTCCTATGCTATGAGACCTATATAGTTGATAAAATTCAACTAGTATAAAGGGCTATCAATATCCATCGTGTGCAATTTATAATTGATATTCATAAAGATTAAAAATTCGCTATCCATACAGATCCAAAAAGAGCAAACACGAAAAATGATGATATGAAGAAAGACATAATGATGGCCTAACATAGGCGATATACCATTATTCAACCATATAAATGAGCCTTTACATGGCCTAGCAACCAAGCGGTTGAACAAACAGAGATGGCCACGATCTAGATGATCTGCATCATGTTCATTCTGATCTGTATATGCCTCCTAGCACAATGAGCCTTAGTATTTTTTGCAACCTCTACTGAGATTTTTATTGTTATCTTGATCGCTAATTCGTCTCCAGCAGAATTCAACCACTTCTCTAAAACTTTAATATCCTCTCGAATTTTCTTGACATATTTGGCAATCCTGTCAACCTCTTTCATAATGGAGTCGTCCATCCACTCGCTTAAGTAACCTTCATCTGGGTGTCATTTGAAAAAAGGAGTTAAAAAAAAAAACAACTGAAAAAGAAAGGAAATCTACAACGGACAATGGAATCCGGTTTTAATATAACCGGATAGCTTCTGGGCATTTGAATCACGTGCGATGAAGATTGGAAGGAGTTGTACCATATCCTACTTCGATATCTTCGCCACACCAGCACATTGTTGGTGCTGCGACGCCTATAGACCTACAAGGTAATGGTTCTTCAGAAGTAGGAGCAGTTGAAGTAGACGTCAAACTCATAATTGTGAAGAGTGCTTGCGAACAACTGGGTGGAATCTTACTTATAACCGGCTCAATAAGTTAAATGGACATATAGATAGCAGTAGGAGCAGATGAAGTAGACGTTAAAAAGTGATGATAAGATAGCTTTGTAGAAGAACTGGTTGATAAGACAGCTTTGTTGTCACATAAATTAGTTTTCCAACATTTTCATTTGGAAAAAGGTAACATGAATTAAATGCCTTGGTGATGGGTTTATTAGGAAACTCAAAATAATATATCTACATAACCAAAGTATCCATTTTGTTTGGCGACGATGGACAATACGGTTCTCTAGTCTTGTGCATAGGGTGGGTATAACAATTCGGTGGATAGTTCACGGATTACTGAGCCATAGATGGATACAGTTTAACCCTAGCCAACTAACACGTGAACATAGCGGTATAAAACAAGAGCATTTGATACTAAAATCAGGGACAGTTCGCGTTGGAACTCGTTGTTGTCAACCACCGGATAAAACTTGTGCTTTGCCATTGGCTTGCGCTACGTCACTAGAACCTATCCACCTGCACACACAATGTTGTTGTACACTGCCAGAATAAACAGTCTTCCGTCGGATTACATTGGTACGGACAGAAACGAGAATGAGCGGTTATATGACAACAGGTACAGGAAGCAACCTAAAGAGAAAAAGCTGTTTTTACAGACGAAAGCTACACAATCGCCGGCAAGCTTACTGATATATCATGGTTTTTACAGGATTTGAACCATGATATAAGTGTATATATTGAGTCTTTAACCTTATATTCTGGAGTTTATCGAGTCTTTGATAAGTTTCCATACGTTTGGAGTTAATTGGAGATTTTGGAGAATTCTGGGAGCACTTGTACGTGAAGAAGACGTTGGAGCCGATTGTTGGTGTTGGTGTCGATCGACACTACACTGGTGTCGGCCGACACTGAGTTCGATGACAGATTTTGCGCAGCGTTTCAGACAAGTCTTGAAGATTTACACAGAATCCCTGAAGTTTCTATTATTTATAATTCGACCCCAAAACGTGTTTAAGCTATTTATTAGGTTTTACAGCCGCTTGTGAGGCTAAGTTTTATTCGGAGTTTTATTCTATCAGAGATTAGGAGATTTGGGGCTGGTCTTGTACTCGAGAGAGAAGAGATTTCGAACCCCTGTTCTTATTCTTTTGATTTATATGATTTCTACTTTGATTATGTCTATTGTTATGATTGCCATGTCTGAGTAGTTTTCTTGTTAGATTTAGGGATTCTCATTAGGGATTTCATGGAATTATGGATTGATTGATCAATTAGGATTCACAACACCTAGTTCTTCATCTAGGTTGTTCAACGCATAATCTGAATTAGCTACTTGGATTATTGACACCAGATTTATTAGCGCAACGAAAGTTGGTTAATTGATTGGGGAATTTGTGAACGAAAGAACCTGAATTAATTGCATGTTTAGAACTCTAGGATCCTCAAAGAGATTTTGTCTTTTAGGATGCTAGACATAGTTAGCATTCGCAGCGAGAGTTGGTTTGTTATATAATTGTGATTCTAGTACTAGAACATCGATATCTGAATCCTGTTGATTGGTTGATCTATGTTCCTGATTTCCTGAGAACTTCCCTAGGTCTAGCGCCTTCGTTAATTGATCACCACCGTTTGTTTACTTGCTTTCTTCACTGCTTTCACTCATCTTGCTTAGCTTAATTCGACTGCATACAATCTATCGCGTGAAACTTGAGTCTCTGTGGATTCGATACCCTTTATACTACTATTTCATATATGTGCACTTGCAGTTAGAATAGGGATTAAAATTTGCTATATCAAGTTTTTGGCGCTGTTGCCGGGGACTTTGAGTTCGCCGATAGATTTTGTACTAGAATTTAGTCTAAGTGTTTTCTTTTCTTGTTTACTGACCTCTTTTCGGGTTTTTCTTGTGTCTGCAGGAAAACAGCGAGCCAGAGAACTTAGTGTCGATCGACACCGCCTTAGCGTCGGTCGACACTCTTCGCGGAATCAGACTGATTTTAGTGGATGCCCAATCGTCACACCCGAAGCAACCCAGACGAAGAGCTTTTGAACCTCAGACTTGAGGAGCTTGCTAGGCTTGAGAGAACAAACAGGAAGGCTCAGAAATCTTCAAGGATGATGAATCGATTGATCTTGATTAGAGACGCAGAAGGTGTTCTGAGAGACTCGCACAACAATCCCTACAATGCTCTGGGCCAAAGAATTGATGCTCAAGAAAATGTGATCCCTGAACCTGAGAAACGGATTGTTAATCCTCCTGCTAGGAGGACACTAGCTGACTACAACAGGCCTGATGAGTTCTACACCAACAGGTCTGCGATTGTACCTCCTGCCTTTGAGAGGAATGAGTTTGAGTTGAAGACTTCCTACTACACGGTTGTGGGACAGCACCTGTTTCTTGGACTCCCACATGAGCATCCTATGGACCACATAGAAGACTTTTAGTCTCTAGACATTGGGATGAAGCACAATGTAGTAAGCTATGACTACTTACACAGCAAGATTTTTCCTCACTCTCTTGGAGTAGAAGCTGCTAATTGGCTGAATCAGATTCCACCTGGGACTCTGACTACTTGGAATGCAGTGAAGGAGAAGTTTCTGCGACACTTCTATGATGATGCTAGATCTGATCAGCTTAGACAGGACCTCTTGACCTTCAAGCAGGGATCTACCGAGCCTTTTAAGGCAGCTTGGGTGAGATTCAAGATGTACCAGAGAGATTGTTCTCATCATGGTTTCTCAGAGGTGCAGATGTTGGGTATTTTCTTTAGAGGAGTTTATCTGTGGTATCAGATGGCGTTAGAGGATGCAAGTAATGGGAACTTCTACACTAAATATCCAGAAGAAGCTAAGGAGCTTATTGAGAACTTGGTGACTAGTAATAGTGTTAAGAATGCTGATATTGAGAGAAAGAAGTCTGGTGGTAAAGCTGATAACTCACAGATAGCTGAGTTGAATAACAAGAATGATTCTGTCCACAGCATTCTGCTTGGGAAGAAGCAGCAACATGAGGCATCTGAGACTGGAGAGTGTGCACAAGAGGCTGTGAATTACATTGGAGGATCTGGATTTCAGAAGTATGGTACTCAGAATCCTGCTTCTTTCACTCAAAAGTCTGCATTCCAGAAGCCTTTCCAGCAGCACAACAATTCCTTCACAAGGAACTATGGAGCTTCCTCTTACCAAACACCTCCTCAACCTACACAAAAGAGCAGATTGGAAGCTATGATGGAGCAGCTTCTTGAGGGAAAGCAGCAGACCACAGTGAGCTTTAACTCGAAGTTTTATGCCCTGTACACTGATTTGAATGGGAAATTTGAGTCTTTGTGCACTCATGTGAAACAACTGGATACTCAAGTAGCTCAGATTTTCTGGTTCAATCAAGGGGAAGAACGCTCAGAATGCTCATATCAATGCTATCTCAGTTCAGGTTGAAGATAGGCTGGATCAGGAATAAGAATTTAAGGTCAAGGCTCTGAAAATCATGGAAAACAGTCAAGGATCCGAAGCTGCAGAAGGAGCGTCGATCGACACACCTTCTCAGTGTCGGTCGACACTCACTGAAAAACCCGAGTTCGAGAGCTTTGACGGACCGAAATCGACCAAGATCGACATTGATCTCCTGACTATAGCTCTACGTGTCAATCGACACCCTCTTAGCGTCGTTCGACACCCTGTTTCAACGGTGATTTCGAGTTCTGATAACGAACGAAAATCGACCAAGCTCGATTCCATGGTCGAAATTGCTGAAAAATCTGCGAAGGATTCAACATCTGCGCCGAGTGTCGACCGACACCACTTCCGCGTCGATCAACACTACGTTCGGGCAGACACAGTTTCACCAGTACTTCGTGTGGTTACTGAAGAGAAGGTCGATAAACCTCCTATACCGTTTCCCAAGGCAGCTACGAAGTCTAAACAAAAGCTTTATGAAGCCAAATGCATGGAAGTGATGGATAAGAAGCTGAATGAGATCCCACCAGCCGATGCTTTGCCAATTCACCAGAGATACATGAAGAAGATGATCTCCATAGATGGAGAGTTAGAAGAAGGGGTCGTGGTGGTCTCTAAACAAGTTAGTTCTGTGCTGCTTAATCAGATTCCAGAGAAGCTACCGGATCCATGTGTCTTTGTCCTAGATTTCTCTATCTTCAAGGACAGTCTCAAGTACTCCTTATGTAACTTGGGAGCTAGTGTGAATCTCATGCCATATTCTGTGGCTGAGAGATTGGGATTGACAAACTTCCAGCAGACTAGGATCTCTCTAATCCTAGCTGATCGATCGAAGAGGATTCTAGAAGGAGTTCTTGAGGACATCCCTATCCGAGTTGGAAACTACTTGATTCCAACAGACTTCGTGGTGCTGAATATGATATGGAACCGGATGATCCTCTGATACTAGGCATATCCTTCTTAGCTACAGCTGGAGCAGTGATTGACCTGAGGCGTGGTATGATTGATCTCCACATGGGAGATAAACCTTTGCACTTCAAGATGGATAAGCTGGGAAAGTCCACCATTGATGGTCAAGCTTTTAGTGTTGAGGTGGAGCAAGAAGTTCAGATCGGTGAATCTACAGTGTCTGATAGTGGAGAAAAGAAGATGGTGGTTCCTCAGGAATCTACTCTAACATCTTCAGAGCCTGCAACTGCTCATAAGTAGAAAGCTCCAAACATCAGATCTCCACCAAAGCGAAGGTATGCATCCTCTAAACTCAATCCTCCTAACCTCATTGATGTGAACGCATGGAAACACTCTATCCCACCCAAGCTATGCTCCCACCCTGGATAAATCCCCTCACTCCTTGGACGATCTCACGCTGATACCGCTTACAAACCTCCATGGATAAGGAGACTTTTACAGAGGCACTCACAGCCTCTGCTGAAACCCCCAGGAGCCTGATTTCCTACCCATAGTCAAGCTAATGACTAAAAACAAGCTCTGAGTGGGAGGAACCCATTGTTGGGTCAGTTTTTCTTTTCTTTTTCATTTTTGGTTTGGTTACTTTGATTTTTTCTGGTTTTTGGTGTTTCAGAACGTGATGAACAGGTTGCAGACATCAGTGTCGGTCGATGCCCCTTTAGTGTCGGTCGACACCACACTCGAAAACACGGACCATAATCGAGGACACTTGATTTGGATCAGATTTGTGTTGACCTAAGCCTTGTGTCGTTCGACACTGGCTCTGTGTCGGTCGATACCGACCACGCTAGCAGGTAAGGTTTCTGATTTTCCGAATTTCCGCTGATTATACCTTGTTCTCCCGAGCCCAAGCTGCGATAACACTACAGACAATGTTGTTTAAGTGTGGGGGAGGTAGTTTACTGACCACCGTTTGCTTTCTTTTCTTAGAGTCAGTCCTTTGTTTTCAAAACTGTTTTATTGAGTCAAAATTGGTATGAAACTATGATTTTTTCTAGGAAACTTTTCGCTGGAACAGGACCTAAGTGACCATTGGACATACCTGTAGTAGCTCTATGACTGTTAGAAAACCACACACGGATCAACTTACCAAGGCCAACCATGTTTTCTAAGGTATTTAGAGGATCCACTACTAACTTCACCTCTAATCTTGACTTAGTTTTCTCACCTAGGGGCTTGGTATCTCTGGATCGGATTCCTCAGACGCGCCTGACACAGCTTGTAAACCTGTCTGAGTATGGTTCCCTTCTCCCCTCTTTTGAAAATAAAAAATAAATAAACTGCGGATAAGCTAATAGCTTCGAAGTGGTCACGGGAGTGGTAGAGGCCCCTATTACCTCCTGTGTATCCATGGAAACATGTCCAAAGTAACAACCCGAAGAAAATGGGAAGAGCAATGATAGAAAAAATAAAATGCTACCCAGTGGGGAAAAATCAGTTGCTAAGGGAGAAAGGGAGAAGAAAGGAACCAGAAACCAATAGTTTGGTGGTCAGGTACTGACTGGGTTGAGTCCATGTGTCCTCTGATCGATACTGCCTTTGTAAGACCGCGCTTAATTATATACAGAGGTTAGTGTGGTGAATTTGGATATCCTTTCTTGATTGTGGAGTTTACTTGGGACAATTGCTTAGTGTGGGGGAAGTACATTGTGGTCTTGATCTCTGCTGGGATGTTTTCATGTGTGTCACTAAGTGAATGTGAATGCGATGTTCTTTTCATATTTTGGTTCTTTGTTTGCTTGAGGGCAAGCAAGAGCTAAGTGTGGGGGAGTTGATATATCATGGTTTTTACATGTTTTCAACCATGATATAAGTGTATATATTGAGTCTTTAACCTTGTATTCTGGAGTTTATCGAGTCTTTGATAGGTTTCCATACGTTTGGAGTTAGTTGGAGATTTTGGAGCATTCTGGGAGCACTTGTACTTGAAGAAGACGTTGGAGCCGATTTTTGGTGTTGGTGTCGATCGACACTACACTGGTGTCGGTCGACACTGAGTTCGATGACAGATTATGCGCAGCATTTCAGACAAGTCTTGAAGATTTACACAGAAGCCCAAAAGTTTCTATTATTTCTAATTCGACCCCAAAACGTGTTTAAGCTATTTATTAGGTTTTACAGCCTCTTGTGAGGCTAAGTTTTGTTCGGAGTTTTTTTCTATCAGAGATTATGAGATTTGGGGCTGGTCTTGTACTCGAGAGAGAAGAGATTTCGAACTCTTGTTCTTATTCTTTTGATTTATATGATTTCGACTTTGATTATGTCTATCTTTATGATTGCCATGTCTGAGTAGTTTTCTTGTTAGATTTAGGGATTCTCATTAGGGATTTCATGGAATTACAGATTGATTGATCAATTAGGATTCACAGCATCTAGTTCTTCATCTAGGTTGTTCTTAATGCATAATCTGAATTAGCTACTTGGATTATTGACATCAGATTTATTAGCGCAACGAGAGTTGGTTAATTGATTAGAAAGAATCTAGCTGGGCAAATTACCTATTCGCAAAGAGATTTGACTTAGGGAATTTGTGAACGAAAGAACCTGAATTAATTGCATGTTTATAACTCTATGATTCGCAAAGAGATTTGGTCTTCTAGGTTGCTAGACATAGTTAGCATTCGCAACGAGAGTTGGTTTGTTGTATAATTGTGATTCTAGTACTAGAACATCGATATCTGAATCTTGTTGATTGGTTGATCTGTGTTCCTGATTTCCTGAGAACTTCCCTAAGTCTAGCGCCTTCGTTAATTGATCAAACACCGTTTGTTTACTTGCTTTCTTCACTGCTTTCACTCATCTTGCTTAGCTTAATTCGACTGCATACAATCTATCGCGTGAAACTTGAGTCTCTGTGGATTCGATACCCTTTATACTATGATTGCATATCTGTGCAATTTCAGTTAGAATAGGGATTACAATTTGCTCTATCACTTACTTTAGTGGCAGAGGAGGCTCCACCAAGAAACGGTTTCTGTAGATATCTTCTCCACCATAATCGGCGGCGAGACTGTTTTAGACAGGAGAGTAGCTTTCCAAGCGAAACAAGATCTCCAGCCCATCAACTGTAGCTTTCTGGTTCTGTGATCCAGCGACTATAGCACTGAACAACGTGAACACTTATGTTGACTTCCCACCTCTGCCGCTCGTCTCTTGTCTCCCGTGAGTTGTTTTATTTGCTAAGCCAAGGCAAATTGCAAAATTTGCAATCAGATTCTAAGAAAGAAGTCTAACTAGTTTGCAATTTGTAAAAACAAACTAGTCTAATTTAAAAAGAACCCTTAAGTCTAACTAGTTTCCAATGTAACTACGTTAGCTAGCTATAGACAATTTTTTTGGTTTCTTAAGTAGGGTTAAAATAGACATTACATACCTAAAAATCAATTAAAAAGATATAAAATTGCAATAGGTTTTTCAAAGATATAAAATTATTATTACTTTACAAATAAGATACATTAGGTGCAATTAACTCTATTGTATCACTAACATATTTGTTTTGCATACAAATTAAAATGTTAGCCAAAATAATTAATACAACAAAAAGGATGCAATGTGAATCAATATATAAGTGACATCCGTATCGGGGCTCAAAGCTAATTCGCTCTCAATCATTCTATTCAGACCACAATGCTATACACTTGCACGTTTGTGTGAGAGAGATGGAGAAAGCTAAGAATTCTATAGTGGTTAAAGTAAACCCCGGGAATCCTGGTTAAAGCAAACTTCATCTCCTCTTTGATACTCTCTATCACTGCAAAAAAAAAGAGAAATCAATTGAAAATCCCAATAATTGACCAAATCTCCATTCGAATTGCATCAATTGGGAACTGTAACCCAGAAAAATCTCAGTATTATCTGAAACAGATCTGGTCTAAGGCGATCAGATCTATTGTACCTCAATGGCTGATCCCGTCAGAACGCCACCGATTCTGCTCTTCGAAGACAGCGGCCGCGGAGTCGTATTGCAATTAACCGGACGGCGAGTCTCTTTACGTATCACGGCGGAGAAATCAGGTATCAATTGTGCCAGCGAAGAAGACAGAGCAGCTTTTCTCGGATTAGACATCGGAGATAACCCAAACCGCGTCAGCTTCTTCTTCTTCACCAGCGTAATTACTTCTTCTCGTGACATTTTAGAATCATCTTCAAACCTTACTTGTTTTTTCTTAGGCTCTTCTTTTTCATCTTCTTCCTCTAAAAATTTCTGGAAATCTCGTTTCATAAGAGCTTTGATTCACGGAATCGTGATTATTCATCATGGCTCGAGAGAGAAAAGGCAGACACGATTTTGCTAGGGGCAATTTTGGTATATTGAAATTAGAAAAATACACATTATCATACATTTAATTATGTATCTGTTTATGGTCACCGCGCCCAATTACTTCTTATATAAATAGGTTTATAACGGAATTTTGTGGTCACATATTTTTTTATTATTATTTTGGTTTGGTTCAATTTGACTATTCCTGATTTTTGATATTGGATTTTAATCAAAATCATATGTGATTTATTATAGTTTTGTTTTTTTCAGCTCGCTAAACTTCATTATAACTTAATACAACGATTACAGAGTTTACAATTATTCATGGATACATGAAAAGTAATAGATTATCAAAGTAAAGAAAACAATAAATCGGTTAAAGAATTAACAAGCTGCTTCCATATGTAGGTAAGACTTATCAAAGCTAACAAATTTTCAATTATGTTATGTTCTTTATACGTCTTCGTCTTCAGATCTTTTTGTGTTTGGATAACATCTTTTTGTTGAAACTCCAATATCTTTTTAAATGATCAATGATTGCGATACATCTGTTACATTGCAAACCATACAAATTTTCCCCGAACGGGAAGATGATAAACTTGGTGGTTGTAATCAGAGTCCATGATTGTTGATATGGTAAGAACCATCTTCTATACCGTATTCTGTCGATTCGTAACAAAAGTAACCTTGTTCCTTCAAGTAGAGTAACTATACTGATGATTCTCAGATCGAAAATCCAGTTAATATCTCTATACCATAAAGTAGAAGAACACACTCCAATTAACAATCGGAAATTTGGCAGGCAAAATAACAATTCACTAGAAAAACACTTTACCAAGAAAGAGACAACGGTTATACCAAACATACATAAGACATAACCAAATACTGAAAATACGAGATCTACTTGATACATATGTAACACATGATATTCTTTTCAAGATTTTTATTGCATAGAAAACTTATAAGTTTCACCTTAACAATCTAGGCTTACTTTCTTTTCGATCTATACGTGATTTCAAAGCCTTTCAATATAACCGTTTAGCACTCATGTTTGATACCCTTGCAAGAACTCCCAAACCGTTTTGCTAAATGTTATATATCTTAATGTCAACTTCTACAAAAGTCCTAGCCGACATATTTTTACAAGATAAGATAGATTGTGGCTAACCCTAGCTACCCAATGATAACTTTACATTTCAATAAACCCAAATCATTTAGGAAATATTCACTTTCTTAAATCTTCTCCAAGTATAATAACTTCATGATATTCACATGTATCCTCTCCAAGATATTTATCCAGCTCAGCTAATCTCCTTTGGGATCGTCCTAGTCAGCTACAAGCTTCCCAAGACTTCGCTACCTTAGCTCACGTCATTAATAAGATGATCTATCTCCTTGATCCAACAGTGATCTATGACTCGACTCAGCCAGGTACTGTCGTAGCTCCTGACTTATCTCGCTACATCTTCAATATCTTCTTTTTTAGCTTTGTGTGTCTCTCAAGTATATGTCATCACATAGCCGAAGCATAGAATTTTGGTTCTGAAGACATTAGTTAAAACCCAATGTGAAATCACTAATGCATTAAACATGTCATAATTTCAAAAAACAGACAAAGGCATTAAACGAGTTCAACAAACGACTAAAAAACCAATCCTACTCCCCCAGAATTCTAAGAACGTGACCTTGAACATTCAAAGATATAAAGAAGTTTCACGCAGGTTACTCCCCCATAAACTAAACCTTAAAGAATTATCCATCACTAGAAGCATCCTCATCTTCTTCTTTGTGTGACTCGTCTTTTTCCGACTCCTCATCATAGTCTACCATAACCGACTTACCATTTTTTTCCCCTTCTTTAGAGAACACAAGTTAACAACTCACATTGTCAGTACACAAGGAAGAGAAGACATACCTTGATTTATTTCGCAGAGATGAAACACCATGTCAGTTAGGCCTTGAAGACTTTCAACAATGCCACAGAGAGCATTCTGAGTAGAGACTGTGTTGACACCAAAGCTGGATGGAATTCGAACTGTGCCAGCTGTCTCACTCCAAAGTTGACACATGCAGAAGTAGTTGGCTCAGGAGACTTAGAGCGAGCATCTGAACAAGAGACAGAGGTGTTCTTGCATTTCCTGGAATGAAGTTGGTTCTTCTTCCATTTAGCCTCATTCTTTACAAAAGCTTCACCATTCTTGGGGTCCTTTTGTACTGAACTAGGCTGACTAATTATTCACGATAGAAGATTCGAGGAGAATGCTGAATTTTGAGGACTTCAGAGATGATCCGAGGAAAGACTAACCATCAATTGTCCTTCTTATGTACTGCAGCTAGACTCAAAACTTGGCGAAAAACAATATTTCCAAAATAAACCTGAATCCCATGAGTCAGTTTGAAGATCAACCTTGCTCTATCAGTGGAGATGTAGTTCTTACGCGTGGAAGGGTACCAGTTGAATGCAGCCAGAACCACCAGTGTAACATACTTAGGTGGAAGATCCACTGTGCTTAGACCAGCCCAAGACTTCTTTTGGCATTCAGTCAAGTAGCTCACCAAATTATCATTAGTCAGTGTAGCAGCATCTGCTTCAGCCATTGCTTCAGAGTTAGTCAGAAGTTGGAGATCAAGACACTAATTGATCATCCCAAGAGAAAAGTCATACATTATTTTACGCAAGAAAATGTGTACTCCCTTGTATGAGTTAGCATGAGATTTCTGGAAGATTGATATAGAATTCTCTAACAATCTCTGGAACATAACTCATCAGCCTTGTTTTACTAGCCCATAACATCCCAATATTGATCAATCCAAAATAGCCCCACTCATCAAAATCCACTACCCGTTCTCTCATGATTCCTTTATCCTTAAAGAAATTGTACCTTTCTTTCACAACTTTGGAGGGGAATATTTTGGAAGAGAATCCCTTTTTTCACATGAGCTGAAGTGCATGCTCAGATAGACGGAGGAATATGCGCATTATGACTGATTGTCAATGAGGATATGATCAGAGACAGCATTAGGTTGCTTGCTGGTGGAGATTTTTCCTCGGAGATTGAATCATCAATCATCTGAGGCGGCAAAAGATCTGTCAGAGGTTGAGACAGTTACTAGGAAGATCTGGTTCCAACTTTTCCTTTTTGAGTTGCATGCACCATGGTTGCAAAAAGGATTTAGGTTTGAGCAGAGTTTTTCTTTGAAGCTTTTTCTTGTTTTTTTTTTCCGATTCTAATCATTTTCTCTTTATTATCTTTCCTCTTTATGGAGCTGATGCAGAATCTATGCCAGAGACATGATTTCCTTTTCGCATGCGATATAATTAGGTTATCAATTCTCAATATTTTTTAAATTCAATAATTCAAAAATCTTTCCTATACTTTACCCAAAATTCCGGATTTATAATTCTAACACACACAACAATTGACATTTATAAGCTGCCACATTCAAATCATGTATGATGGGAACTATATCAATAGTTAGTTGTCTACATATCACTAGAACACTGGAATTTGAAATAAAATTTATACCTTTTTACTTTGAATTCCCAAATCATTGTTGTGTGTGTGTCAGGAACTGACACTTCACATGACTCTGCCTATACACCTCGCTCAGTCGATTCTTTACATATGCCATCATTCTCTCAGTGGCTAGTTTTTATATTAACATGCCTTTATCATGCCTCAAGAAGTTTTCAACATTTATCCTTCAAATGAAGCCGGCCTTTTTTATTTTCTTTCTTGAACTTCTTCTTATGTCAGTATTTGAGCTAGCACATAAGTGGATTCCATCACATGATTTATCAGGACCCAAATTAGTGCTTCTCCTTTCTTGATTTGTGTAACACCCCGTCTCGTATTACCATCGGCAGACAGATTCAGAATCCAAGAAAAATCAACGGAGGGCATTTCTGCAATTTTTGGAAACGGAAGGGCATTTTGATATATTCACATAAAATAGAGTCGGAAAGCTATGATGGGCCAAATAATCTTTTTATTTAAAATGATTATTTATATGACGGAAAACGCCAAAGATGGATTTTTTAGAAGTTCTTACGGACTGTCAGAAATGGAATCCAACAAAACCGAGAAAAGGACGAAAATCATCTTTTGGAGTTTCGGGAACTACGGAAGGGCAAAACGACTAAATAAAATGAATATAATTATTTTTGGAGTTTCAAGAAAATAAAAATGGCACAAAAACGGATTTTGGGAATTGACGGAATCTCGGCCCTGGATCGCTGGCGCCACGTGGTGATCGCTGATTGGGCCGAGATGGTGCATGCATTTTTCTTCGGTCATATTCATTTCATCAAATGCAAAAAATCTGGAGTTGGCCCATACACCCTCTAGGTGTGAATTTCATGAAGAATTGTTGCCTCATTGGCTATAAAAAGCCTTGACCTTCACCACTTCTGTTCACCAAGCAACTCACAAAGCAAAAAAACCACTCCTCCTCCCTTCCCCATAACTGCCAACCATCTTCTCCGTCCTCTCCCTTGGTTTCATTTGAACCAAGCAATCTCTAAACACCTCTATTAAAGCCCTAATCTTACCTCAATTACCCATAAACACTCCCTAATACACCATTAGCCCCTAATCACCCCCTAATCACTGCCTTAATCTTGCCGTAAAACCCCATCACCTCAGGAGACTCACCGTAGTTTCTGCCAAAAAATGCCGCTCTCCTCCGCCCTTCCTCGCCGCCTCCTCGTCGCTCCTCGCCTTACTCAAGGGACTTCTCCTCCCTCGCCGGAGCAGCTACAACCGCCGGTCAGCCTCACCTCCGCTTTGGTCAATGCCGGACTATCGCCGGAATCCTCACCGGTGATAGCCACTAGCCGCCAGAGGTCTCTCCGGCAACTGCCCCTCAACCGGCCAACCGGTCAACGCTGTTCAACCACTGCCGGTCAACGCCGCCGGCCAACTCTCTCCCCCTCGCCGGTCAACACTCTTGGGTAACACTCTCAGTTAAAATCTCGGTCAAGCAGGTCAACGGTTTGGGATAACATCGGGTTCGTGTCGGGTCTCGGTTCCTTTCATCCGTCCATCCGTCCGTCTGTCACCGTTATGATTGTGAGTTGGCTATGTCTGTTGTGTGATGTATTTAGAATATATCATGTCAGCATATAAACTCCATAATATATAAACCGTAGAGTCATAGGATCTCATACCCATAAATAAATATGGATAGAACGCGGTTTAGGACATTTCAAATAATTTGGAAAATTAAATTAAATCGAATATGATATATATGCATATCACGTTTAAATATCGCTTAATAGTTAATTGATTGCTCGTAATCAATATTGATCGTTGTTTGATTGTGTGTTGCATCGCATATAAAACAACATGTCTAGAACATATATATATATATATATATTATTTGAACCTAAATTAATGAATCTATATAAACTAATTATGAAACAATTAAAATACATATAAAATCTTATAACAAACTTTCGAATATTATAAACAGGCCTAGAATTAGTTAGATCGTGATAATATGGTTGAAATTAATAAAGTAAATTATCGAATTAAATTGGGAGTCAGGAGGTTAGTAAGATTACTAACCTCAATCTGACAAAATAAATAATTAAGATATATAATTAAAAGAACTATGAATTAAAAGACTGAATGAACCTAGAATGAACCGTCTAGGAAATTAGTAATTTTACTAACTCTAATCTAGCGGTAAAATAAGTAAATAAATAAGATATTTAATTCGGGAAGTAAAGCTAAAGAAGCAAACTATATAAATTTAAGGATTAAATTAAAATAAATGCAAGTATTTATATAAGGGCTTTGGGTTAGTAAGTTTACTAATCCCAAGGTAGCAGACTTAAAATGAAATAAGAATTAAAAACTAATAATTTATATAAGTATTAACCTAAGTATCTATTTATGGTTGATGTGTTGATATTGTTGTATGGTTTATTGTGGATTTATCCGCTTCGGTGTTGGGACGAATAGACCTAGTGATTTGTTACCTATTCCTGCAAGGGACCGGGTAGGTTGGGTTGAATTAGTGATTGGTGATATTGGGGTTAGGACTTGCTGGATAAACAAGGTAATGGGTTAAGATAGTATTTACTATATGACCTCATCGGTCTTGCACGGAGTCGTAGAGTCTCAGTGAATCTTTTTGTTTGTTTTTATTATTATTATTATTATTATTATTATTATTATTATTATTATTATTATTATTATTATTATTATTATTATTATTATTATTATTATTATTATTATTATTAAGACTGTAGGGTGCATAGATCCCACGAGTTTTGCGTTGGCGCTCCGGTGCTTCCTTCCCGATTGGATCCTCAGAAGATCCTTGTCAATTCACGTATCTTCGGCTTGTGGTTTTGGCTAGGCGTTAACCTACGAAGTGACGTCAATAGGTGTGTAGTCTGGAGAAACGGGGTCGCATCCTAGGGCCGGGCTGCATCAAAACTTTGGCGATCTAGGGTAGTCCAAGTCGTTGCGTATTGTTGGACAGAGAACGGTGTTCTAGTCGTAGGTTTTCATGTTTACGTTTAGGAGTCGTGGGAGGTTTTAGTTATCATGAAAAGGGTAGCTAAGTGTTCCAGTGGAAGTTACCGTGTTTGCATTGGCACATGATGTGGAGATTGTGTTGGAGCCGCATTAGCTTAGATTGAGTCCAATCGAGGGCATGTGCTGCAGTGTTCTCTATTTCCGTAGCTGCTATTTTATTGGTAGATAACGCTTGTGTGTTGTGTTATGGAGCTCATTACGTCTTGGTAGCACGTGATTGATATATCATAGTTTTTATGGGTCTTAAGCCATGATATATGTAAAAAATCGAGTCTTTTACAATGTCTTTGGAATATTTCAAGTGTTTTACAAGTTTTAGCACGATTGGAGAACATTTGGATATTATGGCGTATTCTGGACTTGATTTGGAGAAGTCACGTTGAAGAAGAGAATTGGTACGATTATATGATTTATGTGTCGGTCGACGTAGTCTGGATTTAGAGGACTTCGTGTGTTTTACAAGACTTTGGAGAATTACAGTTTGGCCTAGAAGTTTCTCATAATTACAAAGAAGTCTGAATTGTGTTTTACCTTTATATTAGGGTTTTAAGTTTCGTTGTTTAAGCTAATTGGATACTGTTTGTGGTTTATAACTTAAACTTTGTAATTTTTTAAATTAATAAAGTTGTCTTCATTTTGTTAATCTTCACCATTTTTTCATTTTATATATTCAGAAAATAATAATTTCGAATCTTGTATATATAAAATAAATAATAATAAAAATAAAATGCTATTATATAAAATATAATAGCAAAATAATAAGCGCTATTGTAAATATCTCTATTGTAGCATAACGATAAAACGTTATATAAAGTCTCTGATCTATTATAACGGCGTAGATAGAGCGCTTTCTAAACTGCTATGGAAACGATATATAGCGTTTATCGGATGCTATGAATATCTGAATTTATTGTAGTGCCTGGATATCAAATATAATTCTGCAAGCTCGCAAACCAGTTGAGCCTTGCAATCTCCAAGTATAGCACCAGATGGACCCGTTTAGGAAAATGAGATGCATCTTTCTGATCCTTTGTACTTTGCCTCATATATTGGTCTTGTTGGAAAGCTAAGAGATCCATGAAGAAGCTCCAATTGGTGTCACGTCAATATTGTACCTGATCTGGGCTGTGTGATTAATTCTTTGGTTCAGTCGCGCAATATGGCCTCAAGCAGAACCAACGGCTCGTAAAATTCATATATTTTTCCTATAAACCGATTTCGAGATGAATCCAAATCTCACAACTTCTATGATGAATCCAGATTACATAAAAATTTGTTCGCATATTGATTCTTTCTGGTTCGTTCTGAAACATCCCTTGAACGCTCGCATATCCAAATCGCGTAAGTTTGAAATCACATGAGTTGAAAGTTGCATAACTTTTTCACCAGAACTCTAATTGGACTGGTTGAGTTGGAGGAAATCTCTAGATGAGTTGAGTATGTTGTCCAGGGGGTCGTTGGCCGAATGGAAAGACCTCCATTTGTTTATTTGAAGCTGACATCAGGCGGTTCTTCCTTTGGCTTCATGATTGCTTTGATCCGGTTTGCCTTGAGACCTTTCACCAGATAAACATTCACCAGCTTAGGCGAATTTGAGTCACACGTCTTACCTTTTCCTTGAATTGCTCCTTGTCCTCCATCACTAAATGTAACCTTTTCTTCTTTTATTGCTTTGATATCCTGGAGATGACTATGTGTCCCTGTCATACGACGTGAGCAACCACCGTCTAAGTACTATGAACTGGTATCATCTTATTCATCAGCCACAAATTCCATGCTACATCGCAATTTTTTCACTGTATTACCGCTTGTACCACCTTGTTTCAGCTGCTGATACAAGTCAACTTTCTACTCAAAATCTGGTACTTATCCTTGTTCACGTTGAATTTACTCAGCTGTCTAAGTTGCCTTACTCTTTCCAGAAATCTGTAGCAATGAGCCTGCTAGTGACTATCCTTTCGACAATAGTGGCAACCGGATTTGGTTGCATCAGTCACCTTGTGTTTCAGTGTTGCTTTACTTGCTGGTACAAACGTGGTTTTCCATGAATCTGTTTCGGTTCTTCCATTGTAGCTCATACCTGATTTCGAGTTCTCAGATCTCCCAAAACTCGGGATTTTGTCCAACTGCTTTGTTGCAGCAAACATGTAAATTTTGCGGTGTTGATCCAACTCCGATTGAAGGTCTAAATTTACTCTTTCAACTTTCATCATCTTTTCTAACTCTTCAGCTTTCTTAGCCAGTGTCGGCTTTTCTTTTATTAATGTGACACTTTTCAGGCTCAGGTTCTTTTCAACCCTTAGTTCCTCTTGAAGTGACTTAATATGTGCTTCAAGCCGTTGTTTCATCTGTATCAATGCCATATTCTCTAATCCGATTTTGATTAAAGCATCTCTTACTTCTTTGTAGCTATCAGTTAGATCTGCTTCTGGTTCTGATTCTGATTCAAATCCCTTTTGGCCTAGAATTGCCACAAAATTGTTCACTTTTTCTTCATCTGTTTTATTCTCGGATTCATCCTTGTTTACTCCGAGCATTGATTTTTATTGTCTCCATTTTATGGTCATTGACACATTACAGTTGAGTATGTATGATTCCTTTGCAGCCAAAGCAATTGATTTCACGCTTCTTAGTTATTCGACATTCAGTTTTGAAGTGACCAAAGACTTTGCACTCACTAAATTGCATTTCTGGTTTTTTGGTTCCTTTGTCTCCATCAGAGTTCTTTTTACTGAACATGTTAGAGCCTTGTCCTTGTTCCACTTTTGTCAGGGCTCGATAATATCTGCAAACAATAAGACTTACATGATCCTCTTCCTCTGGGTCCTGAATTATCTTTCCTTATGGCACAAAGGAAACACTTTGGTTTCTTTACTCCATAAAGTTCCATTTCATGGGCTTGTAACATTCCAAAGAAGCTCGCTAAAGCTTATGCTCTTAGTGTTTGATGATACACTTAAATATGCTTTATAAGCCATAAACCTTGGTGGAAAACACCTTAGGAATTTCTTGACCAGCTTTTTCTACTTGTACTTCTTTCCAAAAATGGACACCTCTTGAGATAAGGAGCTGATCTTGGAAATCCATTCTCAAATTTCAAACTTAGAAGCTTTGAATTCTCAAGAGACCCTTTCTTGAATTCTAAACTTTCTTTGTTACTTCAAAGTGTGTCTGAAGAATATCCCATGCCTTCTTCACCATATCACACCCTTGAATTAGTTCAAACTGCTTCTTTGCCACACTACAGTGAATTGCATTCAGTGATATTGAATTGTACTTAGAAATCTTGAGTTCTTTTTCTGTCCAGAGATCTTTTGGCTTGGGTACGTCTGCACCTTCTTCATTCTTAGCAGTAGGATTGCTCCACCCAGTTTCAACCGATTTCCAAGAAAGCGCATATATTCATGTGATTTGTGATCTCATCCTTTATTTCAAAAAGCTATAGTTTTCCGAATATAGTATCACTCTTGAGTTGTTGATTAGCTCATGGTAGTTCTGCACTTCTTTCATAGGATCTCACCTTTATATAAAGCAAACAAGTGTCTGATCTGGTACCAAATTAAAATGCGAGATATACTTGATATAGAATGTAACACATAGTATTCTTTCCAATACGTTGTAATTGCAAAAAAAAACCTAAAAGTTTCACCTGAACGATCTAGCCTCACATGCTTTTTGATCAATACATGATCTCAAAGACTCTCAAGATAACCCTTTAGCACTTGTTTTTGATACCCTGACAAGAACAACCAAACCTTTTTGTAAATGTTATATCTCTTATTGCGTTAGCTTCTACAAAATACATAGTCGACCTTTTTTTACAAGTATAATAAATTTATAAATAATTTACATTTCAATAAACCCAAATCATTTAGGAAATATTCACTTTCCTAAATCTTATCCAAGTATAATAAATTTATGATCATCACATGTATCCTCTCCAAGATATTTATCCAGCTGAGGTACTCTCCTTTGGGCTCACCCTAAACACCTACAAACTTTCCAAGACTTCGCCAACTTATCTCCACGTCATCTCCAAAGCGATCTCTCTCCTTGACCCACACAGTGATCTACACCATGATTGAGTCATATATTATCATAAATCCTAACCTAGCTCTTTGCATCTTCAGATACAACATGTCAAAGCACCATAGAAATAATCGCTGCCAAAATAAATTCTAGTTGAGCTTGAATCATTGCGGTTTGAAACGTAATCAGGCCCAATAATAGAACATGATCATTCGATACCGCCGGAACGAAATGCATCGCAACTACCATCAATATCACAAGAAGAATATACCAACAAACATTTAGACATCGTCGCAGAAGAAAAATCCGTTTCCGCACTACAAGAAAACAACGTGTTTGCGACTATACTTGTAGTCAAAACATTTTGCGACTATGTGGAGACACATTTGCGACTAATTTTTGACTACAAATATATGGTCGTCTAATAGTCGCTAATTCATGACCAAAAATAATTGTAGCCAATTTAGTCACCGATTTACGACTGATTATCGGCCATTGTCGAGACCGGAAACAATAGTCGCAGCGTAGTCGGTAATTTGGCGACTATTCGGCGTCTGATGTGATGGGTCGTAGAAAAATCATAAATTATTCACTATATGGCCGACTAAATTGCTACTTTTTGTATAGTAGTAACAAAGTCGTTAATTTGTCGTTATTGTTACGACCAATATGCAACTCATTATTCGTGTCGCAACGTAGTCGGTTATGGGTCGTATCATATAGTATGTTTTTGATTTAGTAATAATAATATAATATAGTTTGGTTATATTTTACCTAATTGTGGTAGGTGTACCGGTTTCATGCGACGTCCATTTATGACCATTAATGATAGTGGCCAATTATGTCTACATAGTCAAAATTCAGCCCTATCTCCGTTTTCATTTGTAGAAACACAAAGAATTTGGAAATCTAGTTACATGGTGGGAGGCTACAATAATTATAGCTACCATCGTGAGTGGATGTATAGTAGGTTCGATGAAGTCACAAACAATTTATTGACAGCCTTCAAAACAGGGGTGGCACAATTCATGGAATTTGCCAAAAAACCAGCCTTTAGCGCTGAGCAATGGCGGTAAGTTTCACTTTCATTGTAATGTTTGCAAGAATAAAAATCTGAAACCTCGGAAAAAGGAATGTGGAGTCATATGTATAGTAGAGGATTTATGCTTGATTATTATGTTTGGTGTAAGCATGGAGAAGAAATCGGTTTGGATATATGAACGAGTAATGTTGATCCGAATGGTCATGTTCGTAATGTAGTAGAAGATAGATATGTGGATATGGTGAATAATGCATTTCGTGATTACGCGAGTAATAGTGAAGAACTTGTACGTAATCATTCAAAAGAGTTTTATGACCTGCAAAAAAGGAGCCAAAAATCCTTTATATGATGATTGTCATGAAGGTCACTCACAATTATCTTTGGCTGCTCGGGTTTTGCAAAAAACGACATAACATAATATGAATGAAAGGTTAGTGGATTCAATATGTGAAATGATAACATAGTATTTACCAGAAGGAAACCAGGCAACATGTTCACATTACGAGACGGAGAAACTGATTCGCAATTTAGGCCTCTCATATTATACAATTGATGTTTGCATGAAAAATTGTATGATCTTCTGGAAAGAAGACGAAAAGGAAGATAAGTGTAGGTTTTGTGCTACACCAAGATGGAAGCCAAATGAGAGACAAGGTAGAACCAAAGTACCCAACAGTCATATGTGGTATGTACCAATTGCTGACAGACTGAAGAGAATGTATCAAAGTGAGAAAACTGCAGCGGCAGTGAGATGGCATGCCGAGCACCAAACGAAGGAGGGAGAAATGTGTCATCCGTCTGATGCAGCGGAGTGAAAATTATTTCAAGTTCAACATCCTCTGTTTGCCCTAGAACCCCATAACGTTTATCTTGGATTATGTACAGATGGGTTCAGTCCATTTGTCATGCCTCATAATCATTCGTTCTGGCCCGTGATCTTGACTCCATATAATTTACCCCATGATATGTGCATGAATACACAATACTTGCTTCTTACAATTCTGAATTCTGGGTGAAATCATCCACGCGCTAGTTGATAGGTTCTAAGTTTTCCCTATACTAAACTGCAAGTGAACAGCAATGTCAAAGTAGTATATAGGGTTATCGAATCCACAGGGACACTCGGTCTCAAGAGAATCAAACTATAGGAATAAATACTAGAAATAAGCAAATAGTGAATGAAATAAATTGCGATGCGAGAAAGTAAATCAGTAGCAGAGATTAACGGTTGTGAAGCAAGTAATTAAAAGCGTCAAGCCTAGGGTATTCTCAGGAAATCAGACAAGCAGACAGTTCATTCAGCAAGGATCTAATTAAGCACGGTTCTAGAACTCAAAACACAGCTATAGAATTAACCAAATTCCTTTGCGATAATTCTCTAAGTCTAAGTGCAGCAAACCAAACTTTCGTTTGCGAGAACTAACAGATTAAACTAGCAATAAGTCCAAGTTTGATATGTTCACAATTATCCTAAACCAAACTTCCGTTTGCGCAAAGTTTAATTGCCCAATTTAATTAGTTCAGATTCCTAAACCCCACTTCCGTGACGTATTTAGCAACCTAAGATCTAGATTCTAATTGATCAGGTTAGAACTAGCTTTAAGCACAATTAAATTGAAGAACAGATATAGTTATGAATCCTTAACTGAATTTGAACAAGTCTAGCAAGTCATGAAATCCTATGTGAGAAACCCTAAACCTAACTAGGAATCTACTCAGACATAGATAATGAAATCATAATCATAGAATGAATAAATTGCATAAAAGAATAAGAGTAAAAGGGGTTCGAAATCTTCTCCAAATACAGATGATGTAACAGGTTCAGATCAGCCCCAAAAAGCTCTAAAATCCTCTGCTCTTAATTATGAATTGCGTAATGTAAAAAGTATAAAGCGTATCTAATAAAAACACTAAAAACTCTATTATATAGGCATAATCTCGGCCAGGGGCTTCTTTGTAAATATCAGGAACTTCTGGATCAAAGTGCAAATTCTTCACTCTTCTAAACCGCCGAGTTTCGGCCCATCTCGCTGGTGCATCGATCGATGCAAGAGTGCAACGATCGACACCTTCCTCTGTTTCGGACAGTGACCTCTATCTCTCGGCCAAACACTCCAAAAATCTCCAAAATGCTCCATTATCTCCAATTCAGCTCCAAACCTGATTATACCTGTAAAAGACTCTAAAAGAACACAAAAGACACTAAAAACACACTTATATCATGGTCTAAAACTAGTAAAAACCATGATATATCAACTCCCCCACACTTAGCCTTTGCTTGCCCTCAAGCAAAACAGAGAACTAAAACATGGTGAAGAGGTTTGAAAACTCTTCAGAAACTCATTTCATCCTAGAAGCTACAATACTCAGATTCCCCTTAGTAAACCACTGCAAGAATCAATCACAGGATATCAAGACCACAATGTACTTCCCCCACACTTAGCAACTGTCCTAGGTAAACTCCACAATCACATTCAAGCATTCAAATTCTCCCTACTGACTTCTGCAAGTATTTAAGTGCGGTCTCACCTAAGGAGTATCGATCTAAAGGCACATGGATTCTTACCTTATCAGCTCTAGACCACCATACTATCTTTCTCTAGTCCCTTTCTTCTCTTTCCCTTCTTTAACAACTGATTTTTCCCCACTGGGTATCATTTTATTTTTTTTATCAGTGTTCTTCCCGTTATGGGGTATACTTTGGACACATTCCATGGATCACATGAGAGATAATAGTGTTTGCTACTATTCCCATGACCACTTCGGAGTTACTAACTCATCCTCAGTTTATTTTTTTTTTTTTTTACTTTATAGAAGGGGAGAAGGGGACTAAATAGGACAGGTTTACAGGCTGTGTCAGAACTAACAGGGAATCTGACATAAAGCATACCAAGCCCTTAGGTGAGAAATCTAAGTCAGTATTAAGGTTGAAGTCAGTAAAAGGATCCTCTGATACCTGAAGTGATGTGGGTGTTCCCAGTAGGTTGATCTGTGATGGGGTTTTCTAATAGTCATAGATAGATCCTGCAACTTCATCCCAATGGTTACTTAAGTTCCTGCAAGTCTTGTAAATCTTCTCAGAAAATCATAGTTTCTTACTTAAACAATTTTGACTCAATAAAACAAATTTTTTTTTGAAAAACGGACTGACTCTTAAGAAAACAGAAAGATATAAGTCAGTAGCACCTCCCCCACACTTAAGACACACTGTCCCCAGTAGTGTCCAGCGAAGGATCGGTAAAAAGAAAATAAAAAATGAAAAGGTGAAGTTATGTCTGTCGGGTTACCTCTGTCGCTAAGCATCGACCGTTGCACTAAGTGCATCGACCGTTACTTGGCGATTTTCGTGTATAGTCGATCGTTGCTCAGGACCGCAACGATCGCTGCAATGCGATTCCTTTCGTGTTGTGACGATCGATACAGAAATGCATCGATCGCTGCACTGCGATTTAACCGAGACCTGCAAACATAAAATCACCAGAAACAAAAACAAACGTAAAATCCTAACAAAAACACCAAAAATGAAAAAGAAAAACACCAGTACCTAATGGTGGGTTGCCTCCCACCCAGCGCTTGTTTAAGGTCAATAGCTTGACCGGACGGACTGGAATTTTCAAGTACCAGGAGGTCCTGACAAAGACTTTTTCTGTCTCTGTTCAAGTCTCCTCATCCAAGGTGGTGAGTAGGCTGTAGCGGAATGCTCATGGCCAAGAAAAGATGGAGTGAAATGTGCTCCAGGATCTATAATTGCAGTCTCATCTGGCTGCTCATCATCTGCTTCCATGATTATGAAAGTCTGTCCATCTATTAGTGGCTTTCGCAGCTTCTCCATCTCATAGTGCAGTGGTTCATCTCCCAGGTGGAGGTCTATTAGACTCTGTCTAACATCAATCACAGCTCCTGCTGTAGCCAAGAATGGTCTCCCAAGCAATAAAGCTTCATCCGGATTACAGTCATATTTCAGCACAAGGAAATCCGGTTGAACTAAGTAGTTCCCAACTCTCACCGGAATGTCCATAAGAAGTCCTTAAGGAACTCGTATGGACTGATCAGCTAGGATAAGAGAAGTCCTAGTAGGAGTAAAATCCAACATTCCCAGCTTCTCTGCCACAGAGTAAGGCATTATGCTTCCAGCAGCTCCTAAATCACATAGAGAGCGCCTAAAACTATCCTAAAAGATAGAACAATCTAGCACAAAGACTCCAGGATCAGGCAGTTTCTTCGGGACCTTAGTTAGCAGAACATCACTGATATGCTGAGGAACTATTATCACCCATTCTCTCAGCTCCTCATCTAAAGGCAACATCTTGTTCAAATATCTCTAAACACATGGATGATAAGGTGGATCATCAGAAGGTGGAATTTCTTCCAAGTCTTCACCACTCTCTTCTAGCTTTTTCAGCTCTTCAATCTCTTGTTTTATCACTTCAGACACCTTGGGACATTGCCTAATGGCTTGTGCATAAACATCCTCTTGAGTGATCTCAGATACATCAGGGAATAGGCGGGCTAGTTCTGCATCAATCTCACTTTCATCCCACGGGTCTTCTGCTCGTTCACGACCTGCATCGATCGATGCCAGCTGTGTGTCGATCGTTGCATCACTGCAGTTTCTACCCGAGAGTTTTTCACAGAAATCCGAAAATTCTGCCTCAGTCACCAACTCATCTGTACTTAGCTCAAATTTCTCCCCTAGATAAGATCCATCATTAATGAGTACAGACCAGGCCTTAATATGAGTCTCTGCAACTCCTTTTCCCTTCAGTGAGCTGGACATCTGGTTCACCTGAGTGTCCAACTGCTTCATGTGAGTGCTCAGTGACTCAAACTTCCCATTGAGGTCTTGATAGACAGCGTCCAGCTTCTTATTGTTGTCCACAGAAAGCTTCGTTTGACTCTCCATCAGTTGTTCCATCATAGCCTCCATTTTGCTCTCATGGGCTGTAGGTGCAGGAGGAGTCTGATAGGATGTAGACCCATAGGTTCTCTGAGTACCTTGTCCATAGGTCTTCTGAAAACCACCAGTCTGTCCACCATTGGAGAATATGTTCCCCTGTTGATTACCAAATCTATTACCTTGGAAACCAGAACCTCCTATGAAATTCACATCTTCTTCCTGAGTTTCCTCCTCAGCCTGAATCACCTCTACATCTTGGGCAAAGTGGACAGATTTCTTACTCGTCAGGAGATTGTAGAATGTGTCCAATCTGGATCTTATATTAGCTATATCAGAATTCTCTACGGTTCCACCAGATCTCTTTCTCCTTTCATCCATTGTTTTGCAACTGTTGCTGCCAATCAGATTCTCAATCAACTGCTTAGCTTGTGTAGGAGTCCTGGTATTGAAATTAGCATTACTGGAATTATCCAGCGCAGTCTGATAAGGGAGATCTATGCCTCTGAAGAAAATACCAATCAGCTGTACTTCTGTGAATCCATGGTGTGGACAGTCACGCTGATACTGCTTAAATCTCATCCAGCCAGTCTTCAAGGGCTCCACAGCTCCTTGGGAAAAGGTGAGTATGTCCTGTCTGGACTGATCCGAGCGTGCATCATCATAAAAGTGACGAAGGAACTCACTCTTTAAGGCTGCCCAAGTAGTATACTGACCAGGTGCCAGTTGTCTCAGCCATGCACTAGCGTCTCCAGCAAGACTGTGCGGAAATAGCTTAAGGAACAGATAGTCCGGGCATACTCCTTCATACTTCATGCCAGTGACTATGTCCTCAAACTTGTCAATGTGATCCATAGGCTGCTCTGCTTGAAGACCATGAAAAGCAATCTGTCTCATCAGCTGGTAGTAGATGGTTTTTACCTCAAAATCGTTCCTCTCGAAAGTAGGAAGCACTAGAGCTGCTCGGTTTGCATGAAACTCATCAGGTCTGTTGTAATCAGCTAGTGTCCTCTCATGAACCACCATCTCTCTACCTTGGGCCTGTCCTTGACCCTGGTTTCGGTTCAGCTCCTGTTGCTCAGGAGGATCAGGGATGACATTCCCTTCAGCATCAACCCGATGCCCAGCAGCATTGTACGGGTTGTCATCTTGGTCCCTCAGGGTACCTTCAGCATCTGGTATCAAGATCAAACGTTCTCGTACCATCCTCTCTCTCTTTTCTCTTCTGTTAGTCCTTTCTAGACGTCCAAGTTCCTCTAGTCCGAGATTAAGCAAGCTCGAGTTCGGATTACTTCGAGTTTTATGCGTTGGCATAAACTGTCTGTAATCGTCCAGCAACGATCGATGCTATCAGTGCAACGATCGATTCAATCTCAGAATCGCCTAGTGACGATCGACGCAAGGGATGCAACGATCGACGCAAGGCGAAATTCGTACCTGCGACAGAGAGAAATCAGAGAAAAGTTAGCAAAATCAAAACAAAACAAAAAACGAAAAAGAACAAAAACAAAAAGAAAAATTTCTAGCAAAAACCCTAAGTTCGGTCCTATCGAAGACTCAAAGAGTCCCCGGAAACGGCGCCAAAAACTTGATAGGTTCTAAGTTTTCCCTATACTAAACTGCAAGTGAACAGCAATGTCAAAGTAGTATATAGGGTTATCGAATCCACAGGGACACTCGGTCTCAAGAGAATCAAACTATAGGAATAAATACTAGAAATAAGCAAATAGTGAATGAAATAAATTGCGATGCGAGAAAGTAAATCAGTAGCAGAGATTAACGGTTGTGAAGCAAGTAATTAAAAGCGTCAAGCCTAGGGTATTCTCAGGAAATCATACAAGCAGATAGTTCATTCAGCAAGGATCTAATTAAGCACGGTTCTAGAACTCAAAACACAGCTATAGAATTAACCAAATTCCTTTGCGATAATTCTCTAAGTCTAAGTGCAGCAAACCAAACTTTCGTTTGCGAGAACTAACAGATTAAACTAGCAATAAGTCCAAGTTTGATATGTTCACAATTATCCTAAACCAAACTTCCGTTTGCGCAAAGTTTAATTGCCCAATTTAATTAGTTCAGATTCCTAAACCCCACTTCCGTGACGTATTTAGCAACCTAAGATCTAGATTCTAATTGATCAGGTTAGAACTAGCTTTAAGCACAATTAAATTGAAGAACAGATATAGTTATGAATCCTTAACTGAATTTGAACAAGTCTAGCAAGTCATGAAATCCTATGTGAGAAACCCTAAACCTAACTAGGAATCTACTCAGACATAGATAATGAAATCATAATCATAGAATGAATAAATTGCATAAAAGAATAAGAGTAAAAGGGGTTCGGAATCTTCTCCAAATACAGATGATGTAACAGGTTCAGATCAGCCCCAAAAAGCTCTAAAATCCTCTGCTCTTAATTATGAATTGCGTAATGTAAAAAGTATAAAGCGTATCTAATAAAAACACTAAAAACTCTATTATATAGGCATAATCTCGGCCAGGGGCTTCATTGTAAATATCAGGAACTTCTGGATCAAAGTGCAAATTCTTCACTCTTCTAAACCGCCGAGTTTCGGCCCATCTCGCTGGTGCATCGATCGATGCAAGAGTGCAACGATCGACACCTTCCTCTGTTTCGGACAGTGACCTCTATCTCTCGGCCAAACACTCCAAAAATCTCCAAAATGCTCCATTATCTCCAATTCAGCTCCAAACCTGATTATACCTGTAAAAGACTCTAAAAGAACACAAAAGACACTAAAAACACACTTATATCATGGTCTAAAACTAGTAAGAACCATGATATATCACTAGTCTCGATAGCTTACTCCGGCCTCTTATTGAGGAGTTAAAGGAATTGTTGTCGTTGAGTCGATGCAAACAATGTGTCATTGGATGAAATATTTAAACTAAAAGCAGTGCTGGTGTGGAAGATAAGTGACTTCCCAGCATATGGGATGTTATCAGGATGGACGACCCATGGTGTTGGTTTGATAGTCACAAAAGATTTCTTCAATATGGTCATGCATTGAGGAAGAATAAAAAGACTTCTTGAAGGAAAAATACGCCTCAAAAGAGCATCCACCTGAGTGGTGAGCAAGTTTATAGCGAGCGATTGCAAGGTATAAATCCATCGAAACAAAGGACGTCGGTGGAAACGGTCACGAAAGGAAGGAGCTTGGCTATGGGAAGTGGCATAAGTGGCATAAGGAAAGCATATTGGGAGCTTCCGTACTGGAGGGACCTCAATCTCTGACATAATCTTGATTTGATGCATGTAGAGAAGAATGATTTTGACAAGGTCATGAATTCTCTTCTGAGTGTGAAGGGTAAAGCGAAAGACACCATCATGTCCAGAATTGATATAGAATGATTATGTTCTTGGCCACACCTACATATTGATGGTGAGGGTAAAACTCCTTCCCCCCCCCCCGTACAGATTGACAGTCGATGCCAGAACAAAATTACTAGAATGTGTGAAATATGAAGTCAAATTCCCAGATGGATATGCGGCCGGCTTAGCTAGTTGTGATGATATGGAGAATAATAAGTTTTCAGGGATGAAGAGTCATGACTGACACATTTTTATGGAGCGGCTACTTTCATTTATCTTTGCCGAACTCTTAGACTGGAACATCCACCTAGCTTTATCAGGTGAATTTTACTTATAGTATATATAATACGAATATTTGATGATTAAATATGAGTATAGAATTTTATATTTACCAATAGTTTAATATATATATTGTAGGGGTTGGAGGTTTTTCCGTGACTTATGCTCGAGAACTTTACAAAAAGTCGCGTCCAAATTCTCAAAGAAAACATAGTTTTAATTATATGCAATTTGGAAAAGATCTTTCCACCATCATTTTTTGACGTGACGGAGCACTTACCGATACATCTCCCCTACAGAGCTAAATTAGGAGGCCCGGTGAAATATATGTGGATGTACCCTTCTGAAAGGTATTTCACAAAGTTGAAAGGGAAAGCAAAGAACAAGAGTGTAACATACTGGGCCTGGCCCATTTGAGAAAGGCTTAAATGAATTAATTTGGCTACCTATGTCACAAAAGTGCACTTATCTTTTCGGTCACTTGTCCAGAGAAAACTCCAGAGTTAAGTGTGCTTGAGCTAGTGTAGTCAAGGGATGGGTGACCTACCGGGAAGTGACTCACGGTATCATGCGAGTGAGGGCAAAACAAGTGGAAAGATCGTGTGGTGATTGCAGGGACAGTAAATCAAGTCTTTAAAGCCTCCAAAAATAATAAACCGGCCGTCAGACGAAGGTGGGCCCACGGGGCGAGTGAGAGGGTGTGGGGCCCATGGACGGGGGCGGTCGGGGCGTTAGAAGTGGTAGCAGAGCTCAGGGAAGTCAAACAGATTCTGTCTCGGGAGACAATCCTGGGGTTTGGGGGTTATGGCTGCTCCGGTTTGACTTCCTTGAGCTCTGATACAACTTGTAACGCCCCGTCAGCCCCTACCGGTGAGTCACCCATCCCTCTATCGGGATCGTGCGCCCCACCCCTGTTCGACGGTCGGTGCGTTATTTTCGTAGGCCCGACCGAGTAATTTACTGACCCTGCAATCACCACGTGACCTTTTCCCATGTTTTGTCCTCACTCGCATGATACCGTGAGTCACTTCCCTATAGGTTACCCATCCTTTGACTACTCCAGCTCAAGTACGCTTAACTCTGGAGTTCTCTCTGGACAAGTGACCGAAAAGGTAAGTGCACTTTGGTGATATAGGTAGCCAAATTAATTCATTTAAGCCTTTCTCAAATGGGCCAGGCCCAGTATGTTACAAAGAGATATGCAGCAGGATCCATTATTCAATCATATATCAATGAGGTGGTAGCTTATTTCTTAGATCACTACTTTAATGAGAATATAAAAACGAAATCAAGGTAAAACGCTATGGCCAATCACATGTACACGTGGTAGCTATTAATTATTTATAAATTTTTCTAAACTAATTAAATTGGTCAGGTTAAAAAGATTCACCGAAGGTGAAATCCCCATATATCATGTCGATGTTTCCAATATATTTACTCAAGTAGGTCGTCCAAGTGGAAAAATGCAAGAAATCTTGCTTTGAAAGGAAGACTATAGATGCGCACATGTATATGTTCTGCGAAATTGTGAATTTTTTTAGCCACTAGAGAGGTATATACATATAATTCGGCATGTCTTTTCTTTCGGTTTAATATATTCCACTGTATATAATTTCTCATATAAGTTTTGGTTGAAATTAAAGGATGTTTGAAGATTATATGTCCACAAAATATCCAAAACTCGCCGAAGAAGAAGTCTCCGCAAATAAACCCCGAAGAATATTCTATCAGGGTAGAAAATTATGTATGTGTAAAATTCACTAGTATATACATATTATATATTTATATGAATTTATTTGCATTCTGTATTTTTGATATTTTCTTTTCTATATATTGTTTAATTATTGGAAAAACATATCCTTTTCCTCCTTTAGTGCTAGAGATAGTGCATGGACCCCTGTATAAGGCTAAAACCTGGTCCATCTATTTTACAAGAGTATTTATTTCATACGGAGAATCACAGTGAGGGACAGAAGACATGTAACTATGGAATACATGTTAAAGGAGAGAATTATGCTGACGCATCTAATGGGGCTGCTTTCCAGGGGATCTTAACTGATTTCATACAGCTCGAGTACGAGGGAATTGTGAATTTGAGAATCACACTTTTTAAGTGTAATTAGTACGACCATATGATCGGTAGAGGCACTCGGAGGAGTAATGCTGGCATTGTAGACGTTCTTTCATCAAGAAGATACAATAAAGACGAGCCATTTATTCTAGATACGTATGTTCCTTACCTGTAAATCTTATTTCCTTTAAATGTATGTATGTATATAACTTCATTCAATACATACATATTGCACAGCCTCACAAGCAGATCAAGTTTGTTATATCCCTTATCCATACACGAAGGAACCAAAGCATTTGTGGCTAAATATTTTTCAAGACCCGTGGGCAAATATTTCAGGACATTAGGGTGACATGGAACCGATTCTTTTACAACAAGAAAATGATGATCCTGTGATGATGACTAGAATCGAAGATCTCGTTATCGATAGCTTGGTACAAGGAGAAAATCTAATACATCTTGATTACGAGGTCGGGGATGCAGAACCAGAAGATGAATTCCGCTGTAAATTATCCTCTTCTGATGATGAATACGAAGATCACGATAAAGAACAAGGTGAAGAAGCTTAGTAATATGCTAATTATGTTTGTCGGTGTAGCCGCAAACATTTATATATTAATTCAAACATTCATGGTTTTTCTAATGAGTGAAATGCTAAATTTCAATAATTAAGGGTTTTAAACAAGGCAGAGTATTAGCCAAAGTAGCAAAAAAAAATCAAGATTTATTAGAGCAGTGCTTGAAGACTTGAGTTGGGACGTTTTCCAAAAGTAGCTTTAGCACAACAGTGTTGTTAGCCTTGATTTTTTCGCCTTTAAGAATTCTCTTAAGCCACCAATTAAACGCAAACGCCGCATCCTACGTTCACCTGTCATCACCACTTTGACAGCCGATTTCACTCCACTACGACCACAACAGTTTTGCTTCCGGCAACATCAGTGTCACAGGCCTCTAGCTGGAACCTGATATCTTGAACATCGTGAAGTCGCGGATTGAACCTGTAGTTCGATAAGCCTTCCACAGTCTCAAACCATGTCTCATCAGGTTCACCTATATAAGAGAAGAACTTTGGAAAACTATCCTAAATTATTATATATAAACTAATGCAAAATGTTAAAACAGTTACTTCCAGTCCGAACGCTCCTCCACATCTTGAGCACCAGGATCTTTTCTAGACCCTTAATCTTTAAATATTAAGGCCATAAGTCAACCACGTATTTGCCATAAGCCACACACTTTAACTTATTGTTCCTATTATGAATAAGAGAAGTTAATGAGAACTATCCTAATCAATTGTTCTTATTATCGAATGCCACACACTTTAATCAATTGTTTTTTCATGGTGTTTATTGCTACATTCCCCAAAACATGCACTTACTTGGCGTCTCTGAGGTGGAACACTTTCCTTGTCCTTGCAGGGTTAAGGGAATCAACTTCTAGGGGGCAGATGATCGAGACCACGCTCATGGTGTTTACACATGATATTTGTTGTTATTAAAAGTTTCACGGTTATAAAAGATAATCTTTTTGCTATGAATGTAAATATCGTTATAAAAATGAAAGATCTGGCGTTACAAAACATTGAAAAGATGGAAAATTTCGATAGTTTTTACCTATAGGATCGTCTCTGTCTGTTTTTATGTCACATATATGGAGGAAACTAACAAATTGCATGTAGTGCTTGGTGTCCAAAGGCTCAATAAGTTTAATCTGAGTGTCTTCTGTGACTTCAAGTCGGCCGCGAGACTTTGTTGGACAGAAACCGGGATCGCTTGGATTACCTAACTCCAAATATCTTAATCCACTTGCCTTCATTTTTCTCAAGTCCAGAGAAGTTATTTACTCACCTGGATAAATGACCATTTCGATCTTGCTTCCATGCGCATAAGTGAAAGCATAAAGATCATATAATCAGAGCAGTGCAGTGTTGCATGCGAAAACACTATTAAATATTTTTTACTTACTCTTTGGTCATCCAAGATGAAACTCCAATACGGTCCATCTGCAAATACATAGTACGGGTAGACGCGGAAAATCTTAACTCTGAAGGGGCAACCAGTTTCGGCTCTGTTAGGTTGTGTTTATGCTATGTAGTTGTAATGGACCATTGTGTTTTGGTTCTGTTTCAGAGAGAATGATAGTGGGAGAAAAGTTAGTGAGGAAGATGATTATTACGACGAAATAACTTCCCCTCACCAAACAATGGACTTGAATTAAAGAAGGTTACAAGAAATGTGGCTTTTAATAATTTGACTCAAGCGCCGCATCAAAAGAGAGAGAGAGAGAGAGAGAGAGAGAGAGAGAGAGAGAGAGAGAGAGAGAGAGAGAGAGAGAGAGAGAGAGAGAGAGAGAGAGAGAGAGAGAGAGAGAGAGAGAGAGAGAGAGAGAGAGAGAGAGAGAGACGTAGTGTTACGTGGAGTGTGTCTCTTTGAGACCCCAATCAAATCAATTAATCATGGTTAAATATCATGGTTAAAGATCATAGTTAAATATTATGCAAACCGTACACTGGTTTAGTCTTTTGTTCTGTTGTAGCCCTGGAGCCCTTGAACCGTATACTGGTTTTGCCGTTTGATTTGGTATAGCCTCGGAGCCCAAGAACCGTATACTGGTTTTGTCATTTGCTCTCTTGCAGGCTTTTGCATTGTTCCTCTGCTTCGGCGGGACATTTATGCGGCAGCCACCCTCCAATCTTGTTCTTACATTTCATTTGGTAGGCTTGTGCTTATTGTTTACACAATAAATCAAAGACAAGAAGAATATTCAATGTTCCTCTCAACCGATATTATTAGATTTCCTTAATATGATAAGTACGTATATACACAAACAAAAAAATCAGGTATCTAGAAGACTCACAAAATCAGAATTTAATTTTTCAAATCATCATAAAACCAGTAATAACATTTCACACCAACCACTTCATCTCGCTATATATGTTTGATTAAGAGCATTCGGTGTAAAAGAAAATATGAAACCTCAAATTTGAGGTTTTATACAGTGAAACCTAAAAATGAGTTTTGCGGTTTCTTTTCTAGGGTTAGGGTTTTTCTCACTCTAAAAGAAACCTTATACCCTGAAAATCTAAAGTTTCATCTTTGCTTTTACATTCTAGTACCAAAAATATTTCTTAAATTTTTCTGTGTACTATTTTTAATTTGAGTGTTACAAAAATTTCAAACTATTTCCTTTTTTTTGTGATTTATAATTTTATATATTCTGGGAAGTATATCCAAAACATTCAAAGTATTTAAAACAAAAATTTGCTTTCATAAAACGTCTCTTCAGTCGTACTTTATATTGTGAGGAAACTTTTTCTGATTTTACTAAGTATAGTAGATAAGTTTAATTTAAAAAATAGAGACAATAAAAAAGGAATATATTACGACAACGTTACGCCTACAAGTGGGTAAAATTTCAAAAAATTGCCAAATTATTCTGGGACACCAACCCCAATTTTATAGCACAAAACATTTCAGTTACCGCCTATACGACAAAGTGCCGAGAAATCATCAAATACGTCAAACCCTGATTTTATTATGTTCTTCTCCTTCTCAGAAATCTCATTTGAATCATCTCTCTAATCTCTCTCCGAATCCTCTTCTACGCCCACCCGTCTCAAACTGATATCTCTTCTTTGAATCTCTTATTCGAGGCTCTCTATTTCATCGCTAACTTTGGCCGAGACCCTATTGACTCTCTCAAACTCTTCCTCGAATCTCTCAATCACTAAACCCTCCGTGAAATGATAACTACTTGTACATGTAGATATGATGTTTGGGTGTGTGTTAAACCGTCTAGGTTGCTTATGCTTTGATTTTCTTTTGAAACGGGACAATTTCTTAATTTGATTATTAGTTTGCTTATAATTTACTTGTGGTTTTTTTTGTGTTGGAACAATTATCTTTAGTTCTACAGGTTGTAAACGACTCCTATATTCCTCTATGAGCTTCAATATTGTCTCTACAGTCTGGGTAAGTTGGTTGTTTTTGATGAGTGTTAGGATGTTAATCTTATAGTTAACACACAATTGAGTTTGACGTCTTTGTTTAACTCATTAATGTGTTTTGTTAAGTTCGAGTGTCTGAGCGTTTACAAGACAATGTTTGTATCATTTGAGACATGACCAAACCCTCCATAACTTTCCCCTTAAACATTTTTTCGAGGATATCTTTCAACGACGGATGAAAGACATGGTCAACACTCCAAACGACTGCAGAAGCACTGCAAAGGAGTGCGACCTCGGGAGATCTCAACATTTGATTATAACTACATATTTGCACAATGAAAGTAACATTTTCACAATCCATGTTTATAAAGCCATCTCATGTTCTTTATTTAATTGACTTATTTTTACTCTTTAATTATCACAGGCCGCTGAGAAGGATGGAAGGGTAAATCCTTATTGAGTCGATAAATCTATTAATGGCAAGCGTAAACAGTCATGACACTTTTCAGCGTTTGTGGCCCCACCAAGAGAAACTGAAGGAAGCTCAACGTAAAACTACAACACCATCTGCTTAATAGGTAACTTATCACTATCTCTTGCACTTTTTTTTGGGGATATGTTTTGGCAATTCCTTAATGCTGGAGCTTGCGTATGTAGATCGTTTATCTATATGCTGCACATAAGTATTATTAGTTATCAATGTTATTTTGAAACAAATGTCTTGTAATTTTTTTTGTACCATTCAAATAACGGTATCATCAGTTATCAAATCGTAAATTGAATTAATCTAAAATTTTAGTTTTACGAAGAAAGTCAACCAACAGCCGTCAATTATGCGCACTACACACAAAAAGTAGTCGCAAAGTATTTCCCATCACTGTATTTTGAATTTCCGAATAGTCGCTGAATGATTGTTAATTAGTCATTAAACCCTCACATAATAGTCATTTATATTACGACTAAGTTGTGACTATATAAGACATTCAAACAGTAGTCGGCATGTAGTGTCACTATTATTACTATAATCGAATATGGTTGTTCCGATTAGATACTGCGCAGTCGTTAAATAAGTCATACAATAGTCGCTAATTAATAGCAAAATGTTGATCATAATCATATCCTAGTATTCCTGTTAGTCATCAGATCATCAATAACTTAGTCAACAAACAGTCACCAAATAGTCACCTTACGACTATGTTGTGACTATGTTAGACAATTACATAATAGCCGACAAGTAGTGGACGAATCAGTACCATAATTGTATTTGGGTGTTCCGGTTCGTAGATGGATAGTCGTTAATATGGTTATTACACAGTCGCTACATAGCGGCCGATTGTTCCGACTACTTGGTGACTATATTGTACAGTCACATATTAGTCACTCATTGGTCACCTAGTTAGTTTAGCGACTATTTGATGACTAAAATTGTCTGCCTGCATTTTGACACCCTCTTTAGTCGCACTGTTGTCGGTGTGTAGTCGGAAGTTAGTCGCTATATATTGCGATTACTCTACGTCTAAGATATGACTACAGCTGTTAGTTGTAAATGTAGTCGCAATTTATCGACTATTTTTACGACTATGCAATTTAGCGACTATGGATTTACATCTACCATATTTAGTCGTAATGTAGTCGTAAAACCATGTTTAGCGACTATTCTGCGACCAAAAGTGCAGTAGCAAAAACTCTGTTTTCTTATAGTGTCGAATCAAACTCTGTAAACATATTTGAGAAGGATTATTCATAATAAGTTCTTAGTGACCACTCCAGCGACCAACAAAAATTGAACCCAACAGTAGTGAGAACTGTAACAAGAAAAATTACAGTCTCTAATTTAATTGATGAAGAATCATCAATTATTTCACATATATGTGTTAAAAGAGTAAAACCTAAAACTAGAGAAATACATGAGTGTCGGCGACCCAAAAATAAACCGGAGAAGAAAGTGGTCAAGAAATAAACGGTGATTGTACCACTACAAGAAAACAACATTTTTGCGACAGCACTCATAGTCATTGAATAGTCGTTATACTTGATTTTACGACTAAATAACAACTAAAGCTGGTTGTTGTAAATTCTTAGTCGGTAAAATAAATAGTCATAAAAATAGTCGTTTACCGCCGACTATTTTTACAACTAACATAGATAATCGTAAATTAGATGTAGCTTTGTCGAAAAATATATGGACTAATTTGCGACCATTTGGTGTCAATTGTGCGACTAAAGACATAGTCCATATGTAGTCTGAGAAATGTAGTCACCAAGTAGTCGTTAACCTAGATGACCAATGGACGAAAATTTTGTGACAATTTAATATAGTCACAATGTAGTAGTAAATATTGGCGACTAATTGGCGACTTGGTAATGACTAGGCCAACTACTATTCAAAGACTAATCAGAACATCCAAATACTATTATGATACTGATTCGGTCACTACTTTTCGACTATTACGTGACTGTCTAATATAGTCAAAAAATAGTCGTAATATATGGTGACTATTTGGCTACTGTTTGTTGACTAATTTACCGATGATATAACGACTAACAGGGTATCTAGATATGAGTATGGTAAACATTTTGCTATTATCTAGCTACTGTTTAATGAGTAATTTAATGACTATGCAGCGTCTAATCGGAACATCTAGATTCAATTATGGTAATGATTGTGTCACTACTTGCCGACTACTGTCCGACCATCTAAATAGTCATAACTTAGTCGTAATATATGGTGACTACTTGACGACAGTTTAATGACTATATACGTTTGTTTAACGACATTTCAGAAACTCAAAATACGCTGATGCTAAATATTTTGCGACTACATTGTGTGTGTAGTGCATCTAATTGACGATTGTTTGTTGACTTTTACTCATAAAATAAGAATTTGGATTATTTCAATTTACGATTTGGTCATTGGAGATACCGTAATTTGATTGGTACAAGAAATGTAAAATACATTTGCTTCAAAATAACATTGACAACTTATAATACTTATGTGTAGCATTCAGACACAAATGATCTACATACACAAACTCCAGCATTAAGGAGTTGCCAAATCATATCCCAAAAAATTAACAAGTGCAAGAGACAGTGATAAGTAACCTCCAAAGTAGATGGTATTGTAGTTTTATGTTTAGTTTCTTTTAGTTCCTCTTGGTGGGCCAAAAACGCTGAAAAGTGCTTGGGCTGATTGCGCTTGCCCATTAATAGATTTTTTGACTTCATAAGGATTTTCCCGTCCATCCTTCTTAGCGGCTTGTGATAATTTAAGACATTAAGAAAAAACTAAATAAAGAACATGAGATGACTTTATAAACATGGATTGTAAAAAAGTTACTTTACATGAGCAAAGATGTAGTTATATTCATCTGTTGAAATCTCCCAAGGTCGCAGTCCTTTGCAGTGCTTCTGCAGTCCTTTGGAGGGCTAGCCATGTCTTTCATCCGCCATTGTTAGATATCCTCGAGAAAATGTTTAAGAAGAAAGTGATGGATGGTTTGGTCATGTCTCAAATGATACAAACACTATCTTGTAAACGCTCAGACATTCGAACTTAACAAAACAAAGAGAGTAGTTAAACTGAGACATCAAACTCAATTGCTTGCTAACTATAAGATTAACATCCTAACCATCATACTCTAACCCATCAAACATTCATTAATAAAATACAACCAACTTATCCAGACTGTGGAGACCATATTGAAGTTCATAGAGAACTATAAGAGTCGTTTACGACATATAGATAATTGTTTCAACACAAGAAAATCACAAGTAAATCATAAGCAAACCAATAATCAGATTCATAAACTCTCCCGTTTCAAAAGCAAAGTAAAGCATAAGCAACCTAGAAGGTTTAGCACACCCTAACGTCATATCTTACCTGTAGCTGCAGGCCTCGTATTACGAAGGGTTTTGTGATTGAGATATTCAAATAAGAGTTTGAGAGGGTCGATAGGGTTTCTGCCAAAGTTAGCGATGAATTTGAGAGCCTCGAATAAGAGGTTCAAAGAAGAGAACTCAGTTTGAGATGGGTGGGCATAGAAGAGGATTTGGAGAGAGATTAGAGAGATGATTCAAAGGAGATTTCATAAAAGGGGAAGAACATAATAAAATCAGGGTTTGTAGTAATTGAGGATTTCTCGGCACTTTGTCAAAAACTATTGGATTTAGTCGGGTAATTGAAATGTTTTAGCTATAAAACTGGGTTTTGGTTTCCCTGATTATTTTGGTAAATTTTTGAATTTTTATCAACCAGTAGGCGTAACTTGCACATCATATATTCCCTTTTTATGTCTCCATTTATAAATTTATACTTATCTTATATACTTATCTATTATGAAAGTTTTGTATAAAATTATAATCACAAACAAATTAAAGAGTTTTTCAGTGTTCTTACACTCTATAAAGTTTTGTTCTTACGCTGTATAAAGTTCTAAGTCTTGCACTTCAAAACGATAGGGCCAAAGGATATAAGGAGGAATATGGGGTGATTATGTTGGAATCTTCGAGTGGCTGCTACAATCTGAGGGCTACTAGGTTCAATGGTATAATGTTCATATACCTGATAGGCCAATGTTTGGCCGCTTGACAGATAGTTTATTATATTTGTGTCGAATCAGTTTGAGTATAATCTGGAGATTTCCATTCCCTAATGGCCAGCACTACTTTAACTTGAAGCCTAAACATAGCGTTTCAAACAACACTATAACTAGCACTTATCCAATCGCTATAATTTTTGTTTTAAGGTTACAAGTTTTATGGGACTTTATTGTTTTAATATGTTTTGGTTATGAATTTGTTTGGTGTTTTTTTAGATATAAAATTGATTCGTGTTGTGCTTGGAATTGATGGCTTCAGAAGAGATCCAGGGGATCCTACAAAGGATCGGGAAACGAATTCCTGGAGGTATCTTTAAGTAAAATTTCCAGTTATAGATTTGGAATAAGTATAATTTCCATTTATTTTTCATTTAGAATATTCTTAGATTGTCTGAAATCTTTTTTGTAATAAATATTGTAGAAACAACTCATTGGATTGTGTAGTCAATGTCGATCTTTCTGTTAGGATGGTGAGGGCATGGGGCAAAAGTCTGAATGGTATATTGTTCTGCATATTCCAGTGCTTTAATATCGTCAAAGACAAGGGTATGATGAAATTTCAAACCTTTTGTAAATTTGTTCCACTTACTGTAACAAATAATAAAATTTATTTTTGAGTAGGGTTAGTGAGATTGGATGCTATTCAACAAGTTTATAAGATATGCTTTGATTTGTATGAAGTTGAAGAGTTCCGTGATTTTTTCCGGAGGTATTTATCTAACACCTCATAATCATATAGTATATAGATGTATATGTTTTTTGGGATCTTTGTTTTATTGTTTTAATATGACTTTTTTCTTCAGGTACCATAAGCATCCTCTGTGTTAAGATGCTGGGTGTGGTTTGTTGGATTTGTGTAATGAAGAACATACTTATGGTTTATAAATTTAAATTAATTTTTTATTTATAACCCGCACTTTGTTTATGGATTTCTTGAGTAATTTAGTGTTTTTAATTGTATTGCATGATATTCAAAAATTGAAAATAGTGAATGATGACCATCATATTTAAAAATATAAATAATTTGGAAAATATACTAATAATGATATAATTGGTACTTATAATATTTTCAAAATTGTTCAATGATATTAAACAAGACAATGCACAATTATAATTTTTTTTTAATATTTTAGATATTCTGCGCATGTGTGCGGGAACCTAAACCAAATATTTTGGTAAATTATCATAAACCGAATAGAATACCCTAACCATCCTAACTCTCTCAAATTTAGACAATCTCTTCTGTTCCGAAGTCGAAATACTCTAACCATCATAACCTTGGATTTGATTTTGATTCTTCTCTTATCTATTTAATCATTTTCTTTGCTTGATCTTTTCTTGACAATGTGTTTACATTTCGTAAAAATAGATATTCTTAACGTATAAAAATAACTGATATTGAAGCATTAGATACTCTGGTCCAAACTTCGAGATTCATTTTATGTCTTATTTAAATTACAACATGTCTGTTTTCAGAGGAATTGTACCATTGAGTTTGATGGAGCTTCAAAAGGAAACCCTAGAAGAGCTGGTTCAAGAGCTATTCTGTGTGATTAAGATGGAACTGTCATATCCTCCTAACCGTGAAGGATTAGGAAATACAACAAACAACGTTGCAGAATATAGAGGTTTGAATCTTGGTTTGGAGTCTGCTTTAGAAAAAGGTTACACACATGCGAAGGACTAGGGAGATGGAGACTCTCAACTTGTTATTAACTATGTCTGTTTATTTACAGCTACTGTCTGTTTTCTGTCTTGAATCTTTATCTCTAGAAATTATGATAGCTATCATTAAACATATATGGGGTGAATGACAAGTTAGAAACCTGAAAATGGATGAGCAGTATAATTAGGCAAAAGAGCTTACCAACCAATTCAAGTCGTTCGATATCCAGCATATTCTTAGGATATTGCACAAATCCTTTTGTGTTTTGAACATTCGATTTGATGATGGCTAAGATTTTCTGGGTTTATCTAATTTCCAACTGCAGGAATACAACTCTGAAGTTGTTAGCCATGCAAACTAACGGGACCCATCACCAAGGTGAGAAATGAATCTGCAATATTGAATTCAAATATATTTTCCCGGAAAATTTGTCAAAGTTTAATTTTGTTTTTGCTCTTATATGATGCGTATTCACATAACTAGACTCAAGTGATTCCAGGCAGAAAGTACTACTGAAGTAGAGATCTTCCTCTTCTTCATGCTTAGAAGTTAGAAGAACATGCCTCTAAACTTTTTTTTTTCTCATCAGAACATGTTCCCTTTTGAATAATAAAATAATATATTTCGTTAAGCAGCAGCGATGATTATGAACTATCAGTTTTTATTCTAAATTTCATGCTTAATTTGAGATTATGAAAGAAAAGCATACTTGGATCATTCTCAATTACGTAATGGTTATATATATATATGTTAACTTTGATAATCAGTTAAGAACTTAGAATAATTTTTTTTTTTCTTTCTTAAAATTTTTGGAAATTTACATTTAGTTTAAGAAAATGTTAACTTTGATAATCAGTTAAGATTATTAGAAAATATAACCAAACTATCTTATATTATTATTACTAAATAAAAAACATACTATATGATACGACTCATACCCGACCACTTTGCGACACGAAAAATGAGTCGCATATTAGTCATTCAAATAACGACTAATTAACGAGTTTGTTACTACTATAAATGGATTAGCAAATTGGTCGCTCACATAGTAACTAATTTGGGGCTTTTATACGACCCTTCATAGCAGACGCAGCATAGTCGGAAAATTACTGACTACATTGCGACTAATGTTTCCGTTCTCGATAATAGTCGTTAATAGGTGACTAAATTGGCAACAACCATTTTTGGTCGTATATTAGCGAGTAATAGACGACCATATATCTGTAGTCGAAAAATGTTACAACTACAAGTATAGTTGCAAGTTGCAGTCGTAAAATGTTGTTTTCTTGTAGCGCACGGTCGTCTTTCCAACCGCTCTTCAATGGTGGTTTATTAATGGATCAATCATAATATGGTTTATTATAAAATTTTGTGAATTTCAATTTAGATGTTCGGAAGCCAATTCACTAAACAATAAAAGATACTAGTATTAATACTGTAATTTATAATACTAGTGATATTCGCCTCCACGCACGCGCGGAGGTTCAGTTGTGTAAAGGGTTTTTGTACTTTATTTGTTTAATGGCCCATTTTTCGAACTGTTTTATTTTAGAGCAATTGGGCTCAGTAACACTTATTGTCTCTATTATGGAGAGACTGACACATTTTGGTGGTGTCATGAAGCACGTGACACTTTATGGTGTGTATTGTCACAAAAACCCTTGACACTCCTTTTCTTCAATTGAGATGCGCGTGGTTTGAAAAAATAAAAATAAAAAAATCTTTTTTTTTTAAATACAAAAGTTAATATTTTATTTTTTGAAAATAATTTAAGTAAATAAATTAGATAAAAAACAGTAAACTCCGGCGAAACTACAAGGATCGGCGGTGAAATCCCAGGAATCGAAGAATCTGGTAAATCATTGTAATCGAAGAGACACTGATTTACGAATCGCTTGCAGAGCCAAGAAATCAACTGGGTCGATAATGGAGTCTGCTGATAGCCCTGATCGAAGAAGAAGAAGCACCGAAAGCCAAACCAAAGGAGCAAATGTCATCTTCTTCTCCGTTACAGCTTTGAGTAAAAACAGAGACTTTTAAAGTTGTGATAAGGTTTAAAGTTGAGAACTTGATTTAAATGCAGTCTTAGAGATAAGCTTCGCCTTCACAACGAGATAATCTCACTCTGCAAAACGAATTCTCACTCTGCAAAGCGGTTTCTTAACTGAAAACTAGTTTTTTTTTTGGGTTTTAAGTTCAAATTTGGATATCTCATTGTAAATCTCTCATATTGGAGTAAAATCCACAGAGAAAACGAGTTAAATCGACATTATTGAGCATGTGGAAAACCAGTGACGGCCGCAATTAGGGCTCTTTGGTCACATGAAAAAATGAAGAAGACGAGGGTAAAGAAGTAATTTTGCGTTTGACTAATACCAAAAAAAAAATTGCAAGGGGGGAGTGGAACACAGTTTTGGCAAGTCAATGAACACATGCTTGACCACTAGACTAACGTGAATCAACGTAAACCATTTGCATATTTAATATATATATATATATATACGTATATTTATATAAAAAATATACGAAAACATTTATTATCTAATAGTGTTTTTATAATAGGAGAATTGGTTTAATATTATTAAAAATATCTATAATTGGAAATTAACCCTTATTTTAAAATATTGAAAACTATTTTTTATTATAAATTAAAAAATACCTTCAAATAATTTGAAATTTTACATCATATCAAGTTAAGTAAACATTAATTGATATTTAAATTTATCAAATTTTGAGTTAACAAATACTTCAAAAAGAAAAGAAATATATCTAGTAGTACAATTTGTTAATGGAAACTTGGAACGAAGCCCTCTAGTATCAATTGCTGATTTGGGCTTTTAGAAATTGTAATTTTACAATCTTAGTGTAATTTATAGTAGAATCTTATAACATGTGTTACTATGTCGGAAATATTTTATTTTATATGTAGGATCATTCGTCTCAAATGCCTTGAGATAAGAAAACGTGTGTGGAGAAAGTTATACTTACTCCGTGAAAATATTTTTTTTTATATGAACGTATATATGATGATATAACATATATATATTTTCTACGAAAGTATATAAGTTTGGTATGAACGTATATAAGTTTGATACGAACGTATATACGTTCATATAGAAAACTATGAACGTATATAAGTTTGATATGAACGTAAGTTGGTCCGAAGACAATGCATCTAGTAAACCCTCTAGTTGGTTTTTCGCATTGATCTGAACTTCATCTTCTACAAACGAACGTTCATTTAGAGGTTTATATATTCATTTAAACATATATATTAATACACATATACAAGAAACATGTGTATTTTCCTATTAAACTACATTGTCAATTGATATATAGGATACTAAGATAGTTTAGATACACTCGAAAAATATACGTTCATATCATATATACGTTCATATCAAAACTACACGTTCACAAATTAATTATAGCTTTCATTTTACATTTTAAACAATATATAGCAATCAAAATTGGTTATAAATGTACATATACTACATAGAAAAAATTAAATTTACTATAAATATAATTTCTTAAGATTCATGAAAACAATCAAGTGAACAGCAAAGAATTTTCGCTTTTGAATCTTATCTAGTGCGTTTATTGTATTTCAGTTACAACATAAGATATCTACGAAAAACTAATGATTTAAGGCTTCAATCGAAAAAAAACCAAAGTTTTCAAAATCCGATTTTCTTGAGCGATTTGTGTTTAGGATTTAGGAATTAGAGTATAGGGTTTTAGCCCTTTAAGGGTTGGGTTTAGTGATTAGGGTTTAAGTCATATGGGGTTTAGGGTTTAAGCCTCTTGGGTTTAGGGTTTAGGGATTAGGGTTTAGTGTTTGGAGTTTAGGGTTTAAGCCTTTTGGGCTTAGGGTTTAGGGTTTGAGTCATACATGATTTAGAGTTTAGAGATTAGGGTTTAAGCGGTTTAGGGTTTATGGTTGTAGGGTTGTATGAATGACACCACTGAATTGATACTAAGATTATCGAGTGTCGTTTGTTTGGTTTCAAAGAATATTTGTGGTTGAGCTTTGACTTATTTGTTTTCTGGAAAAAAAATGTTAAATTAATTCTACAAAAAACAATCGCTTTTATAATTAATCTGTGAATATGAACGTATATATAATGATATGAACATATATATGATGATATGAACGTAATATGTCTTCTATTAACGTACATATGTTTGAGATGAACGTATATACATTTGATATGACTATTATGTTTTCCTCATTATAAATTGGTATGTATATAAACATACAATTCATAAATTTATAAATATAAATATACGTTCATATTGACATATATACAAAAAAGTATTACTACATTAAGCCTTTTTAGCTTTCTCTTCTTTAACATCTCTACGTTTGTCCTTATCAGAATTCCATGAAGCTTTCTTCTCGCATTGGTTTTTCTTTTCTTATGAAGTCTCCTCTATGAAAGCCTCTCGCTGGTGTTGATTTTGGAGAGCTTTCTTTCTTTACTACACGAGTTGTTACTTTTTTCTATTGATGGTTTATGTATTAGAATGTGCTTCTTGTTCTATATAATATGAACGTGCATGATAGGATATAAACGTGTTTTAGATATATTATGAAATGAACGTATTTTTGTAATATTTATATATATATATATAAGAAAAAACAAACCATAAAATAATCGATTAATCATTGAACTCGATTATAATTGGTGCTAAGATTGGATGTCATATGTTTATAAAACAATTTCTTTAGATACTATTAATATCGATATAATACTTAGAAATTGAATGATTTATATACTTATGATTTTGTTTATGTATTTTGTAATCAAATAAAAAAATTAAGTCTTTATTCCTTTTGGGGTTTAGCTCATAAATGGGTTCGCATGACCGAATCTTTTCTCAATGTTTCATGCTGTCCAATCAATTATATCATCCTCTAATATTTATGATAGTGGTATGCGAATTATGAGTATATGTGAAATAGGGCCTAACGCTTAGACGGTTAAAGGGGCGATTAATCGGGACTACGCTTTAGGGAAAATTGTAAGTGGTATAAATATTATGCAGTCAAGTATTAGTATAATCAAACGATAACAATACTAGTCGAAATAGTCCAGTGGCTTTCTCCTCCCGTTGATAGGTCCTTACCTAAGTTCGACTCTCCCTAATTACCCAATTTTTATTTTCTAACTTAAAGAAGGGTAGAATTGTAATTTACCGTGGAGTCATCTTCTTTCCTCTAACCCTAATAGCCGCACGAGTTCTCTGCGTTTTTTCTCATTTTTGATTCGTTTTTCTTAGTTTCTCATGGATCTTAATCAAAACAACACAAAATCATCACTAAACTGTGGAATTCTGACCAAAAAACAAATTCTAACAGTTTTTTTTTTTTTCAGTTCGGCCGATTTTCCCACCGCTTCGAGCTAAATCGCGGCAGCACACATCGACGGAGACCGATTCGACACCGTTGGAAGATGATACCTTTTGGAGTGACGGTTGTGATACGAAGCAGCAGCCTCTTCCGGCGGAGATGTGGACGCCATGGATTTGACGAAGAGAGCTTCGAGCAATAATAATCAAGTCAAAATCGAAAAAATTGAGGACAACAGATTGGTGGGACCGAGTAAGCAAGCCGGATTTTCCGGAAGCGGAGTTCAGCTGGGAGTTTCGGATGAGCAAATCGACTTACCGTGACAATACGATTTGGGATTTTGTTTACAATTATTTTTTAAAAAATCTTTTAATTAGTTATTTAAATACTTATTTTAATAATAAAAACATGACCCATCACGCGCTCAGTTATGTGTAAGTGAATCTGTGTAAGTGAGATTCACTTGAGGGTAAAATTAAATTAACATATTTTTAACAGTAAAAAAGTGTCATGTTCTTTAATATTAAGTAGAAAGTGTTAGTTTTGTAAATGCTATGCAATAAAGTGTTAGTTTTGCCATAAATCCCTTTATTTTATATCTTATCTTTAGCATCCGCCGTGTTTGCCTTAATCTCGTGGACAAAGTAACTTCTGTTGATGCATCCGTTTCTACTCGAGACTTCATCTATATGGCTTGTTTCTCACATCTGTTTGAGACATTCTCAACAGTATTGTAACCTTCTTTCGTTCGGCTATGTTCTCCAAAATATTATTCTTGGTCATACCTTACGTGGATAGGCAGGTGCTTGTTTAATTTGGGGGTTAGAGGCCATGTAACCCAATGTCAATTTATGTTTGTGCTTCAAACATGTTCACCTTCGACAGCTATATTGGCTACCGCTTTCATTTTGCTTCCACTTCATATCAAATCATGTAACGATTGTTTGGGGGCAGTGCTGTGCAGGGAAGCAAAAGTTTGTCATTTTGTCCTCCTCTATAACCTAAAATATGTATTTGTACCAGCGATCATGTTCTCTGGAGTCTTCGTTACTTTTTTTGTTGCTTTGTCCCTTGTTCACGTTTGTTGATCTGACATAAGTAAAAATTATACTTATATTATAGTCTACAATGTGAATGCTTGTGGCGTTCTCTAATATTCACACCATTTTCAAAATGAGTGATTTAAATTGCAGACATGACTTCTAAGTTGGTATGTCTGGGACAACGTATCTATGGGGAATGATGTTGTTGAGTACCATATGTCACACTATTTGTTGTTACAGAATTTTGATCTAGTCCAAAAAAGTCGGGTTACGATCAGAGAAGTGCGAACTACGAGGTGAGAGACAAATTTTAAGTGAAGTCGAAAACTATTTTATTAATATTAAGGTTGAAGCCGAAAAATGAACATGATTGTACGAGGTGGGAGTCCGTCGAATGACGTGCTCCCTAAATGCTTCTTGAGCTCGGAGCTTTAATTGAGTAGCCTTCGCAAAATACAATTTGTCTAAACTGAAGAGTGAAGGGTCCTATTTATAGCGTGTGAAGGCTGGCTTCTCTCAGGACCATTTGACTCCTTAGCGGGCTTCATCTGTTGGGACGAGATGTAATTGTTGAATTCGACAAGATTTCCAATGGGCTCATGGATGGGTGCTAAACTCATATCCAACAATTAGTCCCTCCCCCAGTTCAACGATCCTTGGTTAGGGCCTGAATCGGGGTCGGTGAATTTCTTTGAGCATTTAAGTCAGACAAAAAATTTGTCGCCTTGTTCGGTTTATGTGGCCTTTGCATTCCTTTATACCCTTGGACACGTGTGGTGATATCCTCAGGGGTACAAAAATGTGCTAACGGTCGTACGGACGAGGATATTGCGTATCTCCTGCGACGTCATCGATTGTGCAACCGTAGAGCCTGGGGATCCGTGCAGAAGTAATGATGATGTTCCCTCGGTGTTTGTCAAAAGTTTTTGGTGTAAGAGTTTTCCATTTGAGTCTTCTTTCTTCCATTTTTGTGCTGCGTTTTCTTTTGTTCCTTTTCCGAAATCTGGTTATGAGTACTTCGTCTGATCATTCGTCTTCTGACAGCAGTAGTGACGATACTGACTTGTCCATTTCTCTGAGTGCAGATTCGTTCGTCCAGAAATCGGCTAATGAGGAGGGTGAGTCTCGTATTTGCGGGAAGGATTCGGCCCATGTGCGCCGTCATCTTCGTTTTGACGTTCCAGAATATCAGGTGGATGGTTCTAATTTGAACGTGGTTCATGAGGTAAGGAAGACGAAAAAGGTAGTGGTGCCTCGCGAGGTTCAGAAATTTGTGTGCAAGCAAGCGAATTTAGACATTATAATAAGAATCCATGATCATGTTCTCGGTCTCGTGCTGCGTCTTCCAACCGTGGATGAGCGACCGTGGTCGGTTTATGACGGATGGATTTGTCTTTATGAATGTTGGTTTATAAACTTCCATCTTTGGTTTCCCCTTCCTAAGCTTTTGGTTGGTTATTGTGAGCAGCGTAGGATCGCTCCTTCTCAGCTTTGTCTGGCTGCGGTTCGTAATATGGTGGGTGCCCTGTTGGTTGGTGCAGAGGGGAAAGTTGTCATGACTCTTCGTTTTTTCGAAGAAGCGATGATGATATCGACTTACAAGACGATTTCCGGAACGCGCTATGTTTCGGCCAGGAGTCGATACGGGCTTAAACTTTTTACTGGCACAGTGAGAAAAATAACCAATGGGCAGGATCGGTATTTTTTGCGAAGGTCAATGGCTCGTCGGTTCCTGGAGAGAACATGCTGTATCAGTCGTTATGGAATCACGACCATGGTATGGTTCCTTCTTTCTCTTTTTCCTTCTTTTGAGCTTTTCGCTGTTCCGGTCATTTTGTGACGCCGTATATACAGTGGAAAGATTTTTCGGGCTTGAAATTGACTCTGCTTGGTCCTTTATCGTGGCCTGATGTCCATGTCGTGAGGGTTCGAAAATTTTTTCCTCGTATGGACGCCGGGGCGGCTAAATGGGAGGTTAAGCCGAGTGGGAGGTCAGATGGCTTGAGTCGGATTCCTGCTGTTGTTTTGGATCACGTAGTCGTTAGTCCCCCTGTGGCGGAAGACAAGAAAAAGAGGGAGCTGTCGTCTGGGAGTGCGTCGATTGATGTTCAATACGATAGGGATAGTGACGGCACTTGCCGTCAAAAATGAAGAAAAGGAAGATAGGGAAAGAGAGCTCAGCTTTTGATTCTAAATCGGAGACGTGCAACATGATCAAAACGGCTGACTTCTCTGTTCGTTTTGAGTATATGGTCTTGGTGCAATTGTTAATGATCCTGATGCGTGGGTCTGTTTTCTCCGGTCGGTAAGGACGAGCCCGATTGAAAAGTGCTTGCCAGTTTCCGCCTCGTTCCGGCCCGACCTTCTTCGTAGGATCAGCAGTGGTCGCGTCCGAGTAGGGGTTTTTACTTTCCTCGTGCTTTCAATTCCCTTCTTTTTTTGTTATGAGTTCTTGATTTTTGTGGGAGACTCTTGTGGATGAAAATCGTCTGGCGGAGGCCTGCGAGGATGAAATCAAGGTCCTTAGACTCGAAAAGGAAGAACTGGGAGCGAAGCTTTTTAAAATGCACGCGGAGATTTGTGAGCTCGAGGGGGTCGGTGAGGCCCTTCGTCGAGAAAAGAGAAGGGGTGAGGGTCTCGAGTTCCGAGCGGCTGACTTATTACGGGAAAGAGACGCGTTACTCGTAGCTCAGGCCGCGCATCGTTCCAAATGTGACGAATCACAAGCATTTTATGCTGGTGAAGTTGCTTGATCGACGACCGAGATTTTTGGCAAAGCGGAGGCTCGCTTAAGGAAGATTAGGAGGGCTAGGGAGGAAGACGCGCAATCTCAGGGGAAACTTCTGGAGTTGAACCAAGTTTTTTCAGTTTTGGCGTCGTATCGTCTTCTGGTTAATGATGGTTTGAAGGTTCCGATGTCAAAAATCGAGTGAATAGTCGCTGATGAGAAGATCCTCAGGGAGGAGCTCCATTTGATGGATGAAACCGAGCTTATTGAAGGAGATTTTGCATGACCCCTCTGGGTAGTCGAAATCGTCGACAGGAATCTTCGACGGGTCGCATCGTTTGAGATGTGCATGGTTCAAACGACGGGGTTATTACTGCTGTCGTCATCGCAACACTCTGTGAGGAGGGGCTCGTTCTTGCGGACGCTTGCGCTCCCATCGGATCTTAGTTTTGATTTATTTTTTGCTTTGTCTTTTGCAAATGTGTGTGTTTTGTAACACGTATCGGTTTTCCTTTTGAGTTTATTCCTTTATTTTGTTTGATTGTACTTGCTTTTTCCTAGGTTGGATCTTGTGCGACTTCCTTTGTAATCGTGGTTGTAGGTACGAAGGGTTACATTTATCCTATCCTGTGAATGATTTGCCTTTGTTGTTTGTCGTTTTTTTTTGCTACATATGTATAGGCATGGGATTATGGCCGGCTTATCATGTGAATAACTTTTAGGGGCGAGTACGTGCTCAACTTATCCTGTAGTTCATATCAAGGTGCGGGCTGCCGTCGGCTTATCCTGTAGTAACATATAGCTTATCCTGTGGCCGGCTTATCCTGTAAATAATTTTTAGGGGAAAGCATTGCTCGGCTTATCCTGTAAATAACTCCTAGGAGTGAGTACGTGCGCGGCTTGTCCTGTGTCTTTCGAGGTGCGGAATTGTTGCCGGCTTATCCTATAATAATTTTTAGGGGCGAGCCTTGCTCGGCTTGTCCTGTAAATAATTCTTGTGGGCGAGTACGTGCTCGGCTTATCCTGTAGAAGTCTTGCTTGAACTGGACATGCGAAGAGATGTTCGGCTTATTATGTCCGTTCGATTGGAGACTTTTTGCGGGACTGGGCCCGGATTAGGTCGTTTAGTATTGGTATTTTAATTACCTTATATATCATTTGGCCAGAATTTTGATGGGCGTAAAAATACGAGCAGTTGCTTTGGTGAAACAAGAAATTTTATAAAGGATTTTTATTGAAATAGCAGAACCTTAAAAAGGCTGTCTACGTACCCTCCGAAGAGGGATCAAGCCGATTGTAGTTCACTTTTACATGCTTCTTCCCTTTTTTATTTTGGTAGTAGTACCGTTTGAGTGTGTTCGCGTTCCATGATATGGGTATTTCTTCTCCTTGCATGGTGACGAGCTCGTACACTCCTGGTTTGAAAACCTTGGAAATTATGTATGGGCCTTCCCAGTGCGCGCCGAGTTTCCATGCTCTGTGTTCTCGTGTGTTTTCGAACACCTTCCTCAGGACGAGGTCTCCTTCGTTAAAGTGCCTTCCTTTGACCTTCTTGTTGTAATAGAGTGTGGCTTGTTGTTGGTAGTTTTGGATTCTGAGGAGTGCTTGGTCGCGCTTTTCTTCTATTTGGTTGAGGTGATCAAGAATCATGTTGTTGTTGAGGTCTTCGTTCTCTAGCGCGAGTTTATGTCTAATGGTTTGTATGCAAACTTCGGCCGGTGCCATTGCCTCCATTCCGTGGGATAGCAAGAAAGGGGTTTGCCCGGTTGCCCGTTGTGGGGTCGTTCTATGGGACCATAATACCCCGTCTAGCTAGTCGGCCCAAACTCCTTTTTTGCTTTTGAGGCGCTTTTTGAGTCCGTCTATAATTGTCTTGTTTGTGGCCTCGGCTTGCCTGTTTCCCGGAGGATAGCGAGTCGTTGCAAAAGCCTTCGATGAAACTTGATATGAACTGCGACCATTATCCGTCAGGATTTCGTTTGGTGGACCGTGGCGGCGGATGATGTATTTCCATACGAATTTCTGCACGTCGAGGTCGCAAATATTGGCGTAGGATTCGGCTCCTACCCACTTGGTGAAATATTCTGTCATGATGATGACAAATTTCTTTTGTCTAGAAGCCCGCATGGGACCCACTATGTCCATCGCCCATCTCATGAACGGATAGGGGTCGGTGGAGGTGGTCAAAAGCTCGGCGGGCTGATGAATGTCTGGCACGTGTCTTTGACATTTTTTGCAGCGGACGGCGTATTTTTTGCAGTCTACTACCATTGTTGGCCAGAAATGCCCTTGTCTCTTGATCTTTGTGGCGAGTGTTCGTCCATTGGAGTTGTTTCGGCTTGCTCCTTCGTGTATTTCTTCCGTTACCCATTTGATTTCTTCGTCGTGGATGCAACTTTGGAGAGGTTTTGATGCGCTTATTCGGAACAATTTCCAGTCGTTTACGACGTAATGGGTAGACCTCGCCTTTATGCGTCGGGCTGCCCATCTGTCTTCCAGGATCGTCCCTTCTAGGATATAAGCCTTGATCTCATCCCTTCAGTCGTTTGTTTGTCATGGAGCTTCTCTCGTGACGGACTCGTTTTTTCATCGGCATCGTTCATTCTGGTTTTGGTATCAGAGATAGCGAACAAGTTTTTAGTTTGGTTGATGCTCGGTTTCTCGATGCACTCGACTGGTATGACTCGTCGGAGGTCAGGTTCGGACGTGGATCCGAGGGATTCTAGGGCGTCAGCCGGTGAGTTGTCGCTTCCAATTCCTGACCTGTTCCGGGAGGATGAACCGTCAACGAATAGGGTCTATTTTTCGACTATGGCTTGATCGCCATCACGAGTTAGTTATGGTGGCAACTCGATTAGGAAGTCTACCATGACTTATGATTTCGCGCTAGTTCGTGGTTTATACTCTATGTCGTACTTGCTTAATTCCACCACCCATTTTGCCATCCGCCCTGATTGGTTTAGACTGGGAAGTATGGTCCTTAATGGCTGGTTGGTGAGGACGGTTACTGAATGGCACTGGAAGTATGGTCGGAGTTTCCTTGCCGAGGTGACGACTGCTAGAGCGAGTTTTTCTAAAGTGGGGTATCAAGTTTCGGCGTCGTCGAGGCTTTTGCTGATGTAGAAGATCGGCTTTTGGTCGCCTATATCTTCTTTGACGAGGACACCACTTACTGCGGAACTTGACACCGATATGTATAAGTATAGGGATTCCCCTTCCTCTGGTTTGGACAAGATCGGGGGAGTTGATAATACTCCTTTAGTTGTTGAAAGGCGTCTTCGCACCTGGCATCCCATTCGAACTGCTTATTCCCTCGGAGAAGTTGGTAGAATGGCAGGCATATGTCCGTCGATTTGGACATGAATCGACTTAATGCGGCGATTCGTTCTGTGAGTTTCTGCACCTCGCGCGTATTTCTTGGCGAAGGGAGTTCGGTGAGTGCCGCAATCTTCTGTCGGTTTGCTTTTATACCTCTTTTGGTGACTATGTATCCGAGAAATTCTCCTGAGGTGAATCCGAATGCACACTTGGTTGGGTTGAGCTTCATTCCGTACCTGTTCAGGTTGTTGAAGTAGGTGGTAAGATGGGTGATGTGGTCGTCGTCTGAGGCGGACTTTACCAACATATCTTCTATATACACTTCCATTGTGTGCCCAAGTTGGTCGGCGAAAATATTTTTTACGAGCCTCTGATACGTTGCTCCGGCGTTTTTGAGGCCGAATGGCATCACCTTGTAGCATTATGTTCCTCGATCAGTGATGAATGATGTTTTTTCACGGTCGTCGGGATGCATCATTATTTGGTTGTAGCCGGCGAAGGTGTCCATGAACAATAGGAGTTCGTTGTCTGATGTGGCCTCTACGAGTCTGTCGGTGTAGGGCAATGGGAAGCTGTCTTTCGGGCAGGCTTTGTTGAGATCGGTGAAGTCGACGCACACTTTCTACTTCTCGTTTTTCTTCTTGATGACTACCGGATTCGCGAGCAAGTGTGGGTATTTTACTTCGGTGATGATATATCATGGTTTTTACCTATTTTCAGCCATGATATAAGTATGTTTTAGAGTCTTTTATAGTGTCTTTTGAGTCTTTACAGGTGTTTATTAGGTACATGCACGTTTGGAGGATTAATGAATATATTGGAGTATTTTGGGCAAGATTGGGAGCTAAAGCCGTAAGAGCTGATTTCACTATCTCGGAGCGACCTTTGTGTCGATCGATGCATCATTTGCGTCGATCGACGCATACCCGTGCCAGCGCATTAATGAAGATTTTGGAGAATTTCACTTTTGCCCCAGAAGTTCCAGTATTTACAAAAGAGACTCAAGCCGTGGCTGATCTTACCTTGTACTGCTTTTTCTTTTGGAGAAGATTTCGAACTCCTTTTCTTTCTCTACTCTTTTATATATGCAATCTATTTATTCATTGATTTCTGTTTCATTAATCATGTCTGAGTAGATTCATAGTTAGGTTTAGGGAGTCTCATTAGGGATTTCATGACTTGCTAGATTAATTTATCAGTTAAGGATTCATAACTTGATTAGTTCTTCAACCTGAATTGTGCTTAATACTAGTTTCTAATCTGATCACTTGGAACCTTGACTTAGGATTATTAAATTGGCACGAAAGAGTAATTTAGAATCTGAACTATTTAGGTTGAGCAATTTAATTATCTGCAAAGAAATTTGGTTTAATTGAATTGTGAACAAATCAAACCTGCACTTAAGGCTAGTTTATTCAGTTAGGAATTGCAAAGAAATTTGAGTTTCTGTGGTTTAGATTTAGAGAATTCTCGCAGCGAAAGTTGGTTAATTCTATATATGTGTTTGAGTTCTAGAACCGTGCTTAATTTGGTCATGACTGATAATTGATATGCTTGTCTTGATTTCTTGAGAACTCCCTAGAGTTAGCGTTTTTAGTATATTGATAAAACAAACCGATTTGCTTGCTGATTTAGTTTCTAATTTTTAGTTTATTACTTCTGATTTGCATCGCCTAGCTTAATTCGAAATTCTATAGTCTATCGTAAGATTTCTTGAGTCTCTGTGGATTCGACCCCTACATACTACATTTGCATGTTCACTTGCAGTGTATCTTAGGGATGTAAACTCTGAGCATATCAAGTTTTTGGCGCTGTTGCCGGGGACTCTTTTGAGTCTTCGATAGATATGAATTTAAAGTTTAGATTAGGTTTTTCGTTTTTGTTTTTGGTTACTAATTTCTGTTTTTCTTTTTGTCTCTGCGTGTTTCAAGTTTGACGCATTGCATCGATCGACACATCCTTTGAATCGATCGACACAAAGCGATCCCGAACTGAATCGATCGATGCTTGACGATTGTCGACAGTTTATGCCTAATCGCGCGACCAAAAGTAATCCGGTCAAAAAACTTGTGAATCTCAGACTTGAGGAACTTGCAAGGTTGGAAAGAACGAACAGGAAAGCTCAAAGACCAGTGAAGATGGCTAACGTGAATGCTGCGCCATTGGTTTTCATTCGAGATGGTGAATGGGTTCTGAGAGACTTGCAGAACAATCATTACAATGCTCATGCACAGAGGACTGACGAGGATGGAAATGTGATTGAACAGCAGATTGTTCAACCTGAGCAAGAATCTCAAGGTGCAGGAGAAGAAGGTGGACAAGGAAATCCACAACCAGAAGAGCCACCTAGAGCACCAGAGCCCCCTGTTAGGAGGACACTAGCGGATTACAATCGACCCGATGAGTTTTACGCAATAGGTCTGCAATTGTTCCTCCTGCGTTTTTGCGGAATGATTTCGAGCTGAAGACTTCTTATTACACACTTGTGGGACAGCACATTTTCTGTGGACTCCCACATGAGCAGCCCATGGATCACATAGAAGACTTTGAGTCTTTATTCACTGGGATGAAGCACAATGGAGTAAGCTATAACTACTTACACTGCAAGCTTTTTCCTCACTCTCTTGGAAGAGAAGCTTCAAACTGGCTGAAGCAGATTCCACCTGGGACTCTGACTACTTGGGATGCAGTGAAGAAGAAGTTTATGCGACATTTCTATGATGATGCTAGATCCGATCAGCTTAGACATGATCTCTTGACCTTTAAGCAGGGATCTACAGAGCCTTTGAAGACAGCTTGGGTGAGATTCATGATGTATCAGAGAGATTTCCCTGATCATGGTTTCTCTGAGGTTCAGCTGCTGAGCATTTTCTTCAGAGGTATTGATTTGTGGTATCAGATGGCTCTAGATGCTGCAAGTAATGGGAACTTCAACACTAAATCTCCAGAAGAAGCTAAGGAGCTTACTGAGAACTTGGTTACTAGTAATAGTGTCAAGAATACTGATATGGAGATGAAGAAGTCTGGTGGCAAAGCTGATAGTTCACAAATAGCTGAGATGAATAAGAAGATTGATTATGTTCATAGTCTTCTGAACGGGAAGAAGAGTGTTCACTTTGCTCAAGATGTTGAAGAGTTTGAAGCTGGAGATTGCTGCGAAGAAGAGGATGTGAACTATGTTGTTGGGACTGGTTTTCAGGGGAACAAATTTGGAAATCAGCAAGGCAGAGGTGGCTACAATGGAATGGGACAGAGTAACACCATCACAGGTAATCAAAACATCTCTAACTTCACTCCTAAGCCTCAGTACCAGAAGCCTTATCAGAGTACTAGCAGCCCTGGAAACAATACTAACAGCTTCACTAGGAACTATGGATCTTCATCTTATCAGCCTGCTCCTCCTCAAAATGAGCAGAATGAGAAGATGTTGGGACTGTTGGAGCAACATCTGGAAGGACAGCAGAAGAGTACAATGGATTTTAATGGCAAAATAGATGCTTTGTGCTTGGATCTTAATGGGAAGATAGATGCCTTAAGCACTCATGTGAAGAAATTGGATGTTCAGGTTGCACAGACTGTTGGGTCTGTTAAAAGGCAAGATGGATCTCTCCCGGGACGAACTGATGCTAATCCTAAGTATCAGTGTAATGCAATCACGTTGAGAAGTGGTAAGGAGGTCATTCCTGCTCATAAAAGGCAGCTAAGTCTGGAGGAAATCGTCGAGATTGAAGAGATGGAAGAAGAGATCCGTGAGTTTTGCACATCATCGACCGATGCACCTCAGCATCGATCGACGCAGATCGTGAACGAGGACACTGAGCCAAACCTCGATGCAGAAGTCACTACCAAATCTCCTAGCATCGATCGATACACCACTGATGTCGATCGACGCAAGGTGAATCAGGACAGAACCGACGCAGAAAAGCTTAAGAAAGCTGATGATAGGGTATACAAGCCTAAGGTTCCCTTTCCTAAGAACCCCAAGAAGTCTAAGTATGAGATACAACTAGCCAAATGCAAGGAGATCATGAACAAGGTGTTGATTGAAGTGCCTTTGATTGATTTAAGGACATGCTTGCTGGTAACATGACTGATAAGGAGACTGTAATGATGATCACAGAGGTGTGTAGTGTTGTGATTTAAGGCAGAATACCGGAAAAGTTGAAGGATCCATGTAGCTTTGTGTTAGACTGTGGTATCTACCGTGACAGATTTGAGAGATCTCTGTGTGATCTTGGTTCCAGTGTGAACCTTATGCCTTATTCTGTTGCAGAGAGACTTGGGATGACAGACTTTATGCCTACTAGGATCTCATTAGTCCTAGCTGACAAAACAGTCAGGATTCCTGAAGGAGTGCTGGAAGATGTGCCAATCAGGATTGGTGATTGTGTGATTCCTACTGACTTTGTGGTTCTGCAGTATAGAGAGGAACCAAGGGATGCACTGATTTTGGGTAGACCATTCTTAGCTACTGCTGGTGCAATGATTGACTGCAAGAGAGGGACGATAATTCTGAATGTGGGTGATCCGAAGATGAGTTTTGATATGGACAAGCTAGTGAAGAGACCAACCATTGACAGACAGACCTTCTATGTTGATACTCTCAGTGATTTGGCTGCGGATTTCTTTCATCAGACACATGTTGAGGATCCACTGGAAAGAGCTCTGCAAAGCTTTATAATGGAACTAGAGCATCTGCAAGACGAGCCTGAAATTTTCTATGCGAGTCTAATGGATTCTATAGAGCAAATGATGCAGTTGGATGTGTCTGCCGAGCCATTGCATTGATCGACACAACATGTGCATCGATCGACGCAAGTCGCGAGCAACTGGGCAGAAGAAAAAGCCCCGGAAATTGAGCTGAAACAACTTCCATCCGGGCTAAGGTACGCATTTCTTGGACCTAATTCGACATATCCAGTGATTGTTAATGCTTATTCGAAAAACGCATAGCTCACTTTACTGCTAAGCAAGTTGCGCAAGTATCAGAAGGCTAATGGCTATTCTCTTGATGACATTTCAGGTATCTCTCCGGAGCTGTGCATGCATAGGATACATCTTGAGGATGAGACAAAGAAATCTGTTGTGCATCAGAGGAGGATGAATCCTAATCTGAAGGAGGTAGTAAACAAGGAGATTATGAAGCTAATGGATGCTGGGATCATCTATCCGATTTTCGACAGCGATTTGGTCAGTCCAGTTCATGTAGTGCCTAAGAAAGGAGGCATTACAGTAGTGAAGAATGAGAGGAACGAGCTGATTCCTACAAGGACTATGACTGGACATCGGATGTGCATATACTACATGAAGCTTAATGATGCGACCAGGAATGATCATTTCCCTTTGCCTTTTATTGATCCGATGCTGGAGAGGTTAGCTAATCACTCTTACTATTGCTTCCTCGATGGATATTCAGGCTTCTTTCAGATTCCCATTCATCCAGAGGATCAGGGGAAGACTACTTTTACATGTCCCTATGGCACTTTTGCATACCGCATAATGCCTTTTGGACATTGTAATGCACCAGCCACCTTCCAGAGATGTATGATGTCCATTTTTACTGATATGATTGAGGACTTTATGGAGGTGTTTATGGATGGCTTTTCTGTTTATGGGTCATCTTATCATGAGTGCTTGGATAATCTGTGCAAAGTGCTAGCTAGATGTGAGGAGAAGCACTTAGTTCTTAATTGGGAGAAGTGTCATTTCTTGGTCAGGGATGTCATTGTTCTTGGGCATAGAGTGTCTAAAGCAGGGATCGAAGTAGACCGCGCTAAGATTGAGGTTATGACCAGCCTTCAGGCGCCTGATTCTGTGAAGTCTGTGAGGAGATTTCTTTGAGATGCTGGGTTCTACAGAAGGTTCATCAAAGATTTCAGTAAGATTGCTAGAACACTAACTGCTTTGCTGTGTAAGGATGCCAAGTTTGAGTTCAATGCAGATTGCAAGATAGCATTTGAACAGATCAAGCAAGCATTAGTCAATGCTCCTATAGTACATCCACCAAATTGGGATTTTCCTTTTGAGGTTATGTGCGATGCAAGCGATTATGCTGTAGGAGTTGTTCTGGGGCAGAAGAAGGACAAGAAGCTTCGTGCTATTTATTATGCCAGCGGGACACTAGATGATGCGCAGAGGAACTATGCCACTACAGAGAAGGAGTTGCTGGTTGTTGTATTTGCATTTGAGAACTTTTGCCCCTATCTTGTTGGTTACAAAGTGATTGTGCACATTGATCATTCAGCTCTGAAGTATCTGATGCAGAAGAAAAATGCTAAGCCGAGATTATTGAGATGGATTCTGCTACTTCAAGAGTTTGACATTGAAGTGAGGGACAAGAAGGGAGTTGAAAACGGAGTTGCTGACCATATGTCAAGGATTATGGTTAAAGAAGACGTCCCCATTAATGATTTCTTGCCTGATGAGAACGTCAATATGATTGAGACAATATTTATGACGGATTTGGACAGGAAGATGCAGAACTGTCGGATTCTGCGCACTGCATCGATCGATGCCACTTTAGCAACGATCGATGCAGGTATCATGATTGAATCGATCGACGCAGACCTGTGCGTTGGTCGATGCAATGCGACTACGAACCCAGAACCTCTGAAAGTTCAGATTGGACACTATAACTTCGATGTTCATGCAGTTTCAACGACTAATCGACCCTGATTTGCGGATATTGGTAATTATCTGGCTGCAGAGACTGAACCAGACGAGCTTAGGGGGTATGCTAAGAAGAAGTTCTTCAGAGAGCTTAGGAGATACTATTGGGATGAGCATTATCTCTACAAGCACTGTTCGGATGGCATCTACAGGAGATGCGTTGCAGAATCAGAGGTTCCAGATGTCTTATTTCACTGCCATGGATCTGATTATGCTGAAAATTTTGCTACTTTCAAGACTGTGTCTAAGGTTCTGCAAGCAGGTTTCTGGTGCCCTACGATGTTCAGAGACGCTCATTATTTTTTCTCTCAGTGCGATGCCTGTCAGAGGAGAGGGAAAATCAGTAAGAAGCATGAGATGCCACATAAATTCATTCTTGAGGTTGAGGTTTTCGATTGCTGGGGCATTGATTTCATGGGTCCTTTTTCCTCATAATATGGGAATAAGTTCATTTTGGTTGCTCTGGACTATGTGTCTAAGTGGGTATAAGCGATAGCTAGTCCAACCAATGACTCCCCGGTGGTTCTTAAGCTGTTTAAGACCATTATTTTTCCTAGATTTGGAGTACCACGGATTGTGATCAGTGATGGAGGATCTCATTTCATCAATAAGGTCTTTGAGAAGCTGCTACAGAAGCATGGAGTTCATCATCGAGTTGCTACTCCTTATCATCCTCAGACTAGTGGGCAAGTTGAGGTCTCTAACAGACAGATCAAGGAGATCTTAGAGAAGACAGTTGGGAAGACAAGGAAGGATTGGTCTGCGAAGCTTGATGATGAGTTGTGGGCTTATAGGACTGCATTTAAGATGCCACTTGGGACTACTCCGTTTCATCTTCTGTATAGAAAAGCCTGCCATCTTCCAGTTGACCTTGAGCATAAGGCAGCATGGGCTGTGAAGCAGATGAACTTTGATCTTAAATCTGCAGCAGAAAGGAGATTAGTGCAGCTTAATGAGTTGGATGAGATTAGGCATCATGCTTATGAGAACTCAAAGCTGTACAAGGAGAGGACTAAGGCTTATGATGACAAGAAGATTGTCTCTAGACAATTTGAGCCTAATGATCATGTACTTTTGTATAACTCACGTTTGCAATTGTTTCCAGGTAAGTTGCGTTCTAGGTGGTCTGGTCCTTTCACAATCAAGGAAGTGCGTCCATATGGTGTTGTTGTGCTTATCACCTGAGAAGGTAAGGAGTTCATTGTTAATAGACAGAGGGTAAAGCATTATTGGGCTAAGGCCGAGATTCCAAGAGGTCAGATTCTGCCTCTGGATGATGCACCCTCTGCCTGATCACAGAACAGTCAAGCTAATGACGTTAAAAGAGTGCTGAGTGGGAGGCAACCCACTAGGTAGTCTTTACATATTCTTTTTAGTCGTTTTAGTTAGGATATTACTTTGGTTTTTCGTTATTGTATGTTTTTGGTCTGCAGAACGAAGTCTGGGAACGGCGAAATCGCACTGCGTCGGTCGTTGCGGTCCTTTGAAACGATCGATGCAGGGAGAGATATACGAGGGAAGGAGATCACAGTGTGTCGATCGTTTCGGTCCTGTGCAACGATCGATTCACCTGGTTTAAATTGAAATCAAAGGTACATGCGCTATAAACCGGAAATCGGATTGGTTCAATTCGGTTCGACCAAGCACGATTTGCGTCGATCGACACAACCTGTGCGGCGATCGATACAGTCACGAGCCAGGTAAGTGCCTTTAATCCTTCTTCTTCTTCTTCTTCTTCTTCATTTCGCGATTTCGATCGACGAACCCTAAAAATCGCCACACTCCTAACTTGCTCGATTCTCACTCGATTTCATCGATTCAAAAGTCCATTTCACTTGATTTCTCACCCTCTATCCATATCTATCACTCATTTCGATCGATTTAAAGGTATGTCTCCCGAATCTCTAAGGTTCTAATTCGGCCCTAAGGTATTGAAATCTGAAATTCATCACAATTTGCTTGTTTGAATGGTGAATTGATACTTGATTATGCTTGATAGTGATGATTTCGTACTGCCTTAGCACATGCATTGAAAAATTTAGAAAGTTTTCAGAGAATTTTTGATTCGATGACGAAAACTTGCGATGTTCTGATTTAGAGCGAATATAGAACGATTTGGATGCATTTGATACTGATTGTGCAGCTGTTGATGGTTGATTGAGATGCTGGACACTGATATAGTTGTGTTTGTTGATCTTAGAGCCTTGGCTTAATTTCAAGTTGGTTATCTTGTGTCTTTGATCACAGATGGCACCGAGGAAAAGAAGGAACGTTCCTGCTGCTGATGAACCTCATGCTGATTGTTTCGTGCATTCTTCACATATGCTTGCGCCTTACACAGGCATTACTGGCGCGGTACTGGCCCCTTGGCCTAAGGCAGAGCGGACAAGATTCCTGTGACCAGAGCATGGACAGAGGATGCTAAGACAGTGGCTGAGAGCGATGCATGTGTAGAGAGAGCTATCTTTGAGGCCTGGGATGATTTTGACACGCTGTTCTACAACGCGTGGCATGACGTGACTATCAAGCCCACGCGATTTGCAGACTAGCGGACCTGTCAAATGCTCGGTATTACTGATGATATGCTGAGAGTTTCGAGACAGATAGGGCTAGGGACTATGCCATGAGGAGCTATGATCTCTTTACAGACTTGGTACGACAGCTGTTGTCCACCTGTAGAGTCTATTACACTGATCATATGCACAGGAGAGATCGAGAGGGGACATTCACATTCATGTGCGATGGATTCAGGTATCGTATCAGCATTCTTGATCTCTGCAGGCTTTATGGTTTTGATGATCAGCCTACTCGATGCTCTCTGATTAAGGAGTGGGATAGCGAGAGTTGTCAATTTTTCTGGGACCACATTGGATGTGAGGTGTATAACTCACGCCACTCAAAGCAGATACAGTTGCACCATCCAGTCCTACGATATGTTTGGCGCATTCTGGGATACACTTTACTCTGCAAGTCCGAGGTGAACAAGCAGAGAAAACTGGAGTTGAAGTTCTCTACATTGGAGTGAGTCATTTGTTTGCAGATATTCCATTGGAAGACCCAGCTCCTGAGCTGAATTTGGGAGCAGTATTTGCAGACCACTTGTGTGACATGAAGACTAAGTCATTCTCTGGGAAGAAGGTTGAGTTAGTTGGGAGTTTACTTACTCCTATCTTTCAGCACTTCAAGATCCCTACTGATGGGAGAGAGTGTGTCACTAAGAGGCTGTGGATGAATTTTACTCATTTGAAGAACACCACATAGATGAAGGAAGGAAGGATGTGGATTTATCATGATGCAGGACTCCAGTGAGTGGTGTGTACAACTTCCTGTTCCTGAGCTTACGAGAGTTGATTCCTTGGCAGCCTTGCGCTTTGAGCCTGCCAGGAACCTGAGACGCGGAGTTCCTACATCTGCTAACCCTTTGGGTGCTTCTTCATATTCTGCGCCGGGATCCTCTTCTTCTGCACATGCCCCTGCGCCATCTGCTGCTGCTGCCCGTGTCGACATTGGTTCATATCCAGCTCCATCGATGAGCGTTTGTGAGATGTCTGAGGGTGATTGGCGTGAGCATGTGAATGATAGGTTGCAGGACATTTGGGAGTGGATACGTGGCTGCACTTGCAGGAGACAGCCACATGTCCATCAGCCTATCCATGTTCGTAGACGTCGACGCTCTCCTACTCCTGCTGCGAGCAGTGGTTCTGACCCCTATGGAGGCATTGATGATGAGTCCGAGTGATGTGAGATTTGAGCTGCTGTTTCCTGACTTTCGGTTTTGTGTCTTTTCACTTTTCCTTTTCATTTCTTTTGGGTCTTGTTGGTACCTATGTTTTGGGATGATGCATTTGTTCTATGACATTCTGTTGCTTTGATTTTTGCATTGTTTCTGGTGATTTCAGCTTACAGGTTCGATTTTTGAAAAATCTCACGAGAATGCTGCTGTATGCTGTAATGTCCGACTGGATTCGCAGTGCATCAATCGACACGGTCCTGTGTGTTGATCGTCTCATATCGCAAATCGCACTGCATCGATCGTCGCGGTCCTGTGCAACGATCGACGCAGTTGCGAGACATGTAACAATCGACAGAAACCAAACACATCCCAATCCATTTTCTTTCTTATACTAATCCTTAGCTTGACACCACTAGGGACAATGTGTTTCAAGTGTGGGGGAGGTGGTACTGACATATTCTTTTTCTTTTCCTAGAGTCAGTTGAGTGTGTTGTGTCTGCTTTATCGAGTCAAAACAGTTGAGTACGAAACAATGAATTTTTGAGGAGATCACCACACTCGCAGGAACTTAAGTGACCATTGGAATGAGCTTGCAGATGAATCTATGCTGTTAGAAAACCCAACACGGATCAGCCTACTGAGAACACCCATATCACTTCAGGTATTCAGAGGATCCTTTACTGACTTCACCCCTAATTTTGACTTACTTTTCTCACCTAAGGGCTTGGTATACTTTGAGTCGGATTCCTCTGTTAATTCTGACACAGCTTGTAAACCTGTCCAAGTATGGTTCCCTTCTCCCCTTCCTTAAAGAAAAAAGAGATATAAACTGCGGATGAGCTAGTAGATCCGAAGTGGTCGCGGGAGTGGTAGAGACCCCTATTACCTCTTGTGCATCCATGGCATGTGTCCAAAGTACACCCCGATGCGGGAAGAGCACTGATAAAAAAAATAAAATGATACGCAATGGGAAAAATCTGTTGCTAAGAAAGGGGAAAAAGAAGAAAGGAACCAGAAAAGATAGTATTGTGGTCAAGTGATAACAGAGTAAGAGTCCATGTGCCCTTTGATCGATACTACTTAGGTGAGACCGCACTTAATAGCTTATAGAAGTCTGTAAGGTGAATTTGAATGCTCTGAATGTGATTGTGGAGTTTACTCAGGACAGTTGCTAAGTGTGGGGGAAGTATATGTTTGTCTTGATGTCTGCATGTGCATTTTTCATGTGGCTTACTAAGAGGAATCTGAGAGTGGTACTTCTAAGATGAAATGAGTTTCTGAATTTTTCAAACTTCTTTACCACATTTTGGTTTTATGTTTTGCTTGAGGGCAAGCAAAGGCTAAGTGTGGGGGAGATGATATATCATGGTTTTTACCTATTTTAAGCCATGATATAAGTATGTTTTAGAGTCTTTATAGTGTATTTCGAGTCTTTACATGCACGTTTGGAGGATTAATGAAGATATTAGAGTATTTTGGGCAAGATTGGGAGCTAATGCCGTAAGAGCTGATTTCACTATCTTGGAGTGACCTTTGTGTCGATCGATGCATCATTTCCGTCGATCAACGCATACCCGTGCCAGCGCATTAATGAAGATTTTGGAGAATTACACTTTTCCCCAGAAGTTTCAGTATTTACAAAAGAGACCCAAGCCGTGATTAGCACTTTATAATTAGTTTTTTGGTGTTTTGTTTTGATTACACATTCATACTTTTAGCTAGAGAGAGTTTGAGAGCTTGGGGCTGATCTTACCTTGTACTGCTTTTGATTTTGGAGAAGATTTCGAACCCCTTTTCTTTCTCTATACTTTTATATATGCAATCTATTTATTCATTGATTTCTGTTTCATTAATCATGTCTGAGTAGATTCATAGTTAGGTTTAGGGATTCCCATTAGGGATTTCATGACTTGCTAGATTAATTTATCAGTTAAGGATTCATAACTTGATTAGTTCTTCAACATGAATTGTGCTTAATAATAGTTTCTAATCTGATCACTTGGAATCTAGACTTAGGATTATTAAATTGACACGAAAGTGTAATTTAGAATTTGAACTATTTAGGTTGAGCAATTTAATTATCTGCAAAGAAATTTGGTTTAATTGAATTGTGAACAAATCAAACCTACACTTAAGGCAAATTTATTTTGTTAGGAATTGCAAATAAATTTAAGTTTCTTTGGTTTAGATTTAGAGAATTCTCGTAGCGAAAGTTGGTTAATTCTATATATGTGTTTGAGTTCTAGAACCGTGCTTAATTTGATCCTGACTGATAATTGATCTGCTTGTCTTGATTTCTTGAGTACTCCCTAGACTGAGCGCTTCTAGTATATTGATAAAACAAACCAATTTGCGTGCTGATTTAGTTTTTGATTTTTAGTTTATTAATTCTGATTTGCATCGTCTAGCTTAATTCGAAATTCTATAGTCTATCGTAAGATTTCTTGAGTCTCTGTGAATTCGACCCCTGCATACTACATTTGCCTGTGCACTTGCAGTGTATCTTAGGGAAGTAAACTCTGAGCATATCAGGTTATCGAGCATGCCTTGGATAGTTTTTCTACTTTTTCGTTTACCGCTTGAGATCTTTCCGGCCCGAGATTCCTTCTTTTCTGCTTGACGGGTTTTAACACTGTATCGACCTGGAGTTCATGGCATGTTACCATAGGGTTATTTCCCTTCATGTCGCTGGTTGACCAAGTGAAGGACAAAGCGTTCCGGCAAAGGAAATCGATGAGTCGGTCCTTCAAATCTTTTCTTAGTTCTGCACCTATCGCCACACACCGTGCTGGGTTGCTGACGCCAATGTTAACTTTTTTGACCGCGTCACGTCTAGGCCCTTCATGGGGTGGTAATTCTATTTCTGGTTCGGCGCATAGGAAAGTTTGGAATTTTCATCGCAGCTTGTGCTCGACGAGGAAGCAAGTGCTCGAGACCTCCTGGTTCCCTCGGAGTGTAAATGTTCCATCTGGGTTTGGGAATTTGACGCATTGGTAGTAGGTCGATGGGACTGCTCTCATGGCGTGGATTCATGGTGTTCCAAAAATGGCGTTGTAGATTGCTGGCATGTTGACGATCACAAATTTGGTTATCACCGTCGTTCTTCTGACGCGGACCGGTAGTTTGATTGTTCCAATGGTCGTAGTCGTTCCTCCGGTGAAATCGGTTAAGGGTCTCTCTGAGAGTTTTATCTCGTAATCATATAGCTCCATTCTTTTTAAAGTTTCTTCATATATGAGGTCGACCGTGCTTCCGGTGTCGATCAGGATTGTGGTTACCTCGCAGTCGCCTATTTGCACTTCGACGACAAGCGGGTCGTTATGCGGTTTGTACAATCCTCTTTCGTCGCTTTCGGTGAATGTTATTCCATCCTTGCTCCCGAGCTCACAGCCCATGCTTTGCTTTCGACGTCGTATGTGTCTATCCTGCGTCTGTACTTTTTATTGATCTTACGGAGTCATTGCAGGCGGGAGTCCTCCCATGATCATGTTGTTTGATCGGGCTCGTCTGATTGTATCCACTGGCTCGGTGATGTTGTCCCGTGATAATGGGATCGGGAGGATTGGGCCTGGAATGATTGAGCTCGGAGAGGGGGAGCTCGAGGTCTGCTTGGAAAGTAGTCATGTCATCTCGGCTTCGTCTTAGAGTATAGAAAAGTTTCTTAGAGTCCCCACAGTCGGCGCCAATTGTTGTTACGGAATTTCGATCTAGTCCAAAAGAGTCAGGTTACGATCAGAGAAGTCCGAACTACAAGGTGAGAGATAAACTTTAAGTGAGGTCGGAAACTATTATATTAATATTAAGGCCGAAGCCGAACAATAAACAGGACGGTACGAGGTGGGAGTCCGTTGAATGACGTGCTCCCTAAATGCTGCTTGAGCTCCGGGCTTTATAAGAGTAGCTCGGAGCTTTCGTAAAATACAATAAGTCTAAAATGAAGAGTGAAGGGTTCTCTTTATAGCGTGTGAAGGCTTACTTTTCTCTCGACCGTTTGACTCCTTAGCGGGCTTCATCTGTTGGGCCAAGATGTAATCATTGAATTCGACAAGATTTCTAATGGGCTTATGGATTGGTGCTAAACCCATATCCAACACTATTCCTATATTTTTTCCTCTGTATTTTTCAATGCCCGACTCTTCGCATGGTCTACCTCAGATCTTTACCCGGCTTTGTGGTTACCCCAATTGAGCATTGTTTAATCGTTTTACAATGCTGCTTCCAATTTGTTTTTTTCAGAAGTCGCAGGCATGTTTTTATGTATTTTGGCACAGAGCAGCTGTTTGAGTTGCTTTCCACTCTCGATGAGGCTTCCTTTGAGTCTTTTAAATGCTTCATAGTTGGCTTTAGCTTAGTACCTTATTTTGTTTCCTATGTACTCTAACTACACGTATTTTTTTTTAACATTAGTGTATTAATAAAAGTCTTCATATAATATCATCCAACCTGAATCACATGTCCCATAGTTGTAAACCATTTTCCTTGGTGAATGTCTTCACGATGTTTTGGGGTTTGTTGTTTTAATTATATTTTAAAAGGAAATTAAAAAACAGGGTAAATAAAACTGGTTCTCCCAATCTTCTTTTTTGGGTCAACTATCTTCTCCCAATGAGTTATTGTCCCACCAACGTCCCACACCGGTACTTGTGCTTGCTTTGTATCTACTTGAGACATGCGATCTGCATTTAGTTGTATGCCAAAATCGGGTTTGAAACACCCTAACTCGGCTACTAAGTCGGAAGAGGTTCCTCTGTTCGATCAAGTGATCCGAGCGATACAACCCATTCTAATGTTCTATTTTATATATATATATATATATGTATAAGACAAAGAAATGATATTTTATTAAGGTATTGATACAAAAGTGAGTTTGCACAATAGACAATAACATTGTTTAATCCTAACTATCCAGTCTACTTCACCATTCGTCCAATAAGTCTGGTGCCCGCGCCTAAGCATGGTCATCTCTATGATGAACCTCTAGACTTACATACAAATACACTAATAATTCCATAAGACTTAGTCATATATCCAACATCCTAGCACCCGGTTTCTAAACAAAAGTATTCAAACAAAAACACAGGAATTCCCAAACCTTTATAAGGTTCCTAGCCCGACCAAAGCCTATATGAACAGCCGCTCAAAGAACCGTACATGAACACGGTTCATGTCTTGTCCGCGGACTTGTCGCCACTGCATGTGGTATTACCAATTAATACTCGCACACCCAGGTCGATAGCATCCCGACTGATCGTCCCAATCATGCCCGCGGATGCACCCGGTCAATGGTACAAGTCCGACGTCCTCGATACAGTCCCCAGGACTTATCGGCAAATCGCCATGTACCGCCCACGGGACCCTTACGGTCTTTCCGCGGTCTGTTCTGCGTACCGTTCCGGCCATACCGTCTCCCACCCACGATCAATCCGTTGGTCGATCGTGCGCCGATCAAGACTTGAGCCGGGACTCCTATCATTTGATTCCTATCATTCGGTTCTAGATTCCAACAGAGGAAAAAAAGAACGATTCTGACCGCGACCGGGATTCACCTTGGTGTGACGTGACATTCGGTTCTAGATTCCAAGCGGCATAGTCGTGGTTCAGGCAGCGACCGGGACGCACCTCGGTGTGCCGGTCGTTTTGCCTTGATCATTTGTTGCACTTGGGTCCATGTCTGATCCTCATTACGCCTTCTGAGATTCTCCTCTTAACCGCACTGCAGTACTCTCAATCCGCCGTTTATCCTCTTCCAAGGATCCGGCCTAAAATCCTTTCTCTCTTCAAGCCTTCACGCGATTTCTATGTGGTGATTTTTCTGGAAATTTCCCTTGTCTGAATGTGTGCGCAAAAATGCCAAAAATGGGGCATTTATTGGCCTCAAATAAGCCCCATATACCGCCCATGGTTGAAGGGATGCAGATGATTGGCGAATGGGTGCCAATTCATTGGAGTATATTCTCCATAACCGCCCATGACCAGCTAGTGTCATTAGCTGGTCTCGCCCACCAGCTGACCCCAGCACCTAACACTCCATCCAGCTGAGTGGAGCTGACTGTCTGCTGACCCAGCTAACTAGCTTTGTCGGCTCAGCTTGTTCCAGCTGAACACTTCTCATTCAGCTCCTTCCTCTCTCGGCCAAGTCCCTTCTCTTGGAGCTTGACCCCTTTCTTGACCATAAACACTTCTCGTAATCTCCCTCGACCGTCAGTCCTTGTTCTGGTGCCATGGTCCGTACTGCCAACCCTAGTGCGGGTTGGGGGTGTTATAAGTCTCCCACCTTGAAAGGGATTTTTTCCCGAATTCAAATCAAGGCGTTCACTCCGCTCAAAATCCATAGTCCATTCCGGATAGTCGGCACGCATTCTGCTCTTAGTTTCCCACGTGATCTCCTTGACTCCGTTAAAGATCCATTCTACCTTAACCATCTGTATCACCTTCTTTCTGGTTGCTTTTTTCGACCTGTCCAAGATCCGTATAGGTCTAGCTTCCATGGTCAGGTTCACCTTAAGTTCTCTGGGTATCTCTGGTACGATCACATCTTGATCTGTCAAACACTTCCGGAGTTGACATGAAACACGTTGTGGAATGCTTCCATCTCATTTGGCAGGTCAAGCTTGTATACGACCATCCCCACGCTCTCTCGGATACGGAACGGCCCCAAATACCATGGGTCCAATTTCACCGTTTTGAAACCCTTTCTCTCCCCTTGAAGGTTATCATCTTAAGGTAGACCTGATCACCAACTGCGAACTCTATGTTCTTACTATATTTGTCTACATAACTCTTCTGCCAGTCTTGAGCCTCTTTCATTTTAATCTTTAGAAACATGATCTACTCCTTGGTTTCTTCTATGATGTCTGGCACGATCATGCTCGACTCCCCTACTTGCGTCCAGCGGAGGGGCGTTCGACAAGGCCGGCTGTACAAGACATCATATGGTGACATACCTATACTTGTCTGAAAACTATTATTGTAAGAGAATTCAGCCAAGGGTAAGTACCTATCCCATGAGTCGCCCCAATTCGGGATGCATGCCCGTAACATGTCCTAACGTCTCTATGGTCCTTTCTGACTGACCCTCCGTCTGCGAGTGGTATGTTGTACTCATATGCACCCTTGTTCCCAAAGCCTTCTGAAAAGCTTGCCAGAATTAGGAGGTGAAACGCCCGTCTCTATCTGAGACTATGCTTGCTGGGATCCCGTGCAACCTCACAACATCGTTGATGTACCGCTTTGCAAGCCTACCAACTCCATATGTCTTCTTTATGGCCAAGAAATATGCGGACTTGGTCAACCTTTCCACCACCACCCATATCGTGGGTCTCTTCATCTTGGTTGCTGGTAACCCGGTTACAAGGTCCATGGTGACATGGTCCCATTTCCACTCCGGAATGGGTAGACTATATAGTAGGACGCTTGGAACATGATGTTATGCCTTAACCAACTGGCAGGCCAGACACTAATCCAACCACTCGGCCACGTCCTGTTTCATCCCGACCCAGTGATAGTACCGTTTGAGGTCATGGTACATCTTGGTCTGTCCGAGATGAATGGAGGACTTGGACCGATGTGCTTCCTTCAAAATATCCTCCTTAAGCTCTTTAACGTTTGGAACATTACCCTTCTATTAACCACGATTGTTCCATTGTTAGAGAACTTGTATTCCGTGTTTTTGTGGTTTGCGACCTTGTTCAATTCTTCGTCATCCGCCTGGGATAGTCGGACTATGCTCAGTAGGTGGTCTGCTTGGTCTGCAGCTCCCAGCCCCAACAGTTCCTCACCCACAGTCAAGGCATTGAGATGCAAGAACCCGATCATACTGACCAACTCCTATGCTTCTCGTTCCACTGCTACCTCGGCTCTCTTCCTACTAAAGGCATCTGCTACCATGTTTTCTTTTCCCAGGTGGTAATCAATGTCCACATCATAGTCAGCTACTAATTCCATCCATATTCGTTGTCGCAAGTTCATTTCCGGCTGGGTAAAGATGTACTTCATACTCTTGTGGTCGGTAAGTATTTGTACCTTGGACCCATAAACTTAAGATCGCCAGATCTTCAAGGAAAATACCACCGTAACCATCTCTAGGTCCTGAGTTGGGTAATTAACCTCATGCTTCTTCAATTGTCTTGAAGCGTAGGCAATGAACTTTCCTTGCTGCATCAAAACCCATCCAAGGCTGGTTATGGATGCATTTGTATAAACCACATAGGGTACCGCATTCTCTGGTAAGGCTAAGACTAGGGCCCTTGTCAAAGAATCCTTTAGTTCCAAGAAACTCTTCTCGGCCTGGTCCGTCCACTTGAACTTTAAGTCCTTTCCGGTTAGCCGAGTTATGGCCTTGACCTTGCTTGCAAACCCATTGACGAACCTCCTGTAATAACCGGCCAGTCCAAGGAAACTCCGTACCTCCATGGCATTCCTTGGCCTTCGCCATTCCTTTAAGGATTTCATCTTCTTCGGATCAACCGAGACCCCTTTGTCCGAGACAATGTGTCCTAGGAAACTGATGCTCTTCTTCCATGAACTACACTTGCTCAACTTGGCATATAGATTTTTCTCCCTCATCCAACCTAGTATTCACCTGAGATAATCGTTATGGGCCTCCCGGTATTTTGAATAGACGAGAATATCATCTATGAAAATGATAACAAACTCATCCAGCCACTCCCAAAAGATCCCATTCATCATCTTCATGAATGCAGCAGGTGCATATGTCAGTCCAAACGGCATAACCACAATTTTTAGTGGCCATATTGCGTCCGAAACGCCGTCTTTCGTACATCCTCTTATATGATCGGGATCTGGTGGTATCCCAACGCTAAGTCTATCTTACAAAACACAATCACTCCCTTAAGTTGATCTAATAGCTCATCAATCCGGGTAAGGGATACTTGTTCTTCACTGTGACTCGGTTAATCCCTCGATAGTCGATGCACAAACTGAAGCTCCCGTCCTTCTTTTTCACAAAAAGACTGGCGCCACTAAGGAGAGCTACTTGGTTGGGTGAAATATTTCTCCAAAAGTTCCTCCAACTGCTTCTTGAGTTCGGACATCTCATCTGGTGCCATCCGGTACGGTTATTTGGAGTGTGGAGCGGTCCCAGGCTCGAGTTCAATGGTGAATGGGTCGGACCTGTCAGGCGGTAAGCTTTTCAGGGCCGCAAACACATCCCCAAACTCCTTTACGACTGAAATCTCTCCAATCTTCTTACCGTTCCCAATCTCAGTAGTAGTAATTTTGGCAAGGTAAACTTCACAAGCCTTCTCGAGCATCTTTCCTGCTTGGAATGCTCAGACCACTAGACTTCCAGATGTTGGCCTTATCCCTAGGATTTGGATTCTTCCGTCTGTCTCTTGAACCGCACCCTTCCATGGTGGCATTCAATCGTGGCCTGGTACTGGCCGGGCCAATCCATGCCCAGGATCACCTCGTGATGTTTGAGCTGGATAACGAACAGATCGATCGGCATACTCATGCCGCCTATAGAAATGGGTATGTATCATACTAATCTCATGGCTGGCATCTCTTAACCCTCGGATGCGTTAACTCCAAAACTGTCTACTTGTTCAATTCAGAACAAGCGTCTCCTAATCATCTACAGGCTCACAAAGCTCTTTGTCACCCCGGAGTCGAATAGCACGTGTGTTTTCACACCTTCAACAGTCACGGTCCCTACACATTCACCCCATAATGGTAAGTACTTAGTTCTCAATTCCTCATGCCCTGCACATGTAGAATGTAGAATGTTTTATGTAGAATCTCTATATAGAACATTTTATGTAGAATCTTAATATAGTACTCAACATGTAGAATACACATGTAGAATTTCAATATAGCACAGAACACGTAGAATCTCAATGTAGAATACAACATGTAGAAGTTCCATATACCACACAACATGTAAAATCTTAATGTAGAATGTTGAAGTCCTAGGTTGGCGGCGTACCAATGATCGCGTTGAAGGTACCAGCCTCGTTGAAATCCTTCACCAGCGCGTAGACTCGCGGTTCACCGGTCTGGCTTCTGGCCTTAACCTCATGGTCACATCCGCGGTCCTCCCCCTGGCCCACTCCCCCTCATGGACGCTTCGGGCAATCCTTCACGAAATGCCCAGATTGTCAACATTGGAAGCATGTCCTCTTCTCCTTAACCAACAGGAAGTATTAGGTTCCATGATCCTTACTTTCGCACCCTGCACACGCCCCACTTGCATTCCAACATACACCCTTGTGGTTCTTCCCGCATGTAGGACAGCATGTGCGACTGTTCGAGGTCTGGGCATAAATTTCCACCTGATCCTATTCCTCTTCAGGTCGTTCCTCGTTCGACCAGCCATTTTGTAATGTGACTGCACCCTTATCCGGGTCTCCTCAACTAGGTTGGCCTCCACGGTGGCAGTACGTTCTACCAACTCTGAGACAGAGTCGTAGGTACAAACTGAGCAATGGGTACGAAGGTCCACCGCAATCCACAGAGAAATTATCGTACATGTGCCGCTTTGTCCTCCGACTCTCGTCCCACAAAACGTCGGAGCCTGTTGAACTCCGCCTCGTACTCTCGTACTGTCCAACGACCCTGAACCAAGCTCAAGAACTGACCTTCTAGTCTGTCCCACGCCTTGGCCGGAAAGTCTTTTCGATTGAACTTGGTCTCAAAGTCTTCAAATGTCATGATACTCCCCTTGGTGCGTCGCTCTACCGCGAGCAACCAGTTGTGGGCGTCTCCTTACAAGAAATGGACCGCAATATCCTTCTTGTAATCTTCTGGACAACGAGTAGAGAGGAAGTTTCGGGTCAAACGACTCCTCCACTCGTTGGCCTCCACTGGATACGCACTTCCTTTGAAATTCTTCATGTCCATCTTGGTGATGTGGCCCAAGATAGTCCACCTTCCAAGCCTTCCTGATGGAGGCGGATCTATCTGGACCACCTCGGCCTGATCATCCATCTGATCTTTTTTCGCATGTAAGGCTACGCGGATCCTAGCCGAATCACCAGCTGGCTTGCCACTTGTGGGTGATGCTGTGTTAGAACCGCCATCTGGTCCATGACCGCTCTCATCATGTTCCACATATCTCTTATGTTTGGAATTGCGGTCGGTTGAACCTCACCCTCAACACCCTCTCTCACATTGCCGGTTTGAATGTGAGCCGAACATGAGGACTCGGTCACATCCTCGTGTTCCTCCCTGTTGCGGAAATCTGGATTTCCAATCCTAGTCCCAACGTGTGTAGGGGGAACCGAAGGTTTCGTGCCCGTCTGGAAAACCAGAGGTCCGGTTAGTCCAGGTGTTTTCGGGGCGGTCAGGTCCTTCCCACCATGCCCGGTACCAGCCTGCTCCTTATCCTTCTTACTTCTTCCTGATTTGCTTCTTCTAACCTGAAGATTCAAAAAGTTAGCTTTCCTTAACATTATATCTCCAAGCCTAAGCAAATCTAACTAGCATGGAACATCTAACCCCGAACCATTGGTGTATGCCCTAACCAAAATTGTCCTAGAAACAACTACGCTCTGATACCAACTTGAAACACCCCAACCCGGCTACTAATCAATACTAATGTTCTATTCCACATATATACTCCCATTCACCTAAGTCTACAACCATCATGCATACATGTATAAGGCAAAGAACATGTATTTTATTAATATAACCAAGGTACTGATACAATAGTGAGTTTGCACAATATGCTATAACATTGTTCAATCCTAATTATCCATTTTAATTCATCACTCGTCTAATAGATCTTGTGCCCCGCGCGCCTAAGCGTGGTCATCTCTATGAAGAACCTCTAGCCTTGCATACATAAATACTTTAATATTTCCATAAGACTTAGTAACATATCCAACATCCTACCACCCGTTTTCTAAACACAAGTATTCCAACAAAAATCATGAATTCCCTAGCCGTTCTAAGGTTCCCAAGCCCGACCTAAGCCTATATGAACAACCACTGCCCGCAATATTACCAAATAATACTCACACGTCCGCGTCGATAGCGTCCATACTGATTGTCCCGATCATGACGTATGCACCCGGTCTGTGGTCACGGTCCGACGTCCCCGATACAGTCTCCGGGACCTATAGGTAGATCGCCGCGTACCTCCCACGTGACACTTATGGTATTTCCGCGGTCTGTTCCATGTACCGTCCCGTTCCTATTGTCTCTCGCCCATGATCGATCCGCTGGTCGAGCGTTATCCTACAAGGACTTAAGCCGGGACTCTTATCATTTGATTCCTATCTTCCAGTTCTAGATTCCAACAGAGGGAAATAAAGAAAGATTCCGACCAACAACCAACCCAGCCATAGACCAAGCGGCATAGCCGCGGTCGTGGTTCGGGCAGCGACCGGTACGCACTTCGGTATACCGGTCGTTTTGCCTTGATCCTTTCATCCACTTGGATCCATTATGCCTTCTCAGATTCTCCTCTTAACCGAACTCATGTACTCTCAATCTGCCGGTTATCCTCTTCCAAGGATCCGGCCTAAAATCCTTTCTCTCTTCAAGCCTTCATGTGATTTTTGTGTGGTGAATTTTCTGGGAATTTCCCTGGTCTGAATGTGTGCGCAAAATGGCCAGAAATGGGCATTTATAGGCCTCAAATCCGCCCATAACCGCCCATGGTCGAAGGGATGCCAATGGTTGGCGAATGGGTGTCAATCCATTGGTGTCCATTCGCCCATAACCGCCCATGAACATCCAGTGTCACAAGCTGGTCTAGCCCATCAGTTGGCCCAAGCACCTAACACTCCATCCAGCTGAGTTGAGCTGACCCAGCTGACCAGCTCGACTGTTCATTTTGTTCCAGTTGAACACTCCTCATCCAACTCCTTTCTCTCTCTTCTAAGTCCTTTCTCTTGGAGATTGACCCCTTTCTTGACCATTGAACACTTCCTTAATCTCCCTCGACAACCAGTCCGTGTTTTGGTCTCATGTTCCATACCACCGCCTTAGCACGGGTCGAGGGTGTTACAAGTCTCCCCCCCCCCCTGAAAGGGATTCGTCCCCGAATCCAAATCAAGGCGTTCATTCCGCTAAAACTCCATAAGCCATTCTGGATACCCAGTGCTCTCATTTTCCCACGTGATCTCCTTGACTTTGCTGCAGATCAATTCCACCTTAACCATATATATCACCTTCTTTCTGGTTGATTTTTCCGACATGTCCAAGATCCGTTTAGGTCTAGATTCCATGGTCAGGTTAACCTTAAGTTCACTGGGTATCTCTGGTATGATCACATCTTAATCTGTCAAATACTTCCAGAGTTGGGAAACATGGAACACGTTGTGGAATGCTTCCATCTCATTTGGCAGGTCACGCTTGTATGTGACCATCCTGAAGGAATTTCTAGCAGTTCTAATCAGGATTAGCAACCCTAGTCTTAATTCCGAGCCTAGGATCTAAGGTTCATATAATTGAATCTATGGGATCTCAGATTTACCTGTTGATTTGCAGCGGAAGTATTAGCAGATAATCGAGATCACGAAGCGCCTCAAATGCTGCGCCTCTACTGGTATCCACACGCACACAAACTGGACCGCAAGGATGCTAGTGCCTTACAGAGATCTAATCTCCGGAGAGGTTTCTTTCTATGTTCTGGTGGTTGTGAATTAGGTTAGAATTAAGTTTAGGTCGACCATATATCTTATATATGTCGGCTTAAACCACAACGGAATTAACCAAAGATTAAATCATATTAATCTGGTTAATCCGCGAGTTGCATCGATCGATGCACTAATTGCAACGATCGACACTGCCCCAGAATATTGATATCGAATGCACATCAAATATGCATTCGCTGAATCATTACATTAATGATCAACCTCGTCTTTAACGTCCAGTTTGCTTAGGTGTGTGACCCTGTAGGATCATATAACACTAGCAATGAGTTCTCAACTCATTGATCATAAGTGGCTTCTAGCAAAGCGTTATGACTACCTAGTGTTATGTGATTGTCTCATCTCGACTATACGACTTTCACTTAGAGCAAGTACAATAGATTTCAGGACATTCCCAACAATCTCCCACTTGTACTGGAATCATCTATTCCTTTAATCCCTTTGTAGCTATATCTCAATCTAGCATAAGGCAAGAACTGTGTCATCCTTATTAAGCCAAATCACGTTTATCGAATCCCGATTGTACTGATAAGACAAACGACTGACAATCACCTCGTTTGAGCGCGGCCACGCATTTCCAGTATCAAATCTTCGATAGGCCCAGAGATATTTAACTCCTGTTATATAGGAGGTACAAATCCCATCTTGTTCCATCCATGTCTATTTTATATCTCACGATCCGCCTAATCAGTGTCTTTATGATCACCAGTTACGGCTGACGTTTGATAAAGTCAAGACGAACCAATCCATATAAGAGAGGACATGATGAACTCAGGTCTAAGGACTACACCTTTTAGTCGTAATGAGAAACTCTTATGACACTCATATAACATCTTGTAGAGTTCTCATTAACGGGTCATGTCCGATCATGTGTTCTCTAACACATATCTATGTGACTGACTTTAATACTCTTATTAAATGACTGCATGAAACATAGTCATCAGTCACCTCACATACTAGTCTCACGTGGTTGTTAATGTCCCATTTTAACAACCTCGACTAGGGACAAACATAATTCATGACAATCTTTGTTTATAGGGTTTCATGATCAAGTCACATACTTGATGACCTATAAAATGTCATAAATTATTTGGGACTATTATTTAATAACACAATTAAATAATGCTGAAACAAATTTCATTAAAATAACATAACCAAATTATGTTTTTACGAACATCAAGTCATAACTAAAAACAAATATAACTCCCACTGAAAACAATATCATATCTTAAGAAATCTAATGCCTACAGCAGCAGTGTGAAACTCATGCTTAGACCTTGGGAGGGGCTTGGTCAGTGGATCAGCTACATTCTCGTCCGTCGGGACTCTGCTGATCTTCACATCTCCTCTATTCACAATATCACGGATAAGGTGATATCTCCTTTCTATGTGTTTGGATTTCTGGTGTGATCTAGGTTCCTTTGCTTGCGCAATAGCTCCATTGTTGTCACAATACAAAGCCACCGGCTCAGAAATGCTAGGAATCACACCAAGTTCAGTAATGAACTTCTTGATCCAAACAGCCTCCTTTGCCGCTTCAGAAGCAGCGAGGTACTCAGCTTCGGTTGTGGAATCTGCTACAGTGTCCTGCTTGGAACTCTTCCAGCTGACTGCACCGCCATTCAGGCAGAAGATGTAACCAGATTGCGATCGGAAATCATCTTTGTCTGTCTGAAAAATTGCGTCTGTGTAACCACTTACTACCAGCTCATCACTTCCTCCATACACCAAGAATTTATCCTTAGTATTTCTCAAATACTTCAGAATATTCTTGAATGCTGTCCAGTGACTTTCACCTGGATCCGATTGGTATCTACTCGTCATGCTTAAAGCACAAGCAACATCTGGACGAGTACAGAGCATGGCATACATGATGGATCCCAACGCCGAGGCATAGGGAATCCGACTCATGCGATCTCGCTCAGCATGTATCTCAGGACACTGCTTCTTGCTGAGACTTATGCCATAAGACATTGGTATGAAGCCCTTCTTGGAATCTTGCATTCTGAACCTGTGTAAGACTTTATCGATATAAGTGTCTTGACACAGTCCAATCAACTTGTTTAATCTACCTCTATAGATTCTTATTCCAAGAATATACGCGGCTTCTCCCATGTCTTTCATTGAAAAACAACTTCCGAGCCAAGTCTTAACAGACTGTAACAACGGAACGTCATTTCCGAGAAGAAGTATGTCATCTACATACAACACGAGAAATGCAACTGCGCTCCTACTAGTCTTCTTGTAAACACATGGTTCTTCTTCGCTTCTGATGAAATCAAACTTTTTGACTGCTTCATCAAAACGAAGATTCCAACTCCGAGATGCTTGCTTCAATCCATAAATGGATCGATGAAGTTTGCATACTTTCTTAGCTGCATTTGGATCGTTGAAACCTTCGGGTTGTGTCATGTACACATCCTCTTCCAGAATTCCATTAATGAAAGCTGTTTTCACGTCCATCTGCCAGATCTCATAATCATAATGAGCAGCTGTTGCTAGGAGAATCCGAATGGATTTAAGCATGGCGACAGGTGAATAGGTTTCTTCATAGTCAATGCCATGAATTTGTTTGAAACCTTTTGCCACTAGCCTTGCTTTATATATCTGAATATTTCCATCCACATCAATTTTCTTCTTGAAAATCCATTTACACTCAATGGGTCTTGCACCATCGGGTAAATCAACCAAAGTCCATTCTTGGTTCTGTGACATGGATCCCATTTCGGATTCAGCGGCTTTCAGCCATTTTTCGGAGTCAGGGCTCATCATCGCTTCTTCAAAATTTGCTGGCTTGTCACTGTCAATGATCAACAAATCATGACAATTGGTTACGAGAAATCCATATCTCTCGGGTTCGTGACGGATCCTTTCGGATCGGCGAATTTCAGGCTCCACAGGCGCCATCTCTACAACTCTTTGTAGATCCAACTGTTGCTCTTCCTCTACGGGTTGAGCATTTTCCTGTGGTTCTCGAATTTCTTCGAGTTGTACTTTACTCCCACTGTTTCTCTTGGAAAGAAATTCTCTCTCAAGAAAGACGCAGTTCCGAGCAACAAACACTTTGTTCTCGGATTGGTTGTAAAAGTAATATGCCTTGGTTTCCTTTGGATAACCAACGAAGTAGCATTTATCAGATTTGGGCTCGAGCTTATATGTAATTAATCTCTTAACATAAGCTTCACAACCCCAAATCTTCAGGAAAGACACATTCGGAACATTTCCAGTCCACATCTCACGTGGTGTCTTTGCAACTGATTTTGACGGAACCCTGTTAAGTGTAAACGCAGACGTTTCTAGAGCGTATCCCCAAAAGGATAATGGAAGAGTTGAAAGACTCATCATTGATCGAACCATATATAATAAAGTCCGATTCCTCCTCTCAGACACGCCATTCCATTGTGGTGTTCCAGGAGGAGTGAGTTGTGAAACAATTCCACAATCTCTCAAATGATCACTGAATTATTGGCTTAAGTATTCTCCTCCACGATCTGATCGAAGAGCTTTAATACTTTTGCCAAGTTGATTCTGTACTTCATTTTGGAACTCTTTGAACTTTTCAAAGGATTCCGACTTGTGTCTCATTAAGTAGACATAGCCATACCTGCTGAAATCATCAGTGAAGGTAATGAAGTATCGAAAATTTCCTCTGGCACTTGTGCTCATTGGGCCGCATACATCTGTATGTATAAGGCCCAATAGGTCACTGGCCTTTTCATTTTGTTTGTTGAAAGGGGCCTTCGCCATTTTGCCCAGTAAACAAGATTCACATTTCTCACATGATTCATAATCAAATGAGCCCAAAAGCCCATCACTATGGATCTTTTGAATCCGTTTCTCGTTTATGTAGCCCAAACGACAATGCCATAGAAAAATCTGATTCGTGTCATTTGATTTGAATCTCTTAGTGTTAATGTTATAGATTGGTGTGCTTTGGTTTAAAACATAAAGCCCATTCTCTAATGGGCTGCTATCATAAAATATATCATTGTAATCAAAAGAACAACATTTATTCTTTATTGAAAACTAATATCCTTCCACATCCAAAATAGGAATAGAAATAAAATTTCTGCTTATCGCAGGTACATAGTAGCAATTATTAAGTTTTAACACCAAACCAGAAGGTAAAGACAAGTTATATGTTCCTACGGCTAATGCAGCAACTCTTGCTCCATTTCCCACGCGCAGGTCCACTTGTCCCTTTTCCAACGTCCTACTGCTGCTTAGGCCCTGCATATTTGTACAAATATGAGCACCACAGCCGGTATCCAATACCCAAGAAGTAGAACCAGAAGTAGTAACATTTACTTCTATAACATAAATACCTGAAGATGAAGTCTCGAAAGTCTTCTTCTTCTTCTTCTTCTCTTCCAAGAATTTGTTGCAATTTCTCTTCCAATGCCCAGGCTCTTTACAGCAATGGCACTTATCAGTCTCAGATGGGCCCGGCTTGGGCTTCGGGGCTGGCGCAGGCGTGTCCTGGTTCTCAACCTGGACTTCCTTGCTCTTTCCCTTGCCTTTGCCAAGTTTCTTAAACTTCTTACCCCCTTGTACCATAAGTACATTAGGAGTGCCCTTCTTGATATTAGTCTCAGCTGTCTTGAGCATGCCATGCAGTTCAGTCAACGTCTTCGTCAAGTTGTTCATGTTATAGTTCATAACAAACTGATCATAACTTGACGGCAGTGACTGTAGAATGATGTCAGTAGCCAACTCTTGGCTAATGGGACAATCCAGTCTCCCCAGGTTATCAATATAACCCATCATCTTAATGACATGAGGACTGACCGGACTGTCCTTTGGTAGCTTGCATTCAATGAGAGATTTAACCGTCTGGTATCTCTCAGTTCGTGCTTGCTCCTGAAACATGCTTTTCAGGCTAGTAATCATCTCCACTAGCGACTTCACGTTCTCGTATTGCTTCTGCAAGTCCGAGTTCATGGTAGCCAACATGAGACAATTCACATCGACCACATCATTGGAATGCTTATCCCAAGCACTCCTTTCTGCATGTGCAGCATTGGCTCTCGGTTTTTCAGGGAGAACAGTTTCCAGGACATAGTCCCTTTTCTCCTGCTTGAGAACAATTCTCAAGTTCCGATACCATTCGAGAAAATTCGATCCATTTAACTTGTCCTTCTCAAGGACGGATCGCAGGGAGAAAGAGTTATTATGAGTGTTAGTCATAGCTGAGAACAAAGAAAGGAAAAGGTTTAGTTATGATGTTCAAGAAATGAGAAATCTTAACTTTTAAGAAAACTCGCATTATATTCAAAACAATGTTTCCTCAGATGAATATAATGATCCAAGACCCATACTTCACTAAACTTGAGTGAGCCACTGGCTATCACCCAAATTTAGCTATCTAGGTAAGCAACAACTTTGCTAGTTATATCCAATATAACTCTTGGTTGTGGATCGACATCTCATGTCCAATCCACCTGATGTCTCTGGGCCCAAAACGATTTTGATAGCCCAGTCAAGCAAACCAATCTCTTCAGTCATGTAATTGTTGATGCCTTGCACTGCAAGCCCATTAACACGATTACTTCCTGCCTTACTCATGTAATTGTCGATACCTTGCACTGCAAGCCTATCGTGCAATAAAATGAGTCTTGACAGTTGACAAGATTGGAAAGACATCAAGTATCACTTGATATTTTGTTGAGGAACGGAACCATTTAAAACGTTCAGCTTTATTATGTTTTAATTCTTATAATTAATTGATTCATCTTGCTTCGGTTCTGTGATTTCAGGTTCAATAACCTAATCAACAAGTCTGATGTCGACCGACACTACTATAGTGTCGATCGATGCAGGATAACCAAAAGCAAACCGCGATAACCGATCAATCCAATTGATCCGGTTTTGAATACCGGTCAGCGTCGATCGATGCTACATTAGCATCGATCGATGCCAACCTAATCAAACCAATCGCAATTAAACCATTCACAGTGTTCGACCATCTTTAACCAAGCTCGATGACCGGTCCAATCCAATTGAACCGATTCATCAGTCTTGCGAGGTTTGGGTCGACTGACACAACATTTGTGTCGATCGACACTAGGCGAAAACTGAGTTCTATTCGTTTCGCCCTGTGTCGAACGATGCCGGATTGGCAACGATCGACACCATGCAAAAAACCCTATATTTTATTCGGGTTTTGGCCCTGTGTCGATCGATGCCGGATTAGCATCGATCGACACCAAGCGAAAAGACCCTAAATCGTTTTCAAACAGAACCCTAAACTAGGTTTTCATGAAAACGAATTTTAGCAAGTTTGTATCAACCATACACAAATTCAGATTCAACTAATCTAATCAACATGCTACAGATTCAATGGAACCCTAAAGCTCTGATACCACTGAAGGAATTTCTAGCAGTTCTAATCAGGATTAGCAACCCTAGTCTTAATTCCGAGCCTAGGATCTAAGGTTAATATAATTGAATCTATGGGATCTCAAAATTACCTGTTGATTTTCAGCGGAAGTATTAGCAGATAATCGAGATCACGAAGCGCCTCAAATGTTGCGCCTCTACTGGTATCCACACGCACACAAACTGGACCGCATGGATGCTAGTGCCTTACAGAGATCTAATCTCCAGAGAGGTTTCTTTCTATGTTCTGGTGGTTGTGAATTAGGTTAGAATTAAGTTTAGGTCGACCATATATCTTATATACGTCGGCTTAAACCACAACGGAATTAACCAAAGATTAAACCGTATTAATCTGGTTAATCCGCGAGTTGCATCGATCGATGCACTAATTGTAACGATCGACACTGCCCCAGAATATTGATATCGAATGCACATCAAATATGCATTCGCTGAATCATTACATTAATGATCAACCTCGTCTTTAACGTCCAGTTTGCTTAGGTGTGTGACCCTGTAGGATCATACAACACTAGCAATGAGTTCTCAACTCATTGATCATAAGTGGCTTCTAGCAAAGCGTTATGACTACCTAGTGTTATGTGATTGTCTCATCTCGACTATACGACTTTCACTTAGAGCAAGTACAATAGATTTCAGGACATTCCCAACACATCCCCACCCTCTCTAGGATATATAACGGCCCCAGATACCATGGGTCCAAATTTCCCCTTTTGAAACTCTTTCTCTCGCCTTGAAGGTTATCATCTGAAGCTAAACCCGATCACGAACTGCAAACTTTATGTCCTTACGACGTTTGTCAGCATAACTCTTTTGTCGGTCTTGAGCCTCTTTCATTTTGATCTTTAGAAACCTGATCCGCTCCATGGTTTCTTCTATGATGTCTGGCCCGATCATGCTCGACTCCCCTACTTGCGTCCAGCACAGGGGCGTTTGACTAGGCCGACCATACAAGGCCGGCTGTACAAAGCCTCATATGGCGATATACCTATACTTGTCTGAAAGCTATTATTATAAGAGAATTCAGCCAAGGGTAAGTACCTCTCCCATGAGTCGCCCCAAATCATAACGCATGCATGTAACATGTCCTAAAGTATGTATGGTCCTTTCTGACTGACCATCCGTCTACGGGTGGTATACGGTACTCATATGTACCCATGTTTCCAAAGCTTTGGGGAAGCCTGCCAAAAGTATGAGGTGAAACGCCCGTATCTATCTGAGACTATGCTTGAAAGAATCTTGTGCAACCTCACAACATCGTTGATGTACCCCTTCGCAAGCCTACCAACTCCATCTTTCTTCTTGATGGCCAGGAAGTGTGCGGACTTGGTCAACTTTTCCACCACCACCCAGATCGTGTCTCTCCTCATGTTGGTTGATGGCAACCCGGTTACAAAGTCCATGGTGATGTGATCCCATTTACACTCTGGAATGGGTAGACTTTGTAGTAGGCCACTTGGAACCTGATGCTCTGCCTTAACCAACTGGCCGGTCGGACACTTAGCCACCCACTCGGCTACTAAGCCGGAAGAGGTTCCTCTGTTCGATCACTAGTGACTTGAACGATCCAATGCATTCTAATGTTCTATTCCATATATATATCCCATTCACTTAAGTCTACAATCATTATGCATACATGTATAAGGCTAAGAACTAGTATTTTATTAATATAACCAAGGTACTGATACAATAGTGAGTTTGTACAATAAGCTATAACATTGTTCAGTCCTAATTATCCAGTCTAATCCACCACAAATCAATAGGTCTTGTGCCTCGCGCGCCTAAGCCTTGATCCTTTGTTTCACTTGGATCCATGTCTGATCCTCATTACGTCTTCTGATATTCTTCTCTTAACCGCACTCCAGTACTCTCAATCCGCCGGTTATCCTCTTCCAAGGATCCGGCCTAAAATTCTTTCTCTCTTCAAGCCTTCACACGATTTTCGTGTGATTGGAATTTCCCTAGTCTTAATGGGGCATTTATAGGCCTCAAATACCTAGCGCATGCGCGGGGGTTTCAGTACCTAGTATAAATAAGACTTGTTATTTCATATTTCATTTGATGCTTTGTTTGTATAATCTGAAAGACGCTATGAGTCTTGAGATCATTATGAGATCTCTGTTTGATTGATACTTGCAAAGCTGTAATCGATTCTCGTTATATCAATAAATCTCTCTGTTATCTTATTCAAGTTCTGTGGATCCTAAATCTATCATTGGTGCAGTGAAAAGTTCAGATTCAATGCTATCGATGTGGAGAAGTGAAACGCCGGTGAAATCGGGTTATTCCGATGAATACGAGAACCACTATGAGAGGCGATTTGTCATTTTTGATGGGAGCTTAGCACAGACTGAATTCGGCAAACACGATTTTGACTGTAAGCTTAACGTCGATGGAGTCGAAGATGATGACAATGGAGAAGACCTTGTCGATGTTGAATATGGCGTTACAGTCGATGTTGACAATGGTTGGGAACAAACTGGTGCCAGAACATGAAACATAACCGATAATCACAACCGCTAGGTTTGCGATCTGAGATTCTGAATTTGGAGAATCAGAAGAGCATGTTGAAGAAGGTTGTGATGCCGTTTTTTGATGGTATGCAGACTAACAAATGGATTGCGGATATGGTCGTGTACCTCTTGGTCGTTATGAAGATAAGGCAAAGATTGATATGGTTCCGCTGTGTTACAAGTATTTCCCAAAAAATGGTTTGTGCGGGTGTTGCGTAGGGAAGGATTTTGAGGTTGGAGAGTTTTTCGTCAGGGTGTGGTTTTGCGATTTCAAATATCAATTGATGATGAGCCAAGTACACGACTGTTTTCAATCAAACATACATGAAGTATTATAGAGTACGTATCTAAGTTTGAGGATTTGTCCTCGCAAGTACCTGGTTCAGAGGATCAACATTTAGAACGGGTTATAATGGTCTGACGAAGGAGATAAAAGAGGTTATAAGAATGAAGGATCCTCACAGTCTTGTGAATTATATTGTTGCTGTGTTGAGAATGGAGTCTAGCGCTTTCTGCAAAGTAATTGGGGATTCATCAAAGGTTCTTAACTCAGGATCATGCATAAATGTTGGTTCCTTTCAGTCGAAATCAGATCATATGTATGTGCTACAAAATTTTGGCAATGATAAACAGAAAGGCGTATTGGTTGAGTCGCAGCAGGATAAAGAGAACATTCAACCTCAACTTTCGTTTTTTCGTCCTAGACATTAGTATTCTAATGTTGAGCTTGATGCGATGAGAAGAGATGGCATTTGTATGATGAATGTATTTGTTTCAAGAAAGAGTTACGGATATTAACAGTGTTGAATGGGTTTCACGTGGAATTGTATGAGGAAGAGAGGAGTGAAGAATGTGTGGCTCAGTCATCTAACTCTTCTGAATAGAGGACATTGTCTTTAAATGCTTTCTTGGGATTAGACTTGCCTAAGACTACTAAAATATATGGTCATATGGCGGGTAATGAGTTGATATTCTTGATCGATAGTGGAGCATCCCACAAATTCATCTCACCAGAAGTTGTGACAAGGCTACGATTGAATGTTTGTGCAGACAATAGCCTAGATGTGTTGCTAGGAAATGGGGTGATTGTAAATGGTTTAGGTGTGTGCCATGCAGTCACTTTACAGCTCAACTCAACTAGTTTCATATCTGACTTCATCTCATTAGAACTTGGATAGGTTGATTTCATACTTGGAATGCAGTGGCTTGAAACCTTAAGCAGATGCGAGGTTAATTGGACCAATTAGAAGCTCTAATTTGTCTATAAAGAAGAACGAGTTACCTTGTTTGGTGATAAAAATGTACATGGTCCTCATCTCTTCTTAAAGTCACTGTTACCAATCCGTGTTGCTGGTAAAGAAGAAAGGGAAGAGATTTTAGCTAGCAGTATGGTGACATCTACCTCACCAGTGATACCACCTTTGATAGCTTAGGTACTTGCAGTTCATAACTCTGTTTTTGCATTACCTTAGGGATTTCCTCCTTTCCGAGGAATTGAACATTACGCTACTTTGCTTCTTGGAGTTTCAAATGCTTATGTCTGTCCATACCGTTATCCTTATTCTACAAAGTTGGTTATGGATAAAATGGTTTTAGAAATGTTGGATTCATGAGTGATAAGACCGAGTAACAGTCCTTTTTCCAGTTCAGTGTTGTTGGTGAAGAAGAAGGAAAACAACTTCCGTTTTTTGCGTGGACTATAAAGCACTAAACCGAGCAACTGTCCCTGATAAATTCCCTATTCTTGTCATAGATCAATTGCTTGATGATTTGAATGGTGCTACTATATTTTCGAAGTTAGATTTGCGTTCTGGTTATCATCAAATAAAAATGGTGGAATCAGACATTCCTAATACAACATTCATGACAAGTGAGGGTCATTATGAATTTGTTGTGATGCCTAGGGATGTTAAAACGGGCGGGCCTGGCCCGTTTAGGCCCAGCCCGTTTAGACACGTACCCGTTTAGGCCTGTTTATATTTAGACCCTTTTAGGCCCGCCCGTTTAAGACCGTTAAATTAACGGACAACCCGTTTATTTTTTTTTCTAAAAAAAGAAAAAAAAATTAAATTAATATTTTTACCGTTTGAAACAGAAAAAATTAGGAAATAATTGAAAATTTAATATATATATATATATATATATATATATATATATATATATATTAAACGGTAGCCCGTTTAAAAGTACGAAAATTCGTTTAATAAACGAGATAACCCGTTTAGACGTTTAAATTTGTTTGTTAAACGGCCTAAACGGGCTCATTTTACAAAGTAGACCCGTTTAGGCCCGTTTATTTTGGGCCCATTTTAACATCCCTAATGCCACCTTTCAAGCTCTCATAAACAAACTGTTTAAGCCATTTCTCAGGGATTTTGTCTTGGTCTTTTAGCGATATCTTGGTGTCAAGTCATTCAGTTCATGAGCATGTTCAGCATTTAGAAGCAGTGTTGAAAGTGTTGAAGGATCATCAGATTTTTGATAATAAGAAGAAGTTTGTGTTTGGAATGGCTTAGGTGGACTATTTAGGTCAAATGATATTTGTTGATGTGGTGGCTACTGATATTGCTAAAACTGCCGCCATGATTCAGTGGCCTACACCAAAAATAGTGAATCGGCTCAGGGGTTTCTTGGGCCTTACTGAATATTACCGTCAGTTTATCAAAGATTACAGTGCCATTGCAAATCCTTTGATAACTCGGGTGAATGAGGTCATGACAGTAAGTTGGTTTAAGCGTCGGCTGGTACTACCTAAGAGCTCTCGATTTATTTAATTGATATTTCGAGAGTGTCATGACAGTAAGTTGGGTGACCACTCTAGAATTTTAAAGACATTAAAGAGAGTATATCAATCATTTTATTGGGAGGGGATTTCTAAGGCAATTCAACAATATGTGGCTGAATGTTCTCTTTGTCAAACCTATAAGTACTCTATTCTTTCACGAGCTGGATTGATTCAACCTTTACTTGTTCCTCATCGTGTGTGGGATGATATTTCAATGGATTTTATTGAGGGTTTGTGTAACGCCCGCGTTCTATGACTGAACGGGATCAATCCGTGATGGTCATCAAGATTTCCTTTTAAGACAGGGAATATCAAAAACTAGAGGGTTCTTCTGGATAAGTAGGGTTTACTGTGTGAAAGCCGAGCTATAATGAACTGGGAGATATCAGACCGTGATTTTCAGAGCAAAAGTGGTTGTTGGGCTGATTTGGTCAGGAATCAGACATTGTTTGGTCGGATCTCGGACATGAAAGTTAAGATTGTCCGTTTAAGCTGAAGTCCGCAGATGTCTGACTGGGTTTTGGCGGGAAAGGTTATTGGACGAACTCAGCATTTTTGCCCAAGGAAAAAGAGCGGGAACAAGTTTATGATTAAATCCGCGCAGCCAAGATATGTAAGTGCGGGGAAGGCAGTTCGGTTGGCTTGGCTAATCAAAAAGAGACGAGAGCGGTTTTGGGACGGTTTATGGGCAGTTGGCTTGACTGAAATCGCCCACAAACCTATAAAATCAACCCTTATGCAATTTTTGCTCAGTTTCTACGACCAAGAACTCAGAAAGAGCGAGAGAGAAATTCTGAAGAGTTAAACCATTCAGACTGAGAAAAGTGGAGATTTGACCAAGAGTTGGTCAAGCGATTGGCTGGAACTGCTGTACTCTTTTGAATGTTGATTGTTCTGTTGGATCGAGCACAAGAGGTGTCACAAAACCGCTGTCATCATCCGAACCAAAATACTAAGGTGAGTGCGTGACCGTGGATATGGTTTATGCCCATTTGATTGCGTAGATTCATTGAGTCTAGGTTAGCTAGGACTGTTCTAATTGCTTGCTTATCGATTATTCTGTTTCTGCTGGCTTAATCTATTGATCGATTCCTTTCACCGAGCATCTAGATCAGATCATGCGCTTAAGGGTAGTTTGCTCGTTAAGGCTTGATGTAGGATCGTGGAAGATGGCTCTTTGACTTGGAATGTTCAGATCGGATTAAGTGTCTGTAATTTCAGGCCATTTTTTTCTGCTGACTTAATCGATTGACTGGTTTCTTTCCTTGAGATGATGGCTCTTTGACTTGAAACTGTCAGATCGGATTAATTGCATGTTCTGATAATAAGCTTGATAGACTGACTGAATGTATGGCTTGTCTGCATGATTATTTTTGTGGCTAAGTGAGACGGGACGACCGCTCTCACAAAGCAATTCGTTTGCTTATGCCTCCTTTGTGGATGCAAGTGATTGTTCTGAGAAGGCTTAGGCGCGAGACCAAGGCAGCTGGATTGAAAGGATGTTAGGATTTGGGTAGATTTGGTTAAGTATGAATGTAATAGCATAGTGGCAAACTAATCATTGTACTTAAACCTCGAAATCTATCTAATTCTTGTTTATGCTTGTCTAGTTCGGATTGAAAAACGTATAATAATTCTAAGTATGCAAATTTTCGGAAATGGCCAAAGTCTGGGCGAGGAAGTCGACCCAGACACTACTTTGTTCTAGTCACGGGTGGGAAAAATGGGTCGGGACGTTTCAAGTTAGTATCAGAGCATAGTTTGGTTCTAGGAAAATTTAAGCATAAATGGATTAGTGGGTTAGATCATCCTTTCAGCACCTGTCTCGCGGTAAGTCATTCTGGATTCTATTAACAAGTTAGTGAGGGGGCTAACTTGACTGATCTGGTTATTACAGATGGCTACGAGTAACCGAGCCAGGAGGAATGTTGCTGAAACTGGTGAGTGATAGAGTCAAATTATATCCCTATTCTACTGCAAGTGCACAATTATGAGAATGTAGTATTCAAGGTATCGTATCCACAAGGACTCAAGTTTCACACGATAGATTATATATTCTTCAGTTAAGCTAAGCCAACCAAGAGAAAGCAGTAAACAATTGCAAGTAAACTAAAGAGTGTTTCAATGGGAGAAAGGCGCCAGACTTAGAAAGTTCTCGGGAATTATACAATGCTAGACACTTAACTAATCGGATTCGGATTAAGCTCGAGTTCAAGAACTAGAAACACAATGCTAAACAATACAACTCTCGCTGAGATTATTTCTATATCTAGCAACCTAGCGATCCAAATCTCTTTGTGATCCTAGAGTTCTAAACAATCATTAAGAACAGGTTCTTCGGTTCACAATTCTTCTAAACCAAATCTCTTTGTATCTAGTCAAATTGCTCACACTATATTTATTCAGATTATAACTCACACTCTCGTGCTAAGTTAATTATCTCAGATCTAAATCCTAGGTGAACAGTCCAGAATTCAGTATTAAGTGCAACTTAGGTGATGAACGAATATGTTTAGAATCCAATCAATCAGTTATCTAAACATGCATAAAAACCGTATGAGAATTCCTAAATCTAACTAGGTTACTACTCAGACATATTATCAGATAAACAATACATCATTGAATAGAAAACCAAAGACTAAATATATAGATAAAAAGGGGTTCGAATCCTTCTCTCAAAGGTTACAAGTAGCAAGAACAGCCCCTTGGCACCAAATCTCTCAATCCATAGCAAGAACAAAAGTAAGAACAAGATAAATGATAATGAGTCTGAAAACCTAATTAAAACTCCTTAAGACGTTTTGGGGCTAGATTAGAATTAGGGAAAACTTCTGGGCAACTTTGCAATTCTTCAAAAGATTTCTTCAACTCGGCGTATAGTGTTCTGTCGCCCTCAATGTCGACCGACACTAAGGTGATGTCGGTCGACATCCAACCGTGGAAGAGACTCCAACTTCAACTCATTGCATAGATTGCCATAAACGTCCTATAATCCCACTCTTTGCTCCAAACGCGAGCCTACCTGTAAAAGACTCAATAGACTCGAAAAACCAGGTTAAAGACTCAATATACACAACTATATCATGGTTGAAAACCTAGAAAAACCATGATATATCAACTCCCCCACACTTAGATCTTGTTTGCCCTCAAGCAAATAAAAGAACTAAAGGATAAAAAAGAGGTTTGAAAACTCAGAAACTCATTTCTTCCTAGGAACTTTCGCATTCACATTCACTTAGTAAGCCATTGAAAACTTTCCTACAGAGATCAAGACCACAATATACTTCCCCCACACTTAGCAACTGTCCCAAGTAAACTCCACAATCAGATTAGGATATTCAAGTTCACCACACTAACCTCTGTATACAATTAGGTGCGGTCTCACAGAGGGATTGTCGATCAGAGGACACATGGACTCAACTCAGTCAGTACATGACCACCAAACTGTCGGTTTCTGGTTCCTTTCTTTTCCCTTCTCCCTTAGCACTGATTTTTCCCCACTGGGTATCATTTTATTTTTTCTATCAGTACTCTTCCCTTTTTATTCGGGGTGTAACTTTGGACATGTTTCAATGGATACAGAGGAGGTAATAGGGGTCTCTACCACTCCCGTGACCACTTCGAAGCTACTAGCTTATCCTCATTTTTAATCTCTTTTTTTTTTTTTACTTTCAAAGGAGGGGAAAATCAGGAACCATACTTAGACAAGATCATAGGTTGTGTCTGTTGGATCGCCTAGGATCTAGGGTTCGTTATATTGAAAAATACCAACCTCGTTCTTACCTTGAACTGGCAGCGGAATGATTGGTGAACGAGATCAGTGAACGACTCAGATGTTTCGCCTCTACCAGATACACACGTACACAAACCTGGAAACCAGGATGCTAGTGCAGGATCTTTTTGGGATCTCTGAGATCTGGTGTTTCTACTTCTTCTGTCAAGAAAAAGACGACGGCTATCGTTCTAGGTCGAAAATACTTTCTATTTATTCAGACCTGGAACCACTCAAACGGGCCGACTTGATTAAGTCATAAATCGAAAAATCTGTTTCGAAAACCCGACCTGTGTCGACCGACACACATACTGTGTCGATCGACACAACACCATATACTCGATATTAATGTGTATCCAATACACATTAACATGATCATTACTATAATGATCATTCCCATATTTTAGCTTCCAGTTTGCTTAGGTGTGTGACCCTATAGGATCATATAATACTGGTAGTAAGTCTATGACTTACAGATTGCAAGAGGCTTCTAGCAAAACATTGCAACCGCCCAGTATTATACGAATGTCTGATCTCGACACACAACTATCATCAGGAGTGAGTACAAGTGTGATTTCAGGACACTATCCCAACAATCTCCCACTTGTACTGGAATCATCAATTCCTATAATCCTTTTGTCTCTATATCTCGATTTGGCATAAGGCAAGATTAGTGTCATCGTTATTAAGCCAATATCGTGTTTATCGAACTCCTGATCTTATACTGAACAATCCAAACAACTGAACTACAGTTCGTTTGAGTGCGGCCACACATTTTCTCAGTACAAAATCTTCGATAGGCCCTGAGATATTTGTCTCCCGTTATACAGGAGGGACAAATTCCATCTTGTTCCGTCCCTGTTTCAACACATACTACATGATATACCTGAGCAGTGCCGTTATAGCCGCCAGTTACGGGTCGACGTTTGACAAGGTCAAAGTGTACCAATTCATATGTAAGAAAACATGATGAACTCAGGTCTAAGGACTATACTCTATAGTCATAATGAGAATCTCTTATGACACAGATATAACTATCTTGTAGACTTCTCATTAGCGGGTCCTGTCCGATCATATGTTCACCAACATATATCTATGTGACTGACTGTGATACTCATATCATTGACTCCCTGAAACTTAGTCAACAGTCACCTCACAAGCTAGTCTCTCGCAGTTGTCAGTGTCCCACTTTGACAACCTCGACTAGGGACAAATCATAATTTATGTCATCTAAGCTTTATAGGGTTTCATGATCAAGTCATCAACTTGATGACCTACAAGGTGACATAAACTTGTTTTGGGACCATTATTTAGATCACAATAAATAATGCTGAAATCAAATTTCATTAAACATATCCAAAGTATGTTTACAAAAGCATCTTATTATAACTAAAGTAAAACTAAAACTCCCACTAGAATCAAGATTACATCTTACGATCTCTAATGCCTACAGCAGTCGTATGACTCTCATGCTTAGGCCTTGGGAGTGGCTTAGTCAGAGGATCAGCGAATCAGGTGATATCTCCTCTCTACGTGTTTGGATTTCTGGTGTGACCTTGGTTCTTTCGCCTGAGCAATGGCTCCATTGTTATCACAAAACAAAGCCACTGGCTCCAAGATACTAGGAACCACACCAAGTTCAGTCATGAACTTCTTGATCAAAACAGCTTCCTTTGCCGCTTCTGAAGCAGCAACATATTCAGCTTCCGTCGTGGAATCAGCTACGGTATTCTGCTTAGAGCTCTTCCAGCTCACTGCACCGCCATTTAGACAGAAGACATATCCAAACTGTGATCGGAAATCGTCTCTGTCCGTCTGAAAACTCGCATATGTGAATCCATTCACCACAAGTTCTTCACTTCCTCCATATACCAAGAACTTATCCTTGGTGTGTCTCAAATACTTGAGAATATTCTTGACTGCTGTCCAGTGAACTTCACCTGGATCAGATTGGTATCTACTCGTCATGCTTAACGCGTAAGCTACATCTGGACGAGTGCAGAGCATGGCATACATGATAGATCCTATTGCAGAAGCATAAGGAATCCTATCCATGCGCTCTCGCTCAGCATGTGTCGACGGACACTGCTTCTTGCTGAGACTAATACCATGAGACATCGGTATGAAGCCCTTCTTGGAATAATGCATCTTGAATCTGTGCAACACCTTATCAATATAAGTATCCTGGCACAATCCAATCAGCCTATTTGCTCTATCTCTGTAGATCCTGATTCCAAGGATGTAGGCGGCTTCTCCCATGTCTTTCATGGAAAAACAACTTCTGAGCCAAGTCTTAACAGACTGAAGCAACAGAATGTCATTACCGAGAAGGAGTATGTCATCGACATACAGTACAAGAAACGCAATTCCGCTCCCACTAGTCTTCTTGTATACACATGGTTCTTCTTCGTTCTTGATGAAACCAAATTGTTTTACTGCTTCATCAAAACGAAGATTCCAACTCTGTGATGCTTGCTTCAATCCATAAATGGATTTATGAAGCTTGCATACCTTCCTAGCATTCTTAGGATCTACAAAACCTTCAGGCTGTGTCATATACACATCCTCTTCCAGAATACCATTCAGGAATGCGGTTTTGACATCCATCTGCCAAATCTCATAGTCATTATGAGCGGCAGTTGCTAGAAGAATCCGAATGGATTAAAGCATAGCGACTGGGGAATAGGTTTCATCATAGTCAATACCATGAATTTGCTTGAAACCTTTAGCCACCAACCTAGCTTTGTAAATTTGTACATTACCATCCACGTCAATCTTCTTCTTGAAGATCCATTTATACTCAATGGCTTTTGCACCATTAGGTAAATCGACCAAGGACCATACTTGGTTTTCTGACATGGATCCTATTTCGGATTTAGAGGCTCCAAGCCACTTTTCGGAGTCCGGGCTCATCATTGCTTCCGCGAAGGTCGCTGTTTCTTCACTTTCAATGATCATCAGATCATTGCAATTGGGCACGAGAAATCCATAGTATCTCTCGGGTTCGTGACGGATCCTTCCGAATCTGCAAACTTCAGGCTCCACAGGCATGGGCTCCACAGAACTTTGTGGATCCACCTGTTGCTCTTCCTCAGCAGGTTGAGCAGTCTCCTGTGCATCTTGAATTTCTTCGAGATGTACTTTACTCCCACTATTTTCTTAGAAAGAAATTCTCTCTCAAGAAAAGAACAGTCCCGAGCAACAAATACTTTGTTCTCAGATTAGTTGTAAAAGTAGTATGCCTTGGTTTCCCTAGGATAACCAACAAAGTAGCATTTATCTGATTTTGGCGCGAGCTTGTCAGAGATTAAACGTTTGACATAAGCCTCACAACCCCAAATCTTCAGGAAAGACAGACTAGGAATGTTCCCAGTCCACAATTCATGTGGTGTCTTTTCCACTAATTTAGATGGCACCCTATTTAGTGTAAAAGCAGACGTTTCTAGAGCGTATCCCCAAAAGGATAATGGAAGATTTGAATGACTCATCATAGACCGAACCATATCCAATAAGGTTCGATTCCTTCTCTCTGACACTCCATTCCATTGGGGTGTTCCAGGAGGAGTGAGTTGTGAAATAATTCCACACTCGCTCAGATAGTCGCTGAACTCTTGGCTCAAGTATTCTCCTCCGCGATCCGATCGAAAAACTTTGATACTTTTGCCAAGTTGGTTTTGTACTTCATTCTTGAATTCCTTGAATCTATCGAAGGATTCTGACTTGTGTCTCATCAAATAGACATAGCCATACCTACTGAAATCATCAGTGAAGGTAATGAAGTATTTGTAATTTCCTCTGGCAACAGTGCTCATCGGCCCACATACATCAGTATGAACAAGGCCCAACATGTCACTGGCCCTTTCATTCGGTTTGTTGAAAGGGGCCCTAGCCATTTTGCCCATCAAGCAAGATTCGCATTTCTCACATGATTCAAAATCAAATGAGCCCAGAAGCCCATTTCGATGGAGTCTCTGGATGCGTTTCTCATTGATATGGCCCAAACGACAATGCCATAAGAAAGTCGGGTTTTCGTCGTTTGACTTAAACCGCTTTGTATTTATGTTAAAGACAAGCATTTCTTGGTTTAAGACATATAACCCATTATCTAATGGGGCGCTACCATAAAACCTACCATCACGATTAAAAGAACAAACTTTATTCTTAACAGCAAAATCAAAACCTTCCAAATCCAAAACAGAAACTTAAATTATATTTCTGCTAATCGCAGGTACAAAGTAGCAATTATTCAAAGCTAAAACCATGCCCGAAGGTAAAGACAAATCGTAGGTGCCTACGGCCAGTGCAGCAACCTTAGCTCCATTCCCGACCCGTAGTTGCACTTGTCCTTTCTTCAGCGTTCTACTGTTTCTTAGTGCCTGCATATTAGTACAAATATGAGCACCGCAGCCGGTATCCAATACCCATGAAGTAGAACTAGAAGACATAACATTAAGTTCGATAACATAAATACCTGAGTCAGACGCATCATACGTCTTCTTCAGCTTCTTGTAATCTTCCATGAACTTTTTGCAGTCTCTCTTCCAATGCCCTAACTGCTTGCAGTAGTTGCATTTGTCCTCAGGAGAAGGCCCGGACTTGGGCTTTGGCTTGGGCTTGTTCTGACTCTCAGTCTGGACAACTTGGGCCTTTCCCTTATCCTTCTTAGGTTTCTTAAACCTTTTACCCCCTTGTACCATCAATACACTGGGAGTTGCCTTCTTGAGATTCGGCTCTGCTGTCTTCAGCATGCCGTGCAACTCAGTCAATGTCTTAGTCATGTTTTGCATGTTGTAGTTCATGATGAACTGATCAAAACACGACGGCAAAGACTGCAGAATCATGTCAGTGGCTAGCTCCTGGCTAATGGCACAGTCCAGTTTCCCCAGGTTATCAATGTAACCCATCATTTTAAGGACATGAGGACTTACTGGACTGTCCTTAGCCAGCTTGAAATCCATGAGAGATTTAACCGTCTGGTATCTCTCTGTGCGAGCTTGCTCCTGAAACAAAGCTTTCAGGCTGTTAATCATCTCAATGGGTGACATCACGTTCTCATATTGCTTCTGCAGCTCAGAGTTCATAGTCACCAGCATTAGACAATTGACGTTTTGACATCAGCAGAATGCTTATCCCAAGCATTCTTTTCTGTCTGCGGGGCATTGGAACGTGGCCTCTCGGGGAGAACTCTTTCAAGGACATATTCCTTGTTCTCCTACCTGAGAACTATTCTCAGATTCTGATACCATTCCAAGAAATTTGATCCATTTAACTTGTCCTTCTCAAGGACGGATCTCAGTGAGAAAGTGTTGATGTGAGTTGAGACAGACATAGCTGTAATTAAGAGAGGTAGAGGTTTTAGTTATGATGCTCAAGGAAATGAGTAATCATATTTAATAAGAAAACTCGCATTGTATTCAAAAACTATGTTTCCTCAGATGAATACAATGAACCAAGATCCTCAGATCACCAAAATTTGAGTGGGCGACTCGCCATCATCCAAACTTTAGTTATCTAGGTAAGCAAATCATTGCTAATTGTACCCAGTACAATTCTTGGTCGCAGATGAGACAATCCATGTCTAATCCACTCTGATGTCTCTGGGCCCAGAACTTCTGATAGCCCAGTCAAGTAAACCAATCTCTTTCTGTCTTGTGATCATTGACAGTCGCATTGCAAGTCTATCAATGATCACCTGCCTTACTCATGTTGTTGTGGATACCAAGGACTCCAAGACTATCCAACAACGAAACGAGTCTTGACAGTAGACAAGATCGGGCAAGTCATCAAAATTACTTGATATTTAGTTGAGGAAAATAACTATTTAATCTTGGATGTATATCCAATATGCATCCAAGAAGTTATTAATTTAATTAAAACTTTCAGTTTTATTAAGTTTAGGTTCATTTAGAACTTAAGGATTAAATTTGGTCTGGTATATGCAAATTTGAGGTCCAACCAGCAATTTTGCGAATGGTGTGTCGATCGACGCCAACCATCGGCATTGGTCGACACAACCCATTTAAACCGGTCTTTGATAACCGATCAAACCGGATCGAATTTCCTTAACAGATTCAATCTAATTGAACTGGTCCGGTTTAAGGGTCCATATCGATAGTCACACAACTCTGTGTCGATCGATATTACCAAAACAGAACCAAATTGGTTAATTAAAATTAACCGAGCGAGATAACCGGTTCAATCCAATTGAACCGATCTATCCATTCGCTTAGTCTGTGTCGACCGACACACCCAGTGTATCGACCGACACAGAACGATCTCCAAGATCGAGTGAGCGTTTTCGCGGTGTGTCGACCGACACAAGATTAGTGTCGATCGACACTATACGACAAACCTCAAACTCTTTTACGAGTTTTTGCGGCGTGTCGACCGACACAAGATTAATGTCAATCGACACCATGCGACAAACCCTAAAATTTTATAGTACGTTTCGCGGCGTGTCGACCGACACAAGCTTAGTGTCGATCGACACAGTGCGACAACAGCAGTTCGTCGTTTTCAACAGAAACTTTAATCCGAGATTAATTTCTATAAAACACGATTCAACAGGCAATTAACTAATCAAATTCATCAGTATTTGATTTAAATGCCTTAGATTCAATAGACTAAACCCTAACATGGTCTGATACCACTGTTGGATCGCCTAGGATCTAGGGTTCGTTATATTGAAAAATATCAACCTCGTTCTTACCTTGAACTGGCAGCGGAATGATTGGTGAACGAGATCAGTGAGCGACTCAGATGTTTCGCCTCTACCAGATACACACGCACACAAACCTGGAAATCGGGATGCTAGTGCCGGATCTTTTTGGGATCTCTGAGATCTGGTGTTTCTACTTTTTCTGTCAAGAAAAAGACGACGACTATCGTTCTAGGTCGAAAATACTTTCTATTTATTCAGACCTGGAACCACTCAAACGGGCCGACTTGATTAAGTCATAAATCGAAAAATCTGTTTCGAAAACCCGACCTGTGTCGACCGACACACATACTGTGTCGATCGACACAACACCATATACTCGATACTAATGTGTATCCAATACACATTAACATGATCATTACTATAATGATCATTCCCATATTTTAGCTTCCAGTTTGCTTAGGTGTGTGACCCTATAGGATCATATAATACTGGTAGTAAGTCTACGACTTACAGATTCAAGAGGCTTCTAGCAAAACATTGCAACCGCCCAAAATTATACGAATGTCTGATCTCGACACACAACTATCATCAGGAGTGAGTACAAGTGTGATTTCAGGACACTATCCCAACAGTGTCAACACATTAGAGGAATCCGATCCAGAGATACCAAGCCCCTAAGTGAGAAAATAAGTCAGGATTAGAGGTGAAGTTAGTGATGGATCCTATGAATACCTGGTTAGATATGGGTTTCCTTGGTAGGTTGATCCGTTTGGGGTTTTCTAATAGTCATAGAGCTACTGCAAGTCTGTCCAATGGTCACTTAGTTCCTATTCCAGCGAAAAATTTCCTCGAAAAATCATAGTTTTATACACATTTTTACTCAATAAAACCATTTTGAAAACAAGGGAAAACAAGGGACTGACTCTAAGAAAACAAAACACAATGTCAGTAACCGCCTCCCCCACACTTAGACTGCACTGCCCCCAGTGCAATCGTAGCTTGGGTTCGGAAGAAATCAATCTGGAACCATAGAGTTTTTGAGTTAGAAATCCGAACCTGAACACGACCGATGTCAACCGACACTAAGCTTAGTGTCGCCCGACATCAGGTCCGTGTGATCATACGCATGATGTTCAAATCGGTCGTGGTTATGTTCATGAGTTAGCACTAAATTCCTCAACTGTTAGCTGCGTTAAATCACTCAAAATCACATCAAAAACAACTGTGGTGATGCATAAACTCAAATAGTCAAAGTTCCAAGCAGATCGGACTGACAGACTGACTCAAAAGAAACATCAAACTGACTCAAGAGAAAGGAAAAAGAAAAACGAACGCAGAATCAGCAGTAAGTGTCTAGAAGACTGGAGAGTTTCTATCATCCATCTCCTCAGAGTCAACAGCCTCCTCTATCTCCTCATCTTCTGAGCTCACATGGGCAGGTGCTTGCGCTGGTGTGCGACGTCGTGGCTGCGGGTGGTGAACGCGCTGTGAGCGCTGGCAGGACATGCGGTGAACCTTCTTCCAAATGCCCTTGAGAACACATGCTGCCCACTTCTGAAACTGCCTTGGTGGCATGTCTTCTGCTGGTCCTGGAAGCTCGGGAAACCCATAGGTCTCATCTGGATCATCAGCATGGACAGCCTCATGCTCAGCAGTAGAGGCAGCAGCTCCAGATGAAGGTCCTTGAAGTACAGTAGAGCGACGCGGAACAGCCCTACAAAGCTCCATATTGGGCTGAAAAGAGAGTGTGAGCTCGATCTTTGGAAGGGGAAACAGGTGCTCTGATAGGTATATAGTTTTCCCTATTCTACTGCAAGTGCACAGTTAATGAAATCGTAGTATATGAGGTATCGAATCCCACGAGGACTCTCAGTCACACAATAGATTATTAGTAGTTCAGATTAAATTAAGCGAAGCAGATGTGAAAACAGTAACAAAATAGCAAAGTAAAGCAAAGTGAGTTTGTAAGCAAGAAGGCGAAGCGTTAGGTTTCAGGAGTTCTCAGGAAATCAGGAACGCAAGCAATCAATCTATCTAGATCTAATCAATAACTGTTCTAGAACTCAAACACTGATATAGAATTAACCAAATTCCTTTGCGATAATCCTCTAAGTCTAAGTGCAGCAAACCAAACTTTCGTTTGCGAGAACTAACGGATTAAACTAGCATTAATTCCAAGTTTGATATGTTCACAATTAACCAGAACCAAACTTCCGTTTGCGAAAAGTTTAATTGCTTATCTAAATTCTTTCTAGTTAAATTAACCAACTTCCGCTGAATTAATCAACCTAACATCATAACTCTGATTAGCTACTTCAGATTAAGCATTAAGATCAACTTAGATAAAGAACTAGCAGATATGAATCTCTATAGATTAATTAAACTATAATTCTCTGAAATCCTTAATGAGAATCCTTCAACCTAACAGGTGATCTACTCAGACATATTCATCGAGACAGAAAATATTATAAGTAGAAAACCAAATAACATATAATCAAATAAGAACTGAGGTTCAAAATTAAGTCTCTTTCGAGAACAAAACCAGCCCCTAAAATCTCCTAAGAGAATAAAACTTAGTTATGAAGCATAGCCTAAACAATGGCTCAAAAACTCTATTTATAACCTAAAACACGAATTGGGGCTTCTTTGTAAATATCAGGAACTTCTGGGCAGAATTGCAATTTCATCGTTCTTCATTAAACCGCCGTTTGGCCCATCTCGCTGGTGCATCAATCGATGCTAGGCATGCAACGATCGACACCTTTCTCGGTTTCGGACAGTGAACTCTATCTCTCGGCCAAATACTCCAATTATCTCCAGAAAGTGCCAAAATCACCAAATATGCTCCAAATGTGCTTGTACCTAATAAACACCTGAAAAGACTCTAAAACATAGTAAAAGACTCGATAAATAACACATATACCATGGTTAAAATCCCTAAAATCCATGGTATATCAACTCCCCCACACTTAGCTCTTGCTTGTCCTCAAGCAAGACAAAGAACTAAATGTAGTCAAGAGGTTTGAAAACTCTTCAGAAACTCTTTTCGTCCTAGAAGCTACAATACTCAGATTCCCCTTAGTAAACCACTGAAAGAATCAATCACAGGATATCAAGACCAACATGTACTTTCCCCACACTGAGCAACTGTCCTAGGTAAACTCCACAATCACATTCAAGCATTCAAATTCTCCCTACTGACTTCTGCAAGTATTTAAGTGCGGTCTCACCTAAGGAGTATCGATCAAAGGGCACATGGATTCTTACCTTATCCGCTCTAGACCACCATACTATCTTTCTCTAGTTCCTTTCTTCTCTTTCCCTTCTTTAACAACTGATTTTTCCCCACTGGGTATCATTTTATTTTTTTTTATCAGTGTTCTTCCCGTTATGGGGTGTACTTTGGACACATTCCATGGATCACATGAGAGATAATAATGTTTGCTACTATTCCCATGACCACTTCGGAGTTACTAACTCATCCTCAGTTTATTATATTTTTTTTTTTACTTTATAGAAGGGGAGAAGGGAACTAAATAGGATAGGTTTACAGGCTGTGTCAGAACTAACAAGGGAATCCGACACAAAGTATACCAAGCCCTTAGGTGAGAAATCTAAGTCAGTATTAAGGTTGAAGTCAGTAAAAGGATCCTCTGATACCTGAAGTGATGTGGGTGTTCCCAGTAGGTTGATCTGTGATGGGGTTTTCTAATAGTCATAGATAGATCCTGCAACTTCATCCCAATGGTTACTTAAGTTCCTGCAAGTCTTGTAAATCTTCTCAGAAAATCATAGTTTCTTACTTAAACAATTTTGACTCAATAAAACAAATTTTTTTTTTTTTTGAAAAACGGACTGACTCTTAAGAAAACAGAAAACAAAAGTCAGTAGCACCTCCCCCACACTTAAGACACACTGTCCCCAGTAGTGTCCAGCGAAGGATTGGTAAAAATAAGGAAAACAAATTGTTAATGGGTGTTTTAGTTCTGTCGGGTTTACCTCTGTCGCTCAAGCATCGATCATTGCACTAGGTGCACCGACCGTTGCTGTGCGATTCTTTCGTATTGTGACGATCGACACAGTGGTGTGTCGATCGACGCACTGCGCTTTCACGAACAGTCAGCAAGTTAGCAGGTTAGTCCGTCTGTTTTTGTCAATTTTGATCCCTGCAAGCTGAGAACACTAGAAACAGAATAAAACCGAAGCAAAAGATGTACCAAATAAAGTGCAAATCATCCAAACATAGTAGAGTCCTAAAAATCAAAAGAAGAAAAGTGCAAAGGAAAAGAAAAAGTCAGAATACAGAACCAAAAGTCTGAACATGGAGACTACTCTCACTCGCTCTCATCGTCTATCCCACCATACAGTGCATCGTCATTGGCTGCCTCAGGTGCGGGATCAGTATCAGTCGGAGATCGCTGTCGATGACGTCGGTCAGGTACGGGCTGATGGATCTGTGGTGGCCTCCTGCAGCTGCAAGTACGCACGAAGTTCCAAAGAACTCGAAACATACCATCTGATCTCTCTCTCCACTCTGCCTCAGAGTATGCACCGTAAGCCATCACAGGCTCTGGAAAGGAACCCACAATGTCGACTGGGGGAGGCGCTGGCGCAGGAGTAGGGGTAGAAGAAGTCGAAGCTCGTGAGGAAGGCTCTCCCAGCGGATGAGCCATAGTCGGAATCCCACGCTGCGCAGACTCAGGAGGCTGAAATCTCAGTGCCTCTAATGTGTCAATCTGTGTCCATCTGGCAGCAGGAAGCTCGATACCAGTCCTCCCAGTGGTCGGATCAGTGTAAACCCAAATGCGCCCCTCCTTGAGCCAGGTAGCGCTCTGTAAATGGCTGAGATCCAGGAACTCCCGAGCTGTATCACGCTCTGTGCCATGAAGAGGAATCCCACAATACTCAAAAATGGGAGTAAGTAAACTCCCTACCGTCTCACTACCAGCTCCATCAAACGGCTTCAGCTGCAGATCAACTAAATGCTGCGCGAAAATAGCTCCCAAGTTGAGACCCGCAGTAGGATCTCTCACGCCAGAACCTCTAAACTGATCTCTCAGCCCCATAGACAGCAACTCCATCTCAAGTTTGCGCATCTTGTTGGCCTCAAACTTGCAGAGCAAGCTCCAGCACAAGATACGCGAGACATAACGCAGCACCGGATGTCTCATCTGCACTACTGGTGTGGTCCTGGAGTTGTATCGACCGCTGCCAATACTCTCCCAGAATGTGCGAGCCTCAACCGGATCCCACTCGAGTGGCATGGCGATGCGCCTCGGCTCAGTACTGAACCCGTAGATCCTGCAGAGATCAAGTAGAGGAATCCGATACCTGACTCCCCAACTCATGAAGGTGAATGCACCCACTGTAGCGCTCCTGTGGTCGGGATCTGAGTAAACCACTCTGCAAGTGGCCAATAGCTGCATGACCAGCTCAGGATAAAGATCATAATGTCGCATCGGCATTGTCCCTAGACCAATGCCTCTGCATACAGCGAGTACCTGCTCATCGATCCCCAGAATCCTGCAGGTGGAGTAGTCCGCGAACTTGGTCGGCTTGATGATCATCCCACACCAACCACTGTAGAGAAGCGAGTCATACTCGTCCCATCGAATGAGCAATGGCCGCTCGGTGAACTCAGCAGACTTGAAGAAGCGTATAAGGTCCTCCGGCCACTGTCTGGTCGTCTGCATCGGTGTGGCATCCTCTCTGGGCCAAGGTAAAGCAACTGGCGGCCCGTATATGTTGTATGGTGCGGGTGGCTCTGACTCTCTGCTGAACCATTGAGGTGGTGGGGTGTAGTGTCTTGTTGCTGTGGAAGCTGTGGCTCGCTTCTTGCGGGGTTGCCTTTGAGACGCCATCTGCAAAAACAAAGTTCAAACATTTATAAGTCTCGGCAAAATTTCACTGTGAAATCGCGAAGCATCGACCGTTGCATCTAAGGCATCGATCGTTGCAAGGCGATTTCTCGTTATCGAACATTTCCCAAAATCGCAATGCAACGACCGTTGCTCTAGAGCAACGACCGTTGCAGGGCGATTTTGCCGCAAACAAATCATCAAAAATCAGTCAAATCCGAGCCACATTGTCTCAAATCAGTTCAAAATCATCATCCATCACCCTAAATCGTTCTAATTACGCATGCATCATCAATTTTTTGGTCCAAAAATCAACAACCCTAAAACCCTAAAAATCCAATCCGAAAATTCGAAAATTGAAGAACATTACCTTGATTTCTTGAGATATGGGTTGGGGAAATGGATTGGTAGCGTAAAAATAAGTAAATAGCACTCGGAAACAAGAAATTTGATGAAGAAAATGATGATTTTTGGGTGGAGGTTCTCGGTGTGTCGACCAAAAGAAATGGAGAAGAAGGAGAGAAAATAGGGTTTAAGGTAACTTACCTGGTCGTGGGTGCAACGATCGTTGCTTTAGGGGCAACGATCGATGCTGGTTAAACCAGATTGATTCCGGTTTAGCTCAACGTACCTTAATTTTTTATTTAAACCAATTGCAACGACCGTTGCACATGTGAGCAACGATCGTCACACATCTCCAGACTTGTGTTCTGCTAAAAACTAACAAAAACAAATAAAAACGTGAAATCCTAAGAAAAACACCAAAAATGAAAAGGAAAACTAATTAAACCTAGCAGTGGGTTGCCTCCCACTCAGCGCTTGTTTTAAGTCATTAGCTTGACTTTTGGAAATGAGGTCAGACTCATGGAGGTTTCAACAGAGACTTTGAGTGTCTCTGTGAATGTCTTATCATCCATGGTGGTGTGTAAGCAGTAGCAGCATGATGTCGTCCAAGGAACGTTGGTAGGAATGTAGGGTGAGATTGACACTTGGGTGTTTTAACGCTCTTTCCTGCATTCAAAACAGTGGAGTCAGGAGGTTTAAACTTAGAGGATTTATGCTTTACCTTTGGCAAAGATTTGATGTTCGGATCCTTCTGTTTATGAGTGGTTTTAGGCCTTGAAGATGTTAGAATAGGCTCTTGTGGAACCACCATCTTCTTGTCAACCACCACTGTGCACTGAACCACATCTTTGGACTTAACGGGAGCTTTCGGGAATGGTAATGGAGGTTTGTAGGTTCTTTCCTTAGCAGGTCCTTGAGATATGAGTGAAACTGGTTCCTTTCGGGGTGCAACGATCGGTGCTTGTGATGCATTGATCGATGCTGTCGTCTCAGCTCGTGTTTCAACTACAGTCTCGGGTTTATCCGCTTCTTGGTCCATTCCAGCCATCTCAGACTCAAATTTCTCTTCTTGGCTTGGTCCCACTTCAATCTGAGCTATCCAAGTCAAGAGATCCATGTCAATCTCTGTTGAGTCAGGTGCATCGAAGCTTTCAAACTCAGGTAATTCAACATCAAATCCCCCTCTGTCTTCCACAAATTCCACAGCCTTAACTGCTAGACATGATCCATGATCCATTTGTGTGTCATCTTGAATGGGAATGTTGCTGGCCTGAGCATCTTGAGAATCCTTCCTTGAGGTAGAACTTGAAACTTGATCCATCTGTGTGTCCAGCTGCTTCATACGAGTGCTCAAGGATTCAAATTTCTCATTCAAATTAGTGTACAGGTTTTCTAGCTTCGAGCTGAAAGAAGCTGTGTTCTGCTGTTGCTTTTCAATTGATTGTTCTATCATCATCTCTAGTTTGCTCCTTTGTGTAGGAGGTGCCAGATAGGAAGTATAGTTATGGTCTCTTGATCCTTGAGCATGCCTAGAACCTTGTCTCTGCTGATGTCCCAATGTATGTCCATAAGAGTTGGCTCCAGCCATATAGTGTAAATCTGCAGATTTATCAGTTTCTGCCTCTGCTCGGAACTGTCTCTCCCTAAGTAAAATGTCGTGGATGTCATCTATCTTACTCTGCATTTCAGCTACTTGCCCAACCAATACATGGTAATCTGGTAAGATGGGGTTTCCTTCCCCATCTATTTTCTGACCTTTTGCGTTGCATATGTGACCCTCTTGGTCTCGTAGAACGCCGTTTTCACCGCGAATCAAGATCACAGGTTCCATGGCGCGGAACCTATTGAACGTCTCAGATCTCAGCATCGCTGTTCTCTCCTTGTGTCGATCGATGCGAGGTGAGCAACGATCGATGCAGTGCGAATCCCTGCGAATTCAAAGTCAAAAACGTGAGTAAACAAGAAAATAAAAAAGAATGCTTAGTCTAAATCCTAGTACTAAATCTATAGGTGAACTCAAAGAGTCCCCGGCAACGGCGCCAAAACTTGATAGGTGTATAGTTTTCCCTATTCTACTGCAAGTGCACAGTTAATGCAATCGTAGTATATGAGGTATCGAATCCCACGAGGACTCTCAGTCACACAATAGATTATTAGTAGTTCAGATTAAATTAAGCGAAGCAGATGTGAAAACAGTAACAAAATAGCAAAGTAAAGCAAAGTGAGTTTGTAAGCAAGAAGGCGAAGCGTTAGGTTTCAGGAGTTCTCAGGAAATCAGGAACGCAAGCAATCAATCTATCTAGATCTAATCAATAACTATTCTAGAACTCAAACACTGATATAGAATTAACCAAATTCCTTTGCGATAATCCTCTAAGTCTAAGTGCAGCAAACCAAACTTTCGTTTGCGAGAACTAACAGATTAAACTAGCATTAATTCCAAGTTTGATATGTTCACAATTAACCTGAACCAAACTTCCGTTTGCGAACAGTTTAATTGCTTATCTAAATTCTTTCTAGTTAAATTAACCAACTTCCGCTGAATTAATCAACCTAACATCATAACTCTGATTAGCTACTTCAGATTAAGCATTAAGATCAACTTAGATAAAGAACTAGCAGATATGAATCTCTATAGATTAATTAAACTATAATTCTCTGAAATCCTTAATGAGAATCCTTCAACCTAACAGGTGATCTACTCAGACATATTCATCGAGACAGAAAATATCATAAGTAGAAAACCAAATAACATATAATCAAATAAGAACTGGGGTTCAAAATTAAGTCTCTTTCGAGAACAAAACCAGCCCCTAAAATCTCCTAAGAGAATAAAACTTAGTTATGAAGCATAGCCTAAACAATGGCTCAAAAACTCTATTTATAACCTAAAACACGAATTGGGGCTTCTTTGTAAATATCAGGAACTTCTGGGCAGAATTGCAATTTCATCGTTCTTCATTAAACCGCCGTTTGGCCCATCTCGCTGGTGCATCGATCGATGCTAGGCATGCAACGATCGACACCTTTCTCTGTTTCGGACAGTGAACTCTATCTCTCGGCCAAATACTCCAATTATCTCCAGAAAGTGCCAAAATCACCAAATATGCTCCAAATGTGCTTGTACCTAATAAACACCTGAAAAGACTCTAAAACATAGTAAAAGACTCGATAAATAACACATATACCATGGTTAAAATCCCTAAAATCCATGGTATATCATGCTCGGCGCCAGATATGTCATGGAAACCCCACAAGAACTGCCCGCCATTGACGTCTCCCTTGATCCATTTCATGCTCTTCAGATGTGTGAAGTCCATGGTAGGCCTCTTAGTGCAAATGGTCATCTATCGCCTGTCGAGCCCAAAATGGTCAAAGATGGGAGTTAAAAGACGCCCAACCGTCTCTGTCTTAGTCGCCTTTCCAATGAAAGGCTTTGTCGCCTTCAAGGTCTCCAAATGATGAGCAAAGATAGCTCACATGTTGATGTCTGCTACCAAATGAGCGTCCTCAAACTCACTAACATCAACACTGTCGCCAATCCCAAGATAGAGCAACAAAAGCTCAGCAATCCTCATCATCCCAGGCTCCATCTTGCACAAGATAGTGTTGGCGAACACTCGGACAAGGTACCGTAGAACCGGATGTCGCACAGCGGACTGCCTGGTAGTCTGAGAATCGTACACTCCTGTGCCAAAGTGCTGCCAGAAAAGCTGCCCATCGGGCCAGTGCTCAGGCAAACTGACTCTCTCTCTCGTCCTGTCAAACTCATATATGTCACAAAGCTCTTGGAGGCTGAGCCTGTACCTCCTGCCCTTGGCCATGGAGGTCAATGTCCCTTCAGAAGCCTTCCTCACCAGATCATTGGAGTAGTAAACACGGACTGTGGCCATGAACTGTCTGACCAGATCCTCGTGCAAATCGTAGTACTTGGTACAGATCGTACCCAAGCCAATCGTCCGTATAACTCGCAGGACATCTGATCGTATCTTCAGCTTGTTCATAGTCGTGATGCAGGGAAGCCGTGTGGGCTCGATCTTAACGCTACACCAAGCGTTGTAGAACAAGCTGTCATAATCATCCCAATGCTCTGAGATTGGTCTGTGGGTGCAGGCGCGCTTCTTTACTTCTACCACAGGCTTGTCTACAAAGCAAGTGACACGGAACCTCCTTTCTTCCATTATTTGCCAAGGTGCCTGGTTCTGAGTGTCGGCAGTGTCACATTGCTGAGATGAGGGGCCAGAAGTATCGGTGTCAGTGGCTCTTCGTGGTCGTTTTCCTTGGTTCAGAGAAGGCCTCATCTGCAACATGAACACACAGACACACGAGCATGAGGTTCAACAATCCGATTTTTGCAGCATCATAATCTCACGAATTGAGTCCATATAATCATTCATAGCATCAACACTAATCACATTCCACTACAAACTCGTCCTAAACATCAACAAATCGATCCAAATTCGAAGCTTTCTTCACTTGAACACGAACTGAAAATTGGGGATTTAGAGTCATATCTTCGCAGATCGATTAAACAGACGCTAGAAATGAATAGAGCATGGAAAAACAAGTGGAATGGAGCTTTGAATCGTCAAAAACGGTGAAGAAATGAAGGAGGTGGCGATTTGTGAAGGTCTTTCGGCGAGAAGAGAAATGAAGAAGAAGAGTCGGGCCGCGAGATTTTAAGAGAACTTAACTCGATTCATCGATGTCGACCGACACCCAGCTTAGTGTCGGTCGACACTTACCTTTCTGCACCAAGTAGACTTCTGGAAATCGAACACGGTCGATTATCGTTCGTGCTCGAAACTTCTTCGAAATCGATGTCGACCGACATCAAGTGAATGTCGACCGACACTGACCTCGCAGTGCCACTGATCCTACGGGACTTGACACAAAAACACCAAAAACAAAAAAAAATCAAAATGCAAGACCAAAAATCCTAGTATATACAACTTACCAGTGGGTTGCCTCCCACCCAGCGCTTGTTTTTAGTCATTAGCTTGACTTTGTTGGGATATTAGACTCCCGGTGGTTTCGACAGAGGCTGTGAGTGCCTCTGCGAAAGCCTCTTCATCCATGGCGGAGAGTAAGCAGTGTCAGCGTGAGATCGTCCAAGGAAAGAAGGAATGAGATATTCTCATGCATTCATAGTATTGAAGTTAGTAGAACTGAGTTGTGAAGATGCATACCTTTGCTTTAGTGGAGTCCTGACGTTTGGAGTTTCTGCTTATGAGCAGTTGAAAGCTCTGAAGATGTTAGAGTGGGAACTTGCGAAACCACCATCTTCTTATCTCCATAATTAGAAACCGAAACCTCACTAGTCCGAGCTTCTGGCTCCAGCTCAATATTAAAGGCTTGACCGTCAATAGTAGGTCTTCGCAGCCTATCCATCTTGAAGTGCAGAGGCTCATCTCACAGGTGGAGATCAATCAGGCTATGCCTCACATCGATCCTCGCTCCAGCAGTAGCTAAAAAGGGTCTTTCCAGTATCAGAGGATGATCCGGTTAACTATCGTACCTCAGCACCACAAAGTCAGTTGGGACTAAGTAGTTCCCAACTCTAACAGGGACATGGAATCCTCCTTGAATGATCAGCTAGGATTATAGAGATCCTAGTGGGTGCAAAATCTGTCATCCCCAATCTCTCTGCCACAGAGTATGACATGAGATTTCCAGCAGCTCCTAAATCACATAAGGAGCGCTCAAAGCTATCCTCGAAGATAGAACAATCAAGCACAAAATACACCAGGATTTGGTAGCTTCTTGGGGATCTGATTAAACAACATGTCACTGACTCGTTTAGGGAGCACTACTACCCATTCTTTCAAATCCTCGTACATGGGCATCATCTTCTCCATGTATCTCTGTAGACAAGGATGATAGGGAAAAACATCGGCTTGTGGATCTTCTTTCAACTCCTTATCCATCACTTCCAGGCGTCTGGATTCATCAAGCTCTTGTTTAGATTTCACAACCAACCTAGGAAAAGGTATTGGGGGCTTGTAGACCTTCTCTTCAGTAATGCCACAAGATGTTGGTGAAGTTGGATCTTCTCACCAGAGTGTTGACCGACGTTGGATTGATGTCGGTCGACATTAGCCAACTCTACCTCGACGTCGACTCCATAATCTGTCATGGTCGATTTCCGTTCGTCGTGAGAACTCGAAATCACTTTTGAAGATGGTGTCGGCCGACGTTAAGATCAGTGTCGGTCGACGTTGAGGTTTCAGCTTCGGATTTTTGATAATCAATAACAAATTCAGCTATCTTAACCTCAAATCCTTCTCCTTGATCCAGCCCATCCTCAACCTGAACTGACCAAGCGTTTATGTGGGTGTTCTGAACATTCTTCCCCTTAACTGAGCTTGAAATCTAGTTCACTTGTGTATCCAGCTGCTTCATATGTGTGCTCAAAGACTCAAACTTTCCATTCAGCTCAATGTAGATAGCATCTAACTTCTTGTTGAAATCCACAGCAGTCTTCGTCTGACCCTCTAGCAAATGCTCCATCATAGCTTCCAGCTTACTCTCATGAGCACTAGTAGCAGAAGGTGTCTGATAGGAAGATGATCCATAAGTCCTTTGATAAGAGTTGTTCTTCTGAAAAAGCTTCTGGTAACCAGCATTCTGACCATATCCAGAAGATTTTTGATTGCTTGTGAAAGCATTCTTCTGTCCACCAGTGAAGAACTTGTTGTTTTGCAGATTTCCAAACCTGTTTCCTTGGAATCCAGAACCACCAATGTAGTTCACATCTTCTTCTGTGCAGCCTTCTTCATGTCCAACCTCTTCAACATCTTGAGCAAAGTGGACATGCTTCTTGCTGGTCAACAAGCCGTGAACAGTATCCAGCTTGTTCTTCATCTCAGATATCTGCAGATGATCAACTTTTCCACCAGACTCTTTCCTTCTCTGATCTGCAGTCTTGGTACTGTTGCTGCTCACCAAGTTCTCAATCAATATCCTGGCTTGTTCATGAGTCTTCGTGGTTAAGTTACCATTGCTGGAAGCATCTAACGCAGACTGGTACCAGAGATCCACACCTCTGAAGAAAATGCTCAGCAACTGAACTTCAGAGAATCCATGATGTCGCAGGAACTCTCTCTTCATTGCATCCCAAGTAGTTAACTTCCCCGGTGGAAGTTGCTTAAGCCAAGCTGCAGCTTCTCCAGCAAGAGAATATGGGAAAAGCTTGAGGAAAAGGAAGTCTTCATCCCAGTGACAAAGGCTTTAAAATCCTCAATTTGGTTTATGGGTTGCTCATGTGGAAGACCATGGAAAGGATGCTGCCTCAGAAGTGCATAGTAGGCAGTCTTGAGTTCAAACTCATTCCTCTCAAAAGGAGGAGATACAATTGCTGACCCGTTAGCATAAAACTCATCAGGTCGGTTGTAGTCAGCAAGAGTCCTCTCAGAAACAGGAGGATTAGGTGGATGTCCATTAGCTCCAGGATTGACCATCTGCCTCTCATCTTGAGGCTGCTCAGGTTCATGGATCAGATTCCCTTGGGCATCAATCCTTTTCCCGTGGGCGTTGTAGGGGTTGTTCTGTTGGTCTCTCAGAACTCCTTCAGCATCTGGTCTCAAGATCAAACGATTGTTCATCACCCTTGAAGATCTCTGCGTCTTTTTGTTCGTTCTCTCAAGTTTAGCTAACTCATCAAGCCTGAGGTTAACAAGTTCTTTGTTCGGGTTGCTTCGGTGTGTCGACTTGGCATACAATGATTTCAGAGGTGAAATCCGTGAGGAGTGTCGGGCGACACTGGTTTGGTGTCGGTCGACGCTGAGTGCTTCTGTCGATTCCTGCAGCAACAAAAACGAGCTAAACAAGAGAATGTGAGTAACAAAATAAATAAAAGACTTAGGCTAAACCTTAAAACAAAATCAATCGGCACACTCAGTTGAGTCCCCGGCAACGGCGCCAGAAACTTGATAGAGTCAAATTATATCCCTATTCTACTGCAAGTGCATAGTTATGCGAATGTAGTATTCAGGGTATCGTATCCACAAGGACTCAAGTTTCACACGACATATTATATGTTCTTTAGTTAAGATAAGCTAACCAAGAGAAAGCAGTAAACAAATGCAAGTAAACTAAAGAGTGTTTCAATGGGAGAAAGGCGTCAGACTTAGGAAGTTCTCGGGAATTATACAATGCTAGACACTTAACTAACCGGATTCAGATTAAGCTCGAGTTCAAGAACTAGAAACACAATGCTAAACAATCCAACTCTCGCTGAGATTATTTCTATTTCTAGCAACCTAGCGATCCAAATATCTTTGTGATCCGAGAGTTCTAAACAAGCATTAAGAATAGGTTCTTCGGTTCACAATTCTTCTATACCAAATCTCTTTGTATCTAGTCAAACTGCTCACACTAAGTTTATTCAGATTATAACTCACACTCTCGTGCTAAGTTAATTATCTCAGATCTAAATCCTAGGTGATCAGTCCAGAATTCAGTATTAAGTGCAACTTAGGTGATGAACGAATATGTTTAGAATCCAATCAATCAGTTATCTAAATATGCATAAAAACCCTATGAGAATTCCTAAATCTAACTAGGTTACTACAGACATATTATCAGATAAACAATACATCATTGAATAGAAAACCAAAGACTGAATAGATAGATAAAAAGGGGTTCGAATCCTTCTCTCAAAGGTTACAAGTAGCAAGAACAGCCCCTTGGCACCAAATCTCTCAATCTAAAGCAAGAATAAAAGTAAGAACAAGATAAATGATAATGAGTCTGAAAACCTAATTAAAACTCCTAAACACGTTTTGGGGCTAGATTAGAATTAGGGAAAACTTCTGGGCAACTTTGCAATTCTTCAAAAGATTTCTTCAACTCGGCGTATAGTGTTCTGTCGCCCTCAATGTCGACCGACACTAAGGTGATGTCGGTCGACATCCAACCGTGGTCGAGACTCCAACTTCAGCTCATTGCACAGATTGCCAGAAACGACCTATAATCCCACTCTTTGCTCCAAACGCGAGCCTACCTATAGGAGACTCAATAGACTCGAAAAACCAGGTTAAAGGCTAAATATACACAACTATATCATGGTTGAAAACCTAGAAATATCATGATATATCATTGAGACATCTGGGAATAATGCGGCAAGGAATGCTGCAAATGATGAAGTTCATGATGCTGAGAACGCAGCAAATGCTGGGATTGCTGCAAATGCTGGGAATGCTGCTAATGCGGCTAATGTTGCTGCTGCTACTGCTCTGGTGAGTTTGGAGACAATATTAGCATTGTTGGCGCAAGTATTGGAAAGACTGCCTGTTTTTGTGCCTGTTCTGAATGCTCCACAAGTTGTTGTGAATGTGAAACACGTTTTGGTGGAAGAAGAGGATGTGTTGCCAATGCCTAAGAACCCATCCTATATCCAAGTGATGGATGACATGAGGAAGCTGGGAACAAAGTTCTTTTGTGGTGGAACAAAGCTGATTGATGTGAATGAGCGGTTGACAAGGTTTGTGCGGAACTTTGACTCAATCTGATGTCATGATGCCTACAAGAAGGACATTGCGGTGCACTATCTGGATGGAGATGTGCAAACTTGGTTGAAGGGTGTGGCAAGTCAGATGGGTGACCAACATTGCACTTGGACAGTTTTCTATAAGAAGTTCGAGAGGAAGTACTTTCCGGATGAAGCCTTTGACAAGTTGGAAGGTGCGTTCCTTAAGCTGGAATAAGGGTCTATGACTGTGAGGAGTATGAAGCTAAGTTTAATCGGCTTAAGAAGTATGCAGGTCATGAGGCAGAGGATGAAGAATCCTTGGTGTGCAAGTTCATGTGTGGATTGCGTGTGGATCTTAACACTCGTTGCAGGATCCGCAAATATGATTATGTTTCCGAGTTGGTTGAAAAAGCTGAAAAATGGGAAGAAGGATTGAAAGAGAAAGCAAAGTTGATGGGAACTGTAAATGATGATGGGAAGAACAAGAAGATCGGGAAGAACAACCCTTCTAGCAAGTCATATGCTGGTCGCAGTGTGTCCGACTTGCAATAAGATGCATGTTGGATCATGCAGGACTGCTTTAGGGGCATGTCATAGGTGCGGAAGTCTAGAGCATCAGGTGCATGACTGTCCATAAGAAGATACAAGGCCTAAATATAAGGCCAAGGGTGCAAAAGAGCGGTTTTGCTACAATTGTGGTGAAGCTAAACATTTCAATAATGATTATCCAGAGTTGGCTAAGAAGACTAGGAAACGTCCAAGTGACGGAAAACAACCGAACATGAAGAGGCAAGCCCACATTCCATGTGTGTACACAAACAGATGAGTCTCAAGCTCCTACCACCTCTCATTCGATCACTGGTAAATCTTATCACTGACCTTATCATTCATGTGTGATTTTCTTGTTGCGTGTTTAGAACTAGATTTCTTGGCATTCAGGATAATGAATGTGTAGGGACCTTAGTCATGGGTGGTGTGGCGACCCATGTTTTGTTTGATTCCGGTGCATCGCACTACTTCGTGAATCCAGATATGATAGGGCTTAGTGAGTTTCAGAAGGAAACTGATGGAGAAATTATGAGGGTTCAAGCAGCTGGAGGACATGTTATGTTCACAATGGGAAAAGTCCAAAACATCTCTGTGATGATCGGTGCAGTGAATATGCCAGCCGATCTGATGATTTTTCAGGTGAAGTCTTACGATGTGATCCTCGGTATGAATTGGCTTGGGAAACACATGGCAGATCTAGACTATCACCGCGGTCGAGTTAGGTTTTAAACTGACCAAGGAAATCTGGAGTATCTGGGAGTTAGACTGACTAATGGAAGCTTGATTGTTTCGACAATTCAAACAGAACATATGCTAGAGAAGGGGTGTGAAGGGTATTGCTGCAATCACTACTGTGGAAGTTGAGCCGGATGCTGAACTAAGTGAGATTCCGGTAGTAAATGAATTTGAGATGTGTTCTAGTCACTGAGTGGATTACCACCTCTCGTTTTGATCTGTTCACGATCTAGTTTGAGCCTAGGACGGCTCCAATCTCCAAAGCTCCATATCAGACGGCTCCAGGAGAGATGGCTGTGCTAAAGAAACATCTAAGGAAATTGATAGAGAAAGGGTTTGTGCGACCAAGCAGTTCACCTTGGGGCGCACCAGTTCATACTCTGCAACGACTACCATGGATTGAACAGGGTGACAGTGAAGAACAAGTACACTCTTCCAGGGATTGACGAGTTGTTGTACCAACTCCGAGGTGCTACTTGGTTCTCAAAGATCTATTTGGCTCAAGGTTATCATCATATTCCGGTCGCTGAGTAAGATGTTCTGAAGACAGCTTTCAGGACAAGGTGTGGGAATTATGAATTTGTGGTTATGCCCCTCAGATTGATTAATGCGCCTGCGGCTTTTATGAAGCTAATAAACAACGTGTTCAAAGACTGTCTGGATGAATACGTGATCATCTTCATAGATGATATTTTGATTTAGTCCAATGATAAGGAAGAACACAAGGCTCGTTCGAGGACGGTTATGAACAGACTGCGGGAACATCAGTTGTTTGCTCAGCTTAGCAAATGTAGCTTCTGGCAAAGGGAGATTGGATTCTTGGGTCATGTGATCTCGGACAAGGGAGTATCTGTAGATCCATAAAAGATCAAGGCAACTGCAGATTGGCCTAGACCAAGGAATCCGACAAAAATAAGAAGTTTTATGGGATTAGCTAGCTTCTACCGACGGTTTGTTAAGGGTTTTGCGAGTATGGCTCAGCCGATGACGCAATTAACTGGTAAAGATGTTTAATTCTTTTGGTCAATAGACTATGAAGCGAGTTTCTCCGAGCTAAAGGATATGCTGACGAGTACTCCAATATTGGCTTTGCCAATGGCCGACGAGCCTTATGTGATTTACACTGCTGCATCAAGAGTTGGACTTGGATGCGTTATGATGCAGCAAGGGAAGGTGATCGCCTATGCATCAAGACAGTTAAAGAAGCATGAAGGAAACTATCCGACTCAAGACCTAGAGATGGCAGTAGTGGTTCTTTGCCCTTATGATCTGGCGGTCTTATCTCTATGGTGCAAAGGTCCAAGTCTTCACGGATCATAAGAATTTGAAGTACATCTTCACACAACCGAAACTGAATTTAAGACAGAGAAGATGGATGGATACAGTAGCCGATTACGATTTGGTCATTGCCTATCATCTGTGAAAGGCAAACACAGTGGCTGATTCTTTGAGAAGGAAGTGAGTGGCTCCGGATTCAGAGAAGAATTTGGAAGGACTAGTCAATATGATCATTACTTTGCGTCTTACTTTCTTGACCAGCGAAGTGTAACCGTTGGGTCCAAGTGCAGCGGATCAAGCAGATTTTCTACTAGGGTGCGGTTACCTCAGGAGAAGGATCATAATTTGTATTGATGAGGCAAGAAAAGAAAAGACCGAGTATCAGACTTCAAACAATGGGACGATTTTGATGAATGACCGAGTTTGTGTTCCTGATGATCAGAGATTGCGGGATGAAATCCTTAAGGAAGCACATCAGTCAAGATTCTTGATACATTCCAGGACGATTAAGATGTATCGTGATATGAAGCGGTATTATCATTGGGTTGGAATGAAGCGTGACGTTGCTAAGTGGGTTGCCGAATGCCCTAAATGTCAGATGGTTAAGTCTAAATATCAAATTCCAAGCGGATTGTTGCAAATCTTACCCACTTGAGTGGAAATGGGACAAGATCGCGATAGGAATTCGTGACCGGATTGCCAATGCGGAATGGCAAATATGCGATTTGGGTTATTGTAGACAGACTGAGTAAGTCAGCGCATTTCTTGCAATCAACAAGCAGGATAATGCGGCCGTATTGGCCAAGTTGTATGTGGAACAATGGGGAGAAAGGTCCATATGAGTACATCATATCATCCTCAGACGGATGGACAGTCAGAGAGGATGATCAGATCACTTGAGGTTTGTTGTGTGTTTGTGTTTTGGACTAGGGCGGTAATTGAGATCAGTACTTACATTTGGCCGAATTCTCTTACAACAACATCTACCAAGCTAGAATCGGAATATCGCCCTATGAAGCACTGTATGGACGGCCATGAAGAACGCTGTTGTGTTGGACTCAAGTGGGGGAGCAAAGTATTTTTGGCCGAGACTTTGTTGAAGAAATAACTGAAAGGATAAGGGTTTTGAAGCTTAAGTTGAAAGAAGCTCAAAACAGACATAAAGGTTATGCTGTTAAGCGGAGGAAACTGTTGGAATTTGCCGTTGGAGATATGTTCTATCTCAAGACAGTCACTTATAAGGGCAAATATTGAGCAACAAAGAATGCAAAGTTAAGTCCAAGGTACATGGGACCGTACAATATTCTGGAGAGAATCAGAGAAGTGGCTTAAAAGCTGGAATTGCCTTCTGCTATGTATGCGTTCCATAAAGTTTTCCATGTCTTTATGCTAAGAAAATGCATAAGTGACATGCATAATGTGGTTTCTGAACCACCTTCGGACTTAAGGAAAAATATGACAGTGGAAGGAAGACCAATCTGAGTTTTGGATGAAAAGATCAAGAACGTTGGCAGAAGAAAGAATGTTAGAAGGATCCAAGTTGTTTGGGACTGTGATGGTGAAGAGGAAATAACTTGGGAACCGAAAGCAAGAATGCAAGCTGAATTCCCTAAGTGGTTTGAGAAACTTAAGTAAAATCCGGGGAAGAAGAGTAAGACTCGAGGATGAGTCTAAAACAAGTAGGGGAGAGTTGTAAAGCCCACGTTCTATGACTGAATGGGACCAGTCCGTGATGGTCACCTGAATGGCCTTTTAAGATAGGCAACATTAAAAACTAGGGGGTTCTTCTGGATAAGAAAGGCTTATTTTGTGAAAGCCGAGCTAAAATGAACAGGAAGAGTTCAGACGTAATTTTCGGAGCAAGTGTTGTTGTTAAGCTTATTTGGTCAGGATTCAGATATATTTTGGTTGGATTTCGGACAGGACAGTTAAGACTGTCAGTTTAAGATGAAGTCCGCGGATGTCTGACTGGGTTTTGGCGGGAACGGTTATTGGCCGAACTAAGCATTTCCCCCAAAGGAAAAAAAGCGGGAACATGTTTATGATTAAATCAGCGCAGTCAAGTGATGAAAGCCCGGGGAAGGCAGTTCATTGGCCTGGCCAATAAAAAATACGCGGGAGCGGTTTTGGGACGGTTTATGGGCAGTTGGCTTGACTGAAATCGCCCACAAACCTATAAAATCTGCCCTTAGGCAATTTTTGCTCAGTTTCCGCGACCAAGAACTTAGAAAGTTCGAGAGAGAAATTCTGAAGAGCTAAACCGTTCAGACTGAGAAAAGTGAATTGATGTACTGTTTGGATCGTTGACTATTCTGTTGGATCGAGCACAAGGGGTGTCAGAAAACCGCTCCCATGATCCGAACCGAAAGACTAAGGTGAGTGCATGACACTGGCTATGGTTTATGACTGTTTTCTTGCATCAATTCGTTGAATCTAGGTTGGCTAGGACTGTTTTTATTTCTTGCTTATCGATTATTCAGTTTCTTATAGCTTAATCGATTGATCGATTCCTTTCACCGAGCATCTTGATCAGATCATGCGCTTAAGGGTAGTTTGCTCGTTAAGGCTTGATGCTGGATCGTGGTAGATGTCTCTTTGACTTGGAATGTTCAGATCGGATTAAGTGTATTTATCTTCACACCATTCTGTTTCTGCTAACTTAATCGATTGACTGTTTTGTTCATTGAGATGATAGCTCTTTGACTTGAAACAGTCAGATCGGTTTAAGTGTCTGTTCTGATGATAAGCTTGATAAACTGACTGAATGTATGGCTTGTATGCGTGATTATTAATGTGGCTAAGTGAGACGGGACGACCGCTCTCACTAAGAAATTCGTTTGCTTATACCTCCTTTTCGGATGCATGTGATTGTTCTGAGAAGGCTTAGGCGCGAGACGAAGGTAATTGGATTGAAAGGATGTTAGGATTTGGGTAGATTTGGTTAAGTATGAATGTAATAGCTTAGTGGAAAACTGATCATTTTATCTAGACCTCGAAATATATCTAATTCTTGTTTATGCTTAGAAATTCTTGTCTAGTTCGGAATGAAAAACCCAAAATAATTCTTAAGTATGAAAATTTTCGGAAATGGCCTAATTCTGGGCAAAGAAGTCGACCCAGACACTACCTAATCACGGGTGGAAAAAATTGGGTCGGGACGTTTCAGTTTGCCTACTTCTCAAGGTTTCAATGTTGTTCTAGTTTTCGTGGATAGGCTGAGTAAGTTTGCTCTATTTATCAGTCTCAAGCATCCTTTTTCTACCGTGGAAGTGGCTAATGCTTTCATATTTGAGGTGGTCAGATTACATGGGTTCGCTCAGAGCATTATATCAGACAGAGATCGTATTTTCCTCAGTGGTTTTGGCTGATATTTTTCGTTTGGCTGGTACCCAACTCAAGTACAATACAACTTTTCATCCTCAAACGGATTGTCAATCCGAAGTGCTTAATCGTTGCTTGGAGACTTACTTAAGATGTTTTTCTTTTTCTCATCCTTGGACTTGGCATAAGTACTTAGCTTGGGCTGAGTTGTGGTATAATACCTCATATCACACTTCTCTCAAGTCTACTCCATTTCAAGTTCTTTATGGGCGTGAACCTCTTACTATCATGCGGTTTGATCTGGGTTCTACTAAGAAATTTGACTTGAAACTTCATTGAAGGAAAGAGATATGATGCTTTATCAGATTTCGATTAACTTGCTGCAGGCTCAGGATATTATAAAGAAGCCGGCTGATCTGCATCGTCGTGATGTGGTGTTGTTGGAGCACAATTTTATCTTAAGCTTCGTCCTTACAGGCAGAAGTCAGTAGCGAAAAGGTTATGTCAGAAGCTTGCGGCAAAGTATTTCGGTCCATTTGAGGTGTTGGCAAGAGTGGGCAAAGCAGCTTATAAGCTCAAATTACCTTTGGAGTCTAGAATTTACCATGTCTTTCATGTATCTCAATTGAAGGTAGCTGTGGGCAAGAGTGTTTGTTCATCCTTTACCTCCGGTATGCTTTAATCTGCTCCTGAACCAGAGGGGAACCTTGCCAAACGTTATGATGAAGCTGGTCATTTGGAGTTGTTGGTACAATGGTTTGGCAAACAATCTCATGATAATGCTTGGATCCCCTATACATCTTTCATTCAACTGCTTTTTACAAGCTTGAGGACAAGTTTGATTTCAAAGGGTGGGGAGGGGGGGGGGAGTATTGATAGGTATGAACGAGCATATGTCTCTAATAAGAAGAAGAGAAGCTTGGTGGGAAAGGATGTGGAAGTTTTTAAATTAACATAAGTAGGGAAAGCAAAGACTTTACTGGAGTTGGAGTGTTTGCTGTTAGCTCAAGCGAGTGTGGTGAGCTGAGCTGAGTCGTTACAGAGAGATATAAATAATACTTGTTCATTCATATTTCATTTCATGCTTTGTTTGTATAACCTGAAAGACGCTATGAGTCTTGAGATCGCAACGAGATCTCTGTTTGATTTATACTTGCAAAGCTGTAATCGATTCTCATTTTATTAATAATACATCTCTATGTTATCTCATTCAAATCCAGTGGATCCTAAATCTATCAGATCCAAATGCTAAACTTGAGAAAGAATGTGTTCAAATCAATTGTCAAGAACAGGATGCAAAGAGTGAGTACTTGAATGAACGCCAAGGGCCCTACAGCGGGTGCCACTCATCCTTATCCCAATGAGCAGGTGTGAAATGTCCCAATGTCCGTTTCACCTGGGTGAAAAAAAAAAATCAAAACCCTAATTAGTTCTAAAACGGCTAGGACCATACGGATGCACTCTTGAGGTAGAGCAAAATCTTACTTTGCCAATAATGTTAGGCAGGCATCTAAAGCCAACCCACTGATATAGGAAAAGAGTATTGTGGTTTAATAATTTAGGAATTGGTTTTATGGTTTTGGTTGGGTTTTGGTAGTTACGGTTTGGGGTTATTATTAGGGTTATGGGTGTTATAAAAGAGACTACAATCTCTTGTTATGTCGTTATCAATGAAAATCAAGTTATCTTATTCTCTTCTCTAAACTTCTATATGTTACTCTTTGCTCATCCTTGTTTAAGAATCTATTCTACTTTCTGGATTCTTTGCAATTTGAGGACATAATCTGTGTTTTATGAACATTGATTATTCTATCTATTTAATCGTACGTTTTCCCATATCAAAGGTATCAGAGCGACACTCTTTCCTCGGATTCAATGGCGAAGGCGACTCGATACAAGATCTCTAGACCATACTCATGGGAAGAACTGTGGCGGAGAACAGAATCTGGATTATGTTTGTTTTGTGATGAGCCTGAGGTTCCGGGTCACCACTTACAACATAGGAATTTGGGGTTACTCATGGTCGAGTCTGATGATGACCAAATTTGCGTTGAAGATGTCTTGGCAGAACCTGTTGCTGCGACAGATTCATCGATTCACCATCAGCTGGAGTGTGTCTCAGTTTTGCAGAGTTCCATGGACTTGAATGGGAAAGAAGATCTCAGCCAATCGAACCTGACCTCTGCTATTAAAAAGGCACCAGAAATTGGGACAAATCAGAGAGTTTCTTTAGCACCAGATATCAACGCTACACACCACGACGAGTTGATTCATGACATAGAAATCATTCATCCGACTGAAGAACATGGATTAGATGGACATACAGATTTAGAGGTTGATTGTGCTTCTCCACATGATTTGCTTTCACAATTTCAGAGGATGAAGGTACAAGAACAACTGTGTTTTAAGGATTTCGAGATTGTACCAAGGATGATGGAGAAGACGTGGTTAGGAAAAAGATTAGATGCTGCTAGTGTTTCATATACAGCTGATATAGATAGTACGATGGAGAAACGACATGGGCATCAGGGAAGAGCTAATCACGTGTGGAATCCAGGAGGATTATTGTATTGGAATGCTTGTTCGGGAGAGTTTGAAGAATTCTTTTCAGAAGGAAATGCAAGCAAATCGCAGGATGGAAAGTGTACACCGGTGGCTATGTGGAGCTATTTTTCTGTGTGGCCTTGTTGGAGAAAGAAAATTCTGGTATGTTTCTTTATATGGCTGCTGCAACTACATTCTTGCGTTGGTTTGGATATGGGCGAGTTAGGTAATACACTTCAAGCCAACTTACCATGGGATCCTGGAGGAAATTTTTTACCTACAGTGGAAGCTAAAAGAAGCTTCATGGAGGAAGAGAGTTTCAGATTACAAACCTTGAGGTCAAGGTTTTTTAAAGGAGGGAGATTTGATATAGGAAAAGAGTATTGTGGTTTAATGATTTAGGAATTGGTTTTATGGTTTTGGTTGGGTTTTGGTAGTTACAGTTTGGGGTTATTATTAGGGTTTTGGGTGTTATAAAAGAGACTACAATCTCTTGTTATGTCGTTATCAATGAAAATCAAGTTATCTTATTCTCTTCTCTAAACTTCTACATGTTACTCTTTGCTCATCCTTGTTTAAGAATCTATTCTACTTTCTGGATTCTTTGCAATTTGAGGACATAATCTGTGTTTTATGAACATTGATTATTCTATCTATTTGATCGTACGTTTTCCCTTATCACCCACTCGTATGTTTTTCCATCAAAGTGGCGTACTTTATTCATTCCTGCCCAGATCCCTACCAAAATTTAACAATATAAAATGTTACTCAGCTCTACATAACATCTTAGAAGCACGACATATAGAATGGGAAGGTGTGAGCCAAGAGAAACTCGTTAAATACTGTGTCCTGGGAAATTGTTAACCAAAGCATAAGCCTTTATATGAATAGGACGGTTATGCTACCCAACATGAGGAGGGGATGATAAGACATTTTTTTATAAAATAGAGGGGGGAGTGGTTGAGAAGATACCATACATAAAGATTTTTAAACAAGTTTGTTGGGTGATCAGACACATAAATACGGCAATCAGCGGCATGAGGAAACTCAATAAGAAGGGTCACTCATAAGTCATAAGTGGTGAATAAACTATGTAAATATATTGTCCACTCCAAGGTCAGGGTGGAAAAAATTGATGAACTGCCTAGCATCATCACGTTTCTGGGAAAAATGATTTTTTTAACTATTAGAGATTTCGCACTAAAAGTAAGAACTCAAAAGAGCTATAATCACAGGCATAGGGTACTATTATAAGAGGCTATAAAAAGTGAACCTGGAAGAGCAAAAAGAAGGTGCACCTAAGTAAATAACGCCCATTCCGCCATATTTCAGGATGTGGTCTGACTAGAACCCTGCATAAAGCAAACAACTTTATTAAAGACACAGCAACACGAGAATTACCACTGAAAAGTCTACAATAAAAACAAGAGAATTATTTTGTAAGAATAAGCAAGATTACGTTGAAGGGGGGCCTCAAATAAAGAGTAAGCAAGAAAGACAACAATCATTATCAAGATCTCAAGATTGAAGATATGCAAACGAAGAAACAGAGAGAGAGAGTTTGAGAGGAAATTTTGTTAAAGAAAAATGTTTATTCTCATTCTCTGTAAAATGTTGAACACAATGCTTTATATATGAATGACTTAAGCTAAATGATACTTAAGTCTCTCATTAATAATAGTTATTACTAATACACCCCGCAGGCCATTCAATCTGAACCCGGTAAAGGATTAAATAGGCTTGTAAGTGACATTCGCCCGAGAAGCGCCGTGAAAGGACCAGGATGAAGGGGTTTTTTTAGGATATCAGCCAATTGGTTCTCACTAGTAACATGTATTGCATTAAGGTTTCCGCTCTTGATCTGATTCCTAATGGTGTGGAAGTCAATCTCCACATGTTTTGTTCTCTCGTGGAACACAGTATTGGAGGCAATGTAGATGGCTGACTTGTTGTCACAAAAACGTTTAACCGTCCTAATGACTTTAACCTTGAAATCATGTAACAACTTCTTTAGCCATAACACTACTTTAGTAACATCTGCAAAACTTCTATACTCTGTCTTTGTACTACTTCGGCTGATGACTTTCTGTTTTTGTGACTTCAATCAAATGAGTGAATTCCCAAAGTAGACACAAAAGCCAGAAGTTGATTTGCGTGAATCTTGACATGAAGCCCAATTTGCATCTGCAAATGCATTGGTGCATATATCATTATTAGCCGAGTAGAATAGACCAAGACCTGGATCACCTTTCAAATACTTCAAAACTCTATGAGCAGCCTGAAGTTGAAGATCTGTTGGAGCATGGAGAAACTGACTCAGCTTGTGGACAACAAAAGTGATGCCATGCCGTGTGATCATCAAGGAAATCAGACGACCAATAAGCTTTCTATAAGGGCTAGCATTTTCTAATGGTGTTTTTTCCTCCAGGCTGAGAGGGACAAAAGGATCCATTAGAATAGAGCTAGGCTTACAAGCAAGGATTCTTGTATCTTGTAACAAATCTAAAGTATATTTCCTTTGGAAAACATAAATTCCTTTTGCTGATCTTGCAATCTCCAATACCAAAATAATCGTATAGGACCTAAGTCCTTGATCTTAAAAGTTGTAGATAACGTCCTCTTTAGAGCATTCAGATCATCATTGTTATTACTAGCAATGGAAATGTCATCCACATACACTAAAACAGCCAAGAAGCTAGTATCCATAGCCTTTATAAATAAATAAGTATCAGACTCTGATTGTTGAAATCCATCTTTGAGAAGAACATATGTAAAAGTCTGATTACAATGTCTAGCTGCTTGCTTTAGGCCATACAAGCTCATATGTAATCTATAAACATCATTAAAAGGGAGAGAATTAGGAATAAAAGGAGTATAGCCTTGTGGTAACCTCATGTAAATCTCCTCCTCAAGGTCACTGTACATAAAGGCATTTGATACATCCATTTGTGTCAACGTCCATCCTTCTGAAGCAGCCAAACCTAGAAACAACTTTACACTGGTGAGTTTAGCAACAAGTGAGATGGTTTCATTAAAATCAACTCCTTCATGTTGTGTGAAGCCCTTCACCACTAATCTCGCTTTATAGCGTTCTATTGTACCATCAAACTTGTATTTTATCGTGAATATCCATTTAGAACCGACTAGATTCTTGCATGGTGGTAACGAAGTGTTACTAAACATGTTGTTATGTTCCATAGCTTGAAGTTCCTCATTCACAGCCACTGTCTACTTTTCAGATGCCATGACTTGTTTAAAGGTTTTAGGTTCGGTTTCATGGGAATATGAAAGAAGATATGAAAATTATGGTAAGGAAAATTTTGTGTAAGAAAGAACATAACAAATTGGATAAAGGGGGGGGGGGGGGTATGGGTTTTGGAAAGGGGAGGTAGTGTGTCTAGAAGAGCACACTGGTAATCAGAAAAATAGCGTGGAGAAAAATAACTCTGTATCAAGTCAGTAAACTTCGATTCAAGTGAATTGTCACTTCTAATTGATTTAACTGTGGTATTGTACTAAGTGCTAACAAGTTTTTAGAAATAATGGAAAAACTTTTGCAACATCACTTTTATTTCTCATTAAGTATATCCATATTACTCTCGTACAATCATCAACCAAGGTGAGAAAATATATATACCCTTCAACAGACTCAGTAGAAAAAGGACCCCAAACATCTAAGTGAACAAGATCAAAAGGTTCTTGTGAAATGTGATTATGAAAAGGGAATGACATACGTTTTTTTTTTGCTAAAGGACAAATAAAACGACTATCATGCGACTTAAGACTATGCTTTGGCATAGACAATGTATCAGAAAGAACCTGTAACTTGACAAATGAAGGATGTCCAAGGCGATTCTGCCAGAGATTCCCATCAATTGCCAAGGATCCACAGAATGCGGGTGATATAGAAGACTTCGAGAAGGTGCAATCATCAAGTATGTAGAGATTATGTTTTAGATCACCCTTCCCAATCAGCAAAACCTAAGAAACATCCTGAATAAAGCAAGTAGTAGGATAAAAATGAGCTGAGCCATCCATTTTCATGAAAAAGAGTACTAGCACTAATCAAGAATGTTTCCCTAAACAATGAGAGATCAGAAAAAACGTGACTTGTTGCCCCACTGTCTATTATTCAAGAACCATTTGGGATTGATGTGGAAAATCTAGATAGGAGTTGGTGATGGAAAGTAAAAATATTATTTGTATATCGAAGATTGAAAGAGATAGGAAAGGTGATACACAAACTGGATTGAGGATCCATGACACCTTATGTTGTTATGGTAGAGAAAGGGACCGCAGGCTTTGAAACTTGCACATGAGCATTCAATTGTTGTATCAAAGACTGAATCTGATCTGGTGTGAATTGGTTGATGGGATTCTGAGTTGGAGTAGATCCTTGAGCAGCATGAGAGATTTCATAAAAGACTTTTGCTACAACACGATAATTTGGTGTGCTTGGCACTTGAGACTGATTTCCTGGAGGTTGAGGCCTGAATGTTGGCCTTGGTGTAGGTGAGTTTTGACCTCGAGGAACGAAAGAGTTTTTCTGATTATAGTTGTTTTGAGGTCTAGTAGACTGATTACTGGAATAAGAAGTCTTGAATCCAGGAGGACATCCATGGACTTTGTAACACTTATGAACCGTATGACCAAGTTGACCACAATTTGTACACGTGGTCGATATGTATTATAAGCAGCAGTCATCTCAACTTGTTTTGAGCTGTAAACATATTCTGAACCATCATAGGTACTGCTTGTCTGAAACGCCACATTATTAGTCTTGATCACATGTTTCACTGCTCGTTGTCTTTCATCCTAAGCTACGATTTTAAAATCTTCCTCAATATTCGAAATAGGTTTGAGCATGAGAATATGTATTCTTGTCTGCTCATAACATCCATTGAGTCCCATAAGAAACTTTGTGACTCTGTTTCTCTTTTTCATTCATTCCCATAGTTGTGCAGCATTACACTCACAACATCCACATGTACAAACATGCAGCTCAATATAGTTCTTATAATCTTTCCATAGAGTTGTAATTTATGTATAATATGTAATCCATCGATCCTTGTTGAATTGTGCTCAACTGTTGTTCAATCTCATAAACACGGGGAGCGTCATCTTGTTTAAAATGGGACATTAAATTGTTCCAAATTCCTTCAGCAATATTCATAAAGAGAAGAGTATGGCCTATGTTCTTTGACACCATGTTCATTAACCACGTAGCTACCATATCATTGCAACGCCACCAGGAACCAAAATCTCTATCATTAGCTAAGGGTTTACGAATCGTACAATCAACAAATCCCAATTTGTTTTGAACATTGAAAGCCATCCGAATCAATCTGCACCAAGAAAGGAAGTCTGCTCTAGAGGTAAAGCGATATGTTACTAGATGTAATCCAGAATTATCCATGCTATGGAGAAAATACGGATTATCATAATGATCCATCATGTGATGCATTTGATCATTCGAAGTTTGCGGACCACTTGCAATCGGAGAATGTGAAAGAGATCCCATCAAAGCAAATGTAGATGAAAAAATCAAGTGATTTCTTCAAGAATCCACTGAATCGAAGATAATCGAGCTTGAGAAATCAAAAGAAAAGACGAAAAGAGATTGAAGGATCTTGGTGTAGATCAAACGAACAAAAACGATTACGAACTGGAAGAACCAAAAGAAAAGAAGCTCAATCGAAGATACACTCATGATTTCGATCTTTATTTCTCTGATACCATATAAAGACTGAAGAGATTGAATATATGCCGACGAAGGGAGAGAGAGAGAGAGAGAGAGAGAGAGAGAGAGAGAGAGAGAGAGAGAGAGAGAGAGAGAGAGAGAGAGAGAGAGAGAGAGAGAATTTTGTTAGGGAAAAAATGTTTATTCTCGTTAACTCTATAAAATGTTGAATATAATGCTTTAAATATGAATGACTTAAGCTAAAGGAGACTTTAGTCGCTCATTAATAATAGTTATACTAATAATCATAGCCCATAGTTCATGGAGACATATTTGTCTGATGTCGGAAGTGGTTTGCCCTGGCTGGTGGAATAAAAAAAATGGATGAGAGAGTTTTGTAGAGAGAAATGATTGGATATATCAGCGAGGCTACTGAACGGAGCTCTGTAATTCAAACGCGTGATAAGTTAAAACCAATACCTTTTCATCGAGGAAGAAGAGAGCAACGCTGATTCTAATCGAAATTAGCGGGACTAATGGGATTTTAGGATTTTTGGGCAATTTAGTAAAGTCATGTAACTGTGTGTGTGTTGAAACTTGAGCCATTCTGTCATCAGATAGAATCCTAACTAGTTCCAGAAAGCCTAGAATCTAGGGTTTAGTTAATTGAATCATCAGGAATGATCTCGTGTTTACCTGGAGATTTGCAGCGGAATAATGAATAGGTAATTGAGATCAGGAGCGCCTCAATTGGTGCGCCTCTACCGTAGTCCACACGCACACGAGCTGGAATCCGTCGGGATGCTAGTGCCGGGAATCGGATCTCCTGGGAATCCCTGTGTCTAGAGAGGTGGCTGCAGTTGTTCTGTCAAGAACTATATCTCTCAAAGTCGTACCTCATATTGAATATATAGGCCTTTGAGTCGACCTAATTACCCAGTAATTAAACCGGGTGAATTTAAGTCATTAAATCGAAATATCAATTTCGGTTTCGCCTTGTGTCGATCGACACACCAATGGTGTCGATCGACACACCTCTTAAAACTCGAATTCAATGTGTATCCAATACACATTGACCAGACCATATACCAATGATCAATCCCATACAAAGTGTATCCAGCTTGCTTAGGTGTGTGACCATGTAGGTTCACACGATACTAGAAATGAGTTACATCTCATTTGTCATAAGCGGCTTCTAGCAAAACATTATGACTACCTAGTATCACATGAATTGTCCGATCTCGACAATACAACTATCTTTAGAGTAAGTACAATGTGATTTCAGGACACAATCCCAACAATCTCCCACTTGTATTGGAATCATCTATTCTCATAATCCCTTCGTCTCTATATCTCGATATGGCATAAGGCAAGAAACTGTGTCATCCTTATTATAGCCAATATCATATTCATCGAACTCCTGATCTATACTGATAAAACAAACGACTGACAATCACCTCGTTTGAGCACGGCCATGCATTTTCTCAGTATCAAATCTTCGATGGGCCCTGAGATATAACCAGGTGGGAACCGGGAATCATCTTTGTCCGTCTAACTACTCATAACAGATTCGTCATTTTTCTCAGTTGAATAAGAATTATCCTTAGTGTTTCTCAAACACTTGAGGATATTCCTTACAACTGTCCAGTGACTTTTACCGGAACAAATTGGTATCTTTTCGTCATGCTTTGTGCGTCAGCTACATCAGATGAGTGCAAAATATGGCATTCATGATGGATTCTATTTCATAATCAAAAGGAATAACACTCATAGATACTAGCTCAGCCAGTGTCAAAGACACTCCATCTTGCCAAGATCGATACTAGCTCAGCCAGTGTCAAAGACACTCCATCTTGCTAAGATTATTGCCATAAAACCTTTGGTGTGAAGCCATTCTTGGAATTAAGCATATTTGAACTCTCCAATACCTTATCACCATAAGGATTTTGACACGATCTAATTATCCTTTCCAATCCATTTCAATGGATCCTTATTCCAAGAACTTTCGCGGCTTCTCCCATGTCCATCGTTAAATTTGACTTCCGACCCAAATCTTAACAAGACTTTAGCGTCGGGACGTCGTTTATGAGATTAAGTATGTTACAAACATACAGTGCGAGAATTGCAACTACGCTCCCATTAGTTTACTTGTAAACGCACGGTTTCTATAAGCTCCTGATCAAGTCAAAACCTTTGACCGTTTTAACAGAACATAGATTCCAACTCCAAGGTGTTTGCTTCAATCCATAAATGGATCGGTGAAGCTAACATACATTCCTAGTTAATTTTCGGAGTTGGGGCTCACCTTTGCTTCTTTGAATTTCGCAGGATCGTCACTTTTCAATGATCAACAGATCACAACAATCGGTCATGAGGAATCACCCTCGGTTTAGTGACGGATCCATTAGGATTAGCGAACTTCAGGCTCCACAGGTGTAGATCCTACAGCACTCTGTAGATCCAACCGCTGCTCTCCCTCAACAGGTTAAACAGCCTCCTGTGTTTCTCGAATTTCTTCGAGCTGTACTTTTACTCCCACTGTTCATCTTGGAAAAACAGAGTTCCGAACAACAAGGCTTTGTTCTCGGATTGGTTGCAAAAGTACTAAGCCTTGGTTTCCCTAGGACAACCGGCGAAGCAGCCCTTATCAGATTTGGGTTCAAGTTTGTTTGTTGACAACAAACCTTGCAATCCCAATTAATCAAAATAACATACTTGGAAATCACCCAGTCCACATACAATGTGGTGTCTTTCAACTGATTCTGCTAGAAAACTATTTGGCGTAAACATATTCATTTTAGAGCGTATTTTAAAAGGGTAATGGAAGATTCCTGTGACTCATCATTAATCGGAGCATATCTTATAAGGTCCGATTCGTTCTCTCAGAAACACCATTTAGGTGTTCCATGAGAAAAGAGCTGTGATATGACTTCACACTCACTTAGATGATCACCCAATTCTTGACTCAAGTATTTTCCTCCGCGATCTAATCGAGGATCTCAATACTTCTGTCAAATCGGTTCTATACTTCATTTTGGAACTCCTCAAAGAATTCCTACTCGTGTCTCATCAAAAGAACACAGCCATACTTATTGATGCCATCAATAAGGTAATGAAGTACTAAATATTTCCTTTGGCATTGATGCTCATCGGGCCACAAATGGCAGTACGTGTAAGGCCCAATAAGCCTCGGGCCCTTTTCTTTAGCTCTGCTAAAGAAGCCTTAGTCATTTGGCCCAGCAGGCAGAATTCATATCTCAAATGATTTATAATCAAATGAGCCTAAAGCCCATAACAATGGAACTTCTGAATCCGCTTCACTCTATGTGGTCAAAACGACTATGCTAAGGAAAAATCGAGTTCAAGTCATCAGACTTAGACCGTTTGGTGTTTATGTTATATATACAAGCGTACATTGGTTTAAGATATAAAACCCATTATCAAAAGGGGTGCTACCATATTATATTTTATTAAGATCAAAAGAGCAAAACTTGTCTTTTATCAGAATGAAAAACATCCAAATTTTTACAAGAAAATGAAAGACATCTCTGCTTAAAGCAGGTACATAGTAGCAATTACTTAATTCAAAAACCAAGCTTGAAAGGCTCCTACAAGTGGAGAATCTCTATGGCTCATGTAGCAACCATTGCTCCATACCAGACTCGCAGTTCCACTTGTCCTTTCCTCAACGTTCTACTGTTGCTTAGGCCCTGTATATTTCCAAAATATCAGTACCACAACTAGTATCCAATACATACGTAGAACTTGAAGTAATAACACAATACCTGAAGAAGAAGTACCATACATCTCCTTCATCTCTTGTGAATCTTCCAAGAATTTTATGCAATCTCTCTCCCAATGCCCTAACTCATCACAGTAGAAGCACTTTCTAACACCAGATGAGCCGGACTTGGGCTTATATGATGACACATGCTTATTCTGATTCCAAATCTGGACGGCCCTGCCTCTACCCTTGTCAACACAAGATTTCTCAAATCTTTTACCCTTTTTGATGTCTTGCTCTGCTGTTTTGAGCATGCCATGCAGCTCAGTCAACGTCTTCGTCAAGTCATTCTTGATATAGCTTTTGACAAACTTATCATAACTAGACGGCAGTGACTGCAGAATGATGTCAGTAGCCAACTCTAAGCTGACAGGACAATCCAGTTTCCCCAGGTTATCAATGTAACCCATCATTTTAATGACATGAGGACTCACTGGTGCATCCTCTGGTAGCTTGCACCCAGTGAGAGACTTCACCATCTGGAATCTCTCAACTCGTGCCATATCCTGAAACTTCAGTTTCAGGCTGGTGATCATCTCTATTGGCGACTCCATGTTCTCGTATTGACTCTTTAAGTCCGATTCCATGGTAGCCAACATCAGACCACACACATCTACCACATCAATATAATTCTTATTCCAAGCATCATACACTGCATGCGAGGCATTGGTCCCAAGCCTTTCGGGGAGAGCTTTCTCAAGGACATAGTCCTTACTCTCTTGCTTGAGAATAAATCGCAAATTACGATACCAATCCAGGAAATTTGATCCATTTAACTTGTCTTTCTCAAGGACGGATCGTAACGAGAAAGTAGTTTTAGACATAGGCTGAAATTTAATAAAATAAAATTTTTAGTTATGAGGCTCAGGAAATGAGAAATCTTATCTAATAAGAAAACTCGCATTATATTCAAACAATGTTTCCTCTATGAATATAATGATCCAAGACCCATACATCACTAAAATCTGAGTGGACGACTCGTCATCACCCAGGGTTTAGTCATCTAGGTAAGCAAATCATTGCTAATTGTACCCATTACAACTCTTGGTCGCAGATAAGACAATCCATGTCTCATCCACTCTAATGTCTCTGGGCCCAGAACTTCTGATAGCCCAGTCAAGTTTAAACCAATGTCTTCAGTCTTGTGATCATTGACAGTCGCACTGCAAGTCTATCAATGATCACCTGCCTTACTCATGTAATTGTGGATACCAAGGACTCCAAGACTATCCAACAACGAAATGAGTCTTGACAGTAGACAAGATTGGGCAAGACATCAAGGTCACTTGATATTTGGTTGAGGAAACGGACCTTTAAAGGGTTAGTAAATCAATCTCTTAGGTCATGTAATTGTTAATGTCAAGCACTGCAAGACCATCAACACAACTAACTGCCTTACTCATGTAATTGTGGACACCAAGCTCTTGGCAAGAGTATCACAACAACGAAATGAGTCTTGACAGTTGACCATATTGAATACTAATCTTTGATCTAATACACATTCAATGTGTATTAGATAGGTTTAGAACATATTTACTTCTAATTTTAATTAAGTTTTAATTGTTCTTATTTAAGTGGGTTAGGTCATTTGGTTCGGTTTTTCAATCATCTGGTTTAAAACCTAACGATTACGGTCCGCATCGTCACCATATGCATCGACTGACACACTTGGTAGACACTTGATATGCAACCTTAACCAACCCTATAACCGGTCAATCCAATTGAATTGATTCTACCAGTTTTAACCAGTCGCGATAACCGGTCCAATCTAATTGAAACGACTTATCCGATCATACTGATCTTAGCCAATCAAATCGGTTTATAACAATTGAGATAACCAATTCAATCCAATTGAATCAATTCATCCAATTTAAACCGATCTGATCTGCTTTTAACCAAGCATGATAACCAGTTCAATCCAATTGAACCGATTAACCAATCGCAAGGCCTGTGTCGACCGACACTAACCCTGTGTCGATCGATACAGTAGGGTATTAGGGAATTTTAATCGAATTAAACCGACATAACCATGCGAGATAACCGGTTCAATCCAATTGAACCGATTAACCATTCGCACAGCCTGTGTCGATCGATGCACCCATTGTGTCGATCGACACAATGTGATTTCTAAATCGAAACCCAAATTTTCAATAGGCGTTTTCGCGGTGTGTCGACCGACACAAACTTGTGTCGATCGACACTGTGTGAAAACCCTAAAACTTTATAGTCGTTTTCGCGGTGTGTCAACCGACACAAACTTGTGTCGATCGACACTGTGCGAAAACAAAGGTTCTTCGTTTTCGATAAGAAACAAAATCCGAGATTATTTTCATCAAAACGAAAACCAGCAAGCATTAACCTCTTCAAATAAATCATTATTCGAATTACATGCTTCAGATTCATTGATTAAAACCCTAAGGCTCTGATACCACTGTTGAAACTTGAGCCATTCTGTCATCAGATAGAATCCTAACTAGTTCCAGAAATCCTAGGATCTAGGGTTTAGTTAATTGAATCATCAGGAATGATCTCGTGTTTACCTGGAGATTTGCAGCGGAATAATGAATAGGTAATTGAGATCAGGAGCACCTCAATTGGTGCGCCTCTACCGTAGTCCACACGCACACGAGCTGGAATCCGCCGGGATGCTAGTGCCGGGAATCGGATCTCCTGGGAATCCCTGTGTCTAGAGAGGTGGCTGCAGTTGTTCTGTCAAGAACTATATCTCTCAAAGTCGTGCCTCATATTGAATATATAGGCCTTCGAGTCGACTTAATTACCCAGTAATTAAACCGGGTGAATTTAAGTCATTAAATTGAAATATCAATTTCGGTTTCGCCTTGTGTCGATCGACACACCAATGGTGTCGATCGACACACCTTTTAAAACTCGAATTCAATGTGTATCCAATACACATTGACCAGACCATATACCAATGATCAATCCCATACAAAGTGTATCCAGCTTGCTTAGGTGTGTGACCGTGTAGGTTCACACGATACTAGAAATGAGTTACATCTCATTTGTCATAAGCGGCTCCTAGCAAAACATTATGACTACCTAGTATCACATGAATTGTCCGATCTCGACAATACAACTATCTTTAGAGTAAGTACAATGTGATTTCAGGACACAATCCCAACAGTGTGGGCATAAGAATGTGGTGGAGGAAGCTGTAGATTTGCATGAGGAAGTGGAAAGAGAAGGGGCACCACGAAGGAAGGAGAAGAGTGAATTGTGGAATAGGGAGTTCCATTGCATAGACCCTTGTAGGCTTAATAAAGGTTCTTCTACTATTGGACAATAGAGGAAAGGTATGTGTTGTTGTGTCATTTAAAGCCCAAATGCATAATAATAAAAGGCATGTGGATAGCTTCATTGGAAAGAGAAATTTGTTGTTGGGGACAAAATCCCCCTCGACGAAATATATAGTCGAATATGGACTGAGCAATCGGACATGGCTATGTTTCATATAAACATTGCATCGTATGAGTGACATTACGTATGAACGACACTTGGTGTATATAGCATTTTTCTAAAACATATGAAACCGTGTAACCAACCTTCTGAGCAAACAAACTGCTCGGATGGACCACTCAGACATGCATATCACTCGACATAATCTATGGGCAAGCTCAGACACTCAGACAACCTGCTCGGACAATCCAAGTTAAACAATCTACTCTGAAAATCCTAGCAGGCCAAGCTGCTTAGAAAATCCAAGCACGCCAAGCTTCTCAGACAATCCGAGCATGCAAGGATACTTGGAAAATATGAGGGACCAAGCTGCTCAGATAACCCAAGTAGGCAAGGCTGCTCGGAAATCCGAAAAGGCCAAGCTGCTCGGAAATCTAAGCCAGCCAATCTGCTCGGAAAATCCAATCAGGACACCTCGGACGTTCTGAGTAGAACACAGTCATCGGAAGTTCCGACCAGAACAGTCCTCAAACTAACTTCTTGGACACTTGTCGATATCTTCTTCCGAATGCGTGACTAGCCGTAACCTATATTCATAACAACAACTTACGCATACTTGTAACTACTAGCCGTTGACAGAATCGCCGAATAAGCTATACGTAATTTGAATTTGGGCCAAACCCACAAGGTTCATACTTTATAGACTTTGGGCCGGACTAAGAAGACATATATTCAACGGACTCGGATCGTCCCTTTTCGGCTTGTTTGAAGATAAAAGAATGTCACGGAAAGATAAACACAAAAATGAGAAGATAAACTCGAACAAGAAAAGAGGAAGATAGATCAAGCAAGAAGAGGAAAATCCGAGCAGAAAAGTAAATCTGAACGAAAATGGACTATTCGATAATATGAAGATCTCTGAAAATCTAACAAGCGAATATCTTCTAAACTGACTCGACGCGACTATATAAAACGAGAGACATTCTTTGATCAAGACATGCTGAAAACCCTAGCATAAACACTTAGACTTTTCTTTGGCTCTTACTCTTTTGTACTCTGTTTTCTGTCAAACAAATCTTTAAAACTATTCTCCGGATCTAGTTGCAAGTTGTTTACTTAGAATCTTATGTTCCTTAAAAGTTAACTATACAAGAATCAACCGTGCGAGTTTTGATTCTCACAGTCTGGCGCCGTCTGTGGGGAATAAGAAGTTTTCTCATACGTAAAAACCACCGATCAGTAGATCTGAAGAGATGGTCACCGACGGAGATGGAGACGGAGACAAGATAGAACACCAACTAGCGATCGGCGATACAACAAACAACAGTATGGCAGACAACACTACGACGGGCAACGACACAAAAGGAAATACCGTGGCAACAACGTTGCTACAAAAGCAACCACGACAGACACAACCGCCGATGCAACACTGACTGAACTGAAGGAGATAATAGCCGCACTGATGCAAAAAAAAACTCACGATCAGGAGAAGGCTAAAAACACGCTCAAAACCGAAAACCGAGTAAGGAACACCCGAGTAGGTGAACTTTGCCAACTGAAAGTAGGTGACTTGATTTCTCAACGCCAGGCGGCTCAACGAGAAACCCTACCCAACATCGTCCACAGCTCTCAAACGAGCGGACCCCTCCAGCGGTCAGATCTAACACAACGGATCCGCCACCACTGATCCGACCGAGAAGGCACGCGAAGGCTATCGACGTCAACGAAGAAGATTGCAGAGAAAAAGATCCAAACTTACCCAAAAACCAAACTGAACAACAATCTGACGATGAAGAAGAAAGGATAATAATGGATCGACACGCTCTCGAAGGAAACGAAAACAAAATCATAAAGGAAGAAGGAAATGTCATACGGACTCAACAGAAAGAGTCAACTGAAGGGCCAAGAGTAACAAACCGATATGAACTCAACGAGCTTACGAAAGCCGAAATGAAAGCCGTACGATCACAAATTCACAAGGCAATGAGAACCGCACCTGAAATTGACAGTTTCTTGGGGGAAACACGAAAAACACAATTCACGGCTCGAATTAATGAAACAAGAATCTTTAATCTAGGCAAACTCAAAATCAATTTTTACGAAGGAACGTCCAATCCGAAATATCATATGATGTCCTTCCGCATATCGATGGGGAGAACCAATATAAAGGAAAGGGGGAAGGACGCTGTTTTCTACCTCATGTTCGTAGACCACTTAAAATGAGCCGCGCTCGAGTGGTTCTGCAGAATAGAACGAAACTCTATCAGCAGCTTCCAACAGCTATCCTCGGCGTTCATGAAGCAGTACCCGATATTCATGGATCAGGACACTTCTGACGTTGATATATGGTCGATGTCTCAAGGTCAAAATAAAAGCCTAAGGAACTTTATCGTAATATTCAAGAAGGTGTTGTAGAGTTTCGAAGGCTTAAGCGACAAAGGCATTGACGCGTTAAAGAAAGCATTGTGGTATGAGTCGGATTTCAGGAAGGACGTATCCCTGAACAGACCTCAAACGATATCGGATGCCTTACATCGAGCGTTAGATTTCATAGTCGACAAAGAAGAAATAAAAATCTGATTCCATAAGCACAAGTCGACAAGGCAGTCAATAAAAGATGCTTCTCTACCCACTAGTACAGTAAACGACAAAAGAAGTTGAACAACTCGAGCGGGTCGCACAACTCTAGTGGGTCTCACAACTATCAAGTCGGCTTGAGCGAACGAGGAAACAGATCAGCCGGACAAGGAAAAGTTCCATGGAACAAGTGGATAAGGATCTCTAAATCGTACGCCAAAAAATCATTCTACGAGTATCACCAAACGTATGGACATCACACCGCTGACTGCCGCATACTGAGCATTAAGCTCGCGGAAAAAATTGTGGCCGGAGAGCTCGGAAACCAGTAAGCGTTAAAGACTTCGATGAGAACAAAAACAAAGAACGACCATACGAGGGAAATCGAGGAATCGATCCAAATCAAGATGAGCCAGAGCAAATTCCTCGAGAAGGACAAATAGAAACCGGCAATAATAGGCGAAAGAAAAGAAACGACGAAGATCATAAGGCAAGCAAGCGATAAAAGATAAACATGATCATTGAAGGATCACAATACCGCCGAGGCACGGTATCCCCGATCAATGTTTACCCAAGACAAGAATGGAGGATCAATGATTATCAAAGACAAGCAAGGAGAAGCGTCCCCTGGTCAGCGCCCTATCAGGTCCCGAACAATGCAATAACGTTGTAGGATAGTGAAATCGCCGAAATCAATGGGTCACACAATGATCCCCTTATCATCGAACTAATCATGAGAGATCATAACATAACAAGGATTCTAGTCGATATACTAAAGAAGATGAACATAAGCTTGTCTGAAGTATCACATTTTCCGACACTATTAGCAGGGTTCGCTGGAGCCGCATCAATGACTCTTGGAACGATCAAGTTACCAATACAAGTAGGAGGGGTGACTTAGTGTCGTCGAGTTCTCGGTAATTGACCGTTTAACAATCTTCAGCGCAATCGTAGGGATTTTGTGGATAAAATCCATGAAAGCAGTCCCGTCAACATATCATCTCTATCTAAAGTTTCTGGCACTTTCGGGATTCAAGACGATTTGGGGGAGTCGAGGACAGTCTGCTCCAAACTACACCCAGAACAATGAATCCAGTCAACGGGCAAATGAACCAGAAGGTTTACCGATCTCATCGAACAAACACTCACAGTCAACGTTTCTTCGAAGGATATTTTGTCCAATGAAAAGTATGCCGCCCACCGATGGCAAACAAGTTAAGGTCATACTGGGACGAACCATATAATCACAAAAGAGATTCGCCTTGGAGTGTATATAATCGTCAACATGGACAACGTCAGAATGCTAAGAAGTTGGAACGAGATGCATCTTAAGAAGTAGTACTAGGCCACGACTTCTGAACGTCTAAAAAAAGGAGAAACGATTTGAACTACGGGTCGGCTTGATCCCAAAAAAGGTAAGTAGGTAGCCGATTTTTTGTTTGGTTCAGCTGTCCCACCTCTCACAAAGGGGGAGTGGGTCCGTATATACCTATACTTCCGCATCGAAATTTCTGAAACATTAAAAACAAAATCTTGACTTAAAAACAACCTTCTTGAAGATTCCCACTCAATATTTGACAATGATAATTGATCCCATACTACTAGGCAATTCCATACTCGGACACATACGCACCAGTGCTCGGATGAATGCTCTGTCACGCTCGGCCATATCTATGCTCGTACAAAGCTGCATGATTGCACTATCATGTATCGGACGATCGCTTCCTGATCGATGACAAATCTATTCGGCCTTCCACGGAAAAATCTGCTCGGCCGACTGCAACAAAGGCTGCTCGCCAGACTTGTCTCTGCGCGACAAAATCCGTAAGGACTAATTCGTGGTCCGCTCGGCATCGAACCAAGCTGCTCGGATAAATATGAAACTTGCTCACATGCTCGGGTGATCCACTCGTGTGCTCTCCAAGAGACCATTTACACGCTTGAAAGACTGCTCGGCAGTGTCCGTGCTTTTTTCATTTGGTATTCCCTCAATAATTTCAGCTCACAGATCGCGATCACCTAGCTCGACGTCTCCACAAACGTTCAGCTCATCAATCATGCGCTAGGAATAGTCTGATAAACAAGAAACAATTTTCTTTCTATTTTATTTTCATTCAATTCACTTCTCGTTAAAGCAAACTCGATTCATCCACCATTCTGCAATCATATCGTTCCAAGTCAAGTTTAGCGCATTTACATTTGTCTCAGCATTTTATTTCTCGTCTGTTGCTGGCCACAAAAGACGAAAAGTCCCGTCCTTTACGACAATAACCAATACATCCTATATGGATGACAGTTCTTATACATCGGAACAAACGTAAAAGCGCGGTATATAAATTTCGACCGAGTATACCTTGGTCTAATATCCTCTAGGTATATCCTCGTTGATATTCATATCAGTTTACTATCGACAACAATAATGTAAGTCGAGATGTCTCGCAAGTCCTAAACTCAGAGTAAATCCCTAAACCCAGTAACCGCTTCCTAGCACAATGGTATACGGCCTCTCGAATAATTATACCTTGGTCTAATATCCGCTAGGTATATCCAAGTCGATTTCATTTATAGTTTACTACAAAACGGATCCGTAAGTCAAGTATATCTCGCTAGCCTTCAAACTCGTAGTATAACTCAAACCCCAGTAAAACGCTTCTAAGCACACTGGTCTTGATCTTCTTGGGTCCGTAAGTCGAGTATATCTCGCCAACCTTCCAACTGAAAACTTAACTAGAAACTTAGTTAAACGTTCTTGAGCACATTGGTCTTGATCATCATGGGTCCGTAAATAGAGTATATCTCGCCAACCTTCGAACTAAAAACTTAACTCGGAAGCCAGTTAAATGCTCCCGAGCACACTGGTTTTGATCATTATAGTTCTGTGAGAGTTGAGTATATTTCGCTAACCTGCAAACTCAGAACTTGTTTCAAAACCCTGAAAAACGCTTCCAGGCACGCCAATTTTAAGCATCATCTCATTACCAAAATAGGTCTGTAAGCCAATAATATCTCACTAACCTTCAAGCTTGGAACATAACTCAAAACGCTTTCGAGTACAAGAATCTTGAACACTATAGTCTAAGCACCAAAAATCAAACGTAGAAACAAAAAACTACATGAAACATTTCCGCATTAATCAGCATGATCTAGCCATAAAACCAGTGTACGACTGTCTGTATACGGTCGGTAGTCTGCTGGACAATCTGAAGCATACTTTCTCAGACGTTTCGAGAAGACATGCTCGGACAATCCAAGTCCAGTTGCTCGAATCCTTGTAAGCATCTGCTCGGCTGCTCAAAAATTCGGACTGCTCGAACAATCTGAGCAAACATGCTTGGACGACCCAAATTCAGCCGCTCGGCCTTCCGCGATAAATTTACTTGACATACGAGCTTACGGTCAGACCTGCTCGAGTAATCAGATCGGCGCAATACCTTGCTCGGGTCCATCATATTTTCATGATCGGTTCACGAGTCTACTCATTTCCTGACCGCTCGCTCGACCCAAATTCGAAAGCAGCCACAAAAGACCAACAATGGATTTCAGAACTTCCAAGAATGGTTCTGAGGAAAAATTTCAACAACGTACAAAATGATAAGACAAATACGGGTAGAATCAATAAAACCGACACTCAGGTATTGAAGCCATAGGTATCGGTTATGCAAATGTACCCCATTGCGATGAACAAGAAAAATCTCCCAAAAGGAGAGAAAGATGGAGATAACCTTCAGCTTCGGTCATCAGCATGTCATACTCGAAGACATCACTTGCCTCTAGACGATCCCTCGTTGATTTCACTTTCGCTTCCTCAGACTCAAACGCATGAGGATATTTTGCCTTCAGATTGGCAATCATTTCGAAGTTACTCCTTGCCTTGAAATAATGGCTTTGCTTCCTCTTATACATCGGCAGTTTCAAGAGAATTCCAGGAAGCTTAGAAAGGCGGGAGTTAATCTTATCGAACATCCCTCTTCTTCCTTTCTTGGTCACCTCCCTCACGGCAGCATCACGAGAGGAATTTTTTTTTGGAAGCTTAATTTTCAAGGCTTAAGCTTCAGAAAAGGCTTGCGCTTTCTCATTCTCGAGCGACAGTCTCGCCGCACCGAACTCGGCCATTCTTCCCCTAAGTGATTTCTCCAATGCTGCAACGGAACCTTCGAACCTTGCGTTATCAATAGAGTGTCTAGCAAGCATATTACTAGCCTTTCGAATCTCTTTCTTGAATTCTTCTCGGATTCAGCAGCCTGACTGTTAACCGACGCACATTCCTGCAACAAGAAAGAAAATTAACAAGTTAGACCATAAAAGAAGAGAATCACACCGGTCAAAAGAAGAACATGCTAACCTTCAAAAAAAATTTGTCCCGCACCAGTAAGCGAATTGCCATAGACCATGTCCTCATATCTGATATGTTTGTCGCCAAGATGATTCATGCTCACCAAATATTTTCCACTTCAGAGGTGTTAGAGTACAAATAACCGCCCTCGCTCGGGTCAAACTGAATCGGCTCCGAATCGGGATGAGGAACTTTGGCATCTTTTCCATGTCTCTTTTTTCGTTTCTGTCTCGGCATAGGTGCAATGGTTTGATCCATCAACCCCGCGAATGGTCCTTTTGGAACATGAGGGACAGCCATATTTTGGCTAACTTTAACACCATCTACAACAACAAAAATGTTTTCAGCAAGCGTCAGATCATGCCCATTCCATTGGTCAGCCCCGTTTAAATCAAACTTGGGAAGTTCCACCACAAGAAACACAATTCAGATGGTGAAGTAACCAGCTGTCGCAGAATCAGCTCGGTCATTGGATGACAGAATCACAAACGTCACGGCTTCAAAAGTTCTGAACTTCCACCTAAGTTTTTTTACCGACTCCCTTGTGGATAGGATCGAACCAAGAGGATTGGGTATTTGCTTAGGATTTTTATTTCTTCTGCGCCGAACCGCACTCTGCTTCGGACAAGGATAACCCCAATAACGGCTGGCTTCCTCCTGGCTGATCGGAATGTCCTCAAACTCTTCCTTAATCGAAGGTTATTCCGCAACGGGAGGAAAATACTCTCCATCTAAGAAAGCGTCATTGTCTTCGACGAACTGATCACTGCTCGGAACTGGTACATTCTTCTCATAAATTGGTTCACTCGCAAACCCCCTCGAAGAACACGCTCGATTATCAAGAGGCTTGCTCTGCCGCCAAATTTTGGAAAACCCTTCCTCGGAAGTGAAATCATCATATCTGAGCCGTGAAACGAGACTGTTCGTACCACTAGACCCCTCCATTGAAAAACGCAACGAAATAGAAATGCAAACTTGGAGAATATCGAAATCTCCAAATATCTCTAATAAGCTCAAGAACACTCAAGAACGAAGAAGAGACTTGGGCAAAGCAAAAAAAGATAACTAGAGAGAAACTAGAGAGAGAAGTTACCTTTGAGTTTTTGTGGTGAAAGTGTGAAGAGTGAATTGAAGAATGAGGGAGTACTTATAGATTTTTCCAAAGGCATGGAACCTTAATCATGATTACACATGATTATCGTAGCATAAGCATGCTTAGGCTGATCATGCTTAAACTGATCATTATTAGGCATGGCTTTAAAGTTGATAATATCTTCTTCGGACGGATGCGAAACCTATTAGTTACGGCCGTACAGCCCAAAAATACTCCCACACACGTACTGATCAGTTCAAATCGTACTGCTCAGAGACCATTAGGAATCCCGCTTGGAGCATTTCATTTCATGTCATTCTGTCATGCTCGTCATTTCCACAAACCGGTCTTGCTTGACATACCGATTCTCAATGAGCAATGATGAAAATATTTAGACAATCTTCCATTACGACTAGACGATCACCAAAAAGAAGAACGGCCAAATTGAAAATTTCGAACAATTGCTTTTGTCTTGGCTAAGCTTGCTATCATCACACTCGAGTATGAAGAGCTGGGGGGCTAACTGTTGGGATCAAAATCCCCCTCGTTGAAATCTATAGTCGAAGACAGACTAAATAATCAGACATAGCTATGCTCCGTACAAACGATGCATTGTGTGAATGACATTCCGTATGAACAACACTTCGTGTAAATAGCATTTTGTCTAAAAAATATGAAACCGCGTGGCCAACCTTTCGAGCAATCAAACTGCTCGTATGGATCACTCATACAAGCGTATCACTCGACATAATCAACGGAAAGCTCAGACGCTCGGACAACTTGCTCGGACAATCTAAGCGAAAAAATCTGCTCGTAAAATCCGAGCAGGCCAAGCTGCTCGTAAAATCCGAGCAGGACACTGTTCTCGGACGTTTCGAGCATAACACAGTCCTCGGATATTCTAAGGAAAACCCAGTCCTTGGATGTTCCAAGCAGAACACGGTCCTCAGATGTTTTGGGCAAAACTCAGTCCTCGGAAGTTCCAAGCAGAACATAGTCCTCGGACTAACTGCTTGGGGACACTTGTCGATATTTTCCTCCGAATGCGCGACTAGCTGTAAGCCATATTCATAAGAGCAACTTACGCATACTCGAAACTACTTGACGTTGATAGAATCACCATATAAGCTATACGAAATATGAATATGTTTATAATGACAATATTTTACATGAACAACAATTCAGCAAGATAAACCACAAATTCGATATTAGGTATTTGACTTAAAATATCTATTAATTGTTTTTTAAAGAGAAACTATTTTTATATGTATATAATATATTTACAATTAACTTAGGCCACTGTATATTTATGTGATTTAGACAATCTCCAATCTAAAAGTCTATAATTCATTCTAAAATAGAGTGACACTAAAATAGAGTTGGATTTCGCTCTAGTGTAAGATCACCGGGGAAACGGCATATTCATACCCGAACTATGACCAAGTGTGAAAATTCATACACGTACTTATAGAACGTGCTAAAACATACCTGAACATATATATAATTTGAATTACATACCTAAACTATAAAGTCGTTGGTAAAACCTGCATTGACTAAGACGGTGTTAAACTCACCGTTAAAAATGCTGACTCAAATGGTGACTCACATGCTGACTCAGATTTTAACTTATTGGCTTGAATAAAACAATGTCGGATTTTAACTTATTGGCTTGAATAAAACAATATCGTTTTTACATTATTTCTTATGAAACCTACCAAAATGATGTTGTAGTATTTGTGTTTTTTAACAAAAAACAAAATTTGGGTTTCCATTCAATCCATTAAAAATCCACGACAAAGCTAATCTCAAGAGAGCTTCTACTAATCTCCAACACTTTTCCTTCGACTATCAAACTCTTGATTAAACCGAAGATTCAAATTTTCATCGACAAATCAAAAGAGCCAAACCACATCAGCAATTTTGTATGTGATTGCGATTGGTCTATAAGTATTGATCCATCCGGTGAAAACAACAAGGAAAGGCCAATCCACACCGGCAATTTTCCGTCAATACTAACCTAAACTTCTTCCTCCTGAATTGGTCTTCTCTCCATCAATTTTGCATCTCGCCGGAGTATTCTTTCTCGGACGACTCGACAGGTTCAATCGTGCCGCCGACCACACATTCGTGAAAAATTCAACTCTGGGTTCACACCAAACATCATGAATCGCTGCACAAGCACTTCCTCTGATGTTGTATGAGCAACATAACGCTTGATGATGATGGTAATAGGAAAAAGGAATACATGTCAGATTTATAGATCTCGCTAGGTTTGGAAATTAGAGTCGCATCAGCGGCAAATAGAGGGGAATTTCATGAGTTAATGTTTAATCTGATAAACGATTTCTGCAAAACCACTCTTTTCTCTGAGAGAAGAAATAGAGAAGGAGAGAAGCTCGACGAAGAAGGGAGACTCAAAGAAGGAAGTTTTTTTTCTATTTTTTTAATGTAATAACCTAAACGACGTCGTTTTTTTTTTTATTTTTTATTTTTTTTAAAATGAAAATATCATCGTTTTACTCTACCTGATGAGTCAGCATTTTTAACGGTGAGTTTAACACCGTCTTAGTCAATGCAGGTTTTACCAACGACTTTATAGTTTAGGTATGTAATTCAAATTATATATATGTTCAGGTATGTTTTAGCACAGTCTATAAGTACGTGTATGAATTTTCACACTTGGTCATAGTTCGGGTACGAATATGCCGTTTCCCCGTAAGATCACCTCCAATGTAAAATTCTACATTTCATTCTAAAATAGAGTGACACTGAAATAGAGTTGGATTTCTCTTCAATGTATTACTCTATTTTTCATTCTAAAATGGAATATTCTAACAATATTCTATTTTTTATTACTAATGCTTTTTATTTATAAAGTTTATAATCTAACCCCATTTATTTTATCCTTTGAAAATTTTCCATAAATTACAATATTACAACTTCTACATTATAAAATTATTTAAACTAAATATTTATAAAACAAAAAAACAACATTACATCATATAAAATATAATATATTTTGGTTTAAATATCAGTATTACTATATATGTTTTTCCACAACTGATTGATTAATGTATTTCAAAGTGAAAAATGAGTTTCTCTATCTTTGCTTCTCTATCTTCGTTTCTCTAAATCGACCAATAAACGCTTGGAACAAGATATTGTCATCTTCTGTTACTTAAACTTGTGGAGGTAGAGCTCCTCTTCCAGCTTCAGTTGGTGCATCGAGATCACGTTCATCCTCGATTGTCATATTAAGTAATATTATACATGTAGTCATTATGTCATGTAACACATTATTTTCCAAAATCGTAACGGTCCTTTCAAAATAGCAAAACGTGATTGGAGAAATCCAAATGCACGTGCTACATCTTTCATACATGCTTCTTGTTGTGTAGTATTTGGTGTGTTATATTTTATTTTGTGTTGTTATCTTAAATTTCAATTTTTAATGTTATTTATCTGAAATTTGGTATTTTTGAAGTTCAGCTTTTTAATAATGATTTTATAATAATTAGTTATTAATATTATTCTTTATTATAAATATAAATAAAATATTTAAAAGTTAAAGGACCATTTTAGAAATAAAAAAATTTAACACTAAAAACGAGTAAGAAATTGGTTAACTCCAAAAATAGAGTAATAAATTTGTTTACACTATTTTAGAGTGGAAAATAAAGTGGAATTGGAGAAAAATTTAGTCTAAAATAGAGTAAAATAGAGTGGGTTGGAGATGCAAGAGATAAGACTTGAACACATATATATGTCATGGTGGAACACAAATGAGATCATATTCAAATATTTGTTATGGTATCATACTATTAAAACAGAAACACATATAAGAGAATGCCATTGATTATTTTTATAATTACAAAATATGCCACTTAGTTTCTTTGTTAAATTTTAAGGTTCACTAAGGGTAAAAATGCATTTTTAATATTTCTATAATAAATCAACGTATCCTTTTTCAAATCTTTCAAATTAAAAATTTAAATATTCTAATATCTTTCTAACAAGTGTGAATTTGGTCAATATTATGTTTGAATCATTTTCATGTTATGGATTGTAGTTCTTTGACCCAAACATAATATTAATCAAATTCTCTCTCTCTCTCCTTTTGAAAACTAATATATGACTAATCATTGTATATGATGTGCTGTTATTACAAATAGTCGACTACTTATATACAAACTATAAGTGTGGATACCGATTACTTGTAGTCAACTATTTATAACAACAGTGGATTGATTATTATCTTAGGTAGATGACTAATCATTGTATATGATGTATTACTATTACAAATTGTCGACTATTGGTGTACAAAATACAAGTGTTTGAATACCGATTACTTATAGTCAACTATTTCTAAGAGTAGTGGATTGATCATTATCTTAGATAGATGACTAATCATTGTATGATGTGCTATTATTACAAATAGCCAACTACTTGTGTACAAAATACATTTTATTAAACATGTTTGGATAGTGATTACATGTAGTCAACTATTTCTAATAGTAGTAGATGGGAATAGACAACTACCATTTAGTACACTAATCTTCATATATAGTCGATTACAACCATAATATATTTGTAATATTATATTTAATACTCCCTCTATTTCTCAATATAGGAGGTTTTAGGGTAATGCACACATATTAAGAAAACTTACTTTTTTTACCTTTAAACAAAAAATATTATTTAATAATTTAATTTTTCAAGATTTCCAAGAAACTTTTTAGTTGTATGATAGCTTTTCAATTTTTTAATATTAAAATAATATAAACATTTGCATAGAAATGTGAGAACCTCTTATATTTGAAAAAAATCTAAAACTCTAAAACCTCCTATATTGAAAAACGGAGGGAGTAAATAATAGGTTGTAGTTGACTACGTAGAAAGAATATTTCTCTAAATAGTAGTTGTCTATTTAACTGTTTGTCTTTTTGGTGGTGTTTAGAACGACAAAGGAGAGATAGAGTGTGGGAGGAATAAACTGTGTTTATGAATTGTACAATAAATTGATAGAGTAAAGAAGAGAAAGTGTGAAATGTCATTGTCCACAAAAGTTTTAGAGTGGTAAACTCAAAAGCAAGTGGTGGAGTTAATGGGAAGAGATTGTTTCTTTTTGCTATTTTTGCAATTATAATTCTTTGACTTAATATTGGTCACCAAAAGTGTTATACCATATAAATTCCCTTCTAACAATCATATTCTCAACCACAAATTAAATATCTTACCTAAAATAATAAAATCCAGAGTATCTTATGTAGAAAGACATGTTCATTCCCCCTTAAAAAAGAAAACATATCCACCTTAAAATCATAAAATCTAGAATATTGTAAAATCCAGGATATCTTATTTGTAAATGGTCTAAAGACGCGTTCATTCTCTGCTAACTTCGTCTTTTCTTTTTGATTTCTCACTTTTGTTGTTGTAGGACATTTGGTGAAGTTTATTTAGAGCAATTATTTTTTTCTTCATATCTTCTTGAATTTGATCGATCGAGTGGCTAACCATAATTTATATGGATCTTTTGGTTTTCATTCTACAGGTCATTCGTAAAGGGTTTTACGAGACCAAACATGTTGAACAAAGAGTCCATGTTTTTACTTTGTTTCCTTCTGCCTGCACTCTATTTTCATTGCAGTATAGTTTCTTACTCATTCATTTGTTTCCCTAAAAAAGATAGCATGTCTCCTGAATTTTTCTTCTGTTTAGGCAGATTTGGTGACGGAGACTGATAAAGAATGTGAATAACTCGTGTTTAATCATCTCAAGAACCTTTTTTCCCAATCACAAGGTGATTAATTCTTGTTTTGAAATCCACTCTCTTAGATCTTTGGTAGTTTGTTCAAATAGTTTAAACTAGATTATACTATCTAAACAGGATCGTATTCGATAGGGAGAACACGTTGTAGCAATGTCATTGACCGTTTCTTCAATTTTGTGTTTACTTGAGGCAAAGGAGGAGCAAAGCTGTATTTACTAACAAACCTGTGCATAAGTTGCGTTCCATGGATGTCGTTGGAAACCATCCCAGAGAAGGAAGAAGAAAAAGTAAACAAAATTAAGGATCGAGAAGTATATGATTACGTGGTTAGCTGGAACACAATGAATTGTTGTGTGCTTACGTTTAATCTTCTATTCCTATATGTGATATTAAAAGATATTATTTGGTTCTAAGCTTGGTCTCATTCATCTATTCTTAGTTGTTTCGAGATCATTATGAATAACGAGCTCGAGGAGCTAAAGGAACTTGGTTATGGCGTGTTTGGTACGGTGTATCATGGGAAACATATATGATGAGATATTGCCATCAAGAGTACTACATATACAAGGTACGAATTCTTCCTTATCAGCATTTTATTTGATATTCTTCAGAACATTGACAACAATTTTGCTGGTGACTGGTGATGTAACGCCCCTTTCCCATTATCCGATGACCGGTCAACAATCAAACAAGAACATGACCAAGTCGAACCCAGGCAAGTCAAACAGGAAAAGTTCGACACAAGACGAAGCCAGAGACATATCGGTTTGAGACAAAGGCTCGCACTAACCCGTCTTTGACCTCGCTATCCTCACTTCTGTAGTACAAAGCTTCCCAACTTGTACCACTTTCGTGAGTTGTGTCGATTCGGACTAAACACAATATCAGGGAAGCATGTTCATTTCTGAGTAAATCAAACGTTACATAATGGTTAACAATCTTTACAAACAGTTTTGCCAATAATCAAGAACAACAAACAAATCTCAATACAAAATTGGCGCCAAAGCCGAACCGAAGGAAAACCTAAAATCATCGAATCAAGACCTTGCCACAAGCGATCCCAAAACTACAACAAGGACCTCCCGCGTCCGTCGCTGCTAAACCTGAAAAACACAAAAAAGTCTAATGAGCGATCTAAGATCACCCAGCGAGACAGCTCCCCACTACGGCTTCTATTTTATCTACATCTACAGATTCCCGCCCAAAAACCCCAAAATAACAAACAACAGATAAAATGGTCGATCACGCACTACCACATAGTGTCAAACCCACAACACACAAGCACTTGCCAAAAGAAAGAGAAATAGATTAGAGGAAACCGGAAGCACTGCGGCACATGCTCTCGATTGAAACTCGATCTATCTATCGTGTACTATGAAAACAACACACACACACACCCGGGCCCTTACGATCTCGGTAAATTCCATGGGTTTTCATAGCCACCGACAAGGTAATTAACCCACGTCTCCCAGATGTAAACACGAAGTCTCACGACCTAGGACACTGTTCTCAGTCCATCGATACGCAATGACTCAGGCTACACCATGGTAACCTAAGTTTCCATGCGATTCGGCCCTAGGACCTGACCCCTTATTCTCCGAACCACACACCTACCGGCGTCACTCAGTAGGTTAACGCCATAACCGGAATCACCACCCGAAGGCACACGATCCAATTAGGCAGCTACCCGAGGATCCAGTCGGGTCGGAAGTACCAGAACGTATTCGAAAACCTAGTCTTGCAGAATCTAACGCACCCTAGAGTCCTAGTGCAGAAATGTAAACACACAGACTCGCTTGGACTCTCGCAAGGATCACACAATCAATTAATGATTAACAACAACAAGTCCAACACAGCATTCCGCAAGACTACACACACACACACACACGCCAACACCACTACCCTAACTCGGCGTCGTACCGAGTCAGCAACTATGAACTTAATCGGCCCCGTGAACTAGTTAAGTGTCCACAAGGACCGCTCGGCCCAACACCGAGACGATCTAACAGGCCTGCACAGAAAGCTCAACAACAACAACCACAGAACAACACAATCACCACACAAGCAAGCCTATTAGGGTTTCTAAAGTCTTTTAACTCATTCATGTCCGCTACGCTGGATTAGCGGATTGCTAACCCGTAGACGGCTCATAATTCATTAACATCTGCTACCTTGGATTAGCGGATTGCTAACCCGTAGACGACTCATCACACGTTCACAAATTCTCAATCATTCAATTCCTATGCGTCTTTTAATAACTCCTCGATCAGTCGGTTTAGAGCTAGTAGCTTACTAAACTCCCCGACGTCTCATCATTCATTTACTTAATTTATTTCTTTCTCTTTAACTTCTATTAAACCTAATCCCGATATCCGATTCATGTTAGTTTTCCCTATTTTAACACCGTCTTAATTCTCGTACATAGATTCATTCGGTATTTTTCTTTTAGTACATATATATGCATATACGGCCCTATCATGCAACGACTATATGTGTGCATAAATCAACGTCTCTAATAACCTAGCGGCACGCAATCGTTTTAATCCTTTTTAAACTACGGTCCTAGCATGCATCTTAAAACCCTAATCCGGTTTACAATTAATCAATCTGATCAATGAACAGTCAATCAACCATTTAAACACGGGTATGCAATTCTAGGTCTACGGTTTCTCAATTCTTGGTCTATATGCTTCTAACTACTTTACGGTGTATGAGCCGACTCACAGTGATTAGGCATGGAATGACGGTACGGATGCAGATATGAATCCCGAGACCCCGAACTAAGACCCAAATCTCCCGAACACACAAACACGAACCCCGAAGCTTCCCGAATTACCGAACGGCCGTTGACTGAGCATTGACCGGATTGGTTTCCGATGTTGACCGGCGACGTTGACCGGCGTTGACCGATTGACCGTTGACTTCAACCCTTGAACCGACTTTGACCAACCAACTGAACTGAACCAACTAAAATCACCAAACCACTTCCAATTCAATCCGGTTTGGTTAAAACGGTTTTGATAAACCGTTGACCGCGGTTTAACCAGACCTAAACCACTCAAATGATGAATCCAGTGACTGAGACCCCATCTCTGAAGAACCGGGTACAAACTGACGGCGGTGGAGCTTTTCCGGCGACTTCTCCGGCGTTGACCACTGGTGGCGAAGCGTTGGCCGGCGGTGGAGGAGGCTTTTCCAGCGGCAGTTGGCAAGCTCAGGTGATCACAACCACTCCTAGATCCATCCTGAAGCTACTGAAGAGGAAGAGAAGTCTTGAATCACCAAAAGGAGTGAGAGAGGGAGAGAGAACCTAGCAGCGACAGTTCTCCGGCCATATTCCGGCGAGCTCTGGCGACGGCGACGGCGATGGTGAGATATGGCTAGAGATTGTAGAGGAGATCAAGAGGAAGCTACTGGACTTGGTAGTGAGTGATTTGGGTTTGTGGTTTGAAAGTTATGGACTTTCTTGTGTATCAAGTAATGAAGAACACTCAAGAACACTTTGAATGTTCTTGAGTTTTTATGAAGATTCAAAGGGTTTTCTGGGTTTCTTTGGATGAATCTAGAGAGAAGGGAGAGGTGTGGTCGTGAGTGAGGTTTAGAGACAGATTCAATTCACCAAAAATGAGTTTTGGGGTAAGAAAAGTGATGGGATGGTTTATTCTCCATGTTCATGAACATGAACCATGCAAATGCATGCAAGATAGACATGTGGCGCCATCTAGAGAAGATCAGCTGTCCTCTGAGGTGTCTTAATTACACTAATCCAGCAATTAGTCACCTAAACCAGCCCTTAATCCACTTAATCATCCTTTGCTCGGGTTGCTCGGTTTTGCGTTTAACTTTTTAGAAAACCCTTCCTTCTTCCCATAAATCCCCAAACTTCCAAAAACTGATTCTTCTTGATTTTTATGAATTTAGAAAGTTGAATCACCTCATTTGGAGTTCCGTAGCTCTGGTTATGAATTTCCGAAGTTTTCTCGGTTTAGTCGGTTTCATTCCCGACAAGCCGAAAAACCCATTTCTGCTTCGTTTCTTCCAACTCTAGTCTTGTAAATGTTCTTTATGTTGTTAAAAAAGAACATTTGGCCCGTCTCGGCTTCCGTCTCAAACTTTGGAAAATTTACCATTTTGCCCCTGAACTTTGGCAAAATTACAATTTTGCCCCTATTAACTTTTCTTCTGCCCGTTGACCATATTTTTGAAAACAGGGTGTTACAGGTGAGGTGTCCTATCCTCGTGATTCATGTAAGTTTCCTGATCGGAAAAAATAGGTTCCAATTTCTTAGGCTAAACGGTTTACCTCGCAAGATCTATTCTTTCTTGTATGGAAACTTGTTTTTTTATAATCCTCGCTATGGTGCAAGCATTTTTTATTTACAGGGAACATCGGATGATGTAGTTGATTTCTCGCATGGGAAGCAGCTCTGGGAACTCTTCCAGGAAAAATATGAACTGCTATGGCTCAAACGCGGAAACCATTGCGATCTTGAACGCTTTCCTAATACATTGGCCACCTCAAGAATTTTGCGTGCGCAGTGGAGAAGTCCGAATTGAAAATGAACATTTCTTTCTTAAGAAGTATGGAAGGGTGTGAACAACCTCCTCGGTATAGCGTAGATGCACCAAGGAAGAGCAAAGATGGTCTATAAAAACCGAGGAAAAGCGTAGACATACTAAGGTTTCAGGGATACAAGTTGAGCCACGTTGAGAGACCCTAGAAGCTGAAGATTCCATTTGAGGAAATGGAGAGGTTGAGGAGAAGCGTGGAGATATACATAGATAAATCTCAGCCGATATAGAGAGCACGTAAGAGCGTGGATTGGTTGGACAGAAGTCCAACTACCGAGTAAAAAACGAGGTTTTGATTTTAAATATTGCATTTGAGTTTCGTTCAATTTATTGGGGTGTGTTTGTGTTGTAGTTTTGTATGTCAAATTAAGGAATCAACAGAAAATAAATTTATCCAATTCGGGTTTGTATGTTCTATATAGAATACTGTCATTACCGGATTATATAGAATATTCTTTTCCACATAAAACAAATAGTTTTGTATGTTCATTTATATAATACTCTCTCCACCGGAATCTTTTCCACATAAAGACGAAGAGCTACTGGTTTTATCCCACAGACACACACTCCCAAAGTACAAAATTGTAATAAAAAGATTAAAAAGATACATTTCGTGCAATTCACCCCAATATTCCCCATAGTTTTTACATTTCTCCACCATTGATTAGCAGCCACTCTATTCTTTTTTTTGTCAAACACTGCTTTTTTATGACCAATCACAGCAAATATTTTATGTTGAACTATTTAATGGGTTATGTTCTTTTCAGCTGTTTTCGCTGAATTAGATGTGTGCATTTGCCGGTACGGTCGGGTAGTGATGGATACATGTGGAATAAAGGTATTTTAGATATCAAAAATCATTATCCAAAGTGTGTCCTTAAAAATTGGGTTGGATAGTAACATGTAAGAATTGAGTAAAGGTCAGGTTGGATAATGAAATTTATTACCCTTTATTACCCGAACTCTAAAATACGGATAATGTTTGGGTACTTGAACACTTTAAATCTTTTGTATAAATTAATAATTAATAAACTAATAAAATAATAATAATAACCAAAAAATAAATATGTACAATTATGTACCTTTATCCGCTAAAATATAATCTTATTTGTATTTATACAATTTTATATAAAAAATTTTTAACTATTCAAACATAGATTTAAAATATTTCAGATAATACTAAACTTGTACCTTTATCCGCTAAAATAAATTCACTATCCAGATGAATAATTTCAATATCAAATAAGAATAAGTAATAGGTAATTCGGATCGGGTAAACATCGAGTTGAAATACCTGACCCGAAATACTCATGGCTAGCTGAGAATAGTGGGTCAAAAGCTTGGGAATAAGTGAGGATTGCTCATGAATTTTTAATGATATGGCACATCAGGATGTTCTAATTAGCTATCTCCTATTTGAATATTTGTACTTACGTGGAAGGCTTGATGATGGAGGAATTCTCCTGCTTTTTATAAAGGAGATCTTTATCTAACTATTGAGATGAAAATAACTATTTGTAACAAAAACAAATAGTTATTAAGAAATCAAATTGATTTCTCTAGAAAATATCAAAAAAATTGAATTATTGCTATTAATATTAAATAAATAAAATCTAACAAACAAAATAATAAGTTTTCAACAATAAAAAATTACATTTTATTTACAATTAACAAAACCATAATTAATATCTATATATGTAAATGAGAAATAATTTTTGGTTGAATCTTAGGTGTCATCACGAGAGTGAGTTAGAGGAGGATAATACTGATGTGGAATGATGACATGATGACCTAAAAATAAAAAAAGGTTTTTAAGTTGGATTTATTTACGTCAATGCAACTACCTCGATTTTTTTCATTTATTTAATTTACTTTCCTAAAACATATCACAATATCTTATGGAATATCTTATTAGTTCGATTTTTTTTTATAAAAAAAAATATTCTATGGCATATATCAATCTTCCAAGAAAAGATGTTAATCTCCAATTAAATCATATATAAAATGAGCTTGGTGGCCTAGTCGTTTGCATCTTTCATTTTTTTCAAGAAGTTTTCTCTATGTTTTTAGGCTATGCCAGTATTTTCTGGATCATTAAAAGTTTAATAAAATGATCCGCTATCATTTCAATTACTTTCTTCTTCTTTTCGATGTAAAATGTATTTTTATGTTTTTCTTTTTTTATTATATTTTATTCTTAGTCTCATGAAAGAAAAAGCTCGGTTGTCTTGAGTCTTGTGAATGATGTTAGCTGAACTAACAAACGTTTGCGATTTTCTATAAATTTTTGTGAATTTATACTTGAGATCTAAAAGTCCGATGAAAGGTTGTTGCCAAGACGTTAATTCACCTCACGTGTCCCGATTTTCCTAATGAGCCATAGTCCGAATAAGTGTTTGTCTCTTACTATAGACATGAATTTAGTAAATACTCTTTTGAGTACCAAATAAGGTTTAGTCCCGATAGTCCGAATAAAGTATTGATTTCTTATCATTATCATTGTTCAAATTTTATATTATGTTATTGATTTTGCATATTTATTTCATACCAAGCAAAACGAAAAGGTATTGATTTCTTATTATTATCATTGTTCAAATAATAATAAAATAATAATAAAGTCATTAGCGGTAAGGCCCAAACATATTAGCTAAACCAAGGGTTGTCTCTTTTGATCTTTACACATTTTACTCATAACGTTTAGAAACAATAAAGATTCTTGCCCTCTACAATTCATATTCTACTGTTTACCGGAAAAAAACTTGCTTTCTAGATTTTGTGCGAAAAATCAGCGAGAATCAACCATGTCTCTTCAGATAATCCGAAGAGTTTCTCAGATCAAAAACCATGTCCCATATCTTTTGGATCTAAAATTTTTTCTCCTGCGTGTATGGATGTGTGTTTCTTCCGTTGGAGATCATAAATTCTCAATTATTTTGGTCGATGAAGAGGTAATCTCTCTTTTCATCTTTCATTTGTTGTTTTTATTCTTGCATGTTTTATTAAGGGAATCATTTCTTGATTTATGGAATCAAGATAGAGGCAACTATTAATGCCTTTGTTGTTGATAAATTCCGGTGGTCAACTTGGTTTGAGGGTTATTGGTTTAAGCTTAAAATCTCTCAAGTTATTCTTTCACCACATTATCTTTCCTTGACCCCAAACAACTTCAAGCTGATTTTCACGATAGACACATCTTTCTGTGTGACTTATGATAATATTTCGGAAGCTCAGGGCATGGTTTTCACATCGATTCCGGATATATTAGATCGGAGAGTTTGTGATCCTTACCCTCATGCTAACTTAAAACAAATATTTGTTTTTGCGCTTAGGTTTATAATAATAATGTTATTTGCATGTGCTGTCTAATTGATATTTTCACTATATTGATGTCTTTGGCGTTGTAACCCATGTTGGAAATCTCCAAAATTATTAGGCAGGACCAAAGTTTCAGTTTACCATTGGCGACATAAAGTGAGTTAATTTTAGTCCTATATTTTTATTAGTTTTTTTGTTGTTTATCTCTGATAATAGTTAGCAATTTCTTTTTTTTACTAGCCTCCGGGGCCTTCAGTGTTTATTGATTGGGAAAGATGGTGAAGAATTAATCAAAAGGTTTTGAAAGGATGCGTATAAACATGTCTTTGTAATTCTTAAATGCTTCTTCATAAGACGAAAATTGGGTAAGAAAAGAAATTGAATCGGTAATTAGATAAAACTTATTATATTGGGTATTAAATGTTTGGTTTAGGATTGATTCGTGCAATTTCTCCATTGTATTCAATGTTTATGAAGTTTGTTCTTGGTTGTTATAAATTAGGTTATACTTGGCTTAAAGGAGAAGAAGAACTTTCAACAATTATCTATGATTAAATTGAGAATCCTGAATTTATTCGATTCCTCAACAGGTTGTGTTCATAAAATTATCTCAACTCATTTTTTGTGTTGATTTCATATATCTTGGAGTAATACATGAATTTCTGTTTTGTAGCTTTCCAAATCCGGTACTTGAGAAATATCCTGAAGAAAATCTTATGTCTCATTTCATCTACTAAATCATGTATATGTTTTAGTAGACTTTTTTACACTTTTATCTTTTTTGGCTAGAGGATCACGCGATCCTCTTAATGTTTGTTTTAAAAACCTATATATCGGTAATGTTTACAACTTTTTTGTTCAAAATCAGAATCTCTTATATATATATATATCTTTGGGAATATGGTAATTTGTCATATATTTTCTTAGTAAACACTACAAGAAGACAACATTTTTGTGACTGCACTTTTAATCGCTGAATAGTCGCTAAACCACATAGTCGTATTAATAGTCGGAAAGTTACGAGTATTTTTGTGACTAACATTGGTAATCGTAAAATAGACGTAGCGTTGTCGGAAGATATATGGACTAATTTGTGACCATTTGGCTTCAGTTGTGCGACTATAGACATAGTCTAGATGCAGTAGGAGAAATGTAGTCACTTAGTAGTCGTCAATCGAAGTGACCAATTGACGACGTTGTACAATATAGTCACAATGTAGTAGCCAACGTTGGCGACTACGTAATGACTAGGTCAACGACTGTTCAATGACTATTCAAAATACCCAAATACGTTTATTTTACCATTTCGGCCACTACTTGTCGACTATTACATGACCGTCTTATATAGTCACAACGTAGTCGTAATATATGGGGACTATTTGACGACTGTTTATTGACTAATATACCGATTATATGACGACTAACAGGAGAATCCAAATATGATTACGGTCAACATTTTGCTATTAATTAGCGACTGTTAAACGACTATACATCGTCTAACCGAAACATCCATATTTGATTATACTGGCCGACTACTGTCTAACTGTCTAATATAGTCACAACTTAGTCGTAAGAAATAGTGACTACTTGGCGACGGTTTAGTGATTAAGTAAAGATTATTAAGCGTCTATTCGGAAAATCCAGATTCGCTGATGGTAAATATTTAGAGACTACTTTGTGTGTGTAGTGCGAATAATTGACGACTGTTTAGTGTCTTTTATTCGTAAAATTAAGAATTTGTATTAATTTCATTTTCGATTTGGCAATTGGTAATACCGTAATTTGAATGGTACAAGAAACGTAACAGACATTCTTTTCAAAAAAAACATTGGTAACATGTATACTTATGTGTAGCATGTAGACACAAACGATCTATAGACGCAAAATCTAGCATTTAGGAGTTGCCAAATCATATCCCAGAAAATTAACAAGTTCAAGAAACAATGATAAGTAACCTACGAAGCAGATGGTGTTGTTGTTTTACTTAGAGCTTCCTTCATATGCTCTTGGTGGGCGACAACGCTGGAATGTATTTGGGCTGCTTGCGCTTGCCCATTAAAATATTTTCTGTCAGGCTTTCGACTCTATAAGGATTTACTCGCCCATCCTTCTCAGTGGCATGTGACAATTACAGACAATAAGATAAAAACAATTAAATAAATAACGTGAGAAGACTTTATAAACATGGAGTGTGAAAATGTTACTTTACCTGAGGAAAGATGTTGTTATATTCAAATGTTGAGATCTCACGAGGTCGCAGTTCTTTGCAGTGCTTCTACAGTCCTTTGTGATGCTAACCATGTCTTTCATACGTCGTTGATAGATCTCCTCAAAAAATGTTTTAGAAGAAAGTTATGAATAGTTTGTCCATGTCTCAAATGATACAAAAACTATCTTGTAAGCGCTCAGACACTCGGACTTAACAGAACACAATAATAAGTTAAGCAGAGATTGGGGTCTTCAACTGCGTTCTAACTATAATATTAACATCTAACCATCAGACTCCAACTCATCAAAACTCATTAAAAAAACAAACTATTTACCCAGAATGTGGACACCATATTGAAGCTCATAGAGGAATATATGAGTCATTTACAACCTCTATAGCCAAAATTAATGGTTCCAACACAATAAAACCACAAGTAAATCATAAGCGAACCAATAATCAGATTCAGTTATTGTCCCATTTCAAAAGCACAGAAAAGTAGAAGCAAACTATATGGTTTAACACACACCCAAACGTCATATATACATGTACCTGTAGGCATCGAATCACGGAGGGTTTCGTGATTGAGAGATTCAAGGAAGAGTTTGAGAGAGTCGATAGGGTTTCGGCCAAAGTTGGCAATGAAATTGAGAGCCTTGAATAAGAGATTCGAAGAAGAGATATCAGTTTGAGATGGGTGGGCGTGGAAGAGGATACGGAGAGAGATTAGAGAGATGATTCTAAAGAGATTTCTGAAAAGGGGAAGAATATAAAAAGTCAGGGTTTGACGTATTTGATGATTTCTCGGCACTTTGTCGAAAATTCTTGGGTATAGGCGGGTAATTGAAATGTTTTGGGCTATAAAATTGGGTTTCGGTTTCTTGGATTAATTTGGCACATTTTTTTTAATTTTTACCCACTTGTAGGCGTAACGTACTCGTAGTATATTCCTTTTTCATTCTCTCTTTTTAAAAATTTTAAACTAAGCTAAGAGCATCTCCAAAAGAAACCTCAAACCCTCATTTTTGAGGGTTTGCTCATTCCAAAAGAAACCTCAATACCTCATTTTTTTTGGTTTGAGGTTCAAACTTTAAATATGTGAAACTACAAACCTCAAATTTTGTAACACTCAAATTAAAAATAGTACACATCAAAATTTAAGAAATAGTTTTTGGACTAGAATGTTAAAGCAAATATGAAACTTTAGATTTTCAGGGTTTAGGGTTTCTTTTTAAGTGAGCAAAACCCTAAACCCTAAAAAGAAACTGCATAACCTCATTATGATGTTTCATTGTAGAAAACCTCAAATTTGAGGTTTCATCTTTTCTTTTACACCGAATTATCTTAATCAAAACATATATAGCGAGATGAAGTGGTTGGTGTGAAATGTTCTTACTGGTTTTATGATGGTTTGAGAAATTAAATAATGATTTTGTGAATCTTTCTAGATACCTTATTTTTTGTTTGCGTATATATGAACTAATCATGTTAAGGAAATTTAATAATATCGGTTGAGAGGAACATTGAATATTCTTCTCGTCTTTGATTTATAATGTAATCAATAAGCACAAGCCTACCAATGAAACATAAAAAAACAAGATTGTAGGGTGGCTGCAGCATAAATGTCCCGCCGAAACAGAGGAACTCTGCAAAAGGCTGCAAGAGAACAAAATACAAAACCAGTATACGGTTCTATGGCTCTGAGGCTACATCAAAACAAACGACAAAACCAGTATACGGTTCAAGGGATCAGGGGCTACAACAGAACAAAAATCAAAATCACTCTACGGTTTGCATAATATTTAACCATGATATTTAACCATGATTATTTGATTGATTGCGGTCGCGAAGAGACACACTTCACGTAACAGTCTCTCTCTCTCTCTCTCTCTCTCTCTCTCTCTCTCTCTCTCTCTCTCTCTCTCTCTCTCTCTCTCTCTCTCTCTCTCTCTCTCTCTCTCTCTCTCTCTCTCTCTCTCTCTCTCTCTCTCTCTCTCTCTCGCTCTCTTCTTGAAGCGGTGCTCGAGGCAATTTATTAAAACCCTAATTTCTTGTAACCTTCTTTAATTCAAGTCCATTGTTTGGTGAGGGGAAGTTATTTCCTCGTAATAATCATCTTCCTCACTAACTTTTCTCCCACTATCATTTTCTCTAAAACAGAACCAGAACACAATGGTCCATTACAACTACATAGCAGAAACACAATCTAACAGAGCCGAAATAGGATGGCGCTTCAGAGTTAAGATTTTCCGCGTCTACTCATACTATGTGTTCGCAGATGAACCATATTGGAGTTTTATCTTGGCCGCCCAGAGAGTATGTGAAAATATTTGACAGTTTTTTTTGGCATGCACGACCGTACTGGTTCTGACTCAATGATCTTCATGCATTCACTTATGCGCAGGGAGCCAAGATCGAAATGGTCATTTATGAAGGTGAAGTAAACAACTTCTCTGGACTTAAGAAAAATGAAGGCAAGTGGATTGAGATATCTGGGGTAAGGGTAGTCCGAGCGGATCCATGTTTCTGCCCAACAAAGTCTCGCTACGGACTTGAAGTCACGGAAGACACTGAGACTGAACTTATCGACCCTTTGGCACCAAGAAATACATGGAATTTGTTAGTTTCCTCCATATATGTGACATCAAAACAGACAGAGACGATCCTATAAGTAAAAACTATCGAAAGTTTTCATCTTTTCAATGTTTTTTAGCTTTTTCTTGCCATTGAACCAATTTCTTAGGTTTGACATAACGCTCAGTCAATTTTCTATGCCGGATATTTCATTTTTATAACGACATTTACATTCGTAGCAAAAAATTTTTTAATCTTTTCTAATCGAGAAACTCTAAATAACAACAAATATCTTGACTAGACACCATGGGCGTTGTCTCGGTCCTCTTCCCCCTTGAAGTCGATCCCCTTAACCCTGCAAGGACAAGGAAAGTGTTCCACCTCAGAGATGCCAAGTAAGTGCATATTTTTGGTAATGTAGCAGTAAACACCATGGAAAAAACAATTGATTGAAGAAAATTATAGCGTAGACTTAAGAAAATTAGTCAAAGTGGCAGGATAACCCCAGGGGGTTACGGGTTTTTTTCTACCAATTAGAGCCCTCCCTTCACCAGCTCCATGGGGGTGGTCGACAGGGTTCCGGGGCAAGCGGATCATTTATGATGAAAAGTATGAGCTTCAAGAGAATGATTCGGAGTTCTTGCAGAGCGGAACCATGCAGTACCAGAGACGAGATAGGTCTTCCAAAGAACAAGGCGCTCCCGTGGTTCGCGAGAAGGAAAAAGGACTCATCCTTTGTTGCATCTGGCACGAGATGATAAAGAGAGAGAGCTTCGTCTATCGATGTGTTGGAATTATGTCCAGTAATCTCTGTACTGTCTCTAGAAAGTAAGAGTATGTCAATGATCAGACATAAGTCATACAATGCTGGGGGTCATGATGGCTTGCTAGAGTCCGCTCATGATCTATAAGTCTTGGACTTATTGCCTTTATTGTATGATCCCATATGGGTCACACGCTTAATGCTAACAGGAAAACTATGAGGAAACGGTTTAGCAGAAGTACGGTAAAAGTGCTAGGCATTTACCGAACTAAGAGAAAGAGATTAATGGGTCTGATTAAATCTAAGGGATTTAATCAGACTGGGAATTTGGGCCCAAAAAGCCCAAAAGGAATTAGAGAAGGGTTTTATAAATAAAACCAAGTCTAATTCTTTTCTCTAACCCTAAGCCCTAGCCGCGATTTCTCTCTCTCTCTGCGCCTCCATCTCTCCCGGTCTAGCAGCCATTTTCTTGTGAAGCGTGTGTGAGCCTTTGGAGGATCCATCTCTTGGTGGTTCTGCTGATCTCTGACCTGTTCTCTCTTTCCGCTGCACAAACAGGTAAAAGGTGAGATCCATTATTGTTTCTATTCAAGAGAACCTAGATCTGGCAGGTTTAGGATCTATTAATCTGATGAATTGAATCAGGATTAACACCAAAAAGATCCAATAGTGGTATCAGAGCCATTGGTTCTGTGGTTTTTCTTGTTTAGATTCAAGTTTAGGATTGTTTAAAGAGGTGTTTTTGAATCAATCTACTGATAAGAGCAAAACACTTAAGAAACAAGAATTGAAACCTAAACTAATGAAATCGCAAAACCCAAACTATATGATTTGGATTGCGATCGGCCGAGTGTTAAACCGATCGGCCAAGCCGATCGCGTTGGCCGGTTGGATCGAACGACCGTGAAGCGCAAGGATCGCATGGATCCGCAAGGCATCGCATGGATCACGTCTTGCGTCCGATCGCGAGAGATGGGCTGATCGATCGGATCGATCGCATCTCGTCCCGATCACATCTCGTCCGGCTCGTCCCGATCGTCGCCTCCCGTCCCGATCACGAGTCCCGTCCCGCGATCATCCAAGCCTCGATCGTGATCGTGAGTTGGGCCGATCTCGGATCGAGTCCCATCCGACCATGATCGTTGCGTGATGCGGAAGCATGGAGCTAGGTCACAACCGTAATCGGTTTGTGACCAATTCGGTTCGGTTCGGTTTAAAACTGATTAAAAATTAATTGTCACGGTTTAATAAACAGATTTAATAATTTTATTAAGTTCTGGTTAAACCGGGATAAGAAATCCAAAGTCGAAAAATTGGATTTTGTGCCTAAACCAGGATTTTCTAATTTGATTTGGTTGGACCAAATAAATTGAGAAAAATCCGGTATAGTAAATAACCGGTTGACAATTGTGGTCATCGTAGTAATTAATTTTGGTTAGACCAATTTTAATGAACCAGACCGGTTATGTCATTTAATTGGACAATTGGGTTATGTCTTGGACATAGACCAATTCTTGGGCCTCGGGCCAAGAAGTTAAAACAATTGGGCCAATTATTTGAGTCGTTTCTTCAGAATTAATTTAAAATTTATTTTATAAAGTTATATAAATCGATTTTAAATTAAAGTTTCCGAAATTTTGAAATTAGAAAGTTTCTTAAAATAGAAGTTTCTAGATTTGCATGTTTTGGATTTTAAGAAATTTCTAAAGTTAGAAAGTTTCCGGTTTTAAAAAGTTTCCAATTTTAGAAAGTTTCCAAAAATAGTAGGTTTCCAAAAATGAAAGTTTCCCAAAATAGTAATCTTCTATTTTGGGATGAAATTTTAATAAACCTACGAACCTCAAATAATATCAAGCGTTGGATGTCTTGTCCAGTCTATGTCAGCTGTCGAAGCCCATTCAATTGTATTCATGGCCTTACAGTGTGAGGGTGTCTACTTTTGCGTGGATAAGACGGTTTGTGATTCATAAATGTCATTGGGAGTCCCAGACATTAATGATTACATGACTGTATAGTCTGGTTTTCTTGACCGGGCCATCGGGAGTCCCGGGCCTTGAGACATCAGAGTGGATTGGGCCTCGGGCCCAGATTCACAACCAAGAGTTATATCACGGATATAATTAGCCGACATAGGGCTTACCGATATAAGTTAAGGTTGGGTGATGGCCAGTGGCCCACTTTGATCTTAGTTGTATGTGGATCTTGGATTCATTATATTCTATTGAGGGTAACTTATGTTATTGAATATAATGCGTGATTAATCATATTAAGTATAATACGAGATTAATCATATTGAACATTTTAACTAATAACCTTTTTATCTTATATATTTCAGCTATGACTACTACAAGCACTCAAAACACATTCTCAATCCGGTCTGTTCTCGAGAAGGAGAAGCTGACTGGAACGAACTTCCTGACATGGTCAAGGAACTTGAGGCTGGTCCTCAAGCAGGAGAAGAAGGATTATGTCCTTCGTGATCCCCTCCCCGAGAGGCCTCCTAACAATGCTGCCAGGACTCTGCATAATGCTTGGGAAAAGCATTCGTCAGACGAAAATGATGTCTATTGCCTAATGTTGGCGACAATGACTGCTGAGCTGCAAATGCAGTTCGAGAGTGTATTGTCACCCATCGAGATAATGGCAAGCTTGAAATCACTTTTTCAGGAGCAAGCAAGGACTGAGAGGTTTCAGACAGTTAAGAATCTCTTAGACTGTAAGTTGGCTGCAAATGCGGCAGTGAGTCCTCATGTCTTGAAGATGATGGGTTATCTCGATCATCTTCAGAAACTCGACTGCCCTATCAGCCAGGAACTTGCCTGCGACATCGTTCTGCAGTCTTTACCTGCAAGCTATGATCAGTTCATTCTGAACTTTAACATGCATGGCTTGAGTAAGACATTGCCTGAGCTTCACGGAATGCTCAAGACTGCAGAGCCCAACTTGAGGAAAACCGCCAAGGACCCCAATGTGCTTATGGTGCAAAAGGGAAAGGGGTTTAAGAAATCCTCTGCTAAGGATAAGGGAAAGGCCAAGGCTGTCCAAGTCGCGGACAAGGACACGCCAAAGCCCAAGCCCTAGTCCAAGGCTGGGCCAACTGACATATGCAGGTTCTGTAAAGAACCAGGGCATTGGAGGAGAGAATGTAAGAAATTCCTGGAAGGTCTAAAGGAATTAAAGAAGAAGACTCTGGAGACTTCTTCATCAGGTATTTTTGTTATAGAAGTTAATACAACTACTTCTGATAATACCTCATGGGTTATGGATACTGGTTGTGGGGCTCATATTTGTACTAATATGCAGGCACTCAGCAACAGTAGAAGGCTGAAGCAAGGACAAGTGGAGCTACGAGTTGGGAATGGAGCGAAAGTTCCAGCACTAGCTGTAGGCACATACTTGTTGTCTTTACCTTCGGGATTGGTTTTAGAACTCAATAATTGTTATTTTGTACCTGCTATAAGCAGGAATATTATTTCAATTTCTTTGTTGGATTTGGAAGGTTATGATTTTTCAGTTAAGAATAAATTATGTTCCTTCAATCGCAACAATTTGTTCTATGGTTGTGCCCCTCTTACGAATGGGCTTTACATACTTTATCAATCCGCGCCAATTTATAACATTGATACCAAACGGTTCAAACCTAATGAGGAGAACCGAACGTTTCTATGGCATTGTCGTTTAGGGCACATCAGCGAGAAACGCATCAAGAGGCTCCATTCGAATGGACTTCTTGGCTCATTTGACTTTGAGTCATGTGAGAAATGCGAATCCTGCATGATGGGCAAAATGACACGGGCCCCCTTTAATAAACCTAACGAGAGGGCCAGTGACTTATTGGGCCTGATACACACTGACGTGTGTGGTCCAATGTCCACAAATGCAAGAGGAAACTATCAGTACTTCATTACCTTCACTGATGATTTCAGTAGGTATGGATATGTTTATTTAATGAAACATAAGTCTGAATCTTTTGAGAAGTTCAGAGAATTCCAAAATGAAGTACAGAACCAACTTGGCAAAAGCATTAAGGCTCTTCGGTCCGACCGAGGAGGAGAATACTTAAGCCAAGAATTCAGTGATCATCTAAGAGAGTGTGGGATCGTATCTCAACTCACTCCTCCCGGAACACCTCAATGGAATGGTGTGTCTGAGAGGAGAAATCGGACCTTATTGGATATGGTTCGATCTATGATGAGTCACACAGACCTTCCAATATCCCTTTGGGGATATGCTCTGCTAACAGCAGTGTTCACTCTAAATAGAGCGCCATCGAAAGCAGTAGCAAAGACACCATATGAATTATGGACTGGAGTGGCTCCAGTGCTGTCTTATCTTAGAATTTGGGGTTGTGAAGCCTATGTCAAGAGATTAATCTCAGACAAGCTTACACCAAAGTCTGATAAATGCTACTTCATTGGTTATCCGAAGGAAACCAAGGCTTATTACTTCTATCTACGTTCCGAGAACAAGATCTTTGTTGCCCGGGATTGTAACTTTCTTGAGAGGGAGTTTCTCTCTAAGAAAGACAGTGGGAGTAAGGTACTGCTTGAAGAAATTCAGGATGAACAGGATACTGCTCAACCTAATGAGGAAGAGCAGCAGGAGGACCTACAAGAAATTGTAGAGCCTGAACCTGTAGTACCTGAAGTTCGAAGATCCGGGAGGATCCGTCACGAACCCGAGAGATATCAAGGATTCCTCGTGACTAACTGTCATGATCTTCTGATCATTGATGGTGATGAACCATCGAACTTCAATCAAGCCATGATGGACCCAGATTCCTCTAAGTGGCGTAAGGCCACAGATTCCGAAATGGACTCCATGTCGGTCAACCAAGTGTTTTCATTGGTTGACTTACCCGCTGGTGTAAAAGCCATCGAGTGCAAATGGATCTTCAAGAAGAAGATTGACGTGGATGGAAATGTCCAGATTTATAAAGCCAGGTTGGTGGCAAAAGGTTTCAGACAAGTTCACGGTGTGGATTACGATGAAACCTATTCCCCAGTGGCTATGATGAAATCTATTCGGATTCTACTAGCAACTGCAGCTTTTCATGATTATGAAATTTGGCAGATGGACGTGAAAACCGCCTTCCTGAATGGAATTCTGGAAGAGGATGTGTATATAACACAACCTGACGGTTACATAGATCCAAAGAATGCTGGGAAAGTATGCAAGCTTCATAAATCCATTTATGGATTGAAGCAAGCATCGAGGAGCTGGAATCTTCGTTTTGATGAAGCAATCAAGCAATTTGACTTCATCAGAAACGAAGAAGAATAATGCGTGTATAAGAAAACTAGTGGGAGCAAGATAGTATTTCTTATTCTGTATGTCGATGACATACTGCTTCTCGGAAACGACGTTCCAATGCTAAAGTCGGTAAAGGACTGGCTTGGAAGTTGTTTTTCCATGAAAGACATGGGTGAAGCCGCATACGTTCTTGGAATTAGGATCTACCGGGATAGATCTAAAAGGCTGATAGGCTTGTGTCAAGATTCATACATTGACAAAGTCCTGCAAAGATTCAGCATGAAAGATTCCAAGAAGGGCTTCACGCCAATGGTACATGGCACAACGCTGAGCAAGAAGCAGAGCCCTACGTCGGCTGTTGAGCTTGAGCGCATGAAGAATATTCCTTATGCATCTGCAATAGGATCTATCATGTATGCCATGATTTGTACTCGCCCTGATGTTGCTTATGCACTGAGCATGACGAGTAGATACCAGTCAAATCCAGGTGAAAGCCACTGGATTGCCGTAAAGAATATCTTGAAGTATCTGAGACATACTAAGGATAAGTTCTTGGTGTACGGTGGAAGTGATGTGCTTGAAGTCAGTGGATTCACGGACGCAAGTTTCCAGACAGACACAGATGATTTCCGGTCACAGTCCGATTATATCTTTTGTCTGAATGGCGGTGCAATAAGTTGGAGAAGCTCCAAGCAGGACACCGTTGCTGATTCCACTACAAAAGCTGAATATGTCGCCGCCTCAGAAGCAGCGAAGGAAGCTGTTTGGATACGAAAGTTCATGATCGAACTGGGTGTGATACCGAATGCGGCTGAGCCTCTGGCACTGTTTTGTGACAACAATGGTGCTATAGCTCAGGCAAAGGAACCAAGATCACATCAGAAATCCAAGCATGTTCAAAGAAGATTTCACTTGATACGTGACATCGTTAATAGAAAGGAAGTCAAGATCAGCCGAGTCCCGACAGATGATAATGTCGCTGATCCGTTGACAAAGCCACTCCCAAGGCCTAAGCTCGAGTATCTGACTGAAGCTGTAGGCATTAGAAACATTGAAATGTAATCTAAATTTGAGTGGGAGTTTTGGGGCTTTATTTAGTTATTTGATATGTTCTTGTAAAACATTTTATGTTTAATGAAATTATTATTTCAAGATTATTTTAACTGTGATGAAATAATCGTTCCAAAGTAATATAAACCATTTTATAGGTCATCGAAGTAAGTGACTTGATCTTGAGTCATCAAAGTCATTTAGCTTGATCATGAGACCCTATATTTGATAGATGGCTTATATCATTCAGTCCCTAGTCGAAGGTTGTTGAAATTGGAACACCAACAACCGTGAGAGACTAGATTGGTATGTGACTTATGACCAAGTTTCATGGTGTCATAGATGCAAGGCATCAAAGTCAATACATAGGTGTATGTTGGGAACATACGACCGGACACGACCCGCTTATGAGAACTCTTCAGGATATTTATATCTGTGTCATAAGAGATTCTCACTACGACTATAGAGTATAGTCCTTAGACCTGAGTTCGCATGCATGTGACTGCACATGGACTGATGCACTTTGATCATTGTCTAACGCTGTCGTTCTGCGATAGTTATAAGGACCTTGTTTGGGTACATTATGAAATGAGTAGTTTACAGTGATGGAACAAGACGGGATTTGTCCCTCCAATATAAATGGAGCGAATATCTCTAGGCCAATCGGAGATTTGAATACTGGAAAATGCATGGCCATGCTCAAACGGACTGTCCCGAGTCGTTTGGATTGTCAGTATCAAATCAGAGTCCGATGAACAAGATTAGGCTTTATAAGGATGACACTAATCTTGCCTTATGACTAATCGAGATATTGAGACAAAAGGATTATGAATACAGAGATTCCAGTACAAGTGGGAGATTGTTGGAATTATGTCCAGTAATCTCTGTACTGTCTCTAGAAAGTAAGAGTATGTCAATGATCAGACATAAGTCATACAATGCTGGGGGTCATGATGGCTTGCTAGAGTCCGCTCATGATCTATAAGTCTTGGACTTATTGCCTTTATTGTATGATCCCATATGGGTCACACGCTTAATGCTAACAGGAAAACTATGAGGAAACGGTTTAGCAGAAGTACGGTAAAAGTGCTAGGCATTTACCGAACTAAGAGAAAGAGATTAATGGGTCTGATTAAATCTAAGGGATTTAATCAGACTAGGAATTTGGGCCCAAAAAGCCCAAAAGGAATTAGAGAAGGGTTTTATAAATAAAACCAAGTCTAATTCTTTTCTCTAACCCTAAGCCCTAGCCGCGATTTCTCTCTCTCTCTGCGCCTCCATCTCTCCCGGTCTAGCAGCCATTTTCTTGTGAAGCGTGTGTGAGCCTTTGGAGGATCCATCTCTTGGTGGTTCTGCTGATCTCTGACCTGTTCTCTCTTTCCGCTGCACAAACAGGTAAAAGGTGAGATCCATTATTGTTTCTATTCAAGAGAACCTAGATCTGGCATGTTTAGGATCTATTAATCTGATGAATTGAATCAGGATTAACACCAAAAAGATCCAATACGATGAACAGCGAATTGTGTGTAAAATGCGATAATAAGAACAATTGACCATGTTAGTTCAGATTAACTTCTCTTATACATAATAGGATGAATAAATTCAAGTGTGTGGCTTATGGAAAATACACGGTTGACTTATGGCCTAAATATTTAAAGACTGAGGGTTCAGAAAAGATCGTGGTGCTCAAAATTTGGAGGAGTGTTCGGACTGGAAGTAACTGTTTTAACATTTTCATAAGTTTATATATAATAATTTAGGATAGCTCGCTAAAGTTCTTGTTTTATATAGGTGAACGTGATGAGACATGGGTTGAGACTGTGGAAGGCTTATCAGACTACATGTTCAATCCGCGACTTCAGGAGGTTCAAGATCTCAGGTTCCAGCTAGAGGCCGCTGACACTGATTTTGTCGGAAGCAGTAGTGTTGTTGTCCCTGTCTAAATCTCATGTATAATTTAGTGTCTGTTACTTGAAAACCTTAACTTTTTACTTATGTTTCAGTTTTAATATGCTTATTGAACCTTATTAATTATGCTTTCATGTTTAATATTTCCATTTAATAACGGTAATTGATAGCCATATTTTAGTAAGAAGTGATTAATATATAGGAACATATTTTGGCTGTCATTTTTTTCAGAAAAACATATCTAATATATAATTGGAACATAATTGTATACATAATATTACTAAGTAGTCGGCCCTCTATCTAATACTAGACTAAGTTTAAAGATTTTTTTTGCTAAATATAAATCATGTTCTCACTATTCTTGGTGAATATTATTATCATCTTACAATTTTACCTTTGTATTATTGAAAGGTTATGTAACTCTCTTTTCCAAGTCAATAACTTTCTTTGACTAAGATTAAGAAATTGACCACTAATTGTAATACTAATAAATGAGAATGAATACTAATACAATTGGAAATGAAAATTTTGACTTATATAAATGATTGTCGAAATAATTGCAGTTGCTAAAATAATAATAAAAAGGTTATGATAGATATTTTACAAGTTTTGTTAATATTTGTGCAAAATCCTTAAACTTAGTTTAATATTAGACAGAGGAAGTAATTAAATACGTATACGAGTAATAATTATTGCATTTTATGTAGGGAAAAATTAACAGCCGTAGATAAACAATAGTAAAATTGTGGGACTTATTTTTGGTTTCATATTTGTATTAAGAATTTTACCGTGACACTTAAAGCGCCTCTTCTTCCACCAATGAATGTGCTCGGCGTGACTGTAAGGTCATGTCGCTTTAAATCATGATTAGTTCGATAATCGTTCTTTCTTCCCATAAAAATATATAGCCACTCTTTTCATCATTCTTCCCCATCCTCACTTCTTCATCTCCTTTGCTTCTAACAAAGCCTTGCTTCATTTTCAATCTTTTATCTTCATTTCTTCCTTAAATACGTTGACATGTTCTTCTGTTTTTTTGTGTGTTCGGTTCTGCGTTGACCTCCGGAGTCATGCATGAACAACACCTGAACCAATATTCTCCTCAAGATAAAGTAAGCTACGAGTTTCGCGATGTAAAACGGCGAAATTATCTATCATGAAAGGCAACTCTGCGGTGAGATGATTGTTTGGGATCGATTCCTCTGGGTACCTTTATCTTAAGGAGAACATTGGTTCATGTTTTGATTTCATAACAGTTCCTATCTAATCGACGTCTTGCTGTGAGAAGACAACGCAATCGTCAGTCCAGATAGTTGTTCGGTTTTTGGCGGAAGGAAACCGATATCACACCTCAAGCTTCAGCTTTGGGCGAACTTGTCTTTCAAGAAATTAGTTTAGCTTTATTGTTTTTCTTAGTTCGACTTGTAATCTCAGTTTCTGAGGATAAAAAAGTATTATAATTCGTGTACTTGTAATATTAGTTTAGCTTATTCGCATGTGTACTCGCCTATGCACAAATGTCGGAATATATAAACTAGTTATGGAGAATGAAGAGTGCAAATGGTTGACTTGTAAGAGGAATAAAATCTAGTGCATTTGGGTATTCCACTCAGTTCCTTTAATATCATTCCATTTGATATTTTATAATTTTTTAATGAAATATAGTGGGACCCATAAAATTGGGAGGAAATCAGTTTATAAGGAAGATAAAAAAATCTAGCGTAACAAATTATTTTATTCCTCTTAACTACCATTATTCCACGTAACAACCCATGGACCACATTGAGGATTTTGAAGCCTTCGTCACTGGGATGAAGCACAATGGAGTGGGTTATGATTTCCTTTTCCTCAACATTTTCCTATATTCTCTTGCTGGAGAAGCTGCAGCTTGGCTTAAGCAACTTCCACCTAGGAAGTTAACCACTTGGGATGCAGTGAAGAGAGAGTTCATGCGACATTTCTATGATGATGCTCGCTCTGATCAGCTCAGACAGGACCTGCTGACATTCACTCAGGGACCTACAGAGCCGCTTAAGTCAGCTTGGGTAAGGTTTAAGATGTACCAACGAGACTGTCCCCATCATGGATTCTCTGAAGTTCAGTTGCTGGACATTTTCTTCAGAGGTGTGGATCTCTGGTACCAGTCTGCGTTAGATGCTGCCAGCAATGGTAACTTCAACACAAAGACTCCTGAGCAGGCTAGGATATTGATTGAGAACCTTGTGAGCAGCAACAGTACCAAGACTGCAGATCAGAGAAGGAAAGAGTCTGGTGGAAAAGTTGATCATCTGCAGATAACTGAGATGAAGAACAAGCTGGATACTGTTCACAGCTTGTTGACTAGCAAGAAGCATGTCCATTTTGCTCAAGATGTTGAAGAATTTGGACCTGAAGAAAGCTGCACAGAAGAAGATGTGAACTTCATTGGTGGTTTTGGATTTCAAGGAAACAAGTTTGGGAATCAGCAAAACAACAAGTTCTTCACCGGTGGACAGAAGAGTGCTTTCACAAGCAATCAAAACTCTTCTGGATATGGTCAGAATGCTGGTTACTAGAAGCCTTTTCAGCAGAACAACTCTTATCAGAGGACCTATGGATCATCTTCCTATCAGACACCTCGTGCTACTAATGCTCACGAGAGTAAGCTGGAAGCTATGATCGAGCAGTTGCTGGAAGGTCAGACAAAGACTGCTGTGGATTTCAACAAGAAGTTAGATGCTGTCTACACTAAGCTGAATGGAAAGTTTGAGTCTTTGAGCACACATATGAAGCAGCTGGATACACAAGTGAACCAGATTTCAAGCTCAGTTAAGGGGAATAATGTTCAGAAAACCCACATAAACGCTTGGTCAGTTCAGGTTGAGGATTGGCTGGATCAAGGAGAAGGATTTGAGGCTAAGACAGCTGAATTTGTCACTGATGGTCAAAAATCCGAAGCTGAAACCTCAACGTCGACCGACACTGCTTTTGACGTCGGTCGACATCCATCCTTCAAAGGTGATTTCGAGTTCTCACGACGAACGGAAATCGACCATAACCAATTATGGAGTCGACGTCGAAGAAGAGTTGGCCAATGTCGACTGACATCAATCCAACGTCGGTCGACACTCTGGGCGAGAAGATCCAATTTCACCAATATCTTGTAGCATTGCTGAAGAGAAGGTCTACAAGCCCCCAATACCTTTCCCTAGAGTGGTTGTGAAGTCTCAACAAGAGCTTGATGAAGCCAGACACCTGGAAGTGATGAATAAGAAGTTGAAAGATAACCCACAAGCTGATGTTTTTCCCTATCATCCTTGTCTACAGAGATACATGAAGAAGATGATGCCCATGGACGAGTATTTGAAAGACTGGGTGGTAGTTCTTCCTAAACGAGTCAGTGATGTGTTGTTTAATCAGATCCCTAAGAAGCTACCGGATCCTGGTGTAATTGTGATGGATTGTTCTATCTTCGAGGATAGCTTTGAGTGCTTCTTGTGTGATTTAGGAGCTGCTGGAAATCTCATGCCATACTCTGTGGCAGAGAGATTGGGGATGACAGATTTTGCACCCACTAGGATCTCTATAATCCTAGCTGATCATTCAAGGAGGATCTCAGAAGGAGTTCTTGAGGATGTTCCTGTTAGAGTTGGGAACTACTTAGTCCCAACTAACTTTGTGGTACTGAGGTACGATAGTGAACCGGATGATCCTCTGATACCGGGAAGACTCTTTTTTGCTACTGCTGGAGAGAGGATCGATGTGAGGCATAGCCTGATTGATCTCCACCTGGGAGATGAGCCTCTGCACTTCAAGATGGATAGGCTGCAAAAACCTGCAGTTGACGGTCAAGCCTTTAGCATTGAGCTGGAGCAAGAGGCTCAGACTAGTGAGGTTTCAGCTTCTGATTATGGAGAAAAGAGGATGGTGGTTTCGCAAGTTCCCACTCTAACATCTTCAGAGCTTGCAACTTCTCATAATCAGAAAGCTCCAAACGTCAGGACTCCACAAAAGCAAAGGTATGCATCTTCACAACTCAGTTCTACTAACTTCATTGCAATGAATGCAGGAGAGCACCTCATTCCTACTTTCCTTGGACGATCTCACGCTGAAACTACTTACTCTCCGCCATGGATGAGGAGACTTTCGCAGAGGCACTCACAGCCTCTGTCGAAACCACCGCGAGTCTAATCTCCCACCAAAGTCAAGCTAAAGACTAAAAACAAGCGTTAAGTGGGAGGCAACCCATTGGTAAGTTGTATATACTAGGATTTTTGGTCTTGCATTTTGTTTTCTTTTGTTTTTGGTGTTTTTGTGTTAAGTCCCGTAGGATCAGTGGCACTGAGAAGTCAGTGTCGGTCGACATTCACTTGATGTCGGTCGACATTGATCTCGAAGAAGTTTCGAGCACGAATGATAATCGACCGTGGTCGATTTCCAGAAGTCGACTTGGTGCAGAAAGATAAGTGTCGACCGACATCGATTTGGATGTCGGTCGACATCGATGAAATCAAGGTAAGATCTCTTAAAATCTCGCGACCCGACTCTTCTTCTTCATTTCTCCTTCTCACCGAAAAACCTCCCAAAATCGCCATCTCTCTCATTTCTTCACCGTTTTTGACGATTCAAAACTCCATTCCACTTGTTTTTCCGTTCTCTATCCATTTCTATCATCTGTTTAATCAATCTTCGAAGGTATGACTCTAAATCCCCAATTTTCAGTTCGTATTCAAGTGAAAAAGCTTCAAATTTGGATCGATTTGTTGATGTTTAGGATGCGTTTGTAGTGGAATGTGATTAGCTTTGAGGCTGTGGATGATTGTATGGACTCAATTTATGAGATTATGATGCTGCAAAAATTGGATTGTTGAACCGTCTGTCTGTGTGTTCGTTTTGCAGATGAGGCCTTCTCTGAACCAAGGAAAACGACCACGAAGAGCCGCTGACACCGATACTTCTGGCCCCTCGTCGCAGCAACGCGACACTCAGAACCAGGCACCTTGGCCAAGAATGGAGGTTCCGTGTCACTTTCTTTGCAGACGAGCCTGCTGTGGAAGTAAAGAAGCGCGCCTGCACCCACAGACCAATCTCAGAGCATTGGAATGATTATGGCAGCTTGTTCTACAACGCTTGGTGTAGCGTTAAGATCGAGCCCACACGGCTTCCTTGCATCACGACTATGAACAAGCTGAAGATACGATCAGATGTCTTGTGGGTTATACGGACGATTGGCTTGGGTACGATCTGTACCAAGTACTATGATTTGCACGAGGAGCTGGTCAGACAGTTCATGGCCACAGTCCGCATTTACTACACCAACGATCTGGTGAGGAAGGCTTCTGAAGGGACATTGACCTTCAAGGCCAAGGGCAGCAGGTACAGGCTCAGCCTACAGGAGCTGTGTGAAATATACGAGTTTGACAGGACGCGAGAGAGAGTCAGTTTGCCCGAGCACTGGCCCGATGTGCAGCTTTTCTGGCAACACTTTGGCACCGGAGTGTACGATTCCCAGATCACCAGACAGACCGCTGTATGCCATCTGGTTCTGCGGTACCTTGTCCGAGTGTTTTCCAACACTATCTTGTGTAAGATGGAGCCTGGGATGATGAGGATTGCTGAGCTTTTGTTGCTCTATCTTGGGATTGACAACAGTATTGATGTCAGTGAGTTTGAGGACGCTCATTTGGTAGCAGACGCTAACATGGGAGCTATTTTTGCTCATCATTTGGAGACCTTGAAGGTGACGAAGCCTTTCGCTGGGAAGGAAACTAAGACAGATACTGTCAGGAGTCTTTTAACTCCCATCTTCGACCACTTTGGGCTCGACAGGAGTCAGATGACCATTTGCACTAAGAGGCCTACTATGGACTTCATGCATCTGAAGAGCATGCAATGGATCAAGGGAGACGTGAATGGCAAGCAGTTCTTGTGGCGTTTCCATGACATATCTGGCATTGAGTGTCTCTTTCCCCTTCCAGCGACCGAGCTTACAGGCATCACAGGTGAGCCTCTCTCACTCTCTTTTCAGCCCAATGTGGAGCTTTGTAGGGCTGTTCCGCGTCGCTCTACTGTGCTTAGAGGCGCATCTTTTGGAGCTGCTGCCTCTGCTGCTGAGCATGAGGCTGTCCATGCTGATGATCCAGATGAGACCTATGGGTTTCCCGAGCTTCCAGGACCATCAGAAGACATGCCACCAAGGTAGTTTCAAAAGTGGGAAGCAGGTGTTCTCAAGGGCATTTGGAAGACGGTTCACCGCATGTCTTGCCAACGATCTCAGCGCGTTCACCACCCACAGCCACGACGTCGCGCACCAGAGCAAGCACCTGTCCATGTGAGCTCAGAGGATGAGGAGATAGAGGAGGCTGCTGACTCCGAGGAGATGGATAATGGAGACTCTCCAGTCTTCTAGACACTTGCTGCTGATTCTGCGTTTGTTTTTCTTTTTCCTTTCTCTTGAGTCATTTTGACGTTTCTTTTGAGTCAGTCTGTCAGTCCGGTCTGTTTGGAACTTTGACTATTTGAGTTTATGCATCACCACAGTTGTTTTTGATGTGATTTTGAGTGATTTAACGCAGCTAACAGGTGAGGAATTTAGTGCTAAATCATGAACATAACCACGGCCGATTTGAACATCATGCGTATGATCACACGGACCTGATGTCAGGCGACACTAAGCTTAGTGTCGGTTGACATCGGTCGTGTTCAGGTTCGGATTTCTAACTCAAAAACTCTATGGTTCCAGATTGATTTCTTCCGAACCCAAGCTACGATTGCACTGGGGACATTGCGGTCTAAGTGTGGGGGAGGCGGTTACTGACATTGTGTTTTGTTTTCTTAGAGTCAGTCCCTTGTTTTCCCTTGTTTTCAAAATGGTTTTATTGAGTAAAAATGTGTATGAAACTATGATTTTTTGAGAAAATTTTTCGCTGGAACAGGAACTAAGTGACCATTGGATGGACATGCAGTAGCGTTATGACTATTAGAAAACCCCAAACGGATCAACTTGCCACGGACACCCATATCTAACCAGGTATTCAGAGGATCCATCACTAACTTCAACTCTAATCCTGACTTTTATTTTCTCACTTAGGGGCTTGGTATCTCTGGATCGGATTCCTCTGATGTGTTGACACAGCCTATGATCCTGTCTAAGTATGGTTCCTAATTTTCCCTCCTTTGAAAGTAAAAGAAAAGAAAAAGAGATTAAACTGAGGAAAAGCTAGTAGCTTCGAAGTGGTCACGGGAGTGGTAGAAACCCCTATTACCTCATGTGCATCCATGGAAACATGTCCAAAGTTAAACTCCGAATAAAAAGGGAAGAGCACTGATAGAAAAAATAAAATGATACCCAGTGGGGAAAATCAGTTGCTAAGGGAGAAGGGAAAGGAAAGGAACCAGAAACCGACAGTTTGGTGGTCAGCATTGACTGAGTTGAGTCCATGTGTCCTATGATCGATAATCCCTCTATGAGACCGAACCTAATTGTATAAAGAGGTTAGTGTGGTAAACTTGAATATCCTAATCTGATTGTGGAGTTTACTTGGGACAGTTGCTAAGTGTGGGGGAAGTATATTGTGGTCTTGATATCTGTAGGAAAGTTTTCAGTGGCTTACTAAGTGAATGTGAATGCGAAAGTTCCTAGGACGAAATGAGTTTCTGAGTTTTCAAACCTCTTTCTTATGCTTTAGTTATTTTACTTGCTTGAGGGGAAGCAAGAGCTAAGTGTGGGGGAGTTGATATATCATGGTTTTCTAGGTTTTCAACCATGATATAGTTGTGTATATTGAGTCTTTAACCTGGTTTTTCGAGTCTATTAAGTCTTCTACAGGTAGGCTTGCGTTTGGAGCAAAGAGCAGGATTATAGGACGTTTTGGTGATTTGAGCAGAGAGCTGAAGTTGGTGTCTCGGCCACGAGTGGATGTCGACCGATACCCACCTTGGTGTCGGTCGACACTGAGCGCGACAGAGTCTGATACGCCAATTTGAAGATGACTTTTGAAGAATTGCAAAAAGACCCAGAAGTTTTCCCTAATTCTAATCTAGCCCCAAAACGTGTTTAGGAGTTTAATTAGATTTTCAGACTCATTATCATTTTATCTGGTTCTTACTTTTGTTCTTGCTTGGAGATTGAGAGATTTGTGCCAAGGGACTGTTCTTGCTACTTGTAACCTTTGAGAGAAGGATTTCGAACCCCTTTACTTATCTATTCAGTCTTTATGTTTTCTATTCAATGATGTGTTGTTATTCTGATAATATGTCTGAGTAGTAACCTAGTTAGATTTAGAAATTCTCATAGGGTTTTATGCATGTTTAGATAACTGATTGATTGGATTCTAAACCTATTCGTCCATCACCTAAATTGTGCTTAATACTGAATTCTGGACTGATCACCTAGGATTTAGATCTGATATAATTAACTTAGCACGAGAGTGTGAGTTATAATCTGAATAAACTTAGTGTGAGCAATTTGACTAGATACAAAGAGATTTGGTTTAGGAGAATTGTGAACCGAAGAACATGTTCTTAATGCTTGTTTAGAACTCTAGGATCACAAAGAGATTTGGATCTCTAGGTTGCTAGATATAGAAAGAATCTCTGCGAGAGTTGGATTGTTTAGCATTGTGTTTCTAGTTCTTGAACTCGAGCTTAATCTGAATCCGGTTAGTTAAGTGTCTAGCATTGTATAATTCCCGAGAACTTCCTAAGTCTGACGCTTTTCTCCCATCGAAACTCACTTTAATTTACTTGCTATTGTTTACTGCTTTCTCTTGGTTGGCTTAGCTTAACTGAAGAACATATAATCTGTCGTGTGAAACTTGAGTCCTTGTGGATACGATACCCTGATATACTACATTCGCTTAACTGTGCACTTGCAGTAGAATAGGGATATAATTTGACTCCATCACTTCTCCTTTCCGCCATCGTGTTATTCTCTTCAAAATTAGACAAGGAATCTGCCTGTGGTATTTCTTCGGACTGATTTCATGGTCATTTGTTGGATTTACAATTATCAAGCTTGTTTGATTTTATGGTCATTTTTATGAAGTTTCCAAAAAAAAATTGATTTTCTTTTGCTATTACGGCAAATACTCTGCCTAGTTAAATTACCTGAACGCTTGAAATTTAACATTTTACCTAAGCAACCCTGAATGTTTGAAATGATATATAAATATTTGCGGCTACATAAAGGTGTAATGTTGGATTTGGCAGGATTAACTTTTGAAATATAAAAAGTCAATAAATTACACCGAGAAAGTTAATAGGCATTACACCTTTAGGTGCTCCACATGTCCACGATTTTGGGGCGATTTCACAAATTGAATTTCATTCAGATATTGAAGATGTGAAATATTACAAGGAGTGGTATATTAGCAACATAATTAATATTTTTTCTTAAACTACTGCAATTTACTAAATACTGGAATATTTGTTTTGGTTGTAGGGCTTCCTTCACTAAAGCAACTGGATCAAATTTTAGACCTTGAATATCTCTTATGCTATACTTCTTTTGGAACCTAGACTGCTAATTATATATATAGAGAGAGATTTTAGATGGAGATTTTTGTTTTTTTGTTTATGCATGTTTCATGGGTTGTTAATTTTTTTAATTGTTACTTATTTATTTATTATAAATATTCTCATTTATATGTATAGATATCTTATGAAAATAACTAACCACCAAGAAAAAACGATTCTTATATTAAAATTCGCTTTACGATTTTTAATGATATATTATTGTGAATCACAACTTACTAATTTTCCATTTATTCCAAACTCAATTTTTTATTCCTTAATTACTCATATCAAATATACAATATGTTTTAATAGCAGAAATAACTAAATTAATTAAATTTATTATCTACGATTATACATTAAATTTTTAGGATTAGATAAATGTGGATCATTTTATAAAAACTTTCAAAAACAATATATGATCACTTGATCTAAACAAAATTTACCAAGATTACACAATATACTAAATCTACGAACCATGGGCAGTTAACATAAAGAAATATTACAAAAGGAAAACCCTAACTATTACCCACACACATACTATATTCGAAGTCTTCTTCCTATCATAGATGTCAAACAAATCTATCGATTTTACTGCGTGAATATATGATTTCTAATGAAGTTTGTTATTTTCCATATTCTTACTTTTGCTTTCTTTGTTAACAAGTTATGTAGTTCTAGGTGAAAGACAAACATTGAGATTTACTAATCATTGTGCTCATATTTTTACGGTAGGGTTTACTGAACATAGTTGTAAAGATTTTGATGATTTGACTTATTAAATCATTGTATATCATGGTTTTTACCTGTTTTAAGCCATGATATAAGTGTGTTTTAGAGTCATTTGTAGTGTCTATCAAGTCATTTACAGGTGTTTATTAGCTACATGCACGTTTGGAGGATTTTGGGAGATATTGGAGCATTTTGGGCAAAATCAGGAGCTTAAGCCGAGAGAGCTAAATTCACCAAGTCTGATCGACATCTGCAATGATTGTAGCACCCTTAGCGTCGATCGTTGCAGCCCCGCGCCAGCACATTAATGAAGACTTTGGAGATTTGCAGTTTTGCCCCCGAAAGTTCCAGTATTTGCGAAAAGACCCCAAGACGTGATTAGGTCTTTATAATTAGGTTTTTGGTGTTTTGTTTTACTTACGCTTTCATACTATTAGCTTTTTAGATAGAGAGACCTTGAGGCTGATCGTTCTTGTACTACAGAGAGAATATTTCGAACCTCTTTATTTCTTTTATTATATGCAATTTACTTATTCATTCATTTGTGTTTCATTGACCATGTCTGAGTAAATTCATAGTTAGGTTTAGAGATTCTCATTAGGGATTTCATGACTTGCTAGATTAATTTATTAGTTAAGGATTCATATCTTATTTGTTCTTCAACCTGAATTGTGTTTAATACTAGTTTCTAATCTGATCACTTAGAATCTAGACTTTAGGTTTATAAATTGACACAAAAGTGTGATTTAAAATCTAATCTATTTAGGTTGAGCAATTTAATTATCTGCAAAGAAATTTGGTTTAATTGAATTGTGAACAAATCAAACCTGCTCTTAAGGCTAGTTTAATCTGTTAGGAATTGCAAAGAAATTTGGATTTCTGCTAATTGAACTTAGTGAATTCTCGCAACGAAAGTTGGTTAGTTCTACCTTGTGTTTGAGTTCTAGAACCGAACTTAATTTGATCATGAGTGATATTTGGTATGCTTGTCTGATTTCCTGAGAACTCCCTGGACTTGACGCTTTTAGTACTTGCTTACAAAAACCGACTTGCTACTGATTTACTTTATGTCTAGTTTTAATTATTTCTGATTTGCATCGCCTAGCTTAATCTGAACTTCTATAGTCTATTGCAAGATTTCTTGAGTCTCTGTGTTCGACCCCTAGATACTACATTTGTTCTGTGCACTTGCAGTGTTTACTTAGGGAATTAAACTCTGAGCATATCAAGTTTTTGGCGCCGTTTCCGGGGACTCTTTTGAGTCTTCGATAGATTTGAATCTAGGATTTAGACTAGGTTACTAAATTTCTGTTTTCTTTTTGGCTTTGCGTGTTTCAGGTCTTATGTATTTGCATCGATCGACGCACCCTTTGCAGCGATCGACACAAGGCGATTCCCGAACTGAATCGATCGTTTCATAACTTTGCATCGGTCGTTGCTTTACGATTGCCGACGGTTTATGCATAATCGTGCAACCAAAAGTAATCCGGACAAGAATCTTGTGAATCTCAGACTTGGAGAACTTGCAAGGTTAGAGAGAACGAATAGGAAAGCTTAGAAACCAGTGAAGATGGCCAACGCAATTCCTGAGCCATTGGTTCTGATTATGGATGCTGAAGGTGTTCTGAGAGACCCGCAGAACAATCCACACAATGCTCAAGCATATATGTTGGATGCTGATAGTAATGTGATTGAGCAGCAGGTTGTTTAGCATGACCAAGGAGCTCAAGGTGGAGGAGCAGAAGGTGGACAAGGAAATCCACAACCAGAGAACCCACCTATAGCACCAGCTCAACCCGTTATGAGGACACTAGCGGATTACAATCGCCCAGATGAGTTCTACGCTAATAGATCAGCGATTGTTCCTCCTACGTTTCCGCGCAATGACTTCGAGCTGAAGACCTCGTACTACACACTTGTGGGACAGCATGTCTTCAGCGGACTTCCACATGAGCAACCCATGGACCACATCGAGCATTTCGAGTATATAGTGACTGGAATGAAGCACAATGGGGTGACTTATGATTATCTGCACTGCAAGCTTTTTCCTCACTCTCTTGTAGGAGAAGCTGCTGATTGGCTAAGTCAGATGCCACCTGGGACTTTGACTACTTGGAATGCAGTGAAAGAGAAGTTTCTGCGACATTTCTATGATGATGCTCGGTCCGATCAGCTTCGACAGAATCTTTTGACGTTCAAGCAAGGGCCTACAGAGCCTTTTAATACAACCTGGGTGAGGTTTAAGAGATACCAGAGATATTTTCCTCATCATGGCTTCTCAGAAGTGCAGCTTTTGTGTATTTTCTTTAGGGGAGTGGATTTGTGGTATCAGATGGCTTTAGATGCTGCAAGTAATGGTAATTTCTACATTAAGTCTCCAGAAGAAGCCAATGAGCTTATTGAGAACTTGGTCACTAGAAATAGTGTCAAGAATGCTGATATGGAGAGGATGAAGTCTGGTGGTAAGATGGACAATTCCCAGATGGCTGAAATGAACAAGAAGATTGATTCTGTTCATACACTTCTCAAGAAAAGTGTTCACTTTGCTCAGGATGTTGAAGTTTATGAGCCTGAAGCTGCCTGCGAAGAAGAGGATGTGAACTATGTTGGTGGGACTGGTTTTCAGGGGAACAAATTTGGAAATCAGCAAGGTAGAGGTGGATACAATGGAGTAGGACAGAGAAATGCCTTCACAGGTAATCAAAACTTATCTAATTTTTCTTCTAAGCCTCAGTTTCAGAAGCCTTATCAGACTACTAGCAGCCCTGGAAACAGCACTAACAGTTTCACAAGGAATTATGGATCATCTTCCTATCAATCTGTTCCTCCTCAGAATGAGCAGAATGATAAGATGATGGGAATGCTGGAACAGCTTTTGGAAGGGCAGCAGAAGAGTACAGTGGATTTCAATTGGAAAATAGATGCCTTGTACTTAGACCTGAATGGTAAGATTGATGCTTTGAGCGCACATGTGAAGAAGTCGGATGTTCAGGTTGCACAGACTGTTGGGTCTGCTAAGCGACCAGATGGATCTCTTCCGGGACGGACTGATGCTAATCCTAAGTACCAGTGCAATGCAGTGACGTTGAGAAGTGGTAAGGAGATTGTTTCTGGTCAGAAGAAGCCGTTGAGTTTGGAGGAAATCGTCGAGCTTGAAGAGATGGAAGATGGGATCCGACAGTTTCGCACTGCATCGACCGATGCACCTGTGCAACGATTGACACAGATCGTGAACGAGGATTCTGAACTAAATCTCGACGCAGAGGTTGTGAAAGAATCGCCTAGCAACGATCGATGCAACACTAGCAATGATCGACGCAAAGCGATACCCGAGAGCTCAAATGCAGAAACACTGAAAAGGCTGATGAAAGGATCTATAAGCCTAAGGTTCCCTTTTCTAAGGACCTCAGAAAGACTAAGAATGATAGGCAGCTGGCCAAATGCAAAGAAATCATTAAAAAGGTGTTGATTGAAGTGCCTTTGGTTGATTCTATGAAAACTACTCCTGTGATGAGAAGATGTCTTAAATACTTACTTGCTGGTAACTGGACGGATGAGAAGAGTGTAATGATGATCACAGAGGTTTGTAGTGCTGTGATTCAAGGTAAGATACCAGATAAGATGAAGGATCCAAGGAGCTTTGTGCTTGATTGTGGCATCTACAGAGACAGATTTGAGAGGTCTCTATGTGATCTTGGTTTGAGTGTTAATCTTATGCCTTATTTTGTTCCTGGAAGGCTTGGGATGACTGACTTTATGCCTACTAGGATCTCATTAGTCCTAGATGACAGAACAGTCAGGATTCCTGAAGGAGTGCTAGAAGATGTGCCAATCAGAATTGGTGGTTTTGTGATCCCTACTGACTTTATGGTTCTGCAGTATGGAGAAGAACCAAGGGATCCACTGATTTTGGGTAGACCATTCTTAGCTACTGCTGGTGCTATGATTGACTGCAAGAGGGGGACGATAATTCTGAATGTGGGTGATCTGAAGATGAGCTTCGATATGGACAAGCTGGTTAAGAGACCAATCATCGACGGACATACCTTTTATGTGGATACTCTCAGTGATTTGGCTGCGGATTAATTTCACAAGACACAAGCTGAGGATCCACTGGAAGGAGCTTTACTGAGCTCTTTAATGGAGCTGGAACATCTGCAAGACGAGCCCGCAATCTGCTATGCGAGGCTAATAGATTCCACTGAGAAAGTGATGCAGTTGGATGTGTCTGACGCGACTTTGCATCGGTCGACACCACTCGTGCAACGATCGTTGCAAGTCGTCAGTGACTGGGCAGAAGAGAAAGCCCCGAAAATAGAGCTGAAACAACTTCCATCCGGGTTAAGGTACGCATTTCTTGGACCTAATTCGACATATCCTGTAATTGTTAATGCTAGTTTGAACAACGCAGAGCTCACTTTACTGCTAAGCAAGCTGCGCAAGCATCGCAAAGCTCTTGGCTATTCTCTTTATGGCATTTCAGGTATCTCTCCGGAGCTGTGCATGGATCGGATACATCTTGAGGACAAGTCTAAGATATCTATTGAGCACCAAGGGAGGCTGAATCCTAATCTTAAGGATGTGGTAAAGAAAGAGATCATGAAGCTCATAGATGCTGGGATCATCTATCCGATTTCAGACAGCGATTGAGTTAGTCCAGTTCATGTAGTGCCTAAGAAAGGTGGAGTTACAGTAGTGAAGAATGAGAAGAACGAGCTGATTCCTACAAGGACTGTGACTGGACATCGGATGTGCATAGATTACAAGAAGCTTAATTCTGCGACAAGGAAGGATCATTTCCCTTTGCCTTTTATCGATCAGATGCTGGAGAGGTTAGCAAATCACCCTTACTATTGCTTCCTCGATGGGTATTCATGCTTCTTTCAGATTCCCATCCATATAGAGGATCAGAAAAAGACTACTTTTACTTGTCCATATAGCACATTTTCATACCGCAGAATGCCTTTTGGACTTTGTAATGCACCAGCCACCTTCCAGAGATGCATGATGTCCATATTTACTGATATGATTGAGGACTTTATAGAGGTGTTTATGGATGAATTCTCCGTCTACGAGTCATCTTATCATGAGTGCTCGGACAATCTATGCAAAGTGCTAGCTAGATGTGAAGAGAAGCACTTGGTTCTTAATTGGGAGAAGTGTCATTTCATGGTCAGGGATGGCATTGTTCTTGGACATAGAGTGTCTGAAGCAGGGATTGAAGTAGACTGCGCTAATATTGAGGTTATGACCAGCCTTCAGGCGCCTGATTCTGTGAAGTCTGTGAGGAGCTTTCTTGGACATGCTGTGTTCTATAGAAGGTTCATCAATGATTTCAGTAAGATTGCTAGACCACTAACTGCTTTGCTGTGTAAGGATGCCAAGTTTGAGTTCACTGCAGATTGTCAGACTGCATTTGAACAGATCAAGCAAGCATTAGTGAGTGCTCTCATAGTACAGCCACCAGATTGGGATTTTCCTTTTGACGTAATGTGCGACGCGAGCGAATATGATGTAGGAGCTGTTATGGGGCAGAAGAATGATGCGGTCATCAAAACCAGATCAGACCAGGCGCTGACTAACTCAATCGCTGACTCAACCACTACGTCAAGCAGCACAAAGAAACAAAGAGAAGTCAAGGCCACAACGATTTCTGATCCAAAACTAGGCATAGGACTGATTATACATCCAACAATCAATCCTAAGAAGACATATGACCCAGGAGGAATCATAACACATGGAGAAGAGATTATGGAGCCGAGAAGATCCAACAAGGCGTATGAGCTTATCTTAGCTCAAGTGGAGACCAAGGTCAAGACATCTAGCTCAGCTCATCATCAACATGCCACTAAGAAGAATCGTCCCCAAAAGATGACACAAGAAGAAGATACCGAAAAGGAGCTAACCATATGTAGCATCACAGCTAGCTCAGGAAGTAGCATCGGCACTAGCTCAGCAGACTTGCCATATATGGAAGCATTCACATTTGGAAGGTCAATTCAGCACCAAACGTTTACCTATCAAAACTACAGTGTATTGAGCTCCTTTCCATCAAGTCTAGACGTTCCCATCTGCACAAGACCACACAAGATTCTCCATAACTTCAACAAGTCATACTTACCATTTTTGGAGAAGAAAGAGATCAAACACCAACGGCTTCTTTCCAAGAATGAAAGCCACGAATTGTTTGTCAATCCAGCTGTCCCAAGGATCCTCACTTATCCCTTAAAGCCATCCAGATACAAAGAAACTATCAAGAGCTTGGATCCTTGCCAAAATCAGCCTAACGGCTAGTTTTTCATTAAGTTTTCGATTTCTTTCTTGTTCAAGGTCAATAGGACCGTTGTAAAAAGCCTATATAAGCTTTGTCTTATTATTTGTATTATTCACCTTTCAACCTTCAATCAAAGTATTATTCAGTTTCTTCAAAGAGTGTTCTTTGTTAAGATCTTTTGTCTTAGGATTCATTTGAGTGATTCAATTGTTTCCAAGGATTATTGGATTAGGTTTGCTTGTGTGACTCAAGTAGAACTAGTTCACCACCGATTGAGAGAGTCAATCAAACCCACCGGTTGAGAGAGTCAATCATTTCATTCATCCATTCCATCCATCTCGGTCAAGTAAGAGAGCTTTTAAGCCAGTGCTTGTCCTCCATCAATCCATCGCTCAAGCTTCCGCCTTGGGGCTACATCATCTGGTATCAGAGCCGAAAGGTTCCTAATCAGGTGTTATCTATCCTTTACCTTTCGGTTTTCAATGCATTTAGTTTCTTAATTTTTCTGTTTTCTTTGCATCTTAAAACAAAAACCCATAAAAATTGTTTGTTTCATCATATTACTTAGTTTCTGATTTTTGTTTGCATATTTTATATAAAAAAAAAAAGAAAATCGTTTGCTATTTGATCTTTCAAGTTTAGTTTCAAAAGTTCTTATTTTACATTTTTATAAAAAAAAAAAGTCTTGTTATTTGATTTGATTTCTTAAACCAAAAAGTTTAAAAAAAAAAAGTGTTCTTTCCATATTAGTTTTGTGTCAATTCGAAATTAAAAAAAAAAAAAAAGTTTCCATAAATCTTTGTGTCACAAATCTTGTTTCCATTTCTTTTGTGCAGAATTTTATTTCCATATTTGCATCAAATCGTGTGAATTCTTTTAAAGAAAGTTTGCAATTTTCTGAATTTTACTTCTTTGTGTTAGAATCCATTGATACACTTTTGAACTTATTGTTGCAGGTACTAAATCATTGACATGGAGGATAGAGAAGATTCAGAAGCAGACATGTATGGAGAGCACCACCCACCTATGCACAAGACTGGATTCAAAAACCATGGAGTTACTTCATACCATGTACCAGCTCAACGACATCTCACTGGTACAAGGAATGCGACAGTCCAACGAACCAGCACGAGGCAGCCAACAAACCGAAGAAGAGGTTCTCTAATGTTTTCAGGAAGAAGCAGTAACCCTGAAGCATACTTACAATGGGAAAGCAACATGGAGCAATGGTTGCAAGCTAACAAAGTTCCCGAAGAAAGGAGGCTAGTACAAGCTGTCTCAGCCTTCACAGAAAAGGCTTATGAATGGTGGCTAAAGGAGAGCACACCAACCATCCTTAAGAAGCCAATACTGGATTGGAGAGATCTCAAGTCCAGGATGAAAAAGGAATTTGTGGAGAAGCTTCAAACCACAACCAAGAGAGTGAAGATTGCATCCAAAGCACAAGCTGATCCTAAGCCCAATTTTGATTGCTATCCAGAATCTAAGAAGACTCTTCAAGCAAAGAAGGATCAACAATGGCAGGAGATCATGGAGATTTTGTACCCAAAGAAGCAAGAGCAGAAGCGGAGCCACAAAGCTTCACCCAATGCAACCGGACCCATCTTTGATGCATCACTCAAGTTGCGAGACACGCCAACACAAGGTAAGTGTTTCAACCTTGTAAATTCCAAAGAGCCAACATGTTATAGGTGCCATATGAGAGGGCATTTTGCTACAATTTGTCCATCTAGAAAGTTGATCAAAGATATAACATCAGAGTTGAAATTGGAAGTAACTGACACAAATGATAATTTTGTGCAATCTGATATTTTAAGTTCCAATTCAAGACTCATGCACTTGTCTTTGCCAAAGAGTTTTGATCCAGGAATAAGACAAGAAGAAGAGCACACAAGTCAAAAGGACATCAACCGTGAGGTGCAAGCAAACAAGGTGAATTCTGAACTTAGAGTGAATAAATTTGTTTGTCCCACCACTGTTATGATGCACTTGTCTCTGGACCAAAAGGTTCATGAAAGTTTAGGTGTTAAAGAAGAAGTGGAGAAACACCAATGTCATGATCCACAAGCTAGTGAAGGACAAGAGTACATTCAAGGTACCATCATGACTGATGCACCAAGACATAAACAAGACAAGGTAAGTCAATATCTTACTCAAATTGTTCATACTGATTCCAAGGATATGATAATGCATTTGTCTTGTCCAAAAGAACTTGAGAAAGGTATAGGTCATGGAGTCAAGTTTCGGACAGAACCATCAATACAAAGGAATCAAGATGAAGAAGATCATGGAGATTCAACCAATGATGAACTAGAGCATAAAACTTTTAGTAGTACATGCACCAGGAGAGATGCGACTCTGAACCAGCTTGTCACATCCATAATGGTAAGCTCAAACCTTGTGCAACCTGTCTTTAAAGTCTCAAACTCAGATATAATACACTTGCTCTTTTCCTTAAGAGTTGACTTAGGTACAGGTCTGATAAAGATCAAGAAGCCAAGGGTAGACGGAGTCTTGAAAGAGAGACCAAAACCGAGCCATGTTTCCACACATGAGCCACAAGCAAATCAAGGGCTTGACGTATATCATGCTTCAACCAAACATGGGGTTATTTCTGAACTTAAAATGAGTATTCTTGACTATCAACCCACTGGTATAATACACTTGTTTCTTGAGTCAAGTGTTGAGACAGGGATTAGAGCCAAAGATAAAGCCAAATAGGAGATCAAGGAAAATCCACCGGACCAAACATCACTTGGCTCTACCATCATGCCCACTGAAGAAAGTCACCACCATCAGGATGTTAGCCAGGTAAGTCTATCGATACTCCACCTCATTTCTAATGACCCAACAGCTCTGTTGAATGACTTGTTAAACTTCCCAGAAGTTACTACAACTAGGGATAGTGAAATAGCTTCAAGTTTATCTCTTCATAAGAAGCCCATAATGCACTTGTCTCTTTGCCAAAGTGTTGAGAATATTTCAGGTCTTAAGGAGAGCAGGGGCAAGATAAGCAAAGGAGACGTCACACCAGCTAAAAGCAGAGGAGCATTGCTATCCTATCTACTCAAAGAAGAACCACCGGATGCTCAACAACTCAACCGGAATCAAAATGATTCCCAAGGTAATCTTCTAAGCCCTCATTCACTTCACTGGACTAACTTGACTTATCTATGTGCAGGTTATCAAGTTTTGAGGTCAAAACTTCTTGAAGAGGGAGGGTATGATGCGGTCATCAAAACCAGATCAGACCAGGCGCTGACTAACTCAATCGCTAACTCAACCACTACGTCAAGCAGCACAAAGAAACAAAGAGAAGTCAAGGCCACAATGATTTCTGATCCAAAACTAGGCATAGGACTGATTATACATCCAACAATCAATCCTAAGAAGACATATGACCCAGGAGGAATCATAACACATGGAGAAGAGATTATGGAGCCGAGAAGATCCAACAAGGCATATGAGCTTATCTTAGCTCAAGTGGAGACCAAGGTCAAGACATCTAGCTCAGCTCATCATCAGCATGCCACTAAGAAGAATCGTCCCCAAAAGATGACACAAGAAGAAGATACCGAAAAGGAGCTAACCATATGTAGCATCACAGCTAGCTCAGGAAGTAGCATCGGCACTAGCTCAGCAGACTTGCCATATATGGAAGCATTCACATTTGGAAGGTCAATTCAGCACCAAACGTTTACCTATCAAAACTACAGTGTATTGAGCTCCTTTCCATCAAGTCTAGACGTTCCCATCTGCACAAGACCACACAAGATTCTCCATAACTTCAACAAGTCATACTTACCATTTTTGGAGAAGAAAGAGATCAAACACCAACGGCTTCTTTCCAAGAATGAAAGCCATGAATTGTTTGTCAATCCAGCTGTCCCAAGGATCCTCACTTATCCCTTAAAGCCATCCAGATACAAAGAAACTATCAAGAGCTTGGATCCTTGCCAAAATCAGCCTAACGGCTAGTTTTTCATTAAGTTTTCGATTTCTTTCTTGTTCAAGGTCAATAGGACCGTTGTAAAAAGCCTATATAAGCTTTGTCTTATTATTTGTATTATTCACCTTTCAACCTTCAATCAAAGTATTATTCAGTTTCTTCAAAGAGTGTTCTTTGTTAAGATCTTTTGTCTTAGGATTCATTTGAGTGATTCAATTGTTTCCAAGGATTATTGGATTAGGTTTGCTTGTGTGACTCAAGTAGAACTAGTTCACCACCGATTGAGAGAGTCAATCAAACCCACCGGTTGAGAGAGTCAATCATTTCATTCATCCATTCCATCCATCTCGGTCAAGTAAGAGAGCTTTTAAGCCAGTGCTTGTCCTCCATCAATCCATCGCTCAAGCTTCCGCCTTGGGGCTACATCAAAGAAGGACAGAAAGCTTCATGCCATTTACTATGCCAGCAGTTCACTAGATGATGCGCAAAGGAACTACGCCACTACGGAGAAGGAGTTGTTGGCAGTTGTTTTTTTTTTGAGAAGTTTCGACCCTATCTTGTTGGTTCTAAGGTGATTGTACACACTGATCATTCAGCTCTGAAGTATCTGATGCAGAAGAAGGATGCTCAACCGAGATTGTTGAGATGGATTCTGTTTCTTCAGGAGTTTGACATTGAGGTGAAGGACAAGAAGGGAGTTTAAAACGGAGTTGCTGACCATCTATCATGGATTAGAGTTGAAGAAGACGTCCCTATTGATGAATTCTTCCCTGAGGAAAACGTCAATTTGATTGAGACAGTATTTCGGACGGATTTTGACAGGAAGATGTAGAACTATCGGATTAAGCGCACTGCATCGATCGATGTAACCTCTGTAACGATCGATGCACGTGTCAAGAGAGAAACGATCGATGCAGACCTGTGCAGCGATCATTGCAATGCGCCTGTGAACCCAGAATCTTTACAGATTCAAATTAGACACTATAACTTCGACGTTTGTGCTGTTGCGACGACCAATCGACCCTGTTTTGCAGATATTGCTAATTACCAGGCTGCGGAGACTGAACCAGATGAGTTGAGGGGGTATGCTAAGAAGAATTTCTTCCGAGAGCTTAGACGATACTACTGGGATGAGCCTTATCTGTATAAGAAATGTTCAGATGGACTTTACAGAAGATGCATTGCGGAATCAGAGGTTCCAGATGTTCTGTTTCACTGCCATGGATCAGATTATGCTGGACACTTTGCTACTTTTTAAGACTGTGTCCAAGGTTCTGCAAGCAGGTTTCTGGTGGCCTACGATATTTAGAGACGCTCATTCTTTTGTCTCCCAGTGTGATGCCTGTCAGAGGAGAGGGAAAATCAGTAAGAAGCATGAGATGCCTCAGAAATTCATTCTTGAGGTTGAGATTTTCGATTGCTGGGGCATTGATTTCATGGGTCCTTTTCCCTCATCCTATGGGAATAAGTTCATTTTGGTTGTTGTGGACTATGTGTCTAACTGGGTGGAAGAAATAGCTAGTCCAACCAATGACTCTTCGGTGGTTATTAAGCTGTTTAAGACCATCATATTCCCTAGATTTGGAGTACCTCGGATTGTGATCAGTGATGGAGGATCTCATTTCATTAATAAGGTCTTCGAGAATCTACTATAGAATCATGGAGTTCATCACCGAGTTGCTACTCCTTATCATCCTCAGACTAGTGGGCAAGTCGAGGTCTCTAACAGACAGATCAAGGAGATCTTGGAGAAGACAGTTGGGAAGACAAGGAAGGATTGGGCTGCAAATCTCGATGATGCATTATGGGCTTACCGGACTGCATTCAAGACACCACTTGGGACTACTCCGTTTTATCTGCTGTATGGAAAAGTATGCCATCTTCCAGAAGAGCTTGAGCACAAAGCAGCATGGGCTGTGAAGCAGATGAATTTCGATCTTAAGTCTGCTGCAGAGAGGAGATTGATGCAGCTTAATGAGTTGGATGAGATTAGGCATTATGCTTATGAGAACTCAAAGCTGTACAAGGAGAGGACTAAGGCTTATCAAGATAAGAAGATTGTCTGTAGACAATTTGAGCCTAATGATCATGCACTTTTGTATAACTCTCGTTTGCAATTGTTTCCAGGTAAGCTAAGATCAAGATGGTCCGGTCCTTTCACAATCAAGGAAGTGCGCCCTTATGGTGCTGTCGTTCTAATCAGCCAGGAAGGTAAGGAATTCACTGTCAATGGACAGAGGGTGAAGCATTATTGGGCTAAGGCCGAGATTCCAAGAGGTCAGATTTTGCCTCTGGATGATGCACCCTCTGCCTAATTCAGCTGAATCGTCAAGCTAATGACATTAAAAGAGCGCTGAGTGGGAGACAACCCACTGTTTCGTTTGTACATATTTTTTTGGTGTTTTTGTTAGGATTTTACGTTTTGTTTTCGTTTTTGGTGTGTTCTGACTGCATATTACGAGTCTGAGAACTGCGTTGATCATTGCACTTGTTGTGACGATCGATGCAGGTGGATTTGACGAAGAAAAATCGCTTTGTGACGATCATTGCGGTCCTGTGCAACGATCGCTGCAAGGGGATTTTACGAAGGAATGAAGTCGTTATGTGGCGATCGTTGCGGTCATGTGCAACGATCGACACAGCTGGTCCAAATTGAAATCGATGGTACGCAAGCTTTAAACCGAAAATCGGATTGGTTGAATTTCGGTTTGACCAAACGTGATATGCAACGATCGCAGCACTTAGTGCAACGATCGATGCAGTCACGTGCAGGTAAGTCTCGATTAAATCCTTCTTTCTTCTTTCTTCTTCCTCATTTCTCTCTCGTGAAGAACCCTAGCCGAATCGCCTTTCTCGATTTCTCCCTAACGATTCAAATCTCTAACCTGCTCGATTTTCACCCTCTCTCCATTTCTCTAATCAATTTGAGCTGAAACCGAGGTATGTTCTCTCAATATCGATTTTTCAGAAGCGAAACCAAGGTAGAAAAAGTTCGAATTTTAGCTTCTGAAACTTGAATCCGTGATGATTGTGAGATCCGGGATTCACACTAAGAATTTGTATTCGTGGATTTGGACTTTTGGATATAGAAATGGTATAGTTTCCTATGAATCAAAGACTTTATTGAGATTGATCGTCGAGATAGAACAAACACAGTCGAAAAGAGAGTACAAAGTATGGAATCGAGCTATCTAGTCGAAGTGTTCTCAGCCTAGGTTGGAATTATCTTTGATGAGCCGCCACTTCTTCCTTTAAATAGTCTCCACTCTCATCTCTTCGTCCCGATATTTCGGTCTCGTCGTTGTAACGATCTCCGAGATTCGTGCGGATCAGTTGAACTGACGAAGACCGAGTTGCTCTATCTCCACGTCATCCTCGGCCGAGCTCGAGCTCGATCGTCTCCGGCTTCGGCGTCGTCTGGGCCTCTCCAAGTCGCTTGCTTCGCTTGGGCCCAACGGGAGAGTTGACTCTCCCGTCTATCTTTGATTCTGGGATGAGCTCGTAATTACGGGCCTTTGTCTGTTAATGGGCCGGATTTCCTAGAGGGAAATCCAGTACCAACAATAGCCCCCCAGCCCATTGAATTCGAGAAGTCGAGGTTAATGGGCGGTGGACATTCTCGGGAAGAGGTGTGTGCTTTGGATGCGACGAATCTAATGATTATTCTCTTCCCATTCATAGATCTTATATCGACGGTTGAGATCGTACGGGACCGAAGGATCACAACTGCCTCGATCTTTTTTCGTGATTATTTACAAATTTCAAATCGAGCGGTTGGGATTGTGGGATACCAAAAATCCCATAGATCTCGAGCACGAGGTAGTTTAAAAGGGGAAGTTACCTAGCACGATTCCCATCACTGCTCACACTGCGAATCGTCAAGGTAACTTCCTCTCCTTCATTGTATCCTCTTCTTGCCTCTTGCTCATATTCTCTTTTTCGTTGTTTCGAGATTTTCTCTCTCTAGAGATTTCGTTTTTCCTCTTTCCTTGAAGGAAACTTTCGATATTCCGAACTATCATGGTTCGAAAGAGTACAGCCAGGGTTAGTCCTTCTGTGGCGGCTGGTCCGGTTGGTCCTTATCATCCGTCTAGTTTGACTGTTGACCAAATACGGAAATTGCGGACGAAGTGCCAGATTCCGTCGGAGGTGGAGATTCTTATCCCATCGCCGGACATGTCCCCGGAAACTGTCGTCGAAGGCCATTGTTGCGCTTCTTATACCTATTTCGATAAATGCGGATTGTTTTTTCCAATCCCTCGCATTATCTCATGGGTTTTAGCTCAGCTCCAGCTGGCCTTTCACCAGATGACTCCGAATTTCGTTCGGTATGTCGTTGGGCTCGGGGTTAGAGCTGTCGAGGAAGGCATCAATTTTGGAGTCGAGGAGTTGATGAGGGTTTTTTCGGTAAAACATAACACTCGTTTTCCCGGAACTTACTACCTCTCTCCTCGCCATGGGAAGATCCTTGATGAGATCCCGACGAGGGATGTGTGGAAGAGTAAATACTTCTACTTCAGGGTCAACCATCACTCGGTCGAGGATTTTGATTACTCGGTTATCCCGACGAGATGGGCGGCTAGCGTTGGTCAGCTTATAGGGCTTAATAGTTTCCCTAATTGCCGCGGCGTCTTTTATTGATACCGAGCTGTTTGCTAATGACCTTTTTGGTTCCATTGCAGAGGCTCCTGAATCATTGCCTTTGGACCCGACTACATCGAGTTTGGTAGCTCGCCTACGGAGGGGAGATATTCGTTGGTGTAACTTCACGGATCAGCGAATCCGAGCCGCTTTAGGTCCTGCTGCTCGACGACCTGCTCTATACCAACCTCGTCTTTTGCGAGACGAATCACACCTCCTTCGCCAGCCTGCTTCGACTCGAGTCGTTCAGTCTCCGCTTCGGATTATCAAGCGGACTGAAGAAAGTAAGTGTTCCGGTTAGTCTTTCTGGGGGGGGGGGTCATCGCGCGTTATGCCCTTTGTTTGCCGGGCTGACCCGAATCTGTTTCATTTGCAGATCGACCTGTTTCGGACGATAGTTCTACTGCAAGCACCCCTTCTCTTGAAAAGATGTCGCGAAGATCTAGCAGCCATCGGAATGGGAAAGATCCCGTTGATTTGGCAAAGAAAATGAAGGCTGGCGACTTTAGAAACGCCCTTCTTTTTCCATGGACGAGGGGCCTCCTCCTCCTCCTTCAATCCCTCCTCCTAACCCTGTTCGGGTTTCTCCCGTGGTTGCAGGATCCGGAGAGGCGGACATGGAGGCGGAGGATTTACCTCCTATTCCGGCCAGTGAGGAGCCAGTCCGGGCTCCGTCTGAAGAGCCTGCTTTGCGCAACTCTCGGTCGAATGGTTCGAGAGGGTCGAACGGCCGGAGTCGAGGCGGTCCTCCTCCGACGGCGAAGCGTCGAAGGACTGACGCAGAGGTGAGCTCGAGAAGATCGGGCCAGAGTGTTGAGGCGAGGCCTGCTTCCTCTGGGTCTTCGGGGTCTTTCAACTGGCGCTTTAGGCACCAGAAGGAATGCCCGATTGCGGACGACCCAACGGGTGTTGCCTATCTGCTAAGGCATTTTAAGCCGGCAGGTGTTCAGCTCCCGGCCGTCGGGGATATGGCTCTTGGTAGTACTTATACCGAGATGATGGCGGCTTGTGGGAAGGTAATGATTTCTTCCTTTTGTTTTGTTTCGTGCTTAACTTTCTTCACACATTTCCTCTTTCTTTTGTAGGCCTTGGAGGCTGCGAATAGGTTCGCGGCTAGGGCCTAGCGCGAGCTGCGAGAGATACCGAAGGTGAGTGAGCTCGACACCGTTAAGAAAACGGTCAGCGACCTGAAAGCGCAGCTGCAGGGGGCCTTGGCTCGGGAAGAGGAGCTAAGGAAGAAGGCGGGCGGCCTGGATGGGGAGTTACAGGGCGCTCTGGCCCGGGTTTCGGTTGCGGACGTGCGGGCTGCGCAATGCCAGGCTGATCTGGATAAGGTTCTCGCCGACCGAGAATTTGATGTTAAGATGGCAGCCCATGAGGCGAGAAAAGGGCTAAACGGTGAATATCTTAAGATTCTCGAGGGGATCGCAGCGAAAGAGAGCCGGAGGAAAGTCGCCGTGAGCGCTGAGATGAGGCTCCAGGAGGCCTTGGCTAATATCGCGCTTATCGCCGAGTTCGCCTCTGGTGAACTGGACCTGACCAAGGAGGTGATGGATTTGGCCGAGAAGAAAAGATTGGCCACGGAGGAAATGGACGCTGCGGCGGTGTCGGACTTCAGTATCAGCAAGCTAAATTTGCCGGTGATGTCGGACGACTCCGTGATTCTTGCGCGCCTTTTAAGCCAGGCGGCTACTCGCCTTGATCAGTATGGGTCGAACCTCCCGACCGGAGTTAATTCACGAGTTAGCGATTAGGTCGAGGGTCAACTTGAGGAGGACAGGGCGACCGATGGTCAGACAGGGGATCGAGACGAGGCTTCCTCTCCTTCCAAGCAGTTTTAGCCCTTTTTATCTGTTTCCGCCCGAGGGGGCTTTTTAATTCAGGATTTTTGTTGCCCGAGGGGGCTTTTAATTTCTTTTCCAGACTTTGGTTGCCCAAGGGGGCTTTAATTTTCTGTTCGAATTCGAGGATATCGTGTCCTCTTTTTTTTTTATAAAAAAATCTTTCATGCCTTAGCATAGATTTCATTGTTTTTATGTCTCAACATAGCCGTCGTGGCGATTCGAGCCTTTCTAGAGGAACCGAGCAGATAACTTGTCGTGTTGCCTTAGAAGGTTCGTTGCGATCTTTTAAGTTAGTCGCATTTGAGCTCGAGCTCTTTTCCAAGAAAGGTTCGGGGCGCAACTTCTTTGTAATGTAAGATTCAGGCTTAATCGCTGAATTGAAGAGAGAAGTATTTAAGTATGAAAACGAATCGAAGTAAACTTACAAAGATCCGATTTGGAGTACGTAGAGGTCGCATGCTTGATTAGCTGTCTTGACCTCGTTATTTTGCTTAAGGGGTGGGGCAGCCCCCCCCCCCCCCCGATTCTTTTAATCCGTATGAGGCTTTGGAAGAATTGTATATTTTTTGGAGAGATTATTCTGAATCTCTTTCTTTGGAACGATCATTTCAGTTCGTTCTTAGTGGGAGGACCGTTCTAGGTCGCTTGTTTTTGGGACGATCATTTCAGTTCGTTCGGTTTGGAGGAACCGTTCTAGGTCGCTTGTTTTTGGGACGATCATTTCAGTTCGTTCGAAGCGGGAGGACCGTTCTAGGTCGCTCGTTTGAAGGGATAATTTCATATCGCTTGGTTATAGAAGGGATAATTTCATATCGCTTCGACTTAGAAGAGATAATTTCATATCTTTCGTTTCAGGAAGGGATAATTTCATATCACTTGTTTTGGGAGTGATGATTTCATATCACTTTGGTCTTTTGGGAGAGGCCATTTCAGGTCACTTGGGAAGGATAATTTCATATCGCTTTGTCTTAGAAGAGATAATTTCATATCACTTTCGTTTTTGGGAAGGGATAATTTCATATCACTTGTTTTGGAAAGGGATAATTTCCTATCTCTTTGCTATAGAAGAGATAATTTCATATCAACGTAATGGCTCTAACAGGAAGAGACGTTTGATTAGAAGACTTATTTTGATTTCACAAAGATAAGTTAGTATGACTTCGTCAGAAGTTGTCGAGCTCAGTAAGAGCTTTGTGTTTGGGGGGTGGCTGCGCTCGAAATCGAGCTGCCTACGTACCCTTTTAGGGGATCAAGCCATTTCGTAGTTCGATTATGTTGATGTACTTCTAGTGGAAATACTTTTTGAGGTTGATGATGTTCCAAGGTCGTAGTTCGGGCTTCTGGGTTTCCACCGACTTGAGTCGGTAGACCCCGTCCTTTACGATGTCGGTGACCTGGTAAGGACCTTCCCACTTCGCTCCTAATTTTCAAGCGTGTTCTTCCTTTTTATGGTCGAACACTTTCCTTAAGACGAGCTCTCCTACTTGAAACCTCCGAGTTTTGGTTCGGGAATCATAGTAGCGAGCCGCGGCTTGTTGGTAATTCTGGAGTCGAGCTAATGCGAGGTTCCTTCTTTCGTCGGCGAGGTCGAGCTCGTCAGTTATCATCTTGTTGTTAAGTTCCTCTTGTCGCGGGCATTCTTCTTTGCGAATGCTAGACACGAGGATTTCGGCTGGTACTACCGCCTCGATTCCGTAAGCTAGCGAGAAGGGAGTCTCGCCAGTGGATTTGCGGGGGGGTAGTCCGGTAGGCCCAGAGTACGGCTGGGAGCTCGTCACTCCAGGTTGTTTTGCACTCGTTGAGCCTTTTCTTGAGGCCGTTCATAATCGCTTTGTTGGCTGCTTCTGCTAGCCCGTTCCCTTGGGGGTAGCGTGGCGTTGAGTAAGTCAGCTTTATGTTCCAAGTTCTGCAGAACTCTTTGAACGTGTTTGATATGAACTGAGATCCGTTATCGGTAACGATCTCGTGGGGTAGTCCATGTCTGCAAACGATGTTTCGCCAGACGAACTCCTTAACATGAACGTCCTTAATTTTCTGGTATGACTCTGCTTCGATCCACTTGGTGAAGTAGTCTGTCATCACCAATAGATGTGTGGCTTTCTTTTTGCCAAACGGGACCAGCGGTCCAACGATGTCCATTCCCCACCGCATGAATGGGTACGGCGATGAGATAGAGGAGAGTTTCTCCGACGCTTGGTGGATAATTGAGGCATGCTTTTGGCATTTATCGCACTTGTTGGAGAAAGATTCGCATTCGGTGGCCATTGTAGGCCAATAGTAGCCTTGCCTTTTGATTCGCACGGCCAATGCTCGTCCTCCGGAATGGCTTCCGTAGGATCCGTCATGTGTTTGTGTAATCACGGTTAGGGCTTGCTTTTTGTCAAGGCATTTAAGGTAAGGTCCGGAGAGGCTCCTTTTAAAGAGCTCTCCTTGTGTGACACAGTACCTCGCACTTTGCATTTTAAGTTTCCGCGCCTCCCATTTGCCATCGGGAACTTCGCCGTTTGTGATGTATCGAATGATCGGAGTTCTCCAATCTTCGTCATTGTTAGGCTCAGGTCCCGGACTAGTGGACGCGGTTCGAATTGGTCCGTCGGGGACGTTCGCGACGTATATGGTGTTTCTAGGATCAAGATCATCATCAATCTCGATGATGTCGCTATTAGTGTCTCCGGGACATTCTTTGCGTTTGACATCGTTTTTTACAGCGGGCCCGTCCTCTTTCAAGGACAGAGCTTTGAGAGCTATGTCGATGCTTGGTTTTTCTATCCCTTCGACTGGTATGATTCTTTTTAGGTTAGGATCTGATGTCGATGCTAATGCGGCTAGCGCATCGGCTGCAGTGTTTTCACCTCGTGGGATTCGTGTTAGATCGAAGAATTCGATCTGTTCGGCCAATGTATGGACTACCCGTAGGTATGCTTCCATTCGTTCGTCCTTGGCCTCGTAGTCGCCATGATATTGGCTTGTGACCAGTTGGGAATCGCTGAAGGCATTTACTTCTCGGGCTCCTATTGCTATCGCAAGTCTAAGCCCGGCTATCAGCGCTTCGTATTCTGCCTCGTTATTCGATGCGGCGAAGCCCAATCTAAACGATTGTTCTAATACTTCACCCGTTGGGGAGATTAATTTCACTCCGACTCCGGACCCTTGTCATGAGGAAGCTCCATCGACGTAGAGTTTCCATCTTTGGGTCGAAGTCGGGTCGAGTTCTATATTCGGAGGGAGCTCGATTATGAAATCTGCCAGTACTTGTGCTTTTAGGCATGTTCGAGCTTTGTATTCAATGTCGTACTCGCTGAGTTCGATAGCCCATTTGACCAATCGACCTGATTGGCTTGGACTGTGAAGGATGGTTCTCAGTGGCTGAGAGGTCATCACTATTATCGAGTGCGATTGAAAATACGGTCGGAGTTTCCGAGCCGATGTTACTAGCGCTAAGGCGAGCTTTTCCATGGCGGGGTATCTGGTTTCAGCGTCGATCAAGGTCTTACTGATGTAATACACCGGCCGTTGTTCGTTCTGTTCTTCAAGAACCAGGACTCCACTTACTGCTGCCGTCGAGACAGCTAAGTAAAGATAAAGGGGTTCTCCTTCTACTGGTTTCGCCAGTATGGGTGGTTCGCTTAAGTAAGCTTTGAGCTGAGTGAATGCCTCTTCACATTTTTCGTCCCAAAGGAACTTTTTGTTTGCTTTGAGCAAGTGATAAAAGGGTAGACATTTATCAGTCGACCTCGAGATGAAGCGATTCAGAGCAGCTATTTTGCCGGTTAGGCGCTGGACTTCTCGCGTTGTTCTGGGAGATTTCATCTCTGTGAACGTTGCGATCTGTTTGGGGTTCGCTTCGATTCCTCTTTCGGTTACTAAGTAACCGAGGAACTCTCCTGAAGGGACCCCGAAGGTACATTTAGCTGGGTTGAGTTTCATCCCGTACTTATTGAGAATGGTAAAGCATTCTTTTAGTTGGGGGATGTCATCCTCGTACCTAGAAGATTTTACCAGCATATCATCGATGTAGACCTCCATGGTTTTGCCTAGGAGTCCTGAGAACATCTTGTTGACGAGGCGCTGGTAAGTTGCTCCTGCGTTTTTTAGTCCGAAGGGCATGACTTTGTAGCAGTACGTGCCTCGATCAGTTATGAACGAGGTCTTTTCTTGGTCTTCAGGGTTCATTAATATTTGATTGTACCCTGAGAACGCGTCCATGAAGGATAGCAGCTGATGTCCAGCGGTGGCCTCGACCAGTCGGTCGATGTGCGGGAGTGGGAAGCTGTCCTTTGGACATGCTTTGTTGAGATCCGTGAAGTCTACACAGACCCTCCACTTTCCGTTCTTTTTCTTAACCACCACGGGGTTTGCGAGCCAGTCGGGGTATTTGACCTCTCTGATCGATCCGATTTTTAGTAGCCGATCGACCTCGTCATTGACGGCTTTGGCCCGTTCGGGGCCTAGTTTTCGACGTTTCTGTCTTACCGGTTTGTAGGTCGGGTCGACATTCAGCTCGTGGCTGGTTACGTTGATGTTTATCCCTTTCATGTCTGCTGAAGACCAGGCGAAGGAGTCGACGTTCTTTTTGAGAAAAGAGACCAGTTCGTTCTTGACTGGCTCCGATAGGTCGATTCCTATGCCAACGAGCCTTTCGGGATGAGCCTCGTCTATGCAGACCTGAGTCGTGAGGTCCTTTGGGGGTCCTATTTGACTGGGGTCGTTCGACTTTTTGGCCTGCACGGTGGCGAGCTCGTCCTCTTTCTGTAATTGCTACGCAGGGGATTTCTCGATCTGTTTGAATCCGTTCATGTAGCAATGGCGGGAAATCTTTTGACTTCTGTGAATGGTTTTGATCCCTTTGGGTGTCGGGAATTTTACGCATTGGTGGTAGGTCGATGGTACCGCTTTCATGTCGTATATCCATGGTCGACCTAGGATTGCGTTATAGAGAGCTGGCCGATCTACTATGACAAACTCTGTCATTCTCCGAACTCCTCCAGCGATTACTGGGGCGAAGACAGAGCCAATTGAGTATGTCGTTTCGCCAGCAAAACCTACTAGTGGCGTCTTTTCTTCTACAACCTCGGAGTCGTTGAAGTCCATCTTTTTGAACGCATCGTAAAAGAGGACATCTACCGAACTCCCTGTATCAATCATTATCCTTGAGAGTTCGACATTTCCCACTACTAGACAAACGAGGAGAGCGTCGTCGTGTGGTTTGTCGAGATTACTTGTCTCGCTCTCGTGGAAAATGATCTCGTGGTCTGGTCCTAACATTGGGGTCTTTCCCCTTCTGTCGGTCTCGACTCTTCTTTGAAGAGCTTTGATCGAATTGACCGAGTCGCGGCAAAGCTTGGAGCCACCGAAGATGAAGTCGATTCGTTTAGGGGGTATAGCCCGTACACCCCCCCCCCCCCCACAGAGACGAGGGAGATTGATTCTTGAGCGTGAACTTTTGGCAGGAGCCGGAGGCGGAGATAGTGCCGAACCTCCCGGGGTACCGCTCAGGTTAAGCTCGCCGAGGATGAACTCGACTCGCTTCCGCGACCCTTAAGGGAGTGTTTCAGGAGATTCCGGCTCCTTTGACCGTTCCCGTTTGTTTTGAGAGTGCTTTTTAGAGTTCGACTCCTTGGTCTGTTTGTTTTCCTTTTTGTCGGACAGAGTTTCCTCCTCGACCTCGGAGTCTTTTTTGCTTTCGGACTCTTGTTTTTGAGCCTCTGCTTTAGCTCAAGTATAGCAATCCTCGGTCGAGTGCCCTCTCTTATTGTGGAAATCACAGAATTTTTCCTTGTCGAACTCGAATTTCTTCGAGCTCTTTGGGCTTTCGACCGCGTTGACGTTCCCTGACTTACGGGAATCCTTTTTCGAGTTAGAATTCTGCGGACCCGATGGGTTCCTTTCTTTCCGGTGTTTTTCCCTGAGGGCCGTGGTTTCGTCCTCGAGGCGAGCAAAGGCCGATGCGCGATGGAGGGCGTCATCGAGCGTTTGGGGTTCGCGGACTGTTATTTCCTCGCGGAATCTGGTTGAGAACCATATTCCTCGCCTTAACGCTTCTATAGCTACCTCATCTCGTGGGTTCGCGATTTTGGATTTTATTTCCTTGAATCGGTCGATGTACGAGCGAAGTGTTTCGTCGGGTTTTTGAGAGACGCCAAATAAGGCTGCCTCGGTAGTCTTTTCCTCGATGAAAACGGAGTATTGTTTGAGGAAAGCCGTCATGAACTGGGTGAAGTTGTCGATGGACCTTTCTTCCAGTCCGGCAAACCATTCTAGGGCGGAACCTGATAGGTTTTCCGCGAAGAGCCTGCAGAAAGCTGGCTCCCTCTCCTCATCGGTAAGGTACACCCTTGCCATCGCTAGCCGGAATGCCCTGATGTGGGCTTTCGGGTCCGATTTCCCAGAGAATTTTGGAAACTTAGTTTTCTTGATCTCTCGGATTCTTGCAAACGCAATCCGATCTGTGAACGGCGTTTGTTGTGTTTCTTCGATCACTCGATCGATGTCAGGAGCCGCGCTCGTCGCCATGTGAACTTTTGAGCTTAGACTGTTAAACTGGGCTTTAGCCTGTTCGATGTATTGTCTAAGCATATCGTGTTCATCGCCCTCTGCGGGTGCGAACTGGACTTGTGCCTGTCCTGACGCTTGTTCCGGAAAAATGGGGTCGAGGAAATCGATCGTTGGGATCGACCTCGTCTGATCGACCTGTGGCGTTCGGAACTGAACTGAGTTTGATCCATTAAGGACTCCCGAGCTCGAGGCGAAGGCAGAACCTCCTAGTTGCCTCGGTCGGGTGTTAGAGTTACTCGGGAAAGGTGGTGGCCCGGGTAATGGTCGGTTTCTTGATCCGGTTGGATCTGTGACCATTGAACTCGAACCAAATGGGGTCGGTACCGCGATAGGGGTCATTGTTGGGCGGAAGCCGCTATTTGACGTATTACCGAAATGTCCCGACGTTCCTGGAGGAGTTACTACTTGGGAGAAGTCCAAGCGAGTACACGGTGGAGGACTTATGGGAGTTCGCGTTTGTCTGCCCCCTTGGCTTTGACTGGCGAGCTCTTCAAGGCGGGCGTTCAGGCGCCGCTCTTGTTCTTCGAGCTGCGCTGCCAGGGAACGGTTTGCGACCTCTTGGGCCCTTGCGCTTGCCTTGTTGTTTCTCGTTCGATCTACCAACAGGCTTAACATCGAACGGATCTCGGCAAGATCGCTTGGTCCTTGTCTCTGTGGAGCGGAAGGTAGTGGTGAATTGGGTCTGGTTACTCCAGATCCTCCTCCCGGGGTGGGTATTGAGTCGTTTCTCATCCACACCCAGTTTCTGCTCGGATCATTAGTTCCTGACAAAACGTTTGTCGGAGTCTGGCTTGTCGCGATTGTTTGAGCGACGGAGCCGGCTGGTGCCGCGGTCGTGGAGACTGAGGCGGAGCTCGTCAACACGCCGTCGGTCTGACCAATGTTTCTTACCCCGGTAGTGTTCTGAGGAACGTTGTCGACCGTTTGAGGGCGGTCGACTGGTGGTGTGGCGCTGGGAGAGCCAGTTTGGTCGGGATTCATCTCGATCTATCGGATCTAGGATCTGATTCTTAAGATAGGAAAGGCTATAGAATGTCCCCACAGTCGGCGCCAAATGTGAGATCCGGGATTCACACTAAGAATTTGTATTCGTGGATTTGGACTTTTGGATATAGAAATGGTATAGTTTCCTATGAATCAAAGACTTTATTGAGATTGATCGTCGAGATAGAACAAACACAGTCGAAAAGAGAGTACAAAGTATGGAATCGAGCTATCTAGTCGAAGTGTTCTCAGCCTAGGTTGGAATTATCTTTGATAAGCCGCCACTTCTTCCTTTAAATAGTCTCCACTCTCATCTCTTCATCCCGATATTTCGGTCTCGTCGTTGTAACGATCTCCGAGATTCGTGCGGATCAGTTGAACTGACGAAGACCGAGTTGCTCTATCTCCACGTCATCCTCGGCCGAGCTCGAGCTCGATCGTCTCCGGCTTCGGCGTCGTCTGGGCCTCTCCAAGTCGCTTGCTTCGCTTGGGCCCAACGGGAGAGTTGACTCTCCCGTCTATCTTTGATTCTGGGATGAGCTCATAATTACGGGCCTTTGTCTGTTAATGGGCCGGATTTCCTAGAGGGAAATCCAGTACCAACAATGATTAGGTGTTGGTTTAAGTTATCTGGCAGTGGAATGAAGGTCCCTAAGTAGTTTTCATGTTTGATTTTGCAAGTTTCTGAAAAATTCTATTTTTGTGATGAGACTTGTCATTTGCGCGAATTTGACAGACATAGAACGTGATTGGACTGTTTATATTGCTTGGATTGCTATGGTTTATGGTGCTGATTTTGCAAAATTGTACTTATCTCTTTGATTTCAGATGCCTCCTCGTGGACAGCCTCGTAAACGCGGCAGAGCTACTCCAGCTGCTGCATATCAGACTCCTCCACCAGATGAGTGGTTTGCACGCGATTCGACACCACCTGAGCAGTATCAGAGAGACTGTGAGGCCATACAGTTGCCTTGGCCTAAGGAAGAGGGATCCAAGATTCCGACAGACAGAGTATAGGACATTGCGCCTAAGGATCTGGTTAAGAGTGCAGCATTCACTGACAGGGCGATATCAGAGCACTTGGATGACTACGATACGCTGCTCTACAACGGTTGGACTGATATGGACGTTCAGCCAACCAAATTTGCTGATTATCGGACCTGCAGGATCCTAGGCATTGATAAGCAGGTGCATGCATTGGTTAAAGGAATTGGTCTAGGGACGATGCCTATGCAGTACTACGAGCTATACTCTGGTCTGGTGAGACAGTTGCTAGCTACTTGCAGGGTCTACTACCCCGATCCGAGCCGCAGGAGAGCTTCAGAAGGTATTTTTACCTTCATGAGTCTGGGAGCCAGGTATCGGATTCCACTTCTCGATATCTGTCGTATCTATGGATTTAGTGTGGAGCCTACACGATGCTTTATGTCTCTTGAGTGGGTTGTACCGAGCGCTCAGTATTTTTGGGACCATTTTGGTAATGGACCATATGACTCGAGGACTACGAAGCAGATTTCTGTCAGGCACCCAGTTCTGCGATATGTGATACGCATCTTGGATTACACACTGTTGTGCAAGGCTGAAGCAAACAAGATGAGAAAGAATGAGCTGGAGGTGCTTTTCATTGGGTTTAGGGAGCTGTTTGCTGGTTCTGACTTGAGAGATCCTATTGTGGATCTAAACTTAGGAGCTGTGTTTTCTCACCATTTATGCTCACTGACGAAGAAGGCATTTAATGGAGCGAGTACTGAGACAGTAGGTAGTCTGCTTACTCCCATCTTTCGACACTGCTGGATCCCTTTACAGGGTAGGGAACGTGATGATAGATAGGTATTCATGGATTTGAGCCACCTGCAGAGTGCTACATGGTTGAAGGAGAGACGTATATGGGTCTACTATAACACACACGAGCGGAAGCGTGGTGTGGAGCTTCTTGTTGCTGATCTGACCAGGATTGATACATTGGATTCTTTGAGCTTCGAGCCTCCTAGGAACGATCATCGCAGCGTACCTACGATGGCCCATCCTCTCGGTTAGCCTTCTTCACGGCCTTCTTCTTCCTCTGCGCATGCGCCCGCGCCCGCTGCTGCTCCTACTGCTGATCTTGGTCCTTATCATGCCCCTTCGATGAGTGTTCGTGAGATTTCTGAGGGAGACCGGCGTGAGCATGTTGATAGTGGTTTACAGAGGATGTGGGATTGGATGCGTGGCTGCACTTGCAGGAGTCAGCCACAAGTCCATCATCTGGTTCCTAGACGTCGCCAGCGTTCTCCGAATCCTGTTATTTCGAGCAGTTCTGATCCCATGGATGGTATTGATGATGAGAGCGAGTGAGATTAGAATCCCATTTCAGACTATCGGTTTTGTACCTTTTTCTCTTGACTTCTCTTTTGATTCTTGTTGATACTTATGTTGGGGATGATGTACTTGATTCTAGACCATCTGTTGCTTTGATTTTGCTTGTTTGCGATGTTTTCAGCTTTCAGGTTTGAGTTTTGAGATTTTTCTCACGGACTAACTGCTGACTGCTAACTGATCCGACGAAATCGCAATGCAACGATCGACACGGTCCTGTGTGTCGGTCGTCTCTTCACGAAAATCGCATTGCAGCGATCATCACAGTCCTGAGTGACGATCGACACAAAATCACAATCGCCCTGCAACGATCGTCGCATTTATGCGCAACGATCGATGCAGTTGCGAGAGAGGTAAAATCAACAGAACCCAACCCATCCCTTAACATTTTCTTCTTTTACCAATCCTAAGCTTGACACTACTGAGGACAGTGTGTTTCAAGTGTGGGGGAGGTGGTATTGACATTAATCTTTTTCTTTTCTTAGGGTCAGTTGTGTTTTTGTGTCAGTTTTATCGAGTCAAAACAGTTTAAGTAGGAAACAATGGATTTTTGAGAAGTTAACAACACTTGTAGGAACTTAAGTAACCATCGGGATGAGCTTGCAGATCAGTCTATGACTATTAGAAAACCCAACACAGATCAGCCTACTAAGGACACCCATATCACTTCATGTATTCAGAGGATCCTTTACTGACTTCACCCCTAATTTTGACTTACTTTTCTCACCTAAGGGCTTGGTATACTTTGAGTCGGATTCCTATGTTAGTTCTGACACAGCTTGTAAACATGTCCAAGTAAGGTTCCCTTCTCCCCTTCCTTAAGTAAAAAAAAACCGACTTGCACATTTTGGAGTGCTCAGAACGAACCAGGATGAATCAAGGAGTAACTTGTTCTGGACTGAGGATGAGCACACCAATAGTAGCTCCGAAGTTGGTCGCGGATTTAGTGAGTGGTAGAGACCCTTATTACCTAAGGTTTTTAATGAGGTAAACCAAGGCCCGCTTCAAGAGAAGGAGAATGGCCCGTCCAACCTTCCTTCTTGTATTTTCTTTTATGATTTCGACCAGGCCCTTTTTGGCTCAATTGTAACCTAGACTATTGGCTATTTAAGCCATTCTTTTTGTTTCTAATAAGATCAAGTAAGTTTTAAGCAAAAGAAAACCCTAAAGGTTGTCGATCTCTTCCTCCTTGCGTGGCTGCCCCTTGGAGATTAGATCTCTTATTACTTCTTGCTTCCTTGTTATAATTGTTCCTAGTGTTCTCAAAGTTCTGTAGTTCCCAGACCATCACCGACCATCCACTGACGAGGAAGAGAGCGCCATCGGCCAGCTTCCAAGTCCCACTCGACCACCGTTCGCTCGCTTCCGATCATCGTACCGTCCATCTCTCTCGACCTCGACCACCCGCCTCTGATCTCATATCACTAAGGAAGGTAAAAGAGAAGAAAGGAACCAGAAAAAGATAGTATGGTGGTCTAGAGCTAACAGAGTAAGAATCCATGTGCCCTTTGATCGATACTCCTTAGGTGAGACCGCACTTAATAGCTTAAAGAAGTCATTAGGGTGAATTTGAATGCTTTGGATTGATTGTGGAGTTTACTCAGGACAGTTGCTAAGTGTGGGGGGAAGTATATGTTGGTCTTGATGCCTTGCAGGTGAATCTTTCACGTGGCTTACTAAGGGGAATCTGAGTGTTGTGCTTCTAAGATGAAAAGAGTTTCGGAAGTTTTCAAACTTCTTCACCACATTCTGGTTTTCTGTTTTGCTTGAGAGCAAGCAAAAGCTAAGTGTGGGGGAGTTGATATATCATGGTTTTTACCTGTTTTAGACCATGATATAAGTGTGTTTTAGAGTCATTTGTAGTGTTTTATCGAGTCATTTACCGGTGTTTATTAGCTACATGCACGTTTGGAGGATTTTGGGAGATATTGGAGCATTTTGGGGAAAATCAGGAGCTTAAGCCGAGAGAGCTAAATTCACCAAGTCTGATTGACATCTGCAACGATCGTTGCACCCTTAGTGTCAATCGTTGCAGCCCCGCGCCAGCACATTAATGAAGACTTTAAAGATTTATAGTTTTGCCCCAGAAAGTTCTAGTATTTTCGAAAAGACCCCAATACGTGATTAGGTCTTTATAATTAGGTTTTTGGTGTTTTGTTTTACTTACGCTTTCATACTATTAGTTTTTTAGAGAGAGACCTTGAGGCTGATCGTTCTTGTACTACAGAGAGAAGATTTCGAACCTCTTTATTTCTCTACTCTTTTATTATATGCAATTTGCTTATTCATTGATTTGTGTTTCATTGATCATGTTTGAGTAGATTCATAGTTAGGTTTAGGGATTCTCATTAGGGATTTCATGACTTGCTAGATTAATTTATCAGTTAAGGATTCATATCTTATTTGTTCTTCAACCTGAATTGTGCTTAATACTAGTTTCTAATCTGATCACTTAGAATCTAGACTTTAGGTTTATAAATTGACACGAAAGTGTGATTTAGAATTTGATCTATTTAGGTTGAGCAATTTAATTATCTGCAAAGAAATTTGGTTTAATTGAATTGTGAACAAATCAAACCTGCTCTTAAGGCTAGTTTAATCTGTTAGGAATTGCAAAGAAATTTGAATTTCTGCTAATCGAACTTAGTGAATTCTCGCAACGAAAGTTGGTTAGTTCTACCTTGTGTTTGAATTCTAGAACCGAACTTAATTTGATCCTGACTGATATTTGGTATGCTTGTCTGATTTCCTGAGAACTCCCAGGACTTGAAGCTTTTAGTACTTGCTTACAAAAACCGACTTGCTACTGATTTACTTTATGTCTAGTTTTAATTATTTCTGATTTGCATCGCCTAGCTTAATCTGAACTTCTATAGTCTATTGCAAGATTTCTTGAGTCTCTGTGTTCGACCCCTAGATACTACATTTGTCATGTGCACTTGCAGTGTTTACTTAGGGAATTAAACTCTGAGCATATCAACACCATACAAATATATTATTTTTGTTACAGTCTTTTTTTATAGCTTTTTAAACATTAAGATTAGCAATAAAATGTAAGAAGCCATTATTTTTTGGCTTGGATAAAGATTATATCGCTCCTCCACCCCTATTACAAAAACGTAAGTTTAGTAAATTGTATTTCTTTATAAGTATATATTCGATTTTGTATATAATAACCTCTAAAATATAGTTTAATCTACTATTTTACTTAGTTGGAAGGCAAATAAAACAAACTATTATTAAACAAACTGAAAGTCCTTCATGGAGTTGTGTGACTATTTCACAAAATAAGGTTTCATTCATGACTATTACCAACATTGCTACACCACCTCAATTACAGAAATATAAGTTAAGTACATTATCATTCTTTAGGGTTTATAACAATATATAATATATATATATATATATATATATATATATATATATATATATATATGTTTGTAACATTGTTCTTTACTTTTAGGTAGAAGACCAATCCAAAAAACACCATTCATGGATGTTATAAATGTATTGAGTCTTCGGATTTCTAGGATGAACATTATAAAACAAAAGCGAATTTGTCGTGTTTTCTCTCAGAATTCAGGTTTGTTTAGATATTATAAACGATTAATTTTCACACATTATATAGTTTTTGTTATGCTTACAAATAAATGTATAAATTTCATTTTCACTTTGTTTTCTACAGATTTAAGTACATTACATAATACAAGGTTACCTTCTACACAAAGTTCTGTAAATACTCGAATGCTAGCGAATCCCGTCTAGAAAACGAATTATCGGTTATTTCATTTTAAGAAAATTGTATTCATTTTAAGAAAAATTGTTTTGCTGGTTTGTTATACGATTTCATTCATTTCGAATGTGCCTAAAATTTGGATGTGTATATAATTATGTATACGATGCATCCAAATATATTTACATCATGATGTGCATATAAAACAATGAATTAAACCTTATATCTCGTTTTGTTTTGACACAAACCAAACAAATAACATAAGTTAACTAACAAATATTTTAATGCCCGCACATCCGTGCGGATCGATCACCTAGGATGATTAGATTCCATCAGAATTGTTACATCCATGTTGATTTCTCCATACATACAATGCTATAATTATTATTCGTATATGTATATAATTATTAGTTTATACATCTGAATGTAACAATTCCGATGTGCATATAAAATTATGAATTAAATCTTATACCATCTCGACCGAGAAAAAAAATTATATCACGTTTTGTCTTGACACTAAGCGAAAAATTACACATAAATTAACTAACAAACATAATAATGTGCGCACATGCGTGCGGATCGATCACCTAATTTTAATATAAATCAAAATAATAAATTTACAGAAATCAAAACTTTAAATCTACTATCATTTACATAACTATACTACTATATTTTAATCAATTGAAGACTTCTCTCTCTTCTCTTCTCATGTTTCTCTCTAGCTTTTCTCTACTCTGCCTCCATCAAATTAATCCAGTTCCGGCCACTGGATCTCGGAGTTTCGCCGGACCGGTAGTCTGGTTACTTTTGTTTTATCCTTTTCTCAAATCAGTCTCAGTTTTCTTTGTATTATGGAGGCAGTTTCGGTAGTTTTCGGGTTTAAATAACTCTCGGACTTTGTCTGCCACTCTCTTGGGCCTGTCGCGGCGGTGTTCTTCTGGAAAAGTTCTGGATTTCTCATTCTTCTCCACTATGCTGCCTCACCATGACGTCATTGTCCTCTTTGTCTATTCTTCCTGGTTGGCGAGCGTTTAGGGTGTTGGTTCTACGGTCCGTTCGAGCTGAACGGGCTTGCCCTGATCTAATCTTCTTTGATTTTAATCCGCTCCAGATAATCTCTTATGAAGCGCAAAACTTCGGCAACATAGAAGTTACAGATGAAATTTGCGAATCAATATGCGGTGTTGTGTAAGGTCTTCTGGAGGAGTTCAACAGGAATCAGAGATGTAGCGATCTAGGATCGAGGTTGTAATCGGACTGAGTCGCCGGTATATTGCATGAAAGACATCACAATTCGTTGACGCGTGGCAGAACACATGGGGGTTTTACGTTTGGATCTTATCCGATCCGAAACAAAAAAAATTGGTAACTCTTTATTGGGCTGTATGGCCCACTAGCCTGTAAATTCTCAAATACTGCTTTGTATTTTTTGTATTGGTCCAATGGGCCGATAAATGAAAATATTTAGCCGCCAAAAAAAAATATTAATTCTATATCATCGGTTTATTACAAGCATACCTGAGTCCTGCGGTATTAAAATATATCTGCATTGTTTATATGGTACTACTAATTCTCAAGACTGTTCTATAGAAACTGTTTAATTTTCTAGGAAACAACAAACTCTCTCTGAAGCTGATCAATGTAGCTGTGCTACAACAACTAATCTTTTTTTTTCCTTTTCTTTTTGCTTCAAATTACTCCAACAAAATCTATCCGAGAAATGGTACAAACACAGGAAACGCAATGTTGTTATTGCAGCTAACACATTTAACATAAAGAATTTATAAGAGTAAGTACACGCTGCAACAGCATTTTCTATTCGCCAGTAGCAGAACCATTCTGTATCATGGAGTGCTCGTTTGGCAAATTCTTATTATCTTTCTTGGTTCCTTCAACTTTCCAAAGATCCCAAACTTTGGTTTTAGGTGGAGGAGTACCATCTCCAATCGGTGCGATTAATCCCGGTTTGTCATCATCAATTACAGCATCAATCAAACCATACTTTTTCGCCTCCCATGGATTCAAGAAATTATCACGGTCTGTGTCACCTTCAATCTGTAAAAGGATAAGCAATAGGTTGAAACAAAAGAACCATGAAGAAGAAAATTGCTCGTTTCTCATACCTCTGATTCGGGCTTCCCGGTGATTCTAGAGAAGATTTTGTTTAGTTTAATCTTGTGGTACATCATTTCTCTTATGCGAATGCTCATTTCCGTTGCCTACACTTTCAAGGTTTGTGTTATCAAAACATTCATTCAGTAGAAGAGAAACAAAACGAAATCGAGAATCATAAAAGTATCGTACTTTGCCTCCGGCGGTACCAAGTGGCTGATGGATCATAACTTTAGAGTTAGGCATGCAATACCGTTTCCCTTTCGAACCAGAAGCAAGGAGAAACGCACCCATGGATGCAGCTAGCCCTAAGCAAACAGTCGATACGTCGGCCTTGCATTGTTTCATTGCATCATATATTCCCATCCCTGAAAATAAAAAAAGGCCAAAAAGAATTGCAAAACTGGAACTCGAAATCCACAGTCGAAACGATAAGAATAAGGTAGAGATGGGAACACACCAGCAGTGATAGAACCACCAGGTGAATTGATAAACAACGTGATGTCTCTCTCTGAGTCCTCAGCATCTAGTAACAAGAGCTGACTTATGACCAAATCTGCTGTCATATCATCGACCTGGATAATATCAAAATTCAAGAAAAAGAGTGAGTCGCCATATAACAAGAACAGAGCTTTAACTCCATATAACAAGAACAGATCAATTCACTGTTCATTTTACTCCGCTCAAAATACATCAAATGCTCCAGTAATAATCATTCTAATCAGCACAAAACAAAAATCTTTACAAAATCAAAGAGCTAAAGAAAATGGTAATCTGTCTGGGTACGATTGATTATTCAGGACTAAAACAAATCTGGGTTTAATTTCATACGGATATGTCACTAATTCGATTATCTATACAGAACACTTCAAGAAATACAAACTTGGTTTAAAAGTTTTACATTAATTTGAAAAAGCCCCAAAAAAGGGAGAAGAACCTGAGAACCCAGGAAGACGATTCTTTGACGGAGAAGCATGTTTGTGGTGTCGAGTTCCTCGAAACTGGGGAGCCGAGAAGGAGACTGAGCAACGGAATCAACAGAGAAGTTAGACACATCCCAGTTACTAGATAGGGTTTGTCTGGGTCCAGACAAGTTAACCGAAGACCTAACGCAAAAGGGTTTCACTCTTTTAGGGATTCTCTGGTGTCGGCTTGGGAAATTCAGTTGTTTCCCTGGCAGAATTGGATTGAAAAGGAAAACAGGGATTGAGGTTGAAGACGATACGAGATTCAAACTCATCTCCATTGTTTTAGGTTTCTGGAGTTTTTTGGTTTCGAGTTTGATGGATGAAGCAAGTGATGGGGCTGTTTATGGACTCTTTTCTGTAGAATTGAAAACGCTGTCGTATCAACGACAAATTGGGTGATATTTTTGTATCTGTAACGTGTAGGATTCTTCGACTCTCTTATTGATTTAGTAGTTGCAATCTTAAAACATCAAACTCAAAGAGTCAAGAGACTAAAGTTGTCAATATTCCAATCCACTTTGGAGGAGTCAAAATCTCATATGACCCTATCTCAAAAAAAATGATCTCATTTGTCCCTATTTTAAAAAAAAAAATTTCTTTTACATTTTTTTTTTTTATTGTAAAACGTGGTTGTTTACTTGTTTATCCCTAGAAGTTCGATTTAATTACCGCCCCAACCAGAAATATTCATAACCCGGCCTGGATGATCCGACCCGCCTCTTTATTATTTACTCTTTCGATTACTTCAATAAAAAATTTACATTTTTACAATTTAGAAAGAAAAAAAAATTTGAAGCGTTTCTTTTGAATTGCGATTCGTCTCTCTCTCCTCCGACATCGACGACCGAATCGCCTCCTCCGACAGTTCCGACGGTGCTCTCTGACTGCTCCGACGGTGCTCTCTGACTGCTCCGACCTTTTGTCTCTTCTGAAACTCCTTAATCCTCCGAGATTTTGACTCCGTCTCTTCTCTCCGTCCAAACTCCTTAATCCTCCGACGAAGACTAAACCCTAGCCTCTTCCGTCCAAACCGCCTCCTCCGACCCTCGCGCTCTCTTCCGACTGAGTTTCCTTCCAACTTCCGACTTAGGAGTTAAGTGTAAGGCTACTGACTTTTCGATTGCATGGTTGTAGTCTAGGGTTTATAGTGTCGAGTCGGGTTTGTATAGGGTTGTATATGTTTGTGATGTATGTATATGTTTGTGATTAGCTTCGTTTGTGATGTTTTATACAGAAATGGCTCGAGCTAGACTTAGAGACATTGATGGAGAATCGGCTGAAGGTAACGTTACGGATTTGGAGCGGGAAGAAGAGAATCGTGATCCTCCTCAAGAGAATCAAGATAGTGTTGAAGAGGTACAACTAAGAACTATTTGAATTGTTTCGTTGCCAAGTAGTACAACTAGAACAACTATATATATATTTATGATGGTTCTGTAGACAACTAGTACAACTATGTCTATTGAGGATGGTTGTGTAGACAACTGGTACAACTATGTCTATTGAGGATGTTTGTGTAGACAACTGGTACAACTATGTCTATTGAGGATGGTTGTGTAGACAACTTGTACAACTTGTGTTAATGCGATGACTCATTGTATGTTTATATTTTTCAGGAAATCGATGATGATTCCCAACCATTACAGCCGTAGAAGATGTTCTTCCCTCCTAGCGAGTACACCAAAGGTTGCAAGATTGGAACTCGGTGTTGCATCAACGCGGTGGTGGACTTCATTAAGCCGCTTCCCGAAGTGAAATGGTTCAGGAACCATTCTCAGTTTAAGCATGTATTTCACATGCCTAGACACTCTAACCACATGCTTCAAGGATTATGGTTGCTTCTCCTTCGCACAGTTTATACCGAGAAGAAAGATGAGTGGTGGTTTGTGCCTAATTGAGTCCCGAGTAGGTATTCTCTGCAAGAACACGCACTCTTAACTGGATTGGACTGCCACAATTACCCGAACATGTATAAGGAATTGGGGAGTTTTAAGTTTGTGGAGAAGGTGTTTGGTAGGTCTAAGAAAATCAAAGTAGCGGATGTCGAAGAGAAGCTGAAGAAGATGGATATGAAAGGGAAGAGCACTGCAGATAGGAAAAAGCTAATTGTCTTATATTTTTTAAGGAAGGTGATGGTAGCTAAGGCAAAAGCAGATGGTAACATTGATTCCTTCATTCTCCGTATTGTCGATGATTTGTCGGCTTGTGAGACATTTCCATGGGGCCGTTTTACATTCGAGGAGTCTATTCGCGAGATCGGGCGTGTTGTGAAGAAGTTCAAAGGCTTTGTTAAACCAAAAGCCACTACCAGATTTGGTGGTTTCATTCTTCCTCTGGAGGTAAAAGCTGCTTGTGACATTATAGTTTTTATATTTCATGTTTATCCGTTTTGATGTAACTCGTTAAATATGTGTAGGCTCTGGCGTTTGAGTGTATTCCAAACTTTGGACGCAAATTTAGAGAAGTAGTGCCTGCAGAGATTGGATGTCCTAGGTTGTGCAAGCGTAAGTTCACCGAGGGTTCAATGAAAGGTTTTTCATTGGAAGAATTATACGAAGAGCTTGGAAGTACTAAGGTTAGATTTCTAGTTCCTATTTGGTGATTTGTGTTTGTGTATAGTTTGAATTTTTATTTAAATTTGATCATTTGCGCAGGATATCATCAGCATATTGAAACCTGACACTGATGAGAAAGCTTTGTTGGAGCGCATATTAGACGAGGATTTTAATGACGGTATCGGCTTTATTGATACAGTCGTTGATAACTGGACAAAGCAGCTAATTGTGGAGAAGAAGAGGATATGGTGGAAAGATATGTACGAAGCGGACATTGCTTCCCGTAGTGGCTCCAGTGATTCTGATGATGAACCTCTACCCCAAGCTGATACAGTTATGGATAGGATTGCTGCAATGGAGGAGACGATCAAACTCCAGAATGAGAGGTTGAAGGAACTTGAAAGCTTTGTGTTAGAGCAGCGAGATAAGCAAGCCGTGGTTATTTACTGTGGAGGAGTTGCTGAGAAAGGTAACCGTGAGTTACTTTTTATTTATTTAGCTAAGTTGTTTTTTATTGTTCTTAATTATAAGGGCATTTTTTATGCAGTTGGTGGAGTTGATGTAGTAGCTGGTGATAAGGATCTTGAGAAGGTTAATGATAATGAGAATGGTGGAGATAAGGAAGATGTTGATGGTGATGGTGGAAAGGAAGATGTTGAGAATGTAGCTGAGCGTGAGAAAGAAGGTGAGGAAAAGAATGGTGATGGTGAAGAGGAAGCCGAAATAGCTGCTGCTCAGGAAATTAAAGTAACCAAGAAGGGACCGACCAAACGAAAGAAGAGAGGGTCTAAGAAGGAAGGAAGAAGGCAGAGGAGAAGGCAGAGGAGAAGGAAGATGAGAAGGAAGAGGAGAAGGAAGAGGAGAAGGAAGAGAAGAAGGATACTACTCCTCAGGTGCTTAGGAAGCGGGCAAGACAACCCTCGCAGAACATACGGACACCTTATCAGGCTGGTGTGAAGAAGTTCAAGAATAAGTAGATGATTGTTGTTCGTTTTAGAAAACAATGCTCGGTGATTTTGTTGTGTTAGTTGAACTTAATGTTTTATTTTGTTTGACCTTTTGGTATGTTGTTATTAGGTGAACCTATGAACTTGGATTGTTTTGGAAATTTAATGTGTTTGTGGTACAACCTAGTTCACTTCGAGGCAACAGATAACAAATTGTAAAACTAGGTACGACTAGTACAACTAAAAACAGATAACAAATGGTAAAACTAGGTACGACTAGTACAACTAAAAACATATTCGAAATGGTAAAACTAGGTACGACTAGTACAACTAAAAACAGATAACAAATGGTAAAACTAGGTACGACTAGTATAACTAAAAACATATTCCAAATGGTAAAACTAGGTACGACTAGTACAACTAAAAACAGATCCATACGAACAACTAGTACAACTAAATAGATAAGTCTTCCTTAACAACTGAAACATGTCTTCCTTACAATACAAACTGATACTGATAGTCTTACAAAATCCAAATGATAGAACATAGAATAGTCTTACAAACTGATAATGATAAGATAGGAATTAACTAATCATGTTTTTGAACCTTCTCCTTTGCTATTCTTCATCGCCTTTTCAAGTTGGTCGATACGATATTCGTGGCTTCGAATCGTCTCTGCCTGACGGTCCACAGTCCTCCTTAAATTAGAGGTTTCTTGTTCGATGCCATGTACCCAGAGTTTACGAACGTGTAGGCCATTATCCTGCAAATGAAATGCAGTTATTCATATCACCAAATAACCAAAGTACAAAGTCAAAGCATCTTACCTCAAATGCATTGCAAACAAAGTACATCATCTGCAAGTCAGGTTTGTGCGGTTTAGGCTCCACAACAATTCGACCACCGCAAGGACATCTTGTCGGTATGCCAGTATTAGCATCTGCACAGAAGAACAACATGTCGTATTCTTTCTTCTTCCTCTTCATGTCAGCGTAATAAGGGTCTGCTTCAAATCGGTCCATGTTCAACGTTCTGCAAAAATCGAAACCAATACAAATCCATTAGCTTTTTAAAAAATTGAAATCAGGTAATAAGTGAAATCGTAATCGACCAAATCGATACAGGTCCTAATTGATTGTTAAATCGAATATATACCTGTCAATATGGGGAGAGAGGAGGATTCGGGAGAAAGGATTTCGTAGTGAGAAGGAGAAGATAATGGAGAGAGAGAGATATCTAGCGAGATTTATGGGAGTCTTTAAAAAAAAGAGTTATGCTTTTTAAAAATTAAAAAATTGAAAATTTCCCGCCTACATGAAAAATTCCCGCCTTAAGTTTCAGCGAAATTTGAACATAAAAGACACTTAGTTGTATCCATATGTGTAGTTGTCCTTTCTTTTTTCACAGTTATACATTTGCGTTTTCCGATACTTGAAGTTGTACCTACGTTTAAATTTATATTTTGTAGTTGTCCATGTTAATTTATAGTTTTTCATGACATTTAAATTGTTCTTATAGGAAAAGTTTTCTTAAAAAAATTATTTTATTCTAGACTACCTCCATAAGGTGACATTATAGTAAGACTTCCATATAACCTAGTGTCTTTTTATGTTAAACAACAATCTTGTGTATGTTCACTTCTAAATTTTTGATTTTTTAGTTTTTAAATTAAAAATAATAATAAATACATGTAAATCGTGTATGAAGATAGTTTTGTGTATTTTATAAAACTATTTGTAAATTTATCAAATATTGGGTTTATTATTTGAAATGATATTTAAAAATAGTAGTACTGGTTAAAAAATTTAAATTTCTTTATACTTACCTTTTTATAGATTCCAAGTATTCAAGAAGTTGCAAATATTGTATACATCCTCTATTTTTTTTTTCCAAGTATTCAAGAAGTTGCAACATGTCTATAAATTAAACTCATAGTCGTACCGTAGAAATACCTAGTTTTACGTTTTTTAAAACACAAGCAGGTTGTTCTCAGTTGTCCCAAGTAGTACCAATAAGAAAAAACAATACATCACCAAATCTCCAAAATACATCCCAGAAATGTTCTTTAGCCACTTTCAGGCTGTAACCAATTTTCCAAATTAATACCACGGTTAGACCTGTTATTCGTCCTTCGACGACGACGTTCACAACCGGATGGAAACCTCTTCTCTTGAATTCTTCCAGGTCCATTAGTGTAATCTGGAGGTAAAACCACCAATCTTTGTATATCTGGAGGCACACTCCACTTAGACTCATGAGGAACTAGATAAAGTGTCTGATAGGTCAGGTTTTATTCCCTATACTAACTGCAAGTGCACAGCAATATCAATGTAGTATATAGGGTTATCGAATCCACAGGGACACTGGTCTCGATAGATCAGAACAGTAGAGATTAATAATAGGAATAAAAGCAGGTAGTGAATTAAATAAAAGCAAGGCGAGAAAGTAAATCAGTAGCAGGAATTGGTTGTGAAAGCAATAAACTAAAAGCGCTAAGTCTAGGGAATTCTCAGGAAATCAGACAAGCAGACAAGTTAATCAGTCAGGATCAAATTAAACTCAGTTCTAGAACTCAAATCACGGAATTAGAATTAACCAAATCTCTTTGCGAAAATCTTCTAAGTCTAAGTGCAGTAATCCAAATCTCTTTGCAATTACTAACAGATTAAACCAGCATTAATTTCAAGTTCGATATGTTCACAATTAAACTAAACCAAATCTCTTTGCGAATAATTTAATTGCTCAACCTAAATAGTTCAGATTCTAAACCACACTCTCGTGTCGTATTTAGCAACCTAAGATCTAGATTCTAATTGATCATGTTAGAACTAGCATTAAGCACAATTTAGTTTGAAGAACATTCTAATCATGTGAATCCTTAACTAAATTAAACAAGTCTAGCAAGTCATAAAATCCTTAATGAGAAACCCTAAACTTAACTATGAATCTACTCAGACATGATTAATGGAACAGAAATCATAGAAATAATAGATTGCATATAAGAAATTAAATAGATAAAGGGGTTCAAAATCTTCTCCAAAATAGATGAAGTACAGGATTAGATCAGCCCCAAAAGCTTTAAAAATCTCTTAGCTCTAAGTATGAAAGCGTATCTAAAATAAAAGCCAAAACTCTAAATATATAGCCATAATCTCGGCTGGGGCTTCTGTGTAAATACTGGAACTATTATGGGCTTCTCTGCAAATCTTCATAACTTTGTTAAACCGCCGCGTACGGCCCATCTCGCTAGTGTGTCGATCGACACCAAAGGTGTGTCGATCGATGCATGATCATCAAATCGGGCAGTGAGTTAAACTCTCGGCCAAAATGCTCCAAAAGTCCCAAAATACTCCAATTTTGTCCAATTAGCTCCAAACCTGATTAAACCTGTAAAAGACTCTAAAATAACACAAAAGACACTAAAAACACATCTATATCATGGCATAAAATGGGTAAAAACCATGATATATCAACTCCCCCACACTTAGCCTTTGCTTGCCCTCAAGCAAAACAGAGAACTAAAATGCAGTGAAGAGGTTTGAAAACTCTTCAGAAACTCTTTTCATCCTAGAAGCAGCAACACTCAGATTCCCCTTAGTAAACCACATGAAAGAATCAACCTGCAGACATCAAGACCAACATATACTTCCCCCACACTTAGCAACTGTCCTAAGTAAACTCCACAATCACATTCAAGAATTCAAATTCTCCCTACTGACTTCTGCAAGTATTTAAGTGCGGTCTCACCTAAGGAGTATCGATCAAAGGCACATGGATTCTTACCTTATCAGCTCTAGACCACCATACTATCTTTCTCTAGTCCCTTTCTTCTCTTTTCCCTTCCTTAGCATTCTGATTTTTCCCCTTTGGGTATCATTTTATTTTTTTATCAGTGCTCTTCCCGTTAAGGGGTGTATCTTGGACACATTCCATGGATGCATAAGAGATAATAGTGTTTGCTACTATTCTCATGACCACTTCGGAGTTACTAACTCATCCTCAGTTTATTATCTTTTTTTTTTTATGGAAGGGGAGAAGGGAACTAGATAGGACAGGTTTACAGGCTGTGTTAGAACTAACAAGGGAATCCGACACAAAGTATACCAAGCCCTTGAAGGATTATGGTGTTTGTTCAAGGTTTAATTCCCATATTTCAACCTAACACATAATCTTAACAGATCTAGGTTCTTGCAAAACGAATCATAAAACCAAACCTGTAACATTACCTATTGATTGCACAGCGGATTGATGGTAATGACAAGATCAGTCTAGAACAGATGAATCACCTATTCCTCCTTGAGTATCCACACTCTTACAAGCAAGGGATGGCTGCTAGACCAAAGAGATGGATCAGATCAGAAAGAGAGGTTCAAGAGAGAGATGAAGCTCGCGGCTATAGGGAGAAAAATCGCAAGCCTTGGCCTTATGCTTAGGGTTTTCGATTTTTCTATCTCTCATTAATGGGCCCAAGTCATTTGACTAATGGCTCATTTACCTTTTGGGCCCAAGACACAAATCATACAAAAGCCTGCATTTTGTCTGGCCCAATTCTCTGATCCAATACAGTAAATGCCATTGCATCTTACCGTATTAATTCCATTTAACTTTCCCGTTAGCTATGGTGTGTGACCCTTCGGGATCATACAATACTGGTAATAAGTCCTAAACTTATAGATCAAGAGCGGACTCTAGCAAGCCATCATGATCACCCAGTATTTATGACTTATGTCTGATCTCGACACTTATCATACTTTCTAGAGATAGTACGGTAGATTTCAGGACATTCCCAACAATCTCCCACTTGTACTGGAATCCTACACAGGACATTCCCAACAATCTTCCGATTGTACTAGAATCCTACATTCCCTAGTCCTTTTGTCTTAATATCTCTATCTGGCATAAGGCAAGATGCGTGTCATCCTTATATAGCCAGACCATGTTTATCGGAACAGATTTGATACTGACAATTCAAACGACTTGGGCAAGTCCGTTTGGGAATGGCCATTCTCTTACCAGCTATCAAATCTCCGATTGGCCTAGAGATATTACCTCCGTTTAAACGGCAGGGACAAATCCCATCTTGTTCCATCACTATGAACTACACAATTCATGATACACCCAACCAAGGTCCGTATAGCTCCCAGTTACGAAACAGCGTTAGACAATGATCAAAGCGTATTACTCCATGTGCAGCCACATGCATGCGAACTCAGGTCTAAGGACTATACTCTATAGTCGTATATGAGAACTTCTTATGACACAGATATTAATATCTTGTAGAGTTCTCATCAGCGGGCCATGTCCGGTCATATGTTCCCCACATATACCTATGCGTCGACTTTGATGCCGCGCATCTATGACCCCTCGAAACTTGGTCATAAGTCTCAACACAATCTAGTCTCAAGTGGTTGTTGGTGTTCCAATTCAACAACCTTCGACTGTGGACACTGTGATTTATGTCATTTCGTTAAATATGGGGTTTCAGGATCAAGTCTACTCATGTACTTCGATGGCCCATATACAATGACATGAATCATTTTGGAACGATTATTTTATATCACAGTTAAAATAATCCAGAAATAAAATTTCATTAACATTTAAAATGTTTACATGAACCAATCAAAATAACTAAAACAAAAGCCCTTACAACTCCCACTCAAAAAGAGATTACATTTGAATATCTCTAATTCCTACAGCAGCAGTATGCAACTCGTGCTTAGGTCTCGGGAGTGGCTTTGTCAACGGGTCAGCCACGTTCTCATCAGTGGGAACTCTGCTGACCATAACTTCACCTCTATTCACTATATCACGAATCAGGTGATACCTTCTCATAATGTGTTTGGATTTCTGATGATGTCTCGGTTCCTTGGCTTGAGCAATTGCACCATTGTTGTCACAATACAGTGCTAGAGGCACAGTGGCATTTGGGAATACACCGAGTTCAATCAAGAAGTTCCTTATCCAAACTCCTTCCTTCGCAGCTTCCGAAGCAGCGATGTATTCAGCTTCAGTTGTGGAATCTGCCACGGTGCTCTGCTTGGAACTCTTCCAACTTACTGCACCGCCATTCAGACAGAAGATGTAGCCAGACTGTGACCGGAAATCATCCTTATCTGTCTGAAAACTTGCATCCGTGAATCCACTGATTTCAAACACTTCACTTCCTCTGTAAACCAAGAACTTATCCTTAGTATTCCTCAAATACTTCAGGATATTCTTTACGGCAATCCAGTGACTCTCACCTGGATTAGACTGGTACCTACTCGTCATGCTTAGTGCATAAGCAACATCAGGACGAGTACAGATCATGGCATACATGATAGATCCTATAGCCGAAGCATAAGGAATCCTACTCATGCGCTTAAGCTCATCAGGTGTTTTAGGACACTGATCCTTGCTTAGTGTAGCACCATGTATCATTGGCGTGAACCCCTTCTTGGATTTATCCATTCCGAATCGATGCAGGACTTTATCTATATAAGCATCTTGACAAAGTCCAATCAGCTTTTTAGATCTGTCTCTAAAGATTCGGATTCCAAGAACATACGCGGCTTCACCCATGTCTTTCATGGAAAAACAACTTCCCAGCCAGTCTTTAACAGACTTCAGCATTGGAATATCATTTCCAAGAAGCAATATGTCATCGACATATAAGATAAGAAACGCCACTTTGCTCCCACTAGTTTTCTTATACACACATTGTTCCTCTTGGTTTCTGATGAAGTCAAAGTTCTTTATTGCTTCATCAAAACGAAGATTCCAACTCCTCGATGCTTGCTTCAATCCATAAATGGATTTGTGAAGCTTACATACTTTCCCAGCATTCTTAGGATCAATGTAACCGTCAGGTTGTGTCATATACACATCCTCCTCCAAGATTCCATTCAGGAAGGCGGTTTTCACATCCATCTGCCAAATCTCATAGTCATAATAAGCGGCAGTCGCTAGGAGAATCCGAATTGATTTCATCATTGCCACTGGTGAATAGGTTTCATCATAGTCTATACCATGAATTTGCTTGAAACCTTTTGCCACCAACCTGGCCTTGTAAATCTGGACATTTCCATCCATGTCAATCTTCTTCTTGAAGATCCATTTACACTCGATGGCTTTTGCACCAGCAGGTAAATCAACCAGTGAAAACACTCGGTTAGCAGACATGGAGTCCATCTCGGATTCTGTGGCTTCATGCCACTTTAAGGAGTCAGGGCCCATCATGGCTTCTGCAAAGTTCGAGGGTTCATCACCGTCAATGATCAAAAGATCATGGCAATTAGTCACGAGGAATCCCTGATATCTATCAGGTTCGTGACGGATCCTTCCGGATCTTCGAACTTCAGGTACTGCAGGTTCAGGTTCTATTACAACTTCATGTAATTCATCCTGCTGTTCTTCCTCATTAGGTTGAACAGGTTCCTGTCCTTCTTGAATTTCATCAAGTTGTACCTTACTCCCACTATCTTTTCTAGAGAGAAACTCCCTTTCAAGAAAAGTGCAATCCCGAGCAACAAAGATTTTGTTCTCGGATCGCAGATAGAAGTAATAAGCCTTGGTATCCCTAGGATAACTAATGAAGTAGCATTTGTCAGATTTTGGTGTAAGCTTGTCTCAGATTAATCTTTTGACATAGGCTTCACAACCCCAAATTCTGAGAAAAGACATTGCTGGAGCTTTTCCAGTCCATATCTCATATGGTGTCTTTGCTACTGCCTTTGATGGCACTCTGTTCAGTGTGAACGTTGCGGTGAGCAAAGCATATCCCCAAAGGGATATAGGAAGGTCTGTGTGACTCATCATGGATCGGACCATATCTAACAATGTCCGATTCCTTCTCTCAGATACACCATTCCACTGAGGTGTTCCAGGAGGTGTGAGTTGGGAGATAATCCCACACTCACTCAGATGATCACGAAATTCCTGGCTCAAGTATTCTCCTCCTCGGTCCGACCGAAGAGCCTTAATACTTTTACCAAGCTGGTTCTGTACTTCATTCTGGAATTCTTTGAACTTTTCAAAGGTTTCCGACTTATGTTTCATCAAGTAGACATATCCATATCTACTGAAATCATCAGTGAATGTAATGAAGTACTGAAAGTTTCCTCTAGCACTTTTGGACATTGGGCCACACACGTCAGTATGTATCAGGCCCAATAGTTCACTGGCCCTTTCTGTGGGTTTATTGAAAGGGGCCCGTGTCATTTTGCCCATTAGGCAAGATTCGCATTGCTCACAAGACTCAAAGTCAAATGAGCCCAAGAGTCCATTTGAATGGAGCCTCTTGACGCGTTTCTCACTAATGTGCCCCAAACGACAATGCCAGAGAAACGTTTCATTTTCTCGTTAGATTTGAACCGTTTTGTATTTATGTTATATACTGGAGCAGATTGATCCAGCATGTACAGCCCATTTATAAGAGGGGCACAGCCATAGAACATATCATTGAGATTAAAGGAACACAATTTATTCTTAATAGAAAAATCAAATCCTTGCAAATCCAACAATGAAACTGAAATGATATTTCTGCTTATAGCAGGTACAAAATAACAATTCTCAAGTTCTAAAATCAATCCAGAAGGTAAGGACAACAAGTAAGTGCCGACGGCCAGTGCTGGAACCTTCGCTCCATTGCCAACCCGCAACTCTACTTGCCCTTGCTTCAACCTTCTACTGTTGCTGAGCGCCTGCATATTAGTACAAATATGAGCCCCACATCCAGTATCTAATACCCAAGTGGTATTATCAGAAGTAGTAGTATTTACTTCAATAACAAAAATACCTGAAGATTTAGTCTCCAAGGACTTCTTCTTCTTCAGACTTTCCTGGTATTTCTTACAGTCCCTGCGGTAATGCCCTGCCTCTTTGCAAAAGTGGCAGATATCAGAAGGCCCAGCTTTAGACACGGGCTTGGGCTTGGCCTTTTCATTGCTGACTACCTTGCCCTTTCCCTTGTCTGCAGCGGATTTCTTGAAACCCTTGCCCTTCTGAACCATGAGTACAGACGACTCCTTGGTCTTCTTCAGATTCGGTTCTGCAGTCTTGAGCATACCATGTAGCTCAGGCAACGTCTTTATCAACCCATGCATATTATAGTTCAAAATGAACTGGTCATATGCAGGAGTAAGAGACTGCAGAACGATATCACAAGCAAGCTCTTGGCTTATAGGACAGTCGAGCCTAGTCAAATGATCGAGATAACCCATCATTTTCAGAACATGTGGACTCACTGCTGCATCCTTAGCCATTTTACAGTCCAAGAGATTCTTAACAGTTTGGAATCTCTCTGTACGAGCCTGCTCCTGAAACAACGCTTTCAGATTTGCCATCAGCTCCATGGGACAAGTCAGGCCTTCCCACTGCATCTGCAGTTCGGGAGCCATTGTCGCCAACATCAGGCAAATCACGTCATTAGCATCTGAAGAATGCGTATCCCAAGCATTCTTCACAGCTTGTGCGGCATTATTCGCAGGTCTAGGAGAGAGAGCTCTTTCAATGACATAAGCCTTCTTCTCCTGCCTGAGCACAAGTCTCAGGTTCCTGGACCAGTTCAGGAAGTTTGATCCGTTCAGTTTGTCCTTCTCAAGGGCAGACCGGATCGAGAAAGTGTTTTGAGTTGTTGTGCTTGACATAGCTGAAAATATGAGACAATAGAGATTTAGTTATTATGTTCATAAAAGAGCAATCTTAACAACTTATAAGAAAACTCGCATTGTATTCAAAATTTCTTTGTTTAACCTCATAAGAATACAATGATTCCGAGACCCATGTTCAGCTAAATCCAAAGTGGGCCACTGGCCGTCACCCGGAATTAGCTTTACTTGGTAAGCATACACACAGCTAGTTATATCTCATATAACTCTCGGTTGTGAATTGGACCCGAGGCCCAAATTCACCAGATGTCTCAAGGCCCGGGACTCCCGATAGCCCAGTCAAGGAAACCAATCTCTTACAGTCAAATAATCACTAAAGTCTGGGACTCCCAATGAAATTAGTGATTATATACAATTTTACTTATGCGAAAACAGACACCTCACACTGTAAGCCATATCTGTAATCGAATAAGCGTTAAGTAGCTGACAAGATTGGAAAGACATCCAAGCTTGATATTGTTTTTGAGGATTTTTAAGTTTTAATTCCAAAAATAGAAGATTACTATTTTGGGAAACTTTCTTATTTTAGAAACTTTCTAAATTTAGTAACTTACTAAAAATAGAAATTTCTAATTTAATATTTTATTAAATATTTTGGGTTGGGTCACAAATTATAGGCCCAATTCTTGGCCCAAGACCATAGAATTCCAGTTGGCCCAATAATTTGACATAACCGATCCGGTTTATTAATTCTGGTCCAAGACCAAATTAACTATCAAAACCATCGGTTATTTACTAAACCAGACCAGCTCTAAATTATTTGGTCCAACCAAATCAAACTTAGACCAGCCTTCGGTTTAGGTTAAAATTCAATTTTATGAATTTAAATCCGGTTTAACCAGAAATAAAATTATTTCCATCAAACCGCGATTTGGGTTAACCGCTTGAACCACCAATTAAATTGGATCGGTTCAGTTAAATCCAAAACCGGGAAGAAACACCTAGTGTTTTAGCCAATTTGATTTAACTTGCGGTTTAAGGCTTTAAACACACAATTAACCGCCAATTAAATGGACCGGTTAAATTGGTGTGGTTTTGGGCAACGAACCGCGAAGCTCGGTTTAACCGATTGACTATTCGCGGGACGTAAACTTTTAACGGGCCAAACAATCGGATCCAAGATCCAACTCGGCCCATTAACGCAATTTGTGGGCCTATGATCATCCGAGGCCCATGATCATCACGGCGCAACTTGCGCATGCTCACGATCGCAAGATCGATCATCGCATCGGATCACACTCAGCACTCGACATCATGGCTCACGCATCACGCAATACGGCTCACGCACGATCCCATGCCAGCCTCACAATCGGACGATCGATCTCGGTTTTAGGGCATCACACGCGACCCATGCACATCGTACGATCCTTTGCCTCACGACCATATCGATCGATCTCGGCTTAGGCATCGATCGATCACATGATCTATCGGCTCATAACATGCGATTAGGGTTTAATAATTGAATGGGACATTCGATTATTAACAAGATCATTCGGCCAAGACCAAAATCAAGCAGCCGATTTAGGGTTTTAATTAGTTTTAATCAATTTTTGCATAATTGATTCTCTAAACAATTAAACAGCCCTATGATCCAAATTACAAGAAACCTAAAACCTGGCTCTGATACCACTGAAGGATTATGGTGTTTGTTCAAGGTTTAATTCCCATATTTCAACCTAACACATAATCTTAACAGATCTAGGTTCTTGCAAAACGAATCATAAAACCAAACCTGTAACATTACCTATTGATTGCACAGCGGATTGATGGTAATGACAAGATCAGTCTAGAACAGATGAATCACCTATTCCTCCTTGAGTATCCACACTCTTACAAGCAAGGGATGGCTGCTAGACCAAAGAGATGGATCAGATCAGAAAGAGAGGTTCGAGAGAGAGATGAAGCTCGCGGCTATAGGGAGAAAAATCGCAAGCCTTGGCCTTATGCTTAGGGTTTTCGATTTTTCTATCTCTCATTAATGGGCCCAAGTCATTTGACTAATGGCTCATTTACCTTTTGGGCCCAAGACACAAATCAGACAAAAGCCTGCATTTTGTCTGGCCCAATTCTCTGATCCAATACAGTAAATGCCATTGCATCTTACCGTATTAATTCCATTTAACTTTCCCGTTAGCTATGGTGTGTGACCCTTCGGGATCATACAATACTGGTAATAAGTCCTAAACTTATAGATCAAGAGCGGACTCTAGCAAGCCATCATGATCACCCAGTATTTATGACTTATGTCTGATCTCGACACTTATCATACTTTCTAGAGATAGTACGGTAGATTTCAGGACATTCCCAACAGCCCTTAGGTGAGAAAATCTAAGTCAGTATTAGGGTGAAGTCAGTAAAAGGATCCTCTGATACCTGAAGTGATGTGGGTGTCCTCAGTAGGTTGATCCATGTCTGGGTTTTCTAATAGTCAGAGATAATCTGCAGCTTCATCCCAATTGTTACTTAAGTTCCTGCAAGTGCTGTTAATCTTCTCAAAAAATCATTGTTTCTTACTTAAACAAATTTTGACTCGATAAAACAAAAATTTTGAAAATTTTAACTGACTCTTAAGAAAACAAAAGAAAGAAGTTAGTAGAACCTCCCCCACACTTAAGACACACTGTCCCCAGTAGTGTCAAGCGAAGGATTGGCAAAAAGAAATAAAAAATTGTTTAAGGAATGGTTAAGTTCTCTCGGGTTTTACCTCTGTCGCAGTCAGGCATCGATCGTTGCACTAAGTGCATCGACCGTTGCTAGGCGATTTTTCGTGTATAATCGATCGTTGCTCAGGACCGCAACGATCGCTGCAATGCGATTTCTGTCGTATTGTGACGATCGACACAATGGTGTGTCGATCGACGCACTGCGTATATAGGATCAATCAGCAAGTTAGCAGGTTAGTCCGTCGGATTATGTCATTTTCAAAACCTGCAAGCTGAAAACACTAGAAACAGAGTAAAACCGAAGCAACAAATGTATCTAATCAAGTAGAACCATCCAAACATAGTAGAATCCTAAAAATCAAAAGAAAATAGTGCAAGAAAAAATAAAAAGAAAATCAGAGTACAGAACTGATAATCAAGAGATGACAGCTACGCTCACTCGCTATCATCAATCCCTCCATAGCGCTCAGTATCACTGACGTCCGTAGGAGAACGCTGTCTACGTCGTGAAGCAGGGACGGGCTGATGAACTGGTGGCTGTCTCCTGCAAGTGCAGCCACGCATCCACTCCCAAACGGTCCTCCAGATCCCATCACTACGCTCTCTCCACTCAGCCTCAGACATATCACCGTAGGGTACTGTGATCTCAGGATAAGGGCTAATATAAACCGGGGCAGCAGCAGGCGCAGGGGCAGCAGAGGTCGAAGCTCGTGTGGAAGGCTCTCCCAGCGGATGAGCCATAGTAGGAATCCCACGCTGCTCAGTCTCTGGAGGCTGAAATCTCAGAGCCTCCAATGTATCAATCCGTGTCCACCTAGCAGCAGGAAGCTCTATACCACACATCCCAGTGGTCGGGTCCTGATAAACCCAAATGCGCCCCTCCTTGAGCCAGGTAGCGCTCTGCAAATGACTGAAGTCTAGGAACTCCTGAGCTCTATCACGCTCTGTGCCATGTAGAGGAATCCCTCAATGCATGAAAATGGGAGTAAGCAAGCTCCCTACCGTCTCAGTACTGACTCCATCAAAAGGCTTCGTCTGTAGATCACACAAATGCAAAGCGAAGACAGCTCCCAAGTTGAGACCCGTAGTAGGATCTCTCACGCCAGAACCTCTAAACTGATCTCGCAGCCCCATAAACAGCATCTCCATCTCATACTTGCGCATCTTGTTGGACTCAAACTTGCATAGGAAGCTCCAACACAAGATACGCGATACATACCTCAGCACAGGATGTCTCATCATCTTCACCGGTGTAGTCCTGGAGTTGTATCGACCACTGCCAATACACTCCCAGAATGCTCGAGCCTCATCTGGATCCCACTCAAGTGGCATAGCAATGCGCCTCGGCTCAGTACTGAACCCATAGATCCTGCAGAGATCTAGTAGAGGAATCCGATACCTGACTCCCTAACTCATGAAGGTAAAGATACCTCCTGTAGCGCTCCTGCTATCGGGATCTGAGTAAACCACTCTGCAAGTGGCTAGCAACTGCCTGACCAGCTCAGGATAGAGATCGTAAGGGCGCATTGGCATTGTCCCTAGACCAATGCCTCTGCACACAGAAAGTACCTGCTCATTGATCCCCAGAATCTTGCAGGCAGAGTAGTCAGCGAACTTGGTTGGCTTGATGGTCATACCACACCAACCACTGTAGAGAAGCGAATCATACTCATCCCACTGGTTAAGCAGTGGTCGCTCTGTGAAGTCTGCAGTCCTGAGGAACGTGCGAATGTTATCTGGCCACTGTCTGGTTATAGGGATCTCCGTCATATCTGCTCGGGGCCAAGGCAGTGCTATAGCTGGACCCACTCTAACATATGGCTCAGGTGGCTGAGAGTGTCTGTGAAACCACTCTGGTGGTGGAATGTACTGTCTCGTGGCTGTTGATGTTGTTGCTTGCTTCTTGCGGGGCTGTCTGCGAGATGCCATCTGCAAAAGAAACAAAATTCAAACAATATAAGTCTCGGCAACTCTCTGTGAAATCGCGAAGCAACGACCATTGCATGTAAGGCATCGATCGTTGCAAGGCGATTTCATTTATCAAACATTTCCCAAAATCGCAAAGCAACGACCATTGCATGTAAATGCAACGACCGTTGCAAGGCGATTTCGCCGCAAACAATCAACCAAAATTCAGTCCAAATTCGTGCCACATTATCGCAAATCAGCGCAAAATCATAACCTATCACCCTAAATCGGTCTAATTACGCATGCCTCATCAAATTTCCGTTCAAAAATCTCAAACCCTAAAACCCTAAAATTGAATCCGAAAATCGAAAAATAGAGGTGCATTACCTTGGATTCTTGAGATATGAGCTAAAGAAACGGATTTAGAGTGTGAAATAGGAAGTATTAGTGATTGAATCGAAGAAATTTGATGAGAAATTGGGATTTTTGGGTGTGAGCTATCGGTGTACGGACGGTGAAATGAGGAAGAAAAGAGAAGAGAAGGGTTTAAGGCAACTTACCTCGGTCGTGTATGCAACGATCGTTGCTTAAGGGCAACGACCGATGCTGGTCAAATCGAAATCGATTTCCGGTTTAGCGCGTACCTAAATTTTGCTATTAAACCAATTGCAACGACCAGTGCGTATGAGCAACGATCGTCACAATGCGATTACCCATCTTAGTAAAATCTCCTTGCAACGACCGGTGCACAAGTGCATCGATCGTTACACATCTCCAAACTCGAGTTCTGTATCTGAAACTTAAAAACCAATAAAAACGTGAAATCCTAAGAAAAACACCAAAAATGAAAAGGAAAAACAACTAAACCTAACAGTGGGTTGCCTCCCACTCAGCGCTTGTTTAAGGTCATTAGCTTGACCGGACGAACAAGATCTTTCAGGCACCAAGAGATCTTGACAGAGACTTTTTCTGTCTCCGTTCAAGTCTCCTCATCCAGGGTGGCGAGTAGGCTGTCATAGAATGCTCGTGTCCAAGAAAAGATGGAGTATAATGCGCTCCAGGATCTATAATCACAGTGTCATCCGGCTGCCCATCATCAGCTTCCATGATGGTGAATGTCTGCCCATCTATCAGTGGTCTTCGCAGCTTATCCATCTCATAACGCAGCGGTTCATCTCCCAGATGGAGGTCTATCAGGCTTTTCCTAACATCAATTACCGCTCCCGCTGTAGCCAAAAATGGTCTTCCAAGTAGTAACGCTTCATCCGGATCACAGTCATATTTCAGCACTAGGAAGTCCGTTGGAACTAAGTAGTTTCCAACTCTCACCGGGATGTCCTCAAGGAGTCCTTCCGGAACTCTTATAGACTGATCAGCTAGGACAAGAGAGGTCCTAGTAGGCTTAAAATCCAGCATTCCCAGCTTCTCTGCCACAGAGTATGACATAAGACTTCCAGCAGCTCCTAAATCACAAAGAGAGCGCCTAAAACTATCTTCGAAAATAGAACAGTTAAGCACAAAGACTCCAGGGTCTGGCAGCTTCTTCGGGATCTTAGTCAGCAGAACATCACTAATATGTTGAGGAACTATAATCCCAGTCTCTCAGCTCCTCATCTAAAGGCAGCATCTTGTTCAAGTACCTCTGCACACATGGGTGATAAGGTGGATCATCAGAGGATGGAATTTCTTCCAATTCTTCACCAATCTCCTCTAGCTTCTTAAGCTCTTCTATCTCCTGCTTAATTACTTCAGACACTGAGGAGTGTTGTCTAATGATTTGCGCATAGATTTCCTGTTGAGAAATCTCAGAGACTCCAGAGAATAAGCTATCAAGATTCAAATCTGCATCAATACCATTCTCATTCGGCAAGTCTGTCTGTTCACGACTTGCATCGACCGACAATAGATGTGTGTCGATCGATGCAGCACTGTATTTTTCACCCGAGAGATTTTCTCCAAAATCCGAGATTTCTTCTTCTTTCACCAATTCAGCTGTACTTAGCTCAAATTTTTCACGTAGGTGAGATCCATCATTAATGTACACAGACCAGGCCTTAATATGAGTGTCTGCTACTCCTTTTCCCTTCATAGAGCTGGAAATCTGATTCACCTGAGTATCTAACTGCTTCATGTGAGTGTTCATAGACTCGATCTTTCCATTGAGATCCTCGTAGACAGCATCTAACTTCTTGTTGCTCTCCACAGTACTCTTGGTCTGACTCTCCATAAGTTGTTCCATCATTGCTTCTATTCTACTCTCATGAGCAGTGGCTGTAGGAGGAGTCTGATAAGATGAAGATCCATAGGTTCTCTGAGCACCTTGTCCAAAGGGCTTTTGAAAACCATTTGTCTGTCCAAAACCAGCTGTGTTCTGATTGCCTGTGAAGGCACTCTTTTGTCCTCCATTGAAGAATCTGTTACCTTGCTGATTACCAAATCTGTTACCTTGGAAACCAGATCCTCCAATGTAATTCACATCTTCTTCCTGAGTGTCCTCCTCAGTCTGAATTACTTCTACATCTTGTGCAAAGTGGACAACCTTTTTACCAGTCAGGAGATTGCAAATTGTGTCCATTCTAGATCTCAATTCAGCCATCTCTGAATTCTCCACACTTCCACCAGATTTCTTCCTCCTATCATCCATAGTCTTGCAGCTGCTGCTGCTCACTAAGTTCTCAATCAACTGCTTAGCTTGTGCATGAGTTCTGGTGTTGAAGTTTGCATTACTGGAGTTATCCAGCGCAGACTGATATGGCAGATCTATGCCTCTGAAGAAGATACCTAGCAATGTGACCTTAGTGAATCCATGGTGTGGGCAGTCACGCTGGTACTTCCTAAATCTCATCCAAGCAGTCTTAAGTGGCTCAGTAGGACCTTGGGTAAATGTCAGAATGTCCTGTCTGGACTGATCGGAACGCGCATCATCATAGAAGTGACGCAGAAACTCACTCTTCAGGGCTGCCCAAGTAGTATACTGACCAGGTGCCAGTTGCTTCAGCCATGCAGCAGCGTCTCCAGCGAGACTGTATGGAAAGAGCTTGAGGAACATATAATCTTGGCAGACTCCATCATACTTCATGCCATTGATTAGGTCCTCAAATGTATCAATGTGATCCATAGGCTGCTCTGTAGGATGACCATGGAATGCATTCTGTCTCATCAGCGAGTAGTAGATGGTCTTGATCTCAAAATCATCCCTCTCAAAACCAGGAAGAATTAGAGCTGACCGGTTTGCATGAAACTCATCGGGTCTGTTGTAGTCAGCTAAGGTTCTCTCATGGACAACCATCTCTCTACCTTGGGCCTGTCTTGGCGCTTGGTTCTGCTCCTGTTGCAGTGGCTCAGGAGGGTCAGGGATGACATTCCCTTCAGCATCAACCCTTTGCCAAGCAGCATTGTACGGGTTGTTATCTTGGTCCCTCAGAGTACCTTGAGCATCGCGTACTAGAATCAGCCTCTGTACTACCATTCTTTCTCTTCTTTCTCTTCTGTTAGTCCTCTCTAGACGTCCAAGTTCTTCAAGATCGAGATTGATTAGGCTTAAGTTCGGACTACTTCGAGTTTCACGCTTCTGCATAAACTGTATGTAACCGTCAAGCAACGATCGATGCTAACAGTGCAACGATCGATTCAATCTCAAATCGCTTAGTGACGATCGACACAGGAGGTGCAACGATCGACGCAAGGCGAAATCGGTACCTGCGACAGAGAGAAAACAGAGAAGAAATCAGTAAAATAAAAAACGAAAATAAAAACAAAATTAAAAATTCCTAGTAAAAACCCTAAGTTCGGTCCTATCGAAGACTCTAAGAGTCCCCGGCAACGGCGCCAAAAACTTGATAGGTCAGGTTTTATTCCCTATACTAACTGCAAGTGCACAGCAATATCAATGTAGTATATAGGGATCGAGTCCACATGGACACTGGTCTCGATAGATCAGAACAGTAGAGATTAATAATACGAATAAAAGCAGGTAGTGAATTAAATAAAAGCAAGGCGAGAAAGTAAATCAGTAGCAGGAATTGGTTGTGAAAGCAATAAACTAAAAGCGCTAAGTCTAGGGAATTCTCAGGAAATCAGACAAGCAGACAAGTTAATCAGTCAGGATCAAATTAAACTCAGTTCTAGAACTCAAATCACGGAATTAGAATTAACCAAATCTCTTTGCGAAAATCCTCTAAGTCTAAGTGCAGTAATCCAAATCTCTTTGCAATTACTAACAGATTAAACCAGCATTAATTTCAAGTTCGATATGTTCACAATTAAACTAAACCAAATCTCTTTGCGAATAATTTAATTGCTCAACCTAAATAGTTCAGATTGTAAACCACACTCTCGTGTCATATTTAGCAACCTAAGATCTAGATTCTAATTGATCAGGTTAGAACTAGCATTAAGCACAATTTAGTTTGAAGAACATTCTAATCATGTGAATCCTTAACTGAATTAAACAAGTCTAGCAAGTCATAAAATCCTTAATGAGAAACCCTAAACTTAACTATGAATCTACTCAGACATGATTAATGGAACATAAATCATAGAAATAATAGATTGCATATAAGAAATTAAATAGATAAAGGGGTTCGAAATCTTCTCCAAAATAGATGAAGTACAGGATTAGATCAGCCCCAAAAGCTCTAAAAATCTCTTAGCTCTAAGTATGAAAGCGTATCTAAAATAAAAGCCAAAACTCTAAATATATAGGCATAATCTCGGCTGGGGCTTCTGTGTAAATACTGGAACTATTCTGGGCTTCTCTGCAAATCTTCATAACTTTGTTAAACCGCCGCGTACGGCCCATCTCGCTAGTGTGTCGATCGACACCAAAGGTGTGTCGATCGATGCATGATCATCAAATCGGGCAGTGAGTTAAACTCTCGGCCAAAATGCTCCAAAAGTCCCAAAATACTCCAATTATCTTCAATTAGCTCCAAACCTGATTAAACCTGTAAAAGACTCTAAAATAACACAAAAGACACTAAAAACACATCTATATCATGGCATAAAATGGGTAAAAACCATGATATATCAGTGTCCTGTAATAAGCCATTGCCCAAGTCTCAATCAAGTAATACCTGGAATACAACTCATAGATACTGACATTCCCCGTTCTTCCTAGATTCTTCACTCGTAAAATGGTTGCGGCAATTGCATGCACACAAGGATACTTGTCAATGTCTAAGGTTATACAGCTGCAACTTTTTTTCAGTAAGTCTACCAGATACGTCTTCCCATCAAGTCCAGTTACATAGTACTCTAGCCGGAAGCTGTTTATTTCATGCGCCTCCAAACACGTTGCAATCGCACATCGTGTATGCAGTTCGTTCTCCACGACCGGTACCAATTTCTTTGTGTCCGCCACAGAACCAGCTTCTTTCCTATGTTTGTTAAACCATTCAAAAATTTTTTCAAGGATAGCATCAATCAAAGGTAATAAGTGGTACTTCCTTGCTTTCTTGAATGTGCTGTTTAGAGATTCAGCGGAATTGCTAGTGTCTAAATTGTACTTATCTCCTTTGAAGTACGCTCTTGACCATTTATCCACCTCAACCGTTTTATCCAGATACTCAGCCGCTTCAGGAAACCTGATTCTTAAGTCGGAATATTCTCTGTCGAATTCAGCCTGAGTGTAGATATGAGCTAACTCAGTGAATTTACTTTTAACCGGATCTTTGCTGAGGTTATTTACCTTTTTCCTAACATTCTGAGACAAGTTCCAAATGCAATGTCCATGCTGAGCTCTCGGGTACACCTCACGCACAAACTTGATGATGCTTGAATTTCTGTCACTAAGAAAAACCAATTCAGGATCATACGGAATAACAGTTTTCAGGTTTTCGAGAAACCACCCCCAACTAACATCTTTCTCAGCATCGATTACACCAAAAGCAAGGGGGTAATGGTGGCGATTAGGATCTTGTGCTGTCGCAAATACTAGCTGACCATCATTAATAGTTTTAAGAAAGGTTGCATCGACCACAATAACTTTCCTCATTGAACTGAACCCTTCAATGCTGGCTCCGAGGGCGATGAATAGGTATTCGAACTTGTTCTCACTATTCACCTTCACATTTGTTATCGTACCCGGATTAACCGTCTCTAACATATACAAGTAAGAGTACAACTTCGTGTAGCTGTCTTCAGGATTCCCTCTAATATTACTAATGGCTAGTTTTTTTCCTCTTAAGGCCGTCGAGTACGAGCACCCCACACCAAGTCTCCCATGAACAAGACTAATAATACTCTTAGGAGTAGGGTATCCATCTGACCTGGAAAGTCTTGAAGCAAAAGAGAAGCTACAATTCACGGTGTGCCTTTATGTCTACTGCTGCTACCATTTTCAGTAACCAGAGAGCATGTATGCATCTTTCTGTAAACTCTAACACTGAAATAATCTGATCTCATTATTCTTGCAACACGTAAATACCAATTACATCCTTCTTTCGCTTGACGGCAGATTAGCACAAGTCGCTCCGTATCAGACTTAACAGTGGAGACTCCAAAACAGTTCTTATTTGAAGCTCTATCAACCAAATCTTGTACTGCCTCCTTCAAACAAAATTCTTGGCCTAACTCAGTACCTGTACCATCTTCCCATTCTTCAGCATACAAAGGACTCTCAACAGAACGTGGAAGCTCAACAAATTCATCCTCAGGCATATCATCTTCTTTCCCAACCTCTTCCACAACCTCTTCCACACCCGGGATTTCAACATTTGTTTCTGCATTATTACAGTCTTTGTTAACATCTTCATCCATTATCTCTTCAATTACCGGTTCATTCTGATGCATCAGAGGTGCAATACCACCTCTGTAGATAGCTAAAACACCAGCATTAACTTCATCAGCAACTGGAGCATTTGAAACAGGCACGTCATAATTCAACCCAATTGAACTTCCCCCAAATACTTTTGAAAGTTGGTCACCCATCCCATTTGTTTCCAATTCTTTAATAATCTCCACATTCAAAACAGACCTAAGTTGGTCTTTGTCCAATGTCGTTAGATAAATAAGAACATCCTCATCATCCATAATATCTGACGGGTATAAAGACTTAGCCACCAACGGAATGTAACTCAATTTCATCTTCGTTATCGTTTTTTCTACCCCAATCTTCAGGCAAATCTTTTCCACTAACTTCGCATACGTGATCTCCTCCAAAGCTGCGGTCCTAAATGAAATAGCATAGATTGAATTCCTGCAGGAAATCCATGTATACTCTTCTGAATAATGTCCTCCATAGTCAAAATGTATGTTGGTGTGCATGATGGTATTTGCATCCTGTAAGTACAATAAAAAGGATAACACAAATATTAGAAAATACCCACTCTTCTGTAGAGTACTTCTAAATGTATCAGTTGTCTTATGTTACATTTGTACCATTTGTCCCAGTTGACCTAGTTTTCCCATTTGTTCCAGTTGTCCTATCTCTACCGATTTCAAGAACCACCACAAATCTTAAAATCGAGCTCAAATCGGATTAGATTAGTTAAATCAGTTTCATCCGGCATATAAATGGCAAAATTTGCCCAATCCAAGAATCTCGAGCACTACGTTGTACTAATGCAAACATTTTTCAAATCAAATTGGAAATCCCATAAATAGTATTACTCATACTTACAATGTAGCTCAAATCGGAGAGAATGGTCGATGCCGGCGGTCCAGGCGTGACTTACACCGCCGATTGACGGTGTCTCGACGGTCGGAGAGCGATCGGTTGCGAGCCGCCGGCGACGATTCCGAGTTCTTTTCTCTTTCAGCTCGTCGAGTGAGGAGAGAGAGAGAGTGAGGAGAGTGAGGAGAGAGAGACGACCACGTTTCTTTTTTTTTAATTTCAATTGAATATTTTAAATATTCAGAATTCACTTTTCAATTTATTAATTGAGTTATTAATTTCGTTTAATCAAAAAAAAAAGTTTCATTAAGGGCAAAATCGGTAAACTACATTATGGGGGGTAGATAGATTATAAGGGGGTACATGAGATCATTTGGCAGCCACAAGGGCAAATGAGCTAATGATTCACTTTGGAGGCTTGGTTACTTTGGATTTGGCTTTAAAAAATGGTTGGTTAATGAATTCAAAATAAATATATAATAGTTCAATTTTAGCTTTAGATCCTAATTCAAGTATTCTAAAAAACAATATTTTAAAAACCGGACCGGATATTGATTCGGTACATCTACTAGTTGACTGGTTGGACCGATTCAATCGGTTGAACCAGGTTTTTAATTTTTTTTAATAAAATTTAAACTTATATTACCAATATAAGGAAAAATTATTTACACTTATGGGTTTTTGTAGATTATAAAATATAAGAAAAAAATTGATTCTCCTTTAAAAAAACAAGGTACGTCAAACACTAGCAGTCAAAGGAGCTCCATTGCGGAGTCAGAGTTTTGAGTATTCTTGACGATCGAATGTCCTTAAGCCAAACCACCGCTGAAGCAGAGGTTGCAGCTGAGGTTTAGAGTGATCATTCAACGAAGTGATCCTGTTTCTCATTGGGCGGTTGATGATCCGCACCAACATCGAGACATGGGAAGGATGCCGCTTATGTATACGGCCATTCCTTTCCCGCCAGATCAAGTAAATCGTCAATTGAAGGACCATACGAATTAGGATGAAATCCAACCTGTCAAATTGTCGAGCTATTAGCAGTTGTATCATGTCCTCCCAGTCTGGATTAGCTGCACCACCTAGTAAACTGCCATACGATTCAATCCACACTGAGAAAGAATATGGACAAGCAAAAAATAGATGGTCCCGTGTTTCACATTGCTCGCCACAGAGCACACATGACTGATCAACACCCCAGAGCCGCATCCTATCTCCCGTTGAGGGACGATTTTAAATGCTAGCCACGCAATGAAAGCGTACCGCGGTACCTCTTTCGAAAACCATACCAGCTTTGCCCATGGGACCTTTGCTCTATGTAGCCGAATCTGTTCCCAGGTCTTGTTCTATGAGAAGGTCGGTTTATAAATGTCAGTACCATGTCTCCACAGCAGTACATCCTCACCAGCATGAATCGATGGTGGTTGAATTCGATAGACAACTTCTCTAATTACCCTCGTTGTTGGGGACCGAGGAAGCCTCAGACGCCATTCATCATCACACAAAATGTCACAAACTCTTTCCCAGCGACGAACACCCATCTGTTGAGTACCTGCCCCACCTATCAACTCAGTAAGCTTACCCATCGGAAGCCACGGATCTGACCAGAAAATAATGGACTCTCTGTTATGTACCTCCCACCGTAGAAAGTTCCAAGACAATGTCCTTAACTTCAGCAGTTTTTTCCAAGGCGTTGCTTCATTCTCACAATCTAAAACACCAAAATTATAAATAAAAAAGCATATGAGTGAAAATCACAAACTTCCTAACATAAAAATATACTATGGCCACACGATTGTTTAGTAACAAAAATATTAAAATATATTGAGTATATGAAAGTGAATCTCATCAACAAATAAACTAACAGGAATGAAAATATTCAATTGAAGGAAAACATGAAAGCTAAAAGAAAGTTTATATACCGTTTAAAGTATCAGAAGTTGAATCTTCTCCATGTTTTAGGTTTTTCTTCAAGAAGTGCATTCTCAAGTTCATCATAGTATAGTTCATCTTCTCCATTTTTTTTCGTTCAGTTTTATCAATGGATTCATAATCAATCGGATCATATTACCTCTTTCTTTTGGAGAACATGAATATGTTAACATTTAGCATTTATCCATCTATAAATTCCATATCTCTATATCAATATGTGTATAAACTTTAACTCACCTATCTTGTAGACGCAAATTGTAATGAACATAGACAAGATCATTATGTCTTTGATGTTCCAATCTACATCTTTTTGGTATGAATTCTTTTAAACACAGATCAGTTACGCTCACAACCAGAAGACAATGCAGTCTGACTTAGAATTTGAATGGCTAGCTTCTACAAAATAGGAACATCATACCCAAAGAAATTCCACCACCTATCTGCAAGTATGAGTATTGCATGAAAAAATATAATACATAAAAAAACTAAAAATATAATCACTAGTGCCACTGTTATGTTTTTTATTTTCTTTTACAATTTCTTTTAAATAAATTTTGTTATAAAAGTCTAAAAACCCAAACCAAATACTGATATTTACAAACCCAACCAGATGTATCCGCTAATCCGACCCAAAACCCGATAACCCAGTGCCTTATAATTCAGTAAAAGAAGAAAATGTTATGAATAATTTGATGGATGCCCATTATAAGGCCCATCTCGTAGTAGCTTCTAGAATTACTTGTACACTAGGTTTTACTTGATCATCAAGTCTTTTTACTCCTATATAAAAGAGTTTCATTCATTGGAATAAACATCACCAATTTTTCTATCTCTCTTCTATTCAGAACACGTTATCAGCACGATAGTGTCTCTCTTTCTATTTTCTTACACCGAAAAGGTGAGATTTAATTTATGTTTAGTTTATGTCTTATTCTGGGATGATAAGTGATGTCTTCTCTGAATATCGTTATGATAGGCTATGCCTTCACGATTATGATCATAATCTTATTCATAATAGAGATGATTATCAATACTTATCTAGAAAAATAATTTATTGATATTTGTCATGATTTAATCATATGTTTAAATCATGTTTATTATCAATTCATGGTTTATCTTAATGGATTCAATTCTATATTTTTGCTCGTGTTCAATAACTTATATTCATACATTATATTACATTAAATTATAGTAATTATTTTTGAAGAACACGCTTTAATGTTCCATATAGTAAAAGATTATATTGCATTGTGTTTCCAAAAATTTTAATTCTGATTTTAGTAAAATGCTTAAGTTTCTATTTTAAATATCAATACATTCCCTTTTGTTTTAATTGTTTTCGAAATTTTAGATTCGGATTTAAGGAAAATATTTAAGTTTCTATTTTTAAATATCAATATATTCCATTTTGTTTTAAGGAAAATATTTAAGTTTCTATTTTTCCTTTTTGCTAACTTGCATATCAACTCCAAACAAATATCTCGTAGCATGTGTAGTTTGATTATAAGTTTAAAGTTCATGATCATATTGTTTTGCAATCAAATTTCATGAGGTTTTGGATATTGGTGGCTTGACATAAAATATCCACATGTTCTATGGAACATTAATGCGAAAGAAATATATGATCACCATAATGTGATATAGTCATAAACTCATCTTGATTGGTTAATATAAGATTATAAGACTTTAAGTCTGTGAATAAGTTCTCATATAGAGATGTTATAGAAGTCATGCTCTATCTTTCATGCAAATATTGTTGTTCTGGAGACACAATACCATGAAAAGTGTTTGAGACGTACTATGAGTTTATATTTTATCTTATTGAAAAAGAAAAGTACCACAGTAATGACAATACATGAGGAGTAGCTATATAAGTAGTTGTAGACGTATATGTGGATATGAATATGGATATGGTCAAAATCATATTTTCACAAGAAGTGAGAAAATAAAAATGGTTGCAAATAAGAGATATTTCTTTTATGTGATCAGTAAAGAAACTAGTGAGAGGACAATATATGTTCCCTATGGGAACCTGATTTAAAATCATTCTTGCGTTATACTTTCCCAAGTCTCAAAGGTCAAAAGGATATACACATGACCTAAGTTGGGTATGTTGTCAATTTCTAAAGTGGGATTCAATTTGAGATAGATGAAAATGAAGTTTCATTATCTCAAGGGGAGAATTAGATAATCCCACATCTATTGTAAGTGGAACATCTAGATGAGTATGTTCACACTGAAAATAAAATTAATGAACATTTATAAAGAAAATCCAGGGGATTTCAATTCTAATCATGTTGAGACGATAAGTAAAGGGAAATGTTGAATATCAATTAACAAGTATTGCCCAATGCAGTAAAAGTATTTTGGATAAAATACATGTATTATCTACTAAATTGTACTACACAAAAGCAAATGAAGATAAATGTTATAGTATACTAGAGGTTTACTAAAATTTTAATGTTTGGCAAACCGGTTATGCCATCCCGGTTTAGTAATGATGCGACATTTTTTGAAGAACAAGAGATTCTCATAAATGATCTTCTATATGCTGCTTGCTCACAAGGCAATATGATAATACGGTTATCACTAGCCAAAAATAGATTTGAAATTTATTTACTTTATGTAAAGTATACAAGGAGATTTTTGTGGGCTTGATCACCCACTGGTGGACTGATCATCCACCATATGTATAATTAATGCATCGACTAGAATGTCGTATGTATATCCTTGTCAAGACTAGTTGATAATGCTGGAGAACTCACATCCTAAGCCTTTGATTATTATTGTAAGTCTATTGGGATATGTGTTGAACATCATGTAGCTAATGTTCATACCCAAGATGCAGCAGCATTAATATGCATAATGCCAAAGAGTAATTAAGAACTCTCCCCATCAAATTGGTTTTTGGGTCAGGAACCAAAGATCCACATCTAGAAATTGGATAAGTGGTATATATTATGGTCTATCCACCACAGGGCTAAAAGATGGGACCTTAAAGAGGGTTATGAATATATGTTGGATATGGATCTCCATTGAAGATAAAATCTATAAGATTTATTTAGAGACTCTTTTAATGAGTCACTCTATCCAACATTAGGGGGAGAAAATAAACAACTGGAAAAGGAAATAAGTTGAATTATTATTGATCCTCGGACTAAGAATTAAAAGTCCAAATGATATGAAAGAAGTACAAAAGATAATTCAGTTATAAAGATTAGTAAGTCGGTTGTCAGACACTTTTGATGACCTAATAAAGTGACAAAGTCACATGTACCAGCTATAAATGCTCCAGTTAAAATGGATGTCTTAGAAGGACAATATCAAACTGCTAGTGAGTCTAAAAAGCGCATGAAGCGTGATAGACATATCTGTTCTAAATATAATAATCCTCGGAAAAAGGAGCATGAAAGAGAATGGCAGGACCGAGGAATGATATTAAGGATCTCAAGAAGAGATGGTTAACATGACAAGAAAGATATTCAGGTACCTGAGAATAAAGAAATCTCAAATAGTTATGTCATATATGGAACAATATGGAACTGATATCAAATCGACGTCGTTAATAATTATGCATGCAATATAGCAGTTGATGAGAATGAGGATCATAAGCCATCTATTGAAAAGTGTACACAAAGTGATGATTGGATAAAAGGGAAAGAGACAATAGATGCAAAGTTAAAATCTCTTTAAAAGAAAAGAGTATTCGGACCAGTAGTCCATACACCTAATGGTGTAATACCAGTGGCGCATAAATATATTTTTATGCAAAAGACATAAATAGGTCTTTTTACGAAAGAATATAGGATGATGAAATTGTAAGATGCAAAGCAGTAGTTGCACAAAGGGTTCTCACAAAGATCTATAATGAATTATAAAGAAACTACTATCATGTGGAAGAAACAACTATTTTAAAGTTTCTTATTAGTCTGACAACAAGAAAAGAAATTGAGATCCACTGGACAATGACATTTATGAGAAAGTTCCAGAAGTTTTTAAAGTGGAAACCTCATAAGGATTTAAACTACCTGAAGTAGTAAATTCGAATTCCCGAGAAAAATACTGCATAAAACTAAATCGATCTCTTTATGGACTAAAACAGTCAGGGCGTATGTGGTATAATCGCGTTAGTGAGTACTTGTTAAGGGAAGGCTACAAGAATGGCCGTGTTAGTCCATGCATCTTTATAAAGAGATTTGAGAAAGGATTTGTGATAATTGCAGTATATGTTGATGATTTAAATATTATTGGAACTCCTGCAGAGATTTGATACACAAATAGAGTATTTGAAGAAAGAATTTGAGATGAAAGATCTAGGGAAAACAAATTTTTGTTTGGGACTACAAATTGAACATGTAAAGAATGGAATTCTAGTACATCAAGAGACATATACAGAAAATGTGCTCAAAAGGTTCTATATGGATAATGCACACCCTTTGAGCAGTCCAATGGTTGTAAGATCACTTGATGTGTCAAAGGATCCATTCCGCCCTCGGAAAAACAATGAAGAAGTTCTTGGCCCTGAAGTACCATACTTAAGTGCAATAGAAGCATTAATGTACCTTGCTAGTCACACAAGACCATATATATCATTTTCGGTGAATTTGTTAGCAGGGTTTAGCTCTTACCCAACTCAAAGGCATTGGAATGGGATTAAGCATATACTTTGTTACCTCCAAGGATATGTTTTCACTTGCGGAGGTACTGCCATTTCTTGGCGATCTATGAAGCAAACTCTCACCGCCACTTCTTTTAACCATGCAGAGATTTTAGCCATCCATGAAGCTAGTCACGAATGTGTATGGTTAAGATCTGTCGTTCATCATATACAAGAAGATTGTGGTATTTCTGTAGGGAAAGAAGCTCCAACAATTATGTATGAAGATAATGCAGCATGCATCGCACAACTCAAAGACGGATACATTAAAGGTGATAGAACAAAGCACATTTTACCAAAATTCTTCTTCACACACGATCTACAGAAGAACGGCGATATACATGTTCTACAGATTCGTTCGAGCGATAATTTGGCTGACTTATTTACAAAGACGCTACCTACTTCTACTTTCAAGAAGTTAGTTCATCATATCGGGTTACGCCGTCTCAAAGATCTCGACACGTGTACTTATGAGGGGGAGTAATTGTGTGTTGCACTCTTTTTCCCTTAACCATGGTTTTTCCCATTGGGTTTTCCTGGTAAGGTTTTTAACGAGGCAACATCTTAAACGCATTAAGAACCATTCTATTATAATGTAAATCCAAGGGGGAGTGTTATGAATAATAAGATGGATGCCCATTATAAGGCCCATCTCGTAGTAGCTTCTAGAATTACTTGTACACTAGGTTTTACTTGGTCATCAAGTCTTTGTACTCCTATATAAAAGAGTTTTCATTCATTGGAATAAACATCACCAATTCTTCTATCTCTCTTCTATTCACAACAGAAAATAATTGTAGATAGTAAAAAGAAAAAGTAGTTTCTTCCTCGTCTCTTGCCCCCGATCGATCCCGAAACCAATCCCTCGCCGTCTTCTTCGTCAAGCAATCCCGTCGATATGTCGTTATTGCCGCCGATAATTCCTCCTCCTCCTGTGTCGCTTTTCGTCTCCGTCAGGTTTGGCGACCACGCGAGCTCCGGTAAGTTTCTTTTTTTGTCCTCTTTCTTCGAATTGGTAAGGTTAGGTTGGTGATGATGATTTGGGTTTAATATTGTTTCGATTACACAATATGAACAATTGATTGGAATTTGATTATTCCGAATTTGATTTTGGTTTGTTTGATATGGTTTCGATTAATTACAATGATATGTTGTGTTGTGTTCTTAGTTGCAATTTGTCACCGTTTATTTCAGTCATGGCTCGTGCAAGAGATGCTCGTGGAGCCTTAAAACAATGTCTGGATAGTTTAGCAGAAATCCAAAAGCTTAAACATGGTAAGCATCAATATATTTACTCATAAAAGTATTTGTAATTATTTTGTTTCTGAAATTGTAATTTTGATACAGTCGAGCAACAATTACTAAAGAGAGAGATAGGAAAACATCGGCTTCCTCATGTGTTGAACTTGAAGATCACGCGAAGTTCCCAGTCTTCTTCATGGTAAGGTTCGTTTTCCCTCCTCCTTTCATTTTAGTTTGTTCGAGTTGGCAACAGGTTAGGTTGATGATGATGATTTGGTTCGATTTTTTTCTCTATAAAATTGGAAATCATACAATTGTCTCTAGTGCTACTCGTCGTGGCTTGAATTGGAGGCTTGAATTGTTTTTGTCGCTGAGCAGAGTGTTGATCAGGTTATCTGAATTCTTCCTTCTTCCCACTTATTGATTCTTTAGAATGTAAAAAAAAAAATTGGTGGAGAAGAAGTAGGCTTCTTCGAACTCAGAGTTATGGATGTTTTCTTTAAAAGATTGACTTGGTTAGACTGCCGGTCAAAATATTTCTCTAGGAAGATAGAGCAATCGTTTATATAATAATGGTTTAATTTTGTTTCGAAATTTTCAGTTCAGCACCCTCTGCAGCATTTGAATAGGGTTTTACAAATTGTTGATGAAGAGTTCAAATGGAAGAGTGCTTGAAGACCATAATTTATGCTGACTATCCTGAGCAATGGCCTCATCTCTTGGACTGGGTGAAGCACAACTTGCAAGATCAACAACTTGTAATGGCCTCATTGCTAGTATTCTCACATGTTTGCTTCTGTTGTACTTTTTTATTTATGCCAGATGAGTAAAATGCAACAAGCATAATTACTTTTTTGGTTGTTAGGTCTTTGGATGTTTGTAAAATTTGTAATTATGTTAATTTTATATTTTAATTATGGTCCAACTAGCATAAGTGTTAAGACATTTCCATTCCAACTGGTACAACTATATTGATAGTTTTTGTCCAACTGGTACAATTATAAACGAATATTCAAAAGATAAATATTCAAATAGTTATACCAGTTGTACTATTTGCTTCTTAATTATACCAATTGTTCTCGAAATCATTTTTGTGATGAATCCAAAAATTGAAATTAGAAAAATTCAAAAAGAATTCTCACATTAAAATCACATTTAATACATGGCGATATTAATAATATTAAAATTTTATTGCGTTCTCACATAGTTGTACCTAATTGTACAATTATTATCACATTAAAAAAACATTTAACACATGATGCTATTAATAATATTAAAAAATTACTGCGTTCTCACATATTTGTACCTAAATGTACAGCTATACTTTTCTCTTCATAGTTGTACTTTGATGTTTTTTGGATTTTTGTAGTTGTACCTTATGACAAGATAGTATATTGTAATTGGACACATGATTTTCCCTATTAATTATCAAATAGGATGTTTTCATAATATAATTTGTGCAAATTCATAGTTTTCACCTCTTTTCCATCATAAAATGGTGACCACTTACAAACACTTTCTTATACTATAAGGAGTGTTTTATGTGAAGTTAATAATATGTCTTAGAAAATTGATGAATTCTTGTTTTATTGATTTATATTGTTTCTTTATAGTTTAACATGTTTTTAGAATCTTATAAATCTTAATTTATTGTTTTTTATATTTTTTGAATACAAATACACAAATGCAAAAATATTCTTAGTTGTACCTAGTTGAACTTGTTAGTACTGACAAATATGAATTTAGACAAATACAACTTTATCAACATATGCTTTTTTCATTCATGCTTTATTGTACCCAAATCTCTCCGAGTTTACAATGTTCCACATGTGAAATGGTAAGAACACAAGTCTGTTTATGAATTAACTAGAAAACTCGACAAGAATCTAGAGCCTTTCCGTGTCACTGGTCCCAAGACTGATCGCCAGATCTCCAGGAGTACTAAGAGTTAGACCTGCAAAATATTACGGAACATGGTGTAACCTCATCGACACTTTGTATTCTATATTCAAAACAAAAAGAATCTAGTTGTAATTTACAGTTTCAATTCATAATAATTGCTACAGATGCTCCTCAAATGCTAACTAAATAAAAACAGACAAATGTCTAAGAACTTTTCCCGAAGCTTATGTTGTTGAACCTGTACCTGCCAAACTATTAGGATTGCCTCCTGACCACTGCACCACCGCACAGTTCTTTTTAAAACCAAATCTGCAGCAAAACCACACAAAATTCTGAATTTAACATATGAAACTGTAAGAATCTTAGAGCTATGTTTAAATGTATATTGAAATTCTGGGATTTATAATATATGGTGGGAATCACTACTAATTCCATCATCTTCTTTTATATATCCGCTTTAAAAGACACAACCATCATCACAATTGATACTAACCTCTGAACAAAATACTGAGAAATTGAACTAGCAGTAGCATACGCTGGTACTAAACTCTTCACCACCAACGCAATTTTACTGCGAAACCTCATCCGCCGCTCTACGAGACGTCCCAAGCGAGCATAACCGCAAGCAAAACTCCGACCGCGGTAATCGAAACGACGACGACGGATCCAGCCGGCAGAGCTGTAACTGTGATAATCATTGTCAGGTCGGCGGAGATTTCCGAGAACCGCGTCGAAAGAATTTCTTCTTCGATGTCGCGAAATTCAGCCAGCGAAGCAATACAAAAAAAAACTATATTTTTCAAGAACTGAAACGGGAAAAATGTTGTTTAAATCCTGAACTTTCAAAATATGGCCATTAAAACACCGACCTTCATAAGAGGCCATTTAAACCTGATGTTTTTGTTGACATTCATTTAAACCCCAATATTTGTGTTGACTTTCTTAATTAAACTTCTCCGTTAATATGACAAATAGACTAATTAACATCCTGTTTAAGCCGTTAATCTGTGTTTAATTTGTGCCGTTAAGACCAAAACGACTGTGTTTTACTACTAACGGATACATGACCCTTTGAATTAAAAAAATCCCCAGTCTCTTGATTTCAAACTCTAAAATTCGAAATCCGCCCAATTCCTCTCAATTGATTTCGATTTCTTCATCTAAACAACGATTTCATCTCTCATATCGTTCATTCTCTCCATAGGTACTTTGATTTCTCCATATTCTGCATCCTCTATGAGCTGCAATACATTTTCGCTGACTGTTGAAGATGGAGGCCGAGGGTTTCCGGCGAAGTGTCACTGTGGGAAAGACGTCATCATTCTCATGTCTAAGACGAAAGACATGTTGGAATTGTGTCCAGTAATCTCGGTACTGTCTCTAGAAAGTAAGAGTATGTCAATGATCAGACATAAGTCATATAATACTGGGGGTCATGATGGCTTGCTAGAGTCCGCTCATGATCTATAAGTCTTGGACTTATTGCCTTTATTATATGATCCCATATGGGTCACACGCCTAAGCTAACGGGAAAATACGAAGAAACGGTTTAGCAGAAGTACGGTAAAAGTGCTAGGCATTTACTGTACTTAGAGAGACTAAAGGGCCTGATTAAATCCAAGGGATTTAATCAGAACTGAGAATTGGGCCCAAAAGCCCATGAGAACTAGAAGGGATTTTAATGAGTAAAATCAGACCTAGCTCTCTAATTTTCTCAGCACTTCTGCGCCTCCCACCTCTCTCTCTGCGCCTCCTCTCTCAGCTGGTCTAGCAGCCAATTTCCGAGTGTGCGTGTGTGAGCCTTTGGAGGATTCATCTCTTGGTGGTTCTGCTGATCTCTGACCCTTACCTCCCATTCCGCTGCAAAACAAGGTAACAAGTGAGATCTATTATGTTTCTAATCAAGAGAACCTAGATCTGCATGTTTAGTAGGATGAATCAATCTGAGAATTGAATCAGGAGACACTAAACGATCCAACAGTGGTTTTTCTTGTTTAGAATCATGTTTAGGATTGTTTAAAGAGGTGTTTTTGAATCAATCTACTGATAAGAGAAAACACTTAAGAAACAAAGAATTAAAACCTAAACAAACAAGAAATCGCATGATCCGGATCGAGCGACGCACGGTGAACCGATCGCATGGATCGATTGATCGATCGCATGGATCGACCCGAGCTCGTCCGATCATGTCCCTCACCGCAGTCGAGACCGAGGGCCGAGTGGATCATCGCGATCGCACGCCTCGTCACGTCCCGATCGAAAGTCGGCATCGCGGTTGTGATCGAGACGGACCGATCCCGGATCGCGTCTCGTCCCGATCGCACGGCATGGCTCGTCCCGATCGCGTGAGCTGCGGCTGGACGATCGTGTCTCGATCGCGAAGCTAGGTCAACCGTGATCGGTTCGTGACCAATCGGTTCGGTTCGGTTTAAAACTTGATTAAAAATTAATCGTCACGGTTTAATAAACAGACTTAATAAAATTTATTAAGTTCTGGTTAAACCGGGATAAGAAATCCAAAGTCGTAAAATTGGATTTAGTGCCTAAACCAGTGATTTTCTAATTTGATTTGGTTGGACCAAATAAATTGAGAAAATCCGGTTTAGTAAATAACCGGTTGACAATTGTGGTCATCGTAGTAATTAATTTTGGTTAGACCAATTTTAATGAACCAGACCGGTTATGTCATTTAATTGGACAATTGGGTTATGTCTTGGACATGGACCAATTCTTGGGCCTCGGGCCAAGAAGTTAAAACAATTGGGCCAATTATTTGAGTCTTATTCTTCAGATTATTTTAAAATTCATTTAATTATTAAAATTTGATTTTAAAATTAATCAGTTTTCAAAATCTGAAATTAGAAAGTTTCTTAAATTAGAAGTTTCTAGATTTGCATGTTTTGGATTTTAGGAAATTTCTATATTTAGAAAGTTTCTAATTTTAGGAAGTTTCCAATTTTAGAAAGTTTCCAATTTTAGGAAGTTTCCAATTTTAGAAAGTTTCCAAAATTAGTAGGTTTCCAAAAAGGAAAGTTTCCCAAAATAGTAATCTTCTATTTTGGGATAAAATTTTAATAAACCTACAAACCTCAAGCAATATCAAGCGTTGGATGTCTTGTCCAGTCTATGTCAGCTGTCGAAGCCCAATCAATTGTACTCATGGCCTTACAGTGTGAGGGTGTCTACTTTTGCGTGGGTAAGACGGTTTGTGATTCATAAATGTCATTGGGAGTCCCAGACATTAGTGATTACATGACTGTATAGTCTGGTTTTCTTGACTAGGCCATCGGGAGTCCCGGGCCTTGAGACATCAGAGTGGATTGGGCCTCGGGCCCAGATTCACAACCAAGAGTTATATCACGGATATAATTAGCCGAGATAGGGCTTACCGATATAAGCTAAGGTTGGGTGACGGCCAGTGGCCCACTTTGATCTTAGTTATATGTGGATCTTGGAATCATCATATTCTATTGAGGGTAACTGATGTTATGGAATATAATGCGAGATTAATCATATTAAGTATAACGCGAGATTAATCATATTGAACATATTAACTAAAATCCTTTTATCTTAATTTTCAGTTATGACTAGCACAAACAATCAAAACACTTTCTCGATCCGGTCTGTCCTTGAGATGGACAAGCTGAACGGATCAAATTTCTTGACTTGGTCGCGGAACCTGAGGCTAGTCCTCAGACAGGAGAGAAAGGACTATGTCCTTGAGAGAGCTCTCCCCGTGAGGATCGGGTCCAATGCTTCTCATGCAGTATATGATGCTTGGAATAAGCATTATAATGATGCGGTAGATGTGCGTGGTCTGATATTGGCTACCATGGACTCAGACTTGCGGAAGCAATATGAGAACATGGAGTCGCCAATAGAGATGATCAGCAGCCTGAAATTGAAATTTCAGGAGCAGATAAGAGTGGAGAGATACCAGTTGGTTAAGTCTCTCACTAGCTGCAAGCTACCAAATGATCATCCAGTGAGTCCTCATGTCAGTAAAATGATGGGTTACATTGATAACCTGAGGAAACTGGATTATCCAGTTAGCCAAGAATTGGCAACTGAGATCATTCTGCAGTCACTACCGTCAAGCTATGATAAGTTCAGATGGAACTATATCAAGAAAGGCTTAACGAAGACGCTGACTGAACTGCATGATATGCTCAAGACAGTTGAGCCAAACGTGAAGAGTACCCAGTATAATCTCATAATGGAGAAGGGTGGGTTTATTAAACCTAGTGCTGACAAGGGTGAAGACAAAGTTGTCCAGATTTTGAATCATGGCAAGCGTGTGTCTTCTGAGCCCAAGTCAGATACCTCTTACGTTGGTAAGTGCTGCTACTGTAAAGAGACTGGGCATTGGAAGAGAGATTGCATTAAATTCATGGAAGATTATGAGGAGTTAAAGTTGATGTATGAGACTACTTCCTCAGGTATTCATGTTATTACTTCAAGTTATACCTTATAGGTATTGGATACTGGTTGTGGCACTGATATTTGTTATAATATGCAGAGCCTGGGGAACAGTAGAACTTTGAAGGAAGGGCAAGTGAAACTGCGTGTCTGGAAGGAGCTGGGGATGCTGCCTCAGCCGTAGGGTTTTCACTTATAGATCCCTTTGAGGCTTGGTTTTGTATTAAGTAATTGCTACAATGTACCTGCGTTAAGCAGAGTTGTTTTTCATTTTCTTGTAAGAATTTGAATGTTTTTCATTTTGATAAAAGACAAGTTTTGTTCTTTTGATCTTAATGAAATATTAATTGTAGCACCCTATTCAAGGAATGGGTTTTATATCTTAAACCAAAGAGTGCCTAAATGTAACATAAATACCGAATTGGTTTAAATCTGATGAATTAAACCTGATTTTTCTTGGCATAAATGTTTTGGTCAAATAGAGTAAATCGGATTCAGAAACCCCATAGTTATGGACTTTTGGGCTCATTTGAATGGATATCTTATGAGACTTGAATTCTGCTTACTGGACCAAAAGACAAAGGGCCCATCTTAGCCGAGCTAGAGATAGGCCCAAAGGCTTATTGGAGATTGAACATACTCATGTATGTGGTCCGATGAGCAGTAATGCCAGAGAAAATTTCCTGTACCTCATTGTCTCTACTGATTACTTCAGTGAGTAAGACTGTGTTCATTTGATGAGACACAAGTCGGAATTCTTTGACATGGTCGAAAGAGTTCCAGAATGAGGTATAGAATCTGAGTGACAGAAGTATTAAGACTCTTGATTAGATCACGAGTGAGAATACTTAAGTCATTGATGGTGTGATCATCTGAATGAGTGTGAAATCGTTTCACAGCTCATTTCTCCTGAAAACCTGGAGGTGTTTCTGTGAGAAAGAGTCAGACCTTATCAGAAATGATTAAAGATGAGTCACACGAATCTTCCATGATATTTTTAAGAATAACGCTCTAGAAATATCTAAGTTTACGCTGAAATAGTTCCACCAATATCAGTTGAAAGACACCACGTAAATGTGGATTGGAATCGATCCAAATTCGTCTTTACTGAGTATTTATAGTTGTGCTACTTTGCTGGTTGTCCTAGGGAAACCAAGGCTTGTTATCTTTTACGTCCATTCTGTTTTCAAGAAGGGAAGTTACTTTCCAAGAAGAACAGTGGGAGTAAAAGTATGACTCGAAGAAATTCGACAAATACAGGTGGCTGCTCAACCTGTTGAGGGAGAGCAGCGGAAGGATTTACAGATTTCTGTAGAATCTACACCTGTGGAGCCTAAAGTTCGCAGATATGAAAGAATCAGTCACTAATCCGAGAGTGAATTCTCGTCATTAGTTGAACCTGATAATCATTGAAAGTTCGCATGATCTGATGATCATTGAAAGCGACGAATCTGCGAAATTCAAAGAAGCAAAAGTGAGCCCGGACTCCGAAAAATTACATTTTATGTAAGTTAGCTTCATCGATCCATTCATGGATGGAAGCAAACATATCGGAGTTGGGATCTTCGTTCTGTTGAAGTAGTCAAGGTTTTGACTTAAACAGGAACGAAATGGAACGGTGCGTTTACTAATAGATAAGTGGGAGCGATATTGCATTTCTCATAGTGTATGTCGATGACATACTGATTCTCGGAAATAACGTTCCAAAGCTGCAGTCGGTAAAGGACTGGCTTGGGAGTTGGTTTTAATGATTGACATGGGTAAAGCCACGTATGTTCTTGGATTTTGGATCTAAAGATAGAGATCCGAAAGAGCTGGTAGGACAAAGTCAGGATTCTTATCCCGACAAAGTCCTACACGTTTTCAGCATTCCAAGAAGGGTTTTATGCCAATGTCACATGGCATTACGTTAAGCAAGACACAGTGTCCTACAATAACTGCTGAGCTTAAATGCATGGATAAGATTCCATATGCGTCGGCAATTGGATCTATCATGTATGACATGAAACGTACTTGTTTGATGTTGCTTTAATGTTAAGCAAGACAAGTAAAGACCAGTCAAATCCAGCAAAGAATCACTGGATTGCCGTAAAGAATGTCCTAAAGTATTTGAGGAATACTAAGGATAAGTTCTTGATTTACGGAGAAAGTGAGGTGCTACAAGTCAGTAGAGTCTGAAAGGCAAGTTTCCAACAGACAAAGATGATTTCCGGTCACAGTCCGGTTATATCTTGTGTCTGTCTGGCGGTGCAAGGCACTGTTGCTGACTCCATGACTTAAGCTGAACATTTCGCAGTTTGGATAGCGGCGAAAGAGGTTGTTTGGAAAGAAGAGTTCATCACTGAACTCGATGTGATTCCCAGCATAGATGAGACTAGCTGCACATCAGAGGTCCAAACACCTTGAGAATAGGTATAACCTATTCCGTGAGATAAATGACAGAGATGTTAAGTAGATCAGCAAGTTTCAACGAATGAGAACGTTGCTAATCTATTAACGAAGCCACTCCTTAGGCCTAAGCACGAGTCGCGGACTGTTGCTGTAGGATAAGTGAAATTAAGATGTAGTCTTAATTTCAGTGGGAGTTAATAAAGGGCTTTATTTAGTTATTGATATGTTCTTGTAAAACATTTTATGATGTTTATTGAAATTATTATTTCAAGATTATTTTAACTGTGATGAAATAATCGTTCCAAAGTGATATGAACCATTTTATAGGTCATCGAAGTAAGTGACTTGATCTTGAGTTATCAAAGTCATTTAGCTTGATCATGAGACCCTATATTTGATAGATGGCTTATATCATCACGTCCCTAGTCGAAGGTTGTTGAAATTGGAACACCAACAACCGCGTGAGACTAGATTGGTATGTGACTTATGACAAAGTCTCAGTGTGTCATAGATGCGCGGCATCAAAGTCAGTACATAGGTGTATGTTGGGTACATACGACCGGACAAGACCCGATTATAAGAACTCTTCAGGATATTTATATATGTGTCATAAGAGATTCTTACTACGACTATAGAGTATAGTCCTTAGACCTGAGTTCGCATGCATGTGACTGCACATGAACTAATGCGCTTTGATCATTGTCTAATGCTGTCGTTAAGCGATAGCTATAAGGACCTTGATTGGGTGTATTATGAATTGAGTAGTTTACAGTGATGGAACAAGACGGGATTTGTCCCTCCAATATAAATGGAGTGAATATCTCTAGGCCAATCGGAGATTTGAATACTGGAAAATGCATGGCCATGCTCAAACGGACTGTCCCGAGTCGTTTGGATTGTCAGTATCAAATCAGAGTCCGATGAACATGATTAGCCTCTATAAGGATGACACTCATATTGCCTTATGACTAATCGAGATATTGAGACAAAAGGATTATGAATACAGAGATTCCAGTACAAGTGGGAGATTGTTGGAATTGTGTCCAGTAATCTCGGTACTGTCTCTAGAAAGTAAGAGTATGTCAATGATCAGACATAAGTCATATAATACTGGGGGTCATGATGGCTTGCTAGAGTCCGCTCATGATCTATAAGTCTTGGACTTATTGCCTTTATTATATGATCCCATATGGGTCACACGCCTAAGCTAACGGGAAAATACGAAGAAACGGTTTAGCAGAAGTACGGTAAAAGTGCTAGGCATTTACTGTACTTAGAGAGACTAAAGGGCCTGATTAAATCCAAGGGATTTAATCAGAACTGAGAATTGGGCCCAAAAGCCCATGAGAACTAGAAGGGATTTTAATGAGTAAAATCAGACCTAGCTCTCTAATTTTCTCAGCACTTCTGCGCCTCCCACCTCTCTCTCTGCGCCTCCTCTCTCAGCTGGTCTAGCAGCCAATTTCCGAGTGTGCGTGTGTGAGCCTTTGGAGGATCCATCTCTTGGTGGTTCTGCTGATCTCTGACCCTTACCTCCCATTCCGCTGCAAAACAAGGTAACAGGTGAGATCTATTATGTTTCTAATCAAGAGAACCTAGATCTGCATGTTTAGTAGGATGAATCAATCTGAGAATTGAATCAGGAGACACTAAACGATCCAACAAGACAACCCATGAAGACTCTTCTTCAGATGTTCCTCCATGAAAGATGTAAGCAGATTTTCTAATAATTTGTGGATAACCGTTTTATGCTCTGTTTTTTGTTTATGATTCACTCCCCATTGCTTTTGTTTTTAAACTCAAAAACATTTGTTCAAATGGGTGGATGATAACATGTATGAGGAAGTCAATGATGCATTGCCCATAATTTCGAGTATTGAAACTGAGATTGAGAAAGCGAAATCCGAGATTGGTATCGAAATAGAAGCCTTAAAGTGTAGGATCCATGACTTGGAGGAAGACGCATTGGTGACAAAAAGAGACCTTAACAAGGGGAGAGTGATGATCAAATGTTTTTGTGTTGGGTTCATTTGTGTTATTTTTATTACCATTGTGATGACAATGGTTGTTAAGGCAAAGAAGCATAAAATCTAGCTTGGTTATGTGTAGTTCGTGGTTGTATTGTTGGTTATTGTCATTGTCTTTGTGTGTGTCGTTGTCTTTGTGTGTTTCTTTTGAGTCGTAAACTTGTCTTTTAACTATGTTTTGTGTCCTTTTCTAAGTTGTAATGAAATTTTGTTTGTGTTACAGCATTCAAGATAGTTGTTTGTATCAAAATCCAATGACATAAACAAGTTTGACATAGAGTAAAAAACAGAGATTCACATAAACAACGTTTGAAAAGCAGGAGGTTTAACATAAAGATATAATCCGAGATTGACATAGACAACGTTTGAAAAGCAGGAGGTTTAACATAAACACATAATCCGAGATTGACATAAACAAAATTTATCAACCAGAAAGATAATCCCATAAAGACAGAACCCGAGTTTGACAGAAACAAAGCTTGACATTGAGACACAAACTAACTGCATGAACAATCAAACCATGATCCAAATCGTTCAACTCCTTGAGCTTGAGAGCGTTGAGCAGATTGAGAAGCTCGAGGAGCTTGAGCAGGTTGTGATCCAATATGAGCTGGAGTAGGTTGTGATCCGATGGGATCTTGAGCAGGTTGTGATCCGATGGGAGCTTGAGAAGGTTATGATCCGATAGGAGCTTGAGCAGGTTGTGATCCGATAGGAGCTTGAGCAGGTTCTGGTACCTATTTCAATCAAACCAAAATTGTTATTGTCAATTCAAATTGTCAATAGAAAACATAAAATTTTAGAGTTACAATCAAACAGACTAACAATATTCTTCTTCGGTCGACCTCTTGGTCTCTTCTGTGGGAGCGAAAACAGTTGCATTCTTGCACCCTTGTCTGTTGTGGCCTTCGTGTTGGCAGTTAGAGCATGTCATGATTCTTTTTTTCGTTGACATCTTGTTCTTATTTGAGGAAGCAGATGACTCATTTTTGCCTTTCCTCCTTGCATAGTTAGATGGCCTTCCTGGATTTCCTTTCCTCCATGGTGGTGGCAAGGCATGCAATCTGTTCATCATAGGCCACAATGGTGCTCCTTGGACAGGCATAATACCATCCATGTATGTCTCTTTCCACTTCTCTTTGGTGTAATAGTCTACAACATAGTCTTCAACTTTCTCCTTTTCCCATAATTTTAACAATTGCAGCATGACTATAAGGAATCCCAATCATCTGACACTTCCTACAACCACAAGTTCTCGCAGCCATATCAACTGTGTAGTTAACACTGTGCAGTTCAATCTCATGCATGTTATTCCTGGCCATGTATTTCTTGCAATGTTGTGCCCCAGATATTGCCTTCTCTATCTCGGCATGAACTCTCTTTGTGAACCTTGTTTTCATCCTATCAGCAACCATGTACCTCTTTGCATTTCTGACCATGCATTGTCTCCTAATGTCTTCAAGCATATCCAACAAAGGCTTTCTTCTCGCTTGTCTAATAGTCTTATTGAAAGACTCACTGAGATTATTGAGAATATCATTGCAGCAGCTGGACGTCCTAAAATAAGCTCTGGACCAGGTCTGGGGATTAGTATCTTGCAGAGTAGAATTAGCAATCGGATTGTACTTCTTTAACTTTTCCATGTGATCAGTGACCTCGCCTGTGGTGTAGCTGCGCGCTATCTTCCAGAATATGTGTTGAAGTTCTTGATCACGGTTATCTTTCCTACAATTATCCATGATATGTCTTGCACACTGTCGATGCTCGGTGTTTTAGTGGCCTTATTTTGAAAGTTCAGGATTTAAACAACATTTTTCCCGAACTGAAACGCGACTTTTTGGTATTTCCAATTTTTCATTTTACATTTATTTTATTTAAGAAAAAAACCATCTCACACCAAACCTTCTGTTTCATATAGAGTTTCATTAAGGGTATTGTGGGGAATGCATGTTATGAGTGGCAATCTGATTTTCGGGTGGCAGTGCAGATTGTTTTTTTCACAAAAAATGGCATTTCTGACTGGCGCTCGCAAGTGATGGGGCTGTTTCTGGACTCTTTTTGTAGAATTGAAAACGCTGTCGTATCAACGACAAATTGGGTGATATTTTTTTTATCTGTAACGTGTAGGATTCTTCGACTCTCTTATTGATTTAGTAGTTGCAATCTTAAAACATCAAACTCAAAGAGTCAAGAGACTCAAGTTGTCAATATTCCAATCCACTTTGGAGGCTTGGTTACTTTGGATTTGGCTTTAAAAAATGGTTGGTTAATGAATTCAAAATAAATATATAATAGTTCAATTTTAGCTTTAGATCCTAATTCAAGTATTCTAAAAAACAATGTTTTAAAAACCGGACCGGATATTGATTTGGTACATCTACTAGTTGACTGGTTGGACCGATTCAATCGGTTGAACCAGATTTTTAATTTTTTTTAGTAAAATTTAAACTTATATTACCAATATAAGGAAAAATTATTTACACATATGGGTTTTTGTAGATCATAAAATAGAGGAAAAAACTGATTCTCCTTAAAAAAAAAACAAGGTACGTCAAACACTAGGAGTCAAAGGAGCTCCATTGCGGAGTCAGAGTTTTGAGTATGCTTGACGATCGAATGTCCTTGAGCCAAACCACCGCCGAAGCAGAGGTTGCAGCTGAGGATTAGAGTGATAACTCAACGAAGTGATCATGTTTCTCATTGTGCGATTGACGATCCACACCAACACCGAGACATGGGAAGGATGCCGCTTATGTATACGACCATTCCTTTCCCGCCAGATCAAGTAAATCGTCAATTGAAGGACCATACGAATTAGGATGAAATCCAACCTGTCAAATTGTCGAGCTATTAGCAGTTGTATCATGTCCTCCCAGTCTGGGTTAGCTGCACCACCTAGTAAACTGCCATACGATTCAATCCACACTGAGAAAGAATATGGACAAGTAAAAAATAGATGGTCTCGTTATTGCTCGCCACAGAGCACACATGACTGATCAACACCCCAGATCCGTATCCTATCTCCAGTTGAGGGACGATTTTAAACGCTAGCCACGCAATGAAAGCGTAACGCGGTACCCCTTGCGAAAACCATACCAGCTTTGCCCATGGGACCTTTACTCTGTGTAGCCGAATCTGTTCCTAGGTCTTGCTCGATGAGAAGGTCGGTTTATAATTGTCAATAGCATGTCTCCACAACAGTACATCCTCACCAGCATGAATCGATGGTGGTTGATTTTGATACACAGCTTCTCTAATTAACCTCATTGTTGGGAACCGAGGAAGCCTCAGACGCCATTCATCATCACACAAAGTGTCACAAACTCTTTCCCAGCGACGAACACCCAACTGTTGAGTACCTGCCCCACCCATCAACTTAGTAAGCTTACCCATCGGAAGCCACATATCTGACCAGAAGATAATGGACTCTCTGTTATGTACCTCCCACCGTAGAAAGTTCCAAGCCAATGTCCTTAACTTCAACAATTTTTTCCAAGGCGTTGCTTCATTCTCACCATCTAAAACACCAAAATTATAAAATAAAAATTGCATATGAGTGAAAATCACAAACTTCCTAACATAAAAATATACTATGGCCAGAGGATTGTTTAGTAACAAAAATATTAAAATATATTGAGTATATGAAAGTGAATCTAATCAACAAATAAACTAAGAGAAATGAAAATATTCAATTGAAGAAAACATGAAAGCTAAGAGAAAGTTTATATACTGTTTAAAGTTTCAGAAGTTGAATCTCTCCATCTTTTGGGTTTTTCTTTAAGAAGTGCATTCTCAAGTTTATCATAGTATAGTTCATCTTCTCCATTTTTTTCCGCAACCCTGAATTCAGTTTTATCAATGGATTCATAATCAATCGGATCATATAACCTCTTTCTTTTGGAGAACATGAACATGTTAACATTTACCATTTATTCATCTATAAATTCCATATCTCTATATCAGTATGTATATAAACTTTAACTCACCTATCTTGTAGATGCAAATTGTAATGAACATAGACAAGATCATTACGTCTTTGATGTTCCAATCTACTTCTTTTTTTGTATGCATTCTTTTAAACACAGACCAGTTACGCTCACAACCAGAAGACAATGCAGTTTGACTTAGAATTTGAATGGCTAGCTTCTACAAAATAGGAACATCATACCCAAAGAACTTCCACCACCTATCTGCAAGTATGAGTAATGCACGAAAAAATATAATACATAAAAACTAAAAGTATATGTCAAAAACATACCGGGTCGAGTTGTTTTGCAACAAGTTAGAGCTGATGAATGGGATAAGCTATTCTCATGTTCTCTGTACATCGTCATACCTTGAAAGATCTTTGTTCTGTCGGATCCTTTTTGTTTTTCAATCAAAGTTAACATCCCTTTCAATATCTCAGGCTTATCCGAAAAAATCTCTGTATCATATATGAAAGTTGGATTTAAGAAATATGCTGCAGCATGAAGATCATGACGCAACATTCTATCACTATAAGAAAACATCGTTTTTGCGACTGCACTCTTAGTCGCATAATAGTCGTTATATGCGGGTTCACGACTAAATATCGACTAAAGTTGGTAGTTGTAAATTCTTAGTCGGTAAAATGCATAGTCGTAAAAATAGTCAGCGGTATACGGCTATTTTTACGACTAACTTAGGTAATCATAAAATAGACATAGAGTTGCTGGAATATATAAGGACTTATTTGCGACCATTTGGTCTCAATTATAGCATTATATCAACGCTGTCTCATAATTTCACTTTAGCGGGAAGTAAAAATGAAATTTGGAGCCTATTTTCTATGCATTTGGTTTCCCTCTCAAACATTTAGGCAAAATATTAGAGTTACCGCCCTTAACCTTTGCCCTTCTATTAGTTTTGATAATATTCTCATTTTTTTTTTCAGTACTGACACTTTCTGATTCACAAAGAAAAAAAGTATATCCTACCTCTCGAAGGCATCTCTCCCTCATCTCTCTCCTGCTTATGTTCCTCTCTTCTCAAGATTTGCCTCTAATTCCCTCTCCTCCCAAGATTCTCTTGCTCTATTTACATCTCAAATCCAGAAGATTAACCTAATTTGGGATATCTTCTCTTCTTATTGTTTCAATTCACGCAAACAAAAGATTAACCTAATTTGGGATATCCTCTCTTCTTATTGTCGAAGGTTTTGGTTGCGAAGAACTAAAGCAGTCGAGTATTTGTGTTAGTCTTATGTATCTATGAATCCACTGCTTCTCGATTTCTATTTGGTTGCACTTCTCAGGAAAATTAGGGTTTAGGATTCGGCGCTATGAAGCGGACCAGCAAAGGGAGGTTAGGGAGCGTCAGCGATTACTCCGTCCACCATTGTGCTTGTCCGGTGGTGGTTATTAGATTTTCAGATGATAAGGACGGAGAAGATGAGAAATCCGCCGAAAATGGTGCTGAGAATCTGGTAGACAGCGATGAGCTTCATACAGTTCCTGAGGTGGCCGAGGAAGAGGGAGACAAAGAGGAATACCATGATGCTTCGGATAAGCAGCAGCAGCAACAAGCAGGTCGATTTCAATTCAATCAGGAATACGTTTCTCTTGGCTAATGTATGTAGGAAGTCTGTTGAAGTCTTGAAGAAGAATCTGAGATACTACTGTTTGATATGGCTATGCTTATATCTTTTATAATCAATGTTTTGTTTCTATGTTGACCACTGATGTTGACTCAGCTTATATGTTGTAGAAGGAGACCTCCCTAAGGAGATATAGAAGGAAAAGAAAAGCGTTCATGTGCCCTTGTCTGAGACAATATCATAAACACTGATGATCGTTCTTTTCTTATTACTCCCATCTCCAAGGCTTCAGCAACTCAACGAGCTGGTCGAGCTGGAAGAACGAGGGCAGGGAAGTGTTACCGTCTGTACACAGCGTTTAATTACAGCAACGACTTGGAGGAAAACACGGTGCCAGAGGTACATAGGATAAATCTTTCCGTTAGAAAGTCCATTGTAGCTGGTAAAATTTCTTACTCTCAATTTTTGTTTTTGTTGATTTGAAATGTGTATATATGCTAATGATCTCCTTGCTTCAGGTTTTTTCCCTCACACTGCGAAGCTGCAGAAGAATGGATCATATCGAATTGTGAAGCATCCTCAGACAGTGCACATACATCCCAATTCAGGCTTATCTCAGGTTAATTAATTCTCCACAAATATCTGAGTATTGATAGAATCTTACGAGAACTTTGAATATTGATGAGTTTTCTCTAAATGCTTTATTGTAGGTGTTGCCAAGATGGGTTGTATATCATGAACTAGTGCTTACCTCCAAGGAGTATATGCGACAGGTAATTATTATGTTTCATCATAAAATTTTTTTGCGTGTTGCTCATTATCCATTTTGTGTCTCATGCAGTCAGAGAATACCATGCTTGTAGAAAAACATAGACTAGAGAAAGAGCAGAATTCTCAGTTAAGAAATCAAATAGCTCACCTTTTAGTTGGATCAGGAACAGAAACTGCAAATGCAACAACAAGATTCCACCACTCAAAATCTACAGGTTGGTGCTCCATGAATATTAGTATCTGCTCTTTAATGATCAAGATCAACTACAAATGCAACAACACGATTCCACCACTCTTCATTGCTTGAGAAAATTTTCGCTTGTATGCTAGTAGCTTCCATTACAGTAGATCTCAGCTATTTCAGATGGCTAAAATAGTTGTGTTTGAGATCTTTCTCTTAAGGGTGTTATCTGTTTTATTTTGTGATTTCTTATCAACAATTTGTGTTGGGTAGATATAAAATCTTATGTGGGAATGTACAGTTTAGGTATCAGATAAGCTTCATGGTTCCTACAAGGAATTTATGGATGGCTTCTCTCTTTGTAGGATTTTCACAATACACATATACTATGGTAACACGATTACTGGAGATCTGGTTGATTTGGCCGGAAGTGAAGGTTTAACCATGGAAAATGACAGTGGAGAACTCGTCACAGATCTACTGCACGTCATGAATTCGATCTCAGCGTATGTTAAATTGTTCGTACATGGTATTGTTTAAGGTACGCACGCCAGGTTGCCGAGTACTTTGAATTTGTGAAGAAGAAGCAAGAAACATCAGAAGAGAAGGCAACAGTCAGTCGCCGTTGCTCTTAACCAGACCGTCTGACTAGTTAGTATTTTGTTTTTTTTTTTGTTTTTGCTAGAGGATGTTGATGTAAAACATGTTTTGAGTTATTAATAAAATTATATTTTAATCCAAATTTCAAATATAATTTTTTTTTTTAAAATCCAATTCATACAAAAATATATACATATATAAGAAAGATTATAGCATTATGTTTACGCTATTATATTATTACGTATAACGCTATAATAGATTACACCAAACATAGCAAGTTAAAATTAACGCTATTATATTGCAATATAACATAGCACGAAAAAAATGCTATCGTAGGGGGTCTATTATAGCTGCCGCTGTCAAAGCGTTTGTGGAAACACTATCTATTACGTACGATAGCTTGTATCGTGTGCTATGAATGTTGATTTTTCTTGTAGTGCAAATACTAATTCCCGCCCCAAACCCCAAAATAACAATCAGAAAGAAAGAAATGGCTTATCACATGCCACCGTGACGTGATCAACCCACAACACACAAGCATTCTCTATCAAAAAGAAAGGCTACGGAAATCAAAGTCACTGCGGCACATGCCCTCGATTATACTCGATCTATCTATCGCAAAATCCAACTCTAACACCACTGGGCCCACTATGCGAACTCGGTAATTTCCACGGGAATAATTAGCTACCGCCATGGTAACTAAAACTACCCACGACTCCTAGATGTAAACACGAAGTCCTACGACCTAGGATACTGCTCTCAGTCCATCGATACACAACGACTCGGGATACCCCTTGATAGCCTAAGTTTCCATGCAGTCCGGCCATAGGACATGACCCCGTATTCTTCAGACCCAACACCTACTGGCGTCACTCAGTAGGTTCACACCATAACCAGATTCACCATGTGAACCGGTCAGGTAACTACCCGAGGATCCATTCAGGTCGGAAGTACCGAAACGCTTTCAATCCTAGACTTACGGGATTTAACGCACCCTAGAGCCCTAGTGCAATAAAATAAACACGCAGAATCGCTGGGACTCTAACATAGAACACAAAACCGTCAAGGTCAACATAAGTAAATATTACACCTAATTAATATCCGCAAGTACTATTCAACCACCGCCACCACCAACCTTATCCGGTTCTATACAATATTAGGTAACAACCAAACTTATCCGGCCCCGTGACCGAGATAAGTATCACACAATAATGTCTATCCGGCCTTACACCGGCTAGACCAACAAGCAAGCCTGTACAACATCAGTCCAACACACAATCACAATTAACAATCAAGCCTTTAATTTTATTATTAACTTCCTATTTACTTAGTTCACTACCTTGGGATTAGCGGATTGCTAACCCCGTAGATGGCTCACTTAATTAACCTTTTAAATAACTTTCCTAACTATCTTTTAATAATATCTTCGATATGTCGGTTTAGGATTAGTAAACTTTCTAATCCCACGACATCTCATTGTTATTAACCTTTAATTCATTTATCCCATTAACCCGTCTAATAACTATTAACCCACCCCCTTCTTTATACTCTAAGGTTTGTTATGTGTTTTACTGGATTTTAATTTAGTCTTAATTACCGTATATAGATTTATTTAATAATGTTCTTAATATAATATACGGGCAAATAGATCCTAAGCATGCCAATCTACGATGAATGCATCAATCAATATGCAGTTAACGAACAATCGAGAAATCAAAGACTAACTATCTAGCATGCAATTGTAATCCTAGTCAATTCATTCATTAAACCGATATCAAACATTTAACATTCAATTACGGGCATGCAACCTAAGACTACAATTAAGGGTTTCCCGGTTTACATGATCTAACTGTGATGCAATAATTAACCGACTCACAGTAATAGTGTGACGGATGACGGAAGTGGAGGATGTGAACTCCCGAGCCGAACCGAGGCTAAACCGAAACTTCCCCGAACCCCACGAACCGGATCACGAACAACTCCGAGCTAACCGTACAAGAACCTTCCGTTGACTATGCGTTGACCGGCATCGGCCACGGCGTTGAGCTGACCGTTGACCGTTGACCGTTGACCTCTCCTAAACCGTGACTGAACTATCTTGAACCGAGGTAAACCAAACCTGAACCAACTCCAATTGAACCGACTGAGCTAAACCAAACTAAACCGGCCGTTGACCAATTGAACCAGTTGACCAAAAGTTAAACCGGTTGACCCGCTTTGACCGAAGCTTAAACCAAACCAAATCAACACTGAACCGGTTAGGCAATGGAGGTTATGGAGACTTTTCCGGAGATAACTCCGGCGTTGACCGGCGGCGGAGGACGTTGACCGGCGAAAAAGAAGTGCTCTCTGGTGGCTGAGAAGATTCTCCAGCGACAAAGAAGGCCAGCTAGCTGGGAGAGGGAGAGAGACTGAAGAACCGGCTGAAGAGGGAGGAGCACGGCGGTGGCTCGCCGGCGGCGGATTTCCACGGCGGCTCCGGCGAGATTCCGGCTCTGGCAAGGAGAGATGATCGGTGGCGGTTGATGAGGAGATGATGGTGATCACACTTATGCCACTAGTTACTGAAGATTTAAGCTAGATAGGGAGATATTTGGTTAACTTGGGACTTAAGCAATGAAGAACACTTTGAATGTTCTTGGTGTTCTTCAAATAATTGATGAAGATTCATGCATTTTCTTGAAGATGGAGAGATAGAGTGATGGGAGCTCGTGGGTAATATGAGGAGAGAAGCTAGAGAGGATTTTTGGTTGGTTTTTGGGTTAGAAAGAACTAATGAGGTGATTAGACATGAACCATGCAAAAACATACAATGAATCCATTTGATTCACTGAATTGTTTGGGGGAGAGGTGGTACCAGGGATGAGGTGATGACAGACACATGTCAAGATAGGGTCTAATCGGCTCCCATTTAATGGATCCACCAAGTTTAAACCGATCCAATAACTCCGTTCCATTCCGCTCGCTCCGATTAGCCAATTCTGAATTTAATTTTATAAAAACCCCATAGATTCTTCAATAAATCCTCCAAGACACATTTTTAAATACTATATGATTTTAGATGCATTTAGCAATTTGATTCACTCCGTTTGGACATCCGTAGCTCCCGGTATGAATTTTACAAGTTTTGTCGGTTCTATCGGTTTCCTTTCTCAATAGTGCGAAACACTCATTTAAAGTCCGCTTTCACCATTTCTTGTATAAGTAAAGAGAAACATTTGGCCAGTTTCGGCTTCCTGCTCGTATTTTGATAAAAATACCAAAACGCCCCTCATCTTCTGAAAATTACGAAATTGCCCCATTGATTTTTCTGCTTCCCGTTGACCCAATTTGTGGAATAGGGTATTACATTCTTCCCTACTTACAGGAATTCGGTCCCTGAATTCTCCGTTACTAACAAACTTCAAATCGGTACCAAAACCCTGCAAGTCGCCACACTGAACTGATTCCACTGCTCCATTATTTGAACACTGATCTAGCTGAACCAAGCTTCCGATATTTACTAAATCAGGAATACTGTCTTGCACAAACTTTACCACACTGAGCTTCACCCGATAACCAATCCACTGATCTCGACTGAATGGCTTCGCTCCAAGTATTGTTTCCATCTGCGCCCACTGACACTGCTTTGATTCATACCTCTGACTTTCCCACTTTGCTTTTACCCTCCATAGCTGCACAATACTGATTCGCCATACCCGCATACCCCTCGGGACTTCACTCATTGAACTCCACGCTTCATGGAATCCAAAACCGCTTTTCATTTGGTAACTCCGAACTGATCCAACTCTGACAATGATGCTTTCTAAATCTCTTTGGTAACTCATCACACTTGAACGCCTGCTTGCATCCAACCGTCGCTGATACCCACACTGACTTGAACACGGCTCGGGTCAACTACTCCACGGCTTTCTTGAACTTGACTTGTATTTCGGGTTCGGTTTCGTTTATTGTTCACGTCACATCATCAATCACGTCCTGCACTAAAACTTAACAACACAACACTGGAGCGATTAGATTCTTTCTAACCTATTCTCGATATCGCTTCCGCATAAAGATATGGTTACTTAGTCATGTACCCGACGGTCACACATGGCTAAATAACAATGATCTATAATTCCGCTTTATCGCAAATAAGCTTCCTATTAAAACCGATTATCAATTCCGAGCTTAGTGATATATTATGGTTTTCACCGGTTCTAAGACATGATATAAGTATGTTTTAGAGTCTTTTGGTGTTTCTTTAGAGTCATTTACAGGTGTTATTAGGTATATGCACGTTTGGAGTGGATTTGGTGATTATGGCGCTTTCTGGAGCAATTTGGAGATTAACCCGAGAGATAGAGTTCACTGTCCAAAACAGAGGATTGCATCGATCGACACAACATGTGCATCGATCGACACACGAGCGAGATGGGCCTTCCTCGGCGAGTTTAATGAAGAATGTTGAAATTGCTTTTTTGCCCAGAAGTTTCCAATAATTACAAAGAAGCCCCAGCCTTGATTAGAGCTTTATAATTAGGTTTTTAGTGTTTAATTCTAGATACGCTTTCATACTTTGAGCTGAGAGTTTTTAGAGCTTTTTGGGGCTGATCTGAACCTGTATTTCTTCCTGCTTTTGGAGAAGATTTCGAACCCCTTTGTTTCTTTACTCTGTTTAATGCAATTTATTTATTCATTGATTATGTTTTCATTAATCATGTCTGAGTAGATTCATAGTTTGGCTTAGGGATTCTCATAAAGGATTTCATGACTTGCTAGATTTGTTTATTCAGTTAAGGATTCATATCATAATTGTTCTTCAACCTGAATTGTGCTTAACACTAGTTTCTAACCTGATCACTTAGAATCTAGACTCTAGGTTATTAAATTGACACGAAAGTGTGATTTAGAATCTGAACTATTTAGGTTGAGCAATTGAATTACTCGCAAAGAAATTTGGTTTAATTGAATTGTGAACATATCGAACCTGCACTTAAGGCTAGTTTAATCTGTTAGGAATTGCAAAGAAATTTGGGTTTCTGCTATTAGACTTAGAGAATTCTCGCAACGAAAGTTGGTTAATTCTATATCTGTGTTTGAGTTCTAGAACCGGACTTAATTTGATATTGACTGATAGTTTATCTGCTTGTCTGAATTCCTGAGAACTCCATAGACTTAGCGCTTTTAGTTGATTGCTTACAAACCGTTCTTGCTACTGATTTACTTTCTGCTTAGTTACTTACCTTCTTAATTGTTTCTCCTAGCTTAACTTGACGTTCTATAGTCTATCGTAGGATTTCTTGAGTCTATGTGGTTCAACCCCTAGATACTACAATTGTTTTGTGCACTTGCAGTTGACCTTAGGGAATTTAAAACTCAGAGCATATCAAGTTTTTGGCGCCGTTGCCGGGGACTCTTTTGAGTCTTCGATAGATTTGAACTTAGGATTTAGACTAGGTTTTTTTTTTTTCGTTTTTGTTTTTGTTACTAATATTTCTCTATTTTTCTCTGTCGCAGGTCTGACTTTCGCTTAGCATCGATCGTTGCATTTATCTGAATCGATCGTTGCAAGGCGAATTTGAGTTGAATCGATCGTTGCCTCTAAGCATCGATTGTTGCACTGTGATTACCGACGCTTTATGCAGACGCGTGAGACCAGAAGTAATCCGAACTCAAATCTCGTTAATCTCGGGCTTGAGGAACTTGCTAGACTAGAGAGAACAAACAGAAAGGATCAGCGAGCAAGGATGAACAACAATCGCTTGATTCTGATACCTGATGCTGAAGGCGTCCTAAGGGACCGACAGAACAATCCGTACAATGCTGCTGGGCAAAGGATTGATGCTGAGGGACGAGTGATCCCTGAACCTGAACCTCAACCTCAACCTGAAGGTCAGAGGCAGATGGTTGCTGCTAATGAGAGGACTCTTGCTGACTATAACCGACCGGATGAGTTCTATGCTAACCGGTCAGCAATTGTACCTCCTGGATTTGAGAGGAATGATTTTGAGATCAAGACTGTTTACTATACTCTGCTGAGACAGAATCCTTTCCATGGTCTCCCACACGAGCAACCGATGGATCACATTGATGGCTTTGAAGACTTCGTCACCGGGATGAAGTACAATGGGGTGAACTATGATTTTCTCTACCTTAAGCTTTTCCCCTATTCTCTCGCTGGAGAGGCTTTAGCTTGGCTGAAGCAACTTGCACCTGGCAAGTTTACTACTTGGGATGCTGTGAAGAGAGAGTTATTAAGGGAATTTTATGATGATGCTCGCTCTGATCAGTCAAGACAGGATATTCTCACCTTCACCCAAGGTCCTACAGAGCCTCTTAAGACTGCCTGGATGAGGTTTAAGAAGTACCAACGTGATTGTCCTCATCATGGATTCACAGAAGTGACATTGCTGGGCATATTCTTTAGATGTATTGATCTCCACTACCAAAATGCGTTGGACAATTCCAGCAATGGTAATTTCAATACTAGGACTCCCGAGCAGGCTAAGACACTGAATGATAACTTGGTGAGTAGTAATAGCACCAAGACTGCTGATAGGAGAAGGAAAGAGTCTGGTGGAAAGATAGATAATCTGGAGATTGCTGATATCAGGAGCAAGTTGGACACTGTTCATAGCTTGTTGACTGGAAAGAAGGCTGTTCACTTTGCTCAGGATGTTGAGGTACTTGGAGCTGAAGAAGATCATCAGGAAGAGGATGTGAACTACATTGGTGGTTCTGGATTCCAAGGAAACATGTTTAGTAATCAGCAAGGCAATAGGTTCTTCAATGGTGGACAGAAGAGTGCTTTCACAAGCAACCAGAACTCTTCTGGATATGGACAGACTTATGGTTTTCAGAAACCTTTTCAGCAAAAAAATCAGAGGACTTATGGATCTTCCTCTTATCAGGCACCTCCTGCAGCTAATGCTTATGAGAGCAAGTTGGAAGCAATGATGGAGCAGTTGCTAGAGGGTCAGACTAAGACTGCTGTGGACTTCAACAAGAAGTTAGATGATGTGTATGAGGATCTTAATGGGAAGTTTGAATCCTTGAGTACACATGTGAAGCAGTTGGACACCCAAGTGAAAAAAATTTCAAGCTCTATTAAAGGGAAAAATGTTATGGACACCCACATTAAAGCTTGGCCAGTCTATATTGTTGATGGATCAAACCAAGGGGAGAAATTAGAGCTTAATACAGCTGAACTCGTGGGAGAGGAAGAAAAATCCGAGAGTGTTGAAGAATTGACTGCATCGATCGATGCACCTTGTGAGACGATCGTTTCATGTCGTGAACAGACATCTTCACTTGTTTCATGTGGCATTGATGAAGAGACGGATATGGAGCTTATTAGATTATTCCCAGGGGTGTCTGAGATAACTCAACAAGAGATCGATGAAGCTAGACAGCTGGAAGTGATGGATGAGAAGTTGGAAGAAGTTCCACAATCTGATGATCCGCCATATCACCCTTGTGTGCAGAGATACTTGGAGAAGATGCTGCCTATGGACGAAATGTTGAAAAATTGGGTGATAGTGGTCCCTAAACAGATCAGTGATATGTTGCTAACTCAGATTCCTAAGAATCTACCTGATACTGGTATTTTTGTACTGAGTTGCTCTATCTTTGAGGATAGTTTCAGGCGTTCTTTGTGTGACTTAGGAGCTGCTGGAAGTCTCATGCCATACTCTGTGGCAGAAAAGCTGGGAATGACGGATTTTTCACCCACTAGGACCTCTCTTGTTCTAGCTGATCATTCAGTAAGGATTCCGGAAGGAGTTCTTGAGGACGTCCCAGTGAGAGTTGGAAACTACTTAGTTCCGACAGATTTCTTGGTGCTTAAGTACAACAGTGAGCCGGATGATGCTCTAATACTGGGAAGACCATTTTTAGCCACGGCTGGAGCAGTGATCGATGTAAGGAACAGTTTGATTGATCTCTATCTGGGAGATAAGCCTCTACACTTTGATATGGATATGCTGCGCAGGCCACATATTGATGGTCAAACCTTTAGCATTGAGGATGGACAGGGAGAGCAGACGAGTGGAACTTTGGTTTCAGATCCTGGAGAACATTACATCCCTTCTTTTCTCGAACGAGCTCACACCGACACAGCTTACTCTCCACCTTGGATGAGGAGACTTTCGCAGAGGCACTCACAGTCTCTGTTGAAACCTCCAGGAGTCTGATCTTGCTCGTCCAGTCAAGCTAATGACCTTAAACAAGCGCTGAGTGGGAGGCAACCCACTGTTTGGTTTGTACATATTCTTTTTGGTGTTTTTCCTAGGATTTTACGTTTTGGTTTTGTTTTTGGTGTGTTTTCACTACAAAACTCGAGTCTGGAGATCTGTGACGATCGTTGCGGACCTGTGCAACGGTCGTTGCAAGGAGATATGACGAGGAGATGAAGTCGCTCTGTGATGTCGTTGCGGCCCTGTGCAACGGTCGTTGCAGATGGTCTAAATTTCAAAATTGAAGGTACACATGTGCTAAACCGGAATCGGATTGGTTCAATGGCAACGATCGTTGCTCTTCTGCAACGGTCGTTCCAGTCGCGAAACAGGTAAGTGCCTTTAACCTTTTCTCTTCTTTTCTTCCCCATTTCAACTGTCCGTACACCCGAATCGCCGCTCGCCTAAATCACTCAATTCTTCATCTTTTTTGTTGATTCAAAGCTTATTCTTCTTGATTTTACACGCTCTATCCATTTCTATAACCTATTTGAAGCAATTCCGAGGTAAGGTCTCTCAAAATCATCATTTTCGGATTCGGTTCTAGGGTTTTAAAATTAGAGGTTTTTAGCTTTAAGATAATGATACCGTGCTGTTATAGGCTTGATTTAGGTTGATTGGTGATGCAATTATACTGCTTATGAGATTGTGGGATTGATTTTTAACGCGATTTGAAGAGTTATATGGCGTATGTGTAATCGCCTTGCAACGATCGCTGCATCTATGCAACGGTCGTTGCACTGCGATTCCACAGAGAAGTTCAGCGTGACTAACTGGTCCTCATTTCTTTGATTTCAGATGGCACCGAGGAAGAGACGGAATGTGCCTGCTGATACTGAACCACCTTCCGACTGGTTCGTACGCACGTCTCCTATGCCTGCCCCCTACACTGGTGAGATTGGCACAGTGCGTCTCCCTTGGCCTAAGGCAGAGCAGGACAAGATTCCTGTGACTAGAGCATGGACGGAGTATGCTAAGACAGTGACTGAGAGTGATGCGTGTTTAGAGAGGCCAGTTTATGAGACTTGGGACGATTATGACACGCTGTTCTACAACGCGTGGCATGACATGACTCTCAAGCCTACGCGATTTGCAGACTACCAGACCTGTCGGATGCTTGGGATTGACAGTCAGGTGCTAGAGGTTACGAGACAGATAGGGCTAGGGACTATGAGGAGTTATGATCTCTACCCTGACTTGGTGCGACAGCTGTTTTCCACTTGTAGAGTCTACTACACGGATCATGTTCTCAGGAGAACTCGAGAAGGTACATTCACATTCATGTGCGACGGATCCAGGTATCGGATTAGCATTCGTGAACTCTGCAGGATCTACGGCTTTGATGATTAAGCCACTCATTGCTCTCTGGTTAGAGAATGGGACACTGAGAGTTGTCAGTTTTTCTGGGACCACATTGGCTGTGAGGTGTATAACTCACGTACTACGAAGCAGATACAGTTGCGCCATCCAGTCCTGCGATATGTTGGGCGCCTTTTGGGTTATACTCTCCTCTGCAAGGCTGAGATGAACAAGCAAAGGAAGCTGGAGTTGCAGTTTCTATACACTGGAGTGGGTCACTTGTTCAAAGAGACACCATTGCAAGACCCAGCTCCTCAGCTGAATTTAACAGCTGTTTTTGCAGATCATTTGTGCGAGCTGAAGACTAAGCCATTTTCTGGGAAGAAGAATGAGTCCGTAGGCAGTTTACTTACTCCCATTTTCCAGCATTTCAGGATCCCTACTGCTGGGAGAGAGTGCATCACCAAGAGGTAGTGGAAGGATTATGGTCATTTGAAGAACACTACTTGGATGAAGGAAGAGAAGCTTTGGGTTTATCATGACGCAGATGCAGATGAGTGGTGTGTACAGCTTCCTGCTGCTGAGCTTACTAGAGTTGATTCCTTGGAGGCCTTGCGCTTTGAGCCTCCTAGGAACTTACGACGCGGCGTTCCAACGATGGTTAACCCTCTAGGTGCTTCTTCTTCTTCTGCACCGGGACTATCTACTCAGAGTTTTGCTTCTACTCCTGCACCCGAGGCTCCTGCTGCTGCTACACATGACATTGGTCCTTATGCAGCTCCTTCAGTACCTTTGAGTGAGATGACTGAGGGCGAGTGGAGAGAGCGTCAGGACGGTATTCTACGGAGTATCTGGGACTTCATGCGTGGCTGCACTTGTAGGAGACAGCCACATATTCATCAGCCCGTTCCTGCCAGTCGATGCCGACAACGTTCTCCGACTCCCGGTACTTCCAGCGGTTCTGATCCCTATGCTGGCATAGATGATGAGTAGAGAGTGAGATTGATCTCCATTTTCAGACTATCGGTTATGTATTTCTTTTTCACTTTTTCTTTTGCACTTTTCTTTTGATTTTTCTCTTTGATACTTATGTTTGGGATGATGTGCTTACTTTTAGAATATCTGTTGTTTTGATTTTGCTTGTTTGCATTGATTTTCAGCTTTCAGGTTTGAGATTTGAGAATTTCTCACGGACTAACTTGCTAACTGCTGACTGATCCGACAGAATCGCATTGCAGCGATCGTTGCAGTCCTGAGCAACGATCGACACATAATCGCAATCGCCTTGCAACGATCGACACATAATCGCAATCGCCTTGCAACGATCGTCGCATTTATGCGTAACGATCGATGCTGGAGCGAGACAGGTAAAAATCAGACATAACCTAACACATCCTTTAACATTTTCTTTCTTTTCTCGCCAAACCTGAGCTTGACACCACTGGGGACAGTGTGTTTCAAGTGTGGGGGAGGTAGCTACTGACGCACGCTTTTGTTTTCTTAGAGTCAGTCCAAAATTTTTGTTTTATTGAGTCAAAACAATTTAAGTAAGAAACAGTGAATTTTTTAGAAGTTAACAACACTTGCAGGAACTTAAGTAACTATTGGGATGAAGTTGCAGGATCAATCTATGACTATTAGAAAACCCAATGCGGATCAGCCTACTGAGGACACCCATATCAATTCAGGTATTCAGAGGATCCTTTACTGACTTCACCCCTAATTTGACTTAATTTTCTCACCTAAGGCTTGGTATACCTTGAGTCGGATTCCTCTGTTAGTTCTGACACAGCTTGTAAACCTGTCCAAGTAAGGTTCCCTTCTCCCCTTCTCTTAAAGTAAAAAAAAAAGAGGATAATAAACTGAGGATGAGCTAGTAGCTCCGAAGTGGTCACGGGAGTGGTAGAGACCCCTATTACCTCCTGTGCATTCATGGAATGTGTCCAAAGTACACCCCATAACGGGAAGCGCACTGATAAAAAAATAAAATGATACCCAATGGGGAAAAATCAGTTGCTAAGGAAGGGAAAATAGAAGAAAGGAACCAGAAAAAGATAGTATGGTGGTCTAGAGCTAACAGAGTAAGAATCCATGTGCCTTTGATCGATAATCTTTAGGTGAGACCGCACTTAATAGCTTATAGAAGTCAGTAGGGTGAATTTGAATTGCTTTGGATTGATTGTGGAGTTTACTCAGGACAGTTGCTAAGTGTGGGGGAAGTATATGTTGGTATTGATGTCTTGCATGTGATTCTTTAAGTGGCTTACTAAGGGGAATCTGAGTGTTGTTGCTTCTAAGATGAGAAGAGTTTCTGAAAGTTTTCAAACCTCTTCACCATGCTTTAGTTCTCTGTTTTCCTTGAGGGCAAGCAAAGGCTAAGTGTGGGAAGTTTATATATCATGGTTTTCACCGGTTTTAGACCATGATATAAGTATGTTTTAGAGTCTTTTGGTGTTTCTTTAGAGTCATTTACAGGTGTTATTAGGTATATGCACGTTTGGAGTGGATTTGGTGATTATGGCGCTTTCTGGAGCAATTTGGAGATTTAACCCGAGAGATAGAGTTCACTGTCCAAAACAGAGGATTGCATCAATCGACACAACCTGTGCATCGATCGACACAAGAGCGAGATGGGCCTTCCTCGGCGAGTTTAATGAAGAATGTTGAAATTGCACTTTTGCCCAGAAGTTTCCAATAACTACAAAGAAGCCCCAGCCGTGATTAGAGCTTTATAATTAGGTTTTGGTGTTTAATTCTAGATACGCTTTCATACTTTGAGCTGAGAGTTTTTAGAGCTTTTTGGGGCTGATCTGAACCTGTATTGCTTCCTGCTTTTGGAGAAGATTTCGAACCCCTTTGTTTCTTTACTCTCTTTAATGCAATTTATTTATTCATTGATTATGGTTTCATTAATCATGTCTGAGTAGATTCATAGTTAGGTTTAGGGATTCTCATAAAGGATTTCATGACTTGCTAGATTTTTTATTCAGTTAAGGATTCATATCATATTTGTTCTTCAACCTGAATTGTGCTTAACACTAGTTTCTAACCTGATCACTTCGAATCTAGACTCTAGGTTATTAAATTGACACGAAAGTGTGATTTAGAATCTGAACTATTTAGGTTCAGCAATTGAATTACTCGCAAAGAAATTTGGTTTAATTGAATTGTGAACATATCGAACCTGCACTTAAGGCTAGTTTAATCTGTTAGGAATTGCAAAGAAATTTGGGTTTCTGCTATTAGACTTAGAGAATTCTTGCAATGAAAGTTGGTTAATTCTATATCTGTGTTTGAGTTCTAGAACCGGACTTAATTTGATCCTGACTGATAGTTTATCTGCTTGTCTGAATTCCTGAGAACTCCCTAGACTTAGCGCTTTTAGTTGATTACTTACAAACCGTTCTTGCTATTGATTTACTTTCTGCTTAGTTACTTACCTTCTTAATTGTTTCTCCTAGCTTAACTTGACGTTCTATAGTGTATCGTAGGATTTCTTAAGTCTCTGTGGTTCGACCCCTAGATACTACAATTGTTATGTGCACTTGCAGTTGACCTTAGGGAATTTAAAACTCCGAGCATATCACTTAATTCTATTTCTTGATCTACCGACCTATTGTAACCTCTACTACACAACCCGCTAAATCGCTACAGTTTGCTAACCCTTGGCCGAAAACTACCAACAACCTAGTGAATCTAGCAAAACAACAAGGCTCACAAGTCCACTAACAATCCTAACACATGATGGATGCATCGATCGGAAAAGACGAGTCTACCAATTTAACAATGCTTAATGGCGGTCTAACAACCTAGCGATTGAGCAAATGCATCATTCCGTCTTACAATCAAGAAATTCATTTCTAGCAACCTAACAGTCATGCAAATGCAAGGCTACCAACCTAGCAGTCAAATATATACATCGCTAACCGTTCTAACTATCACACAATGCAATGCATCAAACAAACTATCACTATAGCGATCAGTTGAATGCAGCGATTCAGAATGATTAACTAACAAGCTAATGGACGATGCAATGCAAAAATCGAACTCGCTAGAAAACAATCAAAAACCAACAAAACATCACACAACAAACAATCACACAATCAATAGATCGGGTCACGGTATGTCAATGCGGTCGCCTCATGGGTCATGGTGAGTGATCGCTTGTTCTGACCATCATTTGTTTTCACATCGTAATTAGATTGCATTCACAAACCATCACATGCATGCAATAAAATTACTATGTTACTCAAAACGATAAATTGAAATACTCGGCATCCACTATATACATAAAAACGTCCATAACCATATATCTGAGTTTTTAGTACATAGTTTAAGCCGAAGTCTACTACAGAGCGTAAGCTCCATCATACCCAAAAAAGAAATCAAGTGCCGCTACATAACCGTAAGTCATTAGTGACGAGTAATACGCCGATCTATACACAGTCAAAAATGAGTTAGAGCCCTACTTACCTGGGCACTCCAATCCCTAACCTAAAGCCTCCAACAAGACCAAAATGCCCAACAGAGGTGAAAATACGGCTCGTGGAGGTAGCCGCTGGCAGGTATGCCTGGGGGATGGCGCGGGTGTGCGTCACGTGTGGGTGGTGCTGGTGTAGGTGACGTGCTGGGACGTGGGTCCGCTATCTGACAGATGGGCGCCAAGTGGCCGTCATGGCCGCAAATCTGACAGACGACTGGTGGCGGCACGAGCTGATAGGGCTCGCGGTAGCGAGGATCCGACGGTATGGGGCACCAGTGAAAGTGAAACCCTGTGGCTCCATAGGCGTTACACTGCGGGTACTGAGACGACTCCGTGGATAGAGGTACAAGCAAGTCAGCCTGCGGAAGTGGCTGTGGCTGAGGAGGTGGCTGATGATGAGCAACAACATGCTGCTCTAAAACATCTGCGAGCACAGCAGTCTGCTCGGTTATACGCGCCTCCCACTCCTAATGCTGAAACGGGTCGATGGGCTCCATCGAGAAGTCAAAGTCCGTCGGTAGCGAACTGAACAAGAGATCCCCCGGACTGTATGGCTCAAAAAAGAAGGTACCTCCAAGATAGGCACCGGCTGCACAGGCTGCATGGGTGATAGAGGCGGCAATGGAAGTAGTCTGCTACCCGCTAGCGCAAACATGTCAAAGAAACCGACATTGGGGTCGGCAGAGTCTGTGTCATCTTTGAGTGAGGCAAGAAGAGGTGACAGAAGAGGCGCTATGACTAGCGCTGCTGCAGAGGCACCGACTGGTGCTCGTAGAGGAACTGGGGTGCGAGTAGAAGTATGCGAACCCCGCGCTGAAGAGTGGGTACGCTACCCTGAACAGGCTCGGCCGGATCCAGCTGATCAGTGGCTGCTCAAGCTGACGAGATCAAACCACACCACACACACCACACGCTCCAACCCACCTGGGGAACGCTGCTGCAAGTCTGCAACCAAAATGTTAGTACAATTCTAAATAAATTTCTACTTCCAAACCCCCCCCCCGGGTTTGACAGACGCGGCTTGGTTTCCTAATGGATGCTTGGCTGACTCATTTGACTCGATAAAACACGAAAAAACTTAGAAAATGAAACGCTTCGAAACCCATGACGAACCATGCTCTGATACCACCTTTCTGTAACGCCACTTTCCAGTTATCCACTGACCTTCGAGCTGACCGGTCAACAATCAAAACAAGAACATGACCTATCTAACCCGAGCAGCCCAAACGAGAATGGTTCGTCACAGTACGAAGCGAAAGACAGTCCAGTTTGAGAAAATGGATCGCACCAAACCGTCCTTGACCCCGTTTACCTCGTTTCCACAATACAAAGCTTTTCAACCTGTATCGATTCCACGAGTTATGTAGGTTCAGACTAAACCAAATATCAGGGAAGCAATTTCATTTCTAAGTAATTAAGTATTTTACAACAATTTGCCTATTTAAGTCTAAGTACAAACAATCAAAAAGAGATAGGCGCCATAAAAACCCGAACCGAAATAAATCATGCAAAACATAGAATCAAAAATCTCCAGCCCGCAAACAATCCCGAAACTACACCGAAAACCTTCCATGTCCGTCGTTGTTAAACCTGAAAACAACAAAAAGAGTCTAATGAGTGATCTAGAATCACCCAGCGAGTCGGTTCCCACTAAAGGCTTCTAATCTAACCTACGAGTACTAATTCCCGCTCCAAACTCCAAAATAACAATCATAAAGAAATGGCTTATCACAAGCCACCGTGACGTGATACGCCCACAACACACAAGCATTCTCTATAAAAAAGAAAGGCTACGAAAATCAAAGTCACTGCGGCACATGCCCTCGATTAGTCTATCGCGAAATCCAACTCTAACACCACTGGGCCCACTATGCGAACTCCGTAACTTCCACGGGAATACTTAGCTACTGCCATGGAAAGTAAAACTACCCACGAATCCTAGACGTAAACATGAAGTCCTACAACCTAGGACACTGTTCTCAGTCCATCGATACACCGCGACTTGGGCTACCCCTTGAAATCCTAAGTTTCCATGCAGTCCGGCCTTAGGACATGACCCCGTATTCTCCGGACCACACACCTACCGGCGTCACTCAGTAGGTTCACACCATAACCAGATTCACCTTGTGAACCGGTCAGGTAACTACCCAATCATCCATTCGGGTCAGAAGTACCAGAACACTTTCAATCCTAGACTTTCGGGATCTAACGCACCCTAGAGTCCTAGTGCAATAAAATAAACACGCAGACTCGCTGGGACTCTAACACAGAACACAAGACCGTCAAGGTCAACATAAGTAAATACAACACCCAATTAATATTCCGCAAGTCCTATTCAACCACCGCCACCACCAACCTTATCCGGTTCTATACCGGATTAGGTAACTACCAAACTTATCCGGCCCGTGACCGAGATAAGTGTCACACAATAATGACTATCCGGCCCAACACCGGCTAGACCAACAAGCAAGCCTGCACAACACAACATCAGTCCAACACACAATCACAATTAATAATCTCGCCTTTAAGTTTATTATTAACTTCCCAATTACTGAGTCCGCTACCTTGGGATTAGCGGATTGCTAACCCCGTAGACGGCTCACTTAATTAACCTTTTAAAAAACTTACCTAAATATCTTTTAATAATCTCTTCGATATGTCATTTTAGGATTAGTAATCCCCCGACATCTCATTGTTATTAACCTTTAATTCATTTATCCCATTAACCCGTCTAATAACTATAAACCCACCCCGTTCTTTATACTCTAAGGTTTGTTATGTGTTTTACTGGATTTTAATTTAGTCTTAATTACCGTATATAGATTTATTTAATAATGTTTTAATATAATATACGTGCATATAGATCCTAAGCATGCCAATCTACGATCAATTCATCAATCAATATGCAGTTAACGAACAATCGAGCAATCAAAGACTAACTATCTAGCAAGCAATTGTAATCCTAGTCAATTCATTCATTAAACCAATATCAAACATTTAACATTCAATTACAGGCATGCAACCTAAGACTACGGTTTAAGGGTTTCCCGGTCTACATGATCTAATTATGATGCAATAATTAACCGACTCACAGTAATAGTGTGACGGATGATGGAAGTGATGGATGTGAACTCCCGAGCTGAACCGAGGCTAAACCGAACCTTCCCCAAACCCCACGAACCGGATCACGAACAACTCTGAGCTAACCGTACAAGAACCGGACGTTGACTACGCATTGACCGGCGTCGTGTACGACATTGACCGGCGTTGACCACAGCGTTGACAGGCCGTTGACCGGCGTTGACCAAAGCTGACTGTTGACCTCTCCTAAACCATGACTGAACCGTCTTGAACCAAGGTAAAGCAGACTTGAACCAATTCCAATTGAACCGGCTGAGTTAAACCGAACTAAACCGACCGTTGACTAATTTAACCGTTTGACCAAAAGTTAAACCGGTTGACCCGCTTTGACCGAAGCTTAAACCAAACCAAATTAACACTGAACCGGAATCAAACCACTCCCAACCAAACCGGTTAGGAAATGGCGGCTATCGAGACTTTTCCGGCGATAACTCCAACTTTGACCGGCAGCAGAAGGCGTTGACCGTCGGAAAAGAAGTGCTCTCTGGTGGCTGAGAAGATTCTCTGGCGACTGAGAAGGCCACTGAAGAGAGAGAGCTATCTGAGGAGAGGGAGAGAGACTGAAGAAACGGCTAAAGAAGGAGGATCACGGTGGTGGCTCCCCGGTGGCGGCATTCCATGGTGGCTCCGGCGAGATTCCGGCAACGGCGAGGAGAGCTGATCGGTGGCGGTTGATGAGGAGATTATGGTGATCACACTTATGCCACAGGTTACTGAAGATTCAAGCTAGATAGGGAGATATTTGGGTAACTTGGGACTTAAGCAATGAAGAACACTTTGAATGTTTTGGGTGTTCTTCAAAGAATTGATGAAGATTCATGCATTTTCTTGAAGATGGAGAGATAGAGTGATGGGAGCTCGTGGGTAATAGGAGGAGAGAATCTAGAGAGGATTTTTGGTTGGTTTTTGGGTTAGAAAGAATGAATGAGGTGATTAGACATGAACCATGCAAAAACATACAATGAATCCATTTGATTCATTGAATTGTTTGGGGAGAGGTGGCGCCAGGGATGAAGTGAGGATAGACGTATGTCAAGCTAGGGTCTAATCTGCTCCCATTTAATAGATCCACCAAGCTTAAACCGATCCAAGAACTCTTTTCCATTCCACTCGCTCCGATTAGCCAATTCCGAGTTTAATTTTATAAAATCCCCATAGCTTCTTCAATAAATCCTAAAAGATACATTTTAAAATACTAGATAATTTTAGATGCATTTATAAATTTGATTCACTTCGTTTGGACTTATGTAGCTCCTGTTATGAATTTTACAAGTTTTGTCGGTTTTATCGGTTTCCTTTCTTGATAGTCCGAAAAAACTCATTTAAATCCGCTTCCACCATTTATTGTCTTCTAAATGTTTTATTTACTTAAAAAGAGAAACATTTGGCCCGTCTCGACTTCCGGCTCGCATTTTGGTAAAATTACCAAAATACCACTCATCTTCTAAAAACTATGAAATTGCCCCGATTGACTTTTCTGCTGCCCGTTGACCCAATTTGTGGAACAGGGTATTACAAATAAAGTTTTTTTATACGTGCTAACTGTCTTATAATCATTATTAAATGAGAATGACCCATGTAAGATTTTATTTCATAATCTCTAATTGTTATGCGTTAAATTTACCATAAGAAGCTGATTGTTCATATTCCTCCCTGCTTAAAGAAATACACTGATTGTTCTTCAAAAGGGAACATGTTCTGATGAGAAAAGAAAAAAACAGGAGAAAAAAAGCGTAGAGGTATGTTCTTCCAACTTCTAAGCATGAAGAACACGAATATCTCTACTTCAGTAGTACTTCCTGCCTGCAATCACTTGTGTCTGGCCATCTGAATATGCGTCATAGAAGATCGAAAACAACATCGAACTTTGATTAATTTTCCGGGAAATATAATTGAATTCATTATTGCTGATTCATTTCTCACCTTGGAGATGGGTCCCCTAGTTTTCATGGCTATTAGCTTCAGAGTTGTATTCCTGCAAATGGAAATTAAACAAACTCATAAAATCTTAAGCATCTACAAATCGAATGTTAAAGACACAAAAGGATCTAAGCAATACCCTGGAATATGCTCGATATCGAATGACTTGAATTGGTTGGTAAACTATTTTGCCTGATTATACTGCTCAGCCATTTTCGAGCTTCTGACTTTCCATTCACCCCGAATCTGTTTAATGATAGTTATCAAAAAGTCTGAAGATAAAGATTCAAGAGAGAAAATAGTCATTAGCTGTAAAGAAACTGACCTATTTAACAACAAGTTGAGAGTATCTATAGGCCCTCACGTGTGTGTAACCTTTTTCTAAAGCAGACTCCGAACCACGATTCAAACCTCTATATTCAGAAAGGTTGTTTGTTGTATTGTCTAATCCTTCACGGTAGGAGGAGATGACAATTCCATCTGAATCACGCAGAACATCTCCTGATTCAGCTCTTCCAGGGTTTCCTTTTGAAGCTCCATCAAACTCCATGGTACAATATTTCTGAAAACAGACATATTGTAATTTAAATAAGATGTAACTATCAATATCGAAGTTTGAACCTAGAGTATCTTATGCTTCATAATCGCCTTTTTTAAGGTAACGAGTAGCTATTTTTTCCTAATGTAAATACTTTGGCACGAGCAGATCAACGGAAGAAAATGATTCAATAGATAAGAGAAGAATCAAAATCAGAAACGATGAAGGGAGTGAAGGGGTTCTTGCCTTTCCCTTATCCACTTCTCTTGTCGTCTTTGTTTTCTCTACGATAGGAGAGCCAGAATTTTGAGGTTATGATGGTTAGGGTATTTCGACGGCGGAAAAGAAGAGATTGTCTGAATTTTAGAGATATTATGATGGTTAGAGTATTTTGATCGGTTAATGATAATTTACCGTGACATTTGGTTTAGGTACCGCGCCTATGCGCAGAATTTCCAAAATATTAAAATTTTATATTTCGTAAGGCATACTCTTTTCATGTTTCATATCAATGAAGAAATTTTGAAAATATCACAGTTACTAAATTTTAATCAATGTTTAATATCATTGATTATTTTTTCAAATTTTTGATATCATGGAATACGATTAGAATACTAAGTTACTAAAGAAAACTATGTTGACAAAAACGAAATACTAGAGAAAACCATAAACAAAGTGCGGGTTTATACTTACAAATTTAATTTAAATTCATAAATCATAAGTATGTTCTTCATTTTACAAATCCAACAAACCACACCCAACATTCTTAACATAGAGGAGGCTTAGGGTACCTTAACAAAAAAAATTATATTAAAACAATAACACATAAGATTCCAAAAAACATGAACATCTATAGTATATGATTATGAGTTGTGAAATAAATACCTCTGGACAAAATCATGGAACTTTTCAACTTCATACGCATCAAAGCGTATCTTAGAAACTCGTTGAATTGCCTCCAACCTCACCAACCCTAATCAACAAATAAATTTTAATTATTTGTCATTTTACATTAACTGGAACGAATTTACAAAAAGTTCGATGTTTCATCATACCACCACTGTTACTGGCGATATTAAAGCACTGAAATAAGCAGCACAATATCCCATTCGGACTTTTGCCCCATGCCCCAGCCACCTAACAACAAGATCGCCATTGGCCACACAATCCAATGACTTATTTCTAGCAATATTTACTATAAATCAGCTTCCAGACATTCTAAGAATATTTTACATGAAATAAATAGATGTTATACTTACTCCAAATCTCTAATTGTGAATTTTACTTGAAGATGCCTCCAGAAATAAGTTTCCGGATCATTTGTAGTAACCACTGGATATCTTACGAAGCCATCAATTTCAAGCACAACACCAATCAAATCTATATCTCAAACCAATAACAACACCAAACAAATCCATAAACAAATCATATTAAAACAATAAAGTCCCACAAAAATTGTAACCTTAAATCCATAAAACTATACCAATAAGATATGTGCTACTTATGGTGCCATTTGAAACGCCATGTATATTCTTCAAGTCTAAGTTGTGCTGGCCATTAGGGTATGGAATTTTCCAGATTACACTCGAACTGGTTTGACACAGAGAGAGAGAGTAAACTATCTGTCAAGCGGTCAAACATTGGCCTATCAAGGATATAAACATTATCCCATTGTACCCACTAGCCCTCAGATTCCACCAGCCACTCAAATATTTCAACGTAATCACCCCAAATTTTGCTTTCTATCCTTTGGCCCTATCGTTAAAAAGTGAAAGACTTAAAACTTTAAACAACATAAGAACATAAGTTTATACAACATAAGATAAAAACTTTATACATCGCATGAACTGTGATAGAGAGATAACCTGTTCATCCACCAAAAGTAGTTTGATGGTTTTGCCGGAGAAGACGCCTTGATACATCCAACACCGAAGGACCTTCAATCTCAAACTCCATTTCCTCGTCGACTTGTTGATATCCCATAGGAATTGGTATTGCCTTTGTGCCATTGTTTTTTTGCTATATATTTTCCGTTGAGAAAATAAATCTAAGCCGAAAGGAATTTGAGAAACTCTCTGAATTTGAGAGAGGTTATAATGGTTAGGGTATTTGCGGTTTATGGTAATTTAGGCGCCATAAATATATTGCGTTTGGCGGGCCTAAATTAGATTTATCTGTACGTTAACTTTGGCTTCGATCAATGTAAATATCTTATCGAAAACCGGTGCACATAATGGTTTATTTGTGTCACTTAATGGCTAGTCATCAACTAATGTCTTACACATGGCATATTAAAGAACTGTTTGACACTTGCCCTCACACTTGTAACTATTGAATTATATGTCTAAAGATCTTAGGGTTCGTGTAGCTAGTTATGTTGAGTTCCTCTAGCAATCATCCATTTGATATTTTATTTAAGTTTTAGTAGAATATTGTAGGATTCATCTTTTCAATTATCAGAATTAGTATATTTGGACCACAATATTTTTATGTTTAGTGTTGTATTAATGTTTAGTGTTGTGATTAGTGTTACACCAAATATAGTGTGACACTATTCACAAAACACTAGAAAATAATTTCTCTAGTATTTATTCTATTTAATTCACTGAAGTTTTACAATTTGCACTCTTTGTATATCCTCAACTTTCCTTTGCATGAATATTATTAACCTGTTGCAAAAAAAAAAATTCTTGCATTGTTAATGTTGATAGCTAACAAAATCTTGCATGACATAATAACTATGTCACCAAGATTTGTCATAAAGTAGGCTAATAATTACTACTTAACATATAGGGTCTACATTCGGCTTCCTGCACACACGCAACCGACATTAGTGGATAAGCGATTATCTAGGAAACTACCCAATACACGATAATCTAGGTTATTAAAGTTAAGTAGATTTTTTCGTTTCATTATTTTATTAATTATTCTTGTGTGGGAAAGTGAATAGTCATGTCTTTATGTACGGTTATAAAGAAGAAGAAACTCATTCAATCAAATTAGGGATTAGTTAACCCCCGTTCTTAAGATCTTGAAACTACAGATTCAAAACCAGTAAAACTCAACCGCTTCGTTAACCCAAACTACAAACAACATGCCTATGGCTTATGCGTACTGGCCATGGCGTCGATACAATCAACCTTACTATGAAACCCGTTTAGTAATAAGAAAACGTAGAGAAATCATCCCATTCAACCTTCTAGTGTTGTATGATGATGTGATTACGAAGATACTCGCTCGTGTTTGTGAACGGAACATGCAAGATCTCCGTCATTCGAAGATAGCTTGCAAAGCCTTGAAGGAGAAGACGGAAACACATGAGTTCTTCAACTCGGTTAATCTAATACGGATGGAATACTATGTTTGGGCTCCAAGATTTGACTGGAGAAATTTCAATGAAAGCTGCTACGACGCAGGCAACACATCAGCCATCCTTCTCAAAGGAATCTCATACTTCTTCTTCGATAACAAGAGAGAAGAAGGTCTCGCACACATACATGCGGCTAAAAAAAATGGAGAATCATGGAATAATGCTTAAGTCAATTGATATTTTATATGTAACATTGTAAGATTTGTGTTTATGAGTGCTTTATTATTATATATGTAATTTATAAAGTCTTTTATGTAATATTATAATTATTAAATTTTTTGTCAATACCTACAAGTATAAATACAAATGACCATATACCCTAAACTCCAAACCCAAATATTATACCCTAAACCGTATATATATACCCTAAACCCTAAATACTAGACCTTATATATACCCTAAACTCTAAACCCAAACATTAAACTCTAAACCCAAACATTAAACCCTAAACCCTATGTATACCCTAAACTCTAAACACAGACATTAAACCATAAACCCTAAATACTAAACCCCAAACCCTAAACCCAAATATCAAAATCAGATGTATATTGGAGCATCTTGGAAATAATGCTTAAGTCAATTGGTATTTTATATGTAACGTTGTAAGATTTGTGTTTATGTGTGTTTTATTATTGTATATGTAATCTATATAGTCTTTTATGTAATTAATGACATATATCCTACGGATTCTGGTTGTTGTATAACGTTAAACATTAAATGTTTTCTTATGTATGTTCTCTAAAAGAAACCAAATGTTTTAACAATCAAGTCCCAAAGTATTTCTTTAATTTCACTGTGTACTATTTCTTTTATTTCTTTAACAGTCTAGGTAATTATATAGATAAGTATAAATTTAAAAATTGAGACAATAAAAAAGCAATATATGATGAGTAAGTTACACCTATAAGTAAGTATAAATTCAAAAAATTTGCCAAAGAAATCCAGGAAACCAAAACCCAATTTTAAAGCCCAAAATATTTCAATTACCCGCCTGAACCCAATAGTTTTTGACAAAGTGTCGAGAATTCCTCAATTACAACAAACCCTGATTTTATTATGTTCTTCTCCTTCTCCGAAATATTCTTTGTTTCATCTCGCAAAAACTTGATAGGTCTGAAGTTTTACCCTATACTAACTGCAAGTGCACAGTATATCAATGTAGTACTTAGGGATCGAATCCACGAGGACTCTAGGCAACGATAGGATTAAGAACTTAAAGAGATTTAAACTAGGAGAAAGCAAACAACAAATTGTATTGAATTAACTAAAAACAAGCAAGAAAGTAAACAAGTAGCAGGTTGTTGTTGTAAGCAATAAACTAAGGGCGCTAAGTCTAGGGCGTTCTCAGGAAGTCAGACAAGCAGATAAATCATTCAGTCAGGATCTAATTAAACTCAGTTCTAGAACTCAAACACAGATATATAATTAACCAACTGTCGTTGCGAGAATTCTCTAAGTCTAAGTGCAGCAATCCAAATTCCTTTGCAATTACTAACAGATTAAACCAGCTTTAATTCCAAGTTCGATATGTTCACAATCTAATTAAACCAAATTCCTTTACGAGTAATTAAATTGCTCAACCTAAATAGTTCAGATTCTAAACCACACTGTCGTGTCGTATTTAGCAACCTAAGATCTAGATTCTAATTGATCAGGTTAGAATTAGCATTAAACACAATTTAGTTTGAAGAACATCTATTGATGTGAATCCTTAATTGAATTAATTATATCTAGCAAGTCATGAAATCCCTATGAGAAACCCTAAACCTAACTATGAAACTACTCAGACATAGATGATGTAAACATAATCAATGAATTAATAGCAATCATAAAAGAGATTAGAATATAAAAGGGGTTCGAAAACTTCTCCAAAACAAATGTAGTACAGGATCAGATCAGCCCTAGAAGCTCTGAAACTCTCTGCTCTAAGTTATGTTAGCGTATCTAAAACTGAAGTTAAAAACCTAATTAAATAGCTAAAACACGACTTGGGGCTTCTGTGTAAATATCAGGAACTTCTGGGCATCTTTGCAATTATAAGCATTTTTCATTTAACCGCCGAGAATCTGGCCCAACTCGCTGTGCATCGATCGATGCAGGTGTGCAACGATCGACACAGTACTCAAATCTGGACAGTGAGCACAACCTCTCGGGTCAAATCTCCAAAGTGCACCAAATAGCTCCATAATCTCCACTTTTTCTCCAAACGTGCGTGTACCTAATAAGACCTGCAAAAGACTCTAAAGGAACACCAAAAGACACTAAAACAGACTTATATCATGGCATAAAACCGGTAAAAACCATTATATATCAACTCCCCCACACTTAGCCTTTGCTTGCCCTCAAGCAAAACAGAGAACTAAACAAGGTGAAGAGGTTTGAAAACTTTCAGAAAATCTTTTTGTCCTAGAAGCAGCAACACTCAGATTCCCCTTAGTAAACCAATGAAAGAATCATCTGCAAGACATCGAGACCAACATATACTTCCCCCACACTTAGCAACTGTCCTAAGTAAACTCCACAATCACATTCACGCATTCAAATTCACCCTACTGACTTCTGCAAGTATTTAAGTGTGGTCTCACCTAAGGAGTATCGATCAAAGGGCACATCGACTCTTACCTTGCCAGCTCTAGACCACCATACTATCTTTCTCTAGTCCCTTTCTTCTCTTTTCTCTTCCTTAGCATTCTGATTTTTCCCCATTAGGTATCATTTTATTTTTTTTATCAGTGCTCTTCCCGTTAAGGGGTGTACTTTGGACACATTCCATGGATGCACATGATATGATAGTTGTAGCTACCACTCCCAGAGACCATTTCGGAGTTACTAACTCATCCTCAGTTTATTATTCCTTTTTTTTTTACTTTATCAACGGGGAGAAGGGAACCAAATAGGACAGGTTTACAAGCTGTGTCAGAACTAACAAAGGAATCCGACACAAGGTATACCAAGCCCTTAGGTGAGAAAATTAAGTCAGTATTAAGGTGAAGTCAGTAAAAGGATCCTCTGATACCTGAAGTGATGTGGGTGTCCTCAGTAGGTTGATCTGTGTCTGGGTTTTCTAATAGTCAGAGATTGATCTGCAACTTTATCCCAATGGTCACTTAATTTCCTGCAAGATATTGTTAACTCCTCCAAAATTCATTGTTTCTTACTTAAACTGGTTTTGACTCAATAAAACAATTTTTTTTGAAAAACTGGACTGACTCTAAGAAAACAGAAAGATAAAGTCAGTAGCACCTCCCGCACACTTAAGACACACTGTCCCCAGTAGTTTCAAGCTAAGGGTTGGTAAAAAGAAAAGAAAAATGTTAATGGATGTGTTGAGTTCAGTCTGATTTTTACCTCTGTCGCACAGGGATCGATCGCTGCATAAATGCATCGACCGTTGCTAGGCGATTTTTCGTCATGTGTCGATCGTTGCTCAGGACCGCAACGATCGCTGCAATGCCATTTCTTTCGTGTTGTGACGATCGACACAAGGTGTGTCGATCGACGCACAGCGATTTCTTCGATCAGTCAGCAAGTTAGCAGGTTAGTCCGTAAGAAAATCCAAATTTTCGAACCTGCAAGCTGAAAAACACTGAAAACAGGCAAAATCAAAGCAACTAGTAGTCTCAAAGCAAACACATCATCCAAACATAAACATCCTAAGAAAATCAAAATAAAATGCAAAGGGAAAAAGAAAAAGTAAATACAAGAACCGTAGTCTAGAGATGCCAATACTCAATCACTCATCCTCCATCCCATCAATACGATCAGTACCACTCGAAGAACCGGGAGTCGGAGAGCGTCGCCTACGTCGTGAAGGTATTGGATGGTGTATTTGTGGCTGTCTCCTGCAAGTGCAGGTACGCATGAAGTTCCAGACCACCCGTAGAATACCATCTGAGCGCTCTCTCCACTCTGCTTCAGACATATCACCATAAGGCATCGTAGGCTCGGGAAAAGGTCCAATGTCATCGACAGGGGCAGCAGATGCAGGCGCAGGGGCAGAGGAGGTAGAAGCTCGTGTAGAAGGCTCTCCCAGCGGATGAGCCATAGAAGGGACTCTGCGCTGCTCGCTCGTAGGAGGCTGGAACCTGAAGGCATCCAGCGTATCAACCTGTGTAAGACCAGGAGCAGGAAGATCCACACCACACTTCACCGTAGCAGGGTCATAATAGACCCATACACGTCCCTCCTTCAGCCACGTAGCACTCTGCAGATGGCTGAAGTCAAGGAACTCCAAGCTGTCGCTACGCTCCGTTTCCTCTAAGGGAATCGTGCAGTGTCTGAAAATGGGAGTAAGCAGACTCCCTACTCTCTCAGTGCTCACGCCATCAAATGGCTTCTTCTGCAGCTCGCATAGATGATGGGCGAAAACAGCTCCCAAGTTGAGTCCCTTAGTGGGATCTCTCAGAACTGTATCCTCAAACTGGTCCCTCAGCCCAATGAACAACATCTCCATCTCGGTCTTACGCATCTTGTTGGCTTCATACTTGCATAACAGAGTGGATCCCAAGATGCGCAAGACGTATCTAAGAACCGGATGCCTAACCTGAATCACCAGTGCCAATACACTCCCAGAAATACTGAGCCTCATCCACGTCCCACTCAAGTGACATACCAATGCGCTGCGGCTCACTGCTGAATCCATAAATCCTACATATATCGAGAAGGGGAACCCGATACCTGGCTCCTAAGCACATGAAGGTAAAGAAACCTCCTGAAGCCCTCCTGCTGTCTGGTGTAGGGTATATCACTCTGCAGGTGGCGAGCAGCTGTCTTACCAACTCAGGGTACATCTCGTAAGGCTGCATTGGCATTATCCCCAGACCAATCCCCTTACACAGTGCAAGAACCTGCTCATCTATGCCCAGACTCTTGCAAGTCGAGTAGTCTGCAAACTTGGTTGGCTTAAGCGTCATGTTACACCAACCAATTGTTGGGATTATGTCCTGAAATCACATTGTACGAACTCTAGAGATAGTTGTATTGTCGAGATCGGATAATTCATGTGATACTGGGTAATCATAATGTTTTGCTAGAAACCAATTATGACAAATGAGTTGTAACTCGTTTCCAGTATCGTGTGAACCTACAGGGTCACACACCTAAGCAAGTTGGATATACTCTGCATGGGAATTGATCATTGGCATATGATCTGATCGATATGTATTGGATACAGATCGAATATAAGTTTCAAAGGGGTGTATCGATCGACACCAGTGGGTGCGTCGGTCGATACAGGACGTGTGTCGATCGACACCAATAAGTGTGTCGGTCGACACAAAGGCGAAACCGAGACTAATGTTTCGGTTCACTTTAAGGTCGATATATAAACGAGTTTTGTACATTCGACCTTGTGAATGAACAGTGCGCCGCCCACAGTGTTTTATCAGAGAGAAAAACACAGAAACCTCTGAAACTAAAGTCCCAAGGAGATCCGAGCACCGGTACTAGCATCCCGGCGGATTCCAGCTTGCGTGCGTGTGGACTACGATAGAGGCGCAACGATTGGGGCGCTACAGATCTCGTATTACCTGCATCTTCTGCTGCCTAAAACTCCAGGTAATCACGAGGTGAGATCCATGATTCAATTAACTAGACCCTAGATCCTAGGCTATCAGGAACTCGCGAGAATTCTGAATCTGTAGAATTGGCTCAAAGTTCCAACAGTGGTATCAGAGACTTAGGGTTTAACCATTGAATCTTAAGCATGTAATTCGAAAACTGATGTGTTTGAATAGATCTATGCTTAGTGTTTCATGTTTTGATTAAGAGAAACTCGGTTTTGTCTGTGAATTGAAACGATGAATTGCTGTTTTCGCATGGTGTCGATCGACACACTGGGTGTGTCGGTCGACACAGAATCGCGAATTCGACAGAGTCGGCGGCAAGGTTTTTCGCGAAGAAAAACCGAAAGCCTTCTGTGTCGATCGACACACTGGGTGTGTCGGTCGACATAGAGCAGACTCGGTCGAGTGTCGATCGACACAGTTTGAGTGTCGGTCGACACATGACAAAATTCGGCGGCTAGGGTTTTCTCGGAGAAAACCTAAATGGGCCTACTGCGTCGATCGACACAGATTGAGTGTCGGTCGACACAGACCAAGCAATGGTTAATCGGTTCAATTGGATTGGACCGGTTATCATGCTTGGTTAAGTCCGAAAACATCGGTTTAAATTGGATGAATTGGTTTAATTGGATTAAACTAACTATCTCAATTAGCATAAACCGGTGGGTTAAATCAGTTTGATTGGATAATACGGTTCAATTGAATTGGACTGGTTATCGTAATCAGTTGAAACTGGTTTGAACGGTTTAAATTGGATGAATTGGTTCAATTGGATTGAACTAATTATACCAATTAGTATAAACCGATTGGTTAAGATCAGTTTGATCAGATAAGTCGGTTCAATTGGATTGAACCGGTTATCAAAATGATCTTCGGTTTAGGTCTATGTCGACCGTCACACATGGGTTGTGTCGATCGACATGACTGGTTCGATGAACCGGGTTAATTGAATTAACTGGTTATTAAAGTCCGGTTTTATTTGGTAGTGTCGATCGACAGACATTGTCTGCGTCGATCGACACAGTATTCGAAATTCTGGTTATTGAACCTTGAATTTGCAGAAACCAAACTAGACTTGAACATTGATCAAAGATTAGCTTCAATGTGGTCAACTGTCAAGTCTCATTTCGTTGTGTGATATCTAGCCAAGAGCTTGGTGTCCCCAATTACATGAGTAAGGCAGGTAATAATGTTGATAGACTTGCAGTACATTAACATCAACAATTACATGACCTAAGAGATTGATTTGCTAAAATTTTGGGTTTAGTTTCCTCAACTAAATATCAAGTAACATTGATGTCTTGCCCAATCTTGTCTACTGTCAAAACTCGTGTCGTTTGTTGGATAGTCTTGGAGTCCTTGGTATCCACTGCAACATGGGTTAGGCAGGTGGTCTTTGACAGATTTGCAGTGCAACTGTCAATGATCACAAGACACAAGAGATTGGTTTACTTGACTGGGCTATCGGAAGTTCTGAGCCCAGAGACATCAGAGTGGATTAGACATAGTTTGTCTCATCCACAACCAAGAGTTGCACTGAGTACAATTAGCAATGATTTGCTTACCTAGATAACTAAATTTCGAGTAACGGCGAGTCGCCCACTCGAATTTTAGTAATCTGAGGATCTTGGATCATTATATTCGTAGAGGAAACATTGCTTGAATATAATGCGAGTTCTCTTATTTGATAAGATTTCTCTTCATATACATAACTAAATCTTCGTTTTTCTTGGATTTCAGCTTATGTCTATGACTACTTTCTCGTTGCGATCCGTCCTTGAGAAGGATAAGTTAAATGGATCCAACTTCCTGGATTGGTATCGGAATCTGAGATTCATTCTCAAGCAGGAGAGCAAGGACTATGTCCTCGAAAAGGCTCTTCCAGAAAGGCTTGAGACCAATCGCTCACATGCAGCATATAATGCTTGGAATAAGCATTATACTGATGTGGTAGATGTGCGTGGTCTGATGTTGGCTACCATGAACTCAGACTTGAAGAGTCAATACGAGAACATGGAGTCGCCAATAGAGATGATCACCAGCCTGAAACTGAAGTTTCAGGATCTGGCACGAGTTGAGAGATTCCAGATGGTGAAGTCTCTAACTAAGTGCAAGCTACCAGAGGATGCTCCAGTAAGTCCTCATGTCATTAAACTGATGGGTTACGTTGATAACCTGGGGAGACTGGGATGTCCTGTCAGCTTAGAGTTGGCTACAGACATCATTCTGCAGTCACTGCCATCAAGCTATGATAAGTTCATCAAGAACTATATCAAGCAAGGCTTGACGAAGACGTTGACTGGGCTGCATGGCATGCTCAAGACAGCAGAGCAAAACATCATAAAGGGTAAAAGATTTGAGAAATCTTGTATAGACAAGGGTGAAGGCAAGGCTGTCCAGATTTGGAATCAGGAAAAGCCTGTATCATCTTATAAGCCCAAGTCAAACCCATCTGGTGTTAGTAAGTGCTTCTACTGTAATGAGTCAGGGCATTGCAAGAGAGATTGCATAAAACTCTTGGAAGATTCACAAGAGATGGAGAAGATGTATGGTACTTCTTCTTCAGGTATTGTGTTATCAATTCAAGTTCTACATAAGTATTGGATACTTGTTGTGGTACTGATATTTTTGAAATATGCAGGACCTAAGCGACAGTAGAACGTTGAAGAAAGGACAAGTGGAACTGCGTGTCTGGTTGAAGCAATGGTTGCTGCATGAGCCGTAGAGATTCTCCACTTGTAGAAGCCTTTCCTACTTGGTTTTAGAAATTAAGTAATTGCTACTTTGTATCTGCCTAGTGCAGAAATGTCTTTCATCTTCTTTTGAGAATTTGGATGTTTTTCATTTTGATGAAAGATAAGTTTTGTCCTTTTGATCTTAATGAAATATTAAATGGTAGCACCCCGTTTAGAATGGGTTTTATATCTTAAACCAACATGAATATAACATAAATACCAAACGGTTTAAGTCTGATGACTCGAACTCGACTTTTCTTTGGTATAGTCGTTTAACCACAAGAGTGAAGCGGATTCAGTAAATCCATAGTTTTGGACTCATTTGATTTTAATCATTTGAGATATGAATTCTGTTCACTGGAACAAATAACTATGGCCCATTTAGCAGAGCTAAAAGGAAACGGGCCAGAGGCTTATTGGGCCCTACACATACTGATGTATGCGGCCCAACTAGCATTATTGCCAAAAGAAATATTCTGTACTTCATTACTTTATTGATGGCATCAATAAGCATGGCTGTGTTCATTTGATGAGACACAAGCTGGAATCCCTTAAGGGAGTTCCAAGATGAAGTGTAGAACCAATTTGACATAAGTGTTGAGATCCTCGATTGAATCGCGGAGGAAAATACTAGAGTCAAGAATTGGGTGATCATCTGAAAGAATGAATCAGATCTTATGAGACATGATTCGATTAATGATGAATCACAAGAATCTTCCATAACCATTTAAGAATACGTTCTAAAATGTCTGTCTTTGCGCAGGAAAAGGTTTCTATCAGAATCAGTGAAAAACACCACATTAGATGTGGACTGGGTGATTTCCAAATTTGTTTTTCTGATTAATTGGGATTGCAAGGTTTGTGAAAGACAGTAGTCAACAAACAAACTTGAATCCATATCTGATAAGTTCTACCTCGCTGGTTGTCCTGAGGAAACCAAGGCTTAGTACTTTTGTTGCCCAGAACTGTGTCTTTTAAGAAAGGTGATACTTTCAAAAGGAACAGTGGGAGTAAAAGTACACATCGAAGAAATTCGATAAACACAGTAAGCTGTTCAACCTGTTAAGGGAGAGCAGCGATGAGATCTACAAAGTACTGTAGGATCTGCAACTGTGGAGCCTGAAATTCGCAGATCCGGAAGGATCCGTCACTAACTCGAGAGTGATTTCTCGTAACCAATTGTCGTGATCTGCTGATCATTGAAAAGTGACGAACATGCGAAATTCGAAGAAGCGATGGTGAGGCCCAACTCTGAAAATTGGCTAGGTATGCATGTTAGCTTCACCGATTTATTTCTGGATTGAAGCGAACATCTTGGAGTTGGAATCAACATTCTGATAATGTGGTCAAAAGTTTTGACCTGATCAGAAAGAAAAGAAACCATGCGTTTACAAGAAGACTAGTGGGAGCGTATTGGCAATTCTCACACAGTATGTAGATTACATACTTGAATCTCACAAACGACGTTCTGACGCTGAAGTCTTGTCAAGATTTGGGTCGGAAGTCAAACTTAAACGATTGACATGGGAGTAGCCGAGTGAATTCTTGGAATAAGGATCCATTGGAATGGACCAGAGAAGCTTATTGGGTAGTATCAAAATCCTTATGTTGATAAGGTATTGGACAGCTCCAAGGTACTTGATTCCAAAAATGGCTTCATACCAAAGGTCTTATGGCAATAATCTAAGCAAGATGAAGTGTCTTGGACACTGGCTGAGCTGGTAACAATATTAGCAAGAAGAAGTGTTTTGAACACTGTCTGAACTAGTATTAATGAGTGTGATCACTTATGCTGATGTAATAGAATCCATCATGAATGCCATATTTTGCGCTCGTCTAGATGCAGCTTAAGCATAAAGCATGACGAGAAAATACCAATGTACTCCGGTAATAGTCACTGAATAGTTACCAGAAATATCCCAAGTGTTGAGAAACACTAAGGATAGGTTCGTGGTGAACTGATAAAGTGATGAACCAGTTGAAAGTAGTTAGTCGGACAAAGACGATTCCTGGTTCCCACCTAGTTATGTCTCTTTGCCTGAATAGCGGTGCTGACTGTTTGAAAGACTCCAAGTAGAGGACCGTAGAATAACGCTGTTATCTGAATGGCGGTGTGGTTTATTGGAATTGTTCCAAACAAAAACACTGCAGTCTCTCCCACAACCTAAGCACAGAATTTATTCTGAGTGCTGTAGGTATAAGATATCTGAAGAGATGATCTTGATTCTAGTGGGAGTTATTTAGTTATGTTGTAGACTTCACATATAGATATGCTTTGGTAGTGTTTATGTGAGTCAAAACTGACATCAGTATTATTTAATTATTGGATAATTGAATAATGGTCCCAAAGTACTTTATGGTCATCTTATAGGTCATCAAGTTGAAGACTTGATCATGAAACCCTATAAGTAAAAGATGACATAAATTATGATTGTCCCTAGTCAAGGTTGTTAAAATGGGACACTAACAACCGCGCAGACTAGTATGTGAGGTGACTGTTGGACTAAGTTTCATGGAGTCAATGATATGATTATCACAGTCAGTCACATAGATATATGTTGGTGAACATATGATCGGGCATGACCCGCTTAATGAGAACTCCACAGGATAGTTATATATAAGTGTCATGGGAGGTTCTCATTACGACTATAGAGTATAGTCCTTAGACCTGAGTTCATCATGCTTTCTAGCATATGAATTGGTGCGCTTTGACCTTGTCAAAACGTCGTTCCGTAACTGGCGGCCATAACGGCATTTTTCCGACGTATCATGAAGTATGTATAGAAACAGGGATGGAACAAGATGGGATTTGTCCCTCCTGGATAACGGGAGATAAATATCTCAGGGCCCATCGAAGATTTGGTACTGAGAAAATGCATGGCCGTGCTCAAACGAGGTGATTGTCAGTCGTTTGTCTTTTCAGTATAAATCAGGATTTCGATGAACATGATGTTGGCTATAATAAGGATGACACAGTCTCTTGCCTTATGCCATATCGAGATATAGTGACGAAGGGATTATAGGAATAAGTGATTCCAGTACAAGTGGGAGATTGTTGGGATTATGTCCTGAAATCACATTGTACGAACTCTAGAGATAGTTGTATTGTCGAGATCGGACAATTCATGTAATACTGGGTAATCATAATGTTTTGCTAGAAACCAATTATGACAAATGAGTTGTAACTCGTTTCCAGTATCGTGTGAACCTACAGGGTCACACACCTAAGCAAGTTGGATATACTCTGCATGGGAATTGATCATTGGCATATGATTTGATCGATATGTATTGGATACAGATCGAATATAAGTTTCAAAGGGGTGTATCGATCGACACCAGTGGGTGCGTCGGTCGATACAGGACGTGTGTCGATCGACACCAATAAGTGTGTCGGTCGACACAAAGGCGAAACCGAGACTAATGTTTCGGTTCACTTTAAGGTCGATATATAAACGAGTTTTGTACATTCGACCTTGTGAATGAACAGTGCGCCGCCCACAGTGTTTTATCAGAGAGAAAAAAACAGAAACCTCTGAAACTAAAGTCCCAAGGAGATCCGAGCACCGGTACTAGCATCCCGGCGGATTCCAGCTTGCGTGCGTGTGGACTACGATAGAGGCGCAACGATTGGGGCGCTACAGATCTCGTATTACCTGCATCTTCCGCTGCCTAAAACTCCAGGTAATCACGAGGTGAGATCCATGATTCAATTAACTAGACCCTAGATCCTAGGCTATTGGGAACTCGCGAGAATTCTGAATCTGTAGAATTGGCTCAAAGTTCCAACACCATTGTACATCAATGTGTCAAAATCATCTCACTGATCAAGCAATGACCGCTCTGTAAAGGTGTCGGTCTTGAGCAACTCATCTATCTCCACGCCCCAGACCTTGTTTGTCGGAATCAGAAGCGCATCTGCTCTAGGCCATGGTGGCCGTATCGCTTCCTGATCTCTCTGATAATCCTCAGGAGGATCTGAGTCTCTATGGAACCACTCAGGTGGCGGCTGATGGTGAGCTGTAGCTGCTGCTGCGGTAGTTCTACGCTTACGGGATTGTCGAGGAGGCATCTGCATTCAAGAAAATAAAACAAGTAAGTCTCGGCAGAATATCCCTGTGAAATCGCAAGGCAACGACCGTTGCACAAGTGCAACGATCGATGCATGGCGATTTCACAGCCGACAATGAATCCTCAAAATCGTTTCTTAATCTGTTCTAAAACTACACCAACAACAATAATCCATCACCAATCATCCTAAATCAGGTCTATAACAGCATGGGATCATCGTTTTCAAGCCAAAATTCTCAATTTCTAAAACCCTAAAAAACGAATCCGAAAATCATGAAATTGAGGCACATTACCTTGGATTTGCTTCGAATGGGTTAGAGAAACTGAAAAAGCGTGTAAAAACAAGGAGAATAACACTTGGAATCAACAAAAACGATGAAGAAATGAGAGATTTAGGTGATGAGAGTCTCGGTTGTACGGACGGCGATAGTGGAGAAGAAGAGAGGAGAAAAGGGTTTAAGGCACTTACCTGGTCGTGGGTGCAACGATCGTTGCTCAACCGAATTGATTCCAGTTTAGCACGCGTGCCTTAATTTTGCAATTTAAACCATTAGCAACGACCGTTGCATAGGACCGAAACGATCGTTACAATGTGATCTCATTTCTCCTTGCAACGACCGGTGCACAAGTGCATCGATCGTCACACATCTCCAGACTCGAGTTCTGTATCTAAAAACTTAGCAAAACAAAATCAAAACGTAATTTACGAAGAAAAACACCAAAAATAAGAAAGAAAAATACTAAAACCTAACAGTGGGTTGCCTCCCACTCAGCGCTTGTTTAAGGTCATTAGCTTGACCGGACGAACAAGATCAGTTTGCTGGAGATCCTGACAGAGACTTTGATTGTCTCTGTGCAAGTCTCCTCATCCAAGGCGGAGAGTAAGCATCATTATTGTGAACGCGTCCAAGAAAAGAAGGAGTGAAATGCTCCCCAGGATCCAAAACCGTAGTGTGACTTGACTGCTCTTCATCTCCATCCATAATGGTGAAGGTCTGCCCATCAATCAGTGGCTTGCGCAGCTTGTCCATCTCAAAGTGCAGCGGCTTCTCTCCCAGATGGAGATCTATCAAGCTGTGTCTCACATCTATTACTGCTCCAGCTGTAGCCAAGAATGGTCTACCCAATATCAAAGCATCATCCTGCTCACTGTGGTACTTAAGAACTAAGAAATCTGTTGGAACCAAGTAGTTTCCAACTCTCACTGGGATGTCCTCAAGAACTCCTTCCGGAATCCTTATTGACTGATCAGCTAGGACAAGAGAGGTACTAGTGGGTCTAAAATCCATCATACCCAACTTCTCTGCCACATAGTATGGCATGAGACTTCCAACAGCTCCTAAATCACAAAGAGAGCGCTTAAAACCATCCTCGAAGATAGAACAACTCAACACAAAAATCCCAGGATCAGGTAGCTTCTTAGGAACCTTGGTCAATAGCACATCACTTATATGCTGAGGAACAACTATAACCCAATCATTCAGCTCTTCATCTAAAGGCAACACCTTACCCAAGTATCTCTGCACACAAGGGTGATAAGGTGGATCATCAGATGGTGTAATTTCTTCCAACTCTTCACTAATCTTTTCCAGATCTTTAACTCATCAATCTCTTGTTGGATTACCTCAAACACCTTAGGATATAATCGAATTGATTGTGCATAGATCTCCTGTTGAGTTATCTCAGACACCCCAGGGAATAAGTGGTTAAGCTCTAAATCTGCATCAATGTCATATGAATCTTGCGAATCTGTTTGTCCACGCCTTGCAACGATCGACACTACAGGTGCATCGATCGATGCAGTCAAATTTTCACAGATTCTACCCGAGAGATTTGCCTCAAAATCCGAAATTTCACCCTCTTCTACCACTTCAGCTGTACTTAGCTCAAATCTTTCACCTAGGTGTGATCCATCATCAACGTACACTGACCAGGCCTTAATATGGGTGTCTACAACACTCTTTCCCTTGATGGAGCTAGAAATTTGGCTCACCTGAGTGTCCAATTGCTTCACATGAGTGTTTAGAGACTCAAACTTCCCATTGAGATCCTCATAGACAGCATCCAACTTCTTGTTGCAGTCCACAACAATCTTAGTCTGTCCTTACAGCATCTGTTCCATCATTGCCTCCATCTTACTCTCATGAGTAGTAGCTACAGGAGGTGCTTGGTAAGAGGAAGATCCATAAGTCCTCTGATTACCTTGTTGGAAAGGTTTCTGAAATCCACTAGTCTGTCCAAATCCAGAAGAGTTTTGGTTGCTGTTGAAAGCACTCTTCTGTCATCCATTGAAGAACCTATTACCAGACTGATTTCCAAACCTGTTTCCTTGGAAACCAGATCCTCCGATGTAATTCACATCCTCTTCCTGATCATCTCCTTCGTCATTGATCATCTCAACATCTTGAGCAAAGTGGACAGCTTTCTTCCCAGCTAGAAGATTGCAAACTGTGTCCAACTTAGATATAATATCAGCTATCTCAGAATTCTCCATCTTCCCACCGGACTTCTTCCTTCTCTCATCAGTAGTCTTGCAGCTATTACTGCTTACCAGATTATCTATCAACTGCTTAGCTTGAGCAGGAGTCCTAGTGTTAAAGTTGGCATTGCTAGAATTGTCCAGCGCAGTCTGATATGGAAGATCTATACCTCTAAAGAAGATGCCTAAAAGTGTTACCTCGGTGAATCCATGGTGCGGGCAGTCACGTTGGTACTTTTTAAACCTCATCCAGGCTGTCTTAAGAGGCTCTGTCGGACCTTGGGTGAAGGTGAGAATGTCCTGTCTGGACTGATCTGAGCGAGCATCATCATAGAAATGACGCAGGAACTCACTCATCAGAGCGGCCCAAGTAACAAATGTCCCAGATGGAAGTTGTTTCAGCCAGGCTGCAGCATCTCCAGCCAGAGAGTAGGGAAAAAGCTTGAGGAACAGAAAGTCTTGGTTAACTCCATCGTACTTTATTCCAGTGACTATGCCCTCAAACTTATATATGTGATCCATCGGCTGCTCACTTGGAGAGCCATGGAAGGCTTTCTGCCTCAGGAGAGAGTAGTAGATGGTCTTGATTTCAAAATCATTCCTCTCAAATTCAGGAAGTACAAGAGCTGACCGGTTAGCATGAAACTCATACGGACGGTTATAGTTAGCTAAAGTCCTTTCATGGACAACCATCTGTCTACCTTGGCCTTGTCCTTGACCTTGGTTCTGCTCCTGTTGCGGCTGTGGTTGCTCTGGAGGATCAGGAATGACATTCCCTTCAGCATCTATCGGTTCTCCAGCAGCATTGTAAGGATTATTGTGTCGGTCCCTGAGGGTACCTTGAGCATCAGGCTTTATGATCACACGTTCAACAACCATCCTTGTTCTTCTAACTCTTCTGTTAGTCCTCTCTAGTCTAGCAAGATCTTCAAGTTGGAGGTTTACGAGAATAGTGTTTGGATTACTTCTGGTATCACGCGTCTGCATAAACCGTCAGTAATCGCCAAGCAACGATCGATGCTAGCACTGCAACGATCGATTCAACTCCAATCGCCTAGTGTTGATCGACACAAGAAGTGCAATGGTCGATGCTATGCGATTTTGAAACCTGCGACAGAGAGAAAACAGAGAAGAAAAATCAGTAAAAAATAAAAATAAATATCCTAGTAAAAACCCTAAGTTCGAAGCTATCGAAGACTCTAAGAGTCCCCGGCAACGGCGCCAAAAACTTGATAGGTCTGAAGTTTTACCCTATACTAACTGCAAGTGCACAGTATATCAATGTAGTACTTAGGGATCGAATCCACGAGGACTCTAGGCAACGATAGGATTAAGAACTTAAAGAGATTTAAACTAGGAGAAAGAAAAAAGCAAATTATATTGAATTAACTAAAAAGCAAGAAAGAAAGTAAACAAGTTGATGTGAGATGCTATGGAGGTGTGATGAACGATAGAGTGAGAGGAAGTGAGGGTGGCCGCGAGAGAGAAGGAGATGGTGGCGTGGAACAAAGCTGCTGGCCGAAGGCACTCTCAGCTTTGTCAGTGGGTGGTCGAAGGTGGTTTGATAGCTACTGAATCTGGGGAGCACTTAGGATGATCGAGGCAGCAAGCAAAAACCAAGAAATCTACTCTTCTAAGGGGCAGCCGCGCAAAGAAGGAGATAGATCGAGAAACCTTAGGGTTTTTCCTGATTAAAACTTGATTAATGTTTCATAAAACCAAAAGAGTGTTTAAGTAATACAACTGAAAACAAAATGGGCCCAAGAAACATAGGCCATCGAAATTGGCTAAAAATAGGAGAAATAAGACTTAAAACGAAAAAGGAAAGTCTTGGTCGAAAGTAGATAAGAGGCCGGTCTGTCTCTCTAATGAATGGGCCTCGGATCACCTCGTTAAAAACCTTGTGAAGAAAACCCATTTGGGACAAAACTTCACAAGGAAAAAAGAGTATGATCTTTATCCCAGAGGCAGACCGGTCAAAAAATCATCTGGCTCGATGCAAAAGATCATGGTCGGTCCGTGCGTCCGGAGTATGGGCCAGGGCGTGGTCTGCTCAAATGGGCCGTCAGCTTCGGTATGGATCATCCTCCGGGCCAGCTGGTTAAGGACATGTTGTCCTTGGTCGAGATGGCCTAGCTGGGTCATGATGTCTTCTAGGCTTGTCCTCGAGATCAGCTGCTCCATTGCATTGTTGAACTTGGCATGTATCTGTCGTTGTCCCGAACGCGTCCTTGGTAAATCTCGCATGGTCCGGAACAGGTCGGTTAGCTTCTTGGTATAGCCTGGTCCGTCTTGTTCGTCCAACTCAGTGTCGGCCAAGCTGATGTCCTCATCACTCCCTCCCTCTTGAAGAGGTTCTGGCCTCAGAACAGTATCACCTGCACAATAAGGAGACAAATCAGCAACATTAAAACTCGACGATATGCTCATCTCACCTGGGAGTTCTAATTGGTAGGCGTTGTCGTTGATCTTATTTAGGACCCGGAATGGTCCATCTCCTCGTGGAGCAAGCTTGGACTTCCTCTTTTCTCTGAACCGTTCGGGTCGCATGTGTACCCAAACCCAGTCGCCTGGCCTAATGTCGACCTATTTCCTGTGTTTGTCGGCTTGCTTCTTGTACTGCTCCGTCCTCTTCTTGATGTTCTCCTTCACCGCCCGGTGTAGCTTGGCGACGGCCTCAGCCTTGCGCTCCCCATCAAGGTTGATGAACTCCAATGCTGGCAGTGGCTTCAAATCAAGTGGCGTATCTGGCTTAAATCCATAAACAACCTCAAAAGGAGACATCTTAGTAGCAGAGTGTTTGGCACCATTATAAGCAAACTCAATAAAAGGAATGCAATCCAACCAATGTGACAAATTTTTACCAACCGTGGCCCTTAAGAGGGCTGAGAGAGTCTGGTTCACGACCTCAGTCTGTCCATCAATCTGTGGGTGACAAGTGGTCGAGAACAGTATCTTGGTACCAAGCTTCCTCCACAACGTCCTCCAGAAGTGGCCTAGGAAGATCGGGTCACAGTCCGAGACGATGGTCCGAGGCAGTCCGTGCAATCTGACCACTTCTTTGAAGAAGAGGTCGGCTGTCTGGGTTGCATCATTCGTCTTAGAACACGGTATGAAATGAGCCATCTTTGAAAACCGGTCGACCACAACGAAGATCGCATCCTTGTTCCTGATCTTAGGCAAACCAAGCACAAAATCTATAGAAATATCGACCCATGGTCGGTTAGGTATAGGCAATGGTAAATAAAGACCATGAGGATGTGACCTGGACTTGGACTTAAGGCATGTGATGCACTTGGAGCAGAAACGCTCCGTGTCTCGCTTCTGATGTGGCCAATAGAAGTGCTCTACTAGGACACTCAGTGTCTTGTCCACGCCAAAGTGTCCCATCAGTCCTCCTCCATGGGACTCTCGGATCAGGAGCTCCCTCATCGATCCCTGAGGAATGCACAGCCGCTTGCCTCTAAACAGGAAGCCGTTATGCAAGTAGAAGGCTCCTTTCGGTCCCTTGCTACATTCCTGAAAAATTTCACCAAAATCAGGGTCAGTATCATAATCCTCTTTAATTAGTTCAAACCCCAAGACTTTGGCCTCTATGGTGCTGATCAGCGTGTATCTCCTGGACAAGGCATCAGCTACCACGTTCTCCTTTTCCATCTTGTACTTGATGATGTACGGAAAGGTCTCCACAAACTCAAGCCACTTAGCGTGTCTCCTCTTCAGATTTTTCTGTCCTCTCAAATGCTTGAGCGTCTCGTGGTCGGTGTGAATAACAAACTCCTTGGCCAGCAAGTAATGCTGCCAAGTCTCCAAGGATCTAGCCAACGCATACAACTCCTTGTCATAAGTAGGATAGTTGAGCGTGGCTCCACTCAACTTCTCGCTGAAGTAGGCGACCGGTCGCCCACCTTGCGTCAGAACAGCTCCAATTCCTAAACCTGAAGCATCACACTCAATCTCAAACGTCTTATCAAAATTAGACAAAACCAAAATAGGAGCATGGGTTAAAAAATCCTTGAGTTTCTGGAATGCGGTCTTCTGCGATTGGCCCCATTTGAACGGGACATCCTTCTTGATCACGGCTGTAAGTGGGGCGGCCACCGTGCTAAAATCCTTCACAAACCGTCTATAGAAGCTGGCTAAACCGAGGAAACTCCTGACATGGCCGATCGTGGTCGGGGTCGGCCACTCCTCAATAGCTTTGATCTTTTCTTGGTCAACCTGTAAGCCCTGCGAACTCACAACAAAACCTAAAAAGAAAAGCTTATCAGTGCAGAAGGTGCACTTCTTGAGGTTCGCATAAAGACCCTCCTTTCGAAGAGTATCTATTACTTGCTCAAGGTGCACCAGATGATCAGCAAAACAGCGACTAAAGATCAAAATATCATCGAAGTAAACAACGACAAACTTACTGATGTAGGCCCTCAAGACCTGGTTCATGAGGCGCATGAACGTACTGGGCGCATTGGTAAGGCCAAATGGCATGACCAGCCACTCGTAAAGGCCCCGTCTTCCACTCGTCGCCTTCCTTCATTCGAACCTGATGGTACCCACTGCGTAGATCGATCTTAGAGAACACGGTCGCTCCGTGTAGCTCGTCCAACATATCGTCCAGCCGTGGTATGAGATGTCGGTACTTGATGGTGATGTTGTTGATGGCCCGACAGTCGACACACATCCTCCAAGACCCGTCTTTCTTAGGAACCAACAAGACTGGTACCGCAAACGGGCTGAGGCTCTCGCGAATGTAACCCTTGGACATGAGGTCCTGTACTTTTTTCTCCAACTCCTTGGCCTCGGTCGGATTCACCCTGTAAGCAGGCCGGTTGGGCAGAGCCGCTCCTGGCTAGAGATCGATCTGATGCTCAATGCCTCGTATGGGCGGTAGACCGGCCGGTATCTCGTCCAGAAAGACATCCTTAAACCTGTCCAACAAAGAAACAACTTCCCGGGGAAGCTCAACATCGTCTGAACACGAATGTAAAGCCTCCCTGAAGACCATTAGTAGCACCTGCATGTTCTGATCAATGGCTCGAGAAACAGAATGTGAAGAAATAATTAAGTTGGTCTTACGGTTCTTCTTATACTTGGCAAGGTGTAGTTGCATCTCATGCACTTCCTGCGGTGTAAGAGGCACGAGCTGATACTTTCGCTTGTCGTGCATGAACGAGTAGTGATTGGTCCGCCCGTTGTGCAAGGACTCCTTATCGAACTGCCATTGTCGGCCGAGCAATAGGTGTCCAACCTGCATAGGAACCACATCGCATACTACCAGATCGTGATATCGCCCAATTCTGAAAGGTACGGTGACTTGATCCGCGATCCGGATCTCCGTGTCATCGTTCAGCCACCGAAGTCGGTACGGTCATGGGTGCTTAGTTACTTGCAGACCGAGCTTATCAACCATGTTCCTGCTAGCCACGTTAGTACAAGAACCACCATCAATAATAAGACTACATACCTTGTTGTTCACGGTACAGCGAGTGTGGAAGATGTTCTCGCGTTGAACCGTCTCGGGATCAACAAGCGCACTGAGAGCTCTCCTGATCACTAATAGCTCTCCAGAGTCAGGATACTCTATGGGCGTCCCTGTGTCAATCTCCTCCATGTCTTCATCCTCCTGTTCATCCTGAGACTCGTACTCATCGGCTTCGTTCAAGATCATGACTCTCCGGTTTGGGCAATCTTGAGACATATGTCCTTTACCCTGACACTTAAAACATGTGATATCTCTAGAACGGGACGTACTAGTAATCTTACCTGGATCTGGTCGGTTGGGCTTAGACGTCTCAATGGTCGGCTTCTTGAACCTGGACTCGACCTCAACCGTCTTACCTTTGTCAACGGGCCGTGGAGCTGGTGCAGTCCATGGCGTGTGGGTCCTAGGCCGGGTCGTGGTTGCGAACTTTCGCTTGTTGTGATGCTCAACATGTATACATAAGTGTAACAACTCAGGCATATCGTGATAAGGGTGGATTTCTACCTTTCTCGCGATCCTCTCGTTCAGTCCATCCACGAACTGGGCCATCAGAGTCTCTTCTGAATCGTTGAGATCAAGCCTATTCTGCAATTGCTCGAACTCCTCGAAGTACTCTTCCACCGTCTTAGTTCCCTGCATCAACTTACGAAAACGTTTCTGCAAATCTCTGTGGAAATGGGCAGGAACATACCTTCGCCTTAACTGGAATTTCATGTCAGTCCCGACGGTTCGTACCGACGGCGCCTTCGTTCCGCAGCGTCCTGATCCCACCATGATAGTGCATGTCCTGTGAACTGGGCCACTGCTAAAGATATCTTTCTGGCTTCGGGATATCCGTAATGGTCGAAGATGTGCTCCATCCTCCGCTCCCAGTCTAGATATGCCTCCGGGTGCACTTTTCCTGCAAAAGTAGGCGGCTTTAGTTTGATATCATTAGGATATGGACGTTGTACCTCTGGTTCTCGTATGCGTCCACGATAATTAGGATCACCCTGGTATGGGGGTCGCTGTCCATGACGTCCATCCTCAAACTCATCCGTCTCGTCGTCCGTATCGTCCAGTCGGACATCCTGGAAGCGCCCGGGCCGCTCAACTCGCCCATGGTGCTGACCAGGTCGACGTTGCTGGTCGTTCCTAAGATGTAGAGCCTCTGGTCCGTGCTGTCGCTCTCCTGGCCGAGGCTGAAAAGCACCGGGCCGAGGTTGTTGCTCATCCGGCCGTGGCTGCTGTCCACCGGGACGCTCCAATCGGTCCAGCCGGGCTCCGATCGTCTGGATAACAGCTAAGATCTGAATGAGATCAGTGGGAACGCCTTGCTGGTTTAATTCTTCGGCCATTAGACTCTGCACACTTAAACAAACTGATCAAACGTACCAACGAAGAGAGACGGACAGAACTTAAAAGAAGACAATGCAACCAAATCGGAAAGAAACAAAGACAAAACCAAATCCTTTTTTTTAAACTAATAATCTGAAAGTAAACACTAACCAAAAAAATCAAGAAAGAAATTCACACTTCAATCAGATTAGTACTCAAGCAAACAAATTGCAATACTCGAAGTAACAATCAAACAAAGAAGGAACAATGCAGCCGGCTTTTAACTTCTATCAACCTATTTTTTTTTTTATAAACTAAAGCTATAAATGGAAATAGAGCAAACCGAGATTAATGGATTGAGATTAACCAGAATTCAAACCAAGCCTCAAATAATTAAACCGCAAATAAGGAAAGTCATAGTTCTCTCTCTAAACTCACGGCCACAAAAGTCCTAACACCCTAGCAACCGATTTCTAGTCAGATTCTTTTGAGTTCTCAGCTTAATTCAACACAACAGGAGCAAGGAAACAAGGCAGCAGCAAGCAAGCAAGAGGTTCTAAAAGAAACTACTCGGCTTAGAAGTAAAAGAGAGCTAACAACCTAACTCTTTTTTTTTTTGAATTTTCGATTTTTAAGAGAAGAACTAAGCAAACAAAAACTGAAATTAAGCAAAAGGAGAGAGGTAACCATACTGGTCAGGAGCTTTAAAGCTCTGATACCAGATGATGTGAGATGCTATGGAGGTGTAATGAACGATGGAGTGAGAGGAAGTGAGGGTGGCCGTGAGAGAGAAGGAGATGGTGGCATGGAACAAAGCTGCTGGCCGAAGGCACTCTCAGATTTGTCAGTGGGTGGTCGAAGGTGGTTTGATAGCTACTGAATCTGGGGAGCACTTAGGATGATCGAGGCAGCAAGAAAAAACCAAGAAATCTACTCTTCTAAGGGGCAGCCGCGCAGAGAAGGAGATAGATCGAGAAACCTTAGGGTTTTTCCTGATTAAAACTTGTTTGATGTTTCATAAAACCAAAAGAGTATTTAAGTAATACAACTGAAAACAAAATGGGCCCAAGAAACATAGGCCATCGAAATTGGCTAAAAAATAGGAGAAATAAGACTTAAAACGAAAAAGGAAAGTCTTGGTCGAGAGTAGATAAGAGGCCGGTATGTCTCTCTAATGAATGGGCCTCAGATCACCTCGTTAAAAACCTTGTGAAGAAAACCCATTTGAGACAAAAATTCACAAGGTAAAAATAGTATGATCTTATCCCAGAGGCAGACCGGTCAAAGAATCATCTGGCTCGATGCAGAAGATCATGGTCGGTCCGTGCGTCCGGAGTATGGGCCAGGGCGTGGTCTGCTCAAATGAGCCGTCAGCTTCGGTATGGATCATCCTCCGGGCCAGCTGGTTAAGGACAGGTTGTACTTGGTCGAGATGCCTAGCTTGGTCGTGATGTCTTCTAGGCTTGTCCTCGAGATCAGCTGCTCCATTGCATTGTTGAACTCGGCCTGTATCTGTCGTTGTCCCGAACGCGTCCTTGGTACATCTCGCATGGTCGGGAACAGGTCGGTTAGCTTCTTGGTAGAGCCTGGTCCGTCTTGTTCATCCAACTCAGTGTCGGCCAAGCTGATGTCCTCATCACAAGTAGCAGGTTGTTGTTGTAAGCAATAAACTAAGGGCGCTAAGTCTAGATTCTAATTGATCAGGTTAGAACTAGCATTAAACACAATTTAATTTGAAGAACATCTATTGATGTGAATCCTTAACTGAATTAATTATATCTAGCAAGTCATGAAATCCCTATGAGAAACCCTAAACCTAACTATGAAACTACTCAGACATAGATGATGTAAACATAATCAATGAATTAATAGCAATCATAAAAGAGATTAGAATATAAAAGGGGTTCGAAAACTTCTCCAAAACAAATGTAGTACAGGATCAGATCAGCCCCAAAAGCTCTATAAACTCTCTGCTCTAAGTTATGATAGCGTATCTAAAACTGAAGTTAAAAACCTAATTAAATAGCTAAAACACGACTTGGGGATTCTGTGTAAATGTCAGGAACTTCTGGGCATCTTTGCAATTATCAGCATTCTTCATTAAACCCCCGAGAATCTGGCCCAACTCGGTGTGCATCGATCGATGCAGGTGTGCAACGATCGACACAGTACTCAAATCTGGACAGTGAGCACAACCTCTCGGGTCAAATCTCCAAAGTGCACCAAATAGCTCCATAATCTCCACTTTTGCTCCAAATATGCGTGTACCTAATAAGACCTGCAAAAGACTCTAAAGGAACACCAAAAGACACTAAAACAGACTTATATCATGGCATAAAACCGGTAAAAACCATGATATATCACTCATCTCTCTCCAAATCCTCTTCTATGCCCACCAATCTCAAAATGGTATCTCTTCTTTCAATCTATAATTCGAGTCTCTCAGTCTAATCGCTAACTTTGGCAGAAACCCTATCGACCCTATCAAACACTTATTTGAATATGTCAATCACGAAACCCTCCGTGATACGAGCCCTACAACTGCATGTAAGATATGACGTTAGGATGTGTTTGAGCTTTGCTTTGCTTTAGAAACGGGATTTCTTTTGAGTCTGATTGTGGGTTTGCTTATGATATTCTTGTGGTTAGCTAGTTTTGGAACAATTGAATTTGGTTTTTCAGGTTGTAAACGACTACTATATTCCTCTTTCAGTTTTAATACGGTCTCCATATCCTGGATAATTTGGTTGTTTTGTTTATAACGAGTGTTTGATGAGTTAGAATCTGATGGTTAGGATGTTAATCCTATAGTTAGCAAGAAATTGAGTTTGATATCTCTGTTTAACTACTCTCTGTGTTTTGCTATGTTCGATTGTCTGGGCGGTTTAAAAGATAGACTTTGTATCATTTGAGACATGGCCAAACCATCCATAACTTTAGTCTTAATCATTTGTTCGAGGCTATCTGTCAATGACGGATGAAAGACATGGTCAGCATTCCGAAGGACTGTAGAAGCATTGCATCGGACTGCGACCTCATGAGATCTCAACAGATGAATATAACTACATATTTACAGAGTGAAAGTAAGATTTTCACAATCCATGCTTGTAAAGTCATCACATGCTTTTATTTTAATTTTTTAGGGGGGGGGGGCTCAAATCTCATGTTCTTTACCTAATTTTTTTTTCTTACTGTCTTTAATTATCACAGGCCCCTGAGAATGATGGAAGAGTAAATCCTTATGGAGTAAAAAAATCCATTAATGGGCAAGCCTAGACAGCCCAGACACTTTTCAACGTTTGTGGCCCACCAAGAGCAACTGAAGGAAGGTCAACGTAAACTACAACACCATATGCATCATAGGTTACTTATCACCGTCTCTTGCACTTCTTAATTTTTTGGTATAGGATTTGGCAACTCCTTAATGCTGGAGTTTGCGTATGTAGATCGTTTGTGTCTATATACTATTGTTATTTTGAAGCAAATGTCTTTTACATTTCTTGTACAATTCAAATAACGGTATCAGCAATACCAAATCATAAATTTAATTATTAAAGATTCTTATTTTCTACGAAGAAAAGTCAACAAATAGTCGTCAATTATTCGTAAAATATTTACCATCAGCGTATTTTGATTTTCTGAATAGTCGCCTTATATTACGACTAAGTTCTGGCTATATAAGACAGTTGATATATCATGGTTTTTACTAGTTTTAGGCCATGATATAAGTGTGTTTTAGTGTCTTTTTGTGTTCTTTTAGAGTCTTTTACAGGTATAATCAAGTCTGGAGCATATTTGGTGATTATGGCACTTTTTGGAGATTTTTGGAGTGATTGGCCGAGAGATAGAGTTCACTGTCCGAAACAGAGGAATGCGTCGATCGTTGCACTCTAGCATCGTTCGTTGCACCAGCGAGATGGGCCGAAACTCGGCGGTTTATGAAGAGTCAAGATATTGCACTCTGATCCAGAAGTTCTTGATATTTACAAAGAAGCCCCTGGCCGAGATTAGACCTATATAATTAAGTTTTTGGTGTTTTATTTACTGACGCTTTCATAATTAAGAGCAGAGGATTTTTAGAGCTTTTGGGGCTGATCTGAACCTTTACTTCATCTGTATTTGGAGAAGATTTCGAACCCCTTTTATTCTTTATCTTCTATGCAATTTATTCATCATATGATTATGTTTTCATTATCTATGTCTGAGTAGATTTCTAGTTAGGTTTAGGGTTTCTCACATAGGATTTCATGACTTGCTAGACTTGTTTAATTCAGTTAAGGATTCATAACAATATATGTTCTTCAATCTAATTGTGCTTAAAGCTAGTTCTAACCTGATCAATTAGAATATAGATCTTAGGTTGCTAAATACGTCACGGAAGTGGGGTTTAGGAATCTGAACTAATTAGGTTGAGCAATTAAACTTCTCGCAAACGAAAGTTTGGTTTAGGATAATTGTGAACATATCAAACTTGGAATTAATGCTAGTTTAATCCGTTAGTTCTCGCAAACGAAAGTTTGGTTTGCTGCACTTAGACTTAGAGAATTATCGCAAAGGAATTTGGTTAATTCTATATCTGTGTTTTGAGTTCTAGAACTGTGCCTAATTAGATCTTTGCTGAATGAACTGTCTGCTTGTCTGATTTCCTGAGAACGCCCTAGACTTAGCGCTCTTAATAACTTGCTTTCACAACCAATAATCTTTGCTTTCTGTTTACTTTCTCGCACTGCTTTTTAATTCAATCACATTGCTTTCTTCCTAGTTTAATTTCCTGTTCTTGAGCTATTGAATACCGGAGTCTCTGTGGATTCGATACCTATATACTACGACTACTGAACTGTGCACTTGCAGTTAGATATAGGATAAAACCTGACATCTATCAAGTTTTTGGCGCCGTTGCCGGGGACTCTTTGAGTCTTCGATAGCTTAGAACCTAGGGTTTTACTAGGATTTTTCGTTTTCTTTTCGTTTTTATTTTTGTTTTTCTTAGTTACTAATTTTTCTGTTTTTCTCTCTGTCGCATGTACCAATATCGCACTGCGTCGATCGTTGCACTCTAGCATCGATCGTCACTAGGCGATTCAGAGATTGAAACGATCGTTGCACTGATAGCATCGATCGTTGCCGAACGATTACAGACAGTTTATGCAGACGCAGAAAACTAGAAGTAATCCGAACTTGGACTTAGTTAATCTCGATCTTGAAGAACTTGGACGTCTAGAGAGAGCCAACAGAAGAGAGAGAAGAGAAAGGATGGTACGAGAGCGTTTGATTCTGGTACGTGATGCTGAAGGTACCCTGAGAGACCGAGATAACAACCCATACAATGCTGCTTGGCAAAGGGTTGATGCTGAAGGGAATGTCATCCCTGATCCTCCTGAGCAACAGCAACAGGAGCATAACCAGGGTCAAGGACAGGCCCAAGGTAGACAGATGGTTGTCCATGAGAGGACTTTAGCTGACTACAACAGACCGGATGAGTTTCATAGAAGCCGGTCAGCTTTAGTGCTTCCTGCTTTTGAGAGGAATGATTTTGAGATCAAAACCATCTACTACTCGCTGATGAGACAGAATGCATTTCATGGTTACCCAACGGAGCAGCCTATGGATCACATTGATTCGTTTGAGGACGTAGTCACTGGCATGAAGTATGATGGAGTCTGCCCGGACTATCTGTTCCTTAAGCTCTTTCCGCACAGTCTTGCTGGAGACGCTAGTGCATGGCTAAAACAGCTGGCATCTGCTCAGTATACTACTTGGGCAGCTTTAAAGAGTGAGTTCCTGCGTCACTTCTATGATGATGCGCGCTCAGACCAGTCCAGACATGACATACTCACCTTTTCACAAGGAGCTGTGGAGCCTTTAAAGACTGCCTGGATGAGATTTAAGCAGTATCAGCGTGACTGCCCACACCATGGATTCACTGAGGTTCAGTTGATTGGCATTTTCTTCAGAGGCATAGATCTTCCATATCAGTCTGCACTGGACAATTCCAGTAATGCTAACTTCAACACCAGGACTCCTACACAGGCTAAGCAGTTGATTGAGAATCTAATAGGCAGCAACAGCTGCAAGACTATGGATGAGAGGAGGAAGAAATCTGGTGGAAGTGTAGAGAATTCTGATATAGCTGATATTAGATCTAGGCTGGACACAGTTTGCAATCTCCTAGCAGGTAAGAAAGCTGTCCACTTTGCCCAAGATGTAGAGGTAATTCAAACTGAGGAGGACACTCAGCAGGAAGATGTGAATTACATAGGAGGTTCTGGATTCCAAGGTAATAGATTTGGTAATCAACAGGGAAACAAATTCTTCAATGGAGGACAGAAAAGTTCTTTCAACAGCAACTCATCTAATTCTGGACAGACTAGTGGTTTTCAGAAGACCTTTGGACAAGGTACTCAGAGAACCTATGGATCTTCATCTTATCAGACTCCTCCTGCACCTACAGCTCATGAGAGTAGAATGGAAGCTATGATGGAACAACTAATGGAGAGTCAGACCAAGATTTCTGTGGACTGCAACAAGAAGTTAGATGCTGTCTATGAAGACCTCAATGGGAAGTTTGAGTCCCTGAACACTCACATGAAGCAGTTGGATACTCAGGTAAACCAGATTTCCAGCTCAATAAAGGGAAAAGGGCTAGCAGACACTCATATTAAGGCCTAGTCTGTGTACGTTAATGATGGATCTCACCTAGGTGAAAAATTTGAGCAAAGTACAGCTGAATTGGTGAAGGAAGGAGAAATCCCGGATTTTGGTGAAAAACTCTCGGGTGGAAATTGCAGCGTTGCAATGATCGACACACACTTAGTGTCGATCGATGCATGTCGTGAACAGACAGATTCGCTGAGTGATGATGGTATTGATGCAGACTTGGAGCTTGATGGCTTATTCTCTGGAGTCTCTGAGATCTCTCAACAGGAGATTTATGCGCAGATTGTTAGACAACACTCCTCAGTGTCTGAAGTGATTAAACGGGAAATAGAAGAGCTTAAGAAGCTAGAGGAGATTGATGAAGAATTGGAAGAAATTCCAACTTCTGATGATCCACCTTATCAACCATGTGTGCAGAGATATTTGAACAAGATGCTGCCTCTAGATGAAGAGCTGAGAGACTGGGTGGTTATAGTTCCTCAGCATATTAGTGATGTTCTGTTAACCAAGATCCCGAAGAAGCTGCCTGATCCTGGAGTTTTTGTGCTTGATTGTTCAATCTTTGAGGATAGTTTCAGGCGTTCTCTGTGTGACTTAGGAGCTGCTGGAAGTTTGATGCCATACTCTGTGGCAGAGAAGCTGGGTATGCTAGATTTTACTCCTACTAGGACCTCTCTTGTCCTAGCTGATCAGTCCATACGAGTTCCTGAAGGACTCCTGATGGACATCCCGGTGAGAGTTGGAAACTACTTAGTTCCAACAGACTTCTTAGTGCTGAAATATGACTGTGATCCGGATGAAGCATTGCTGCTTGGAAGACCATTTTTGGCTACAGCAGGAGTGATAATTGATGTTAGGAACAGCCTGATAGACCTCCATCTGGAAGATGAGCCGCTGCGTTATGAGATGGATAAGCAGCGAAGACCACTGATAGATGGGCAGACATTCACCATAAGGAATGCAGATGATGAGCAGCCTGATGACACTGTGATTATAGATCCTGGAGCACATTTTACTCCATCTTTTCTAGGACATGAGCATTCTGCAACAGCCTACTCGCCACCTTGGATAAGGAGACTTGGACAGAGACAGAAAAAGTCTCTGTCAGGATCTCCTGGTGCCTGAAAAATCTTGTCCGTCCGGTCAAGCTATTGACCTTAAACAAGCGCTGGGTGGGAGGCAACCCACCATTAGGTACTGGTGTTTTTCTACTTAATTTTTGGTGTTTTTGTTAGGATTTTACGTTTGTTTTTGTTTCTGGTGAGTTTATGATTGCAGGTCTCGGGCAGATTCGCAGTGCATCGATCGACGCACTTCTGTGTCGATCGTCACAACACGATCGGAATCGCATTGCAGCGATCGTTGCAGTTCTGAGCAACGATCGACCATACACGAAAATCGCCAAGTGACGGTCGATGCACTTAGTGCAACGATCGATGCTTGAGCGACAGAGGTAAACCCGACAGAACTCAACAGAACTTTAACAATTTTTATTTTCTTTTTACCAATCCTTCGCTTGACACTACTGGGGACAGTGTGTCTTAAGTGTGGGGGAGGTGCTACTGACGTTTATCTTTCTGTTTTCTTAAGAGTCAGTCCATTTTTCAAAATTTTTGGTTTTATTGAGTCAAAATTGTTTAAGTAAGAAACTATGATTTTCTGAGAAGATTTACAAGACTTGCAGGAACTTAAGTAACCATTGGGATGAAGTTGCAGGATCTATCTATGACCATTGGAAAACCCAGACACAGATCAACCTACTGGGAACACCCACATCACTTCAGGTATCAGAGGATCCTTTCATTGACTTCAACCTTAATACTGACTTAGATTTCTCACCTAAGGGCTTGGTATACTCTGTGTCGGATTCCCTGTTAGTTCTGACACAACCTGTCAACCTATCCTATTTAGTTCCCTTCTCCCCTTCTATAAAGTAAAAAAAAAAAAAAAAAGATAATAAACTGAGGATGAGTTAGTAACTCCGAAGTGGTCACAGGAGTGGTAGAGACCCCTATTATCTCATGTGCTATCCATGGAATGTGTCCAAAGTACACCCCATAACGGGAAGAACACTGATAAAAAAAATAAAATGATACCCAATGTGGGAAAAATCAGTTGTTAAAGAAGGGAAAGAGAAGAAAGGGACTAGAGAAAGATAGTATGGTGGTCTAGAGCTGATAAGGTAAGAATCCATGTGCCCTTTGATCGATACTCCTTAGGTGAGACCGCACTTAAATACTTGCAGAAGTCAGTAGGGAGAATTTGAATGCTTGAATGTGATTGTGGATTTTACTCAGGACAGTTGCTAAGTGTGGGAGAAGTACATGTTGGTCTTGATATCCTGTGATTGATTCTTTCAGTGGTTTACTAAGGGGAATCTGAGTATTGTAGCTTCTAGGATAAAATGAGTTTCTGAAGAGTTTTCAAAACCTCTTCACCAAGCTTTAGTTCTCTGTTTTGCTTGAGGGCAAGCAAAGGCTAAGTGTGGGGGAGTTGATATATCATGGTTTTTACTAGTTTTAGGCCATGATATAAGTGTGTTTTAGTGTCTTTTTGTGTTCTTTTATAGTCTTTTACAGGTATAATCAGGTCTGGAGCAGATTTGGTGATTATGGCACTTTTTGGAGATTTTTGGAGTGATTGGCCGAGAGATAGAGTTCACTGTCCGAAACAGAGGAATGCGTCGATCGTTGCACTCTAGCATCGATCGTTGCACCAGCGAGATGGGCCGAAACTCGGCGGTTTATGAAGAGTCAAGATATTGCACTCTGATCCAGAAGTTCCTGATATTTACAAAGAAGCCCCTGACCGAGATTAGACCTATATAATTAAGTTTTTGGTGTTTTATTTACTGACGCTTTCATAATTAAGAGCAGAGGATTTTTAGAGCTTTTGGGGCTGATCTGAACCTTTACTTCATCTGTATTTGGAGAAGATTTCGAACCCCTTTTATTCTTTATCTTCTATGCAATTTATTCATCATATGATTATGTTTTCATTATCTATGTTTGAGTAGATTTCTAGTTAGGTTTAGGGTTTCTCACATAGGATTTCATGACTTGCTAGACTTGTTTAATTCAGTTAAGGATTCATAACAATATCTGTTCTTCAATCTAATTGTGCTTAAAGCTAGTTCTAACCTGATCAATTAGAATCTAGATCTTAGGTTGCTAAATACGTCACGGAAGTGGGGTTTAGGAATCTGAACTAATTAGGTTGAGCAATTAAACTTCTCGCAAACGAAAGTTTGGTTTAGGATAATTGTGAACATATCAAACTTGGAATTAATGCTAGTTTAATCTGTTAGTTCTCGCAAACGAAAGTTTGGTTTGCTGCACTTAGACTTAGAGAATTATCGCAAAGGAATTTGGTTAATTCTATATCTGTGTTTTGAGTTCTAGAACTGTGCCTAATTAGATCCTTTCTGAATGAACTGTCTGCTTGTCTGATTTCCTGAGAACGCCCTAGACTTAGCGCTCTTAATAACTTGCTTTCACAACCAATAATCTTTGCTTTCTGTTTACTTTCTCGCACTGCTTTTTAATTCAATCACATTGCTTTCTTCCTAGTTTAATTTCCTGTTCTTGAGCTATTGAATACCGGAGTCTCTGTGGATTCGATACCTATATACTACGACTACTGAACTGTGCACTTGCAGTTAGATATAGGATAAAACCTGACTTCTATCAACAGTCATACAATAGCCGGCAAGTAGTGACAATATCATTACCATAATTGAATCTTGTTGTTCCGATTAGATGCTACGTAGTCGTTAATTTAGCGATACAATAGTTGCTAATTAATAGCAAAATGCTTACCATAATTATATATTGATGTTCCTGTTAGTCGTCAAATCATTGGTAAGTTAGTCAAGAAACTGTCGCCAAATAGTCACCTTATATTACGACTACGTTCTGACTATGTTAGACAATCACGTAATAGTCGACAAGTAGTGGCCGAATCAGTACCATAATCATATTTGGGTTTTCTGAATCGTCATTGGATAGTCGTTAATATGGTTGTTATACAGTCGGTACATAGTAGCCAATTGTTATGACTACTTGGTGACTATAATAGACAATCACATATTAATTGTACATTAATCACTTGTTTTAACGACTATTTGATGACTATGTTTTTGTGACTACGTGTGGGCACATACTTTAGTCGCATAGTTGCCGCCGTGTAGTCGGAAGTTAGTCCTTATATATTGCGATTAAGCTATGTCTAATAGCCGACTAGTGTTGTTAGCCTATATATAGTCGTAACTAGTCGACTAATAATACGACTATGCGATTTTGCGACTATGGATTCACAACTACCATATTTAGTCGTAATATTGTCGTAAAACGGTGATTAACGACTATTCTGCGATTAAAAGTGTAGTCATAAAAACGTTGTTTTCTTGTAGTGTAGGTGACCAATTGCCGACTATTTTGCGACTATTTAATATAGTCACAATGTAGCAGTAAATACTGGTGACTAATTGCAACTTGGTAATGACAACGTCAACGACTATTCAGCGACTAATCAGAACATCCAAATACGATTATGGTACTGATTCGGCCACTACTTGTTGACTATTATATGACTGTCTAATATAGTCACAACGTAGTCGTAATATATGGTGACTATTTGGTGACTGTTTATTGACTATTTTACCGATGATATAACGACTAACATCAACATCCAAATATGATTATATTAAGTATTTTGCTAATAATTAGTGACTGTTTAATGACTACTTTAACGACTATGCACTCTAATCGGAATATCCAGATTCGATTATGGTAATGATTGTGTCACTACTATCTGACTACTGTCTGACTGTCTAATATAGTCACAACTTAGTCGTAATATATGGTTACTAATTGGTGACGGTTTAATGACTAATTAACGATTATTCATCAACTATTCGGAAAATCCAGATACGTCGATGGTAAATATTTTGCGATTACTTTCTGTGTGTAGTGCGAATAATTGATGACTGTTTTGGTGACATTTATTCATAAAAATAAGAGTTTGGATTATTTCAATTTATGATTTGGTAGTGATACCGTAATTTGAATGGTACAAGAAATGTAAAAGACATTTTCAACTACATAAAATTTGTAACTTATATACTTATGGGTAGCATGTAGACACAAACGATCTACATACGAAAAACTCCAGCATTATGGAGTTGCCAAATCATATACCAAAAAATTAACAAGCGCAAGAGACAGTGATAAGTAACTTACGAAGCATATGGTGTTGTAGTTTTACGTTGAGCTTCCTTCAGTTGCTCTCGGTGGGCCACAAACGCTGAAAGTGTCTGGGGTGCTTGCGCTTGCCCATTAAAAGATTTTTTTGTCAGGATTTCGACTCCATAAGTATTTCCTCCTCTGTCCTTCTCAGTGGCCTGTGATAATTAAAGACAGTAAGAGAAAAACAATTAAAGAAAGAACATGAGATGACTTTATAAACATGGATTGTGAAAAATGTTACTTTACCTGAGGAAATATGTAGTTATATTCATTTGTTGAGATCTCCCGAGGTCGCAGTCCTTTGTAGTGCTTATGCAGTCATTTGTAGTGCTTATGCAGTCCTTTGTAGCCCTAACCATGTCTTTCATCCGTCTTGACAGATCTCCTTGAAAAATGTTTTAGAAGAAAGCTATGGATGGTTTGCTCATGTCTCAAATGATACAAACACTATCTTGTACGCTGAAACACTCAAACTTAACAAAACGCAGAGAGTATTTAAGCTGAGACATCAAACTCAATTCCTTGCTAACTATAAGCTTAACATCCTAACCATCAGACTTGAACTCATCAAATACTCATAAAAAGAACCAACTTATCCAGACTGTGGAGACCATATTGAAGCAAATAGAGGAATATAGGAGTCGTTTACAACCTGTAGAACCAAAATTAATTGTTCCAACACAAGAAAATCAAAAGAAAATCATAAGCAAACCAATAATCAGATTCAGAAGCAATCATGTTTCAAGAGAAAAGAAAAGTAGAAGCAAACTAGATGGTTTAACACACATCAAAATGTCATATCTTACCTGTAGTTGTACGCATCATATCACAGCGGGTTTCATGATTGAGAGATTCAAAGGAGAGTTTTAGAGAACGTCGACAGGGTTTGTGCCAAAGTTACCGATGAAATTGAGAGCCTCGAATAAGAGATTCAAGAACATATATCAGTTTGAGATGGGTGGGTGTAGAAGAGGATTGGGAGAGAGATTACCGAGATGATTCAAAGAAGATTTTTGAAGAGGGGAAGAACATAATAAAATTAGGGTTTGTCGTAATTGATGATTTCTCGACACTCTGTCAAAAATTATTGGGTTTAGGCGGTTAATTGAATTTTTTTGGGCTATAAAATTGGGTTTTGATTTCCCGGATTAATTTGGCAATTTTTTTGATTTTTTCCCACTTGTACGCGTAACGTAGTCGTAATATATTCTTTTTCTATCGTCTCTATTTTTTAAATTTGAACTTATCTTTAGTCAAATCATAAAAGTTTTCTCACAATTTAAAGTACGATTCAAGACACGTTTTATGAATTTTTTTTAATTTTTGAAAGTTTGGGATATACTTCTTGGATTATAAAATTATAAATAAAAAATATTAAGAAATAGTTTCAAAACTAATTAAAATAGTACATAGAACAATTTAAGATATAGTTTTGGGATTAGAATGTAAAAGTTAAGATGAAACTTTAGGTTTTGAAGTTTTAAGGTTTCTTTTGGAGTGATCAAAACCTCAAAACCTCATTTTTGTTCACTCCAAAAGAAACTACCAAACCTCATTTTTGAGGTTTCACTGTACAAATCCTCCAATTTGAGGTTTCATATTTTCTTTTACATTCTAGTCATTGTAATTATACATCTTATTAGTTTTGGTCTTTAAATAGTTGTATATCTTATGAAAATGTCTGATTCATCATAAACACTCATTTATCACTTCAAAATGCATTGATTAATCATATTTGAGAGCATAACGAACAAAAACACATTTAAATATTACGTATCTTACAAGTGGAACCAGAATACTATTTTCATCTGGTAAACCGGATCATGAACCTCTAAGATCATCGAAATATATTCGATAAATATTCAGATCAAAAGAAGGTTGTTGTTGCTCTTGGTTCTTTTAAGGTGAGCCAAACCTCAAATTTGAAGTTTTGTGGTTTATTTTGTAGAACATACATAAAACATGGCATTTTGGTTAATGTCCCCCCATATATGTTTCATACCGAAAAGAAATTGTATGGTGCTAAGGAAAGTAAAATATGTCTTTTGTTTTTATTTTCAACGTTGCAGTAGATATATATATATATATATATATATAACAAGTAGAATCTGTAGGATATATATATATATATATATATATATCATAAAGGATTATCCTAGGATATTCTGTATCTACCGTACAAAGAGAATATCCATAATCCTACACAATCTGTTAAAGATAGCATTTCCGAATGATCTTAATCAAACATATATAGCGAGATGAAGTGGTTGGTGTGAAATGTTGTTACCGGTTTTATGATGGTTTGAAATATTAAATTCTGATTCAGAGAATATCTCTACATACCTAATTTATGGTTTGCATATATATGTACTTATCATGATAGTGGAAATTTAATAATATCGGTTGAGAGGAACATTGAATATTCTTCTTGTCTTTGATATAATGTGTAAACAATAAGCATAAGCATACCAAATGAAACGCAAAACAAGATTTGTAGGGTGGTTGTAGCATAAATGTCCCACCAAAACAGAAGAACTCTGCGAAACCTGCAAGAGAACAAAAGACAAAACCAGTATACGGTTCAGGGATTCGAGTCTACACCAGAACAAATGACAAAACCAGTGTACAGTTCAAGGGCTCAAGAACAAAAGACAAAACCAGTGTTTGGTTTCCATGACATTTAACCATGATTAATTGATTTGATTGGAGTCTCAAAGAGACACACTCCACATAGTACGTCTCTCTCTCTCTCTCTCTCTCTCTCTCTCTCTCTCTCTCTCTCTCTCTCTCTCTCTCTCTCTCTCTCTCTCTCTCTCTCTCTCTCTCTCTCTCTCTCTCTCTCTCTCTCTCTCTCTCTCGATTTTGATGCGGCGCTTGAGGAAAATTATTAAAACCCTAATATCTTGTAACAGTTTTTTGTTTAAGTTCATTTTTTGGTGATGGGAAGTTATTTTGTCGCAATAATGATCCCTCTCATTAACTTTTCTCCCACTTTGATTCTCTCTGAAACTGAACCAAAACACAATGGTCTATTGCAACTACATAGCAGAAACACCTAACATGGACAAAACCGCTTGGCGCTTCAGATTTAAGATTTTATGCGTCTACCATGTTTGGAGATGGACAATACTGGAGTTACATCCTGGCCGACCAGAGAGTAAGTGAAAAATATTTAACAGAGTTTTTGACATGCAAGACTGCACTAGTACTTACTATATCTTGATGCTTTTACTTATGCAGGGAAGCAAGATCGAAATGGTCATTTATCCAGGACAAGTAAATAACTTCTATGGACTAGAGAAACATGATGGCAAGTGGATTGAGATCTCTGGAGTTAGGCGGGTCCGAACGGATATAGGTTTCTGTCCAACAAAGTCTCGCCACCGACTTGAAGCCACCGAAGACATTGGGATCAAACTTATCGAGCGACACCAAGCACTACATGTAATTTGTTAGTTTCCTCCAAATTTGTGATGTAAAAACAAACAAAGACGTTCCTATAAGTAAAAACCATCGAAAATTATCATCTTTTCTTATCGTGAAACTCTATATAACCAAAATATGCACACATATCTTGTGTAGATACCATGGGCGTGGTCTCGATCATCTGCCTTCTTGAAGTCGATTCCCTAAACCCTGCAAGGACAAAGAAAGTGTTCCACCTCAGAGATGGCAGGTAAGTGTTTTCGGTTATGTAGTAGTTAATACCAGGACAAGAACAATTGATTAAAGTGTGTGTCATTCGATCATAAGAACAATTGATTATGATAGTTCTTATTAACTTTTTTATTCAAAATAGGAACAATAAGTTAAAGTTGAGGCTTATGACATATACGCGGTTGACTTCTGGCATGGGTTCTTATAGACTAAGCCTCCAGAAGTGATCGCGGTGCTGATGTGGAGGAACTTTCAGACTGGAAGTAACTGTTTTATTAATTTTCATTAGTTTATATATAATAATTTAGGATAGTTCTCTAAAGTAATTATTTTATATAGGTGATCCTGATGAGAAATGGGTTGAGGCAGTATAAGGCTTATCGAAATACATGTTCAATCTACGAATTCAGGAGGTTCAAGGTCTCAGGTTCCAGCTAGAGCCCCGTGACCCTGATGTTTCCGAAAGCAGAGTTGTTGTCTCTATCTAAATCATATGCTTGTTTAATTTAGTATATGTTACTTAAGAACCTTAACTTATTATTATGCTTTCAGTTTTAATATGCTTAAGGAACCTTACTTAAGAATGTTAATTTTTATTATGCTTTCATGTTTAATATTTCAATTTAATAACAGTAATTAATAACCATATTTTAGTAAGATACTGATTAATATATAGTAACATATTTTGTAGATATCATTTTTTCAAAAAACGTATCTAATATATGATTAGAACATAAACATATATAATATGATTAAAATAAAGTAACAAAGTTTAGAGTTGTTATTGATTTTGTAATTCTATTAAAATCTTATGTGGTTGAGACATGGCTACTCTACATTTTTACTAGTTACAATTTTGGTCGAAATTTACTCATTGTACTCTTAACTTTTAAAAAAACATATTGTATATCCATTAGATTCTTAAAAACATACATACCTACACAAAATTTCAAAATTCCTTGTATATACATGAGAATAAAACACAAAATCATCATTTCATATTAAAATAAAATATTCATCTTATAAGATCCGCCAAACAAAAAATATTATCGCACCTAAATCAAATATTTTGTTAAATTATCATAAACCGATAGAAATACCCTAACCATCATGACCTCTCTTAAATAAAGTCAGTCTTTTCCTTTCCACCTTCGTGTTATTTATCCGTTGTAACAAAGAATCTGTCTGAGGTATTACTTCTCATTTCATATCCAACTTCTATCTAAAAGTCTTCAGTTGTTAGATTTGCATTTTTTGGTGGATTTACAATTGAGTGCATGTCAGAATTATCAAGTTTGATTGATTTCATGGTCATTTTTGTGAAGTTTTCTTTATTTTTAATATATGTTCTGAATTTTCGGTGATTCATATTGGTAGATTAACTTCACACTACGAAAGGCTTCACTAATGAGAAACCCTCAGTTCTTCAACCATCTACTTCCCGAATTCCTTTCGGGTGTGGTATGTAATCTTATTCATTTCTCTCTCTTTCTCTCCATATTTAATACTTACTTCTTCTTAGTTGGTTTTTTTTTGGCGTTGAAGAATACCCAAAAAATTTCTACAAAGACCACATAGATGAAAAAACTAATCTAGCTGGTAAACTAATCTTACAGGTAAGGAACATACGTACCTAGAACAAAAGGTTCGTCTTTATTGTATCTTTTTGATGAAAGAACATTTTACAATGCCAGCATTATTTATCCGAGTGCCTCTACCGAGAATAGGGTTGTACCAGTTAGACATAAAAAGTGTGATTCTCAAATTTATAATTTTCTCATACTCGAGCTGTATGATATCAGTTAAGATCTCGTGGAAACCAGCCTCATCAGATGCATCATCATAATTCTCTCCTTTAACACATACCATAGTTACATGTGTTCTGTTCCTCGCCTTGATTCTCCGTATGAAATAAATATCCCCTTGTAAAATAGATGTGTCAAGTTTTAGCCTTATGCACGGATCCATGCACTATCTTTAGCACCCAAAGAGGAAAAGGATGTGTTTGTTTCCAATAAATAACATGTATATAGAAAAGAAAATATCAAATATAGAGCAATGCAGATAAATTCATATAAATATATAATATATAGGTAAGACTGAATTTTATACATACATAATCTTCTACCCGTATAGGATATTCTTCGATACTTTTTGCGGAGACTTTCTTTTCCAGAGAGTTTTAAATATTTTGTAGGCATATAATCTTTGAATATTCTTTCGACCAAAACTATATGAGAAATCATATATAGTAGAATATATTAAATTGTAAGATAAGACATGCCAAATTATATATACCTCTCTAATGGCTGAAAAAAATCCATAGTTTCGCAAAACATATACATGTGCACATATATAGTCTTTCTCTGAAAGCTATATTTCTTGCATTCTTCCACTCGAACGACATATATGAGTAAATATATAAGGTACATGGAGATGTTATACACGGATTTCACCTTCAGTGAATCTGGTTAACCTGACGACCAAATAAATTAGTTTAGCAAAATTTATAATTAATTAATAGTTATCATGTGTCTTATAAATGGCAAAGTGAATATGTGATTGGCCATAGCGTTTACCTTGATTTCGTTTTTATATTCGCATCAAAGTAGTGCTCTGAATAAAAAATAAGGTACCTCATCATTGATATATTATTGAATAATCGATCCTGCCGCATATCTTTTGTTCTTTTCTTTTCCTTTCAACTTTTTGAAAAAAAATTCAAAAGGGTACATCATCATATATTGCACCGGGCCTCCTAATTCAGCTTCGTAGGGGAGATGTATCAGCAAGTGCTCCATCATGTCGAAAAATGATGCTGGAAAGATCTTTTCTAAATTGCATATGATTAAAACTATCTTTTATTTAAGAATTAGGACGCAACTTTTTGTAAAGTTCTCGAGCATTAGTCACGGAAAAAACCTCCAACCACTACAATATATATATATATTAAAACTGTTCGTAAATATAAAATACTATACTCATATTTACTTATCAAATATTTGTATTACTGTAAGTAAAGTTAATTAGCACTTGATAAGGCAAGGTGGATCGAATAGCCGCTTCATAAAAACGTGGCAGCCATGACTCTTCATCCCTAAAATGTATTGTTCTCCAAATCAGCACAACTAGCAAAATCGTCCGCATAGCCATCTGGGAATTTGACTGAATGTTTCACACATTCCAATAATCTTTTTCTTACATCGTTTGTCAATTTGTACGCGAGGAGAGGAGCTTTACCCTCACTATCAATATGTTCTATATCAAATCTTGACATGATGGTGTCTTTAGATTTATCCTTCACACTCATAAGAGTATTCATGACGTTGTCAAAAATATTATTCTCTACATGCATCAAATCAAGATTATCTCAGAGATTGAGATCCCACCAGTACGGAAGCTCTCACGATATGCTTTCCTTTTGCCAGTTATGACACTTCCCATTTCCAAGCTCCTTCTTTTCGTGACCATTTCCACCGACGTCCTTTAGTTTTGGTGGATTTGCACCTTGCAATTGCTTGCAATAAACTTGTTCACCAGTCAAAGCCTCATGTAGAAGAAATCTTATGTTACAATCAAACCAGCACGTCTTCCTTCCGTTCGGCAGATAATTTTTTTTTGTTTCTTCCATGCAAATACGACAAGACAAACTACCATGGGTCGTCCATCCTGATAACATCTCATAGGCCGGGAAGACGCTTATCGTCCACAACAACACCGCTTTTAGATTAAAATTTTCATTCTACGACACATTGTATGCATCAACTCCAGAAGACCACAATTCTTTCAACTCCTCAATAAGTGGTTGGAGGAAGATATCGAGACTAGCACGCGGATGATTTGGCCCATAATTCAGAATTTTAGAAACAAGTATTGTGTATTCATGCACATATCATGGGATAAATTATATGGAGTCAAGATCACGGGCCACTGTAAGATCTTAACTCGGTCTATCCAAAGATAGCAAGAGTTTTAGGGTTTTTCTTAAGGGATTCTAAAAGAAGAATTTAAGAACACGGTGAGAATTAGGAATATAGGGTTTTATGCCGGTGTTTCCGAGATGTAAGCCGGTAAAAAGAATGTTAAAGTCGCCGGAGAGAAGTTAGGTTAAAGTCGGTACTCTAAGATCTCTCAAGCAAGAATATTCTGAAAAGCGTATGTTTATTGAATAATGAAATCGCCTTTTATAAGGTCACAAAGTCGGTTATTAATAAGGAAAGTGGATAAATACAGATATTTTCCTAATATTTCGATCTCGCCGAGATATGGGATATTTCCATATCTTTGGTATCGCTTTATGCCGCCTTTAACGTCTCCCGAACCCTAACGTAAGCCGATTACCTCGAGTTCGGTTTAACCTAGGTTTTACCGCCTCGGGCTTTTTATCGGCTCTCCATTTTGGGCCGACCTAAACTCATGAATAGGCCTTTTAGGAAAGTGCTAATCTTGACTCCAACAGCCACAACGAATGATTATGAGACATGCCCAATTGATTGAACCCATCTGTATATAATCCAAGATAAATGTTACGGGGTTCTTGGGCAAATAGAGGATGTTGAGCTAGAAAAGATATCCACTACTCCGCATAAGACGAATGACACATTTGTCCCTCCTTCGCTTGGTGCTCGGCATGCCATCTCATTGTCGTTGTAGTATTCTCGCTCAGATACATTCTCTTCAGTCTGTCAGCAATTGGTAGATACCACATATGACTGTAAGGTACATTGGTTCTAATTTGTCTCTCGTTAGGCTTCGATCTTGGTGAATCACAAAACCAAAACTAATCTTCCTTTTCGTCTTCTTTCCAGAATATCATACAAATGTTCATGTAAACATCAATTGTATAATAGGGGCGGCCTAAATTGTGCATTAGTTTCTCTGTCTCGTAATGTGAACCTGTTGCATGGTTTCCTTTGGTAAATACTCTGTCAACATTTCACTTATCGAATCCACTAACCTTTCACTCATATTATGATCTGCCTTTTTTTGGAAGACACCAGCAGCTAAGGATAACTGGGAGGGACCTTAAAGACAACCATCATATAATGGATTTTTGGCTCCTTGTAACATGTCATAAAACGTTTTTGAATGATTATGTAATCATGAAATGTATCATTCACCGTATCCACATATCTATCTTCTTGTACATTACAAACATCATTCGGATCAACATAGCTTGTTCCTATATTCAAACCAATTTCTTCTCCATGCTTATACCAAACATAAAAGTTCGGCATAAATCCTCTACTATACAGATGACTCCAAATTCCTTTTTCCAAGGTTACTGGTTTTTCGTTCTTGCAAACATTACAAGGGCCGAGAAACTTACCGCCATTACTCTGCGCTAAAGGCTGGTTTTTGGCAAATTACATGAATTGTTCCATCCCTGTTTTGAAGGCTGTCGAGAAATTGTATGTGGTTTCATAAAACCTCCTATGCATCCACTCCCGATGATGGTAGCTATAATTATTATAACTTTTTTCCATGCATCTAGATTTTCAACTTCTTTATGTTTCTACAAATGGAAACGGAGATAGGGCTGAATTTCGATTAGGTATATATAATTGGCCACTACCATTAATGGTCATAAATGTATGTCACATGAAACCGGTACACCTACCACAAACATGTAAGATATGACTGATATCCGACTACTTTGCGACGCGCCAACGGAGTCGAACGCAGTCGCTGGCTTTGGGACTTCTTAACGATTCTCAATATTAGTCGCAATGTAGTCACAAATTTAGCGACTAAATTGCGACTAATGTTTCCGGTCTCGATAATAGTCGTTAATCAGTCGTAAACCGGCGACTAAATTGGCGACAACCAATTTCTGTCGTATATTAGCGACTAATAAACGACCATATATTTGTAGTCACAAAGAAGTCGCAATTGTCTCTCCAAATAGTCGCAAAGTGTTACGACTATAAGTATAGACGCAAGTTACTGCTGCAAAAATGATGTTTTCTTGTAGTGTATCCCACCTGTTTTTGATGATCCTCGTATAAGGCTTATACAACTCCTTCTTTCGGTTGAATATCTTCTTGATACCTAAACATGCTTGTTCATTCCTTCATACATATATGGCAATGACAGCTTCTCATCAGTATCACAAACACCTAACAAGCGCATCATACGAGCCATAATCCGTATGATCATCAAACAATTTGCCCACATGTTTTCATCCAAAACAAGTGACTTGACATATCTTGCTTTATCTGTGTAAGAAATGTTCTGAATTCTTGATCTATAACCAAAGCTTGCAAGTCTTCTTTACGTTTACACACACTCTGAATGGCTATAAAAGTACTAGCAAAGTGGGTTTCTACGGGACGAATTATTTCCCTCCACCGATGCCACTTCCACAGAAAATTTAAAGTTGACTTATGATTGTAGACAAAAATAGTTACCTTTGAGATAGCATAATCTAAATCTTTGACATTAGGAAAGTTTCCCACATCCTCCAATATCAAATTCATGCAATGAGCTTCACACTAAGACCAAGCAATATTTGGGTATCTCTCTACGAGAAGTTTACCTGAAGCTTTGTAGTTGGGTGCATTATCAGTAACTAAATGAACCACATTTCCAGGACCAACTATTTCTACCATCTTAGCAAATAAATTACACAAATTTTCTGCATTTGTGTATATATCATATGCATCGACGGAATTGATAAATGTAACTCCGTTTGGGCAGTACACCAAATATTGATCAATGGTCTTTTCTAGTGTCTTTCCATCCATCTCCCATCAATGTACATCCAGTGGTAGCCCAAGTGCTTCGAAATGATTCAGTGCTCAAAGATACATGTTGTTTGGAATCTCTTAATAATCCAACCGCAACGCATGATACGACGGACTAGTATATACATATTCTAAACTAGGAGCTTTACTTGGCATAACATGAAAGAATGGAGAGTTCATATCGTTCATGGGAATTCAAGCATCATAAAACCATAAAGCAACAACCATATCAGAATCATGCACTTTTTCTTTGCTTTGTATAGCTGCCTTTATACTAGGTTGAGTGAGATCACTCAAACATGTTTTAAAATACCCGTGTAGATCACTAGTTCTGCTTCATTTTTTAGTTTGAGCTACAGATCAATGGCGTAGTAGAATAAATGCCTGGTCCATCTTCATCCATATCATCAAATGGTATTCCTCTCTTTTCCTTACTTTTAACTTCATTTTCCTTCAGATATTGCTTCATCTGAAACTGAACGTCTACATAAACCTTGGTACATGAATCTATGTTTCCTCTTCCTCCAGCCAAATTTTGTTTCATTCTGTTGATGCATCCACCTCCGATCCCATTCTGACAGAAATCACAAATCAAAGTCCGCTTCCCATTATGCTCGATACGTTCAGTTATATATCTCTACGCTACATCATCCTTTCGACGAACTGGACGCTGAAAAGATGATTGTTCAACATCTAGTTCACTCCTTGATATGTTCCCCTCCATTAAACTAGAAAATAAAAAATAGACATGAATCATTGTAATATATAAAAACAATTATTTTGTCAATGTATCAATACGATAACCAACATAGTACACAAGTTTCGAACCAAAAAATAATATGTAAAATGAAATTTTACACAAAAAATATTAAATATTCAAGTCACCGTAGCTATATCTCTTATGAATGAATATCTAAAATTGTTTAACTATGGAGAAGATAGGATCTGAGGACGGTAGATGAGAGGCAAAGAGAAGACCTTTGGTTTTCTTTATTGAAGAAAGAAACCTCAATTGGCAACTAAAAAGAGACGGCACCAAAAACACTGATTAACATGTTATAATAAACCATAATACCAATTAAAAAATCATCAATTATATGTAAATTTACAGTACCAGACTTTTACATTGACCCGGACCACCCGTTTTGCCGGTTTTTGGCTGTGTTTTTTACTGTTTTATGCAAATCCGGGTTTTAGACCTACCCGGACTCGGTTTACTAAGTCACGGCCGGACCGATTCGACTGACCTATCCGGTATGGTTTCAAAACCTTGCTAAAAAGTGTTCTTGACAGTCGTTTATTATGAACTGCGACGATTACTTTCATTTAGCAAACAAAATATTTTTTTGGTCAAACTGAAAACATATTATAACAATAAAATAATATTGTAATTTATATGTTATGTACTTATGTTGAGAAAATACTATTTAAACCTTTAATTTTTAAATATACAAGGTTTAATTCGACAAACAAAAGTTTAATATTTGATTTTTTAAAACAACTAAAATAATCAATTTTGTTGGTTTGTTTTTTTTTTTTTTTTTTTTTTTTTTTTTTTTGATTAACCTGGGGGTATCCCGAGCCTATGGAAGGGCTCAGACTAATCTCCAAGGGGAGGTGCAGCCCATAGATAGACCCTCTCTCCGGGTATTCAAATGGGCCCCTAAAGCAAGGCTCATATCCATGTGGATGTCCTTAAACAAATGTGACTTAGTTTTGCATGGAAGGAGGATCGAACCCGGAACGTGTTAGCGTCCAAGGCCCGTTCCCAACCACTTGACCACAAGAGCTTGGACAAGTTAATTATGCCATTTTAACTTCTAATTTTTGTTAATTATGCCAAGTTAGACGCATCATTAAACTTGCTAATAGAACATTTAAATGGGGTTAAACTTGCAAGGAACAAACATAAGTAACAATGGTGATTCTGTGATGCAAGGGGAAACCACAACAAGCAACAATGAACCAGCGGCCGCTAAGGCAAAATACCCGTGAGGGTTTCTTTGATTAAAACTTCACGTATAACTAAAAATTACAAGGTCCTCTTATAGCCTAGTTTTTTTTGTTTAATGAAATAAAAAGACATGGGCCTTAAGACCTTAAATAAAATGAATAAAAGAAACAAAGGCCAATGGGCCGTGTAATAGGCTAAGGCCTGATGGGTCGTGCTTTCTGTCTAATGGATCGGACCTCAAATTACCTCGTTAAAAACCTTTCAAAGAAAACCCATCTGGGACAAAACATTGCAAGGGAAAAAGAGTATAACCTTTTGCCCACAGAGATGAGACGGTCTAAAGATCAACGGCTCTGATGGTGAAAATCACTGACGTGTTGTTGATATTTATCATGGGAAAAATGGATGGGCCTTGTGTGAACATGTGGTCTTGATCTTGATCGGTCGTCTCGGTAGCTTCGATCGGGCTGGAATCGGAAATCTTCTAGGCCGACTAATTTAGGACCGGTTGATCATGGTATACTTGGTCCAAATGCTTTGTAATATTGTCTATGCTGCTCATGATGACCAAATGCTCCACAGCTCAGTTGAATATCTCTATCAGCCTCCTTTTACCTGATATGGTCCATGGTGTGATCCCCACTGTCGGGAATGACTCGGTCTGGTCCGGCTCGATCGTACCGACGTCCTCATAATTCCCACCCTTTTGAGAAAGTTCTGGCATCATAACAGAATCACCTGCACAAAAAGGAGATAAATCAGTAATATTAAAGCTAGACAAAAAAATTTACTCACCTGGAAGTTCGAGTTTGTAGGCGTTGTCGTTGATCTTATCCAAGAATCTGAATGGGCCGTCTCCTCGGGGAGAAAGGTTTGACTTCTTTTGGTTTGGAAATCTCTCGAGCCGCATGTGTAACCACACCAAATATGCTGGTTCAAAAGTGATATCCTTCCTCTTCTTGTCGGCATATCGCTTGTACTGGGCTGACTTCTTCTCCAGGTCTCTTGTCGGCATATCGCTTGTACTGGGCTGACTTCTTCTCCAGGTCTCCTTGACCTTTTGATATAACTTCTTGATAACATCGGCCTTGCTAGCTCCGTCTTAATTGGTAAATTTCTGTGGCGGTAATGGCTTTAGATCTACATGCGTCTCTGGATTAAATCCATACACAATCTCAAATGGTGAAATATTAATTGCAAGGGGTTAGCGTTATTATAAGAAAATTCAACATATGGAATGCACTCTAACCAGCTACTTAATTTTTTTCTCAACTGTGGCCCGGAAAAGGGCTGATAGCGTTCAGTTAACGACCTCGGTATGATCGTCCATCTGCGGATGACAGGTCCTGGAAAATAGCAGCTTAGTTCCAAATTTTCTCCAGAATGTCCCCCAGAAGTAACTTAAAAAATTAGGAACTTCGTATCTCGGTTTGAGACAATAGTTTGAGGCAGTCAATGTAATCTCACCTCTTCTCGGAAGAATAGGTCGACCATCTGAGTGGCGTCATTCGTCTTAGCACATGGTATTAAACGGTCCATCTTCAAGAATCGGTCAACCACCACGAAAATGGAGTCTTAATGCCTGATCTTAGGTAATCCTATCACGAAATTCATAAAAATATCCATCCAAGGCTTGTTAGGAATAGGTAATGGCATATAAAGACCGTAGGGCTGCGACTTGGACTTGGTTCTAAGGCACGTGATGCACTTAGAGCAGAATCTTTCTACGTCTCGTTTCAGGTGTGGCCAAAATAAATGGTCGACCAGAATGCTCACTTTGGCCACCATGGTGCTGGTCAGGGTGTATCTTCGGGATAAAGCGTCGGGCACGATGTTGGCCTTCCCATATTGTACTTGATGATGTACGAAAACGTCTCTATGAACTCAAGCCATTTCGCATGCCTCTGTTTGAGTGCCGTGTGTCCTCTGAGATGCTTCAATGTCTCATGGTCGGTGTCTATCACGAACTCATAGGCCATCAGGTAATTCTACCACGTCTCCAAAGACCTCACTAAGGCGTACAGCTCCTTGTCGTAGGTTGGGTAGTTGAGGGTGGCGCCATTGAGTTTCTCGCTGAAATAGACCACATGTCGACCTCCTTGTGTAAATATTGCTCTGATCCCTAAACCAGAAGCATCGCATTCAATCTTGAAAGTTTTGTCAAATTTAGGTAAAACCAAAATAGGATCATTAGTTAAAAGATCCTTGAGCCTCTGGAATTCCTTGTCCTAAGCTTGTCCCGATTTGAACGACACGTCCTTCTTGATCACGGTCGTGAGCAGTTAGGTCTGGTACTGAAGTCTTTGAAAAATTATGGTATAGACTAGCCAATCCGAGGAAGCTCTGGACATGGCCATTGCTGGTCGGTTTGGGCCATTCCTGGTCGGTTTGGGCCATTCCTGGATAGCCTTAACCTTCTCATGATCCACTTGTGAAACCTGCAAACTCACAACAAAACTAGGAAAACAAGCTGATCAGTGCAGATGTGCACAACTTGAGGTTCTCATAAAGGTCTTCTTGACAAAGAGTCGCTATTAGTTTTCCAGGTACACAAAGTGTTCGAAAAAACATTTAATTCATATTAAAAGATCATCAAAATAAACGACCACGAATAGAATGATGTAGGCCCACAAGACTTGGTTCATGAATCTATTGAATTTCCTGGGGGCGTTGGTAAGACCGAACGACATGGCGAGCCACTCGTATAAGCCATGTTTGGTTTTGAAGGTTGTCTTCCACTCGTCCCCTTCCTTCATCCTTACCTGGTGATAGCCACTCAGTATATCAATCTTTGAGAAGATGGATACTCCGTGTAGCTCGTCCAACATGTCATATAGGCACTGTATTGGATGCCGGTATTTGATGGTGACATTTTTATTGCTAAAAAGTCTACGCACATCCTCGAGGTTCCGACTTTTTTTGGAAGAACATAACCGGAACGACACACGGGTTGAGACTCTCACGTATGTATCCTTTGAACATGGGGTCCTTAATCTGCTTCTCCAGATCCTTAGTCTCAGTCGAGTTCATCCTGTATGTCAGTCGGTTTGGCAGGGCAGAACCGGGCACGAGGTCAATCTGATGCTCAATGCCTTTGATCAGGGGGTAGGCCGGCTGGGATCTTGTCCGGGAATACATCCTTAAACCTGTCCAACAAAGAAAACACTTCTTGGGGCAGCTCTAGATCACTAGGACCAGAATTCAAAGCCTCCTTGAATACCATTAGTACCACCTGCGTGTTCTTACTAATAGCTTTAGAAAAGGAACTTGAAGTAATGAGCATATTGGTCGCACTTACCTTACTATCCTTTGCAAGATTTAGTTGCATTTCAGGGATCTCTAAAGGCGTGAGCGGTGCAAGCTGTTACTTACGTTTGTCATGGCTGCACGAATAATGATTGGTAAGTGTTGTTCAGGATACACCGGGTATGGAAAATGTTTTCCCGTTGGATCGTCTTGGGATCTCTGGATCACCAACATTTCTCCAACGTTGTGATATTCAACAGGGGTATCGGGGTCGGATATCACCTCGTCTTCTTTCTACTCGTCTTGAGACTCGTACTCTCCAGTCGCAGTGATGATCATGACCCGTCGGTTGGGAAATTATTGGGCCATATGTCCTTTTCCCTGACAGTTAAAACAAGTAATATGTCTAGCTCTACAAGTACTAGGGAACTTACTTGCATCGGGACGGTTTAACTTAGGAGCCTCGGTATTCGGCTTCTTCAACCGCAACTCGACCTCAACGGCCTTGCCTTTGTCTATAGACTTAGGCGCTGGTGGCGTCCATGTTGAGTTGTTTCTAGCTCGGTTGGTAGAGGAAAATTTTCGCTTGATGTGCTGATCGACCTGAATACTCATATGAAGTTGCTCGGACATGTCGTGCTACGATTGGATATCGACCTTCCACGCAATATGGTCATGGAGGCTATAGATAAAATGGGCCATAAGAGTCTCCTCCAAGTCGTCTAACTCGAGCCGGTTCCGTAGTTGCTCAAACTCCTCGAAATACTATTCTACGGACATCTAAGTCCCTATGGAAATGTGGCGGTATGTACCTTCATTTTAGTCTTTATTTCATGGCAGCCCATGTGGTGATCTGCTTGTATCGATTTCGTCTCCGCTTGGAAACATCTTTGTCTCACCAAGTTAAGGCGTGGTCCGTGAGTTGGGCTGCTGCCAATGTCACCTTTTTCTGGTCGTTGTAAGCATAATAGTCGAAGATGTACTCCATCCTACATTCCCATTCTAGATACACCTCAGGATGGACATTTCCTATAAAAGTAGGAGCAGTCAGTTTAATGTCATTGTGAATGGGTCATGGTACCTCTTCTTCTCGCATTCGGCCGCAGTGGACCGAGTTTCTCTACCGGTTGAACGGTTGATGGTTTTTTCAAGTGGATCATCTTCGAGCCCGGCCATGTACTCGTCCGTACCTCTAGCTGGTATTCCCGGACATGATGTCCTCCCCTAGATGGAAGTTGCAGTGGTGCTGGTCGAGGATGCTGTTGAGGCACAGGCGGTGGTTGTATCACAATTTGTTCTAGCCGTTTCAAGCGAGGTTCAAAAAGCTTGAATCGCTCCGAACAGCTGCGCCAAGTCGACCGGTGTGCCCATTGCTTCTTATTCTGCAACAATCAACAAACAATCACGTGCAAAGGAAAAAGAAGAAAACAAGCAACTAAACAGAAAAGAGGCAAACACAATTAAGACAAAAAGGCAAGATGCAACAAAATGGAAAATATACAATTTATAACTAACAAGTTTTTTTTTTACTTAAATTTAACCTAATGCATCTAACTAAATGAAGAAGCCGTACATAATGAATGCAAATAGGAGGAACAAGATCAATCGCAGCGAGTAAGCAAGCAAGACAACCGATTCTATAATGCACAAATACCCTAGTCGATATGCAACAATGGCCCGCGAATGCACTCTAAGACTATGCTTGTTTTATTTTCAATCTTTATGATGCAAGTTAACTAGTCTAGCAACCTAAATTAATTGAGCAGAAACTAAACAAATCTGAAATAGGCTAAAGAACAAACCGCAACTCAATACTCGGTAACAAAAAAAGCAAAACCGTGCAGCCGATTTTAACCTAATCAAGCTCTACTATATATATATTTTAAAAGTAAGATGCAAACACGACTGTAAACTAGAAACCTGAACCGTATGATGCAAGGTCAAGCAACGAATGATGCTCAACAGAAGAACAACTCGAACAAGCAAGCAATAACACATCAGACCTACAAAACCCTATTCACGGCCGCGTGCAATACAAGCCAACTTCTTTTCTTTTCTGATTTTTTATGCAACCTAATAATAAAATAGAAAAGTAATATTACTAGAACCGAAATAAATCAACCAAATATGCAGAAAACAGAAACTCAACTCACACAAGCAAAGAAAACAAAACGGCCAAAGAGAAATCACCCTAGTGATTCTATATGCGGCCGGTTCTCAATAGGTGAAAACTAACAACTTCTTTTTTTCAGATGGAATGAGCAATAACATAAGCAAATATGCAAGTATTCAGCAACTAAGAATGAACCAATGCAAAAAAAAAAAAAATCGATTTATAAAGCAAAACAAGCAAAAAGAAAAAAAGGGAAAAAAAAGAGAAACATAAAGAGTTGACCGGATGGTTTCAAGAGCCTGAGTTCTAATACCAGATGATGTAAGCCTCTGGGTGACGCTCACAAATGGCCGGTCTATGGAACAAGGATCTGTTCTGAAAACGATTTTTTCCTTGGGCCATCAAATAGGTGGGCAGACGATGGGGCTTTGCAGTTGGACTGAGGGTGCTCTCTGCATGGGCTGGTTGGTGGATTGGTGGTCTCGAGCAAGGAACAAACACAAGTAACAATGGTGATTCTTTGATGCAAGGGGAAACCGCAGCATGCAACAATGAACCGGCGGCTTCTAAGGCAAAATACCAATGAGGGTTTTCTTTGCCTAAAACTTCACATACAACTCAAAAAATACAAGGGGATTTTATAGCCTAGATTTTTGGTTTCACGTAATAAAAGACATAAGACTTAAGGCCTTAAACAAAAACGAATAAAAGAAACAAAGGTCAATGGGCCGTGTAATAGACTAAGTCAGGAGCCGTGCTCACTGTCTAATGGATCGGCCTCATATTACCTCGTTAAATACCTTGCAAAGAAAACTCATTTGGACAAAACCTTGCAAGGAAAAAAGAGTATAAACTTTGGCCCAAAGAGATGACACGGTATAAGGATCAGCGGCTCTGATAGTGAAGATCATTAATGTGTCGTTGATCTTTATCATGGGATAAATGGATGGGCCTGGTGTGAACGTGTGGTCTTGATTTTGGTCGGTCCTCTCGATAGCTTTGATCGGGCTCGACTCGGACATCTTCCTGGTTAACTGATTTAGGACGGGCTGATCATGGTCCAGTTGGTCCAAATGCTCTGTAATGTCGTCTATGCTGCTCCTGGTGATCAAATGCTCCATGGCTTGGTTGAATTTCTCTGTAAACCTCCTTTGACCTTCTCTGTCCATGGTGCGATCCCCATAGTCGGGAATGGCTCAGTCTGGTCCGGCTCGGTTGTACTAATGTCCTCATCAACGACCTATATTGTTCGTATGAGCGGAGTAAGCATAAGATACATATAAAATTGTATGTGAATGAGCATACATGTTTCAGATCATGCTACTCTAAGATGTTGAAGAGATACAACATTATCCAAGATTGCAGACCTGCGAGTCTCCATATGTAGTGAAATAGATGATTGCTTCGCTTCCTTAGAAGAGCACATGGACACATCAGATCCACAATTATGTTTCGTCTACAAAGATCGACTTTTACTGAAATAGCCTGAGACATATATCTTCAAGCAAAATGTTAGATTTTACGAGAAATTGGTGATTTCCAGATCTCTATAGTGATGTAAGATCAGAATGGAGGCTGATCTCACAAGGCTTTGATGGAAATAGGCTTCTGGTTGTGTAACTCTTTCAGCCGGTTCAGAAGATGGATTGAAGTGATATGAAGATTGATCCTTTGCAACTGGTTGTGTAACTCTCTTTGCAATGGACATGAAATGGTATGGAAGTGATGATGGATCGAATTCGCCACAAAACTCTATGGACAGGAGCTTTGATAAGACAAAATCTCTCTAAGGCTTGAATCACACAAACACTAGAAAGACAGATTACTTCTTGCTTTGAAGAAAACTCGGTTGTTCTTTATTGATAGGGTTAAAAGAATACACGCATGACCAGGGGACTTTATAGAATCAGTACAAGCAGGTTTGCCCTTCTAGGGGTCTTGGAAACAAAGTAAAACTCGAAAATTACAAAGATAAACTAAGGAAACAAAGTACAGAATCAAAGGTGCTAAAACAAGAAAGCTGCAATAAGAAAAAGATCACAAGTTAAGCAAATAATTGTTTGAATTGATTTTACCTCTTTGTGACCGTTGGGAAGTAGTTTAGGAAGGTTTGAAGTAGGCTCCTCTTTGAATTGCTTGGTGTTTCTGGTTTGGAGAAGCCTTGCTTGCTGTTTTGCTTTTAGGTGGCTGAAATGCTAAACATGGTAAGTTCTTGTTTATATTTCATTAAGGGCCATTCATGTATGTGTTTTTTGGACCGTCCTTCCCATCTGGATTCAGCTTGGCTTGAAGCTGGTTATGATCTCCAAGTGTCTTGGTAGTAACAACTTCGGTTGGTGTGATGGTGAGTTGATCAAGCTGGCTGGTGATGTCTTCAAGCTCTTTCTGGTTGATTAAACTCTCCACAGCTTGGTTAAACTCTATTTGCAACACTCTTGTACCAGACCTTGTCCTTGGTGCAACTCTAACCACATGAACTTGCTCAATTGTATCTTGGCTAGGATCCATTTCCTCATCATCTCCTCCCTCTTGAGAAGGTTCTGAACTAAGAACTGGTTCCCCTGCATCATAAGAAGCTAAATCAGATACATTGAAGCTTGAGGAGATATTAAACTCACCAGGCAGTTCAAGTTCATAGGCATTGTCATTGATGCGCTTTAGGACTTTGAATGGGACATCTCCCCTTGGTGCAATCTTGGAAACCTCTCAGTCCTCATATGAAGCCAAACCCAGTCTCCTGGTTCAAAGGTTACTTCCTTCCTGCCCTTGTCTGCATACTTCTTGTACTGGTTGGGTTTCTTCTCAATGTTTTCCTTAACCTTCTGGTGGATCTTTCTGACCATCTCTGCCTTGCTTGCTCCATCCTAGTTTTCTTGCTCATGCTGCGGCAGTGGTGTAAGATCGAAAGGAGTAATAGGCTTAAAACCATATACAATCTCAAATGGTGAGAGCTTAGTAGCAGAATGAGGCACACGGTTATAAGCAAATTCAATGTAAGGTAAACAATCAATCCAGTTCTTTAAGTTCCTACCAACCGTCGCCCTTAACTGGGTGGAGAGTGTGCGGTCTGCCCATCAGTTTGAGGATGGCATGTTGTTGAGAAGAGTAGCTTTGTTCCTAACTTTCTCCACAATGTTCTCCAAAAGTGGCTGAGGAATTTGGTGTCCCTGTCAGATACCATGGTCCTTGGCAAGCCATGAAGACGCACCACCTCTTTGAAGAACAGATCAGCAGTTTGTGTAGCATCATTTGTTTTGGCACAAGGGATGAAATGAGCCATTTTTGAAAACCTGTCTACTACTACAAAGATAGAATCCTTGTGTCTGATCTTTGGAAGTCCTAGAACAAAATCCATTGAAACATCTACCCAAGGCATGTTAGGAATAGGTAAAGGAATGTAGAGACCATGAGGATGTGACATGGATTTAGCCTTAAGGCAAATGATGCATCTGGAGCAGAACTTCTCTACATCTCTTTTAAGATGTGGCCAGAAGAAATGTTCAGTAATGATGCTTAAGGTCTTATCCACACCAAAATGCCCCATCAGTCCACCACCATGAGCTTCCCTTAAGAGCAACTCTCTAATTGATCCCTGAGGTATGCAAAGCCTCTTATCTCTAAACAGGTACCCTTCATGCTGATAGAATAAGCCCACGGCTCCCTTTGTGCTTTCTTTGAATGTTTCCGCAAAATCAGGGTCAGTAGCATACTGATCTTTTAAGTGTTCAAAACCCATTACCTTTACCTCCATGGTAGTGATCAGTGTATATCTCCTGGATAAAGCATCAGCCACAATGTTTTCTTTCCCTTTTTTGTATTTGATTACATAGGGAAAAGATTCAACAAACTCCAGCCATTTTGCATGCCTTCTCTTCAGTGTTGTCTGACCTCTAAGGTGTTTGAGTGTTTCATGGTCAGTATGAATGATGAATTCTTTGGAAAGCAGGTAGTGTTGCCATGTCTCAAGTGATCTAACGAGTGCATAGAGCTCCTTGTAATAGGTGGGATAGTTGAGAGCTGCTTCATCGAGTTTCTCACTGAAATATGCTATTGGTTTTCCACCTTGTGTCAAGACTGCTCCAATGCCTGTACCTGATGCATCACATTCAATCTCAAACCTTTTATCAAAATTTGGAAGTACCAGAATAGGTGCATGGGTGAGGCAGTCTTTGAGCTTGTTAAAGGCTGCTTCCTGAGCTGGTCCCCAACTAAAGGCAATGTCCTTCTTGATAATTGAGGTTAGAGGAGAAGCAATGGTACTGAAGTCTTTAACAAACCTCCTATAGAAGCTTGCTAAACCGTGGAAGCTTCTGACATGTCCAATGGTGGATGGAGTGGGCCATTCTTGTATGGCTTTGATCTTCTCCTCATCCACTCTAAGTCCCTGTGAACTAACAACAAATCCTAGGAAAACAAATTGATCAGTGCAAAACGTACACTTCTTCATATTAGCATACAATCCTTCTATCCTAAGTGTTGCCATCACTTGTTCCAAATGCACTAGATGATCAGAGAAGCATTGGCTGTAAATAAATATATCATCAAAGTATACTACTACAAACTTACAGATGTATGCTCTCAAGACATGGTTCATGAGTCTCATGAATGTGCTTGGTGCATTGGTGAGTCCAAATGGCATGACAAGCCATTCATAAAGACCTCTCTTGGTTTTGAAGGCTGTCTTCCATTCATCTTCTTCTTTCATTCTGACTTGGTTATACCCACTCTTCAAATCTATTTTGGAGAAGATGGTTGCCCCACTAAGCTCATCCAGCATGTCATCTAGGCGTGGAATGGGATGCCTGTACTTGATGGTGATGTTGTTTATTGCTCTACAATCCACATACATCCTCCATGTTCAATCCTTCTTAGGTACTAACAAGACTGGTACTGCACAAGGGGTTAAGCTCTCTCTGATGTAACCCTTGGACATAAGGTCTTGAACCTGTTTTTCTAACTCTTTAGCTTCTTCAGGATTGACCCTATAAGCTGGTCGGTTTGGAAGAGAAGCTCCTGGTACTAAATCAATCTGATGCTCTATGCCACGTATAGGAGGAAGTCCTGCTGGAATCTCATCCGGAAAAACATCAGAAAACTTAGTTAGTAATTCAAGTATCTCAGAGGGTAGCTCATGTTCTCCTTCTGCTCCTGTGAACAAGCTCTCTTTGTAAACCACTAGTAACACCTTTTCATTTGATTCTAATGATTTAAGCACATTATTGGGTGTCACATACAAGCTGGTCTTACTTACCTTGCCTCCTTTGTCCATAGCCTTTTGCATTTCAAAGACTTCCTGTGGGGTAAGTGGTGCAAGGCTGTGCTTTTTGTTGTTGTGCATGAAGCTATAGTAGTTGGCGCGGCCATTCTGGAGTGTCTCCTTATCAAATTGCCAAGGTCTCCCCAATAGAATATGGCCTGCCTGCATAGGAACAACATCACAAACAACCTGATCTGCATACTTCCCTATACTGAATGGTATGGTCACTTGTTCGCCAATCTTAAGCTCTGTTTCATCATTAAGCCATTTCAGCTTATATGGCCTGGGATGCTTGGTTGTCTTGAGCCCTAACTTCTGCACCAAATACTGACTAGCAACATTAGTAAACGACCCTCCATCAATAATGAGACTACATACCTTGGATTCCACAGTGCATCTAGAGTGAAAGATGTTCTCTCTTTGGAGAGTTTCTGGTTCAAACATTGCACTTAAAGACCTCCTGGTTACTAAGAGCTCTCCAACATCTGGATAATCAATGGCTTCTTCTTCTGAATCCACTGGTTCTGCTTCATCTTGAGATTCATACTCTCTATTATCCTTGAGAATCATAATTCTCTGGTTAGGAAAGTCCCTTGCGTAATGCCCTTTTCTTTGGCACTTGAAGCAGGTGATATCTCTGGCTCTCTGGTTTTGAGGCTTGTTTTGCTAAGCTTTGCCTTTAGCAGCTTCTGTGGTGGTTGGTTTGAACTTGGATGTCTCACCAGCCTTGTTTCTGTCAAAACTCTTATGTGGCTGAGGCGTCCATGGTGCTTTGCTTCTACTTGTTGAGGCTATCTTCCTCTTAATGTGCTGCTCTGCTTGAACAGCCAAATGCAGAAGCTCTTCAAGATCTCCATAGGGCTGCCTTTCAACCTTCCTGGCAATCCTGTCATGTAATCCATCTAGAAATTGAGCCATTAGAGTCTCTTCTGAATCTTCAAGATCCAAACGGTTCTTCAGTGTCTCAAATTCTTCAAATTATTCCTCTACTGACTTGGTTCCTTGGATAAGCTTTCTAAACCTCTTCTGCAAATCTCTGTGGTAATAAGCAGGTACATATCTCTTCCTCAGCTGGTACTTCATGTCTACCCAAGAATTTATCTGTCCATGTCTATGCCTTATCCTCTCAGCAGCTTCTCTATTCCACCAGGTCAGAGCATTATCTGTGAGTTGTGCTGCAGCTAATGCCACCTTCTTGGCATTAGAGTATCGGTAATACTCAAAAATATACTCCATCCTCATCTCCCAATCCAAGTATGCTTCTGGATTAACCTTTCCAGCAAAGGTTGGAGGTGACAATTTGAGCTCTTTTCCTCCATGTCTGTCTTCACCAAAACCTCTATCTCTTGACCTCCCTCCGTGTCTGCCTCTGTCATGCCTTCTATGTAGGTTAGGATAAGGTGGTGGGTGATCAGCATCATCTTCCAGACTTGGCATATCATCATCAGTATCTTCCTCAGCTCTTTCCTGGTTCTATCCAATAGGTGCACCACGGATTGGACCTATTCTGGGTGGTGCTTGTCTCTGTTCAAGTGTAGTCATGCGTGCACTTATGCTCTGCAAAGCCTCAATCAAGTGAGTCATGGTGACTTGGTCGTTTCCTGCTTCCTCTCCCATGGTGTGTTCTGCAAATTTTCAAACTCAGAATATCAATGCTCTTTAGTGTTAAAGGTTGCAAGGTATTGGGAATTCAAAAAAAATGAACAAGCAGAACAAGTTTCCTTTTCTTATGTCACACACGTTTTAATAGAATAGGAAAAAAGTAGAAAATTTTGGCCTTTTACTTTTTGAATTTGAAAGTACTTAAACAAATATGGAAAAGTAATTTTTTTTTTGCTTTTTTGAATATTGGTGTCGAAATCTAACAAAACAAATAAGGAAACTAATAAACTCTAACAAATCTTATTGGTTTTTCAATAGGAATTTCAGATTAAACAAGAAATAAACTCTAAAACAAGATGAACTCTTTTTATCTTTTGCTTTTGTTTTTTTTTTTTTAAGAAGAACAAGAACAGAACAACTAGATGAATGCAGTAACAATTTTTATGGGTTTTGTTTGATGCAAAACATAAAACAGAATGAAAAGGCAATGATTCTAACAGGGAAATACTAAACTTTTTCTTTGGTTTTCGATTTGGATTGCAAAACACAGAAACTCAGAGATGAACACAAAGTAGAACAAACTAATGGAATAGAAACGAATTGGATAGAAACCACCTGATGTTTTAGCCGTACTCTGATACCAGATGATGTAAGATCAGAATGGAGGCTGATCTCACAAGGATTTGATGGAAACAGGCTGCTGGTTGTGTAACTCTTTCAGCCGGTTCAGAAGATGGATTGAAGTGATATGAAGATGGATCCTTTGCAACAGGTTGTGTAACTCTCTTTGCAATGGACAGGAAATGGTATGGAAGTGATGATGGATCAAAGTCGCCACAAAACTCTATGGACATGAGCTTTGATAAGACAAAATCTCTCTAAGGCTTGAATCACACAAACACTAGAAAGACAAATTACTTCTTGCTTTGAAAAAAAACTCGGTTGTTCTTTATTGATAAGGTTAAAAGAATACACGCCTGACCAGGGGACTTTATAGAATCAGTCCAAGCAGGTTTGCCCTTCTAGGGGTCTTGGAAACAAAGTAAAACTCGAAAATTACAAAGATAAACTAAGGAAACAAAGTACAGAATCAAAGGTGCTAAAACAAGAAAGCTGCAATAAGAAAAATATCACAAGTTAAGCAAATAATTGTTTGAATTGATTTTACCTCTTTGTGACCGTTGGGAAGTAGTTTAGGAAGGTTTGAAGTAGGCTCCTCTTTGAATTGCTTGGTGTTTCTGGTTTGGAGAAGCCTTGCTTGCTGTTTTGCTTTTAGGTGGCTGAAATGCTAAACAAGGTAAGTTCTTGTTTATATTTCATTAAGGGCCATTCCTGTATGTGTTTGTTTGGACCGTCCTTCCCATCTGGATTCAGCTTGGCTTGAAGCTGCTTGTGATCTCCAAGTGTCTTGGTAGTAACAACTTTGGTTGGTGTGATGGTGAGTTGATCAGGCTGGCTGGTGATGTCTTCAAGCTCTTTCTGGTTGATTAAACTGTCCACAACTTGGTTAAACTCTCTTTGCAACACTCTTGTACCAGACCTTTTTCTTGGTGCAACTCTAACCACAGGAACTTGCTCAATTGTATCTTGTCTAGGATTCATGTCCTCATCATATAGATACCCCTTGATGTTGAGCCAAGCGAGGTAGCTCGTTTTGATCACATATCGTCTTTTTGTTTTTGGTTAAATGGTAGTTTGTCCTTACTAAATAGATGCAATTATGTGAATAACTCCATACAATAGAATCCCTAGTCAACCATATCGGTAGCTAGGAAACCTTTATGTATTAAGTGATTGTCCTCTTTTTCGACAATTTCAATAATCTCACCTTTTGACCACTGTTAGTTGTATGATCCAACAAAACTTAAACGGGAAGAGTAGGTTTCATATGTGGCAGTAATATTGGTCCTCTAGTAAGTATTTTTGGTAACCAAGGGTCCGATATTTTAGTAGTGGCACCATCTCCAATACTAACAAGACAACCCTTAAGAAGAAGATCACGTCCAAAAATCAAGGATAGTCACCCATAGGACGGTTGACAAACCTTTCCTTTCTTCAAAAATAATTGATTCCCAAAATATCTACTTTTTAGTGCTCTGTATAGCACAATATTTGGTTGTTAATACAACTTCCACACTTGATTCGAAAGTAGGGTTGATAGTAGGCTTTTGGGTTATTGACTATATCAATTCATCAAAATAATAATGGTCATTATAGTATAGGAGGTTGTCAAATCCAAATGGATTAATTCTAGTGCACTAATAATGCATACAACTCTATAAGCTAAGCCAATTAAAGTAAAGGGATTTGTCTAACAATCCTATTTGATCAAAGCAATAGAACAAGAGTGAAATCGAAATTGCAATAAGAACAAGAGAGCGAGACTTAATTGAGATTAAACAAGATAAAGATATATCCTAGGATGAGCTCAATGTACTAGGACGATCAAGGAACAACAAATATGCTTCAATCCCACAATGCTAATCATGTTATAATGATCATTAATTAAGTTAATCACATTTCCAAGCTCGTGATTCATGCAATCATTCAGCTTCTATTTCCAAATCACAAGACAAGCAAAAATGAGAATCAATTAAATCAACATTTAGTAAAGCCAATCATTTAGTTAAGAATATTAATCATTAGACAAATCGAATTTTTTGGCACCAATCCCATTATTAAATTCCATAATATTAAACTTCCATTTGGGATTACGCAACAAACAAGCATGAGAATCAAGTTCTTATATCAAATTATCACTGTAGACATCTAATCCCTTAGGCTAAGCATGCAAATCCTCTAAATGGTTAATTCAAGCATTTCACCAAACGTTTTCAATGCAATAAAATCCCTAAGATCTGATCATCAAATCAATGACTAATCTAACACGAAATCTACCAAAATAGAGAAGGATCAATCATATTTAAGAGCTAAGAATCAAATATCATCTGTAATCACATCCTAATTTACCTTATCCCAGAGACCCAAAATTTATTATTCCCTAATCATGGTGATCTCAACAAAACACAAAGAAATAGTGTTAACAAACATGATTAAGAAGCTAAATAAAGAAGATATTAATAAGAAATGGGAAAAAACCTTAAAAATACCCGACCTAAATTACATTTGCTAGAAAAATACACAAACTTTTAACGTTGCCTGAAAAATACCCAACGTTAAATAGAAGTACTTGATTAATTTATAAAAAAGGTTATAAATACTAAGTGTTGAAGGTAAACCTTCACAAGAATTAATTTGATAGTTAATCGAGATTTGGAGACTGAGTATTTCAAGATCAAAGTATGTGAAGGCAATAACAGAAAGATATATTTATATCAGGAGAATTAGGTTTAATTCCTATACTCTCTAATATGATCATGTTAAATCCGAATAATCTTGGATTTTCTTTCATTTTTGGATATTTGTCTTTATCTTCTTTCTTTCTTTTAAATATGATTAATTACTTAATCATATTTTTTTCTCTTTTTGTGCAGGTCAACGTGGGCTTCGCTATGGTGGACCTTCCTTCTTTGTTACAGAGCTTGAGCTTGATGGACCGATCTGCTGGGGTTGGGGAAATTGGAAATGTGCTAAACAAACCTCCAATAGTAAGCCCCCCAGTTCGGCGAGTTGATTTGAAAACTAGGTCGGCGAATTTGGAGTTGTTTGTTGCTAGGCGTCACAGATGCATCATCTCGTTACGAGTCAATTATTCGTCTTTAATATCGTTACCATTATCATTTACCGACATAGTGTCTTTAATGTTCTTAATTATTGAGCACTCTTCCTTATTCGACCAATGACGCATGTGGCTGGAGGTCGCAGAGTCACGTCGATTGAGAGTTAGAGTTGCGTCCTTCGGAAGATTGCCACCTCTTCGTTTCTACAATACCATGTTCATCTCTCAATTTTATTATTTGTTAACAGAAGTAAAATTTTAGGTACTCCCTCTCCCTTTCTCTTCTGAGATTTCTCTTTCCCTTGGTTTTGTATCTTTTGTTTATTTTCCTTCTTGTCGATCTCCTTTTTATCGCTATTTAAAAATGGGTCATATTCGTGCCGAGTCGAGTGCATCTTCTGCTAGTTTCGCGAGCTGAGGTGCCTTTGACGGTAAAAGTATCCTTTCTTCTCCTTAGACCATTAACTCGGCAACTATCAGTCCTGTGAATGAATTATCTCAGTGCCAATCCGAATCTCTTTGCAGTGACTCTACAGATCAATCTTCATCGCACTCTGGCGAGAACGTTCCACTTATCTAGGGGAAAGCATATTCTAGCTAAGGTTCCAAGAAGAATCAGGATAAGGTAAAAGAGAAGGAGGAAATTCTTCCCCCAGTCACTGATAATGACTTCGGCATTTTGCTTACCTTGTCTCATGACATATCCTTGGCTTAGTTAAAACTCTCCCGGAAGCGAGGGCGTCATACTTATGTTTCCTTCTTCTCTACAACGCCTATGGCATGGTCCTCCTGGATATGCGTGATTTTACGAATATTTCTTCTTGTCTGCCAAACTTTAATCTTCGTTACCGAATGCCTTGGTTGATTTATTCACAAAGATACAAGGTTGCTTTTATGCAGCTCAATATTTCCACCAATCTAAACATGAACGGTCTCGCGAAGCTCGGCGAAATCCTTGGCAAGACGTTAATGGCTGATCTCTTTGAAAGATTTGGTCAAATTAATATTAACGCGAAAAAGCCGGCATGGGTTTCGATAAACATGCGCCCAAAATTTAAGTTAACGGTGGGTACGAAACCCAACAAGGTTCATCATTGGAAGAGGAAATACTTCTTTGTCAAAGTGGATGAGTTTTCGTTCCCAGATTCAAACGTGCCGATCTCCAACGATGGAACCTTTAAGTTGGTAGTTAACCAAATGGAAAAAGTCTTTTCCTTCTTAGGTTTTTCTGTTTTTGGTAACTCTTAACTTTTGTTATCGTGTAGATCATCATTCTTCCAATTAGTTCAGTAAGGAGTACTTGGAGGAGGTTGCTAAGAATTTCTCGAAAATCGGTCATGAAATTTTGTCTGACATTTCTAAGAAAACCAATAAATATAGTTGGTTGAGTTGGTTTACATCCTTTTGAAACTGTGTATTATTCACTTATTTAACCTGTGAAGAATCCAAACCGAATAAACATATGGGAAAACAAGGAAAGTTATTCCTAGTATGGTCATTGACTTGGAGAAGAGTTCTAAGCCTTCAGAGGGCGACAGAGCTGGTGGTTCCAGCCGTTATGGTACTTGTATATATACAGATTGTTCACGTTCAACGATTAGGAGGGGAGATACAAGGTCCTCTGATGATGCCGAGAAGAAAAGGGCTACAGAGAATAGGACGATGAGATTGGCCGACAATTTCGAGAAGAGGAAAAATGTGAAAATGTCACGAATGACAATTCTGAGGATCCTTCTGGTCGCTTATTACGGAAACCATCTTTGGCTAAAGCTCCTACTTTGTATAAGGAGACGACTCCTTCTGTCAGTACGAGCATTACCCTCTCTTTCATAGTTCCAAAGGTTTCTTTTGCCGACCCTTCAACTGCACTGGTTGTGCCTTTTGGGGCACAAAATCAACCTTCGGAGAGCGCATGTTGCTCCAAGAGTTAATAGGAAAACAAGAACGCGAAGACCGGTGAGTTCACGTCCTCGTGGAGGAGGACTTTCTCAATTGAGGGTAAAAATTCAAACCCTCAGATGAGTACACATGCATCAAAATAATTCGGCATATTTAATTCAATGTTACCCGCCATGTCCCGTTGATCAGCTCTACAAGCCGTACACATTTTAACACTCTCTCACAGACCTACTGAGGAAGGTTCTGGCCGACTGGGAGTGTGTTGTCCGAGATCATGTTAGGCTGCTGACTTGCTTCAGAACGTAGACTTGGAGAAGAGGCTGCACTCTCACGAGCAACTGGCTGGTACGTGACAGGATCATATCCATTAATCTTCAGCAACAGCTCCATGCCAGTCTTCAAATCTTTGACACAGCTCTTCACCTGTTCCATTCCCTCATTGTCTCTGGATTTCCGAAGAATTGAAGCGGCTGCTGTCTCATTAGGATGGCAGTTGAGGTACTGGATTGATCCAAAGGCCATAAATTCGGCCCTTCCCGTTAGTCGCTTTCTGCAAAATAAAAATGTGCAAAAATAATTAAGCAAATGAAATAGAACTAAGCATACATAATTACAACTATCTAAACAATCTAAACAACTATAATTAATCAAACCTAGCAGAAATCCTAAGCAGAACTTAAACAGATTACTTAACAATCTAAACAACAATCATAATCAAACTAAGCATAAATCCTAAGCAGAACTTCAACAGATAACTACAAGAAACAATCTAACTAACTACCTCAATATATGCGGCAGTGTGGTCGTGGATGGAGGGTGTGGAGACTATTCCCTCGGTGAGAGAGGAGGATTGTAATCGCTCAAGGGCCAGAGCATGAGCAGCAGCGACAAGAAACTCGGCTCTTTTGTCAATGCAGGTCCCATCCTTGCGAGTGTGTGTCTTAAGCACTACCGCTGTAGCAGCCGGTTTCTGTCCAGTCTCTTGCTCCCCTCAGAAAACAAAAAATATTAATATGACATATTAAAAAGTTTCATTACCAAAATTTTAGATAAAAGAACACTAACCATGTCATAAGCAACTCGGCAGTGGGTTCTTGATCCTGAGGTATGACGGTGCGACCCTAAGCCATCTGGATTAGAAGATGCCCTCTCTGAATTCGTCTTGCACCTCTTCTGGTGTTCAGCCTCTTCCCATGTCTCTAGCATCGCACCCCAATCGGCCAAGCCTATGAAATCATGCTTCTCCCTGACCTATTCCTCTTCCTTACAATGTCGGAGATTGATCTTCTCAGAATCGTTGTATAACGATCAACTACCATGTTATGATACTTTTCTTCCCAGTAATACTTTGCTACAAAGAAAATGAAATTTGGGTTAGTATCAATTCACATTTCAACAAACATTAAGTAATAAGCACAAATAACAGAAGACCTACCATGAAACTTATCCACCACTCATCCTACTTATTCTGTGGTACCATTGAATAGTTCCACCATGGTCCCAGAGGTTCGATTGATACCCATCAACTATGTCTTTCCTTATACAGTCATCGATGACAAACCTGCGAGAAGGGAAATTAATTAAATCGCAACAGACCAAGCAACAGAAGACTTTTCTTACTATGTATGTCCTTACACATAAGACATTTATTCTCAATCTTAACCAAGATAAACAACAGAAGACTTCAAACACCTATATTATACAACATACTCAAACACATAACAACCTATAACATACTCATTCTTTCTAAATTTTATTCATTTAAACTCAAACATACTCAATCTCAATAGCATTCATTCATAGGATGATTTTGAAAATGAACTCAAACAGATTATGCAATGTTCTAAGCAATAGTTCTAAAGAGATTTTGAAAATGAACTCAATCTCAATCTCGAATTCGTGTATGAAGTTGTGCAGGTCATAACAGATAAAAACAACAACACAAGCATGAAAAAGAATGATTATAAATGATTTAAGCAATAGGTTAAACAACTATAAATAGAGGCTAAACACAAACACATTCATTCCCGATCTCAATATTTATCAAACATACACAAACACATTCATTCCAGTTCTCAATCTACAACCTAAACACATACCCATTTCCAATCTCAATCTAAAACATACACATAACTAACTATGATTACATTATAGACAGAACTCACTATAAACCTCTGTTGAACCTTTCTGGATGCAGGTGCGGCATGTTAATCTGGTCTGGTGAACTCATCACCGCCGCTAAGCTGGGGTGATGATGTCGAGAAGAAGATGAGGTGACTTGTCTCACTGCTCCAGGAGGAATCTGAGTCTGAGTTTGACGCCTTCTGCCTGAAGTTCCTGATGAAGGAGTCCTTAGCACATTCATCTGCAAACAGAGAAGACAAACAAATCAAACAGTATCGAGAGAACAAAAACTAGAAATCGAGTTAGAATCAAACAGACAGATACAAATCGAGTTATCAAGTGAAAAAATAAATATACAGATCGAGAATCGAGTTAGAATCAAACAGAATCGATGTTATCTCGAGAGAACAAACAAAATTGAACCGACATAGACAAGACACTAGAATCGAAGCCGTATTTAGGGTTTAAAACTACAGAAACTAGTAGATCCAGAAAAATCCAGACATGCATGTCAATGAAAGCGAATTATAAAAGTAAAACCAAATAGACAATTGAGATTCAAAGCAGTTCTAAGGGTTTAAACAGACATGACCAAATCGGAAATCAGAGAACAAAACCCTATAATCGATGATGTATCTAGACATGCATGTCAGACAAATCAAACCGATACAAACAAAACCCTAGAATCTAAGCCGAATCGAAACATGCATGTCTGACAAATCAACTTTATGGGACAGCAACAAGTAAACAGAAGTGAGATAGACAAAGATGAAGAGATGAGCAAGAGAGAAAGAGACGAAACCACTTACCATCATAGTTAGATCTCAAATTCGAAGTTGTATGCAGGGTTTGAGAAATCGAGATAGAGAATCGATCGAGAGAGAGACAGCTTGATCGACAGAGAAAAGATAGAAAAGAGAAGAGAGAAGAGAGAAGAGAAAGGAAGATGAGAGATCGAAAGAGATCAGAGAAGACGAGAGAAGTTTCTGGATAGTTCGAGAGAGTTTCGAGAGAGAGGAGAAAGAAAAATTATTCTAAGTGTGGCTTATATACTCTCGGGAATTATGGTTATAGGGTTTGTTTGGTTCAGAGTAAACCGCCTGCAAATTCTAGATAACCTGCCAAATCAATCGTTAACCAACCGCGAAATCAAAAATCATTTGGCGGTTTAACGCAAAATCGAAAACCTTCTGCCGGTTTACCGCGAAACCAAAAATCAATTGGCGATTTACCCGCAAAACCAGAAATCATTTGGCGGTTTACCCGCGAAACCAAAATCATTTCGCAGTTATTTTTTTGCATAGCCACGGCTATAGTCATTGCTATTCATAGCTATATCGAATTACTACTAACTCTAACCCTATACCCTATACCCTAAACTCTATACCCTAAACTCTATACCCTATACCCTAAACTATATCATTATTAGATTAATCCAACATTAATATAGCTAAACCCTAAACCCTAAACTTATACCCTAAACCCTAAAACCCTAAACTATATGATTATTAGATTAATCCAACATTAATAACTAAAGAGGAATTAGACTAGATTATCTATGTAGGTTATATAAAATATATACATAGATTATATGTTAATACATAGGATCTTATTAGTAGTTAAGTAACTTAGATTTGATTTTATGGATCTTATTAGTAATTATAATCAAATTAGGATATCTAAGATCAATATATTTTATTTGTTAAGTTTTGGTTATATGATATAAAGATAAGATGATTTTTTATTTAAGATATAAGATTATGTAATTTGGTTATGGATGAAAACATGAAAATACCATATGGTTCACATTTATTTAGTCGAACAATTTAACGACACAAAGCAAATTATTAATCTGAATCTGATTCTGAATATTCACTGTAGTTATCTTCTAAACTATTTTCAGAGTTATATTCGTCATCTAGATTAACCATAGGGATGGGTTCATAATCTGCAACATCTTGGATTGCATGTGCCTCGACTCGCACAACTCCGGTAGGTCGTATTACATGATCAACTACGTCGTTTTGTACTGAATTTTGGGCAACTTCTTGAGTCTCAAAAAATCCTCTCGGCATACCCTTTGTTGTTGCCCACCATTCTTCTCTGGTTGGTCGCAGACTTTGATAAGGAATATAACATACTTGATCACACTGCTCCGGTAAATGAAAGGATCATACTTGTCATAATGCATTGTCGGGCAAATATCACCAATACCAGATGGATGTGTTCGTATTCCTCGAGCAGTGTTGAACCAATGGCGTTTGAAAATCATTGATTTTAGCTCAACTGCATTGTGATACTCTAACATGAATATTTCTTCAATCAATCCAAAATACTCAAGTCTCAGCGGATCCCGGAACACAAACGCCATAATTCAACGTCTTCTTATTTTGTTCATGGCTTTCGGTATGGTAATGATATCCCCTCGAATAATACATATGCCATGACGTGATTTGATGCTTCGGACCTTGTACAAATTCTAGCATCCACAATGAAAAATCGAATGTCTCACTTGCGTCGTTAATCCGCACATGTATAATTAAAAAGTGAGATGAAACATATATAAGATAAGTTAATTTAATTTTTAGAACTTACGTATTTTTTACACCAAGTTGCAATTTTTTTATCTTTTAGTCTCATCATTGCGTCTGCAGTAATGTTCGGGTAATCTTGCGTCATATTTTCCTCAAACATCCTGTACAAATATTTATAGTGTTGTTTCATTTAACCATTATTGTCAGAAATAAAAATGTAATATCATACCTTTCGTACAGTTTAAACTCTTCACAGTTGAGAAATAAAAATGTTTGAAGCACATTGTAGTCCTCATCATTTAACCATGAGCTTGTTGATTTGCCACTGACTCTTCCTACCAGGTGGAAAATACTCGGGACATCAGGATAGTTATAGGTGAAATGAATTTCCTTCAGATCTTCTGCGGAGTCTAACTCTTGTGTAGGTGTAATGTAGTTGGCTGTCACGTAGGAAATCTCTTCGTTTACACACTGAGCTACTATCGATCCTCCGATTTGAGGCTTGTTTTTAACTTTCTTCTTCAGGTGATATATGTACCGTTCGAAAGGATACATCCACCTGTATTGGACCGGACCGCCTAAAGCAGCTTCATCTGGAAGATGCACTGGGAGATGCACATCGAAAAAAGCCAGTGGGAACATTTTTTCCAAATTGCAATGTTTCATAGCAATGTTTTCTTTAAGTGTAGCAACATCTTCAGTCCATAACATTTTGGTAGATATATCTCGGAAGAATAGTGCAATATCTACGTAAAAAGAAATTAATTGAAAACATTATAAGAACCACACTTATATTAAAAATGAAATATCAATATTAAATTAATTAATCATACCTGAAATTGATGTAAGAACAACATTCGAAATGAGTTGTGTAAATGCAATTAGGAGAAGTTGTTGCATGATGACATGATAATCATGACTTTTTAGGCCTGACATCTTTCCCGTCTCCACGTTAACACAATGTGAAAACTTTGATACATACCCATCTGGAAACTTAATCTCCGTCTTCAGCCACATAAGAAATTTTTCTTTACCTTCCTTCGACAATCGAAATATTGGAATAGGTACTCTTCCATCTGAGGTAACCTCCAAATCGGGTCTTCTTCAAAATGAAGGGAGATCCAATCTTGATTTTATGCTATCTTTTGTCTTTCCTGAAACATTTAGCACTGTGTTAATGAGATTATCGAAGAAATTTTTCTCGATCAAGATTGTGCCGGAGAAGTAGGTTCTCCTAGTACGGCAACTCCCAAAAGATACTCTTTTCACCCAATTTTGGTCGACACCGTACGCATCTATTGTTCGAGAAGGCTTGTCATGTCCTTTGCCTCCGCAATAAACTGTTCAAAACAGCCCAGGGATATTATTTATCCTCCTGTGTAAAATTTCTTCCCCATTTAGCCATGGCGGAGGATCGTCATGGCCTGTTTTGTTCTTCAAGAAATCTCTAACGTTTTGCCTATAAGGATGTCCTCCAGGCAAAAAAAATCCAGTGACAATCGAACCAACTGTGCTTCCTTCCATGTGGCAGCCAAAAAAGTTTGTATCGTCCATACAATATGGATAAGCCAACCCCCCCATGTGTCATCCATCCCGATAGCATACCATACGCGGGAAAATCGCTGATTGTCCACATCAAAGCAGCTCGCATCGTGGAAATTTTATTTCGTGAAACGTCATAAATCTCCACACCATCGCTCCATAAATGCTTTAACTCTTCAATCAACGGTTGTAGATATATATCCAAGATTTTTTCGGATGGTTTTGGCCCCGGCACTAATATAGAGAGAAAGAAATATTGCCTCTTCATGCACATCCCAGAAGGTAAATTATATAGCGTCACTATGACGGGCCAAACAGAGTATGATTGCCCATTCATACCAATTGGATTAAATCCATCAGTTGATAAACCCAGATAAACATTACGACTGTCAGAAGCAAATGTAGGATATACCTCCATAAAATGTTTCCACGCTCTTCCGTCCGAGGGATGATGCATTTCTTTTTCGGGAGACACATGTTCAACATGCCATCTCATCTGCGATGCAGTAGTCTTTGATTGATATAGTCGCTTTAGCCGATCACCAAGGGGCAGATAAAACATCCTCTGCTTCAGTATCTTCTTTACTGATCGACCCACCTTAGTTTCATAGCGATCTTTTCCACAAAACCAAAAAAGTGACAACTCACGATCTTCTCCCTTCCAAAATAGCATACAATTATCCTCGCAGACATCAATCTTATGACATGGCAACCCAAGAGACCGCTTCAACTTCTTTGTCTCGTAATATGATGTCGGAGCTTTATTAGGCGATGGAAGAATATAATAAAATGTTTGAGCGATATCGTCTAGGCATTCCTTTGGGATATTGAAACTGGTCTTCCAATTCATGCCTTTCGACGTCAAGTACAATTGAGTTCTCCCATCAGCACACCCTTCGTATAAAGGTTGATTTGCGGCTTCTAAAGCTTGGTAAACGGAATCATGGTAGATTGGTTCTTGGATATTTTCGGCACCATCAAGTAACATGTTGAAATCTTCATTGGGATCACGAAACTCATTTATCGGAACTTGTAGAGGATATCTAGTCCCTGTTTCACCTTCGGCCACGTGATGACTTGTGGAAGCTTCACCGTGATAATGACTTGTAGATGCTTCGCCGCCATAGTAACCTTGTTCTCCGTGGTGCGTCCACACATAATAGTTTTTCGTAAAGCTTTTTAACAGAAGATGAGTCGCCACGCCACAGTATTAGCATCATGGCACTTTTGATTTTTGCACCTCTTACACGGACAGAATAAGACTTTGTGTTCAATATAATAATCTTGATTACACGCAAATGAAATACAATAATTTATCCCTCCTCAAACTTCTCACACACAGAATGAGTAGAATGTTTTAATCGTTTATACATACATTCTCTCTATAAAAAGAAATCACTCATAATTACGAAAAATAAACGAAGGAAAATCACTCAATTTTTTTTCCAACCGATATACGAATGTTTTCTTTATGTGTTTGAATGTGTGAAAATAGGATGAGCTCTCGTGCATTTTATATAAAAAAATAAGCTATGGATAGCTTAGCTAATAAGATTTTTTTTTTAAAAGAAAGTGGTTGTAATAGTTATAAACGTGTATTTTATACTAAGCTACGGATAGCCGCGACTATGGTTGTAGCTAAATCGAATATATTCTCTGGGTAAAGATAAAGATTGATTGATATCAATGGCGATTTGACCATGCATACTGACAGCCCGTGAACTCAATTATTAATCTACATAGCTACGGATAGCCATGGATATGATCGTGGCAATAGCCACGAACCGCTGCGACCATATTCACGGCTATCTTTCCAGGAACTTATTCGCATCTATTCCTAGCTATGAAGTTCTACGACGTTATCGTCTCTATTCGCGGCTATATTTCCACGAATTGTCATGACTTAGATTTGTAGATATTTAGCTATGATATATTTCATTGCTAGTCGCAGCTACGTCCTTCTACGGCATTATTGTAGCTATCTGTAGCTATATATCCACGAACGGAGGCTATATCAGTTCGTAGCTATATAGCTACGATGGTTGTCGTAGCTTATCGCGGCAAATTATATCCACGACGACATTGCTGCTATTCATAGCAATATAGCCACGAATTTTCTTGTTTTCATACCGTGGCTATATAGATACGAATAGCTGCCAAATAGCTATGAATTGATTTTTTTTAAGCCGCAACTAATTCATGGCTATCCGCGGCTTAAAAAAAATAGCTACGAAAATTTTGCGGCTAAGACGCATATTTCTTGTAGTGGTATTTTTATCGAGAGATCTCTTAATCTGTTGTCAATGTAATGATCCCTTTTTATTTATACTTGTTGATCATAACGAATTTGCTCTTGATATTTTTTTTTCTTCATTCGTTCTTTTTTTGCAGACGACTTTGCTGATGAATCGTACATTAATGACATTAACCGGAAGCTGCCGAAGGAGGCAGCTGATGTCAAAGAAGAGCTTGTCAAAGAGAAGAGAGCGTTGGAGAATTCTCTCCTTCTTGTGGAGACTGAGTATTTCAAGATCAGAGGATGTAAAAGCAATAACAGAAAGACCGAAGAACGTAGTCGTTTTATTAACTTATAGTTTCATATTTGATTGCTCAAATTCTCTCCTCTGAAATTTGGTTGAGTACAAGAATGATAGATAGATCCTTTTCACGCGCACGAAAAAGTATATTTATATCCGGAGAATTAGTTTTAATTCCTAGATTCTCTCTGATATGATAATGTTAAATCCGAATAATCTTGGATTTTTCTTCCTTGTTGGAGATTTGGCTTTATCTTTTTCCTTTTCTTAAATATGACTTATTTACTTAATCATATTTTCCTCTTTGTGTGCATGTTGATGTGGGCTTCGCCGTGTTTGCCTTCCTTCTACGTTATTGAGCTTGAGCTTGATGAGCCGATCTGTTATTGGATCGGGATAAAGAAAGGGTGCAAAACCCACCTCCAACACTAAGAAATCTAAAGAGGCAAATAAAAGCTCAAGAGAAGAAGAATATCCTTATTTTTTAGGCTAATATACTATTTATATGGAAGTGGTTCGAACCGGGTCAACCCTGAATAAGCCGGGTATTGACCCTATTCAACTGGACATTTTGGTTCTAGGAAATGTGCATCGGCCTAATTTTGCTGATGGCCTTGTGGCCGATATGCAGAAACATGAGGAGAAGCCAAGGGGGCATGGCCGGCCGAGGTTGCATGCCCGAGGGATTGGCCAGTGAAGAATGAGCCTTGTTCGAAGCATCATACATCGGGAGCATTTGACCGAGGGTGCATGACCGAGGTGTAGACATCGGTCATCTCAGCTTGAGGGAGGTAGGCCGAGGGATTAGTTGGTCATTTCTTGGTATTGGATGAGCAACATGTATCATGCAAGTCAGGTCGAGGCATTATGGTCGAGATCTGAGAGTGGGGATTTTGTGCCCAAGGTTTTGGACCGATGAATTTTCTGGAGGAAGATGGTGCATGGTCTAGGCAGGTGGACACATGCAGATGGCCGATTACATTGAAGTGGCTTGAAAACTTTCTTCATTCTTCTCTAAACTATAAACCTTCTTGTTTCCAACTACCAAGACTCTCCCCCAAATATTTAGAACTCCTCCAAAGCTTCAAAGTCCCCTAAAACAATCCAAAACATGCTAAGATATGCAAACTTTAAACACATTAAATCCTAAAATGAATGATTTCCTAAGAAAGTAAATAAGAATAAATATAAAGGATGAGAATAAGATGCAAATGAACATGCTAAATCAAGGTAAAATATGCATATATCAAGGGTATGTTAAAACATAGTAAATCTATGAAGCTTAATCCCCCACTTTGCTCTGAAAACTTAACTTCTTCCAAGAGGCCCACAACATTTTATGTTTCCCATTATTAGTACCCCACTAAAACAATGGCAGTAAGCTATCTATATTCGAACATATTACTTGAGGTAGATTAAAACAAGACATGTATAGCAAGGCTATTAGGGAATATTATCCCACATCTAAAGTTGGAAGGGATCTCACTTAATATATGAAGGATATGGGCCACTCCATTTATCACCAATTGGTTTTAGGTTGGAAGCCCACACACCTTAATAAAGGCCAACAATTCATCGCGTATACATGTATAGCAAGGCCTACTGATTTTATCAGATGTTCTTTCCTTGCAGAGGAGAGGAACCTATTTTGCCATCCATTAGTCTTCTTCAAAACACTATCCTTAATGTATTGAAGCATCTTCTTCTTCATTCCAAATTGTTATGGCAGGCCAATATATTTACCTCCTCCCCTATATTAGCTATTTCCAATTTCATCTGAATTGTTTGTCTGGTATGTTCAAAGACTATCTCACCAAATGTAATTGAGGACTTCTCATCATTTATCATTTGTCTAGAAGCCTTCTCATAAAGTATGAATATACTGTAGAGATTATGGCTGTTTATAATATCAACTTTGGCTGTTTATAATATCAACTTTAAAGAAGAATAAATAATCATCATCAAATATCAAGTGAGACACTAGTGGTCTACCAACGCTTAACCTAATCAATTGATTATCCTTGTTCTTTTCAGCTTTATCAAGAAGTTAATTAACACATCAACACTGAGGATGAATAGATACAGAGGAGAGGAACTCCTTGTCTAATACCACATGGAGGTTCAAAATTATTGTAAGGACTGCCATTCACTAGAAGCAATAAAGAGACTGATGTTATACAAGCCATGATCCAGCATATCCATACCTTTGAGAAACCCTTCTTTCACGTTACCTCCTCCAGAACTTCCACTCAATTCTATTCATATGCTTAACTAATTTCAGTTTTCACTGCTATATATATATATATATATATATATATATATATATATATATATATATATATATATGAATTTTAACATCTAACCTTCAGAAATTGAAATACATCATGAACCAACATCACATTTTATGTTATTTTCCGATTTGGAATAAAGGTGGATTGATGTTTATATACTACTTTAGATATATAGGATATAATTTAATCTTGCAGTCAATATTCTCTTGATGACTTTATAGAGAACGTTACATAATGCAATATGCCGAATATCCTTCATTGTACGACCCTACTCTGTTTTGGGAATCAGACAAAGTTATTGTGGTTTTGTTCCTCTGGTTGCTTGTGTTAGACGAACCTGCACCATCGTCTTTCGCGTTTTTGTATTCCAACAACAGTTCCTTACTTCATAGGGCTCAGCTTGGATCCATCTCCACTGTGAGAGTAATCTTCCGTTGTATTCTTAACTATCAAAAGATGCTCATGTCTCTGTAGTGGATTTATGATTCTGGGGATGATTCAGATGACTATATCGTCCTCTTCTTTGTGGCTGTCTCATGAACCTTCTCATTCTCATCATGAACGGTTGGTGAAACGTTACTTCTTGGGAAATCATCAGTCGGAGAAGACGGTTTAGGAAAACCTGGAGGATGGTCATCACTCTGGCCATCATCATCGAGCCTTTGGCGGATCATATTTTGAGTTTAGAGGACACACCAATGCATCATGCAAAAATGTCCCACTAACACTGCAAAAGCCCCTAAGTTTTTCAATGGCAATTTAATACGACTGTTTGATCTCCAAATTGAAGAGAAAAAAAACTCTGGAAATGCAGGGGAGACTCCACATTCCATAGTAATCGCACCTTCACAAAATCAACATGTAGTGCTCCTTCTCCATTGAAATCAGTTTGTAGAAACTGTCCTAGTGCAAAACCAGTGTGGGTAACAATCCGTACAGTCAAGAACTGGAGAGGTATTCCTTTTATTTGCACCCAAAAAGGAGATATACTAAGTTCTTTGCTGGTTTGAGAAGGAATCCATCCTCAAGAACGCACATCCATTCACTAAAATATTGTTGGAACTTTATTTTAAGACATGTATATTCATGTGATTAAAAGTAAAGTTTGATTGAATGAGAAATGTTTTTCCTATGTTTCCGTTAGAGAGACACAAAATAGACATAACAAATATTATGAAGAAGTCCGAACAAGCTAATAGACCTTAAGACAATTGTAGAGAAGAGAAAACATGTGTTAAATCATGTGTGTGTTGAACCGAGTCGAGACGGGCCGGATTCATGTTGGGTTTGGGTTAACGGGCCTGCGGTCTAATAACTATACTTTTTGTGTCTAATTTTTACTATGTAATCGATCACTAAATGCTTGAATTAGTAAAGACAATTAGTATACTTAATTCTAATATTTACTAATAATCAATTAGAATTTTGTAACCTCCACAATATATTATATTGGCTCAAATTTAGTGGGTATTATGATTTTCCATAAAGTGAGAAACAAGTCTCTTGTTTTTTCATGCAAGAACAATCCTTTCATCTTCTTCTTTTCGTTTTTTCATTTTCTTTGTATGTGAGTAAAACACACACAAAAATGATTCGTAAGCTTATGGATTTAGGTGGTGTAAATCATAAGAATATGTAGTTGTATCATGGGATTCGGAACGTTATGCAACCGTCACACTACGGGGAGTTTTCAGAATTAAGGAGAAATATCAAATTTTGCCTCTGCAATTTTGTTATTCTCCAAATTCTTGTATCGGTATCATTTTAAGATTATGATAATTGAGTTTATTTTATTTCACAAATATCAGTTTGCCCTATGGTAGAATATGCGTTCCTACAATCTTAGTTCAGAAAATTTTCGTTTATGCTTATTGCATTAACGAAACTGATTATTTTGTGGAATGTTTTTGTTGTAACAATAGGAATTTGGATCTATATAATCTGTTTTTGATTTTTTTTAATCCATTTCAGGTTATTCTTGTTCTACAATTTAATCTCTATTCAACAAATGTTTAGAAGAGTATCTCTTAATTTATTTATATATTTTCTAGGTTTATTTAATTCTGAAAAATATTTATAAAGTGCATATGCAATTTATTTAATATATAAACTGTTTGAATATGTATTTATTCATAATCTGATTCTTTTCTGAATTTTCTCAGATTATTTTTTATTTTTGGAATTTTGTTTATGCATATTTAATTAGTTTAAATTGCAGATTTACATTGGTAAATGTGATCATTCGATGATCTATTCCTGGAAAGATATACGAAAATTTTAAATATTTTCTGCAATTTAATATGATAATTGTAGAGTTTTTAAGATTTTCTAAAGTCTGAAAAAATAATTTAATCTTGTTTTTTTATTTAATTAGCTTAAATTGCATATATTATATTATCTCCACAATTCAAACTGGTTGATGTTGAATTCACCAAAAATCTGAGAATTTTTTATTTAATTGGTCAGGATTTTTTGTATTTTTCAAAGAGTTGTGACAGTAATTCAAATATTTGGTGATTTATTTGATTGAATTGCTTCTGTTGTCTCTGAATTTAATTTAAATTCTGAATTTATTATTTCCGGATTCTTTTGATTTAATTATTGAATGCAATTTAAATCGTTGGTTTGCATTTGAACTTCTTATTATTTTTAGCATATCATCTCGGATTTGCTTGTATGCAAATCGACAAAATATCACTAAAATAAGAATGTTTACATTAATATTTGAGATGAAAGTGGGTATGGTGAGTCGACAGCCCAAACTGGGAATGGTCTATTACTATGGCTTTGTGTGATTTATTCTGATGTTTATATGAGTGTCTAAATTATGTTTACGCCGGGTGCGCTGGAGGTGTTATTGCTTATGAGCTAAGTGAGTTGACACACCAAATTCAGTTTGGTAGTGGTCTTCCATGGATTGGCAAAGCTCTAATGTTTATCAGATTGTCATGTTAAAACCTAATGCTGTAAGCATAGGATATATGCTAGACAAAATTGGTGGAACTCGACTCATTATGTGGTATAGAAGATGTTTATATACATAACCATGCTGAAACTACAGAAGTAACTCAAGGAGGATAGCATATGACTTTCTCTTGAGAATACTAATGTGAGAACTCTAGCCAATGTTGAATCTTGTATTTATGAGGACGTTTGTGCAAAAAGTGGATCAAATCCGCTTAAAAAAAACCGTTGTATAAGTCTATCGTGAATTGAATACTTCTAAGGAATTTTGATTTTACTTGATAAGAAGTATTAAGTTTAAGAACACACATTCGTAGTGAAAAAAATTTGGACTTTAAATTGGTGGACTTTAATTTCATGATGGAAAAAGTCAAAAAGCTGTGATTGATGATGCATGAGATAATGGCCGAAGGGATGTCAATTTATTTGATTTACCAGGTCGGTTGTTCTTTTCATAAATCTCCATTTACTTGGAAAGATATCAAAAATTATCAATGCATACGCGAAAGGCTGAGAATCTTAAAGACTTTAACTGTGTGGAAACGAGTTAAAACTAAAAAATCGAAAAGCATATGATGTTCATATTTTGAATAATATGTGAAAATAGTTAGGCACAAGCATAAAGAGAAACAAAATATTTCTACGCAAGCCTCCACTAGCTTCATTAACAAAATGCTTATAAGACATTGATAGTTAAATGTCACAAATATGGAATAATGAGTCAAAAAGCCGAAACATCTTACAATCCTAATAAATGTCATAGCAAATTGACTATGTAGAGATAAATGCAAAATCTCAGACCAATCTGACTGAAACAGACAAATATAGTGGAGTTTCATAAGTGAATATGGTTGGGAAATCGAATGCAATAGTGGCATTATGCTGCTACCGCCAATGATATATATTGTGATAGAAATGTATACTTGCTAAAAAGCAAGAGTATGACTTTGAAAAAGTTTAAAGCATACAAGATGGATTTAAAAACCAACGTGAGAAAACAATAAAATAGTTATATGTGATAAAGAAGGTGAATTTGATAAGAATTAAATGTGTTCTTTAGAGAACATGGCATTTTTTGACAAAAAGATTGTTCCTTATTCACTTGAATCTACTGCAGTTGCAAAAACAAATGTTGAATTCTTGATGAGAGGAAGAATGCAAAGATGCATCTTCTAAGTTATCTCAAGAAATGTGGGGGGGGGGGGGGGGGGGGGGGGGGGGGGGGGGGGGGGGGGGGGACGTTGTTTTACCACATAAAATCAATGGCAAAAAGTGTAAGGAATGTATTGTTTGTATATTCATGTAAATGGTTACAGAGACTGATTTATACAGAGAGTACATGTGAGAAATAAGGGAAGTAAATATTGAGTACATTATGAGTAATCACGAGAATATCGTAATCACAGGAATTGAGTAATCAAAGGGATTTAGTTATTCCTATACGCCTCCTCAAGATGGAGGAGCTTGAGAAACTCCAATCTTGGATCGCAGCATTGTAAACCTTGGTCTTAACAGTGGCTTGTTTAGAGCATCCGCAAGTTGATCGTGCGTTGAAACATAAGCAACTCGAAGGGAGCCTCCTTGAACCTTATTTCGTACGAAATGATAATCCAAAGCGATGTGTTTCATGCGAGAATTAAAAACCGGGTTTGCACAAAGATATGTCGCTCCAATGTTGTCACAGTAGATTGTTGGAGGAACTTTAATTGTTATGCCAAGTTCAGAGAGCAGAGAACATACCCAAGTTAGCTCAGAGGCTGTGTTTGCGACTGAGCGGTACTCCGCTTCTGTTGAGGAGCGTGCGACACCTCTTTGTTTCTTTGAAGACCAAGATATTGGATGATGACCCAAGTAGATAATGTAAGCGTTTGTAGACACGAAATCATTGGTATTACCTTCCCAATCAGCATCGGAGAAGGCGTGAAGGTTAAGAGGGTTGTCTTTGGTAAGGTAGATACCGTGTGAGACTGTCCCCGCGAGGTATCACAGAACGCGTTTAGCTGATTGCCAATGGTCCATCGTCGAAGCATGCATATACTGTGACATCTTATTAACCGCGAAAGATATATCAGGCCGGGTGAACGCAAGATATTGTAAGCTTCCAATGACTGCTCTAAACTCGGTAGGATTTTGCATTGCTTCTCCAGAAATTTGAAGCTTTAGGTTCGTTGGTAGAGGCGAGGTCACTGGTTTCGCGTCCAACATCTTGGTCGAGGTTAATAAGTCGAGGATATATTTCCTTTGGCTGTGATGTAATCCTTTTTTTTTCGGTGTGCTTCTATTCCCAAGAAGTATGAAACATCTCCCATGTCCTTAATAGAAAACTTGGCAGCCATTTGATTTATCACCTTCGTTACTAACCCACTGTCATTACCAGTGACAATAATGTCGTCTACGTAGACGAGAAGATAAACCAGATACTTCCCATGTCTAAGGATGAACAGGGACGTATCCGCCATGGAGTTTTTGAAGCCATTGTGCAGAAGATATGTCTTTAGTTTTGTATACCATGCACGTGGAGCCTGTCGAAGTCTGTAAAGAGCCTTGTTAAGCTTGCATACATGTGTAGGCCGATACATATCAGTAAACCCCGGTTGTTGAGAGACATATACTTCCTTGGTGAGTCGTCCCTGGAGAAAAGCGTTATTGACGTCTACTTGTCGAAGAGGCCACGCACAACTGACTGCAATATTCAGCACCAATAGAAGCGTAGTAGATTTAACCACGGGGCTAAAAGTTTTGAAATAGTCGATGCCTTGTTGCTGGTGAAAACCGCGAGCAACCAATCAAGCCTTGTACTTATGAATCGACTCGTCCGGATTCCGCTTGATTGTAAACACCCATTTTGTGCTGATGATGTTTTGATCGTCTTTCCGGGGAACCAAATCCCAGGTATGATTGCAAATTTGAGCATCAATTTCGTCTGTCATAGCTTGCCTGAAATTTGGATCAAGTAGAGCTTGGTTATGGGTCCTGGGTTCGTGGATCGATGAAGGAGAAAGGGTGGCGGTTAGGCTAAATTTTTTCTTTGGTTTGTGGATGTTATTTTTTGCTCTGGTTAGCATTTGATGCTGGTTTATTTTGGTTTGGACTCTTGTGGTTTGGTTATTTTGTGTGGTATTGGGCTGTGGGTTTTGAATTGTTGGATTTGGGAGAATCTGAGAAATTTGTTGTGAGGATGGGTCCGATGGTGTTTGGGTTGGCTAGGCCGTAGGTTGCGGCCCATTTTCAGGTGGAGCAGTGGGCTCAGAATTGTGAGAAGGAGAAGAATCAGAGTGAAGGTTAGAGGACGATACCTGAGTAGGAGAGGAAGACTACGGTGGTTGTTGTTGGGGTATCGGCTCTTGCTGATGAAGAATTGTGCACGGGGGTAGCTGCGGTGTTGCTGGAGTGATGACCATGACCGGGATGATTTGTGCGGCTGACATCGTGGTTGGGGATTCATCAGCAATGATTTCAGTTGGTTCTGATTTTTCCGCAAAACGGAAAACAGTTTCGACGAACTGTACATGGCGTGATGTGTAAACTCGGCCGGATGGTATGTGAAGACAGTGATACGCACTTTGCATATTTGAGTATCCGATGAATACACATCTCTATGATCTTGTATCCATCTTGTTGCTAGTATATGGTCTGAGCCAAGGGAAACACAGACTTCCAAAGACCCTCAGCTTAGTGTAATTTGGTGGTGTGCCGAACAATTTCTGGTACGGTGAGTCGAGAGAGAGAACCTGTGTCGATAGTCGATTGATGAGATATACTGTTGTAGCAAAAGTCCAAAAATCAAGGATAGTCACCCATAGGACGGTTGACAAACCTTTCCTTTCTTCAAAAATAATTGATTCCCAAAATATCTACTTTTTAGTACTCTGTATAGCACACTAATTGGTTGTTAATACAACTTCCACACTTGATTCGAAAGTAGGGTTGATAGTAGGCTTTTGGGTTATTGACTATATCAATTCATCAAAATAATAATGGTCATTATAGTATAGGAGGTTGTCAAATCCAAATGGATTAATTCTAGTGCACTAATAATGCATACAACTCTATAAGCTAAGCCAATTAAAGTAAAGGGATTTGTCTAACAATCCTATTTGATCAAAGCAATAGAACAAGAGTGAAATCGAAATTGCAATAAGAACAAGAGAGCGAGACTAAAGTGAGATTAAACATGATAAAGATATATCCTAGGATGAGCTCAATGTACTAGGCCGATCAAGGAACAACAAATATGCTTCAATCACACAATGCTAATCATGTTAAAATGATCATTAATTAAGTTAATCACATTTCCAAGCTTGTGATTCATGCAATCATTCAGCTTCAATTTCCAAATCACAAGACAAGCAAATATGAGAATCAATTAAATCAACATTTAGTAAAGCCAATCCTTTAGTTAAGAATACTAATCATTAGACAAATCGAATTTTTTGGCACCAATCCCATTATTAAATTCCATAATATTAAACTTCCATTTGGGATTACGCAACAAACAAGCATGAGAATCAAGTTCTTATATCAAATTATCACTGTAGACATCTAATCCCTTAGGCTAAGCATGCAAATCATCTAAATGGTTAATTCAAGCATTTCACCAAACGTTTTCAATGCAATAAAATCCCTAAGATCTGATCATCAAATCAATGACTAATCTAACACGAAATATACCAAATAGAGAAGGATCAATCATATTTAAGAGCTAAGAATCAAATATCATCCGTAATCACATCCTAATTTACCTTATCCCAGAGACCCAAAATTTATTATTCCCTAATCATGGTGATCTCAACAAAACACAAAGAAATAGTGTTAACAAACATGATTAAGAAGCTAAATAGAGAAGATATTAATAAGAAATGGGAAAAAACCTTAAAAATACACGACCTAAATTACATTTGCTAGAAAAATACACAAACTTTTAACGTTGCCTGAAAAATACCCAACGTTAAATAGAAGTACTTGATTAATTTATAAAAAGGTTATAAATACTAAGTGTTGAAGGTAAACCTTCACAAGAATTAATTTGATAGTTAATCGAGATTTGGAGACTGAGTATTTCAAGATCAAAGTATGTGAAGGCAATAACAGAAAGATTGAAAAACGTAGTCATTTTATTAACTTAGATTTTGGATATTTGTTGCTCAATTTCTTTCCTCTCAAATTAGGTTGATTACAAGAATGAAAGATGGGTCATTTTTCTGCGCACGGGAGGTATATTTATATCAGGAGAATTAGGTTAAATTCCTATACTCTCTAATATGATCATGTTAAATCCGAATAATCTTGGATTTTCTTTCATTTTTGGATATTTGTCTTTATCTTCTTTCTTTGTTTTAAATATGATTAATTACTTAATCATATTTTTTTCTCTTTTTGTGCAGGTCAACGTGGGCTTCGCTATGGTGGACCTTCCTTCTTTGTTACAGAGCTTGAGCTTGATGGACCGATCTGCTGGGGGTTGGGGATAATGGAAATGTGCTAAACAAACCTCCAATAGTAAGCCCCCCAGTTCGGCGAGTTGATTTGAAAACTAGGTCGGCGAATTTGGAGTTGTTTGTTGCTAGGCGTCACAGATGCATCGTCTCGTTACGAGTCAATTATTCGTCTTTAATATCGTTACCATTATCATTTACCGACATGGTGTCTTTAATGTTCTTAATTATTGAGCACTCTTTTTTATTCGACCAATGACGCATGTGGCTGGAGGTCGCAGAGTCACGTCGATTGAGAGTTAGACTTGCGTCCTTCGGAAGATTGCCACCTCTTCGTTTCTACAATACCATGTTCATCTCTCAATTTTATTATATGTTAACAGAAGTAAAATTTTAGGTACTCCCTCTCCCTTTCTCTTCTGAGCTTTCTCTTTCCCTTGGTTTTGTATCTTTTGTTTATTTTCCTTCTTGTCGATCTCCTTTTTATCGCTATTTAAAAATGGGTCATATTCGTGCCGAGTCGAGTGCATCTTCTGCTAGTTTCGCGAGCTGAGGTGCCTTTGACGGTAAAAGTATCCTTTCTTCTCCTTAGACCATTAACTCGGCAACTATCAGTCCTGTGAATGAATTATCTCAGTGCCAATCCGAATCTCTTTGCAGTGACTCTACAGATCAATCTTCATCGCACTCTGGCGAGAACGTTCCACTTATCTAGGGGAAAGCATATTCTAGCTGAGGTTCCAAGAAGAATCAGGATAAGGTAAAAGAGAAGGAGGAAATTCTTCCCCCAGTCACTGATAATGACTTCGGCATTTTGCTAACCTTGTCTCATGACATATCCTTGGCTTAGTTAAAACTCTCCCGGAATCGAGGGCGTCATACTTATGTTTCCTTCTTCTCTACAACGCCTATGGCATGGTCCTCCTGGATATGCATGATTTTACGAATATTTATTCTTGTCTGCCAAACTTTAATCTTCGTTACCGAGCGCCTTGGTTGATTTCTTCACAAAGATACAAGGTTGCTTTTATGCAGCTCAATATTTCCACCATTCTAAACATGACCGGTCTCGCGAAGCTCGGCGAAATCCTTGGCAAGACGTTAATGGCTGATCTCTTTGAAAGATTTGGTCAAATTAATATTAACGCGAAAAAGCCGGCATGGGTTTCGATAAACATGCGCCCAAAATTTAAGTTAACGGTGGGTACGAAACCCAGCAAGGTTCATCATTGGAAGAGGAAATACTTCTTTGTCAAAGTGGATGAGATTTCGTTCCCAGATTCAAACGTGTCGATCTCCAACGATGGAACCTTTAAGTTGGTAGTTAACCAAATGGAAAAAGTCTTTTCCTTCTTAGGTTTTTCTGTTTTTGGTAACTCTTAACTTTTGTTATCGTGTAGATCATCATTCTTCCAATTAGTTCAGTAAGGAGTACTTGGAGGAGGTTGCTAAGAATTTCTCGAAAATCGGTCATGAAATTTTGTCTGACATTTCTAAGAAAACCAATAAATATAGTTGGTTGAGTTGGTTTACATCCTTTTGAAACTGTGTATTATTCACTTATTTAACCTGTGAAGAATCCAAACCGAATAAAAATATGGGAAAACAAGGAAAGTTATTCCTAGTATGGTCATTGACTTGGAGAAGAGTTCTAAGCCTTCAGAGGGCGACAGAGCTGGTGGTTCCAGCCGTTATGGTACTTGTATATATAAAGATCGTTCACGTTCAACGATTAGGAGGGGAGATACAAGGTCCTCTGATGATGCCGAGAAGAAAAGGGCTGCAGAGAATAGGACGATGAGATTGGCCGACAATTTCGAGAAGAGGAAAAATGTGAAAATGTCACGAATGACAATTCTGAGGATCCTTCTGGTCGCTTATTACGGAAATCATCTTTGGCTAAAGCTCCGACTTTGTATAAGGAGACGACTCCTTCTGTCAGTACGAGCATTACCCTCTCTTTCATTGTTCCAAAGGTTTCTTTTGCCGACCCTTCTACTGCACTGGCTGTGCCTTTTGGGGCACAAAATCAACCTTCGGAGAGCGCATGTTGCTCCAAGAGTTAATAGGCAAACAAGAACGCGAAGACCGGTGAGTTCACGTCCTCGTGGAGGAGGACTTTCTCAATTGAGGGTAAAAATTCAAACCCTCAGATGAGTACACATGCCTCAAAATAATTCGGCATATTTAATTCAATGTTACCCGCCATGTCCCGTTGATCAGCTCTACAAGCCGTACACATTTTAACACTCTCTCACAGACCTACTGAGGAAGGTTCTGGCCGACTGGGAGTGTGTTGTCCGAGATCATGTTAGGCTGCTGACTTGCTTCAGAACGTAGACTTGGAGCAGAGGCTGCACTCTCACGAGCAACTGGCTGGTACGTGACAGGATCATATCCATTAATCTTCAGCAACAGTTCCATGCCAGTCTTCAAATCTTTGACACAGCTCTTCACATGTTCCATTCCCTCATTGTCTCTGGATTTCCGAAGAATTGAGGCGGCTGCTGTCTCATTAGGATGGCAGTTGAGGTACTGGATTGATCCAAAGGCCATAAATTCGGCCCTTCCCGTTAGTCGCTTTCTGCAAAATAAAAATGTGCAAAAATAATTAAGCAAATGAAATAGAACTAAGCATACATAATTACAACTATCTAAACAATCTAAACAACTATAATTAATCAAACCTAGCAGAAATCCTAAGCAGAACTTAAACAGATAACTTAACAATCTAAACAACAATCATAATCAAACTAAGCATAAATCCTAAGCAGAACTTCAACAGATAACTACAAGAAACAATCTAACTAACTACCTCAATATATGCGGCAGTGTGGTCGTGGATGGAGGGTGTGGAGACTATTCCCTCGGTGAGAGAGGAGGATTATGATCGCTCAAGGGCCAGAGCCTGAGCAGCAGCGACAAGAGACTCGGCTCTTTTGTCAATGCAGGTCCCATCCTTGCGAGTGTGTGTCTTAAGCACTACCGTTGTAGCAGCCGGTTTCTGTCCAGTCTCTTGCTCCCCTCAGAAAACAAAAAATATTAATATGACAAATTAAAAAGTTTCATTACCAAAATTATAGATAAAAGAACACTAACCATGTCATAAGCAACTCGGCAGTGGGTTCTTGATCCTGAGGTATGACGGTGCGACCCTAAGCCATCTGGATTAGAAGATGCCCTCTCTGAATTCGTCTTGCACCTCTTCTGGTGTTCAGCCTCTTCCCATGTCTCTAGCATCGCGCCCCAATCGGCCAAGCCTATGAAATCATGCTTCTCCCTGACCTATTCCTCTTCTTTACAATGTCGGAGATTGATCTTCTCAGAATCATTGTATAACGATCAACTACCATGTTATGCTACTTTTCTTCCCAGTAATACTTTGCTACAAAGAAAATGAAATTTGGGTTAGTATCAATTCACATTTCAACAAACATTAAGTAATAAGCACAAACAACAGAAGACCTACCATGAAACTTATCCACCACTCATCCTACTTATTCTGTGGGACCATTGAATAGTTCCACCATGGTCCCAGAGGTTCGATTGATACCCATCAACTATGTCTTTCCTTATACAATCATCGATGACAAACCTGCGAGAAGGGAAATTAATTAAATTGCAACAGACCAAGCAACAGAAGACTTTCCTTACTATGTATGTCCTTACACATAAGACATTTATTCTCAATCTTAACCAAGATAAACAACAGAAGACTTCAAACACCTATATTATACAACATACTCAAACACAGAACAACCTATAACATACTCATTCTTTCTAAATTTTATTCATTTAAACTCAAACATACTCAATCTCAATAGCATTCATTCATAGGATGATTTTGAAAATGAACTCAAACAGATTATGCAATGTTCTAAGCAATAGTTCTAAACAGATTTTGAAAATGAACTCAATCTCAATCTCGAATTCGTGTATGAAGTTGTGCAGGTCAGAACAGATAAAAACAACAACACAAGCATGAAAAAGAATGATTAGAAATGATCTAAGCAATAGGTTAAACAACTATAAACAGAGGCTAAACACAAACACATTAATTCCCGATCTCAATATTTATCAAACATACACAAACACATTCATTCCAGTTCTCAATCTACAACCTAAACACATACCCATTTCCAATCTCAATCTAAAACATACACATAACTAACTATGATTACATTATAGACAGAACTCACTATAAACCTCTGTTGAACCTTTCTGGATGCAGGTGCGGCATGTTAATCTGGTCTGGTAAACTCATCACCGCCGCTAAGCTGGGGTGATGATGTCGAGAAGAAGATGAGGTGACTTGTCTCACTGCTCCAGGAGGAATCCGAGTCTGAGTTTGACGCCTTCTGCCTGAAGTTCCTGATGAAGGAGTCCTTAGCACATTCATCTGCAAACAGAGAATACAAACAAATCAAACAGTATCGAGAGAACAAAAACTAGAAATCGAGTTAGAATCAAACAGACAGATACAAATCGAGTTATCAAGTGAAAAAAATAAATATACAGATCGAGAATCGAGTTAGAATCAAACAGAATCGATTTTATCTCGAGAGAACAAACAAAATTTAACCGACACAGACAAGACACTAGAATCGAAGCCGTATTTAGGGTTTAAAACAACAGAAACTAGTAGATCCAGAAAAATCCAGACATGCATGTCAATGAAAGCGAATTAAAAAAGTAAAACCAAATAGACAATCGAGACTCAAAGCAGTTCTAAGGGTTTAAAAAGACATGACCAAATCGGAAATCAGAGAACAAAACCTTATAATCGATGATGTATCTAGACATGCATGTCAGACAAATCAAACCGACACAAACAAAACCCTAGAATCTAAGCCGAATCGAAACATGCATGTCAGACAAATCGATTTTATGGGACAGAAACAAGTAAACAGAAATGAGATAGACAAAGATGAAGAGATAAGCAAGAGAGAAAGAGACGAAACCACTTACCATCATAGTTAGATCTCAAATTCGAAGCTGTATGCAGGGTTTGAGAAATCGAGATAGAGAATCGATCGAGAGAGAGACAGCTTGATCGACAGAGAAAAGATAGAAAAGAGAAGAGAGAAGAGAAAGGAAGATGAGAGATCGAAAGAGATCAGAGAAGACGAGAGAAGTTTCTGGATAGTTCGAGAGAGTTTCGAGAGAGAGGAGAAATAAAAAAATTTCTAAGTGTGGCTTATATACTCTCGGGAATTATGGTTATAGGGTTTGTTTGGTTCAGAGTAAACCGCCTGCAAATTCTAGATAACCTGCCAAATCAATCGTTAACCAACCGCGAAATCGAAAATCATTTGGCGGTTTAACGCGAAATCGAAAACCTTCTTGCGGTTTACCGTGAAACCAAAAATCAATTGGTGATTTACCCGCAAAACCAGAAATCATTTGGCGGTTTACCCGCGAAACCAAAATCATTTCGCAGTTATTTTTTTGCATAGCCACGGCTATAGTCATTGCTATTCATAGCTATATCGAATTACTACTAACTCTAACCCTATACCCTAAACTCTATACCCTATACCCTAAACTATATCATTATTAGATTAATCCAACATTAATATAGCTAAACCCTAAACCCTAAACTTATACCCTAAACCCTAAAACCCTAAACTATAAGATTATTAGATTAATCCAACATTAATAACTAAAGAGGAATTAGACTAGATTATCTATGTAGGTTATATAAAATATATACATAGATTATATGTTAATACATAGGATCTTATTAGTAGTTAAGTAACTTAGATTTGATTTTATGGATCTTATTAGTAATTATAATCAAATTAGGATATCTAAGATCAATATATTTTATTTGTTAAGTTTTGGTTATATGATATAAAGATAAGATGATTTTTTATTTTAGATATAAGATTATGTAGTTTGGTTATGGATGAAAACATGAAAATACCATATGGTTCACATTTATTTAGTCGAACAATTTAACGACACAAAGCAAATTATTAATCTGAATCTGATTCTGAATATTCACTGTAGTTATCTTCTAAACCATTTTCAGAGTTGTATTCGTCATCTAGATTAACCATAGGGATGGGTTCATAATCTGCAACATCTTGGATTGCATGTGCCTCGACTCGCACAACTCCGGTACGTGGTATTACATGATCAACTACGTCGTTTTGTACTGCATTTTTGGCAACTTCTTGAGTCTCAAAAAATCCTCTCGGCATACCCTTTGTTGTTGCCCACCATTCTTCTCTGGTTGGTCGCAGACTTGGATAAGGAATATAACATACTTGATCACAATGCTCCGGTAAATGAAAGGATCATACTTGTCATAATGCATTGTCGGGCAAATATCACCAATACCAGATGGATGTGTTCGTATTCCTCGACCAGTGTTGAACCAATGGCGTTTGAAAATCATTGATTTTAGCTCAACTGCACTGTGATACTCTAACATGAATATTTCTTCAATCAATCCAAAATACTCAAGTCTCAGTGGATCCCGGAACACAAACGCCATAATTCATCGTCTTCTTATTTTGTTCATGGCTTTCGGTATGGTAATGATATCCCCTCGAATAATACATATGCCATGACGTGATTTGATGCTTCGGACCTTGTACAAATTCTAGCATCCACAATGAAAAATTGAATGTCTCACTTGCGTCGTTAATCTGCATATGTATAATTAAAAAGTGAGATGAAACATATATAAGATAAGTTAATTTAATTTTTAGAACTTACGTATTTTTTACACCAAGTTGCAATTTTTTTATCTTTTAGTCTCGTCATTGCGTCTGCAGTAATGTTCGGGTAATCTTGCGTCATATTTTCCTCAAACATCCTGTACAAATATTTATAGTGTTGTTTCATTTAACCATTATTGTCAGAAATAAAAATGTAATATCATACCTTTCGTACAGTTTAAACTCTTCACAGTTGAGAAATAAAAATGTTTGAAGCACATTGTAGTCCTCATCATTTAACCATGAGCTTGTTGATTTGCCACTGACTCTTCCTACCAGGTGGAAAATACTCGGGACATCAGGATAGTTATAGGTGAAATGAATTTCCTTCAGATCTTCTGCGGAGTCTAACTCTTGTGTAGGTGTAATGTAGTTGGCTGTCACGTAGGAAATCTCTTCGTTTACACACTGAGCTACTATCGATCCTCCGATTTGAGGCTTGTTTTTAACTTTCTTCTTCAGGTGATATATGTACCGTTCGAAAGGATACATCCACCTGTATTGGACCGGACCGCCTAAAGCAGCTTCATCTGAAAGATGCACTGGGAGATACACATCGAAAAAAGCCAGTGGGAACATTTTTTCCAAATTGCAATGTTTCATAGCAATGTTTTCTTTAAGTGTAGCAACATCTTCAGTCCATAACATTTTGGTAGATATATCTCGGAAGAATAGTGCAATATCTACGTAAAAAGAAATTAATTGAAAACATTATAAGAACCACACTTATATTAAAAATGAAATATCAATATTAAATTAATTAATCATACCTGAAATTGATGTAAGAACAACATTCGAAATGAGTTGTGTAAATGCAATTAGGAGAAGTTGTTGCATGATGACATGATAATCATGACTTTTTAGGCCTGACATCTTTCCCGTCTCCACGTTAACACAATGTGAAAACTTTGATACATACCCATCTGGAAACTTAATCTCCGTCTTCAGCCACGTAAGAAATTTTTCTTTACCTTCCTTCGACAATCGAAAGATTGGAATAGGCACTCTTCCATCTGAGGTAACCTCCAAATCGGGTCTTCTTCAAAATGAAGGGAGATCCAATCTTGATTTTATGCTATATTTTGTCTTTCCTGGAACATTTAGCACTGTGTTAATGAGATTATCGAAGAAATTTTTCTCGATATGCATAAAATCAAGATTGTGCCGGAGAAGTAGGTTCTACTAGTACGGCAACTCCCAAAAGATACTCTTTTCACCCAATTTTGGTCGACACCGTACGCATCTATTGTTCGAGAAGGCTTGTCATGTCCTTTGCCTCCGCAATAAACTGTTTTAAACAGCCCAGGGATATTATTTATCCTCCTGTGTAAAATTTCTTCCCCGTTTAGCCATGGCGGAGGATCGTCTTGGCCTGTTTTGTTCTTCAAGAAATCTCTAACGTTTTGCCTATAAGGATGTCCTCCAGGCAAAAAAAATCCAGTGACAATCGAACCAACTGTGCTTCCTTCCATGTGGCAGCCAAAAAAAATTTGTATCGTCCATACAATATGGATAAGCCAACCTCCCATGTGTCATCCATCCCGATAGCATACCATACGCGGGAAAATCGCTGATTGTCCACATCAAAGCAGCTCGCATCGTGGAAATTTTATTTCGTGAAACGTCATAAATCTCCACACCATCGCTCCATAAATGCTTTAACTCTTCAATCAACGGTTGTAGATATATATCCAAGATTTTTTCGGATGGTTTTGGCCCCGGCACTAATATAGAGAGAAAGAAATATTGGCTCTTCATGCACATCCCAGGAGGTAAATTATATAGCGTCACTATGACGGGCCAAACAGAGTATGATTGCCCATTCATACCAATTGGATTAAATCCATCAGTTGATAAACCCAGATAAACATTACGACTGTCAGAAGCAAATGTAGGATATACCTCCATAAAATGTTTCCACGCTCTTCCGTCCGAGGGATGATGCATTTCTTTTTCGGGAGACACATGTTCAACATGCCATCTCATCTGCGATGCAGTAGTCTTTGATTGATATAGTCGCTTTAGCCGATCACCAAGGGGCAGATAAAACATCCTCTGCTTCAGTATCTTCTTTACTGATCGACCCACCTTAGTTTCATAGCGATCTTTTCCACAAAACCAAAAAAGTGACAACTCACGATCTTCTCCCTTCCAAAATAGCATACAATTATCCTCGCAGACATCAATCTTATGACATGGCAACCCAAGAGACCGCTTCAACTTTTTTGTCTCGTAATATGATTTCGGAGCTTTATTAGGCGATGGAAGAATATAATAAAATGTTTGAGCGATATCGTCTAGGCATTCCTTTGGGATATTGAAACTGGTCTTCCAATTCATGCCTTTCGACATCAAGTACAATTGAGTTCTCCCATCAGCACACCCTTCGTATAAAGGTTGATTTGCGGCTTCTAAAGCTTGGTAAACGGAATCATGGTAGATTGGTTCTTGGATATTTTTGGCACCATCAGGTAACATGTTGAAATCTTCATTGGGATCACGAAACTCATTTATCGGAACTTGTAGAGGATATCTAGTCCCTGTTTCACCTTCGGCCACGTGATGACTTGTGGAAGCTTCACCGTGATAATGACTTGTAGATGCTTCGCCGCCATAGTAACCTTGTTCTCCGTGGTGCGTCCACACATAATAGTTTTTCGTAAAGATTTTTAACAGAAGATGACTCGCCACGCCACAGTATTAGCATCATGGCACTTTTGATTTTTGCACCTCTTACACGGACAGAATAAGACTTTGTGTTCAATATAATAATCTTGATTACACGCAAATGAAATACAATAGTTTATCCCTCCTCAAAATTCTCACACACAGAATGAGTAGAATGTTTTAATCGTTTATACATACATTCTCTCTATAAAAAGAAATCACTCATAATTACGAAAAATAAACGAAGGAAAATCACTCAATTTTTTTCCAACCGATATACGAATGTTTTCTTTATGTGTTTGAATGTGTGAAAATAGGATGAGCTCTCGTGCATTTTATAAAAAAAAAATAAGCTATGGATAGCTTAGCTAATAAGATTTTTTTTTTAAAAGAAAGTGGTTGTAATAGTTATAAACGTGTAATTTATACTAAGCTACGGATAGCCGCGACTATGGCTGTAGCTAAATCGAATATATTCTCTGCGTAAAAATAAAGATTGATTGATATCAATGGCGATTTGACCATGCATACTGACAGCCCGTGAACTCAATTATTAATCTACATAGCTACGGATAGCCATGGATATGATCGTGGCAATAGCCACGAATCGCTGCGACCATATTCACGGCTATCTTTCCAGGAACTTATTCGCAGCTATTCCTAGCTATGAAGTTCTACGACGTTATCGTCTCTATTCGCGGCTATATTTCCACGAATTGTCATGACTTAGATTTGTAGATATTTAGCTATGATATATTTCGTTGCTAGTCGCAGCTACGTCCTTCTACGGCATTATTGTAGCTATCTGTAGCTATATATCCACGAACGGAGGCTATATCAGTTCGTAGCTATATAGCTACGATGGTTGTCGTAGCTTATCGCGGCAAATTATATCCACGACGACATTGCTGCTATTCATAGCAATATAGCCACGGATTTTCTTGTTTTCATACCGTGGCTATATAGATATGAATAGCTGCCAAATAGATATGAATTGATTTTTTAAGCCGCAACTAATTCATGGCTATCCGCGGCTTAAAAAAAATAGCTACAAAAATTTCGCGGCTAAGACGCATATTTCTTGTAGTGGTATTTGTATCGAGCGATCTCTTAATCTGCTGTCAATGTAATGATCCCTTTTTATTTATACTTGTTGATCATAACGAATTTGCTCTTGATATTTTTTTTTCTTCATTCGTTCTTTTTTTGCAGACGACTTTGCTGATGAATCGTACATTAATGACATTAACCGGAAGCTGCCGAAGGAGGCAGCTGATGTCAAAGAAGAGCTTGTCAAAGAGAAGAGAGCGTTGGAGAAGTCTCTCCTTCTTGTGGAGACTGAGTATTTCAAGATCAGAGGATGTAAAAGCAATAACAGAAAGACCGAAGAACGTAGTCGTTTTATTAACTTATAGTTTCATATTTGATTGCTCAAATTCTCTCCTCTGAAATTTGGTTGAGTACAAGAATGATAGATGGATCCTTTTCCTGCGCACGAAAAAATATATCTATATCCGGGGAATTAATTTTAATTCCTAGATTCTCTCTGATATGATAATGTTAAATCCGAATAATCTTGGATTTTCTTCCTTGTTGGAGATTTGGCTTTATCTTTTTCCTTTTCTTAAATATGACTTATTTACTTAATCATATTTTCCTCTTTGTGTGCATGTTGATGTGGGCTTCGCCATGTTTTCCTTCCTTCTTCGTTATTGAGCTTGAGCTTGATGAGCCGATCTGTTATTGGATCGGGATAAAGAAAGGGTGCAAAACCCACCTCCAACACTAAGAAATCTAAAGAGGCAAAGAAAAGCTCAAGAGAAGAAGAATATCCTTATTTTTTAGGCTAATATACTATTTATATGGAAGTGGTTCGAACCGGGTCAATCCGGAATAAGCCGGGTATTGATCCTGTTCAACTGGACATTTTGGTTCTAGGAAATGTGCATCGGCCTAATTTTGCTGATGGCCTTGTGGCCGATATGCAGAAACATGAGGAGAAGCCAAGGGGGCATGGCCGGCCGAGGTTGCATGCCCGAGGGATTGGCCAGTGAAGAATGAGCCTTGGCCGAAGCATCATACATCGGGAGCATTTGACCGAGGGTGCATGACCGAGGTGTAGACATCGGTCATCTCAGCTTGAGGGAGGTAGGCCGAGGGATTAGTTGGTCATTTCTTGGTATTGGATGAGCAACATGTATCATGCAAGTCAGGTCGAGGCATTATGGTCGAGATCTGAGAGTGGGGATTTTGTGCCCAAGGTTTTGGACCGATGAATTTTCTGGAGGAAGATGGTGCATGGTCTAGGCAGGTGGACACATGCAGATGGCCGATTACATTGAAGTGGCTTGAAAACTTTCTTCATTCTTCTCTAAACTATAAACCTTCTTGTTTCCAACTACCAAGACTCTCCCCCAAATATTTAGAACTCCTCCAAAGCTTCAAAGTCCCCTAAAACAATCCAAAACATGCTAAGATATGCAAACTTTAAACACATTAAATCCTAAAATGAATGATTTCCTAAGAAAGTAAATAAGAATAAATATAAAGGATGAGAATAAGATGCAAATGAACATGCTAAATCAAGGTAAAATATGCATATATCAAGGGTATGTTAAAACATAGTAAATCTATGAAGCTTAATCCCCCACTTTGCTCTGAAAACTTAACTTCTTCCAAGAGGCCCACAACATTTTATGTTTCCCATTATTAGTACCCCACTAAAACAATGGCAGTAAGCTATCTATATTCGAACATATTACTTGAGGTAGATTAAAACAAGACATGTATAGCAAGGCTATTAGGGAATATTATCCCACATCTAAAGTTGGAAGGGATCTCACTTAATATATGAAGGATATGGGCCACTCCATTTATCACCAATTGGTTTTAGGTTGGAAGCCCACACACCTTAATAAAGGCCAACAATTCATCGCGTATACATGTATAGCAAGGCCTACTGATTTTATCAGATGTTCTTTCCTTGCAGAGGAGAGGAACCTATTTTGCCATCCATTAGTCTTCTTCAAAACACTATCCTTAATGTATTGAAGCATCTTCTTCTTCATTCCAAATTGTTATGGCAGGCCAATATATTTACCTCCTCCCCTATATTAGCTATTTCCAATTTCATCTGAATTGTTTGTCTGGTATGTTCAAAGACTATCTCACCAAATGTAATTGAGGACTTCTCATCATTTATCATTTGTCTAGAAGCCTTCTCATAAAGTATGAATATACTGTAGAGATTATGGCTGTTTATAATATCAACTTTGGCTGTTTATAATATCAACTTTAAAGAAGAATAAATAATCATCATCAAATATCAAGTGAGACACTAGTGGTCTACCAACGCTTAACCTAATCAATTGATTATCCTTGTTCTTTTCAGCTTTATCAAGAAGTTAATTAACACATCAACACTGAGGATGAATAGATACAGAGGAGAGGAACTCCTTGTCTAATACCACATGGAGGTTCAAAATTATTGTAAGGACTGCCATTCACTAGAAGCAATAAAGAGACTGATGTTATACAAGCCATGATCCAGCATATCCATACCTTTGAGAAACCCTTCTTTCACGTTACCTCCTCCAGAACTTCCACTCAATTCTATTCATATGCTTAACTAATTTCAGTTTTCACTGCTATATATATATATATGAATTTTAACATCTAACCTTCAGAAATTGAAATACATCATGAACCAACATCACATTTTATGTTATTTTCCGATTTGGAATAAAGGTGGATTGATGTTTATATACTACTTTAGATATATAGGATATAATTTAATCTTGCAGTCAATATTCTCTTGATGACTTTATAGAGAACGTTACATAATGCAATATGCCGAATATCCTTCATTGTACGACCCTACTCTGTTTTGGGAATCAGACAAAGTTATTGTGGTTTTGTTCCTCTGGTTGCTTGTGTTAGACGAACCTGCACCATCGTCTTTCGCGTTTTTGTATTCCAACAACAGTTCCTTACTTCATAGGGCTCAGCTTGGATCCATCTCCACTGTGAGAGTAATCTTCCGTTGTATTCTTAACTATCAAAAGATGCTCATGTCTCTGTAGTGGATTTATGATTCTGGGGATGATTCAGATGACTATATCGTCCTCTTCTTTGTGGCTGTCTCATGAACCTTCTCATTCTCATCATGAACGGTTGGTGAAACGTTACTTCTTGGGAAATCATCAGTCGGAGAAGACGGTTTAGGAAAACCTGGAGGATGGTCATCACTCTGGCCATCATCATCGAGCCTTTGGCGGATCATATTTTGAGTTTAGAGGACACACCAATGCATCATGCAAAAATGTCCCACTAACACTGCAAAAGCCCCTAAGTTTTTCAATGGCAATTTAATACGACTGTTTGATCTCCAAATTGAAGAGAAAAAAAACTCTGGAAATGCAGGGGAGACTCCACATTCCATAGTAATCGCACCTTCACAAAATCAACATGTAGTGCTCCTTCTCCATTGAAATCAGTTTGTAGAAACTGTCCTAGTGCAAAACCAGTGTGGGTAACAATCCGTACAGTCAAGAACTGGAGAGGTATTCCTTTTATTTGCACCCAAAAAGGAGATATACTAAGTTCTTTGCTGGTTTGAGAAGGAATCCATCCTCAAGAACGCACATCCATTCACTAAAATATTGTTGGAACTTTATTTTAAGACATGTATATTCATGTGATTAAAAGTAAAGTTTGATTGAATGAGAAATGTTTTTCCTATGTTTCCGTTAGAGAGACACAAAATAGACATAACAAATATTATGAAGAAGTCCGAACAAGCTAATAGACCTTAAGACAATTGTAGAGAAGAGAAAACATGTGTTAAATCATGTGTGTGTTGAACCGAGTCGAGACGGGCCGGATTCATGTTGGGTTTGGGTTAACGGGCCTGCGGTCTAATAACTATACTTTTTGTGTCTAATTTTTACTATGTAATCGATCACTAAATGCTTGAATTAGTAAAGACAATTAGTATACTTAATTCTAATATTTACTAATAATCAATTAGAATTTTGTAACCTCCACAATATATTATATTGGCTCAAATTTAGTGGGTATTATGATTTTCCATAAAGTGAGAAACAAGTCTCTTGTTTTTTCATGCAAGAACAATCCTTTCATCTTCTTCTTTTCGTTTTTTCATTTTCTTTGTATGTGAGTAAAACACACACAAAAATGATTCGTAAGCTTATGGATTTAGGTGGTGTAAATCATAAGAATATGTAGTTGTATCATGGGATTCGGAACGTTATGCAACCGTCACACTACGGGGAGTTTTCAGAATTAAGGAAAAATATCAAATTTTGCCTCTGCAATTTTGTTATTCTCCAAATTCTTGTATCGGTATCATTTTAAGATTATGATAATTGAGTTTATTTTATTTCACAAATATCAGTTTGCCCTATGGTAGAATATGCGTTCCTACAATCTTAGTTCAGAAAATTTTCGTTTATGCTTATTGCATTAACGAAACTGATTATTTTGTGGAATGTTTTTGTTGTAACAATAGGAATTTGGATCTATATAATCTGTTTTTGATTTTTTTTAATCCATTTCAGGTTATTCTTGTTCTACAATTTAATCTCTATTCAACAAATGTTTAGAAGAGTATCTCTTAATTTATTTATATATTTTCTAGGTTTATTTAATTCTGAAAAATATTTATAAAGTGCATATGCAATTTATTTAATATATAAACTGTTTGAATATGTATTTATTCATAATCTGATTCTTTTCTGAATTTTCTCAGATTATTTTTTATTTTTGGAATTTTGTTTATGCATATTTAATTAGTTTAAATTGCAGATTTACATTGGTAAATGTGATCATTCGATGATCTATTCCTGGAAAGATATACGAAAATTTTAAATATTTTCTGCAATTTAATATGATAATTGTAGAGTTTTTAAGATTTTCTAAAGTCTGAAAAAATAATTTAATCTTGTTTTTTTATTTAATTAGCTTAAATTGCATATATTATATTATCTCCACAATTCAAACTGGTTGATGTTGAATTCACCAAAAATCTGAGAATTTTTTATTTAATTGGTCAGGATTTTTTGTATTTTTCAAAGAGTTGTGACAGTAATTCAAATATTTGGTGATTTATTTGATTGAATTGCTTCTGTTGTCTCTGAATTTAATTTAAATTCTGAATTTATTATTTCCGGATTCTTTTGATTTAATTATTGAATGCAATTTAAATCGTTGGTTTGCATTTGAACTTCTTATTATTTTTAGCATATCATCTCGGATTTGCTTGTATGCAAATCGACAAAATATCACTAAAATAAGAATGTTTACATTAATATTTGAGATGAAAGTGGGTATGGTGAGTCGACAGCCCAAACTGGGAATGGTCTATTACTATGGCTTTGTGTGATTTATTCTGATGTTTATATGAGTGTCTAAATTATGTTTACGCCGGGTGCGCTGGAGGTGTTATTGCTTATGAGCTAAGTGAGTTGACACACCAAATTCAGTTTGGTAGTGGTCTTCCATGGATTGGCAAAGCTCTAATGTTTATCAGATTGTCATGTTAAAACCTAATGCTGTAAGCATAGGATATATGCTAGACAAAATTGGTGGAACTCGACTCATTATGTGGTATAGAAGATGTTTATATACATAACCATGCTGAAACTACAGAAGTAACTCAAGGAGGATAGCATATGACTTTCTCTTGAGAATACTAATGTGAGAACTCTAGCCAATGTTGAATCTTGTATTTATGAGGACGTTTGTGCAAAAAGTGGATCAAATCCGCTTAAAAAAACCGTTGTATAAGTCTATCGTGAATTGAATACTTCTAAGGAATTTTGATTTTACTTGATAAGAAGTATTAAGTTTAAGAACACACATTCGTAGTGAAAAAAATTTGGACTTTAAATTGGTGGACTTTAATTTCATGATGGAAAAAGTCAAAAAGCTGTGATTGATGATGCATGAGATAATGGCCGAAGGGATGTCAATTTATTTGATTTACCAGGTCGGTTGTTCTTTTCATAAATCTCCATTTACTTGGAAAGATATCAAAAATTATCAATGCATACGCGAAAGGCTGAGAATCTTAAAGACTTTAACTGTGTGGAAACGAGTTAAAACTAAAAAATCGAAAAGCATATGATGTTCATATTTTGAATAATATGTGAAAATAGTTAGGCACAAGCATAAAGAGAAACAAAATATTTCTACGCAAGCCTCCACTAGCTTCATTAACAAAATGCTTATAAGACATTGATAGTTAAATGTCACAAATATGGAATAATGAGTCAAAAAGCCGAAACATCTTACAATCCTAATAAATGTCATAGCAAATTGACTATGTAGAGATAAATGCAAAATCTCAGACCAATCTGACTGAAACAGACAAATATAGTGGAGTTTCATAAGTGAATATGGTTGGGAAATCGAATGCAATAGTGGCATTATGCTGCTACCGCCAATGATATATATTGTGATAGAAATGTATACTTGCTAAAAAGCAAGAGTATGACTTTGAAAAAGTTTAAAGCATACAAGATGGATTTAAAAACCAACGTGAGAAAACAATAAAATAGTTATATGTGATAAAGAAGGTGAATTTGATAAGAATTAAATGTGTTCTTTAGAGAACATGGCATTTTTTGACAAAAAGATTGTTCCTTATTCACTTGAATCTACTGCAGTTGCAAAAACAAATGTTGAATTCTTGATGAGAGGAAGAATGCAAAGATGCATCTTCTAAGTTATCTCAAGAAATGTGGGGGGGGGGGGGGGGGGGGGGGGGACGTTGTTTTACCACATAAAATCAATGGCAAAAAGTGTAAGGAATGTATTGTTTGTATATTCATGTAAATGGTTACAGAGACTGATTTATACAGAGAGTACATGTGAGAAATAAGGGAAGTAAATATTGAGTACATTATGAGTAATCACGAGAATATCGTAATCACAGGAATTGAGTAATCAAAGGGATTTAGTTATTCCTATACGCCTCCTCAAGATGGAGGAGCTTGAGAAACTCCAATCTTGGATCGCAGCATTGTAAACCTTGGTCTTAACAGTGGCTTGTTTAGAGCATCCGCAAGTTGATCGTGCGTTGAAACATAAGCAACTCGAAGGGAGCCTCCTTGAACCTTATTTCGTACGAAATGATAATCCAAAGCGATGTGTTTCATGCGAGAATTAAAAACCGGGTTTGCACAAAGATATGTCGCTCCAATGTTGTCACAGTAGATTGTTGGAGGAACTTTAATTGTTATGCCAAGTTCAGAGAGCAGAGAACATACCCAAGTTAGCTCAGAGGCTGTGTTTGCGACTGAGCGGTACTCCGCTTCTGTTGAGGAGCGTGCGACACCTCTTTGTTTCTTTGAAGACCAAGATATTGGATGATGACCCAAGTAGATAATGTAAGCGTTTGTAGACACGAAATCATTGGTATTACCTTCCCAATCAGCATCGGAGAAGGCGTGAAGGTTAAGAGGGTTGTCTTTGGTAAGGTAGATACCGTGTGAGACTGTCCCCGCGAGGTATCACAGAACGCGTTTAGCTGATTGCCAATGGTCCATCGTCGAAGCATGCATATACTGTGACATCTTATTAACCGCGAAAGATATATCAGGCCGGGTGAACGCAAGATATTGTAAGCTTCCAATGACTGCTCTAAACTCGGTAGGATTTTGCATTGCTTCTCCAGAAATTTGAAGCTTTAGGTTCGTTGGTAGAGGCGAGGTCACTGGTTTCGCGTCCAACATCTTGGTCGAGGTTAATAAGTCGAGGATATATTTCCTTTGGCTGTGATGTAATCCTTTTTTTTTCGGTGTGCTTCTATTCCCAAGAAGTATGAAACATCTCCCATGTCCTTAATAGAAAACTTGGCAGCCATTTGATTTATCACCTTCGTTACTAACCCACTGTCATTACCAGTGACAATAATGTCGTCTACGTAGACGAGAAGATAAACCAGATACTTCCCATGTCTAAGGATGAACAGGGACGTATCCGCCATGGAGTTTTTGAAGCCATTGTGCAGAAGATATGTCTTTAGTTTTGTATACCATGCACGTGGAGCCTGTCGAAGTCTGTAAAGAGCCTTGTTAAGCTTGCATACATGTGTAGGCCGATACATATCAGTAAACCCCGGTTGTTGAGAGACATATACTTCCTTGGTGAGTCGTCCCTGGAGAAAAGCGTTATTGACGTCTACTTGTCGAAGAGGCCACGCACAACTGACTGCAATATTCAGCACCAATAGAAGCGTAGTAGATTTAACCACGGGGCTAAAAGTTTTGAAATAGTCGATGCCTTGTTGCTGGTGAAAACCGCGAGCAACCAATCAAGCCTTGTACTTATGAATCGACTCGTCCGGATTCCGCTTGATTGTAAACACCCATTTTGTGCTGATGATGTTTTGATCGTCTTTCCGGGGAACCAAATCCCAGGTATGATTGCAAATTTGAGCATCAATTTCGTCTGTCATAGCTTGCCTGAAATTTGGATCAAGTAGAGCTTGGTTATGGGTCCTGGGTTCGTGGATCGATGAAGGAGAAAGGGTGGCGGTTAGGCTAAATTTTTTCTTTGGTTTGTGGATGTTATTTTTTGCTCTGGTTAGCATTTGATGCTGGTTTATTTTGGTTTGGACTCTTGTGGTTTGGTTATTTTGTGTGGTATTGGGCTGTGGGTTTTGAATTGTTGGATTTGGGAGAATCTGAGAAATTTGTTGTGAGGATGGGTCCGATGGTGTTTGGGTTGGCTAGGCCGTAGGTTGCGGCCCATTTTCAGGTGGAGCAGTGGGCTCAGAATTGTGAGAAGGAGAAGAATCAGAGTGAAGGTTAGAGGACGATACCTGAGTAGGAGAGGAAGACTACGGTGGTTGTTGTTGGGGTATCGGCTCTTGCTGATGAAGAATTGTGCACGGGGGTAGCTGCGGTGTTGCTGGAGTGATGACCATGACCGGGATGATTTGTGCGGCTGACATCGTGGTTGGGGATTCATCAGCAATGATTTCAGTTGGTTCTGATTTTTCCGCAAAACGGAAAACAGTTTCGACGAACTGTACATGGCGTGATGTGTAAACTCGGCCGGATGGTATGTGAAGACAGTGATACGCACTTTGCATATTTGAGTATCCGATGAATACACATCTCTATGATCTTGTATCCATCTTGTTGCTAGTATATGGTCTGAGCCAAGGGAAACACAGACTTCCAAAGACCCTCAGCTTAGTGTAATTTGGTGGTGTGCCGAACAATTTCTGGTACGGTGAGTCGAGAGAGAGAACCTGTGTCGATAGTCGATTGATGAGATATACTGTTGTAGCAAAAGTCCAAAAATCAAGGATAGTCACCCATAGGACGGTTGACAAACCTTTCCTTTCTTCAAAAATAATTGATTCCCAAAATATCTACTTTTTAGTACTCTGTATAGCACACTAATTGGTTGTTAATACAACTTCCACACTTGATTCGAAAGTAGGGTTGATAGTAGGCTTTTGGGTTATTGACTATATCAATTCATCAAAATAATAATGGTCATTATAGTATAGGAGGTTGTCAAATCCAAATGGATTAATTCTAGTGCACTAATAATGCATACAACTCTATAAGCTAAGCCAATTAAAGTAAAGGGATTTGTCTAACAATCCTATTTGATCAAAGCAATAGAACAAGAGTGAAATCGAAATTGCAATAAGAACAAGAGAGCGAGACTAAAGTGAGATTAAACATGATAAAGATATATCCTAGGATGAGCTCAATGTACTAGGCCGATCAAGGAACAACAAATATGCTTCAATCACACAATGCTAATCATGTTAAAATGATCATTAATTAAGTTAATCACATTTCCAAGCTTGTGATTCATGCAATCATTCAGCTTCAATTTCCAAATCACAAGACAAGCAAATATGAGAATCAATTAAATCAACATTTAGTAAAGCCAATCCTTTAGTTAAGAATACTAATCATTAGACAAATCGAATTTTTTGGCACCAATCCCATTATTAAATTCCATAATATTAAACTTCCATTTGGGATTACGCAACAAACAAGCATGAGAATCAAGTTCTTATATCAAATTATCACTGTAGACATCTAATCCCTTAGGCTAAGCATGCAAATCATCTAAATGGTTAATTCAAGCATTTCACCAAACGTTTTCAATGCAATAAAATCCCTAAGATCTGATCATCAAATCAATGACTAATCTAACACGAAATATACCAAATAGAGAAGGATCAATCATATTTAAGAGCTAAGAATCAAATATCATCCGTAATCACATCCTAATTTACCTTATCCCAGAGACCCAAAATTTATTATTCCCTAATCATGGTGATCTCAACAAAACACAAAGAAATAGTGTTAACAAACATGATTAAGAAGCTAAATAGAGAAGATATTAATAAGAAATGGGAAAAAACCTTAAAAATACACGACCTAAATTACATTTGCTAGAAAAATACACAAACTTTTAACGTTGCCTGAAAAATACCCAACGTTAAATAGAAGTACTTGATTAATTTATAAAAAGGTTATAAATACTAAGTGTTGAAGGTAAACCTTCACAAGAATTAATTTGATAGTTAATCGAGATTTGGAGACTGAGTATTTCAAGATCAAAGTATGTGAAGGCAATAACAGAAAGATTGAAAAACGTAGTCATTTTATTAACTTAGATTTTGGATATTTGTTGCTCAATTTCTTTCCTCTCAAATTAGGTTGATTACAAGAATGAAAGATGGGTCATTTTTCTGCGCACGGGAGGTATATTTATATCAGGAGAATTAGGTTAAATTCCTATACTCTCTAATATGATCATGTTAAATCCGAATAATCTTGGATTTTCTTTCATTTTTGGATATTTGTCTTTATCTTCTTTCTTTGTTTTAAATATGATTAATTACTTAATCATATTTTTTTCTCTTTTTGTGCAGGTCAACGTGGGCTTCGCTATGGTGGACCTTCCTTCTTTGTTACAGAGCTTGAGCTTGATGGACCGATCTGCTGGGGGTTGGGGATAATGGAAATGTGCTAAACAAACCTCCAATAGTAAGCCCCCCAGTTCGGCGAGTTGATTTGAAAACTAGGTCGGCGAATTTGGAGTTGTTTGTTGCTAGGCGTCACAGATGCATCGTCTCGTTACGAGTCAATTATTCGTCTTTAATATCGTTACCATTATCATTTACCGACATGGTGTCTTTAATGTTCTTAATTATTGAGCACTCTTTTTTATTCGACCAATGACGCATGTGGCTGGAGGTCGCAGAGTCACGTCGATTGAGAGTTAGACTTGCGTCCTTCGGAAGATTGCCACCTCTTCGTTTCTACAATACCATGTTCATCTCTCAATTTTATTATATGTTAACAGAAGTAAAATTTTAGGTACTCCCTCTCCCTTTCTCTTCTGAGCTTTCTCTTTCCCTTGGTTTTGTATCTTTTGTTTATTTTCCTTCTTGTCGATCTCCTTTTTATCGCTATTTAAAAATGGGTCATATTCGTGCCGAGTCGAGTGCATCTTCTGCTAGTTTCGCGAGCTGAGGTGCCTTTGACGGTAAAAGTATCCTTTCTTCTCCTTAGACCATTAACTCGGCAACTATCAGTCCTGTGAATGAATTATCTCAGTGCCAATCCGAATCTCTTTGCAGTGACTCTACAGATCAATCTTCATCGCACTCTGGCGAGAACGTTCCACTTATCTAGGGGAAAGCATATTCTAGCTGAGGTTCCAAGAAGAATCAGGATAAGGTAAAAGAGAAGGAGGAAATTCTTCCCCCAGTCACTGATAATGACTTCGGCATTTTGCTAACCTTGTCTCATGACATATCCTTGGCTTAGTTAAAACTCTCCCGGAATCGAGGGCGTCATACTTATGTTTCCTTCTTCTCTACAACGCCTATGGCATGGTCCTCCTGGATATGCATGATTTTACGAATATTTATTCTTGTCTGCCAAACTTTAATCTTCGTTACCGAGCGCCTTGGTTGATTTCTTCACAAAGATACAAGGTTGCTTTTATGCAGCTCAATATTTCCACCATTCTAAACATGACCGGTCTCGCGAAGCTCGGCGAAATCCTTGGCAAGACGTTAATGGCTGATCTCTTTGAAAGATTTGGTCAAATTAATATTAACGCGAAAAAGCCGGCATGGGTTTCGATAAACATGCGCCCAAAATTTAAGTTAACGGTGGGTACGAAACCCAGCAAGGTTCATCATTGGAAGAGGAAATACTTCTTTGTCAAAGTGGATGAGATTTCGTTCCCAGATTCAAACGTGTCGATCTCCAACGATGGAACCTTTAAGTTGGTAGTTAACCAAATGGAAAAAGTCTTTTCCTTCTTAGGTTTTTCTGTTTTTGGTAACTCTTAACTTTTGTTATCGTGTAGATCATCATTCTTCCAATTAGTTCAGTAAGGAGTACTTGGAGGAGGTTGCTAAGAATTTCTCGAAAATCGGTCATGAAATTTTGTCTGACATTTCTAAGAAAACCAATAAATATAGTTGGTTGAGTTGGTTTACATCCTTTTGAAACTGTGTATTATTCACTTATTTAACCTGTGAAGAATCCAAACCGAATAAAAATATGGGAAAACAAGGAAAGTTATTCCTAGTATGGTCATTGACTTGGAGAAGAGTTCTAAGCCTTCAGAGGGCGACAGAGCTGGTGGTTCCAGCCGTTATGGTACTTGTATATATAAAGATCGTTCACGTTCAACGATTAGGAGGGGAGATACAAGGTCCTCTGATGATGCCGAGAAGAAAAGGGCTGCAGAGAATAGGACGATGAGATTGGCCGACAATTTCGAGAAGAGGAAAAATGTGAAAATGTCACGAATGACAATTCTGAGGATCCTTCTGGTCGCTTATTACGGAAATCATCTTTGGCTAAAGCTCCGACTTTGTATAAGGAGACGACTCCTTCTGTCAGTACGAGCATTACCCTCTCTTTCATTGTTCCAAAGGTTTCTTTTGCCGACCCTTCTACTGCACTGGCTGTGCCTTTTGGGGCACAAAATCAACCTTCGGAGAGCGCATGTTGCTCCAAGAGTTAATAGGCAAACAAGAACGCGAAGACCGGTGAGTTCACGTCCTCGTGGAGGAGGACTTTCTCAATTGAGGGTAAAAATTCAAACCCTCAGATGAGTACACATGCCTCAAAATAATTCGGCATATTTAATTCAATGTTACCCGCCATGTCCCGTTGATCAGCTCTACAAGCCGTACACATTTTAACACTCTCTCACAGACCTACTGAGGAAGGTTCTGGCCGACTGGGAGTGTGTTGTCCGAGATCATGTTAGGCTGCTGACTTGCTTCAGAACGTAGACTTGGAGCAGAGGCTGCACTCTCACGAGCAACTGGCTGGTACGTGACAGGATCATATCCATTAATCTTCAGCAACAGTTCCATGCCAGTCTTCAAATCTTTGACACAGCTCTTCACATGTTCCATTCCCTCATTGTCTCTGGATTTCCGAAGAATTGAGGCGGCTGCTGTCTCATTAGGATGGCAGTTGAGGTACTGGATTGATCCAAAGGCCATAAATTCGGCCCTTCCCGTTAGTCGCTTTCTGCAAAATAAAAATGTGCAAAAATAATTAAGCAAATGAAATAGAACTAAGCATACATAATTACAACTATCTAAACAATCTAAACAACTATAATTAATCAAACCTAGCAGAAATCCTAAGCAGAACTTAAACAGATAACTTAACAATCTAAACAACAATCATAATCAAACTAAGCATAAATCCTAAGCAGAACTTCAACAGATAACTACAAGAAACAATCTAACTAACTACCTCAATATATGCGGCAGTGTGGTCGTGGATGGAGGGTGTGGAGACTATTCCCTCGGTGAGAGAGGAGGATTATGATCGCTCAAGGGCCAGAGCCTGAGCAGCAGCGACAAGAGACTCGGCTCTTTTGTCAATGCAGGTCCCATCCTTGCGAGTGTGTGTCTTAAGCACTACCGTTGTAGCAGCCGGTTTCTGTCCAGTCTCTTGCTCCCCTCAGAAAACAAAAAATATTAATATGACAAATTAAAAAGTTTCATTACCAAAATTATAGATAAAAGAACACTAACCATGTCATAAGCAACTCGGCAGTGGGTTCTTGATCCTGAGGTATGACGGTGCGACCCTAAGCCATCTGGATTAGAAGATGCCCTCTCTGAATTCGTCTTGCACCTCTTCTGGTGTTCAGCCTCTTCCCATGTCTCTAGCATCGCGCCCCAATCGGCCAAGCCTATGAAATCATGCTTCTCCCTGACCTATTCCTCTTCTTTACAATGTCGGAGATTGATCTTCTCAGAATCATTGTATAACGATCAACTACCATGTTATGCTACTTTTCTTCCCAGTAATACTTTGCTACAAAGAAAATGAAATTTGGGTTAGTATCAATTCACATTTCAACAAACATTAAGTAATAAGCACAAACAACAGAAGACCTACCATGAAACTTATCCACCACTCATCCTACTTATTCTGTGGGACCATTGAATAGTTCCACCATGGTCCCAGAGGTTCGATTGATACCCATCAACTATGTCTTTCCTTATACAATCATCGATGACAAACCTGCGAGAAGGGAAATTAATTAAATTGCAACAGACCAAGCAACAGAAGACTTTCCTTACTATGTATGTCCTTACACATAAGACATTTATTCTCAATCTTAACCAAGATAAACAACAGAAGACTTCAAACACCTATATTATACAACATACTCAAACACAGAACAACCTATAACATACTCATTCTTTCTAAATTTTATTCATTTAAACTCAAACATACTCAATCTCAATAGCATTCATTCATAGGATGATTTTGAAAATGAACTCAAACAGATTATGCAATGTTCTAAGCAATAGTTCTAAACAGATTTTGAAAATGAACTCAATCTCAATCTCGAATTCGTGTATGAAGTTGTGCAGGTCAGAACAGATAAAAACAACAACACAAGCATGAAAAAGAATGATTAGAAATGATCTAAGCAATAGGTTAAACAACTATAAACAGAGGCTAAACACAAACACATTAATTCCCGATCTCAATATTTATCAAACATACACAAACACATTCATTCCAGTTCTCAATCTACAACCTAAACACATACCCATTTCCAATCTCAATCTAAAACATACACATAACTAACTATGATTACATTATAGACAGAACTCACTATAAACCTCTGTTGAACCTTTCTGGATGCAGGTGCGGCATGTTAATCTGGTCTGGTGAACTCATCACCGCCGCTAAGCTGGGGTGATGATGTCGAGAAGAAGATGAGGTGACTTGTCTCACTGCTCCAGGAGGAATCCGAGTCTGAGTTTGACGCCTTCTGCCTGAAGTTCCTGATGAAGGAGTCCTTAGCACATTCATCTGCAAACAGAGAATACAAACAAATCAAACAGTATCGAGAGAACAAAAACTAGAAATCGAGTTAGAATCAAACAGACAGATACAAATCGAGTTATCAAGTGAAAAAAATAAATATACAGATCGAGAATCGAGTTAGAATCAAACAGAATCGATTTTATCTCGAGAGAACAAACAAAATTTAACCGACACAGACAAGACACTAGAATCGAAGCCGTATTTAGGGTTTAAAACAACAGAAACTAGTAGATCCAGAAAAATCCAGACATGCATGTCAATGAAAGCGAATTAAAAAAGTAAAACCAAATAGACAATCGAGACTCAAAGCAGTTCTAAGGGTTTAAAAAGACATGACCAAATCGGAAATCAGAGAACAAAACCTTATAATCGATGATGTATCTAGACATGCATGTCAGACAAATCAAACCGACACAAACAAAACCCTAGAATCTAAGCCGAATCGAAACATGCATGTCAGACAAATCGATTTTATGGGACAGAAACAAGTAAACAGAAATGAGATAGACAAAGATGAAGAGATAAGCAAGAGAGAAAGAGACGAAACCACTTACCATCATAGTTAGATCTCAAATTCGAAGCTGTATGCAGGGTTTGAGAAATCGAGATAGAGAATCGATCGAGAGAGAGACAGCTTGATCGACAGAGAAAAGATAGAAAAGAGAAGAGAGAAGAGAAAGGAAGATGAGAGATCGAAAGAGATCAGAGAAGACGAGAGAAGTTTCTGGATAGTTCGAGAGAGTTTCGAGAGAGAGGAGAAATAAAAAAATTTCTAAGTGTGGCTTATATACTCTCGGGAATTATGGTTATAGGGTTTGTTTGGTTCAGAGTAAACCGCCTGCAAATTCTAGATAACCTGCCAAATCAATCGTTAACCAACCGCGAAATCGAAAATCATTTGGCGGTTTAACGCGAAATCGAAAACCTTCTTGCGGTTTACCGTGAAACCAAAAATCAATTGGTGATTTACCCGCAAAACCAGAAATCATTTGGCGGTTTACCCGCGAAACCAAAATCATTTCGCAGTTATTTTTTTGCATAGCCACGGCTATAGTCATTGCTATTCATAGCTATATCGAATTACTACTAACTCTAACCCTATACCCTAAACTCTATACCCTATACCCTAAACTATATCATTATTAGATTAATCCAACATTAATATAGCTAAACCCTAAACCCTAAACTTATACCCTAAACCCTAAAACCCTAAACTATAAGATTATTAGATTAATCCAACATTAATAACTAAAGAGGAATTAGACTAGATTATCTATGTAGGTTATATAAAATATATACATAGATTATATGTTAATACATAGGATCTTATTAGTAGTTAAGTAACTTAGATTTGATTTTATGGATCTTATTAGTAATTATAATCAAATTAGGATATCTAAGATCAATATATTTTATTTGTTAAGTTTTGGTTATATGATATAAAGATAAGATGATTTTTTATTTTAGATATAAGATTATGTAGTTTGGTTATGGATGAAAACATGAAAATACCATATGGTTCACATTTATTTAGTCGAACAATTTAACGACACAAAGCAAATTATTAATCTGAATCTGATTCTGAATATTCACTGTAGTTATCTTCTAAACCATTTTCAGAGTTGTATTCGTCATCTAGATTAACCATAGGGATGGGTTCATAATCTGCAACATCTTGGATTGCATGTGCCTCGACTCGCACAACTCCGGTACGTGGTATTACATGATCAACTACGTCGTTTTGTACTGCATTTTTGGCAACTTCTTGAGTCTCAAAAAATCCTCTCGGCATACCCTTTGTTGTTGCCCACCATTCTTCTCTGGTTGGTCGCAGACTTGGATAAGGAATATAACATACTTGATCACAATGCTCCGGTAAATGAAAGGATCATACTTGTCATAATGCATTGTCGGGCAAATATCACCAATACCAGATGGATGTGTTCGTATTCCTCGACCAGTGTTGAACCAATGGCGTTTGAAAATCATTGATTTTAGCTCAACTGCACTGTGATACTCTAACATGAATATTTCTTCAATCAATCCAAAATACTCAAGTCTCAGTGGATCCCGGAACACAAACGCCATAATTCATCGTCTTCTTATTTTGTTCATGGCTTTCGGTATGGTAATGATATCCCCTCGAATAATACATATGCCATGACGTGATTTGATGCTTCGGACCTTGTACAAATTCTAGCATCCACAATGAAAAATTGAATGTCTCACTTGCGTCGTTAATCTGCATATGTATAATTAAAAAGTGAGATGAAACATATATAAGATAAGTTAATTTAATTTTTAGAACTTACGTATTTTTTACACCAAGTTGCAATTTTTTTATCTTTTAGTCTCGTCATTGCGTCTGCAGTAATGTTCGGGTAATCTTGCGTCATATTTTCCTCAAACATCCTGTACAAATATTTATAGTGTTGTTTCATTTAACCATTATTGTCAGAAATAAAAATGTAATATCATACCTTTCGTACAGTTTAAACTCTTCACAGTTGAGAAATAAAAATGTTTGAAGCACATTGTAGTCCTCATCATTTAACCATGAGCTTGTTGATTTGCCACTGACTCTTCCTACCAGGTGGAAAATACTCGGGACATCAGGATAGTTATAGGTGAAATGAATTTCCTTCAGATCTTCTGCGGAGTCTAACTCTTGTGTAGGTGTAATGTAGTTGGCTGTCACGTAGGAAATCTCTTCGTTTACACACTGAGCTACTATCGATCCTCCGATTTGAGGCTTGTTTTTAACTTTCTTCTTCAGGTGATATATGTACCGTTCGAAAGGATACATCCACCTGTATTGGACCGGACCGCCTAAAGCAGCTTCATCTGAAAGATGCACTGGGAGATACACATCGAAAAAAGCCAGTGGGAACATTTTTTCCAAATTGCAATGTTTCATAGCAATGTTTTCTTTAAGTGTAGCAACATCTTCAGTCCATAACATTTTGGTAGATATATCTCGGAAGAATAGTGCAATATCTACGTAAAAAGAAATTAATTGAAAACATTATAAGAACCACACTTATATTAAAAATGAAATATCAATATTAAATTAATTAATCATACCTGAAATTGATGTAAGAACAACATTCGAAATGAGTTGTGTAAATGCAATTAGGAGAAGTTGTTGCATGATGACATGATAATCATGACTTTTTAGGCCTGACATCTTTCCCGTCTCCACGTTAACACAATGTGAAAACTTTGATACATACCCATCTGGAAACTTAATCTCCGTCTTCAGCCACGTAAGAAATTTTTCTTTACCTTCCTTCGACAATCGAAAGATTGGAATAGGCACTCTTCCATCTGAGGTAACCTCCAAATCGGGTCTTCTTCAAAATGAAGGGAGATCCAATCTTGATTTTATGCTATATTTTGTCTTTCCTGGAACATTTAGCACTGTGTTAATGAGATTATCGAAGAAATTTTTCTCGATATGCATAAAATCAAGATTGTGCCGGAGAAGTAGGTTCTACTAGTACGGCAACTCCCAAAAGATACTCTTTTCACCCAATTTTGGTCGACACCGTACGCATCTATTGTTCGAGAAGGCTTGTCATGTCCTTTGCCTCCGCAATAAACTGTTTTAAACAGCCCAGGGATATTATTTATCCTCCTGTGTAAAATTTCTTCCCCGTTTAGCCATGGCGGAGGATCGTCTTGGCCTGTTTTGTTCTTCAAGAAATCTCTAACGTTTTGCCTATAAGGATGTCCTCCAGGCAAAAAAAATCCAGTGACAATCGAACCAACTGTGCTTCCTTCCATGTGGCAGCCAAAAAAAATTTGTATCGTCCATACAATATGGATAAGCCAACCTCCCATGTGTCATCCATCCCGATAGCATACCATACGCGGGAAAATCGCTGATTGTCCACATCAAAGCAGCTCGCATCGTGGAAATTTTATTTCGTGAAACGTCATAAATCTCCACACCATCGCTCCATAAATGCTTTAACTCTTCAATCAACGGTTGTAGATATATATCCAAGATTTTTTCGGATGGTTTTGGCCCCGGCACTAATATAGAGAGAAAGAAATATTGGCTCTTCATGCACATCCCAGGAGGTAAATTATATAGCGTCACTATGACGGGCCAAACAGAGTATGATTGCCCATTCATACCAATTGGATTAAATCCATCAGTTGATAAACCCAGATAAACATTACGACTGTCAGAAGCAAATGTAGGATATACCTCCATAAAATGTTTCCACGCTCTTCCGTCCGAGGGATGATGCATTTCTTTTTCGGGAGACACATGTTCAACATGCCATCTCATCTGCGATGCAGTAGTCTTTGATTGATATAGTCGCTTTAGCCGATCACCAAGGGGCAGATAAAACATCCTCTGCTTCAGTATCTTCTTTACTGATCGACCCACCTTAGTTTCATAGCGATCTTTTCCACAAAACCAAAAAAGTGACAACTCACGATCTTCTCCCTTCCAAAATAGCATACAATTATCCTCGCAGACATCAATCTTATGACATGGCAACCCAAGAGACCGCTTCAACTTTTTTGTCTCGTAATATGATTTCGGAGCTTTATTAGGCGATGGAAGAATATAATAAAATGTTTGAGCGATATCGTCTAGGCATTCCTTTGGGATATTGAAACTGGTCTTCCAATTCATGCCTTTCGACATCAAGTACAATTGAGTTCTCCCATCAGCACACCCTTCGTATAAAGGTTGATTTGCGGCTTCTAAAGCTTGGTAAACGGAATCATGGTAGATTGGTTCTTGGATATTTTTGGCACCATCAGGTAACATGTTGAAATCTTCATTGGGATCACGAAACTCATTTATCGGAACTTGTAGAGGATATCTAGTCCCTGTTTCACCTTCGGCCACGTGATGACTTGTGGAAGCTTCACCGTGATAATGACTTGTAGATGCTTCGCCGCCATAGTAACCTTGTTCTCCGTGGTGCGTCCACACATAATAGTTTTTCGTAAAGATTTTTAACAGAAGATGACTCGCCACGCCACAGTATTAGCATCATGGCACTTTTGATTTTTGCACCTCTTACACGGACAGAATAAGACTTTGTGTTCAATATAATAATCTTGATTACACGCAAATGAAATACAATAGTTTATCCCTCCTCAAAATTCTCACACACAGAATGAGTAGAATGTTTTAATCGTTTATACATACATTCTCTCTATAAAAAGAAATCACTCATAATTACGAAAAATAAACGAAGGAAAATCACTCAATTTTTTTCCAACCGATATACGAATGTTTTCTTTATGTGTTTGAATGTGTGAAAATAGGATGAGCTCTCGTGCATTTTATAAAAAAAAATAAGCTATGGATAGCTTAGCTAATAAGATTTTTTTTTAAAAGAAAGTGGTTGTAATAGTTATAAACGTGTAATTTATACTAAGCTACGGATAGCCGCGACTATGGCTGTAGCTAAATCGAATATATTCTCTGCGTAAAAATAAAGATTGATTGATATCAATGGCGATTTGACCATGCATACTGACAGCCCGTGAACTCAATTATTAATCTACATAGCTACGGATAGCCATGGATATGATCGTGGCAATAGCCACGAATCGCTGCGACCATATTCACGGCTATCTTTCCAGGAACTTATTCGCAGCTATTCCTAGCTATGAAGTTCTACGACGTTATCGTCTCTATTCGCGGCTATATTTCCACGAATTGTCATGACTTAGATTTGTAGATATTTAGCTATGATATATTTCGTTGCTAGTCGCAGCTACGTCCTTCTACGGCATTATTGTAGCTATCTGTAGCTATATATCCACGAACGGAGGCTATATCAGTTCGTAGCTATATAGCTACGATGGTTGTCGTAGCTTATCGCGGCAAATTATATCCACGACGACATTGCTGCTATTCATAGCAATATAGCCACGGATTTTCTTGTTTTCATACCGTGGCTATATAGATATGAATAGCTGCCAAATAGATATGAATTGATTTTTTAAGCCGCAACTAATTCATGGCTATCCGCGGCTTAAAAAAAATAGCTACAAAAATTTCGCGGCTAAGACGCATATTTCTTGTAGTGGTATTTGTATCGAGCGATCTCTTAATCTGCTGTCAATGTAATGATCCCTTTTTATTTATACTTGTTGATCATAACGAATTTGCTCTTGATATTTTTTTTTCTTCATTCGTTCTTTTTTTGCAGACGACTTTGCTGATGAATCGTACATTAATGACATTAACCGGAAGCTGCCGAAGGAGGCAGCTGATGTCAAAGAAGAGCTTGTCAAAGAGAAGAGAGCGTTGGAGAAGTCTCTCCTTCTTGTGGAGACTGAGTATTTCAAGATCAGAGGATGTAAAAGCAATAACAGAAAGACCGAAGAACGTAGTCGTTTTATTAACTTATAGTTTCATATTTGATTGCTCAAATTCTCTCCTCTGAAATTTGGTTGAGTACAAGAATGATAGATGGATCCTTTTCCTGCGCACGAAAAAATATATCTATATCCGGGGAATTAATTTTAATTCCTAGATTCTCTCTGATATGATAATGTTAAATCCGAATAATCTTGGATTTTCTTCCTTGTTGGAGATTTGGCTTTATCTTTTTCCTTTTCTTAAATATGACTTATTTACTTAATCATATTTTCCTCTTTGTGTGCATGTTGATGTGGGCTTCGCCATGTTTTCCTTCCTTCTTCGTTATTGAGCTTGAGCTTGATGAGCCGATCTGTTATTGGATCGGGATAAAGAAAGGGTGCAAAACCCACCTCCAACACTAAGAAATCTAAAGAGGCAAAGAAAAGCTCAAGAGAAGAAGAATATCCTTATTTTTTAGGCTAATATACTATTTATATGGAAGTGGTTCGAACCGGGTCAATCCGGAATAAGCCGGGTATTGATCCTGTTCAACTGGACATTTTGGTTCTAGGAAATGTGCATCGGCCTAATTTTGCTGATGGCCTTGTGGCCGATATGCAGAAACATGAGGAGAAGCCAAGGGGGCATGGCCGGCCGAGGTTGCATGCCCGAGGGATTGGCCAGTGAAGAATGAGCCTTGGCCGAAGCATCATACATCGGGAGCATTTGACCGAGGGTGCATGACCGAGGTGTAGACATCGGTCATCTCAGCTTGAGGGAGGTAGGCCGAGGGATTAGTTGGTCATTTCTTGGTATTGGATGAGCAACATGTATCATGCAAGTCAGGTCGAGGCATTATGGTCGAGATCTGAGAGTGGGGATTTTGTGCCCAAGGTTTTGGACCGATGAATTTTCTGGAGGAAGATGGTGCATGGTCTAGGCAGGTGGACACATGCAGATGGCCGATTACATTGAAGTGGCTTGAAAACTTTCTTCATTCTTCTCTAAACTATAAACCTTCTTGTTTCCAACTACCAAGACTCTCCCCCAAATATTTAGAACTCCTCCAAAGCTTCAAAGTCCCCTAAAACAATCCAAAACATGCTAAGATATGCAAACTTTAAACACATTAAATCCTAAAATGAATGATTTCCTAAGAAAGTAAATAAGAATAAATATAAAGGATGAGAATAAGATGCAAATGAACATGCTAAATCAAGGTAAAATATGCATATATCAAGGGTATGTTAAAACATAGTAAATCTATGAAGCTTAATCCCCCACTTTGCTCTGAAAACTTAACTTCTTCCAAGAGGCCCACAACATTTTATGTTTCCCATTATTAGTACCCCACTAAAACAATGGCAGTAAGCTATCTATATTCGAACATATTACTTGAGGTAGATTAAAACAAGACATGTATAGCAAGGCTATTAGGGAATATTATCCCACATCTAAAGTTGGAAGGGATCTCACTTAATATATGAAGGATATGGGCCACTCCATTTATCACCAATTGGTTTTAGGTTGGAAGCCCACACACCTTAATAAAGGCCAACAATTCATCGCGTATACATGTATAGCAAGGCCTACTGATTTTATCAGATGTTCTTTCCTTGCAGAGGAGAGGAACCTATTTTGCCATCCATTAGTCTTCTTCAAAACACTATCCTTAATGTATTGAAGCATCTTCTTCTTCATTCCAAATTGTTATGGCAGGCCAATATATTTACCTCCTCCCCTATATTAGCTATTTCCAATTTCATCTGAATTGTTTGTCTGGTATGTTCAAAGACTATCTCACCAAATGTAATTGAGGACTTCTCATCATTTATCATTTGTCTAGAAGCCTTCTCATAAAGTATGAATATACTGTAGAGATTATGGCTGTTTATAATATCAACTTTGGCTGTTTATAATATCAACTTTAAAGAAGAATAAATAATCATCATCAAATATCAAGTGAGACACTAGTGGTCTACCAACGCTTAACCTAATCAATTGATTATCCTTGTTCTTTTCAGCTTTATCAAGAAGTTAATTAACACATCAACACTGAGGATGAATAGATACAGAGGAGAGGAACTCCTTGTCTAATACCACATGGAGGTTCAAAATTATTGTAAGGACTGCCATTCACTAGAAGCAATAAAGAGACTGATGTTATACAAGCCATGATCCAGCATATCCATACCTTTGAGAAACCCTTCTTTCACGTTACCTCCTCCAGAACTTCCACTCAATTCTATTCATATGCTTAACTAATTTCAGTTTTCACTGCTATATATATATATATATATATATATATATATATATATATATATATATGAATTTTAACATCTAACCTTCAGAAATTGAAATACATCATGAACCAACATCACATTTTATGTTATTTTCCGATTTGGAATAAAGGTGGATTGATGTTTATATACTACTTTAGATATATAGGATATAATTTAATCTTGCAGTCAATATTCTCTTGATGACTTTATAGAGAACGTTACATAATGCAATATGCCGAATATCCTTCATTGTACGACCCTACTCTGTTTTGGGAATCAGACAAAGTTATTGTGGTTTTGTTCCTCTGGTTGCTTGTGTTAGACGAACCTGCACCATCGTCTTTCGCGTTTTTGTATTCCAACAACAGTTCCTTACTTCATAGGGCTCAGCTTGGATCCATCTCCACTGTGAGAGTAATCTTCCGTTGTATTCTTAACTATCAAAAGATGCTCATGTCTCTGTAGTGGATTTATGATTCTGGGGATGATTCAGATGACTATATCGTCCTCTTCTTTGTGGCTGTCTCATGAACCTTCTCATTCTCATCATGAACGGTTGGTGAAACGTTACTTCTTGGGAAATCATCAGTCGGAGAAGACGGTTTAGGAAAACCTGGAGGATGGTCATCACTCTGGCCATCATCATCGAGCCTTTGGCGGATCATATTTTGAGTTTAGAGGACACACCAATGCATCATGCAAAAATGTCCCACTAACACTGCAAAAGCCCCTAAGTTTTTCAATGGCAATTTAATACGACTGTTTGATCTCCAAATTGAAGAGAAAAAAAACTCTGGAAATGCAGGGGAGACTCCACATTCCATAGTAATCGCACCTTCACAAAATCAACATGTAGTGCTCCTTCTCCATTGAAATCAGTTTGTAGAAACTGTCCTAGTGCAAAACCAGTGTGGGTAACAATCCGTACAGTCAAGAACTGGAGAGGTATTCCTTTTATTTGCACCCAAAAAGGAGATATACTAAGTTCTTTGCTGGTTTGAGAAGGAATCCATCCTCAAGAACGCACATCCATTCACTAAAATATTGTTGGAACTTTATTTTAAGACATGTATATTCATGTGATTAAAAGTAAAGTTTGATTGAATGAGAAATGTTTTTCCTATGTTTCCGTTAGAGAGACACAAAATAGACATAACAAATATTATGAAGAAGTCCGAACAAGCTAATAGACCTTAAGACAATTGTAGAGAAGAGAAAACATGTGTTAAATCACGTGTGTGTTGAACCGAGTCGAGACGGGCCGGATTCATGTTGGGTTTGGGTTAACGGGCTTGCGGTCTAATAACTATACTTTTTGTGTCTAATTTTTACTATGTAATCGATCACTAAATGCTTGAATTAGTATGACAATTAGTATACTTAATTCTAATATTTACTAATAATCAATTAGAATTTTGTAACCTCCACAATATATTATATTGGCTCAAATTTAGTGGGTATTATGATTTTCCATAAAGTGAGAAACAAGTCTCTTGTTTTTTCATGCAAGAACAATCCTTTCATCTTCTTCTTTTCGTTTTTTCATTTTTTTTGTATGTGAGTAAAACACACACAAAAATGATTCGTAAGCTTATGGATTTAGGTGGTATAAATCATAAGAATATGTAGTTGTATCATGGGATTCGGAACGTTATGCAACCGTCACACTACGGGGAGTTTTCAGAATTAAGGAAAAATATCAAATTTTGCCTCTGCAATTTCGTTATTCTCCAAATTCTTGTATCGGTATCATTTTAAGATTATGATAATTGAGTGTATTTTATTTCACAAATATCAGTTTGCCCTATGGTAGAATATGCGTTCCTACAATTTTAGTTCAGAAAATTTTCGTTTATGCTTATTGCATTAACGAAACTGATTATTTTGTGGAATGTTTTTGTTGTAACAATAGGAATTTGGATCTATATAATCTGTTTTTGATTTTTTTTAATCTGTTTCAGGTTATTCTTGTTCTACAATTTAATCTCTATTCAACAAATGTTTAGAAGAGTATCTCTTAATTTATTTATATATTTTCTAGGTTTATTTAATTCTGAAAAATATTTATAAAGTGCATATGCAATTTATTTAATATATAAACTGTTTGAATATGTATTTATTCATAATCTGATTCTTTTCTGAATTTTCTCAGATTATTTTTTATTTTTGGAATTTTGTTTATGCATATTTAATTAGTTTAAATTGCAGATTTACATTGGTAAATGTGATCATTCGATGATCTATTCCTGGAAAGATATACGAAAATTTTAAATATTTTCTGCAATTTAATATGATAATTGTAGAGTTTTTAAGATTTTCTAAAGTCTGAAAAAATAATTTAATCTTGTTTTTTGATTTAATTAGCTTAAATTGCATATATTATATTATCTCTACAATTCAAATTGGTTGATGTTGAATTCACCAAAAATCTGAGAATTTTTTATTTAATTGGTCAGGATTTTTTGTATTTTTCAAAGAGTTGTGACAGTAATTCAAATATTTGGTGATTTATTTGATTGAATTGCTTCTGTTGTCTCTGAATTTAATTTAAATTCTGAATTTATTATTTCCGGATTCTTTTGATTTAATTATTGAATGCAATTTAAATCGTTGGTTTGCATTTGAACTTCTTATTATTTTTAGCATATCATCTCGGATTTGCTTGTATGCAAATCGACAAATATCACTAAAATAAGAATGTTTACATTAATATTTGAGATGAAAGTGGGTATGGTGAGTCGACAGCCCAAACTGGGAATGGTCTATTACTATGGCTTTGTGTGATTTATTCTGATGTTTATATGAGTGTCTAAATTATGTTTACGCCGATGGAGGTGTTATTGCTTATGAGCTAAGTGAGTTGACACACCAAATTCAGTTTGGTAGTGGTCTTCCATGGATTGGCAAAGCTCTAATGTTTATCAGATTGTCATGTTAAAACCTAATGCTGTAAGCATAGGATATATGCAAGACAAAATTGGTGGAACTCGACTCATTATGTGGCATAGAAGATGTTTATATACATAACCATGCTGAAACTACAGAAGTAACTCAAGGAGGATAGCATATGACTTTCTCTTGAGAATACTAATGTGAGAACTCTAGCCAATGTTGAATCTTGTATTTATGAGGACGTTTGTGCAAAAAGTGGATCAAATCCGCTTTAAAAAACCGTTGTATAAGTCTATCGTGAATTGAATACTTATAAGGAATTTTGATTTTACTTGATAAGAAGTATAAGTTTAAGAACACACATTCGTAGTGAAAAAAATTTGGACTTTAAATTGGTGGACTTTAATTTCATGATGGAAAAAGTCAAAAAGCTGTGGTTGATGATGCATGAGATAATGGCCGAAGGGATGTCAATTTATTTGATTTACCAGGTCGGTTGTTCTTTTCATAAATCTCCATTTACTTGGAAAGATATCAAAAATTATCAATGCATACGCGAAAGGCTGAGAATCTTAAAGACTTTAACTGTGTGGAAACGAGTTAAAACTAAAAAATCAAAAAGCATATGATGTTCATATTTTGAATAATATGTGAAAATAGTTAGGCACAAGCATAAAGAGAAACAAAATATTTCTATGCAAGCCTCCACTAGCTTCATTAACAAAATGCTTATAAGACATTGATAGTTAACTGTCACAAATATGGAATAATGAGTCAAAAAGACGAAACATTTTACAATCCTAATAAATGTCATAGCAAATTGACTATGTAGAGATAAATGCAAAATCTCAGACCAATCTGACTGAAACAGACAAATATAGTGGAGTTTCATAAGTGAATATGGTTGGGAAATCGAATGCAATAGTGGCATTATGCTGCTACCGCCAATGATATATATTGTGATAGAAATGTATACTTGCTAAAAAGCAAGAGTATGACTTTGAAAAAGTTTAAAGCATACAAGATGGATTTAAAAACCAACGTGAGAAAACAATAAAATAGTTATACGTGATAAAGAAGGTGAATTTGATAAGAATTAAATGTGTTCTTTAGAGAACATGGCATTTTTTGTCGAAAAGATTGTTCCTTATTCACTTGAATCTACTGCAGTTGCAAAAACAAATGTTGAGTTCTTGATGAGAGGAAGAATGCAAAGATGCATCTTCTAAGTTATCTCAAGAAATGTGGGGGGACGTTGTTTACCACATAAAATCAATGGCAAAGAGTGTAAGGAATGTATTGTTTGTATATTCATGTAAATGGTTACAGAGACTGATTTATACAGAGAGTACATGTGAGAAATAAGGGAAGTAAATATTGAGTACATTATGAGTAATCACGAGAATATCGTAATCACAGGAATTGAGTAATCAAAGGGATTTAGTTATTCCTATACGCCCCCTCATGATGGAGGAGCTTGAGCAACTCCAATCTTGGATCGCAGCATTGTAAACCTTGGTCTTGACAGTGGCTTATTTAGAGCATCCGCAAGTTGATCGTGCGTTGAAACATAAGCAACTCGAAGGGAGCCTCCTTGAACCTTATTTCGTACGAAATGATAATCCAAAGCGATGTGTTTCATGCGAGAATTAAAAACCAGGTTTGCACAAAGATATGTCGCTCCAATATTGTCACAGTAGATTGTTGGAGGAACTTTAATTGTTATGACAAGTTCAGAGAGCAGAGAACATACCCAAGTTAGCTCAGAGGCTGTGTTTGCGACTGAGCGGTACTCCGCTTCTGTTGAGGAGCGTGCGACACCTCTTTGTTTCTTCGAAGACCAAGATATTGGATGATGACCCAAGTAGATAATGTAAGCGTTTGTAGACACGAAATCATTGGTATTACCTGCCCAATCAGCATCGTAGAAGGCGTGAAGGTTAAGAGGGTTGTCTTTGGTAAGGTAGATACCGTGTGAGACTGTCCCCGCGAGGTATCACAGAACGCGTTTAGCTGATTGCCAATGGTCCATCGTCGGAGCATGTATATACTGTGACAGCTTATTAACCGCGAAAGATTTATCAGGCCGGGTGAACGCAAGATATTGTAAGCTTCCAATGACTGCTCTAAACTCAGTAGGATTTTGCATTGCTTCTCCAGAAATTTGAAGCTTTAGGTTCGTTGGTAGAGGCGTGGTCACTGGTTTCGCGTCCAACATCTTCGTTGAGGTTAATAAGTCGAGGATATATTTCCTTTGGCTGTGATGTAATCCTTTTTTTGTTCGGTGTGCTTCTATTCCCAAGAAGTATGAAACATCTCCCATGTCCTTAATAGAAAACTTGGCAGCCATTTGATTTATCACCTTCGTTACTAACCCACTGTCATTACCAGTGACAATAATATCGTCTACGTAGACGAGAAGATAAACCAGATACTTCCCATGTCTAAGGATGAATAGGGACGTATCCGCCATGGAGTTTTTGAAGCCATTGTGCAGAAGATATGTCTTTAGTTCTGTATACCATGCACGCTGAGCATGTCAAAGTCTGTAAAGAGCCTTGTTAAGCTTGCATACATGTGTAGGCCGATCCATATCAGTAAACCCCGGTTGTTGAGAGACATATACTTCCTTGGTGAGTCGTCCCTGTAGAAAAGCGTTATTGACGTCTACTTGTCGAAGAGGCCACGCACAACTGACTGCAATATTCAGCACCAATAGAAGCGTAGTAGATTTAACCACGGGGCTAAAAGTTTTGAAATAGTCGATGCCTTGTTGCTGGTGAAAACCGCGAGCAACCAATCGAGCCTTGTACTTATGAATCGACTCGTCCGGATTCCGCTTAATTGTAAACACCCATTTTGTGCTGATGATGTTTTGATCGTCTTTCCGGGGAACCAAATCCCAGGTATGATTGCAAATTTGAGCATCAATTTCGTCTGTCATAGCTTGCCTGAAATTTGGATCAAGTAGAGCTTGGTTATGGGTTCTGGGTTTGTGGATCGTTGAAGGAGAAAGGGTGGCGGTTAGGCTAAATTTTTTCTTTGGTTTGTGGATGTTATTTTTTGCTCTGGTTAGCATTTGATGCTGGTTTATTTTGGTTTGGACTCTTGTGGTTTGGTTATTTTGTGTGGTATTGGGCTGTGGGTTTTGAATTGTTGGATTTGGGAGAATCTGAGAAATTTGTTGTGAGGATGGGTCCGATGGTGTTTGGGTTGGCTGGGCCGTAGGTTGCGGCCCATTTTCAGGTGGAGCAGTGGGCTCAGAATTGTGAGAAGGAGAAGAATCAGAGTGAAGGTTAGAGGACGATACCTGAGTAGGAGAGGAAGACTACGGTGATTGTTGTTGGGGTATCGGCTCTTGCTGATGAACAATTGTGCACGGGGGTAGCTGCGGTGTTGCTGGAGTGATGACCGTGACCGGGATGATTTGTGCGGCTGACATCGTGGTTGGGGATTCATCAGCAATGATTTCAGTTGGTTCTGATTTTTCCGCAAAACGGAAAACAGTTTCGACGAACTGTACATGCCGTGATGTGTAAACTCGGCCGGATGGTATGTGAAGACAGTATCTAGTGATACGCACTTTGCGTATTTGAGTATCCGATGAATACACATCTCTATGATCTTGTATCCAGCTTGTGGCTAGTATATGGTCTGAGCCAAGGGAAACACAGACTTCCAAAGACCCTAAGCTTAGTGTAATTTGGTGGTGTGCCGAACAATTTCTGGTACGGTGAGTCGAGAGAGAGAACCTGTGTCGGTAGTCGATTGATGAGATATACTGTTGTAGCAAAAGTGTATGTCCAGTATTCTCGAGGAACCGATGCCGTTGACAGCAATGTCAGTCCGGTCTCTACAATGTAACGGTGCTTCATCTCTGCAAGCCCGTTATGTTCTGGTGTGTGCGGCGGAGAGGTGTAGTGTGAGATCCCATTTGAAGCAAGGTACTCTCGTTAGGCAAGAAATTCCCCTCCGTTGTCTGAATACAACGTCATGAGGCGAGTTTGAAAACAGTTTTCAACAAGCTCCTTGAAGGCTATGAAAGTTGGCTTGACTTGTGACTTCTGTTTGAGTGGATACATCCAAGTATACCGGCTGTAGTGGTCTACTAGAACCAGGTAATATCGGAATTGATCAATTGACAGAATTGGTGACATCCATACGTCCGTAAACACATATTCAAGAGGTCGGGTAGAGAGAATGCTTGATTTTGCGAAAGGCAATTTGTGAGCTTTATTAATCAAGCAATTGGAACAAGGCTGATGTTTTTGTGAGTCTTGAGAAACATGAATTGAAAATTGGGAAATAACAGATTGCAAAATAGAAAAGCTTGGATGGCCTAAACGGTCATGCCATGAAGATAAGCTAGCAGCAGACTTTGGTGAAGCAATTAGAACCGATGGTTGTGACGTTGGTATCGGCCACTTATAAAGCTCGTCTCTAGTTCTTCCTCGCAGCAATGGGACCCCCGTGCAAAAATCTTTCACTTGGAATGAGGTAGGAAAGAATTCAATGGAGACTTGGTTAGTATTACATCACTGATACACAGAAATCAGATTTTTGTGTAAATCAGGAATACATAATACTCTATCCAGTGATAATGTACGAGCAGCAGAAGGTAAAGATATGGAACCCGTATGTGTTATTGGGAGGCTTGACCCGTCTGCAATAACCACCTCATCGCCACCAGAATAAGGTTGATGAAGGGACAAGTTATTTAGATCGGAGGTCAGGTGATGTGTGGCTCCACTGTCGAGGAGCCAGTTTTCTGCCGCATATGGAGAGTTGACAGCCACGTTTGCCCGTGGTGTCCAAGGTTTGAATGGGCTGCTCTGCATCTGAGTTGCGGATGCCTGAAATTACTGGAGTTGAGAGCATCTCTTGGCGCTATGTCCTTGGATCCCACAGATTTGGCATCTGCTAAGATATGGCCTAGATCCACGGTAATCATTTATGTTGGTTGGGGTTTGTTGCTGCCAGCTTGTGTTGTTGTTTTGCTGCTGACGTCCAGTGTTGGTGTTCATCTTTGGACGTTCAGAATTGTTGTTGTAGCGGGTTTGTACAGCATTGGCAGAAGCTGGAAATGACGGTGAGTGATTTGTTCCCATGGCAAGGACTTTTGCCTCATGGTTAAGGAGGCGTTCATGGATGTCAATGATGGACGGAGGTGTGTCGCGTCCTTCAACTTGGTCGATGACAGGTTTGTACTCCTCGGGCAGACCTTCGAGAATCACGTCGATTTGATCTTCATGATCCATTGGTTTTCCTAGTATTGCAAGCTGATCAAACTTGGTTGTCAGACCTAGCAGATACACATCAATTGTTTTGCTTTCTTTCTTCACGTATTTGAGCTGCTGGCGGATCTGTTTGATATGGCCACGGCTCGGTTTGGCATAAGTGGAGGAGAGCGTAGTTCACACTTCATGTGCAGAGGCTGCTCGGGAGACAAGCGGCTGGAGTGATGGTGAGATCGCACCAATCAATGCGCTAAAAATGAGGCGGTCCTGTCTTTTCCAGATCGTGAAATCAGGATTAACAGAGGCAGTGTTGTTGACTATCAGTGTTTCAGCCGGAGTCTCCATCGAACCATCAAGATGGCCTGAAAGTCCATAGCCATCAAGTAGAGCATGGATTTGTAAGCTCCACATCAGATAGTTTGTGGCCGTAAGTTTGGAGACGTTGGTCATGTTGATGGTGAATAGTGTTTGGGAGTTAGCGTCAATGGTGTCGGTAACGTTTGTGAGCAAGGTATTGTCGGAGGAAGTCATCATGTAGATGAGAAGGAAGAGGGAAAAAAAATTCTAGGTTTTGTGAATCGATTTTGCTCTTGATACCATGTAAGGAATGTATTGTTTGTATATTCATGTAAATGGTTACAGAGACTGATTTATACAGAGAGTATAAATATTGAGTACATTATGAGTAATCACGAGAATATCGTAATCACAGGAATTGAGTAATCAAAGGGAGTTAGTTATTCCTATAAAAAGACCATATGAACTTGAGGAAGTGAAATACATTTGTACAAATACCTCTAAATGTGGGGTGTCTAGAAAAAGTAAAAGAGCCACCTTTGAAAATGTCACAATAAGACCAAAGATGATACATTATATTTTCATCGGATATGCATATTAAAGAATTGCTTATCACTTTTTAGTTTACATATCAGATATGTCAAATACCCATGTAAATATAATAATGCTAACAAGAAATGCATCTTTCTTTAAACACATGCTTCCATGTACGATTAAAATCCAAAACGGATTCATGAAGAAATAGATGCAATCACCTCAATGAATTGATGAATCTGTGGGTAAAATTATTCCAACTGATTTTTTTATTCCAACATCCACGAGTGGATACGTCTTTACACTTTGCTTTGTAGCTAGTGTCTTGAAATCTTCCAAACAAACTATGTTGGACAGCTCAAATATGGAATTTGAGCTGCAGAGGAAGCAACAAATATTTTTTGGAAGATATTCATGTGGGAAAAACTAAGTGCGACCATTATGTGTACACAATGATAGTGATGAGGGCTCTGATACCACATGACACAGCCTCAGAATCAGAGACTAGGATGGTGGGAGATGGAAGAACAGGTGCTGGCTTTCAAGCTCTCTCACTTGCTCAGATTTGAATGGATGTGCGAGATGGATGGGTAGATGAACAACTCTCTTGTTCAGTGGGCTGATTGACTCTCTCAATCCTTGGCAGAAGCAGTCTCCTTGAATCACACAAAGAAACCTAATTCCGAAAACTCAGAAGAAACAATGAATCACTCAATTGAATCTAATGAACACAAAACTTAAAAAACACTCTTTGAAACGAAAAAAACTATGTTTATTCTTGATTGATTAAAAGGTGAATAATACAATAAGCTAAACTAGGCCTTTACGGGCTCTTTACAAACCGTCATATTGACCCAAACTAAGAAAGAAACGCAAGTTAAGCAAAAACTAGCCGTTAGGCTGAATATGGTAAGGTTTCAAGGCTAAGATGCTTTTATTTGTATATGGATGGTTTTAGGGGATAAGTTAGGATCTCTGGAACATCTTGAAAGCCAAGGAATTCGTAGATTCCTTCTTTGGATTAGAGCTGTGGGATTTGTATCTCTTTTGGCTCCAAAATGGGTAAGTGAGTCTTCAAAGGGTTGCGTCTGTTCTGGTGTGGTCTGGAGCAGCTTAGGACGTCTAAACTTGATCAAATGATCCCAAAACGTTGCATATTTGATGGGAAAAGGTTTAGTGATGAATTGATCTTCCAAATGTGAATGCTTCTAAATATGGCAAGTTGTGAACATACACTTGGTTGATCCTTGGCTTGCTGGTGCATGGAATGTTGTTTGTTGAAGCTTCAGATGGTCTAATGAACTCTCCTGGTCTCCATTGTTGATGTTGCAAAGCTCCAAATTGCTTGGTTCTGGTTCTTTTCATAAATGGATCCAATTGGTTTTGTTGAGCAGCTTGGAGTGTAGATTGGACAGTGGTTGTTCTGACTTGGTTGTGGCCTTCTCCATGCTCCTTGGTAGATGACTTAGCCTCAGAATCAGAGACTAGGATGGTGGGAGATGGAAGAACAGGTGCTGGCTTTGAAGCTCTCTCACTTGCTCAGATTTGAATGGATGTGCGAGATGGATGGGTTGATGAACAACTCTCTTGTTTAGCGGGATGATTGACTCTCTCAATCTTTGGCAGAAGCAGTCTCCTTGAATCACACAAAGAAAACTAATTCTGAAAACTCAGAAGAAACAATGAATCACTCAATTGAATCTAATGAACACAAAACTTAAAAAACACTCTTTGAAACGAAAAACTATGTTTATTCTTGATTGATTAAAAGGTGAATAATACAATAAGCTAAACTAGGCCTTTATAGGCTCTTTACAAACGGTAATATTGACCCAAACTAAGAAAGAATCGCAAGTTAAGAAAAAACTAGCCGTTAGGCTGAATATGATAAGGTTTCAAGGCTAAGATGCTTTTCTTTGTATCTGGATGGTTTTAGGGGATAGGTTAGGATCTCTGGAACATCTTGAAAGCCAAAGAATTCGTAGATTCCTTCTTTGGAATAGAGTTGTTGGCTTTGTATCTTTTTTGGCTCCAAAATGGGTAAGTGAGTCTTCAAAGAATTCCATCTGTTCTGGTGTGGTCTGGAGCATCTTAGGACGTTTAGACTTGATGAAAATGATCCCAAAACGTTGCAGCTTTGATAGGAAAAGGTTTGGTGCTGAATTGATCTTCCAAATGTAAATGCTTCTAAATATGGCAAGTTGTGAATATACACTTGGTTGATCCTTGGCTTGCTGGTGCATGGAATGTTGTTTGTTGAAGATTCAGATGGTCTAATATACTCTCCTGGTCTTCATTGTTGATGTTGCAAAGATCCAAATTGCTTGGTTCTGGTTCTTTCCATAAATGGATCTAATTGGTTTTGTTGAGCAGCTTGGAGTGTAGCTTGGACAGTGCTGTTCTGACTTGGTTGTGGCCTTCTCCATGCTCCTTGGTTGATGATGGCTTGATGCCCTCATCATACTCTCCCTCTTGAAAAGGTTTCGACCTCGAAACTGATTAATCTGCACCAAGAGAAAGCAAGTTAGCTTTCATTCTCCTTTGGGAGTTTAGGGTCTTACCTTGATGTGTATGTGGTCTGGTGATGAGTGGAGTGTCTGGTGGTTCTCCTTTGAGCAGGTAGGATAGTAGTATTCCTCTTCTTTGAGCTGGTATGATGTCTCCTGATCGGTCTAAAGTTTTACTCCCTATTCTATTGCAAGTTCACAGTTATGCTATTGTAATACTTAGGGTATCGAATCCACAAGGACTCACGGTCACACGATAGATTGTATGTATTCAAGTTAAGCTAAATCAAATCAGAGAATGCAGTAAACAAAAAGCAATAAACTAGAAAGGTGTTTTCAGATGGAGAAAGGCGTCAGACTTAGGAATTTCTCGGGAATTATGCTATGCCGGATACTTAACTAACAGGATTCAGATTAAGCGCAGGTTAAGAACTAGAAACACAATACTAAACAATCCAACTCTCGCTTAGTTTGTTTCTATATCTAGCAAACTAGTGATCCAAATCTCTTTGCGATCCTAGAGTTCTAAACAAGCATTAAGAACAGGTTCTATCGGTTCACAATTTTCCTAGACCAAATCTCTTTGTACCTAGTCAAATTTCTCACTCTAAGTTTGGGTCAGATTATAACTCACACTCTCGTGCTATTGCTAATTATCTCAGATTTATTACTCACACCCTCGTGCTATTGTTAATTAAGCGCAACTTAGGTGATGAACGATAAGATAGTGAATCCTAAACAACCAGTTATCAAACAAGCATAAAACCTTTGTGAGAATCCCTAAATCTAACTAGGTTACTACTCAGACATATTGGCAATTAAACAACACATCATGAATAGAAAATAAAAAACTGAATAGATAAAGCAAAAGGGGTTCGAAATCCTTCTCTCGAGGTTACAAGTAGCAAAAATAAGCCCCGACTCAATATCTCTCAATCTCTCTCTAACAAGAACAAGTCAAGAACAAGATAATAGAATAATAAGTCTGAAACCCTAATAAAACTCTCTAAATACGTTTTGGGGTCAGATTAGAATATAGGGAAACTTCGGGATCTTTTTTGCAATTCTTCAAAACTTGTCTAAACTCGGCGCATAACTTCTCTCGGGCTCGGTGTCGACCGACATCAAAGGTAGTGTCGGTCGACACTCCATCGTGGCTGAGACACCATCTTCAGCTCATTGCACAAATCACCAGAAACTTCCCAAAATCCCTCTCTTTGCTCCAAACGAAAGCTTACCTGTAAAAGACTCAATAGACTCTAAAAACCAGGTTAAAGACTAAGTATACACAACTATATCATGGTTGAAAACCTATAAAAACCATGATATATCAACTCCCCCACACTTAGCTCTTGCTTTCCCTCAAGCAAGTAAAGAACCAAAGCATAAGAAAAGAGGTTTGAAAACTCAGAAACTCATTTCGTCCTAGGAACTTTCGCATTCACATTCACTTAGTAAACCACTGAAAACTTTTCTACAGAACTCAAAACCACAATATACTTCCCCCACACTTAGCAATTGTCCCAAGTAAACTCCACAATCAAGTTAGGACATTCAAGTTCACCACACTAGCCTCTGTATACAATTAGGTGTAGTCTCATAGAGGGAGTATCGAATCAAAGGACACATGGACTCAACCTATTCACTGACCACCAAACTGTCGGTTTCTGGTTTCTTTCTTTTCCATTTCTCCTTCTGACATACAAGACAAGAAAATTCAAAAGACACAAGAAATAAAACCAAAAAGGAAGAAGAATTAATCTACAGTGGGTTGCCTCCCACTCAGCGCTCTTTTAAAGTCAATAGCTTGACTGTAATGCAATTAGACAGTGGGTGGATTATCCAGATAGACAATGTCGCCATCTGGTATTTCAGCTTTCGCCCAATAATGCTTCACCCTTTGCCCATTGACTGTGAACTCGTCTCCCTTGGAATTCATCAAGACCACATCTCCGTGGGGTCTTGCTTCTTTGACAGTGAATGGACCTGACCAACGAGAACGCAGCTTTCCAGGAAACAATGTTAGTCGAGAATTGTAGAAAAGTACCTGATCATTCGGTTCGAACTTGCGTGAGATGATCTTCTTGTCATGATAGGCCTTTGTACGCTCCTTGTACAGCTTCGAATTTTCATAAGCGTGGTGGCGAATCTCATCCAACTCATTAAGTTGTACCAGACACCTCTCGACTGCAGGCTTGAGATCATAGTTCATCTGTTTAACAGCCCATCTAGCCTTGTGTTCGAGCTCAACCGGAAGGTGACAAGCTTTCCCATAAAGCAGATGGAAAGGTGTAGTTCCCAGTGGCGTCTTAAATGCAGTCATGTAAGCCCACAGCGCATCATCCAACTTGGTAGACCAATCCTTCCTGGTTTTACCAACTGTCTTCTCTAGTATCTCCTTGATCTGTCTGTTAGAGACCTCAACTTGTCCACAGGTCTGAGGGTGATATGCAGTAGTCACACGATGATTAACACCATGTTTCTTAAGCAACTTCTCAAAAACTTTGTTGATAAAGTGAGTCCCACCATCACTTATCACAATCCTAGGCACTCCAAATCTGGGGAAGATGATAGTCTTAAACAGCTTAAGAACTACCGAAGAATCATTGGTTGGACTTGCAATAGCTTCAACCCATTTGGATACGTAGTCCACAGCAACCAATATATATCTGTTCCAATAGGAGGATGGAAACGGACCCATGAAATCGATGCCCCAGCAATCAAAGACTTCAATCTCGAGGATGAAGTTTTGTGGCATCTCGTGTCTCTTACTTATCTTTCCCCTCCTCTGACACACATCGCACTGAGAGACAAATAACTGAGCATCCTTGAACATTGAAGGTCACCAGAAGCCTGCTTGGAGAACCTTAGACACTGTTTTGAATGTAGCAAAATGTCCAGCATACTCAGAACCATGGAAGTGGTACAACACATTCTCTACTTCAGATTCCGCAATGCAACGTCTGTAGATACCGTCAGAGCACAAGTAAGGTTCATCCCAGTAGTAGCGCCTGACTTCCCGAAGGAACTTCTTCTTAGCATAGCCTTTAAACACTTCAGGCTCATCCTCTGCAGCAAGGTAGTTGGCTATATCAGCGTACCAAGGTCTAGTAGGTAGAGGACCGTGGTTCATTGAAGCTATGAACATGTTAGCTTCATCATCCAGGGTTTCTGTCTCTGTCCGCAGCGGATATCGATCGACACCAGAGTTGATGTCGACCGACATCGTCCCTAATCGACTAAGCAATGTCGATCGTGATAGATTATCGTCCGCTTTTTTGAGTCGAGTGTCGACCGACATGAAATGAGTGTCGACTGACACTGACTCTGCAACCCGTGTAGAAAGTAGTGAACTCGCAGAAACATCCTGAAAACCTGTCTCAATCCTGTAGATATTCTCTTCTGGCAGAGAATCATCTAATGGAACATCCTCATCAATCCTAATCCGATACAAGTGATCAGCAACACCATTTTCTACCCTTTTCTTGTCTCTCACCTCTATGTCAAACTCTTGGAGCAATAGAATCCATCTCAACAGCCTTGGCTTAGCATCTTTCTTCTGCATTAGATACTTAACCACAGAGTGATCCGTATGTACAACCACCTTGGAACCAATTAGGTAGGAACGAAACTTCTCAAATGCAAACACAATTGCCAACAGTTCCTTCTCAGTGGTTGCATAGTTTCTTTGAGCTTCATCAAGGGTTCTACTGGCATAGTAGATTGCATGGAGATTCTTGTCCTTCTTCTGCCCAAGCACCGCCCCTACTGTATAATCACTAGCATCACACATTACCTCAAAAGGAAGACTCCAATCTGGAGGTTGCACAATTGGAGCAGAGATCAAAGCTTGCTTTAGCTCCTTAAATGCGGCGTGGAACTCATCCGTGAACTCAAATTTCACATCTTTGCAGAGAAGTGCAGTGAGTGGCCTAGCTATCTTGCTGAAGTCTTTAATGAATCTCCTGTAAAAACTAGCATGTCCAAGGAAACTTCTTATTCCTTTAACGGAATCAGGCGCCTGTAGCCCTGTCATTACCTCAATATTAGCTCTGTCCACCTCAATACCTGCCTCTGAAACTCTATGCCCAAGTACAATGCCATTCCCTACCATAAAGTGACATTTTTCCCAGTTTAAAACTAGGTGCTTTTCCTCGCAACGAGCTAGCACCTTGCATAGATTATCCAGACATGCATGGTAAGATGATCCGTAGACAGAGAAATCATCCATGAAAACCTCCATAAAATCCTCGATCATGTCTGTGAAGATGGACATCATGCATCTTTGAAATGTCGCAGGAGCATTACATAGTCCGAATGGCATTCTGTGGTATGCAAAGGTACCATAAGGACATGTAAATGTGGTCTTCTCATGGTCCTCTGGGTGGATAGGGATTTGAAAGAAACCAGAGTAGCCATCCAAAAAGCAGTAGTATGGATGACTTGCCAACCTTTCCAACATCTGATCAATGAAAGGGAGTGGAAAGTGGTCTTTCCTGGTGGCTGCATTCAGCTTCCTGTAGTCTATGCACATCCTATGACCAGTGATTGTCCTTGTAGGGATCAGCTCATTCTTCTCAATTTTAACCACAATGACTCCTCCCTTCTTAGGAACCACATGAATTGGGCTGACCCATTTACTGTCGGAGATAGGAAAGATGACTCCAGCCTGCAGCAGCTTCATGATCACATTCTTTACAACTTCTTGCAGGTTGGGGTTTAAACGCCTCTGATTCTCGATTGACGACATGCTCTCATCCTCAAGGTGTATCCTATGCATACACAAGTCTGGAGAGATACCTGAAATATCATCGAGAGAATAGCCAAGAGCTTTGCGATGCTTGCGCAGCTTGCTTAACAGTAAGGTGAGTTTTGCGTTATTCAAATCAGCATTGATAATATCAGGATAAGTGGAGTTCTTACCTAGGAACGCCTATTTGAGGCCAGAAGGTAGTTGCTTCATCTCAACCTTCGGAGCTCTCTCCTCTCTCCAGTCTGTCGCGACGGGTGTGGACCGATTACCTTGTGGTGTCGGTCGACACTGTGTGTCATCGGCTGCTTCCAATTTCATCAATTGCTCGGTAGCGTCCATTAGCCTTGAATACCCAGTAGCGGCATCATCTTCCAGCTCCAAACCACTCTCAGAACTCATCAGGGCCTTCTCCAAAGGATCAACACGATGCATTTGATTGAAGAATTCTGTAGCCGGGTTCTCAAGTGTATCAACATAGAAAGTCTGCCCATCAATGGTAGGGTGTCTCATCAGCTTATCCATATCAAAATTCATCACCAGATCACCCACATTGACACCAATCTTTCCTCTCTTAACATCAATGATGGCACCAGGTGAGCCAAGAACGGCCTGCCTATGATAAGGGGATCCTTAGGCTCATCATTGTACTGCAAGACTACAAAGTCAGTCGGGATAACACATTCACCAATTCTTACTGGTACTGAAGGATTGTTTAGTTGATCCTGATTCAATTCTTAGATTCATATCAACCTAAACATGCGGATCTAGGTTCTTCTCAGAATAGAAACAAATGATGATCTCACCTTATACCTGATTTGCAGCGGAAAGGGACGGTATGTCTGAGATCAGAGAGCCACCGAGAGATAACTCCTCCAGAGGTTCACACACGCACACCGAGCAGGAAGAAGGCTGCTAGGCCACTAGGAGAAGTCGCAGGAGAGAGAGAGAGGCGCGGCTAGTTAGGGTTAATGGTTCTGAACTCGAGTTTTATCTCATAAAACTTGTCCTGTTCCGTTTGGGCCATTTGGCCCAAACACCAATTAACTCGACGGTGTTCGCGCACTGTGTCGACCGACACACCTTGTGTATCGATCGACACAGAGTGCCTAAACCGTTTTATTCTCTCTAAGTACAGTAAATGCCTAGCACTTTTACCGTACTTCTGCTAAACCGTTCCTACACATTTTCCTGTTAGCTTAGGCGTGTGACCCATATGGGATCATATAATAAAGGCAATAAGTCCAAGACTTATAGATCATGAGTGGACTCTAGCAAGCCATCATGACCCCCAGTATTATATGACTTATGTCTGATCATTGACATACTCTTACTTTCTAGAGACAGTACCGAGATTACTGGACACAATTCCAACAATCTCCCACTTGTACTGGAATCTCTGTATTCATAATCCTTTTGTCACAATATCTCGATTAGTCATAAGGCAAGATTGGTGTCATCCTTATAAAGCCTAATCTTGTTCATCGGACTCTGATTTGATACTGACAATCCAAACGACTCGGGACAGTCCGTTTGAGCATGGCCATGCATTTTCCAGTATTCAAATCTCCGATTGGCCTAGAGATATTCACTCCATTTATATTGGAGGGACAAATTCCGTCTTGTTCCATCACTGTAAACTACTCATTTCATAATGTACCCAAACAAGGTCCTTATAACTATCGCAGAACGATAGCGTTAGACAATGATCAAAGTGCATCAGTCCATGTGCAGTCACATGCATGCAAACTCAGGTCTAAGGACTATACTCTATAGTCGTAGTAAGAATCTCTTATGACACAGATATAAATATCCTGAAGAGTTCTTATAAGCGGGTCTTGTCCGGTCGTATGTTCCCAAACATACACCTATGTACTGACTTTGATGCCGCGCATCTATGACACACTGAAACTTTGTCATAAGTCACGTACCAATCCAGTCTCACACGGTTGTTGGTGTTCCAATTTCAACAACCTTCGACTAGGGACGGGATGATATAAAACATCTATCAAATATAGGGTCTCATGATCAAGCTAAATGACTTCGATGACTCAAGATCAAATCATTTACTTCGATGACCTATAAAATGGTTCATATCATTTTGGAACGATTATTTCATCACAGTTAAAATAATCTTGAAATAATAATTTCATTAAACATCTTAAATGTTATTTCAAGAACATATCCAATAACTAAATAAAGCCCTTTAATAACTCCCACTGAAATTAAGACTACATCTTTAATTTCACTTATCCTACAGCAACAGTCCGCGACTCGTGCTTAGGCCTAAGGAGTGGCTTCGTTAATAGATTAGCAACGTTCTCATTCGTTGAAACTTGCTGATCTACTTAACATCTCTGTCATTTATCTCACGGAATAGGTTATACCTATCCTCAAGGTGTTTGGACCTCTGATGTGCAGCTAGTCTCATCTATGCTGTAAATCACATCAAGTTCAGTGACGAACTCTTCTTTCCAAACAACCTCTTTCGCGACTTCCCAAGCTGCGAAATGTTCAGCTTAAGTCATGGAGTCAGCAACAGTGCCTTGCACCGCCAGATAGACACAAGATATAACCGGACTGTGATCGGAAATCATCTTTGTCTATTGGAAACTTGCCTTTCAGACTCTACCGACTTGTAGCACCTCACTTTCTCCGTAACTCAAGAATTTATCCTTAGTATTCCTCAAATACTTTAGGACATTCTTTACGGCAATCCAGTGATTCTTTGCTGGATTTGACTGGTCTTTACTTGTCTTGCTTAACATTAAAGCAACATCAAACAAGTACGTTTCATGGCATACATGATAGATCCAATTACCGAAGCATATGGAATCCTATCCATGCATTTAAGCTCAGCAGTTATCGTAGGATACTGTATCTTGCTTAACTTAATGCCATGTGACATTGGCATAAAACCCTTCTTGGATTGCTCAAAACGTGTAGGACTTTGTCAATTTAAGAATCCTGACGTTGTCCTACCAGCTCTTTTGGATCTCTATCTTTAGATCCAAAATCCAAGAACTACGTGGCTTTACCCATGTCAATCATTAAACCAACTCCCAAGCTAGTCCTTTACCGACTACAGCTTTGGGACGTTATATCCGAGAATCAGTATGTCATCGACATACACTTTGAGAAATGCAATATCGCTCCCACTAATCTATTAGTAAACACACAGTTCCGCTTCGTTCCTGTTCAAGTCAAAACCTTGACTACTTCAACAGAACGAAGATTCCAACTCCGATATGTTTGCTTCCATCCATGAATGGATCGATGAAGCCAACTTACACAAAATGTAATTGTTCGGAGTCTGGGCTCACTTTCGCTTCCTAGAATTTCGCAGATTCGTCGCTTTCAATGATCATCAGATCATGCGAACATTCAATGATCATCAGGCTGAACTAATGACGAGAATTCACTCTCGGATTAGTGACTGATTCTTTCATATCTGCGAACTTCAGGCTCCACAGGTGTAGATTCTACAGAAATCTGTAAATCCTTCCGCTGCTCTCCCTCAATAGGTTAAGCAGCCTCCTGTATTTCTCGAATTTCTTCGAGTTGTACTTTTACTCCCACTGTTCTTCTTGGAAAGTAACTTCCTTTCTTAGAAAACAGAATGGTCGTAAAAATACTTTTTACTCCCACTGTTCTTCTTGGAAAGTAATTTCCCTTCTTAGAAAACAGAATGGTCGTAAAAGTACCGAGCCTTGGTTTCCCTAAGAAAACTTCGAGTTATGCTTTTACTCCCACTGTTCTTCTTGGAAAATAACTTCCCTTCTTAGAAAACAGATTGGACGTAAAAGTAACAAGCCTTAGTTTCTCTAGGACAACCAGCGAAGTAGCACAACTACAAATACTCAGTAAAGACAAATTTGGATCGATTCCAATCCACATTAACGTGGTGTCTTTCAACTGATATTTGTGGAACTATTTCAGCGTAAACTTAGATATTTTAGAGCGTTATTCTTAAATAATATCATGGAAGATTCGTGTGACTCATCTTTAATCATTTCTAATAAGATCTGATTCTTTCTCACAGAAAACACCTTCAGGTTTTCAGGAGAAATGAGCTGTGAAACGATTTCACACTCATTAAGATGATCACACAATCAATGACTTAAGTATTCTCACTCGTGATTTAATCCAGAGTCTTAATACTTTTGTCATTCAGATCCTATACTTCATTCTGGAACTCTTTCGACCATGTCAAAGAATTCCGACTTGTGTCTCATCAAATGAACATAGTCACACTCACTGAAGTAATCAGTAGAGACAATGAAGTACAGGAAATTTTCTCTGGCATTACTGCTCATTGGGCCACATACATGAGTATGTTCCAGGTCCAATAAGCCTTTGGGCTTTTTCTCTAGCTCGGCTAAGATAGGCCCTTTACCTTTTGGTCTAGTAAACAGAATTCAAGTCTCATAAGATATTTTATCAAATGAGCCCAACAGTCCATAACTATGGGATTTCTGAATCCGACTTACTCTATGTGACCAAGACTTTATGCCAAGAAAAATCAGGTTTAATTCATCAGATTTAAACCAATTCGGTATTTATGTTACATTTAGGCACTCTTTGGTTTAAGATATAAAACCCATTCCATGAATAGGGTGCTACAATTAATATTTCATTAAGATCAAAAGAACAAAACTTGTCTTTTATCAAAATGAAAAACATTCAAATTCTTACAAGAAAATGAAAGACAACTCTGCTTAAAGCAGGTACATTGTAGCAATTACTTAATACAAAACCAAGCCTCAAAGGGATCTATAAGTGAAAAACCCTACGGCTGAGGCAGCATCCCAAGCTCCTTCCAGACATGTAGTTTCACTTGCCCTTCCTTCAACGTTCTACTGTTGCTTAGGCTCTGCATATTTTTACAAATATCAGTGCCACAACCAGTATCCAATACCTTTAAGGACGTTCTACTGTTGCTTAGGCTCTGCATATTATCACAAATATCAGTGCCACAACCAGTATCCAATACCTTTAAGGTAGAACTTGAAGTAATAACATGAATACCTGAGGAAGTAGTCTCATACATCGACTTTAACTCCTCATCATCTTCCATGAATTTAATGCAATCTCTCTTCCAATGCCCTGTCTCCTTACAGTAGCAGCACTTACCAACGTAAGAGGTATCTGACTCGGGCTCAGAAGACACACGCTTGTCATGATTCAAAATCTGGACAACTTTGTCTTCACCCTTGTCAGCATTAGGTTTAGTAAACCTACCCTTCTCATTCATGAGATTGTACAGGGTACTCTTCACGTTTGGCTCAACTGTCTTGAGCATATTATGCAGTTCAGTCAGCGTCTTCGTTAAGCCTTTCTTGATATAGTTCTTTCTGAACTTATCATAGCTTGACGGCAGTGACTTCAGAATGATTTCAGTTGCCAACTCTTGGCTAACTGGATAATCCAGTTTCCTCAGGTTATCAATGTAACCCATCATTTTACTGACATGAGGACTCACTGGATTATCATTTGGTAGCTTGCAGCTAGTGAGAGACTTAACCAACCGGTATCTCTCCACTCTTATCTGCTCCTGAAATTTCAATTTCAGGCTGCTGATCATCTCTATTGGCGACTCCATGTTCTCATATTGCTTTCGCAAGTCTGAGTCCATGGTAGCCAATATCAGACCACGCACATCTACCGCATCATTATAATGCTTATTCCAAGCATCATATACTGCATGAGAAGCATTGGACCCGATCCTCACGGGGAGAGCTATCTCAAGAACATAGTCCTTTCTATCCTGTCTGAGGACTAGCCTCAGGTTCCGCGACCAAGTCAAGAAATTTGATCCGTTCAACTTGTCCATCTTAAGGACAGACCGGATCGAGAAAGTGTTTTGATTGTTTGTGCTAGTCATAACTGAAAATTAAGATAAAAGGATTTTAGTTAATATGTTCAATATGATTAATCTCGTATTAAATTTTAATATGATTAATCATGCATTATATTCAATAACATCAGTTACCCTCAATAGAATATAATGATTCCAAGATCCACATATAACTAAGATTAAAGTGGGCCACTGGCCGTCACCCAACCTTAGCTTATATCGGTAAGCCCTATATCGGCTAATTATATCCGTGATATAACTCTTGGTTGTGAATCTGGGCCCGAGGCCCAATCCACTCTGATGTCTCAAGGCCCGGGACTCCCGATGGCCTAGTCAAGAAAACCAGACTATACAGTCATGTAATCATTAATGTCTGGGACTCCCAATGACATTTATGAATCACAAACCGTCTTACCCATGCAAAAGCAGACACCCTCACACTGTAAGGCCATGAATACGATTGAATGGGCTTCAACAGCTGACATAGCCTGGACAAGACATCCAACGCTTGATATTATTTGAGGTTCGTAGGTTTATTTTAAAATCTCATTCCCAAAATAGAAGATTATTATTTCGGGAAACTTTCCATTTTAGAAAACCTACTATTTTTGGAAACTTTCTAAAATTGGAAACTTTCTAAAACCGGAAACTTTCTAACTTTAGAAATTTCTTAAAAATCCGAATCATGCAAATCTAGAAACTTCTATAAATTAAGAAACTTTCTAATTTCAAAATATCGGAAACTTTAATTTAAAATCGATTTATATTCTTTATAAAATAAATTTTAAATTAATCTGAAGAAAGACTCAAATAATTGGCCCAATTGTTTTAACTTCTTGGCCCGAGGCCCAAGAATTGGTCCATGTCCAAGACATGACCCAATTGTCCAATTAAATGACATAACCGGTCTGGTTCATTAAAATTGGTCTAACCAAATTTTAATTACTACGATGACCACAATTGTCAACCGGTTATTTACTAAACCGGATTTTCTCAATTTATTTGGTCCAACCAAATCAAATTAGAAAATCCTGGTTTAGGCACAAAATCCAATAATTCTTTCGACATTGGATTTCTTGTCCCGGTTTAACCAGACTTAATAAAATTATTAAATCTGTTTATTAAACCAGGACGAATTAATTTTAATCAAAATATTAAACCGAGCCTTAAACCAACCATGTCGATCGATGAACCAACCGTGTCGATCGATCCATCAACCGCATCGGTCGATGCTCTTAGCATCGATCCTGCATCGACCGTGCATCAATCCTGTATCGATCGATGCTCTCACGCATGCACGGAACCGAGCAAAAACCCTAACCGTGTCGATCGATGCACCAACCGCATCGGTCGATACACCAACATCGAACCTGCATCGATCCTGCATCGATCGATGCTTTCACGCGTTAACAGGGTTTTGCCGAGAGTCTGTATCGACCGATCCATGCGATCGTATCGATCGATCCATGCGATCTCCGATTGTATCGACCGATCCATGCGATCGTATCGATCGATCCATGCGATTCTGGCCGATTCTCATTCTCTCGGATCAGATCGCACACCAAATCATATAGCTTGATCATGCGATTTTTCATATGTTTAGGGTTCAATTCTTGTTACTTAAGTGATTTCTCTTATCAGTAGTTGATTCAAAACACTTTTAAACAAGAAAAACAATCCTAAACTTGAATCTAAACAAGAAAAACCAGAACCTGGCTCTGATACCACTGAAGGATTGTTTAGTTGATCCTGATTCAATTATTAGATTCATATCAACCTAAACATGCGGATCTAGGTTCTTCTCAGAATAGAAACAAATGATGATCTCACCTTATACCTGATTTGCAGCGGAAAGGGACGGTATGTCTGAGATCAGAGAGCCACCGAGAGATAACTCCTCCAGAGGTTCACACACGCACACCGAGCAGGAAGAAGGCTGCTAGGCCACTAGGAGAAGTCGCAGGAGAGAGAGAGAGGCGCGGCTAGTTAGGGTTAATGGTTCTGAACTCGAGTTTTATCTCATAAAACTTGTCCTGTTCCGTTTGGGCCATTTGGCCCAAACACCAATTAACTCGACGGTGTTCGCGCACTGTGTCGACCGACACACCTTGTGTATCGATCGACACAGAGTGCCTAAACCGTTTTATTCTCTCTAAGTACAGTAAATGCCTAGCACTTTTACCGTACTTCTGCTAAACCGTTCCTACACATTTTCCTGTTAGCTTAGGCGTGTGACCCATATGGGATCATATAATAAAGGCAATAAGTCCAAGACTTATAGATCATGAGCGGACTCTAGCAAGCCATCATGACCCCCAGTATTATATGACTTATGTCTGATCATTGACATACTCTTACTTTCTAGAGACAGTACCGAGATTACTGGACACAATTCCAACAGATACATCTTCCAAGAGGTCTTGGGGAATCCTTATGGAGCGATCTGCTAGAATCAAGGATATCCTAGTAGGTGTGAAATATGTCATTCCCATCTGCTTAGCAACTGAATATGGCATCAGATTAACGCTGGATCCTAAATCACAAAATGATCTCTCAAACCTGTCCCTGAAGATGGTACAGTCTAAAACAAAGCTCCCTGGATCCTTTTGCTTTTCTGGAATTCTGTTTAGGATAACAGCACTACATACCTCAATGATTATCAACGCACACTCGTCATCTACCATGTCAGAAATCAACATCTGCTTCAAACACCTTTTCATCACTGGGTTATTGTTGATAGTGTCCATCAATGGCATTGGAAGTGTTAGTTCGCTCAGCATAGCCATGTACTTAGCCTTGAACTGTTCAAACTTGGAACGCTTAGGGTTCCAAGGGAAAGGTACCTTGGGTTTGTACACTTTCCCTGCAGCTACAGGGGCTTTCGTCTGAGTTTCTGCTTCTATACGTGTCTGGTTTCGACCGACATCATCTTGGTGTCGATCGACATTGGTTGATTTTGTTCTAGCGTCGACCTCAACATCGACCACGGTCGATTTCCGTCCGCCATGAGAACTCGAAGAAGTTGGTGTCGCCCGATTACCAGTGGTGGTGTCAGTCGACGTCTATCTCGCAGCTTCATATTCTCGTTCAAATTCTTTCATCTCTGCGATATCTTTATCAGTAATCTGCCTATTGGGGATGGTGTGCAGTTCCTTCCCACTCCGCAGTGATATAGCATTGCAATGATGCTTTGGATTAGTATTTGTACCTCCAGGGAGAAATCCGGTTTCCCTCTTAACAGCTCCAGCAGTTTGAGCAACTCGAGAATTCAACTGCTTCACATGTGTACTCAAGGATTCAAACTTCCCATTCAGATCTTCATACACAACATCCAGCTTCTTATTGAATTCCACAGTGATCTTAGTCTGACCTTCCAGCACCCGCTCCAGCATAGCTTCCATCTTGCTCTCATGAGCATTAGCAGTAGGAGGTGTCTGATATGAGGATGATCCATAGTTCCTCTGATAAAAATTACCTTGCTGAAAAGGTTTCTGATAACCAGCAGTCTGTCCATAGCCTGAAGAGTTTTGGTTGCTTGTGAAAGCACTCTTCTATCCACCATTAAAGAACCTATTACCTTGCTAATTACCAAACATGTTTCCTTGGAATCCAGAGCCACTAATGTAGTTCACATCCTCTTCTCGGTTATCTTCTTCACCCTCAAATACCTCAACATCCTGAGCAAAGTGGATAACCTTCTTTTCAGTCAACAAGTTGTGAACATAGTCCAACTTATTCTTGAATTCAATCATCTCCAGCTTATCAACCTTTCCACCAGATTCTTTCCTTCTTCTATCAGCAGTCTTGGTGCCATTGCTGCTCACCAAGTTGTCAATTAGCACTCTAGCCTGCTCAGGAGTCCTTGTATTGAAATTGCCATTGCTGGCATTATCCAATGCAGACTGGTAGTGGAGATCAATACCTCTGAAGAATATGCCCAGCAGCGTCACTTCAGAGAATCCATGGTGAGGACAGTCACGCTGATACATCTTAAATCTCATCCAAGCATACTTAAGAGGCTCTGTAGGACCTTGGGTGAAGGTGAGAATATCATGTCTCGACTGATCAGAGCGAGCATCATCATAAAAGTGCCTCAAAAACTCCCTCTTCACAGCGTCCCAAGTTGTATACTTCCCAGTTGGAAGTTGTTTCAGCCAAGCTGCAGCCTCTCCAGCGAGAGAGTAGGGGAAAAGATTGAGATACAAATAGTCATAGTTTACCCCCATTATACTTCATTCCAGTGATGAAATCTTCAAAATCATCAATATGATCCATGGGTTGCTCATGTGGGAGACCATGGAAAGGATTCTGCCTCAGAAGAGAGTAATAGACAGTCTTGATCTCAAAGTCATTCCTATCAAATCCAGGAGGTACAATTGCTGACCGGTTAGCATAGAACTCATCCAGACGGTTGTAGTCAGCAAGGGTCCTCTCATCAGCAGGAGGGTTAATCATCTGCCCTTGACCTTGGGGTTGTTTATGCGTAGGTTCAGGGATCACACATCCCTCGGCATCAATCCTTTGCCCAGCATCATTGTGCCGGTTCTTCTGGTCGTCTCTCAGAACACCCTCAGCATGAGGTCTCAAAATCAAGCGATTGTTGTTCATCCTTGCTCGTTGAACTTTTTTGTTTGTTCTCTCTAGTCTAGCAAGTTCCTCAAGCCTGAGGTTCACAAGTTCTCGCTCTGGTTGCTTCGAGTGTATCGACTTGGCATACACAGAACTCAAAATCTCTGTTCCGCAGTCGATGTCGAGTGACACTGATGAAGGAATCGGTCGCCACTAAAGGCGTCTGTCGATTTCCTGCACAACCAAAAACAAGCCAAACAAGAGAAAAATCAGTAACAAAGAAAATAAAAACGACTTAGACTCAACTCTAGGACAAAATCTATCGGAGGAACTCAGATGAGTCCCCGGCAACGGCGCCAAAAACTTGATAGGTCTAAATTTTTACTCCCTATTCTACTACAAGTGCACAGTTATGCTATTGTAGTACTTAGGGTATCGAATCCACAAGGACTCACGGTCACACAATAGATTGTATGTATTCAATTTAAGCTAAATCAAATCATAGAATGCAGTAAACAAAAAGCAATAAACTAGAAATGTGTTTTCAGATGGAGAAAGGCGTCAGACTTAGGAATTTCTCGGGAATTATGCTATGCCGGATACTTAACTAACAGGATTCAGATTAAGCGCAATTCAAGAACTAGAAACACAATACTAAACAATCCAACTCTCGCTGAGACTGTTTCTATATCTAGCAACCTAGTGATCCAAATCTCTTTGCGATCCTAGAGTTCTAAACAAGTATTAAGAACAGGTTCTATCGGTTCACAATTTTCCTAGACCAAATCTCTTTGAGTTGTATCAAGCTATGCACTGATCTTATTGATGCACACAAGATCCAAAAGCAATTCAGAGAATCAAACAATCAACCACACTGTTTCAATCCCTTTAAAAAAGCAAAGAAAAGACCAAACTCGTTTTAAACAGGTTTTAGGAAGTTAAGAAACAAATTTTGGGAAACCGGTTAAAATCTCTTCAAAATCAGAAAAGCTGTTAAGATTGGCTCAAATCAAGTTGCTCTTGGTTTAGGAACCATAAAAAAATTGGTTTCTGGTCTAGATTTTTCGAAAAGTTAAAGAATTGGCTGGTTTTGGTAAATTAAATTGTTCTTTCCTTTTTGGTAAAGATGGTACACGGTTTTGGAGTTTGAAAAGGGAAACAAATTTTCTGTCCAAAACAGGAGTATCCAATGCAATATTTTCGAAAATTGAGGATGCAAAATAAGGTAACAAACAACTTTTTTGGTCTTGTAATGAGAAAATCAAATCAAACAAGTAAAAAACTCTTCTTCTTCAAAATCTTTTTCTGTTTTTATGAAAACAAAAACAAGAACACTTGTGAACAAATCGATAGAAACAAAAGGACTTTAACACTTTTTCTTTTTGGTTTTGAGTTTGAAAACGAAATATGAATGCAGTTAATGAACTGAAACAATAAAACAGAAAACAAAGACTCTTTTTATAAGGCTTTTCGATTTAAGACGCAAACAAAGACAGAATGATATGAACTTTAGAAAAACAGACAACTTTTATGGCTTTTTCAATAAGTAATGCAATGAACAGACTGCTAAATGACTAAATCGAAATAAACTGATGGATTTTTATAGGATTTTCAGTTTATAGATGCAATAACAAAACAAAGAATAATCTAAATGCAAATTAGAATGAACTATATGCAAAGCAAAAACAATATTTATGGGGTTTTTGGATTAAGATGAAATGAAATAGAAAACTATGAATCTAATGCAATGAAAACCGAAAGGAAAAGGGATAGAATACACCTGATTGGGAACCTTTCGGCTCTGATACCAGATAACATAGCCTCAGAATCAGTCGCTAGGATGGTGGGAGATGGAAGAACATGTGTTGGCTTTAAAGCTCTCTCACTTGCTCAGATTTTAACGGATGTGCGAGATGGATGGGTAGATGAACAACTCTCTTGTTCAGTGGGATGATTGACTCTCTCAATACTTGGCAGACGCAGTCTCCTTGAATCATACAAAGAAAACTAATTCTGAAAACTCAGAAGAAACAATGAATCACTCAATTGAATCTAATGAACACAAAACTCAAAGAACACTCTTTGAAACAAAAAAAAAAACTTTGTTTATTCTTGATTGATTGAAAGGTGAATAATACAATAAGCTAAACTATGCCTTTATAGGCTCTTTACAAACGGTCATATTGACCCAAACTAAGAAAGAATCGCAAGTTAAGCAAAAACTAGCAGTTAGGCTGAATATGGTAAGGTTTCAAGGCTAAGATGCTTTTCTTTGTATCTAGACGGTTTTAGGGGATACGTTAGGATCTCTGGAACATCTTGAAAGCCAAAGAATTCGTAGATTCCTTCTTTGGAATAGAGTTGTTGTCTTTGTATCTCTTTTGGCTCCAAAATGGGTAAGTGAGTCTTCAAAGGATTTCGTCTGTTTTGGTGTGGTCTGGAGCATCTTAGGACATTTAGACTTGATGAAAAGGATCCCAAAACGTTGCATATTTGATGGGAAAAGAATTAGTGCTGAATTGATCTTCCAAATGTGAATGCTTCTAAATATGGCAAGTTGTGAACATACACTTGGTTGATCCTTGGCTTGCTGGTGCATGGAATGTTGTTTGTTGAAGCTTCAGATGGTCTAATGAACTCTCCTGGTCTCCATTGTTGATGTTGCAAAGCTCCAAATTGCTTGGTTCTGGTTCTTTTCATAAATGGATCCAATTGGTTTTGTTGAGCAGCTTGGAGTGTAGATTGGACAGTGGTTGTTCTGACTTGGTTGTGGCCTTCTCCATGCTCCTTGGTAGATGACTTAGCCTCAGAATCAGAGACTAGGATGGTGGGAGATGGAAGAACAGGTGCTGGCTTTGAAGCTCTCTCACTTGCTCAGATTTGAATGGATGTGCGAGATGGATGGGTTGATGAACAACTCTCTTGTTTAGCGGGATGATTGACTCTCTCAATCTTTGGCAGAAGCAGTCTCCTTGAATCACACAAAGAAAACTAATTCTGAAAACTCAGAAGAAACAATGAATCACTCAATTGAATCTAATGAACACAAAACTTAAAAAACACTCTTTGAAACGAAAAACTATGTTTATTCTTGATTGATTAAAAGGTGAATAATACAATAAGCTAAACTAGGCCTTTACGGGCTCTTTACAAACCGTCATATTGACCCAAACTAAGAAAGAAACGCAAGTTAAGCAAAAACTAGCCGTTAGGCTGAATATGGTAAGGTTTCAAGGCTAAGATGCTTTTATTTGTATATGGATGGTTTTAGGGGATAAGTTAGGATCTCTGGAACATCTTGAAAGCCAAGGAATTCGTAGATTCCTTCTTTGGATTAGAGCTGTGGGATTTGTATCTCTTTTAGCTCCAAAATGGGTAAGTGAGTCTTCAAAGGGTTGCGTCTGTTCTGGTGTGGTCTGGAGCATCTTAGGACGTCTAGACTTGATGAAATGATCCCAAAACGTTGCAGATTTGATGGGAAAAGGTTTAGTGCTGAATTGATCTTCCAAATGTGAATGCTTCTAAATATGGCAAGTTGTGAACGTACACTTGGTTGATCCTTGGCTTGCTGGTGCATGGAATGTTGTTTGTTGAAGCTTTAGGTGGTCTAATGAACTCTCCTGGTCTCCATTGTGAAGTTTCAAAGCTCGAAATTTCTTGGTTCTGGTTCTTTTCATAAATGGATCCAATTGGTTTTGTTGAGCAGCTTGGAGTGTAGCTTGGACAGTGGCTGTTCTGACATGGTTGTGGCCTTCTCCATGCTCCTTGGTAGATGACTCAGCCTCCAAATCAGAGACTAGGATGGTGGGAGATGGAAGAACAGGTGCTGGCTTTGAAGCTCTCTCACTTGCTCAGATTTGAATGGAAGTGCGAGATGGATGGGTAGATGAACAACTCTCTTGTTCAGTGGGCTGATTCACTCTCTCAATCCATGGCAGACGCAGACTCCTTGAATCACACAAAGAAAACTAATTCTGAAAACTCAGAAGAAACAATGAATCACTCAATTGAATCTAATGAACAGAAAACTCAACGAACACTTTGAAACAAAAAACTCTGTTTATTCTTGGTTGGTTGAAAGGTGAATAATACAATAAGCTAAACTAGGCCTTTATAGGCTCTTTACAAACGGTCATATTGACCCAAACTAAGAAAGAATCGCAAGTTAAGCAAAAACTAGCCGTTAGGCTGAATATGGCAAGGTTTCAAGGCTAAGATGCTTTTCTTTGTATCTAGATGGTTTTAGGGGATAAGTTAGGATCTCTGGATCATCTTGAAAGCCAAAGAATTCGTAGATTCCTTCTTTGGAATAGAGTTGTTGGCTTTATATCTCTTTTGGCTCCAAAATGGGTAAGTGAGTCTTCAAAGGAGTGCGTCTGTTCTGGTGTGGTCTGGAGCAGACGTTGCAGCTTTGATAGGAAAACGTTTGGTGCTGAATTGATCTTCCAAATGTGAATGCTTCTAAATATGGCAATTTGTGAACATACACTTGGTTGATCCTTGGCTTGCTGGTGCATGGAATGTTGTTTTTTGAAGCTTCTGATGGTCTACTGAACTCTCCTGGTCTCCATGGTTGATGTTGCAAAGCTCCAAATTGCTCGGTTCTGGTTCTTTCCATAAATGGATCCAATTGGTTTTGTTGAGCAGCTTGGAGTGTAGCTTGGACAGTGGCTGTTCTGACTTGGTTGTGGCCTTCTCCATGCTCCTTGGTTGATGATGGCTTGATGACCTCATCAGATAGTCAATCGACTTTAGCTTGTGCACTGAGTTTAGTGAATAATGGCTATTTAGAACTTTGCAGAAGATGACATAAAAGCATTAGAAAAAATGAACTCGAATAGAGTAATCTCTATTGGTTATATTCAATCGTATGAAAACCTAGGATCCGTTTATTAAATGTGTGTCACGAGATCATATTGTGAAATCATCAATATGAATGGGTTTAAAGCCTATAAATTAAGAGGATGTTTGATGGTAACCCTACCTAAATTACTGGAGATCCCAAAAATAGGTTAAAGGGAAAAACTAATTCAAATTGAATATGCGAAAAGCACTGGATTGCGGTCTTTTCCCTGTTCCTAGGATGATAGTACAATGCTACATATATGATGTAGAGGATAAGCGTTTGCTATTAATAATTTGAGCCAATGGTTTGAGATATAAGTGGAATAGTGCATGATACTCCTTGAAACAAAGCTAATGGCAAATCACCTTGTGAGTGTGAAATGGGGTTTTTCAAGGAGAATCAAATTGAGGCTATATTCTCTAAATTCACTCATGATTAATGATACACGTTCAAGGCAAAAATGAACACAATAAAGAACCTAGTTTTGTGAGAGAACTGAACTGTGTTATAGATATTGTGTCAATTTACATCAAAGTCTGTGAGTTCAAGACATCAGATGTTCATATTTTGGTCAAGTAAATCAGATAGCTATTAACAATGACTGGTTCAAGGCTAAAATATGGTACTAACTCATATGCAATGGATTTTTTGTTTGTACTCTCAAAAGTATTTTTCGAGTCTTCATTTGCTTAAAATCATTTCTATTCATGTGGAGAATTGTTGGAGTTTAATTTTAAGACATGTGTATTCATGTGTTTAAAATTAGAGTTTGTTTAAATGATAAATTTTTGTCTTATGTGTGTTGCTAAATAAGAGACACAAAATAGACATAACAAATATTATGGAGAAGTCCTAACAAGACAACCGTAGAGAAGAGCAAACCCGTGATAAATCACACGCGTGTTGAGCAGAACCAACACATGCCGGACTCATGTTGGGTTTGGGTAAACGGGCCTTCGGTCTAATAACCTATACTTTTTGTCTAATTTTTACTATTTAATTGATCACTACATGGTTGAATTAGTTAAGACAATTAGTATACTTAAATTCTATTATTGACTAATAATCAATAAGAATTTTGAAACCTCCATAATATATCATAATGGCTCAAATTTAGTGGGTATTATGTTTTTCATAAACTGAGAAACAAGTCTCTTGTTTTTTCATTCATTCTAACATGCAAGAACAATTCTTTCATCTTCTTCTATCATTTTCTCATTTTCTTTGTATGAGAGTACAATACAAAATGTGTTTCGTAAGTTTATAGATCTAGGTGGTTTAAATCATACGAATATGCAGTTGTATCTTGGATTCAGAACGCTATATAACCGTCACACTACGGGACGTTTTCAAAATTAAGGAAAAATATCAAATTTTGCCTCAACAAATCTGTTATTCTCCAAATTTTTATATTAGTATCATTTTAAAATTATGATAATCGAATATATTTTATTTCACAAATATCAATTTACCCTATTATAGAATATACGTTCCTACAAATACCACGTGTCTCTTTTGAAAATAGAATTGAGGGATTCTTCATTTTTGAAGATGAATTGGATCTTCATATCTGAAATGATCCGACCGACTACTTCGTATCTCACACCATAAAGACAGGGAAGAGCAACCATCATCACTGTAAGTAGGGGTTATTGGTTTATGCATTTTAATGGATTTTTAAATCCAAGTGAAATCAAGTGTTATTGGATCATTGATTTTAAAATCCTTTTCAAAATCAAGTGTTATTGGTTTTATGATTTTAGAATCCTAATTAAAATCCTATATTATTGGTTCTATGATTCCAAAATCCAAATTAAAATCAAGTGTTATTCAATAGTAAAAAGGTATATACGGATTTGATTTTATCAATTTGAATGGATTTTTGTGGATTTTAAAGTTAAAAATACAAAGACTCAAATCCAAGTGAAAACCTACGGATTTCGCAAAATATTAGTAAAATCTATGTATTAGATTTTAAAATCAACGGATTTCTAAATACACGAAAATATACAAACCAATAACACCCCCTAAAGTTTTGCTTTCTTGGATTCAAAGATTTGCTGATAAGGCTGAAACGTTTTTCATCCGCTGCTTCCTGGTAAGTTGATGATTGCATCATGTATACCAATGGAGATCTCTTGTAACTTTTGCATTATCTTGTCTGACATTATTATCATAATGAACAATGGAAATATGGTTCCAACTTTCTGTTTATCAACACGGTGAACCAAAGGACATACACGTGCCTTATATAGAGAATCAAAGGGAACGGTTGCGGAAATGAAAACGGTTTTATTGTTATTCCTGCTTGGCGTAACTTCCGGTAACCGGCAAAAACCATTCCCGACAAAAAACATGAAAAGTTACAAATTATTATAAAATCTTACGACAATAAAATAATAAGTTTTATTATTTTTAAATCAAAATATGTTATACATTTTATTTATATTTAATATATTATTTTATTTTGTAATTATTTAAGTTGTCTAAATAACAATTTAGGCTTCCGATCAATCATTTAAGCATTAGACCTTGGGTAGGGATGTTGCGATGGTAAAAATATCCTATTTTACTCTAATTTCATGGATATCCTACCCATAAAAAAACTCTGTTTTAAAAATCCTATATATGATATACCCGTTAGGATAATCGAAACAAAACCCTATACCTCTAGAATTACGTGCGGATACCCTAATTTTTATTTTTATTAATAATTTATCACTATTATTTTTCTAAACTAATTTTCAGCTAAATATATTTATAATATATTTAATTGTGCAAAATTTAAGGAAAAACATAAAATTAAGTTTTTTAATGGAATTTTACATTTTTGGCGGGAAAATGGTGTTAGAAAGCCTAGGATCTAGGGTTCGTTATATTGAATCACTGACCTCGATCTTACCTTGTTATGGCAGCGGAATGATTGGTGAAACGAGATCAGTAGCGACTCAGATGCTTCGCCTCTACTAGATACACACGCACACAAACTTGGAAAGCCGGGATGCTAGTGCCGGATCTTGGGATTTCTGAGTTTCTGGTGTTTCTGCTTTCTCTGTGAAGAAAAAGTCAACTGCTAGGGTTCCAGGTCGAAACTATATGTTTATATAAAGACCTGGAATGACTTAAACCGATCTTTGGTTAATCCAATTCGTTTAAGTCATAAAATGGAAACGTCAGTTTCGAAACCCGATCTGTGTCGATCGACACACATACTGTGTTGATCGACACACCACTCTAAACTCAATATTAATGTGTATCCAATACACATCAACATGATCATTACCATAATGATCATTCCCCTATTTATGCTTCCAGTTTGCTTAGGTGTGTGGCCCTATAGGATCATATAATACTGGCAGTAAGTTTACAACTTACAGATTGCAAGAGGCTTCTAGCAAAACATTGCAACCGCCCAGTATTATACGAATGTCTGATCTCGATACACAACTATCATCAGGAGTGAGTACAAGTGTGATTTCAGGACACAATCCCAACAATCTCCCACTTGTACTGGAATCATCAATTTCTGTAATCCTTTTGTCTCTATATCTCGATTTGGCATAAGGCAAGATTAGTGTCATCCTTATTAAGCCAATATCGTGTTTATCGAACTCATGATCTATACTGAACAATACAAACAACTGAACTACAGTTCGTTTGAGTGCGGCCACACATTCTCTCAGTATCAAATCTTTGATAGGCCCTGAGATATTTATCTCCCGTTATTCAGGAGGGACAAATACCATCTTGTTCCATCCCAGTTCCTACACACACTTCATGATACACCTAAGCAATGCCGTTATAGCCGCCAGTTACGGGTCGACGTTTGACAAGGTCAAAGTGTACCAATTCATATGCTAGAAAACATGATGAACTCAGGTCTAAGGACTATACTCTATAGTCGTAATGAGAATCTCTCATGACACAGATATAACTATCTTGGAGACTTCTCATTAGCGGGTCACGTCCGATCATATGTTCATCAACATATATCTATGTGACTGACTGTGATACTCATATCACTGACTCCATGAAACTTAGTCAACAGTCACCTCACAAGCTAGTCTCTCGCGGTTGTCAGTGTCCCACATTGACAACCTCGACTAGGGACATATCATAATTTATGTCATCTATAACTTATAGGGTTTCATGATCAAGTCCTCAACTTGATGACCTATAATATGGCATAAACTTATTTTGGGACCATTATTTAGATCACAATAAATAATGCTGAAATCAAATTTCATTGAACATATCCAAAAGTATGTTTACAAGAACATCTTAATATAACTAAAATAAAACCACAAAACTCCCACTAAAATCAAGATTACATCTTAAGATCTCTAATGCCTACAGCAGTAGTGTGATACTCATGCTTAGGCCTTGGGAGCGGCTTAGTAAGAGGATCAGCGACATTCTCGTCTGTCGGAACTCGACTGATCTTCACTTCTCCTCTATTGACGATATCACGAATCAGGTGATATCTCCTCTCTATGTGTTTGGACTTCTGGTGTGACCTGGGTTCTTTCGCCTGAGAAATGGCTCCATTGTTGTCACAAAACAAAGCCATTGGCTCTAAGATACTAGGAACCACACCAAGTTCAGTCATGAACTTCTTGATCCAAACAGCTTCCTTTGCCGCTTCTGAAGCAGCAACATATTCAGCTTCCGTCGTAGAATCAGCTACGGTATTCTGCTTAGAGCTCTTCCAGCTCACTGCACCGCTATTTAGACAGAAGACATATCCAGACTGTGATCGGAAATCGTCTCTGTCCGTCTGAAAACTCGCATCGGTGAATCCATTCACCACAAGTTCTTCACTTCCTCCATATACCAAGAACTTATCCTTGGTATGTCTCAAATATTTGAGGATATTTGAGAATATCCTTGGTATATGGCATACATGATAGATCCTATTGCAGAAGCATAAGGAATCCTATTCATGCGTTCTCGCTCAGCATGTGTCGCCGGACACTGCTTCTTGCTGAGACTGATGCCATGAGACATCGGTATGAAGCCCTTCTTGGAATCATGCATCTTGAATCTGTGCAACACCTTATCAATATAAGTGTCCTTGCACAATCCAATCAGCCTGTTCGCTCTATCTCTGTAGATTCTGATTCCAAGGATGTACGCGGCTTCTCCCATGTCTTTCATGGAAAAACAACTTCCGAGCCAAGTCTTAACAGACTGAAGCAACAGAACGTCATTACCGAGAAGAAGTATGTCATCGACATACAGTACGAGAAATACAATTCCGCTCCCACTAGTCTTCTTGTATACACATGGTTCTTCTTCGTTCTTGATGAAACCAAATTGTTTTACTGCTTCATCAAAACGAAGATTCCAACTCCTTGATGCTTGCTTCAATCCATAAATGGATTTATGAAGCTTGCATACCTTCCCAGCATTCTTAGGATCTACAAACCCCTCAGGTTGTGTCATATACACATCCTCTTCCAAAATACCATTCAGGAAGGCGGTTTTGACATCCATCTGCCAAATCTCATAATCATAATAAGCGGCAGTTGCTAGAAGAATCCGAATGGATTAAAGCATAGCGATTGGGGAATAGGTTTCATCATAGTCAATACCATGAATCTGCTTGAAACCTTTAGCCACCAACCTAGATTTATAAATTTGGACATTACCATCCACGTCAATCTTCTTCTTGAAGATCCATTTACACTCAATGGCTTTTGCACCATTAAGTAAATCGACCAAGGACCATACTTGGTTTTCTGACATGGATCCCATTTCGGATTTAGAGGCTCCAAGCCACTTTTCGGAGTCCGGGCCCATCATTGCTTCCGTGAAGGTCGCTGGTTCATCACTTTCAATAATCATCAGATCATTGCAATTAGTCACGAGAAATCCATAATATCTCTCGGGTTCGTGACGGATCCTTCCGGATTTGCGAACTTCAGGCTCCACAGGTGTGGGCTCCACAGAACTTTTTGGATCCAACTGCTGCTCTTCCTCAGCAGGTTGAGCAGTCTCATGTGAATCTTGAATTTCTTCGAGATGTACTTTATTCCCACTGTTTTTCTTAGAAAGAAGCTCTCTCTCAAGAAAAGAACAGTCCCGAGCAACAAAGACTTTGTTCTTAGATCGGTTGTAAAAGTAGTATGCCTTGTTTTCCATAGGACAACCAACGAAGTAACATTTATCTGATTTGGGTGCGAGCTTGTCAGAGATTAAACGTTTGACATAATCCTCACAACCCCAAATCTTCAGGAAAGACAGACTTGGAATATTCCCAGTCCACAATTCATGTGGTGTCTTTTCCACTGATTTAGATGGCACCCTATTTAGTGTAAACGCAGACGTTTCTAGAGCGTATCCCCCAAAAGGATAATGGAAGATCTGAATGACTCATCATAGACCGAACCATATCCAATAAGGTTCGATTCCTCCTCTCTGACACTCCATTCCATTGGGGTGTTCCAGGAGGGGTGAGTTGTGAAACAATTCCACACTCACTCAGACAGTCACTGAACTCTTGACTCAAGTATTCTCCTCCGCGATCCGACCGCAGAACTTTGATACTTTTGCCAAGTTGGTTTTGTACTTCATTCTTGAACTCCTTGAATCTATCAAAGGATTCTGACTTGTGTCTCATCAAATAGATGTAGCCATACCTACTGAAGTCATCAGTAAAGGTAATGAAGTACTTGTAATTTCCTCTGGCAATAGTGCTCATCGGCCCACATACATCAGTATGAATAAGGCCCAATAAGTCACCGGCCCTTTCATTCGGTTTGTTGAAAGGGGCCCTAGCCATTTTGCCCATCAAGCAAGATTCACATTTCTCACATGATTCAAAATCAAATGAGCCCAGAAGCCCATTTCGATGGAGTCTCTGAATGCGTTTCTCATTGATATGGCCCAAACGACAATGCCATAAGAAAGTCGGGTTTTCGTCATTTGACTTAAACCGCTTTGTATTTATGTTAAAGACAGACATTTCTTGGTTTAAGACATATAACCCATTATCTAATGGGGCGCTACCATAAAACGTACCATCACGATTAAAAGAACAAACTTTATTCTTAACAGCAAAATCAAAACCTTCCAAATCCAAAACGTAAACTGAAATTATGTTTCTGCTAATCGCAGGTACAAAGTAGCAATTATTCAATTCTAAAACCATGCCAGAAGGTAAAGACAAATCATAAGTGCCTACGGCCAGTGCAGCAACCTTAGCTCCATTCCCGACCCGTAGCTCCACTTGTCCTTTCTTCAGCGTTTTACTGTTTCTTAGTGCCTGCACATTAGTACAAATATGAGCACCGCAGCCGGTATCCAATACCCACGAAGTAGAACTGGAAGACATAACATTAAGTTCAATAACATAAATACCTGAGTCAGACGCATCATACGTCTTCTTCAGCTTCTTGTAATCTTCCATGAACTTCTTGCAGTCTCTCTTCCAATGCCCTAGCTGCTTGCAGTAGTTGCATTTGTCCTCAGGAGAAGGCCCGGATTTTGGCTTGGGCTTGGGCTTGTCTTGACTCTCAGTCTAGACAGCTTTAGCTTTTCCCTTATCCTTACTAGGTTTCTTAAACCTTTTACCCCCTTGTACCATCAGTACACTAGGAGTTGCCTTCTTGAGATTCGGCTCTGCTGTCTTCAGCATGCCGTGCAACTCAGTCAATGTCTTAGTCATATTTTGCATGTTGTAGTTCATGATGAACTGATCAAAACACGACGGCAAAGACTGCAGAATCATGTCAGTGGCTAGCTCTTGGCTAATGGCACAGTCCAGTTTCCCCAGGTTATCAATGTAACCCATCATTTTAAGGACATGAGGACTTACTGGACTGTCCTTAGCCAGCTTGCAATCCATGAGAGATTTAACCGTCTGGTATCTCTCTGTGCGAGCTTGCTCCTGAAACAAAGCTTTCAGGCTGTTAATCATCTCAATCGGTGACATCACGTTCTCATATTGCTTCTGCAGCTCAGAGTTCATAGTCACCAGCATTAGACAATTAACGTCTTTGACATCAGCTGAATGCTTATCCCAAGCATTCTTATCTGCCTGCGTGGCATTGGAACGTGGCTTCTCGGGGAGAACTCTTGTAAGGACATATTCCTTGTTCTCCTGCCTGAGAACTATTCTCAGGTTCCGATACCATTCCAAGAAATTTGATCCATTAAGCTTGTCCTTCTCAAGGACGGATCTTAGCGAGAAAGTGTTGATGTGAGTTGGGACAGACATAGCTGTAATTAAAAGAGGTAGAGTTTTAGTTATGATGCTCAAGGAAATGAGAATTCATATCTAATAAGAAAACTCGCATTGTATTCAAAAACTATGTTTCCTCAGATGAATACAATGAATCAAGATCCTCAGCTCACCAAAATTTGAGTGGGCGACTCGCCATCACCCAAACTTTAGTTATCTAGGTAAGCAAATCATTGCTAATTGTACCCAGTACAACTCTTGGTCGCAGATAAGACAATCCATGTCTTATCCACTCCGATGTCTCTGAGCCCAGAACTTCTGATAGCCCAGTCAAGTAAACCAATCTCTTCAGTCTTGTGATCATTGACAGTCGCACTGCAAGTCTATCAATGATCACATGCCTTACTCATGTAGTTGTGGATACCAAGGACTCCAAGGCTATCCAACAACGAAACGAGTCTTGACAGTAGACAAGATCGGGCAAGACATCAAGATCACTTGATATTTAGTTGAGGAAAAGAACTATTTAATCTTGATGCATATCCAATATGCATCCAAGAAGTTTTTAAGTGAAGGAATGTTTAGGTTAATCCTGATTCAGTTTTTCAGATTAAACAGTCCTAAACATACAAATCTAGGTTCTCTTGAATAGAAACAATAATGGATCTCACCTTATACCTGTTTATTTATGCAGCGGAAAGAGAGAACAGGTCAGAGATCAGCAGAACCACCTAGGGATGGATCCTCCAAAGGCTCACACACGCACACTGCAGGAAGAGAGGCTGCTAGACCAAGCTGTGGGAGGCGCAGGGAGAGAGAGAGAAGTCGCAGAGGGGCTAGGGTTGGAAGGAGACTCAGACTTAAGTTTTATTTATTAAAACTTGTCTAGTTCCTTTTGGGCTTTTGGGCCCAAATACCAATCTGATTAAATCCCTTGGATTTAATCAGACCCATTAATCTCTCTCTAAGTACGACAAATGCCTGGCACTTTTACCGTACTTCTGCTAAGCCGTTCTTACACATTTTCCTGTTAGCTTAGGCGTGTGACCCATATGGGATCATATAATAAAGGCAATAAGTCCAAGACTTATAGATCATGAGCGGACTCTAGCAAGCCATCATGACCCCCAGTATTATATGACTTATGTCTGATCATTGACATACTCTTACTTTCTAGAGACAGTACCGAGATTACTGGACACAATTCCAACAATCTCCCACTTGTACTGGAATCTCTGTATTCATAATCCTTTTGTCTCAATATATCGATTAGTCATAAGGCAAGATGAGTGTCATCCTTATAAAGTCTAATCATGTTCATCGGACTCTGATTTGATACTGACAATCCAAACGACTCGGGACAGTCCGTTTGAGCATGGCCATGCATTTTCCAGTATTCAAATCTCCGATTGGCCTAGAGATATTCACTCCATTTATATTGAAGGGACAAATCCCGTCTTGTTCCATCACTGTAAACTACTCATTTCGTAATACACCCAAACAAGGTCCTTATAGCTATCGCATAACAACAGCGTTAGACAATGATCAAAGCGCATCAGTTCATGTGTAGTCACATGCATGCGAACTCAGGTCTAAGGACTATACTCTATAGTCGTAGTAAGAATCTCTTATGACACAGATATAAATATCCTGAAGAGTTCTTATAAGCGGGTCTAGTCCGGTCGTATGTACCCCACATACACCTATGTACTGACTTTGATGCCGCGCATCTATGACACACTGAGACTTTGTCATAAGTCACATACCAATCTAGTCTCACACGGTTGTTGGTGTTCCAATTTCAACAACCTTCGACTATGGACTGAATGATATAAGCCATCTATCAAATATAGGGTCTCATGATCAAGCTAAATGACTTTGATGACTCAAGATCAAGTCACTTACTTCGATGACCTATATGATGGTTTATATCACTTTGGAACGATTATTTCATCACAGTTAAAATAATCTTGAAATAATAATTTCATTAAACATAAAATGTTTTACAAGAACATATCAAATAACTAAATAAAGCCCTCAAACTCCCACTCAAATTTAGATTACATTTCAATGTCTCTAATGCCTACAGCTTCAGTTAGGAACTCGAGCTTAGGTCTTGGGAGTGGCTTTGTCAACGGATCAGCGACGTTATCATCTGTCTGAACTCGGCTGATCTTGACTTCCTTTCTATTAATGATGTCACGTATCAAGTGAAATCTTCTTAGAACATGCTTGGATTTCTGGTGTGATCTTGGTTCCTTTGCCTGAGCTATAGCACCATTGTTGTCACAAAACAGTGCCAGAGGCTCAGCCGCATCTGGTATCACACCTAGTTCAATAATGAACTTTCGTATCCAAACAGCTTCCTTCGCAGCTTCTGAAGCGGCGATATATTCAGCTTCTGTAGTGGAATCAGCAACGGTGTCTTTCTTGGAGCTTCTCCAACTTATTGCACCGCCATTCAGACAAAGGATATAACCGGACTGTGACCGGAAATCATCTTGGTCTGTCTGGAAACTTGCGTCCGTGAATCCACTGACTTTAAGCACATCACTTCCACCGTACACCAAGAACTTATCCTTAGTATGTCTTAGATACTTCAAGATATTCTTTACGGCAATCCAGTGGCTTTCACCTGGATTTGACTGGTATCTACTCGTCATGCTCAATGCATAAGCAACATCAGGACGAGTACAGATCATGGCATACATGACAGATCCTATTGCAGATGCATAAGGAATATTCTTCCTGCGCTCAAGCTCAGCAGCTGTCGTAGGGCTCTGCTTCTTGCTTAGCGTTGTGCCATGTACCATTGGCGTGAAGCCCTTCTTGGAATCTTTCATGCTGAATCTTTGTAGGACTTTGTCAATGTACGAATCTTGACACAAGCCTATCAGCCTTTTAGATCTATCCCGGTAGATCCTTATTCCAAGAACGTATGCGGCTTCACCCATGTCTTTCATGGAAAAACAACTTCCAAGCCAATCCTTTACTGACTTCAGCATTGGAACGTCGTTTCCGAGAAGCAGTATGTCATCGACATACAGAATAAGAAATACTATCTTGCTCCCACTAGTTTTCTTATACACGCATTGTTCTTCTTCGTTTCTGATGAAGTCAAATTGCTTGATCGCTTCATCAAAACGAAGATTCCAGCTCCTCGATGCTTGCTTCAATCCATAAATGGATTTATGAAGCTTGCATACTTTCCCAGCATTCTTTGGATCTATGTAACCGTCAGGTTGCGTCATATACACATCCTCTTCCAGAATTCCATTCAGGAAGGCGGTTTTCACGTCCATCTGCCAAATTTCATAATCATGAAAAGCTGCAGTTGCTAGTAGAATCCGAATAGATTTCATCATAGCCACTGGTGAATAGGTTTCATCGTAATCCACACCGTGAACTTGTCTGAAACCTTTTGCCACCAACCTGGCTTTATAAATCTGGACATTTCCATCCACGTCAATCTTCTTCTTGAAGATCCATTTGCACTCGATGGCTTTTACACCAGCGGGTAAGTCAACCAACGAAAACACTTGGTTGACCGACATGGAGTCCATTTCGGAATCAGTGGCCTTACGCCACTTAGAGGAATCTGGGCCCATCATGGCTTGATTGAAATTCGATGGTTCATCACCATCAATGATCAGAAGATCATGACAGTTAGTCACGAGGAATCCTTGATATCTCTCGGGTTCGTGACGGATCCTCCCGGATCTTCGAACTTCAGGTACTACAGGTTCAGGCTCTACAATTTCTTGTAGGTCCTCCTGCTGCTCTTCCTCATTAGGTTGAGCAGTATCCTGTTCATCTTGAATTTCTTCAAGCAGTACCTTACTCCCACTGTCTTTCTTAGAGAGAAACTCCCTCTCAAGAAAGTTACAATCCCGGGCAACAAAGATCTTGTTCTCGGAACGTAGATAGAAGTAATAAGCCTTGGTTTCCTTCGGATAACCAATGAAGTAGCATTTATCAGACTTTGGTGTAAGCTTGTCTGAGATTAATCTCTTGACATAGGCTTCACAACCCCAAATTCTAAGATAAGACAGCACTGGAGCCACTCCAGTCCATAATTCATATGGTGTCTTTGCTACTGCTTTCGATGGCGCTCTATTTAGAGTGAACACTGCTGTTAGCAGAGCATATCCCCAAAGGGATATTGGAAGGTCTGTGTGACTCATCATAGATCGAACCATATCCAATAAGGTCCGATTTCTCCTCTCAGACACACCATTCCATTGAGGTGTTCCGGGAGGAGTGAGTTGGGATACGATCCCACACTCTCTTAGATGATCACTGAATTCTTGGCTTAAGTATTCTCCTCCTCGGTCGGACCGAAGAGCCTTAATGCTTTTGCCAAGTTGGTTCTGTACTTCATTTTGGAATTCTCTGAACTTCTCAAAAGATTCAGACTTATGTTTCATTAAATAAACATATCCATACCTACTGAAATCATCAGTGAAGGTAATGAAGTACTGATAGTTTCCTCTTGCATTTGTGGACATTGGGCCACACACATCTGTGTGTATCAGGCCCAATAAGTCACTGGCCCTCTCGTTAGGTTTATTAAAGGGGGCCCGTGTCATTTTGCCCATCATGCAGGATTCGCATTTCTCACATGACTCAAAGTCAAATGAGCCAAGAAGTCCATTCGAATGGAGCCTCTTGATGCGTTTCTCGCTGATGTGCCCTAAACGACAATGCCATAGAAACGTTCGGTTCTCCTCATTAGGTTTGAACCGTTTGGTATTAATGTTATAAATTGGCGCGGATTGATCGAGTATTTAAAGCCCATTCGTAAGAGGGGCACAACCATAGAACAAATTGTTGCGATTGAAGGAACATAATTTATTCTTAACTGAAAAATCATAACCTTCCAAATCCAACAAAGAAATTGAAATAATATTTCTGCTTATAGCAGGTACAAAATAACAATTATTGAGTTCTAAAATCAATCCCGAAGGTAAAGACAACAAGTATGTGCCTACAGCTAGTGCAGGAACTTTCGCTCCATTCCCAACTCGTAGCTCCACTTGTCCTTGCTTCAGCCTTCTACTGTTGCTGAGTGCCTGCATATTAGTACAAATATGAGCCCCACAACCAGTATCCATAACCCATGAGGTATTATCAGAAGTAGTTGTATTAACTTCTATAACAAAAATACCTGATGAAGAAGTCTCGAGAGTCTTCTTCTTCAATTCCTTTAGACCTTCTTGGAATTTCTTACATTCTCTCCTCCAATGCCCTGGTTCTTTACAGAACCTGCATATGTCAGTTGGCCCAGCCTTGGACTTGGGCTTGGGCTTTGGCGTGTCCTTTTCCGCGACTTGGACAGCCTTGGCCTTTCCCTTATCCTTAGCAGAGGATTTCTTAAATCCCTTGCCCTTTTGCACCATAAGCACATTGGGGTCCTTGGCGGTTTTCCTCAAGTTGGGCTCTGCAGTCTTGAGCATTCCGTGAAGCTCAGGCAATGTCTTACTCAAGCCATGCATGTTAAAGTTCAGAATGAACTGATCATAGCTTGCAGGTAAAGACTGCAGAACGATGTCGCAGGCAAGTTCCTGGCTGATAGGGCAGTCGAGTTTCTGAAGATGATCGAGATAACCCATCATCTTCAAGACATGAGGACTCACTGCCGCATTTGCAGCCAACTTACAGTCTAAGAGGTTCTTAACTGTTTGAAACCTCTCAGTCCTTGCTTGCTCCTGAAAAAGCGATTTCAGGCTTGCCATTATCTCGATGGGTGACAACACACTCTCGAACTGCATTTGCAGCTCAGCAGTCATTGTCACCAACATCAGGCAATAGACATCATTTTCATCTGATGAATGCTTTTCCCAAGCATTATGCAGAGTCCTGGCGGCATTGTTAGGAGGCCTCTCGGGGAGGGGATCACGAAGGACATAATCCTTCTTCTCCTGCTTGAGGACCAGCCTCAAGTTCCTTGACCACGTCAGGAAGTTCGTTCCAGTCAGCTTCTCCTTCTCGAGAACAGACCGGATTGAGAATGTGTTTTGAGTGCTTGTAGTAGTCATAGCTGAAATATAATATAAAAAGGTTATTAGTTAATATGTTCAATATGATTAATCTCGTATTAAATTTAATATGATTAATCACGCATTATATTCAATAACATAAGTTACCCTCAATAGAATATAATGATTCCAAGATCCACATATAACTAAGATTAAAGTGGGCCACTGGCCGTCACCCAACCTTAGCTTATATCGGTAAGCCCTATATCGGCTAATTATATCCGTGATATAACTCTTGGTTGTGAATCTGGGCCCGAGGCCCAATCCACTCTGATGTCTCAAGGCCCGGGACTCCCGATGGCCTAGTCAAGAAAACCAGACTATACAGTCATGTAATCATTAATGTCTGGGACTCCCAATGACATTTATGAATCACAAACCGTCTTATCCACGCAAAAGTAGACACCCTCACACTGTAAGGCCATGAATACAATTGAATGGGCTTCGACAGCTGACATAGACTGGACAAGACATCCAACGCTTGATATTATTTGAGGTTTGTAGGTTTATTTTAAAATTTCATTCCCAGAATAGAAGATTACTATTTTGGGAAACTTTCCATTTTGGGAAACCTACTAATTTTGGAAACTTTCTAAAATTGGAAACTTTCTAAAACCGGAAACTTTCTAACTTTAGAAATTTCTTAAAATCCAAAACGTGCAAATCTAGAAACTTCTATTTTAAGAAACTTTCTAATTTCAAAATTTCGAAAACTTTAATTTAAAATCGATTTATAATTTTATAAAATAAATTTTAAATTAAATCTGAAGAAAGACTCAAATAATTGGCCCAATTGTTTTAACTTCTTGGCCCGAGGCCCAAGAATTGGTCCATGTCCAAGACATAACCCAATTGTCCAATTAAATGACATAACCGGTCTGGTTCATTAAAATTGGACTAACCAAAATTAATTACTACGATGACCACAATTGTCAACCGGTTATTTACTAAACCGGATTTTCTCAATTTATTTGGTCCAACCAAATCAAATTAGAAAATCCTGGTTTAGGCACAAAATCCAATAATTATTTCGACATTGGATTTCTTATCCCGGTTTAACCAGAACTTAATAAATTTATTAAGTCTGTTTATTAAACCGTAACGTTTAATTTTTAATCAGTTTTAAACCGAACCACCACAAACCAAACCGAACCAAGCTCGAGCCAAACCGAACCGACCAATTAGGTCACGTGTTGGGATGGCTGTGAGCAACACACGCGATCGGGACGGCCGTGCCTCACGATCGGGACGTGCTTGGTTTTGATCGGGACGGGACGGGACGATCGCGGGCCGAGACGCACGACGCGATCCATGCGATCTGCCTTGCGGATCCATGCGATGCTTGCGCCTCACGGTCGATCGTCGGGTCGAGAGCGGGACGATGGCGGGACGATCGCAGCGATTGATCCAATCGATCCGCTTGCTTCATCCTTGCACGCAAGCGATCGATCGGCCATCATCACGCACGCGATCGATCGGTCATGATCATGCGATCGATCCATGATCGATCCATGCATCAATAACCATCGGCCGACGCATACCAAAACAAGTTTTGGTCCATGCGATTTCATAGTTAGGGTTTTTAGGTTTTAATTTGTTTCTTAAGTGTTTTACAAATCAGATTCAAGCAATCTCAGATTCAAAACACTTCTAAACAACCTAAAACATGAATCTAAACAAGAAAACCTAACAGAACCAATGGCTCTGATACCACTGAAGGAATGTTTAGGTTAATCCTGATTCAGTTCTTCAGATTAAACAGTCCTAAACATACAGATCTAGGTTCTCTTGAATAGAAACAATAATGGATCTCACCTTATACCTGTTTATTTATGAAGCGGAAAGAGAGAACAGGTCAGAGATCAGCAGAACCACCTAGGGATGGATCCTCCAAAGGCTCACACACGCACACTGCAGGAAGAGAGGCTGCTAGACCAAGCTGTGGGAGGCGCAGGGAGAGAGAGAGAAGTCGCAGAGGGGCTAGGGTTGGAAGGAGACTCAGACTTAAGTTTTATTTATTAAAACTTGTCTAGTTCCTTTTGGGCTTTTGGGCCCAAATACCAATCTGATTAAATCCCTTGGATTTAATCAGACCCATTAATCTCTCTCTAAGTACGACAAATGCCTGGCACTTTTACCGTACTTCTGCTAAGCCGTTCCTACACATTTTCCTGTTAGCTTAGGCGTGTGACCCATATGGGATCATATAATAAAGGCAATAAGTCCAAGACTTATAGATCATGAGCGGACTCTAGCAAGCCATCATGACCCCCAGTATTATATGACTTATGTCTGATCATTGACATACTCTTACTTTCTAGAGACAGTACCGAGATTACTGGACACAATTCCAACATTAAGTTGTTTAAAACATCTAGATTTATTAAGTTTAGGTTAATCTAGAACTTTAGGAGTAAATTTGGTCCGGTATTTGCAAATTTGAGGTCCAACCATCAAGTCTGCGATTTGTGTGTCGATCGACACCAACCATTGGCGTCGGTCGACACAACCCAATTTAAACCGGACTTCGATAGCCGGTCAAACCGGATCGAGTTTCCTTAACCGGCTCAATCTAATTGAACCGGTCCGGTTTAATGATCCATGTCAATCGACACACATCACTGTGTCGTTCGACATGACCAAACCAAAACCAAATTGGCTTTTCCGGTTCAATCCAATTGAACCGGGTCGATAACTGGTAAATCTAATTTCAACCGAAATCAACCAATTATAACTGTGTCGACCGACGCACCCAGTCTGTCGATCGACACATTAGGGTATCAGCAAATCCGATCTCTAAGATCGGAACCCTAAAATTTTAATAGGCGTATTCGCGGTGCATCGACCGACGCAAGCTTAGTGTCGATCGACACTGTGCGAAAACCCTAAAGATTTATTATCGTTTTCGCTGTGTCGGTCGACACTGTGCGAAAACACAGGTTCATCGGTTTTCAACAGAGACTTAATCCGAGATTAAATTCTTCAAAACACGATTTAACAGGCACTAAACTAATCAAATCCATCAGTATTCGATTTAAATGCCTTAGATTCAATAGATTAAACCCTAACTTCTCTGATACCACTATTAGAAAGCCTAGGATCTAGGGTTCGTTATATTGAATCACTGACCTCGATCTTACCTTGTTATGGCAGCGGAATGATTGGTGAAACGAGATCAGTAGCGACTCATATGCTTCGCCTCTACTAGATACACACGCACACTGACTTGGAAAGCCGGGATTCTAGTGCCGGATCTTGGAATTTCTGAGTTTCTGGTGTTTCTGCTTTCTCTGTGAAGAAAAAGTCAACCGCTAGGGTTCCAGGTCGAAACTATAGGTTTATATAAAGACCTAGAATGACTTAAACCGATCTTTGGTTAATCCAATTCGTTTAAGTCATAAAATCGAAACGTCAGTTTCGAAACCCGATCTGTGTCGATCGACACACATACTGTGTTGATCGACACACCACTCTAAACTCAATATTAATGTGTATCCAATACACATCAACATGATCATTACCATAATGATCATTCCCCTATTTATGCTTCCAGTTTGCTTAGGTGTGTGACCCTATATGATCATATAATACTGGCAGTAAGTTTACAACTTACAGATTGCAAGAGGCTTCTAGCAAAACATTGCAACCGCCCAGTATTATACGAATGTTTGATCTCGACACACAACTATCATCAGGAGTGAGTACAAGTGTGATTTCAGGACACAATCCCAACAAATGAAACCTTATTTTTGGCGGAAAACGGAATTTTACGTTTTTGACTGGAAAATAAAATTTTATGTTTTTGGCAGGAAGACAAAAGTTTAAGTTTTTGGCGAGAAAACACAATTTTACGTTTTTGGCAGGAAAACAAAATTTTATGTTTTGGCGATAAAACACAATTTTATGTTTTTGGCGAAAAAACGGAATTTTACGTTTTTGATGGGAAAACGTAATTTTACGTTTTGGCGGGAAAATGGAATCTTATGTTTTTGGCGAGAAAACGGAATTTTACGTTTTTGGCGAAAAAATAGAATTTTACGTTTTTGGCGGATAAACGAAAATTTACATTTTTGCGAGGAAGATAGAATCTTATATTTTGTGGAAAAATAAAATTTATGTTTTTTTATCGGAATTTGTTTTTACGTTTTTGGTAGAAAACAAAATCTTAAATTTATTTAATATTATTTCCAAATTAAAATAATCAATTATTATTCTGTAGTTTTAAAATTATTAAAAATTATAAATAGTTTACTTTTTTTTTACTGAATGATACTTTTATATATTGGATTGGAAATAGTCACAGGAGTATTGAGTTGAGATTACATAAGGAATTAAAGAATAGAAAGTATGATTAGTATTAAAGGGGATGTTTTTTGTTGCAAGTAGATGAGCTGCTTCATTGGCTTGTCGTGGACACCAAGAAATTCGTATTGCTTCAAACTTTTCCATCCAACTTCTTATTTCATGAATGTATTGTTGGACTGCAAAGTTCTTTCCCTGATGAAGTACTAGTTTTGTTAACTGTAAGCACTCTCCTTTAAATACTATCTTTCGCATTCCTCTGCTCCAACATGATTGCATTGATATAAGTAGTGCTTGACATTCACTCTCAAGAGCGTGATTGACATTCCTGGTTTGAGCTTGTCCTGCACCCAAGAATTCTCCATTTTCCTTCCGAATAATCCATCCACTTTTCCCCTGATTCCTACTTTTGATAAAGGATCCATGGTAATTACATTTGTAATTAACAAAAACTCATGGGTACCCAAAATTTTATAGGATGTGTGGTATATTCATATCATAAGATTCATAACATACGAACATAAAAAAAAAAAAGTATTTGCCCATTTTAAATCTTTTCTTTTTTTTTACAAAAAGAATAGGGTTTTGTACTTAATTTTTTCTAGGGTTTAGGGTAACCTATAAGTAATTACACATCGTTAACATCCGTAACCTTGGGTAATCCGTTAAGCGCTAGCATTTTCTTGAACCTAGTTTGGTTTACTACACCTCTATCTTTTGATTCAGTTTGGATTTTTTTAAGGCGTAGAAGAACAAATGATTAAACAACCATAAGATTTGGTGCTGTTTTTCGAGTTCACTTGGGGATCAGATCAGTAAATTCAGATTGAAATCGCTTTCACATGAACCTACGAAAAGAGAAAACACACTTATAAATGGCCAAACCCATAAGGTACCAAAAGTTTCTGAAAAATAAATTTAGAGGTTATTAATAGCTTACAAAAGCACATGAACAAGTCTTGACACAAGAAAAAGGATCAGAAAATAAAAATTCTGGGCATCATTATGTTATGCAAATCTCCCCAAATGAAAAACTGTTATCACTTCCTTAGAAAAGCAACAGTTGCCACACGCGATCCTACAGACCCACCGAACATAAACGTCGGGTATGTCCTAACGTGGCTGAGATACTCAAACGGAGGATGACCAATTCCGCTGGCAGCTTCCGAGCCAGAGGAAGCAGATACATTGGTGGTGGAATTTCCAGCTCCACTTAAATTTGATTTCCTGATGTTGAAATTCTCCACTTCTTCCAAGAGTTCGTCCTTTGTGTTGTTGCACGATGTGATAACCTTTTGGCAGAAGCAGGAACAAAAGTTTAGGTAACGTAGAGACAGTTTGCTTAAAGGTAACAGTTCTGTAGCGAGGGGATCAGGAAATATTGGCAGCTTTCAACTAAATGTATTTCACGAGTTGAGAAGGTATTACCAATATTCCACCAGGAGCAACCAGCTTGGACACTGAATCCCAATACATGACTCTGAAACAGAGAAATGAGAATGTCATTGGTAACCAAAACTAATACAATTCACCTGTGGCAAGTGAAGTACTTTTCTATAAAGGAAATCAATCTTAGGAGGTACCTTTTCACAGGGCCATCAGGATGCAAACCAATGGCATCTAAAGTTCCTTTGTCCATTACCAGCTTGAACTGCCGTTCCAATTTTGTATCAAGGATATCATCAACCTAAGAGAGCAAACCGTTAGTTCCACAACCAAGAGACCCCTGGAACTATTTTTCCAAAATCTTTGTTAAATCTCGTGATGTTCTGTAAGCACAACCAGTTCATAGAGAAGACTTTGTGTTCTGTACTACTAGATGGTGATTGTGTAACCAACAACATATCCCTTGATCATGGCCGGTTACCATTTAACCAAACAGAAGAATATACATAGGAATTGAGCTAATTATACGTCTATGAAGGAAGAATTTTTGTGGGTTTTGCAAACCTTTTCGGTAATGAAGCTAAACAAATCATACCATGAAACGTATATTTGGGAAACCATCACGTTGGGAGAGATGTTGAGCGAGTTCTACCGCTCCTTCACTATAATCAGTCCCGGTTAAATCAGAGAACCTGATCCACAAAAGCCCAAGGATAATGAGATTAATAATATCAGGAAAAGAGTAGAGTCTAAACATAAGATTCTGGGGAGAAATGCCCAGGTGTGTAAATGTTCTGTTCAAGTAAAAGTTATCAATGATAAAGCATAACTTCAATATCACATTCAGGACAGTTTGGGCCTCCATAATATTAACAAAAAAAGCTCGAGGGTAAAATGCCTTAAGCAAACAGATATAGCTTTTCACTGCATAAGGGGACTTACACATCCAACAAAGGCTAGCTTCTGATCATTTTACAAATAAATTGACAGGATTCTATACTTCATTCCTATACTATCTTCTATGGAACTTCTCTTTCTCATTACGAACAATGGTTGCTTTCAATGTGAAATAGCTCCAGAACTTAAACTCATCAAAGTTTTGTGTGGCGACAGAGACTTATATCCCCAAAAGGCCAGTATACGGCCACCATCTAAGCATTCTTGTATATCCTTAAATTCATAAGTCTCACTCTGATACTATTTAGTAAAATAATCTCATGCCAACATGGATTGTGTGCTAGAGTGAAAGAAGAAAGTCAATAATAGATCTAGGCTGAAGACAAAGCCAGTCCACAAAGCATGACTATATCTTGTTTAATCCTAAATGGTTCTTAACTTCTCAGACTTACCTAATGGCAATGAGCTAGTGTAAAACGACGGATGTCATAATACCCATGGAAAAGAGTACACAGACAATATTATACACAGTAACACCACATAGTTAAGATTTTAAAGGCCAGAGCATGAATATAAATGTTAAGAAGCTTACCCCTCCTTAGCAAGTTGATGAAGTAGTAAGCCATTCCCGGTACCAAGGTCCAGCACATTCCAGCTAGACAAATACTTGTCAGCCTGATCATTCACCTCACCGTTGTCAGAAACAGACATCTCCTTTTGAGAAATCTCAACGCACAAGTCTTTTGTCCAAGAAGTAACAATTTCCATGACATCATCACCAAACCTAAGGTAACCAAGAGGAAATGAAAGAAGTTAATTAACTTCCACTACCTAATGACCAAGAAAAGACGAATCTTCTCCCCCTCAAGTTCCATGATCAGAGATCTATGGTGAGATCTAAATGAACGAATCGTTACCAAACTTCGCCAGCATGACCATGCTCCCTGAAATTTGTGAGCTCATCAGAATAAGCAGCGTCCCAATAGCTTTGTAGACCAAGCATTGACTGTCCTCCATCAGCATCTGGCTCTTCCTTATCAGAACTGTGTTCAACATTTCAATCATCAATACTCAGCAGATTCAGGTTACCTAGTGGAAGTAAACCCTAAGATCTGGAAAATCAATTCCACTGTTTCTTAAAATCTACATTTATTCCTTAACAAAAATCCCCAATTTCTCATTCTTGTCCCTAGCTTTCTGCGATTTCGCAATTTACTTTTTATTTTCCGAGAACAAATGAGAAATCGCTGAGAAAGCAGAAAACAGACGAAACATATACCTATAATCTGAAGAGACGCGAAAGTTGGCGGAGGAAAGAGCCTCGGCGGCGTCGGCGTGGCGCTGATCGTCGTCGAGAGTGCTTCCATACTCGCTCTTGATCGACCACGAGTCCGCCGCAATAGATCGATCGTCGTCGGAAGCCAAACTATCCGTCGTCGCCGCTCTGGCCTGTTGCTGAGGAGTTGTCTCTGGTTCTTCCGGTGGTAATCTGATTCCCGCCATGAGAATCAACGCCAGAAAAGGGGGAAGAAAGTACTGTTGCTTTTTTGACGCAGTTTGATAAACGAGACGATGAAGTTGAAACTCGTACTTTCGTTAATCCTCACACACACACACATATATATATTTTATTTTATTACCAACTACATCTTTTTATTAAATCAAAGTTGATCTGACATTTTATTTTTCTTGTGAAATTCCGAAGTTCCAGAGTTCTTGATTGATAAGAATAAATAAACGGCCATGTGTTCTAGTCATTTTAGTAATGATATCGGCACGAACATTATTCTTACTGCCAATATGAATTAAATTAAAGTTGATGAACTGTTCCTTGATATTATCCAACAGATCTTAATCAGATTTGAAACTCGCCAGTCCATCGGATCCTCCAACATTTTTACTAAATTCTCACAGTCTGTTTTGAATCTAACACTAAAAATCCTTGCATCGCAAAGGCTCTCCATAACCCAAATAAGTCCATCCAATTCAGCATGGAGGACTGATAGGCTTCTCATGCATTCCTTCTCTCCTGCCAAGATCAAACCCATGTTATACCTTAGACACCATCCCAAACCAGACCATGATCGACCAAGAGGCGTCAATATGGCAGGTAGGGATGGAAAGAGTCTCATGTGATCTGTTGTTGTTAGTGATGAGAGGTTTTCCACCTCTACTTCGCACTTTTTCTGATTTGCTATCCTCCAACTTTCTGCCTCAAATATGGCATGTTGGAGAGTATCTACTGCAGATCTCTCTACACCGTTAAAAACTTTATCATTCCTTACTTTTCATATGAACCATATGATCCAAGAAAAATTATCTTTCTATGGCATAGGTAAGCATATTTCTTTTGTTCTTCATAACATGAAACATGGATCCATGTTTCGGTAAATAGATGTACTCGGGAAGCAATCCAGAAGGGACGAAAATTCCAATAAAGTCCACACCTGCAAGGCTGGGGGCACTCAAATAATAGATGATTAATCATTTCCTCTTGTGCTCCACATCTTAGACAACTCTTGTTTGTGCCGATATGTCGGTAGGCGAGACGTTCACATGTCGCAACACATCCCGATAAGGCTTGCCACATAAAGTGTCGAAGCTTACCAAGGGTCTTAATCGTCCAAACATAACTATTTATACGCTTGTGCAAGGTTAATCTTCCGTAAAAGCTATTAGCCCGATCTAATTGTGTAAGCCCCATAAGTAGTATGGTTCCATGCATATTCATCTAATGTTCACTACAAGAAAACATCGTTTTTGCGACTGTACTTTTAATCGCAGAATAGTCGTTAATCGCGGTTTTACGACTAATTATGGTAGTTGTAAATCCATAGTCGCTAAATCGCATAGTCGTATTAATAGTCGGCGAGTTGCGACTATTTATACGACTAACAGCAGTAGTCGGCGATTAAACGTAGCTTAATCGCAATATATAAGGACTAACTTCCGGCTACACGACGACAACTATGCGACTAAAGGATTTGTCCACACATAGTCGGAGAAACATAGTCATCAAATAGTCGTTAAAATAAGTGACTAATGGGCGATTAATATGTGACTGTCTAATATAGTCACCAAGTAGTTTTAACAGTTGGACACTATGTACCGATTGTATAACGACCATATTAACGACTATCGAGCGACGAATCGGAACACCCAAATACGATTATGGTGCTGCTTCGGCCACTACTTGTCGTCTATTATGTGACTGTCTAACATAGTCACAACGTAGTCGTAATATAAGGTGACTATTTGGCGACTGTTTCTTGACTAACTTACCGATGATCTGACGACTAACAGGAACATCAATATATGATTACGGTAAGCATTTCACTATTAATTAGTGACTATTGTATAGCTAAATTAACGACTACGTAGCATCTAATCGGAACAGCCACATTCGATTATGCTAATGATTGTGTCACTACTTCATGACTATCACATATAGCCACAAATTAGTCGTAATATATGGCGACTATTCGGAAAATCAAAATACGATGAGAGAAGAGAGCCACGGATATCCAACCCAGGAATCGCACGCAGGCTGCTAATGGTAAATATTTTTCGAATAATTGACGACTATTTGTTGACTTTTCTTCGTAAAAATAAGAAATTGGATTAAATAAATTTAAGATTTGGTAATTACTCATACTGTTATTTGAATTGTACAAGAAATGTAAAAGACATTTGCTTCAAAATAACATGAGTATATATACACAAACGATCTACATACGCAAACTCCAGCATTACAGAGTTGCCAAATCATATACCAAAAAATTAAGAAGTGCAAGAGACAGTGATAAGTAACCTATGATGTAGATGGTGTTGTAGTTTACATTGATCTTCTTTTAGTTGCTCTTGGTGGACCACAAACGCTGAAAAGTGTATGGGTTGTCTGCGCTTGCACATTAATGGATTTTTTTCGACTCAATAAGGATTTACTTGTCCATCCTTCTTAGGGGCTTGTGATAATTAAAGACATTAAAAAAAAAAAATTGGTAAAGAACATGAGATTTGACCCCCCCCCCCCCCCCTCCCAAAAAAAGTAAGGGGCATGAGATGACTTTACAAGTATGGATTGTGAAAATGTTACTTTCACTCAACAAATATGTAGTTATATTCATCTGTTGAGATCTCCCGAGGCCGCAGTCCGATGCAGTGCTTTTGCAGTCCTTTGGAGTGCTGACCATGTCTTTCATCCGTCGTTGACAGATAGCCTCGAAAAAAATATTTAAGAATAAAGTTATGGATGGTTTGATAATTTCTCAAATGATACAAACACTATCTTGTAAACGCCCAGACAATCGAACATAACAAACACAGAGAGTAGTTAAACATAGACATCAAACTCAATTTCTTTCTAACTATAAGATTAACATCCTAACCATCATACTCTAACTCATCAAACACTCGTTATAAACAAAACAACCAACTTATCCAGGATATGGAGACCATATAGTAGTCGGTTACAACCTATAAAACCAAAATTAATTGTTCCAAAACAAGCTAACCACAAGATAATCATAAGCAAACCAACAATCAGACTCAGAAGCAATCATGTTTCTAAAGCAAAACAAAGCGCAATCATGTGAGGTTTTAACACACATCCTAACGTCATATCTTACCCGTAGCTGTAGGGCTTATATCATAGAGGGTTTCGTGATTGAGTTATTCAAAGAAGAGTTTGAGAGGGTCGATAGGGTTTCTGCCAAAGTTAGCAATTAAACTGAGAGCCTCGAATAAGAGATTCAAAGAAGAGATACCGGTTTGAGATGGGTGGGCATAAAAGAGGATTTGGAGAGAGATTAGATAGATGAATCAAAGGAGATTTCAGAAAAGGAGAAGAACATAATAAAATCAGGGTTTGTCGTAATTGAAGAATTCTCGAAACTTTGTCGAAAATTATTGGGTTCAGGTGGGTAATTGAAATGTTTTGGGCTATAAAATTGGGTTTTGGTTTCCCGGATTTTTTTGGCAAACTTATTGAATTTTAACCCACCTGTAGGCGTAACTTACTCATCATATATTCTTTTATTATTGTCTCAATTTTTAAATTTATACTTATCTATATAATTACCTAGACTGTTAAAGAAATAGTATACAGAGAAATTAAATAAATATTTTGGAACTTGAATGCTAAAACATTTGGTTTCCTTTAGAGAACATACATAAGACATGACATTTTGGTAATGTATCCATATATGTTCAATGCTTAAATGCAAATGCATGGTGCTAAAAGGAAAGACAAATATATGTGTGTTGTTTTGATTTTTAACGTTATACAACAATTAGAATCCGTAGGATATATCACATAAAGGATTATGTTTAATGTTTGAGTTTAGAGTTTAGGGTATATATAAGTTCTAGTATTTATGGTTTAGGGTTTAATGTTTGGGTTTAGAGTTTAGGGTATATATATAACGTCTAGTATTTAGGGTTTAGGGTATAATATTTGGGTTTAGAGTTTAGGGTGTAGGGTCATTTGCATTTATAGTCGTTGATATTGACAAAATTATTAATAAATATAATATTACATAATAAAAGATTATATAAATTAAATATATAATAATAAAACACATATAAACATAAATTTTACAACGTTACATATAAAATACTAATTGACTTGAGCATTATTTCCACGATGCTCCCATATATATATATATGATCTTAATGTTTGGATTTAGGGTTTAGAGTTTATGATATATATAGGGTCTAGTATTTAGGGTTTTGGGTTCAATGTTTGGGTTTAGAGTTTATGGTATATATATGGTCTATTATTTAGGATTATGGTGTAATGTTTGGGTTTAGAGTTTAGGGTATAGGGTCATTTGTATTTATAGTCGTTGGATTTGACAAAATTATTTATAATTATAATATTACATAATTAAATATTATATAAATTACATATATAATAATAAAACACACATAAACACAAATTTTACAATGTTACATATAAAATACCAATTGACTTAATAATTATTTCTATAATGTTCCCATATATATATATATCTGCTCAATCAACGATTCTGAAGTGATAAGATATTAACAAATTTAGAATATGTCGATGATACGATAAGGACCAAATAAGAAATAAAAAGAAGTTTCGAAGTTTAGTATTTAAGGTTTAGGGTTTAGTGTTTATGGTTTAGGGTTACTCCTTCTATGTTGGCCAAATTGTCTGATATGTGTTCAATAGCATAATTAATAACCAAGTTTTCGTTTATCTTGTTATAAATTAAATGTGTAGTTTATTTGAGTAATTCATTGTTTTAAGTGTTTTCTTTGGGATGCAATAACGCTGAACCATCAAACAAAATACTAGATAATCAAACAAAATACTAGATAATTATGTGTACAGGAAAACACCTAATGTGAAATTGGCAAAACATACATAAATACAACATCATCGATTACAACAAAATTGGTAGAATTTGTTTTCTATCATTCTAAAGAAGAAAGTGGTCTGCATAATCCAGAAACGTTGGTCGCAATAGTCGTTAAACATTGGCCACCCAGAGCACCAAGGGTCAAATTTAGAACATCGGCAGAGGCTCACACAATCAATATTATTTCCGTTACGTTTCGCTGTGAACGAATCAAGAAGCATCGTCCCCAGGCAGTATGAACCAGACGAGGTAGTTTTCTTCGTAGTTGCGTTGCATGTTCTCGAGTAAATTCATATCTACCAAAGATTTCATCATCTATGTCTTGCCTGAAAACTTTCATATGATACCATACATATTTACTTAAGATACATCCATCTTTTGCAGCCGCCTTTATGCGTGCGAGACCTTCATCTCTCTTGTTATCGAAGAAGAAATCTGAGATTCCTTTGAGAAGGCGGCTGATGTGTTGCCTGCGTCGTAGCAGCTTTCATTGAAATTTCTCCAGTCAAATCCCGGAGTCCAAACATAGTATTCCATCTATATTAGATTAACCAAGTTGAAGAACTCTTGTGTTTCCGTCTTCTCCTTCAAGGATTTGCAAGCTATCTTCGAAGGACGGAGATCCTGCATGTTCCGTTCGCAAACACGGGGGAGTATCTGCGTAATCACATCATCAGAAAACGCTAGAATGTTGAATGGGATGATTGCTCTACGTTTTCTTGTTATTGAACGGGTTTCGTAGTAAGGCTGATTGTATCGACGCCATGGCCAGTACGCATAAGCCATAGGCATATTGTTGTAGTTTGGGTTAACGAAGCGGTTTACTTTTACTGGTTCTGAATGAGTGACTTCAAGATCTTAAGAACGGGTGTTAATTAATCCCTAATTTGATTGAATGAGTTTCTTCTTCTTTATAACCGTACATAAAGACACGACTATTCACTTTCCCACACAAGAATGGTTAATAAAATAATGAAACCAAAAATCTACTTAACATTAATAACCTAGATTATCGTGTATTGTGTAGTTCCCTAGATAATCATCTATCCACTAATGTCGGTTGCGTGTGTGCAGAAAGCCGTATGTAGACCCTACATGTTAAGTAGCAATTATTAGTCTACTTTATGTCAAATCTTGCTGACATAGTCATTATGTTATGCAAGATTTTGTTAGCTATCAACATTGGCAATGCAAGAATTGTTTTTCTGCAACAAGTTAATAATATTCATACTAAAGAAAGTTGAGAATATACACATTGCAAATTGTAAAACTTCAGTGGATTAAATCTTATATATAATGAGACACTTTTTTCTCTCCCTCTCAGCCCTCCATTTCAGCACCTCTAATTATCTGATGTGGCATTTTCTTCATATTATAATCAATGGAAACTCGGTGCAAATTCTTCAGCCTTGGTTTAGCAGACTATGAAAATTTCTTTTATTGGGTCCCCTAAGCTACGCATAATGTAAATAAATGGAGCCCAGCTTTGATGATTCAACGAATAAACCTTAACTTAATAAAGCCCAACCAAACACAATTTACAAAAACCTAATATGTTTCCAGCCCATCCTGTTATCGCCTTCAACCTTCAGACGCGTTTATTCCTTCCAATTCCTAGGAAACCTCTCCGAGATCGTGAATCTCAAACGATGGCCGTTACCTACACGGCTACACCCTCCACTCACTCTCACCGCGTACTTCACCTCCTATCATTAATCATCTATCATCCAAAACGCACATAAACCCCTCTGAAACGTTCATCAATCCTCCGATGTCACTTATAAACCTGGACCTGCGTTTACAGGTACTCGTCTCCACAATCTCCGTCACCTACAGACGCATATTACTATATCACTAATTATCCCTTTTATCGATCCCAAAATGTCTCAGGTAGATTAGTTGTGCCGGATCGTATTCATGCGCTACAATAGCCACTTGAAATATTTGCCCTTCATCAAATAAATCTTTTTAACTTCTCTTCCTTGATCACAACAGCATGGCCATATTTCGTTTTTGTATTGTTTGTTTAGACAGATCATTAACGATTGCAAGACTGGAAGATCAAGGGATTTAGATTCGTCACCTTCAAGTATGAGAAATCCATGAGGGATGCTATTGAATACATGAAAGGAAAAGAGCTCAATGGCTGTAGCATCATTGTCAACGAGGTCCAGTCTAAAGGAAGCGGCAGTGGAGGAGGTCGTGGTGGTGGAGGTTGCTACGGCAGTGGAGGTGGCGGTGGATACGGAGGAGGTGACGGACGTGGCAAAGGTTATGGATACAGATAAAGTGGCCGTGGTGGTAGCTGACGTGATGGAGGTGATTATGGAGGTGGCGATGGTGGTTACGGAGGAAGTGGCGGTGGTGGAGGTGGCTGGTAATCGAAGATGAAATGGTTGTGAGCTACTCCATATCCACCATACGGTCCATACCTCAAGGTTCGCGGTGAATTTTTACCCCTTCTTAAGTTCTACTTTAAAAACAAGAGAAAATCAGTTTTAGAATTTGCTTGGTTTAGCTTTTGCACATTTGTCAAAACATTATAAGGAAATGTATGTTCAAAGATATTGTTTTGAGGTTATATGTTTGTTTCACTGCCCTTGGTTTTGTTTTCTGCAGACGTGTCTAGCAACAAAGGCCACCATGCCTAAGCATATCCATTGCTGCATCCACGATATTCTGTTAAATAAAATACACTCACATCTTTTCAACTTTTTTTAACCTTTCCTTTACATATCAGTAAGGTGTATGGATCGCTTGATATTTAGTCGGTACATTGCCTCCATTGGCAAGTGACTAGAGTCTCTTAGACACAGCTGCTAATGTGATCACATCGCTCCCTTTCATCTTTCTCGGTATGCATACCCCAAGGTACTCATCCTTTCTATTTTCATCTGATCCAGATAAAAAGGATTTGTAGTCTTTACCCTCAAGGTAACCAATATGGAAGAAATATACGAATATATGAAAAATCAGAACATGGATGTGCGTGACAACAACTAAATCAGAGTTGGAATCACATCCGGTCTGTATCATTCTTCAAGGTGGGAAGTTGAGGAAGTAACTAAGATGGGCTGATTACATGATGATAGCCACAACAACAGTAGTAAGTATTTTACTTTATACCCATCGAGCATAGGTTGAAACTATAGTTTACAAGACTAAATGTAATATTTCCTATTCACTGGAATGATGGAGATAGCAAGAACTCTCAATTTAACAATCAATGTAACTAAATCTCAGTCGATGCAATAGAACTCAAAGTTTGACTTCCACTCATGTAGCATTTGCCAAAAGAGCCTTAAAGGATCCAGATCTGCAAACGACTCATAACTTACACCAGATGCCTTACAAATTGTTTCATTACTCCTTTTAATCTAAACTTTTAATAAAATTAGTTCTCGCTTCTCTTACATAATAATTTTAAATAGTTTATGCTTTCCAGATATACAAGAGCGTGAAATGCAATCTTAACTCTTGGTTGATATTTTAATTTTTAGCACTGCATTTAAATGTCTTTAATTAGTTGATATAGTCAAGATGGCCATACCTATTTTGAGTACCTATATTTATTTCCAGTAAATAAATGTATGACAATGATTGAGTTGCTGACAAAAAAAATATGATTTGAGTACGACTATTCAAAAGCTTAGGAGTATTCAAATATCCCAAAGTATAATTTGATAGCAGTAAAGCCACATTTTAGCTTGAAGAACAAGCAAGAAATATGCCCACATATCGTACATGCCTGAAAACCAACTTCATTTCTGCATTTGAATTTTAATAAATATTAAGGGTTTTAAGATTTATCAGTACTCAAATTAGTAACCAAATTATAGTTATTATTACCATTATTTCAGTGTGGATAGTATTGGACAGGATGAAGCAAAGGAGGACGGTATGAAGATAATTTATTCGCTGGAGTATTTAAATGCTTTAAAATTCTTAGGATTACCAATATATCGGTTATGCCTAAGGTAGGTGTTTCAATCATGCTAATGAGGAATTTAAACCCACAAGAAGAGTTGTGCAATGGACAAGGCTGATAGTCACACACATGGAAAAAAGGATAATCAAGGCACAGTTTATTTCCAATACACAAGGGAGAAAGCAGATATTGATCCCTCATCTTATACTTTCTCCTAATGATACAGAGCATCCGTTCACCTTATGCAGGAGCCCAGTTCAAATGTCATATGCTATGACAATTAAAAAAAGCCAATGGCTAACCCTGAAAAGTTTGTCTTTGTATTTTCCGAATCCATTTTTCACTCATGGTCAACTATACGTCATCCTATCACGAGTCACCTCTGTTAGAGTCAAGATTAGTACTTTCCTAAAAAGGCCTATTCATGAGTTTAGATCGGCCCAGAATGGAAAGACGGTAATAAAAGCCCAAGGCGGTAAAACCTAGGTTAAACCGAACTCGGGATAGCCGACTTACATTAGGGTTTGGGAGGTGTCGGATTAAAGGCGGCACGCAAGCAAGACGGAAAAAGGGAATATTCCATAAAGATAAAGCCGATTTATTAAGAAATATTCGTAATTATCTTTATTTCCTTTTTGTATTTAGACCGACTTGTAACCCTATATAAGGGAACCTCATATCATTCAATAAGAATACGCTTTTCTTATTATTTTCGGCCCTGAGAGACTTTTAGAGCGACTTTAACCTAAAACTCTCTCCGGCGACTTTCATAGTATTCTTTACCGGCTTCCACCTTGGAAACACCGGCTTTTAAACCCTAAATTTCCAAATCTCACCGTGTTCATTAATTCTTCTTTTAGAATCCCTAAATTCAAACCTAAAACTCTTGCTATCTTTGGATAGACCGAGTTACGATCTTACAATTGGCGCCGACTGTGGGGATTTCTAAGAGAAATTTCTGAAACGAGATGTCAGGGAATCATAAGGAGATCGATCAAGAAAACCCTAGGGTTGAATTAAGCGTTCAAGATGAAAGTGATTACGACCAGAGTGATCACGAAGACGACGCGGCGAAAGGCGGCAAGCAGCCGCGAGACGCCGCCAAGACAAACAAAGCTCGAGATGGCGGCAAACATGCCCCGTCACTCAGCGAAACAGAGGCTCAAATCGAGCAAGACAAGGTCTTAGCCACTATAATGGCCAAGATCGAGTCACAGAACGACCTGATCAAAACGTTCTCGGAGAAAATCGACCTGCTGCAGACAGAGCAAGCAAAGATCCTTTCAGGTCAACAGTCAAGAAAACCTAGGAGAGAGGTGCCGCCGAAGGTGAAAGACAAAGTCGCCAGACGACTGGTCTATAGCACATATGAGGAAAGCCACCATGAACAGAGCCGTAGCAGCGAGTCCAGGAGCAACCCGCGCAAGGAGAGCAACAAGAAAGATGCTCGCGAGCGTAGCCCACATCGGAAGGAAGGGTCTGAAAAACCCAAACGGAGCGAAAGTCGGAGACAGAACGACTGGAGTAATGAGAGGTATTCGCCCGATAGGGACGAACATACCAGTCACCAGACACGGGACGTGCACCACAGACGAAATTCGCGACATGAGAATGGCTCGCACCGAGACAACTATCGCCGCGAGCGAGGTATGTCGTACGAGAAAACTCATGGAGCGTCTATTCGCGGAGCAAGTCGCAACCATGTCGAGAAACAACTGATTGAGCTCAAAGACACCCTAAAAGAATTAAAAGGGGAGGTCCATGGCGTGAAGGGGTCCGCACCCGAGATCGACCGGATCATCGAAGAAACTCGTAGGACACCCTTCACCTCGCGCATCACAAACACGTATATCAGGCAAAGAGAGAAGCTCATGCTACCGATGTACGACGGCACAAAAGACCCAGCGACCCACCTCACAACGTTCAAAATCATGGCGGCAAAGGCACGGTTCTCATCAAGCGAGGAGCGTGATATCGGTTTCTGCCAACTGTTCACCGAAACCCTGGAAGGGGACGCGCTAAACTGGTTCTCCCGACTCCCATCCAAATCAATCGATAGTTTCTCCGACCTCACATGGGCATTCGTAAGGCATCACTTTGCCTACATTCGTAAGGACACTTCGCTGAGTGCGTTGATGTCGATGACGCAAGAAAAAAGGAAACATTGAAAGATTTCATAGAAAGGTTCAGGGCGGTAATGACACGAGCTGAGGCACCATATAAGTTCACTATCGCGGCCCTGACAAACGCCATCTGGCATGAGTCGCCTTTTTACCAAGATTTAGTCATCAACCCGCCACTAACCATCGAAGACGCACTCCATCGGGCAAACAAGTTCGTGGAATTGGAAGAGAAGAAGGTCGCATTAGCAAAGAGATTCGGTTCCGGCAAACAAGCAGATAAGAAGGAAGAAAGAGAACCCAGACAACACTACGACAGTAAAAGCGCCAAAACAATGGTTGTAGACGGCACCGACAAGTCCCGATCATCAAAACCGTGGAATAAAAGGGGTAAAGAGACAAAGAAGGCGCAAGCAGCTTCCGCTACGGGGGATAAGTACTGCGAATACCATCAAGCTACGTCGCACGACACGGCTGAATGTCGGAATCTCAGAAACGCACTCTACTCCCGACTTTCCAATGAAGAGATCAAAGCGGCCATCGAAAGGTTAAAAAAGGAAGAATCGGGACAAAAGAAGGAAGACAAAGCCGATGAGCAGGCTCCTAAGCAGGATAAACCACCACGGCGTATCAAAAGCATAGCTTTGAAACGTAACCGTGAAGAAGAAGAAGAGGACGAAGAAGAAACCCCCAAGACCATCCGAAGAATCAACATGATCATGGGAGGTCTAATCTCCGTAAACGATTCGGTCCGATCAATCAAGGTCTATGAACGCCTAGCACTAGCCGCGCAAAAGGCGCCTCAACCAATCCTGTCAGATGATCCGCCCGTCATCTTTACCGACCAGGATCTCTATGGAACTCACTACCCTCATAATGACCCGCTAGTGGTTGAGCTTCTGATCGGAAGTTGCCAAGTATCTCGAATACTGGTGGACACCGGGAGCTCGATAGATTTAATTTTCCTAGATACACTCAAAAAGATGGATATTAAGGAGGAGGATATCAAGCAGAAGGCCAAGCCGGTCACCGGGTTCACAAGTGAGACGACATACACAATTGGAATGATCAAGTTGCCTGTTTTCGCAGGAGGGGTTAACAGATTGGTGAGGTTTCATGTCATTGACAAGCCAACCATCTATAACGTAATCCTCGGAACCCCATGGCTGTATAGCATGAAGGCGGTATCCTCGACATACCATCAATGTCTGAAATTCCCGACACCTAAAGGAATCCAGACAGTCAAAGGATGCCAGAGCGCAAGCCGGTCGTGTTTCGCGAGAGAACATAAGATCAGGGTGCCTTCCTGCATGATCAACACAGAACACGGGAGAAAAGGACCGGAGAAAGAACTGATCCAGCAAGTCATCATCGACGAATCAGATGCAAGCAAGTGTGTAGGCATTGGCGCAGAATTGCCAGACGACATCAAAAGGGAACTGATCACCTTCCTACAGCAAAACGTTACAACGTTTGCGTGGACAATGAAGGACATGAAGGGTATAAATCCAACCATTACAACTCACGAGCTGAATGTCGATCCGACTTACAAGCCAGTCAAGCAAAAAAGGCGAAAACTCGGCCCTGAAAGAGCTAAAGCAGTCAACGATGAAGTAGAGAAGCTACTTGAAGCCGGTTCAATCCAAGAAGTCAAATATCCCGACTGGTTGGCCAATCCAGTGGTCGTGAAGAAGAAAAACGGGAAGTGGAGAGTATGTGTCGATTTCACGGATCTCAACAAAGCTTGCCCCAAGGATAGTTTCCCGCTGCCGCATATCGACCGACTTGTTGAGGCAACGGCCGGGAACGAATTGCTATCATTCATGGATGCGTTCTCAGGATATAATCAAATCCTCATGAACCCAGACGACAGAGAAAAGACGGCCTTCATCACTGAACGCGGCACATATTGCTATAAAGTCATGCCTTTCGGCCTCAAAAACGCCGGCGCCACCTACCAGCGGCTGGTAAACCGGATGTTCGCAGGACAACTCGGCGCAACAATGGAGGTTTACATCGACGACATGCTAGTCAAATCTCTGATTGCCTCTCAGCATGTCGGCCATTTAAAGGAATGTTTCAACATCCTTAACCGGTACGGCATGAAACTTAATCCAACTAAGTGTACGTTCGGAGTGACATCGGGAGAGTTCCTAGGATACGTGGTAACTCAGAGAGGAATAGAAGCTAATCCAAAGCAGATCACAGCCATAATCGACTTGCCATCTCCCAAGAACACTCGAGAGGTACAACGCCTCACTGGCCGCATAGCCGCCTTGAACAGGTTTATATCCCGGTCAACGGATAAATGTCTGCCTTTTTACGAGCTCCTACGAGGGAACAAAAGATTCGTGTGGGACGAGAAGTGTCAAGAAGCATTCGTCCAACTCAAGGACTACCTATCGAACCCGCCGATACTGTCTAAACCCGAGAATGGTGAGACATTGTTGCTTTACATCGCCGTTTCGACGACAGCAGTGAGTGGCGTCCTAGTTCGGGAAGATCGAGGAGAACAAAAGCCGATCTTCTACGTTAGCAAAACGATGAACGGAGCCGAAACCAGGTATCCTGCAATGGAAAAACTGGCTTTCGCAGTCGTCATCTCGGCGCGAAAGCTGCGACCATATTTTCAGTCACATTCGATTGCCGTATTAAGCAGTCAACCTCTTCGAACGATCCTTCATAGCCCGGGACAGTCTGGCCGCCTAGCCAAGTGGGCAATAGAGTTAAGTGAATACGACATCGAGTACAGGAACAAGACAACCGCCAAGTCGTAGGTGATAGCTGATTTCCTTGTCGAATTATCGCCTGAATTGGACGTCGGTACCGAGATAGAAGATAAAAATTGGAAATTGTTCGTTGACGGGGCCTCATCCAAAAAAGGAGCCGGGATAGGGATACGTCTCATATCACCAACCGGCGAGATTCTAGAGCAGTCATTCAAACTGGGTTTCACGGCGTCTAACAACACAGCCGAGTACGAAGCTTTGTTAGCCGGTCTCAGACTAGCCAGGGAAATCGGAGTACGACATCTCTTGGCCCATTGTGACTCCATGCTTGTAGCCAACCAAATCAACGGAGACTACGAAGCTAAAAACGAACGAATGGAGGCTTACCGAAAGAAGGCATTGGAACTCACCAGTTCCTTCGAATTCTTCGATATTGTCCAGATACCAAGGAAGGAGAATGCCCCGGCGGATGCACTCGCGTCGCTGGCATCTAATCCCAATCTCTGTTGACGGATCCCGGTAGAAACGATCCATGAACCAAGCATCCCGCCCCCTGAGAGCAATCAAGAAGAGCCTGAAGAAATAATCCCGAGTGGTGAGGACGACATATGCTACAATATTCAAGCAAAGGGCACAGACCTCATCGCTGTCATAACCGGCGACAATAAAGACTGGCGACTTCCTATAAGAGCATACCTGACAGAAGGAAAGCTCCCAGAAGATAAATAGGAAGCACGACGACTTAAAGTCAAGAGCGCGCGATACACTATACATGAAGGTATCCTCTACAAGTATTCTGCTAACAAGATCCTCCTCAGATGCATAAACGGAGATGAAGTAAGTCGGGTTCTCGAAGAAACGCACTCTGGAGCATGCGGAAACCACTCTGGAGGCAGGTCTCTCGCCCTCAAAATCAAATTGAACGGTCACTATTGGCCGACTATGATAACCGATTGCGAGACCTATTCTAACAAGTGTGAAAAGTGTCAGCGACATGCGCCATTCATACATCGACCTACAGAACTACTCAAGACGTCAACCGCGGCTTACTCGTTCATGAGATGGGCAATGGACATCGTTGGACCGTTACCATTATCCAATCAAAGACGTTTCCTGCTCATTATGACCGACTACTTCACAAAGTGGGTAGAGGCCAAGGCTTACGTCGCAATCCACGATGTCCAGGTTCAAAATTTCGTCTGGAAATACATAATATGTCGTTTCGGGCTACCTTACGAGATCGTCACAGATAACGGATCACAATTCATCTCGAAAGTATTCGAAGGATTCTGCAAGAAGTGGGATATACGCCTTAGCAAGTCGACACCGAGGTATCCTCAGGGGAATGGCCAAGCCGAAGCTACAAATAAAACTATCATTGCCGGCATCAAAAACGCCTTGAAAGCAAAAAAGGAGTTTGGGCAGATGAGTTAGACGGAGTCCTCTGGTCGCATAGAACGACACCCCGCAGCGCAACAGGGGCCACCCCATTCTCGTTAGCCTTTGGCGTAGAAGCAATGGTACCAGCAGAAGCTAACATTCACACTCTCCGCCGGTCTCTCATGCCGCACCATACCGAGATCAATGAAAAGATGCTGATCCAAGCTCTTGACACCCTAGAGGAAGAACGGGATCGAGCCCTACTCAGGATTCAAAATTACCAACAGCTCGCAGCTCGGTACTACAACCAGAAAGTCAAGGAACGCCATTTTCAAGTCGGTGACTTCGTCCTCCGCAAAGTTTACGAAAACACCAAGGAGTGGAGAGCAGGGAAACTCGGGGCAAAATGGGAAGGACCCTACAAAGTCACGAAAGTCGTCAAACCGGGAGTCTACGAGCTTGAGTCAATGAAAGGCAAAGCTTTACCTCGATCCTGGAACTCGGCAAGCCTGAAGGAGTACCACTAAGACGGCAAGGTTGGATTCTTCGCCAAAAAAAAAAAAATGAATGAAATGTATTGAACTACGAGTGACTTGATTCTCCCTCGGGAGATACGTAGGCAGCCTTTACCGGCACAGTCACAAATCTAAAAAAATCATCATTTTCTCAGATAGGTTACCGTCTTGAAAGCTATGCAAAGCCAAAACAGGTAAGTCCCTTCATTAATATTTAAATATATTTAATGATACTAAAAGCCGAGTATTAACTCGCAAAAAGCCGAGTATTAACTCGCAAAAAGCCGAGTATTAACTCGCAAAAAGCCGAGTATTAACTCGCAAAAAGCCGAGTATTAACTCGCAAAAAGCCGAGTATTAATTTGCCAAAGGCCGAGTATTAACTCGCAAAAAGCCGAGTATTAACTCGCAAAAAGCCGAGTTTTAACTCGCAGAAAGACGAGCAAATGACTCGCATCATTAGCATCATGCCTCCTGGCCAGGGGCGTGGTCTTCCTTGCGCACGAGGTGCAAATCGTGGTAAGGAAAAGCCGGGATCCGTCCCGCAAATTCTTCGCGGAAGGAGATAACAAATAAGTCGAGCATAAAAGACTCGCGCATTCTCCTGCCCTTAGAACAAAGCCGAGCATTTATAAGTCTCGCAAACCGCCTTACGGCAAAAGTCGCTAAATCGTTTAAATTTGACGACAAGCTTAAAACGAGATTAATCCGACTACCTAAAGTCGCTAAATCGTTTAAACTTGACGACAAGCTTAATACGAGATTAGTCCGACTACATGAAGTCGCTAAATCGTTTAAGTTCGACGACAAGCTTAATACGAGATTAGTCCGACTGCCTAAAAGTCGCTAAATCATTAAGACGGCAAGCTTAATACGAGATTAGTCTGACTACTTCTAAGTTTGATGGTGAGTTTCTAAGTACAAAAGTTTCGAACTAGCTACGAGCACGAAACCGACTAGACTCACTAAACAACAAACCCAAAACAAGATTAGTCCGATTATTCAAAAATCGCTACTTGGTTAAAGTTACCCAGAATATTTTTAATGCGGGAACGCGACTTAATGGTGAAGATTGATCCAAATCTAAAACCGCCATTTCATTAAGTTAAAGGCTTAAATACATAATTAAACCAAAGGTTTACAAAAGCAAAAATAAAACTTTAAAGAAAATAGGGCCTCCTCAGGTAGCTTCAGCCGTCGACTTCTTAACTTCATCGGTTTCGCTCTTCTCAACATTCTGATCCTGTGCCAAGGGAGCGCCTTCCAAAGCCGCGACCTCTGAACGGACGGACGAGACAAGACCAGCAGGGACCGCCTCTGGAATTATCCCATGATTTGTTCCGAATTGGTCGACATCCGACGGAACAGGGGGAGGAGAGTCATGGGAATGATCGAGAAGAGGATGACGTAATGGAGAGAGAACAAGTGTGAGCTCCTCCTTCGTTACGACATTCATGTCGTCAAGCTCCGCGTCAGCCGCAACCTCGTCCGCGGCAACCTTGTCCAAAACGGCATGAGGAATTGGCACGCCCTGCTCGCTAAGTGTGATCAGACACTTCTTAAGCCCAGAAATCTGAGCCTGCTTAACCTGAAGAGCAACAGCACCCTCCTGGTCCTTGATGTAACGCTGAACGAGGTCAAAATGAGTCTGCGCCTTCGTCCTAACCGCGGCCTCGACTCTTTCCCTTTCCTTGCCGACCAAGTCAAGACAAGATTTTTGCAGCTTCTTCTTCTCCGACTTGAACTGGAGAAAGTCGGCCTTCGATTTCTCCTCAGCCTGCTTGAGCTTACCCTCGAGAACCAGCCTGTTCTCTTCCAATACTTTCTTCTCCCCTTTGATCTTTTTTGAGAAGGTCGTCCCGCTTGGTGACCGCGTCAGCCAGCTTCTTTTGGGCCCAGGAACTCTCCAAGGCCACACGATTAGAGGCCGCGATCATCTGAAAAATAGCAAGAGGAACGTTATCTCAGCAAGCAATGTAAAAATCAATAAAAAAGGAGGGCTTAAAACTTACGGTAGCTTCAGCATGCTTCAACCGGACGATGGCATCCGAGTGAGGCAACTCCTTCAAGACCGGCCAGTCCGACTCGTTTCCCCTCACACACGTTAACATGTCGAAACAGGCCCGGGGGTTATTGATGAAAGGGACCTCACTCGCATACTGATAGGCGAAATTATGAATAGAAGGGCGAACTTCCCCTTCATTCACTTCACGCCTCGGACGTACCAGGACGAGCTCCTTGTTGGATTCGAAAGGTTTTAAGCTACCAGACGAATCAGAGACGGTCCCCTTAAAACTGTAGAGACGCTTCCACGGATCTTTCTGCTTAACGGGCTCTCCAGAAGCCGCCACCACAACGGAAACACTCTCAGCCGGCTTACCCATCTTGGGCACCTTTGACGGCTTATCTTGGACCGACTTGTCATCGGCAGGCCTTTTCCTTGATGGAGCCTTAGGCGGAAGATTGGAATGATTCACCACTGATGGGGCAGTCGACTTCGCACCTACATCAGAATGACTGCCGCCTTGAGAAGAAGGAGCCTTATCCTTGTCTTTTGACGATTTAGAGGAAGCAGGAGGTTTTGATGAAATCTCCTTGGAATAGTCCACAGAGTCAATTCTCTTAACTTTACCCATCCTCTTTGGCCTGACAAGTTGATCAGCAGTAACTTTCGCCTTGGTGTTCCACTTAACTGAAACAAAACAGGTCAGAACGAAGCATGGAAGAGAGTGGGGCAAAAGACGGTAAAACGAACCTGCAGAGATCCGCGGGAGGAACTTATTAATGCGCTCGCGAGTAAGATCAGACCACTTGCGTAAGCCGAGAGATTGAATCTGCTCAAGGATAGGAAAGAAGTTCTTGGGATATGGCGGCAAGAAAGGATGTTGCACTGCAAAGACAAAGAAGAATTAAGTAAATGATCGCGCTCAAAGGATAGCAAAATCGGGACGATATCTACCATATTCAGTGTTCCAAGACGTCCTGATAAGCTCCCTATGCTCGTCAGGGACGACTAAAGAAGATAATTCGACGAAAAAGTAAGATCGTTGCCAATTGTTGATCTTACTAGGCGCATCCGTCAAAACCCGATTACCGCTTTTGAATTTGACCGCAAAACATCCTGGGTTCGTCGCCTTCATGCGATTTATAGATGTCATTTCTTCGAAAATTTGCGCGGTTATCGTTATGTCGGCTTCGGCTCCCAGCACTAAAAGACTAACCATGTGGCGAACCGCAACAGCTGAGAGCTGAGAAATGGCAATCTCGCGGCGATGACAATACGAGATCAGCAAGTCGGGCAGGGGAAACCAGCAACGACTGCCCCCAGTATCAGTATTGACGAAATACGACTCGTAAAGAGTTATGTATCCCGGGGGAGGGGTCCATGGACGGTCAAGCGGAAAAGGGATAATGACCTTGATCCTTGGATCAGCTCCGCAATCCCGAAGCAAAGATTTTACCGAAGTCGCGTTCGATTTGGTCTCAGCGACATTGCCGAAAAATTCATGAGGATCGACCGGCAACGCAGAAGGGAGGACATCCCCGGAATCATCTTGACCAATAGCGATATCATCCTCATTGTCGTCAGAATCTCGTAGCTGAGGAATGACTAAGTCTTCCCGACCCGAGCTCTCAGCGGCATCATTTTGGCGAGATGCCTCGCGACGACGTCGTAGCTCTTCAATGGCAGAATGAGCTGGGTGATTTCTCAAGTCAGAAGAAGTGCCCGACGACGAAGAAGCAGGAGAATCGGATTGACGACTTGGCGAATCATCCGCAGACGAGACTGAAACAACTTCCTTGTCCTTACTCGATGAACAGCGGATCAAAGACATGGATTCGATGAAGAACGGATGAAGAACACAGGAGAAAAATAAAGTTTGATCTTAAAACCTATAAAACCTAAGGCGGAGCAACGGCGGAGGAAAGATCAGAAAATAAATACCGAGAGAGAGAAATTACCTTTAGAACTTCTTCACTTGGACCAAATGAGGAAGAAAATAGTGAGAAGGAACTATTTATAAGGAGAATGACGGCGTGAAACTCGAGGCACACCTTTACCTAGGCGACGCTTCGTGTCCCGTACCTACCCGACGATAGAACCAAGAATCAATTCCGGTTTAGCCAAAAACGCCATCGGTTTAGAACCAGGCGCACGGTTATCTCCAGACAGATCGGCCTAGTGAAATACGGGCCTAAAACGAAACATGGACCTGAAAGACAATGTGGGCCTACCCAAATCATTTCTCAAACCGTAGGTTAACTCCTCGTAATGCCGACTTGAGTACAAGTCGCCACACTGGGGGGGGGGGGGCTTATTGTTAGAGTCAAGATTAGCACTTTCCTAAGAAGGCCTATTCATGAGTTTAGGTCGGCCCAGAATGGAAAGACGGTAATAAAAGCCCAAGGCGGTAAAACCTAGGTTAAACCGAACTCGGGATAGCCTACTTACATTAGGTTTGGGAGGTGTCGGATTAAAGGCGGCGCGCAAGCAAGACGGAAAAAGGGAATATTCCATAAAGATAAAGCCGATTTATTAAGAAATATTCGTAATTATCTTTATTTCCTTTTTGTATTTAGACCGACTTGTAACCCTATATAAGGGAACCTCATATCATTCAATAAGAGTACGCTTTTCTTATTATTTTCGGCCCTGAGAGACTTTTAGAGCGACTTTAACCTAAAACTCTCTCCGGCGACTTTCATAGTATTCTTTACCGGCTTCCACCTTGGAAACACCGGCTTTTAAACCCTAAATTTCCAAATCTCACCGTGTTCATTAATTCTTATTTTAGAATCCCTAAATTCAAACCTAAAACTCTTGCTATCTTTGGATAGACCGAGTTACGATCTTACAACCTCGCCTCAAGGTCTTAGAATCTTGAACACTACACACAGAAACAAAGAATGCAGCGGTGAAGAAACCGTCTATAAAGAAGTGTTCAATGACCTCCAAAACAAAAAGTATTAACTTTCTCAACTACAAAAAAGAAGAAGAGAGTAGCAGGTGTAGCTAATGAGAAAATAATACATGATGTAATGCAGATGAATGAAATGATGATGTCGGGCACAAACGCGCACTATTGAAGATTTCATAGCCAATATAGCAGGGAAATACAAAGAGAATAAATATCTACAAATACCAAGTAAATAAGATTAACACACACTACAATTTATTAGTTGTACTAAAACATCATTAAACAATCACAATTTTCACAAGATTTCCATTCTCAAAGAGTATCGCCGGGTAAGCTGAAAATCATATGAAGGGATCTGCAAGTACATCAAGAAACACGTTTAGCTTTGAGTGCAATATGTCTAATTTTTTAAGAAAAATCAACAACAAAAAAACGACAGTCCCTGAAAATAATTTTAAGATTGCAAACGTCATAATTGTATGAAATTAAAACATATATAAGTCAGGTACATAAGTGGGCAGAAAATTAGAGGCAAAACATTTAAAACTAGAACACAAACATAAACAAAACTTCACAACCAATAAGACCAATATAGAGAACGTTAATCAACAAATATACAACAACCCCTTCCCCCGCGCGTGCACGGAGGATTCAGCACCTAATATAATAAATACTAGAGGAATTATTTTCTAGTGTTTTGTGAATAGTGTCACACTATATTTGGTGTAACACTATTCACAACACTATACATTAATACAACATTAAACATTAAAATACTGTGGTCCAAATATACTAATTCTGATAATTAGTACGATGTAATTTTTTCACAATTTGCAATTTATCATTAACTAGTATTCTGGTCCGTGTGTTGCACAGACTAATGTATATTAATTTGACATCGGCTATTACTTGAAAACGAAATATATGTTAGAGTTGGTTTAAATAAATTATAGAACAAAATAGTTACTATTTTTAATTAAAAATAAATTGGGTTTAAATACAGACATACTTAGAAGGAGTCTTTTTTTTTATACAGTTTTGTTTTAGATTCTTTTTAGAAAGACATACAGATCTATAAACTCGACTGCCTAATCTTCCAAAAATGATTGGAATAGAGTTTGTCATAATTCCATTTCTTCAATTAAACATCGATATCGGTAATTTAGATGGTCAATGCTACAACATTAGAAAAAATAAATAATAATCCATTAGTCCTATAACATTGTCCTTTTGAACGGTCCAAGACATTTATTTATTAGGATTGATTTTGATAATAAAACATATTAAGTTTATTAATAGAAAATTTAATATAAAAATAAGATATTGTGTTAAAAATATCCTTATGAATAAATCACAACACGTTCAAAATTAGCATATCCGCAAAAATGTATTCATTTGTTTCAAACCCCAACACATCCAAAATTTATACACCAATTTTCATTAATTTTTAAAAATATGTCACAAAAGAGTGTATATTGAATAAAAAATATTGTGACAAAAGATAAATAAAAAAGGAAAAAATCTGTCTTGTATTAGAAATATCTTAATAGATCGAGAATTATATCTCCTAAATATAATAGTGGCTCTCTTGAAATATAAAATTCCAAATGAACTTGGTCTGCAAATGTATTAAGCGTAGTATGGAACACGGCATATTCCATATCGGTTAACATACAAACCACATCAAATAAGAACTTTAGGGCTCAGTCCCTAAAGTTGGAGGCTTCCCACCATTAGGTGCTCATGGTGTAACGTGTAATGTTCCAATCTCAGAAACGTCCCAGACGATTATGTTCTATTTTTTTCTCATTTTTTTATAAAAATCAAAAATACAACATCTCATAGGTAACAGAAAGCGGTTTGGTTCTACTACCTTAGGTGAAAAAATCAATATATCTATATGCGCTATTTAAATGATACATACACTGTTCAACAATTTCACGGATTGTAAAGTTACCAGAACTCGAACCAAATTGCGGTCTAGAATCTCATTAAAAAGTCTCATTGCTCTGTGCACGTTCCTCTCACAAAGTCCTCATTGTATGTATAAACAATCACACAGCTTCATCAACTCCTCGCTGCTCGCCATCTCCAGTGTCTACAAAAAATCACCTTCCACAATATTGTCTCCCTTTCTCTTCTTTCTATTCCTTTTATCAGTTTTTCTTCTCTTGTGAAAGTATGGCTTTCAAGGAGCCAATTTGTTCAAACATTATTTTCCCAACCCAACATATAGTCCTTAAAGCAAGCAGATGGGAGATCACAAACTTTTTTCTCTATATGTACTTTAGCTCACGTGAACTGGTCCTTCTCCACCAGATCCACGACTTTTTCTTCTTATTTTAACTTTGCAGAGTGCAGCGACACAATAGATGAGCTAAACATGACATCAATTCATAAAGCCATTGACATAAACTTGCACACTTTTCACAGTTATGATCATTTCCATCACCAATTCTATCAGTATGTTCTCATTGCTATTAAATTGGAAACCCAGTCACACCAATTTTCTCAAATTTCTCTTTGTCTAATAAATCTCACATCTCCAAGAGGTAAAGCTAGTAAGTTGTTCTTAGGGAGTCCTTGCTTGGTTTTGAAGGCTGTCTTCCATTCATCACCCTCCTTCATACGTACTTGGTGGTAGCCACTCCTTAAATCAACCTTAGAAAACACATTATATCCACTTAACTCATCAAGCATATCATCTAACCTCGGTATTGGATGGCGGTATTTGATGGTAATATTGTTTATGGCTCTACAATCCACATACATCTGCCAATTCCATCCTTCTTGGGTACTAGAAGGACAGGTACAACACATGGGCTAAAGCTCTCCCTAACATAGCCTTTGTCCAGAAGCTCCTTGACTTGTCTTTCCAGCTCCTTGGACTCCTCATGATTCAACCTATAGGTTGTTCTGTTGGGCAGTGCTGCTCCTGGTACAAGATCAATTTGATGCTCTATGCCTTTTAGAGGAGGAAGACCGGGTGGAATCTAAGTATGACCCTGCATCTGAAACAAGTGATATCACGAGTTCTAGATTGATTAGAGGAAGAAGACTTACCATGCTCTACACGGTTTTGATCATTGGTTTAGAAACGGTTGTCAACTACCACTGCCGTGCCCTTGTCTACTGGCTTGGATGGAGAAACATAAGGCTTGGTGTTGTTGTTGTTCCATGGCTGAGCTGGTTTGGGTCGGTTGCTTCCCTTCTTTTTGAGGTGTTGCTCGACTTGAATGGCATGGTGAAGAAGATCCCTTAGGTCATGGTAGGGAAGTCTTTCCACCTTGTGACTGATTCTATCATTTAGTCCATCAAGGAATTGTGCCATCACTGTCTCAACATCTTCATCTATCTCCAACATGTTCCTCAAGTGCTCAAACTCCTCATAGTACTCTTCCACACTCTTTGTTCTCTGAGACAATTTTCGAAACTCTCTTTGTAAGTCTCTATGGAAATAAGGAGGAACATACCTTCTTCTCATATCGAACTTCATGTATGTCCATGAGTTGAGTAGTGGATAGTTGTTCCTTCTCCTATCTGAAACCTCTTTATCCCACAAAGATAAGGCATGTTCAGTGAGTTGGGTTGTTGCTAGAGCAAGATTATTCTGCTCGGTGTAGTCATAGTATGTGAAGATATGGTCCATGCACATCTCCCCTTCAAGGTAGGCTTCTGGATCAACACGGCCAGGAAAGTGAGGTCGTACGAGCTTTAGGTTATGGTTCTTCTGTTCTGGTGGCTCATTCGTCTTCCCCTCTTTATCTGCCCCGCCTGGTTTCCTTGGACCTCTCCTTCGGTGTCTATGATCTTGATGGTTCTGTCCTTGTCCATCAGCTACATGAGGGCCTTGTAGATGAGGTGGAGGCTGTTCCACTCTATAAAGACTTGCCCCAAGTGCTTGGAACTGTGTTTGCATTTGATTTTGCATGTTGGTAAGCATGATCATCATAGCCGCAAGAGGCTCGCCCACATCATTATATCCCATTGTTTATCATCTAAAAGAAAAGAGCAAACAAGTGATGCTCGTGTTCGATGTTAAAAAACAAACAATTGAAAGTTGAATGAGTTTCTATTATATTGAGGTATGGATCAAATACGTTTTGGAAGAGTTCTGGAAAGCAAAAAGTAAAGATGAATCAAAACCGGCAAATCTTTTTAGCAAAAAGGAAAGTTCCTACTATTGAATCTTCTGCTTCAACCTACTTATTTCTCACTAGAATTCAAGTATTGGTTGTGTTCTATGAGTGAACAAACAGGAAAGAATCAAAGAGTCGAAACAATCCACACTCTTAGGGTTTTCACAAGGTTTTTTTTTTTGAAATCGGCAAACCCTAGACCAAAACGGAAAGTTTGTTCTTAAGAGTTTCTTGCTTCAACTAGCCGACTTTTCCAATGAAAAGAAGGTTGGTTGTACTCCTTAAGTGAGTATGCAAGAGGTTACAAAAGAATCAAACAAAGATCTAAGGTAGTTTTGTTTTTATTTTTGTTTTTATAAAAGTTCAAAACCGATGAATCAAAAACTATAACTAACAAGCAATTGAATTCGAAGCTTAAACTTAAAACATAAGCAAAACAAAGAGAAAGAAATGAAGTTGACACAACCTGGTCAGAATCTTCAGCTCTGATACAAAAAATGATACATGTTTGGTCTCAAAGGCTTTAAGAAGCTGAATCCTAGATTGGTTGATTGAATAGATGGTACTTGGGCTCTTTCTACTCAACCAGGGATATGATGGAAGCGTTGGGGAATGAAGTGAACCACAATAGAGGTGCAAGTCTATTGGAAAATCACAAGAAATTCTACAACTCAGAGTTTGTCTCACAAGAAGAAGAAGAGAGGCACAAAGCTTAAGCTATTGAACTGAATTTCTTATTAGGTTAAAATGTGGATGCCTCAGTGGCTACAAGGAGACCTTTATAGCTTAAGTCTCGACATAACAGAAAAGGAAAGAGTTTAAAACAAGAACTAAATGAAAAGTAAAGGATAGAAGTGCAATTCTAGCTCTTTGGTGGTTTGGGCCTAAGAGCTACCTCGTTAAAAACCTTAACAAGGAAAACCATGTTGGAAATGTGTCCAGTAATCTCGGTACTGTCTCTAGAAAGTAAGAGTATGTCAAAGATCAGACATAAGTCATATAATACTGGGGGTCATGATGGCTTGCTAGAGTTCGCTCATGATCTATAAGTCTTGGACTTATTGCCTTTATTATATGATCCCATATGGGTCACACGCCTAAGCTAACAGGAAATCGTGTAGGAACGGTTTAGCAGGAGTATGGTAAAAGTGCTAGGCATTTACTATACTTAGAGAGAATAAGAGGGTTTAGCCATTGTGCATCGATCGATGCATAAGGTGCAACGATCGATGCAATGCGCGAACGCCTCGGAGTTAATTGGCATTTGGGCCAAATGGCCCAAAACGAACTGAACAAGTTTTATATAAACTTAAGACGAGTTCAGGTCGAGTAGTAGCCCTAGCCGCGACTCTCTCTCTCCCTGCGACCTCCCACAGCTCGGTCTAGCAGCCTTCTTCCTGCTCGGTGTGCGTGTGTGAACCTCTGGAGGAGTTATCACTCGGTGGCTCTCTGATCTCTGACCTGTTCTTCCTTTCCGCTGCACAAAACAGGTAAAAGGTGAGATCTACTTATGTTTCTATTCAAGAGAACCTAGATCTGGCATGTTTAGGATCAAGTAATCTGATGAATTGAATCAGGATTAACACCTAAAGATCCTTCAGTGGTATCAGAGCCATTGGTTCTGGTTTTTCTTGTTTAGATTCAGTTTAGAATTGTTTCCTTGTTTAAGAAGTGTTTTGAATCAACTACTGATGAGAAAAATCACTTAAGCAACAAGGAATTGAAACCTAAACACATTTGAAATCGCAATAATCCAAGCTATATTGATTTGGAAGAATGCGATTTTCATAAAGAAGTATCGGCTGTGATCGCGATGCATCGATCGATGCGATCGCATGATCGGTCGATGCAACCACGAGAGATCGCATTGCATCGATCGATGCAATGCAAGGATCGATCGTTGCAGTCGCGAGAGATTGACCGCGATCGCATGGATCGTTCAAACGATCGCATGGATCTCGCGAGAATCTCTCGGCCAAACCTGATAACCGTTCGTGCATGCGTTAGAGCATCGATCGATGCAGGATCGATGAACGATCGTTGCAGGATCGATGCTGAGAGCATCGATCGATGCGGTTAGGGTTTAGACTCGGTTTAATTTAATTAAAATTAAACGTCTCGGTTTAATAAACAGATTTAATAATTTTATTAAGTCTGGTTAAACCGGGATAAGAAATCCAATGTCGAAATAATTATTGGATTTAGTGCCTAAACCAGGATTTTCTAATTTGATTTGGTTGGACCAAATAAATTGAGAAAATCCGGTTTAGTAAATAACCGGTTGACAATTGTGGTCGTCGTAGTAATTAATTTTGGTTAGACCAATTTTAATGAACCAGACCGGTTATGTCATTTAATTGGACAATTGGGTTATGTCTTGGACATGGACCAATTCTTGGGCCTCGGGCCAAGAAGTTAAAACAATTGGGCCAATTATTTGAGTCTCTTCTTCAGATTAATTTAAAATTTATTTTTATAAAATTTTAAAATCGATTTTAAATTTATAAGTTTCCAAAATTTTGAAATTAGAAAGTTTCTTAAATTAGAAGTTTCTGAATTTGCATGTTTTGGATTTAAGGAAAGTTTCCAATTTTAGAAAGTTTCCTAAAATAGTAGGTTTCCTAAAATAGAAAGTTTCCCGAAATAGTAATCTTCTATTTTGGGAATGAAATTTTAATAAACCTACGAACCTCATATAATATCAAGCGTTGGATGTCTTGTCCATTCTATGTCAGCTGTCAAAGCCCATTCAATTGTATTCATGGCCTTACAGTGTGAGGATGTCTGCTTTTGCGTGGGTAAGACGGTTTGTGATTCATAAATGTCATTGGGAGTCCCAGACATTAATGATTACATGACTGTATAGTCTGGTTTTCTTGACTAGGCCATCGGGAGTCCCGGGCCTTGAGACATCAGAGTGGATTGGGCCTCGGGCCCAGATTCACAACCAAGAGTTATATCACGGATATAATTAGCCGATACAGGGCTTACCGATATAAGCTAAGGTTGGGTGACGGCCAGTGGCCCACTTTAATCTTAGTTATATGTGGATCTTGGAATCATTATATTCTATTGAGGGTAACTTATGTTATTGAATATAATGCGTGATTAATCATATTAATTTTAATACGAGATTAATCATATTGATCATATTAACTAAAATCCTTTTATCTTAAATTTCAGTTATGACTAGCACAAACAATCAAAACACTTTCTCGATCCGGTCTATCCTTGGGATGGACAAGCTGAACGGATCAAATTTCTTGACTTGGTCGCGGAACCTGAGGCTAGTCCTCAGACAGGAGAGAAAGGACTATGTTCTTGAGAGAGCTCTCCCCGTGAGGATCGGGTCCAATGCTTCTCATGCAGTATATGATGCTTGGAATAAGCATTATAATGATGCGGTAGATGTGCGTGGTCTGATATTGGCTACCATGGACTCAGACTTGCGGAAGCAATATGAGAACATGGAGTCGCCAATAGAGATGATCAGCAGCCTGAAATTGAAATTTCAGGAGCAGATAAGAGTGGAGAGATACCAGTTGGTTAAATCTCTCACTAGCTGCAAGCTACCAAATGATCATCCAGTAAGTCCTCATGTCAGTAAAATGATGGGTTACATTGATAACCTGAGGAAACTGGATTATCCAGTTAGCCAAGAGATGGCAACTGAAATCATTCTGCAGTCACTGCCGTCAAGCTATGATAAGTTCAGAAAGAACTATATCAAGAAAGGCTTAACGAAGACGCTGACTGAACTGCATGATATGCTCAAGACAGTTGAGCCAAACGTGAAGAGTACCCTGTACAATCTCATGAATGAGAAGGGTAGGTTTACTAAACCTAATGCTGACAAGGGTGAAGACAAAGTTGTCCAGATTTTGAATCATGGCAAGCGTGTGTCTTCTGAGCCCGAGTCAGATACCTCTTACGTTGGTAAGTGCTGCTACTGTAAGGAGACAGGGCATTGGAAGAGAGATTGCATTAAATTCATGGAAGATGATGAGGAGTTAAAGTCGATGTATGCGACTACTTCCTCAGGTATTCATGTTATTACTTCAAGTTCTACCTTAAAGGTATTGGATACTGGTTGTGGCACTGATATTTGTGATAATATGCAGAGCTTAAGCAACAGTAGAACGTTGAAGGAAGGGCAAGTGAAACTACATGTCTGGAAGGAGCTTGGGATGCTGCCTCAGTCGTAGGGTTTTTCACTTATAGATCCCTTTGAGGCTTGGTTTTGTATTAAGTAATTGCTGCAATGTACCTGCTTTAAGCAGAGTTGTCTTTCATTTTCTTGTAAGAATTTGAATGTTTTTCATTTTGATAAAAGACAAGTTTTATTCTTTTGATCTTAATGAAATATTAATTGTAGCACCCTATTCATGGAATGGGTTTTATATCTTAAACCAAAGAGTGCCTAAATGTAACATAAAATACCGAATTGGTTTAAATCTGATGAATTAAACCTGATTTTTCTTGGCATAAAGTCTTGGTCACATAGAGTAAGTCGGATTCAGAAATCCCATAGTCATGGACGTTTGGGCTCATTTGATAAAATATCTTATGAGACTTGAATTCTGTTTACTAGACCAAAAGGTAAAGGGCCTATCTTAGCCGAGCTAGAGAAAAGCCCAAAGGCTTATTGGACCTGGAACATACTCATGTATGTGGCCCAATGAGCAATAATGCCAGAGAAAATCTCCTGTACTTCATTGTCTCTACTGATTACTTCAGTGAGTGTGACTGTGTTCATAAGATGAGACACAAGTCGGAATTCTTTGACATGGTCGAAAGAGTTCCAGAATGAAGTATAGGATCTGAATGACAAAAGTATTAAGACTCTGGATTAAATCACGAGTGAGAATACTTAAGTCATTGATTGTGTGATCATCTTAATGAGTGTGAAATCGTTTCACAGCTCATTTCTCCTGAAAACCTGAAGGTGTTTCTGTGAGAAAGAATCAGATCTTATTAGAAATGATTAAAGATGAGTCACACGAATCTTCCATGATATTATTTAAGAATAACGCTCTAAAATATCTAAGTTTACGCTGAAATAGTTCCACAAATATCAGTTGAAAGACACCACGTTAATGTGGATTGGAATCGATCCAAATTTGTCTTTACTGAGTATTTGTAGTTGTGCTACTTCGCTGGTTGTCCTAAAGAAACTAAGGCTTGTTACTTTTACGTCCAATCTGTTTTCTAAGAAGGGAAGTTATTTTCAAGAAGAACAGTGGGAGTAAAAGCATAACTCGAAGTTTTCTTAGGGAAACCAAGGCTCGGTACTTTTACGACCATTCTGTTTTCTAAGAAGGAAATTACTTTCCAAGAAGAACAGTGGGAGTAAAAAGTATTTTTACGACCATTCTGTTTTCTAAGAAGGGAAGTTACTTTCCAAAGAAGAACAGTGGGAGTAAAAGTACAACTCGAGAAATACAGGAGGCTGCTTAACCTATTGAGGGAGAGCAGCGGAAGGATTTACAGATTTCTGTAGAATCTAAACCTGTGGAGCCTGAAGTTCGCAGATATGAAAGAATCAGTCACTAGTCCGAGAGTGAATTCTCGTCATTAGTTCAGCCTGATGATCATTGAATGTTCGCATGATCTTATGATCATTGAAAGCGACGAATCTGCGAAATCCTAGGAAGCGAAAGTGAGCCCAGACTCCGAAGAATTACATTTTGTGTAAGTTGGCTTCATCGATCCATTCATGGATGGAAGCAAACATATCGGAGTTGGAATCTTCGTTCTGTTGAAGTAGTCAAGGTTTTGACTTGAACAGGAACGAAGCGGAACTATGTGTTTACTAATAGATTAGTGGGAGCGATATTGCATTTCTCAAAGTGTATGTCAATGACATACTGATTCTCGGATATAACGTCCCAAAGCTGTAGTCGGTAAAGGACTAGCTTGGGAGTTGGTTTAATGATTGACATGGGTAAAGCCACGTAGTTCTTGGATTTTGGATCTAAAGATAGAGATCCAAAAGAGCTGGTAGGACAAAGTCAGGATTCTTAAATTGACAAAGTCCTACACATTTTAAGCAATCCAAGAAGGGTTTTATGCCAATGTTACATGGCATTAAGTTAAGCAAGATACAGTATCCTACGATAACTGCTGAGCTTAAATGCATGGATGAGATTCCATATGCGTCGGCAATTGGATCTATCATGTATGCCATGAAACGTACTTGTTTGATGTTGCTTTAATTTTAAGCAAGACAAGTAAAGACCAGTCAAACCCAGCAAAGAATCAAGTTTCCTAAAGTATGTCCTAAAGTATTTAAGGAATACTAAGGATAAGTTCTTGATTTACGGAGAAAGTGATGTGCTACAAGTCAGCAGAGTCTGAAAGGCAAGTTTCCAACAGACAAAGATGATTTCCGGTCACAGTCCGGTTATATCTTGTGTCTGTCTGGCGGTGCAAGGCACTGTTGCTGACTCCATGACTTAAACTGAACATTTCGCAGCTTGGAAAGTGGCGAAAGAGGTTGTTTGGAAAGAAGAGTTCGTCAATGAACTTGATGTGATTCCCAGCATAGATGAGACTAGCTGCACATCAGAGGTCCAAACACCTTAAGATAAATGACAGAGATGTTAAGTAGATCAGCAAGTTTCAACAAATGAGAACGTTGCTAATCTATTAACGAAGCCACTCCTTAGCCCTAAGCACGAGTCACGGACTGTAGCTGTAGGATAAGTGAAGTTAAGATGTAGTCTTAATTTCAGTGGGAGTTAGTAAAGGGCTTTATCTAGTTATTGATATGTTCTTGTAAAACATTTGAGATGTTTGATAATGAAATTATTATTTCAAGATTATTTTAACTGTGATGAAATAATCGTTCCAAAATGATATGAACCATTTTATAGGTCATCGAAGTAAATGACTTGATCTTGAGTCATCGAAGTCATTTAGCTTGATCATGAGACCCTATATTTGATAGATGTTTTATATCATCCTGTCCCTAGTCAAAGGTTGTTGAAATTGGAACACCAACAACCGTGTGAGACTGGATTGGTACGTGACTTATGACAAAGTCTCAGTGTGTCATAGATGCTCGGCATCAAAGTCAGTACATAGGTGTATGTTGGGGAACATACGACCGGACAAGACCCGCTTATAAGAACTCTTCAGGATATTTATATTTGTGTCATAAGAGATTCTTACTACGACTATAGAGTATAGTCCTTAGACCTGAGTTCGCATGCATGTGACTGCACATGGACTGATGCACTTTGATCATTGTCTAACGCTATCGTTCTGCGATAGTTATAAGGACCTTGTTTGGGTACATTATGAAATGAGTAGTTTACAGTGATGGAACAAGACGGGATTTGTCCCTCCAATAAATGGAGTGAATATCTCTAGGCCAATCGGAGATTTGAATATTGGAAAATGCATGGCCATGCTCAAACGGACTGTCCCGAGTCGTTTGGATTGTCAGTATCAAATCAGAGTCCGATGAACAAGATTAGGCTTAATAAGGATGACACTAATCTTGCCTTATGACTAATCGAGATATTGTGACAAAAGGATTATGAATACAGAGATTCCAGTAGAAGTGGGAGATTGTTGGAAATGTGTCCAGTAATCTCGGTACTGTCTCTAGAAAGTAAGAGTATGTCAAAGATCAGACATAAGTCATATAATACTGGGGGTCATGATGGCTTGCTAGAGTCCGCTCATGATCTATAAGTCTTGGACTTATTGCCTTTATTATATGATCCCATATGGGTCACACGCCTAAGCTAACAGGAAATCGTGTAGGAACGGTTTAGCAGGAGTATGGTAAAAGTGCTAGGCATTTACTATACTTAGAGAGAATAAGAGGGTTTAGCCATTGTGCATCGATCGATGCATAAGGTGCAACGATCGATGCAATGCGCGAACGCCTCGGAGTTAATTGGCATTTGGGCCAAATGGCCCAAAACGAACTGAACAAGTTTTATATAAACTTAAGACGAGTTCAGGTCGAGTAGTAGCCCTAGCCGCGACTCTCTCTCTCCCTGCGACCTCCCACAGCTCGGTCTAGCAGCCTTCTTCCTGCTCGGTGTGCGTGTGTGAACCTCTGGAGGAGTTATCACTCGGTGGCTCTCTGATCTCTGACCTGTTCTTCCTTTCCGCTGCACAAAACAGGTAAAAGGTGAGATCTACTTATGTTTCTATTCAAGAGAACCTAGACCTGGCATGTTTAGGATCAAGTAATCTGATGAATTGAATCAGGATTAACACCTAAAGATCCTTCAAACCATTTGGGAAAAACCTTGCTTAAGGGAAAAAGAGTGTAGTCTATGTCCCAAGAGTTATGCACGAGAGGTTGACCATTGGTTTAGGCTTCAAAAGTGGCCATATCTACATATATGTGATAACCAGATATGTCTTCATTGTTGGATCAGTCTGGCCACCTCCCATCACAGCTTGGTCTTGATCTTCTTGGTTCTGAATTGTAGAGTCAATTGGCTTGATTTCCATAGTTGGCTTGACCATACTGCTCTCATGGTTTGCAAGATGGTCAATGGTTCCAATTGGGTGATCTTCATTCTTAGAAATGAGCCATGGTGCTTTTGTGTCTTCTAAGTCGTTGGCTTCTGGTCCTAGCTGCTCCAACTGCTCCAAGAACATGTTGAACCTTTGTTGTATGTTCCTGGTCTTGTTCATGGTCATTGGTCCACTTGGAACAAGTGGTGCAAAAATCTCCCTAGTCCTAGGTGCAGCCGGGTCCATGTCCTCATCAAGTAGGCTGGATGAAGTTCACTTATCCTATGAAAAACCGCCTTCATTTGTCTCTAATATTTTGTCCCGTGTCTCCATGTTACAAATAAAATCTACTGGGATTTGAGCAGCAACATCATCTTTTGTTGGCATATTTTGAGTCATTCCATGTGACGTTTGACCTTCCATGAATCTCAGTTGGAAACTAGAACCTACATCAAATTTATCTCTTGTTACCCTTACAGATTTAACATAAGGATTAACCTCAACTTGAACTCTTTATTTTGCAACATCTCTATCGTTATCTCCCTCTTAAAAAAAATGAATAGGTACACTAAAGTTTCCTATAAATAATGTGTAAAAATAATTTATGTTTAGTAGAAAGTTATAAATACTTACCCATAGCAGCTATTTTATTAGTTATTTCATTGAGGCAAAAACTTAGGGCACTCTCCAAAGTTGGGGAAAAGCATCAATTCGATTGTAATTTTGACCATGCGTTTTGAAAACATATGGTCCACAACCATTATTGACGGTATGATCTATCTTCCCTCCAAGTGAGGTGAACGCGAACATCATACTATAAACTAATAATTTCGCGAAAATATTTGGACAATTCACTACCATTGAGAAGTAATCTAATAATTTTCCTGGAGGATTCCTCAATTTGGATGTAACTGAAATCTTTTTTCCTATCCATTCTCCATACCACATGTATGCTCTACAAAATGTAAAATTATAAAACGGATCTCCTCATGAAAATAACCTACAATTATAATCAGTATCAATTATATAATTTTAATAATGCAAAAAATTGTATTATTAAAGCAGGAAGCATAGTTTAGATAAATGAATGGCTAAGTTATCATTCCTATGATTATCCATGGCCTAAGAGCTAGTAGTGGTAGGATGAATGTTTGGTTGATTATTAACCTCGTCACTATATAATGAGATGAATCTCTAATATTAGAGGTTAATGAATATATTTTCCTTGGGATCATCATCAATTTCACTCGCTTCGGCATATCTTTTTGAAAAAGCTGCTTTAAAATGTTGTTTATACTAATACATTACCATCACCCTTTCTAAATGATTTGAACAGACCATTAATTTCTTAGGTAATAATAGACTATAAAATTACCTTTATAATGATAATTTATCTCAGTTATTATGGGACAATTTAACTTGTTTTGTTGCACCTTATTTGAAGTTCAAGAAATAGTTGTTGGAGTCTTGCGGTTTCCTTTGAGATGAATTAACTTATGTATTTGTACTCCATGAGTAAACAAAGAAAGTGTATCCATTATTTTAATTGAATTAAAGTCTTACAATATTAATTCATTTGTAGACATGTAATTAAATTTGATAAGTCTGATGTAAGTACATATGACACGGTTTTTGACTGAGTGGAATTAGAATTACCATATGTGCAAATTGTTATTTCCTGTAATTTTGAAATATTGTCGAAAATAGCACTACATATTGATTTTCTAATATTAATAAAAAAACAGCCATAAATATTACCTTCTTTATTAAAGTGATTACTATGATCTGTAATATCTAGTAGTTAAGTAATTGATCTACCACTATTTTGAGTAACATTATATTGATTTGAAGATGATCTTTTCCCTAAACATTCCCGTTTTTTCTAACTTTTTTTTTTGGCATCAAAAACATCTCTTGTTAACCATTTGAAAGGCTAGACTCAGCTAGCCTAAATTGAGAGTGTTGGTTTACAAGAGAGAAAACTTCATCTCGTGCTCGTGCGCCCTTCGCAAGGCCATCTGCACGGACATTTAAACTTCTAGAAATAAATGATAAATTGAAAACATGAAACGAAGAACGAAGAACTTTGAAAGCATCAATCTCTGATATCAAGACTGGCCATTCCTCATCTCTTTCGAGTATACGGGTCAACTGCTGACAATCCGATTCCACCATGACCTCATGTACTTGTCGCTCTTTCAACTCTTTCATAGCCCATAGCAAGCATTCGAATTCTGCCTTTAATGGAGTATCGCACCTTCGACAGCCTCGTGATCCTGTGAGAAGTAAACACTCGCCATAAGAGAGAGTAAAACCTAGTCCAGTAGTCGCTCCTTCATCAGTCTAAGATGCGTCGACTGAGCATCTCCATCTCTGTGTGTTCTCCGAGACCGAAGTTGCAGGTGCCACCATCTCGCTTGCTTCGTCTTCCTCAATTTCCTGTGCACTTTGGGTAATTTTCCATGACTGAGCTTCATGAGCCGCTAGCTCGACAGTATATTCTGGTGATGTTTCCTTCCCTTCAAACACCTTCGTATTTCTGGACTTCCAGATGTACCAAAAAGTCCAAGGGAAAACTTCCAAGCTTTGTATCAATCTGTCCATGTTTTTAAAGGGGAGGTGAGATCACTTTATTTTGGATTTTCTTCCTCCCGATGTAGCAAGAGATCATATAAATGGCAATCATAAATCATTCCAGTATAAATGTTAGAACAATGAACTAAAAGAAATTACTAAGAAGAACATCTACATAATCAACGTTGTACGTTTGTGTAATGGAGGAAATACTAATTCATTTTCCTTGTCAGATTATGAGTCACCTCTTTTCATGTTATTTGGCGGATATAACTCAAGTCGAAAGAAAATATATTAATTTCTGTAACCCAATATTAATGTTGAAAATATACGAAAAATTACAAAACTAACATGAAATTAAAGTTAATGCTAATGCAAATAACATATTGTCTAATGAAAAAAATATATTGTCTACTAAAGATTTTAGTAGGGATTTGAATATTAGAATATTCAAGAGAGAAGACGGCATAAAATGATTAGAGGCGTTACACACAAAAAAAAAAAAAATTGTCAACAACATAAGATACACTACCGATTTTCAGCGAGCCAAGTCGAAGGATCTGGGTTTACATAAAAAAAAAGATGGGTGGACTCGAGCACCTCGTACTAAATTGTCCGCCTTTGTGTTGTTTTCTCTTGGAGTGTGAGTGATAACGAACATTGAGAAGAAACTTTTGCGACCCTCATACTCATCCAAATGTATCGAAAATGCAGGCCATTTTTTGGGTGTAGACACTATCTTCACCAGCTCTAAACAGTCGGTAGTAAAAGTTACGTCTTGTTGATTCCATCTCTTCATGCATTACATTGCCCAAATTAGTGCTTCAAATTCTGCGTGTAGGGGGGGATATTTTGCATCTTATGTTCCTTGCTCCCATCATTACGTATCTGTCAGCTCCCAACCTTGTCCTGAAAATGTGTCACCCTCCTTCCATGATCCATCTACAAAACACGAACAACCTCAGATGTCCACTTGAGCCCGAGGCGAAATGGGGCCTGCGATATTATTTTGAGGTGTTAATTTAACCGTTGTTGCAGTTGATTGTGCCGCCTCCCATGCAAGGGATTCACCTTCCTCTATCTTTAAGATATCTTGTTGATCCCGATCAATGTTGTTATATAATTTATCATTTCTGATTTTCTAAATATACCAAATGATCCATGAAAAATAATTTATCTTGCTATTCGATGACACTCGCCAAAAAAATAATCCATGTAGCGAATACCGATGTTAAAGGGAAACTTCCAGGATGTGAAGAGATTAATGATAGATCCCATGTTTGTAAAGCCGGTGGACATTCAAAAAGGACATAATTTATTGATTCTTCCTCCGCCCCACACTTGGCAAATTGAGTGTCACACATGATTCCTCTGGATTTTAAATTCTTTGTGACCTATAGGCACCCTTAAATTGCTTGCCAAATAAAATGTTTGATTTTTGGTGGCCATTCTAATTTCCAACAAAACTCCTGAAGTTGTTTGACGTCAGGTCCATAAGCCACATTCATACTTTTTTATCCGAAAATTCACGTTCTATATGATAACCTGATTTGACCGAGTATTTTCTTGATTTCGAAAATGTCATCCGATAGTATATGGTATAGTAAATCCGCTAATCGGTAAAATGATGATTAACGCCGCATCTTCTGGCTCAACGATGATGTGAATCAATTGATCATCCCACACATGTGTATTGTGATCAATCAATTGGATCAATTTTAATAAAGGATCATAGAGAGTTGTTTTACTTGTTGCTGACCTCGGGCGATGGCCTGGAATCCAAGAATCATTCCATACAGAAATGGTATCTCCTTTTCCAACCCTTTTGATTAATTTTTTTTGTTAACCAGAAGCCGAGCTAAGGTGATACTTCTCCATCCATAGGATGAAATTATGACCTTATTTGGTCTAAAGGACCCCCATTCTGGTAGTATCTACCTTTAAAAACCTTTGCAAATAAAGAATCTGGTTTATCTATTAATCTCCAGAGGTTCTTAGCCAAGAAAGCCGTATTAACATTCGTCAAATCTCGAAAGCCTATTCCTCCATTATTTTTGGCCCGACATAATTTATCCCAATACAGTGCATTCTTTTTGATTTTTCGTTTGTACTCCACCAAAATTATGATGTTACACTGGTGAGTTTATTTGTTACCGTTTTAGGTAATCTGAAACATGACATTACGTGATTGGCCAATGATGTAGCAACCGATTTTATAAAAACTTCTTCCCTCCTTTTGTTAAATTTTTACTGTCCATCCATTTACTCTGTTGTGAAGTCGATAATGGAGGAAGTGAAAAATCTGTGTTTTTGATCCTCTAAGACTCTCCGGTATCCCTAAGTATGAACCCATTCCCCCTATATTTGTGATTCCTAAGATTATCTTCATTTCCTAAGGTTAGGAGAATATTTTTTTTAGTAACCACTATAAATTTGGTGTGTAAGATATTCGGTTTCAAATAATACAAATTTTGAATTAAAAAACAATACAAAATCTCCTTCCTAATTTACCAAAATCTCATATCAATCGACATTATGGTTTCCGTTTTATGTTTCGTGTTATTGAATGTTTGAAATTTAAAACTATTATGTTGTGTTAGTTGTAGCTAAATATTTGGTAACATATCTAATAATGAACTTTTCTGACCCGTATCTTTTTAGAAATTGCATGATTTATTCGCAATTTATTGTTATAGTAAATTTTTTTTATCTTAAATTGGTTCGGGTCATTTTTAAATAAATAGGGTCATTAGGACCAGAGCTTTTTGTTTGGGTCAAGTAGTGTATTTTTATTAAAATAAATAATAAAAAACCGACCACTCAGAACATTTCAATTCGGATCATTAGGAACCACACTTTTATTTTGGGTCAAAAGTGTATTTTTGATTAAAATAAATCAAAAAGAAAAAATCAACCAATCAAAACATTTTATTGAAGTCATGTCATCAGTGAAATCTTCTTTTTGATTGGCTAAAAATTACCATGTCAGCAAAATTCACTAAACCGACTTCTCAAATAATATATTGTAGAATACATATAAATATATATATATATGTAATCACATTTTAAAAGATTTTAAATCGGGTAATACATCTATTTAACATGACTCGCATTAGTATAAGTTCATTTTTAATATTTTATAATTTAAATGGACTAGTCCAATTTATAAGTCAAACCTTTTTTTACAACTAAATACAGAAAGAACCTAACTCTCTATTATCTATATTGTGGCTCCGGACCAACATGAACATTATTTAGCAGCCTAAGATGAGCACTCTGTGCTAGCATGTCTGCTATCAAATTGCTTGTGCGAGGTATATATTTGAGGTCGAATGTCAAAAAGTACTCATTTCTTCTTTCGAACTCCTCTAGGTGGATCGAGAAAACAAGTAATTCTTCTGGTTTATATATTATCTTAACCAATTACGATTTTTCTGTTACAAATGTAATATGAGATTGTTGGAAAAACTTCATACATTTTGTAGCCCATATTAGAGATTCGAATTCCGCATGATGAAGGGATAGACTTGTCCTGATATTCATGGATCCCATTATAACATTAGCACCTCATTCATAGCAACTTTACTACCTTTGTCTTGAAAAAATTTCCCCTCCTTCCATGATCCTTTAACAAAACGCCATTGAACATTTTGAAACAATTCGCTGCTGGAGTTCCATGTTCCTCCTAGATATTCTGAAAGTTTTTTTTTTAATCCCAAGTAACTGTGCATCCCCCAGCTTCCCGATTCTATATGTCATCCTTAATGTATCTTGAGGACTCCTATCAATATATATGGATGTAAACCAAGTCATTCCTGATTTCCTAAATATACCATAATATTCAAGGATATTGATTATTTGTCTTGTCCGATTGTAGGCTCCCTAACATATAATCATTTTTGTGTAGATGGATGCCGAAGGATATGATTTTGGATTTGTTTAAATTTTTGAAAGTGTCCAAATTTGTATGCCCGATGAACATTCAATAAAACATGGTTTATAGACTCCTCTTGTGTTCCACGCCGCATGCACCGTGTATTATATATTATTCTCCGTGCCCTCAAGTGAAAGTGGAAAGAAGACAAATATTTTGGAGGTTGTTTCTTCACACAGTCTTTGGATCTCACATGCATTTTTTGGGACATCAAAGTACACTAAATGACATCAATGTTCTTGACTGCACTCATGTTTTTATAATATTTTACAAGGTCATACTAAAAAAAAGAACTACTTTGTCAATGGACAAAAAATATTGGTTACAATCTCATGGATGGTATATATTTAAAATGGACCTCATTTATCCAATCAATCTGAGTGTCTAAAGATCATAAAGCGACATTATTTTCTAAACGCCAAGAAGTCGTTCAAAAGGATCTCGAGTGTGACTTTGTACACTTGCAATTTTGATTTGTCATTATCAAAAATCCATCTCTTGTTTGGGATAAAAAGAAAATAGGAAATATAGTGAGAGCATGTATAATCATGCACAATATGATAGTAGAATACGCACAAGATAAATACAGTCAATATGATGTACACTATTACAAATCCAACAAATAGGAGAAAATGAGAGTACAAAAGTATATTTTACATTCTCCATATATATATATATATATTTATAAACTAATATGTGCACCATTCTCGACAATCGACTTAAACGTTGTGATACATGTATACACCAACAAATAAAAACTGATTTGATTGAGAATATACGACTAATATTTGGCCCAGCATCAAGTGAAAATTAGAACCGCATGTGTTATATCTCTGATCATTGTTTTATATGTTATTTATGATTTCTAGCATTTTAAATTTTATTTCGTATGTGTTTACACTATGTAATTTTATTCTTAATTTGAGAGAATAAAACTCTTTTTGTGAACTGTTTATAATGTATTGCATTATTAGTATTTAAAGTTTTAGTAATTTTATTATTATTATAGATGAAATAAACACATACAATAATTAAAAAGAATGTATCTAAGTTGTAATTTTATATGTGTAAAAGATATTAATTATAAATTGTTTAATTTAATATAAAATTTAAAATAAGTATTTAAATAAGATTACACTAGAATATTAAATTAATTGAATATTAATAATATATTAGGGAGAGGCTTAGGGGTTGATTGGTTCACGCGCTACAACCTATAAACACGTTTGCGGGTGATAACAGTTTTTGGCGTTTGAAAACAATAGTAAGAAACGCTTTATAATGCACTATACATCTTCAAAATTCTCAAAATACAAAGTTGCTTCCCTAAAGTATTTATGGTTTCACGTGGATAATTAAAATAATAAAAATAAATTCATTTAAAAATATATAGAAAATTAAATTATAAAATTTATATATTATAGGTATGAAATATATAAATAAATTTGACATTTTATAAATAATATTCAGTAACCACATTTCATAATTTTATATTTATATGATTTTTTTTTTATTTGGATAGGAATTATGTTGACTTTTGTGGGAGGTTTGCCTAATTTGTTACATCAGCTCCAAACTGGTAAGTTGCCTTGGAATCGAAAAAGTTTTGTGAAGTTCATCATTGCATAAAAAGAGTCAAAGTAGTGGCTGCGGCGAGGCGAGACACTTTTTCGACAATCTTAGTCTTGCCCGCCTACCATCATTAATAGAAAAGTTTTCAACTATAGAAACCGTATCCGTGAATAAATCACCTTTGTTAAAATCCAATATTATGCACTTTTCGGAATCCTGGCTAAAAAAATAATTCTATATTGAAATCATAAGTTTCATCCAAACTAAGAAAAATTTAAAATAAATATAAGTATTATACATATGTTTTTTTTATTAATTATATTGAAAGAAGTTAAAACTCTCACATAATAAAAGATAACATAAACCCTTCTTCACGTAAAAAAGAAAATAAATATGGAAAAATCCTAATAGTATCGACACATATATATTTTCTGGTAGCAATTACCAACTTCTCTGTTAAATTCTAATCTCCATACAAATTGAAATCATGGCTTCCATACACATTGAAGAAAGTCAAATCATAAACGTAAGTAATATTACACTTTCCTAAGCATGTCAATATGAAAATTATTATTTTTGAATAAATTATTCAGTACTTTATCTATTTTTATTATTATTTTTGTAGAAACATTAGTTTTGATATTTAACATTAAAATATAATTTTGATGTTTTATACTTATATATTGTGTTCATTTTTGTAGTTTTTTGGTTAAATGTAATCGCACCTCTGGTTAGCGGCCATTAAAAAATATTCCGCAAATTGACCTAGTTTTAACAGTTAAAGTAGTTGTACAAACCACTTGTACAAACCACTTAATAATGCTCGAAACTATAACCGTCTGCTTCCACAAACTCTTGCACCCACAACCGCACCTGTAACTTTTTAACCAGTCAGACCTTTAATACATCTCATTAATGAAAATAAAAAGAGTGATTATAGTGAATATGCATGGATAATAAATTTACTTTGTACCAAAGTTAATTTAAAAATTAGAAAAGTACAATAGAGTAGAAAAAATTATCTCATATATATCCTAGCAGTTTATGTTTATTATAAAATGCCACTACTCACAATAATCATTTTCCAGCGTTTCGATATTATTCAAAAAATATAACATTCTGTCATGTTAACTTATTATTAGACATGTTAATAATTATAATAACATATTATATGATAACGATAATGCATGACACTTATAACATGATAACGATAATGCATGACACTTATTCAACTTTGATTGTCAACTAATATTCATCATCAAATTAATGCTAATAAAAAATTATCAATATTAACGTGATAACAATAATATATGACACTAGGCATGCGAGTCCGGTTATTACGGATTATTCGGAATTTGGTTAGTTCGAATTAGAAAAATTATGCCGAATTGACCTGAATTAAATAACGGTTTGGTTTGACTTTGGTTAGTTTGGGTTTTACATTTTGATGCCATATTGAACCGAATTTTTCAGATTTAAAATTGAATTTCGGACAAACTCATGTAATTTCAGTTTTATTTGATTACTTCGGTTAGTTTGGTTTACTGGGTAATCGGTTCCGTAAATTTATTACATTGGACCTATTTTGGATCCATTTGATTAATTGGACCAAATCAAATAAAATGTAAAAGTCAAGCAAATGAATATAAACTACACCAAATCAAATAAAAATAAAAGCTTAACATAACAAAATACAAAATAAAAAAATAAAATAAAAGATAAAAAAGCATCTAAGATCGTGAGAAGAAAGCGAAGTCATCTGCAAAATTAAAACACCTAATCCATCAACCAACTAAATAAAAAAAATTAATTGGTTTACAAATTTATACCCTAAACTAAACCCACTCTAGATTTTATTTGATACTTCAAATTTAAAGAGACTGGGTTGTTAGAATTTATAACAAACGAAGAAGAAGAAGAAAGATGAAAAAGAAGAAGAAAAAGATAGAAAATCGACTTGCTTGGTAAGATTGATAGATGTTAACCGTTCTAAGTGAATCGAAGCAAGTGAGGAAACAAATAAATAGATGAGATGAAGAAGGAGATGGGATGAGTTAAATCGAAACAAGAAAGGAGATGGAGAAGGAGATGAGAAGAAGGATAATAGGTTTAGCCGCTTTTAGAGAGTGTAATGGATGAAATACACAATTAGTTTTATGGAATTTGCAAATAGTTCTACATTATCTGTTTTCCAATTTATTTAGAATTACATAATCTAAAATTGTGTTTTTGTAGTTTTACAATTGGTATAAATCGATTAACATGTAATTATGATTGTCTTATACATTAATTTGTTTAAAATATTTGTTTTTAAATTTTGTTTTTTACTTATTTGGTTATTAGTTACAAAGTGATTTTAAAAGTATAAGAACAATATAGTGTAGTTTCTTCCATTATCTGTCCTTTAAGTCGATTAACATATAACTCGATTAACTTGTAATTCTGGTAGTTTTATGCATTTATATGTTGATTAATTTAGATTTTGTTAGAATGATACTTGTTATTATAATTTTACAAATTTCACAATTCTCTTAGTAATATTAGTATTACCAGTATTACCCAGCATCAAACAAATATGACAAATAGTTATACAACCTATATATACCAAAATAAATCGTACATACATATATTACAAATTAGAGACAAAGTCATAAAAAAACAAAAAGTGAAAATACAATAAAACTCTATAACAACTTCCAAATAACAACAATAAAGTCCTTATCTTGGTCGTCTTTTGTTTCATGTCCTTGGACGAGTTGTTGTTGATTCTATCCTGGTTTTAATTTACTTACAATGCACTACAATTCAACCACTGAAATGCAGACCCAATGCATTTGTAACCAATTTAGAGTCCTAATCGATACAAAACAATGGTAAAACACGAATCAAATCCAATGAGACCTCAATTAGCAAACCCAACGCAACTCCAAGGATCTAGATTCTGACGACGGCGGCAGCGGAGCTCCTCGAACAAGACGGGTTCGCGAACCCGGTTCACGAGCTGCTCGACGATCGGGATCGGATCGGTTCGCGAGCGGTCCAGTTTATTTATTTATTTATTTATTTCTAAACTCCGAAAGCATGGGCAAATTCGTCTTTCAACATTTCATTAAATCAAAGGGAGTATGGGAGATTAAAATGGGATAGCCAAGATTTTATTTCATAAATTGTGGTATATGAGACGATTCCCCGATCTGTGACGTCAACAGATAACTGGGCGTGCCAATCAGGTTTCTGAATCAACCAAACAGCTCTATCATCTTTGGTCTAGAAAAACCCTAATTTCTTCAGCCACGCCTCGATACAAGGCAAGCTGTGAGAATACAATGGCTTGTTCTTCTCCGGTAGATTCTTCAACCATTCGTCCTCCATATCCGAAACCTCCTCCGCTTCCGACGAATATGACGATACTAAAGTTAGGATTTTCCTTCGAATTAAGGAAGAAGAAGAAGAATCAGATTGGAAGTCTGTGTTAGCAAGTAGAAAGAGAAGATAAGCACAAAATTGAACAACAGATTGATGATGAACTCACAAGAGGAAAAGAGCGTCGAAGTCAGTGGAGGAGTAGATTGGAGGAGAAGAGCGTTGCTCTGGAGAGAGCGTTTCTCTGGAGAGAGCGTTGCTCTGGAGAGAGCGTTGCTCTGCACAGAGCGACTTTTTTGTTAAAAGAGAGAATGAAAGTCTGTGATAGGAGGAGTTTTTAATTTTTAGTCTCCAAAAGATAAAATATTTAGCCAACTTAACATAAATTGTAATTCAAAACGAATTTTAGCTTTCCGCTTATTGAAATAATGGCACATCATTGATTTAGTGCCGTAATAGAGTATCTCACCCTAGCATATTTTGTATAATAGAAATTTTTCTCACCTAGAGATTGTGATACTCAGCTAGTACATTTACTCTTTCGTCTAGATCTTTGACACTGGTGAGTGGGCGTCACTCTTCCAGTGCCATAACTACCGCTCATAGTCCGATGTCAGATCTCTTCTCGACCCTCCCTCTCACGGATCATTCAGATATGCTTCCTCCAAGACGTGGGAGTCTTATCGATTTCCGGAGGCGCCGGATCCACCGGATCTACCTCCATTTTTGAAACCCTGCAATTCATGCTTTCACTGGCCTTCTCCACGGATGGGTCAAATATAAAGTCGAGTCGCGATTCATGCTACACTCAAAGGATGCCGGAGCTACCTTCTGGTGTTCATTTTCCTCCTCCATATGTTGTCGAGCGTTTTCACTCATTATCTCTTCCCGATGACAACTGTTTTTTTCTCACCGGTGTAGGGGTCTTTGCCGAGGCTTGGTCGTTAGCTTCTACAATCAAGAGCCCTCTCTGCGATTTAGTGGAGACCTCGTCAGTGAACTATGTTCTGTTCATTGACGTTAAGCTACCGTTCTCTCAAGTTTCAATCCATCCGACTTATCATTTTGGGCCCGACCCAATACTTTTGTTTAATGGGCCAAATTCACGTTTGTAACCATCAAATCCTTGCTGCAAAATTTTGCTATATTTTTCCTTTCAAGGGCTATGTCAACCGGCTCCATTTTGAGAAGGCATTACTAAACTCCTCATTTACCTGGGATAAGTCTCTTTTTCCTTCCTCTCTTTTCGGGGAGAGATCTTTTCAATCTTTATTTCCTCTCGGGGAAAGATTGTTTCCACATTCCTCCCTTCGAGGGGAGAGAATAGTTCATCATACTTCATGTCTTTGAAATGTGGAGTTTTCTTGTATTTAATATCAATGAATTTCTTTAATTTACTCATCAGTTTGACATCTTGCATAGTGTTTGTTCGGGGCTAAAGATGCGATCAGGTTCGTTTCGAAAGAATTCCATTGGTGAGAGTTGGTTTTGAAAGTCACAATGTAAAGTGACTTAGTTTTAACTTTCCGGCGTGGCTGGAAAACTTCTATCGATACATTAAACATTGTTTCAAATTCGCTGTCAAGATAAAAAAATCTACATGTTTTAAACTTTGTTGTTTTTATGTTTTATTTTTCTTGCCAAAGAGGATGAACATTTTCCTCTTTTGGTTGTATCATGAAAGTTTAAGCTAATGGAGTTATGGTTGTGACAAAAAAAAGAATTGGTTAGTTAATTTTAACATTATATGTGGCTAAATACTGCAATTTCTCATCAAAAGGAAGAGCTTCTCCAACTCATCTCTATATTTATCTCTAAACTCTATTTTAGAATAAAATATACTCTAAACCACTTCTAAAATAGAGACCTCTATTTACACCTCTAAAATAGAAATTTTTATTTTTGCTCTATATTTAAGACCATTTCCAATGTACTCATCTATTTTTACCTCTAAAATAGAGAAACTCTATAATAGAGTTGGATTTTGCTTCAATATATTCCTCTATATTTTCCTCTAAAAAGAAATATTCTCTCTAATATAATTTTTTATTTTACTAATAATACATTTTATTTATAAATGTTGCAATTTAGTCCATTTATTTTATTTTAAAACTTTTTATAAAACTCTAATATTATTTAAAATTAATATATATTAAATATAAATAAAATTATATTACATCTTATACAAAATAAAAAATATTATTAATTTTTTAACCATTAATATTAATTTATTTTGTTTTAAGTATGAACATTTGCATATTGGGTCGGATTTGGGTCGTGTATTTCGGACTTCAGTTACTTTGGATATGGAAAATGGTATCGGTCGGATAATATTTTTTCAGATATGATTCAGATCAGTACGAACTCGAAAAGGGTATTTAAAAAATGATCCAAAATTTTCGGTAACTGATCGGATCAGATGCAAATTCTATATTTTATCTAAACGTAACCATATAAATTCGGATATATTCAGATATCCGTAAGATCTCAGATATTATCTGATCCGATCTGGTACCGAAATAAAAAAATTTCGGATAGGTACCTGTTCAGATCTTTGGATCCGGATAAAACACATAACCCTAATTTTTCACAAAACCAGTGATTTGTTCAAACAAAATATATTTTGATAATATTTATTTTAAAAATATAATAGTATTATTTATAATTTGTTAATTTTATATTATAGTTATTAAAAATATTTATACTTATTTGTTTTAGTCATAAATTAAAGTATTTAAAAGTTGAAGGAGTGATTTGTAAATAAAAAAGTTCACATCTATTATAGAGGAAAAAATAGAGTTCCTTTATGTATAGAGAAAAATTAGAAATCTCTATTTTAGAGGTGGGTTGAAGTAGATTTTACTCTAAAACAGAGTTTAAAAACAAATATAGGGATGAGTTAGAGATGCCTAAATGAACTCTATTTTTTTCTCTAAAATAGAGGTGAACTTTTTTAATTTACAAAACAGTCATTCAATTTTTAAGTACTTTTATTTATGACTAAAACAAAAATAATATTTTTAATAATTAATAATATAAAAAAATATAAAATTAACAAACTATAAATAATATTATTATATATCTAATAGAAATATTTAAAAATCAAAATATATTATGTTTGAGAAAAATATATTCTGATCATTTTGTGAAAAAATACTTCAATATTACTGATTAACAAAAATTTAACCTATTTAAAAAAAAATTTCTATAATATGTAATATAGTTTTGTTATATAATACAGTACATGTTTAGTTTAAATAATATTATAATTTACAAATTTTTGTAAAATTAAAATAAATGGACTAATTTGCAGTTTTATAAAGAAAATATACTAATTGGTTTTAACGATCAACAATATTTTAAAATTTTTTCTTGACGATTATAAAAATTCCACCAAAATAGTACTTATCCATTAATCTGTTGGATCATCTCTCCTATATAAATCATTGCACATGATGTCACTTCTCATGCACAAAAAAGGTAACATCTTTCGTTAAAACAAATTTGAGTACTTTTTGTTTTTTTTTTCTTCTTCTTGTTCTTGTCATTAGTTTATTTTCCTTTCACAATTATTCATTTTCTATTTTATAATTCCCTTTTTGGTATTTCATAAGTCTTTTTTTAGTATTTCATAAGCTTAACATATATCTTATTATTTTGTGTGTGTTTATAAGATAATTATATGCACATATGTATGTGAAATATTGTTAACTGTATTCTTTTTCTTCTTAATTAAGATGGAAACCGGGGAATCATCTCAACCAAGAAAGCAAAAGGTGGATACTTTCCATGGACATACCAAGACAGTCAAATGTTGAAACGTCTACTAGTTGATGGTATCAAATGAGGATGGCGCAATTCAAATGGTTCCATAAGCAACACAACGGTGGAGTTGAAGATATTGCCGATTCTAAATAAACAACTCGGATGCAATAGGACTTACAAGCATTACATAAATCAAATGAAATCTTTAAAAAAAATGAATATTAAAGTTATGCAGAACTTTTCCGATGCAGCTCTGGTTTTGGGTGGGATCCCGCCACAAAGTAATTTACAGCTTCAGATGAAGTATGGGAAGAATATCTTTGGGTAATTTTAACTCTTCTTTGAAATTTTATCACTTTTAAAATATTTTCACTAATGAATGTATCATATTTTGTTTCATGGACATCCAAATCATGAATATATGCGGGATAACACTTTCGAAAATTTTGAGATTTACAAATCATTTTTGAAAGTGCTATGGCGAGGGGAAACAACGTATTTGGACTAGGTGGTGCTACAACTATTGATGCTTTTGAAGTTGAAATTCATGTTCAAGAAAGAGAAGATGTGGAGAGAATTGAAAATGTTACCGATATTAATGAATCAACATATGGAGCTTCTAAAGAAAAGTTACCTTCTAGGAAGAAAGCTAAACCTACTGGTAATGGAGATCCATCAGAGGAAAGTAATCATGTTGACCGTTTTGAAAAGGTACTAAGTGAAATGATTGGAGTTGGCATTACTATTATAAATCTTATTCAACAAAGAGAAGAAAGGCACAAAAAAGAAGTTCAGCTAAGAGAAACTAAGAAGAAAAAGAGTAACATATGAGATGCTATCAAATAGATTCATGGTTTGAAAGAGCATATCCGCTATGATGCTGTAACAAAGATTCAAACGTTAAAGATGAAGGACGTATTTTTTAGCATGTCCATTGAAGAACGTTTGGGTTGGATTCGCCATAACGTTTAGAATATTTTTTTTATTAAGTTTTTAGCTATGCATCTAATAAATTCCAGATTTGAATTTGAATAATTGTTTTAGTGGTAGCATTTTTTGTAGCTTTTTATTTTAAATAATGTCTTCTGCAATTTATAATCAAATTACTAAAATTTTATTTTTTGAATAATTTATTCACTTTTTAAAATGGTTGATCCATTATCTTGTAATTGAATCAACATTATACAATAGTTACATTATTGAAACTATTTACTCCCCAAAACATTAATATTTAAAAGAGCATCTATCCAACCCCCACTTAAAATTCAACTCAAGATTTGATAATACGATATAGTATTTGTATTAGAAGAGCACCTTTTAAATTGATAAAAGAGAGAATTTACAATTACTATATATTGGGAATGTCCTGAAATCTATTGTATTTACTCTAAGTGATAGTTGTATTGTCGAGATGAGACAATCATATAATACTAGGTAGTCATAATGCTTTGCTAGAAGCCACTTATGATCAATGAGTTTAGAACTCATTGCTAGTGTTATATGATCCTACAGGGTCACACACCTAAGCAAACTGGACGTTAAAGACGAGGTTGATCATTAATGTAATGATCTAGGGAATGCATATTTGATATGCATTCGATATCAATGTTCTGGGACAGCATCGATCGTTGCAGAGAGTGCATCGATCGATGCACTCGCGGATTAATCAGATTAATTCGGTTTAATCGTTGGTTAATTCCGTTGTGGTTTAAGCCGACATATATAAGATATATGGTCGACCTAAACTCTAGCCTAACCTAATCCACAGCCACCAGAACACAGATAGAAACCTCTGAAGAGATTGAATCTCTATAGGCACTAGCATCCCTGCTGTTCAGTTTGTGTGCGTGTGGATACCAGTAGAGGCGCAGCATTTGAGGCGCTCTAGATCTCGATTATCTGCAAATCTTCCGCTGCTAATCACCAGGTAATTCTGAGATCCCAATGATTCAATTACATGAACCCTAGATCCTAGGCTTGGAATTCAGACCAGGATTGCCTAATTGGATTAGGATCTGCTAGAAATTCCTACAGTGGTATCAGAGCTTTAGGGTTCCATTGAATCTGTAGCATGTTGATTAGATTAGTTGAATCTGAATCTGTGTATGGTTGATACAAACTTGCTAAAATTCGTTTTCATGAAAAACCTAGTTTAGGGTTTGTTCGAAAAATGTCTTAGGGTTTTTCGCGTGGTGTCGATCGTTGCCAATCCGGCATCGATCGACACAGGGCGAAAACCCGAATGAAATTTAGGGTTTTTCGTATGGTGTCGATCGATGCCAATCCGGCATCGATCGATGCAGGGCGAAAACCCAAATAAACCTTAGTTTTCGCCTAGTGTCGATCGACACAAGTGTTGCATCGATCGACACAAACCTCGCGAGATTGATGAATCGGTTCAATTGGATTGGACCGGTTATCGAGCTTGGTTAATGATGGTTGAAAACTGTGAATGGTTTAATTGCGATTGTTTTGATCGGGTTGGTATCGATCGGTGCTAATGTAGCATCGATCGACACTGACCGATATTCAAAACCGGATCAATTGGATTGATCGGTTATCGCGGATTGCTTTTGGTTATTCTGTGTCAGTAAACACTATAGTAGTGTCGGTCGACATCAGATTCGATGATTAGGTTATTGAACCTAAAATCACAGAACCAAAGCAATATAAATCAATTAATTATAAGAATTAAAACATAATAAAACTGAACGTTTTAAAAGGTTCCGTTCCTCAACCAAATATCAAGTGATACTTGATGTCTTTCCAATCTTGTCAACTGTCAATACCCATTTGATTGTGTGATAGACTTGCAGTGCAAGATGTCCACAATTTCATGAGTAAGACAGAGGTAATCGTGTTGATGGATTTGCAGTGCAAGACATCAACAATTACATGACTGAAGAGACTGGTTTACTTGACTGGGCTATCAAAATCGTTTTGGGCTCAGAGACATCAGGTGGATTGGACATAAGATGTCAATCCACAACCAAGAGTTATATTGGATATAACTAGCAAAGTTGTTGCTTACCTAGATAGCTAAATTTGGGTGATAGCCAGTGGCTCACTCAAGTTTAGTGAAGTATGGGTCTTGGATCATTATAATCATCTGAGGAAACATTGTTTGAATATAATGCGAGTTGTCTTAATAGTTAAGACTTCTCATTTCTTGAACATCATAACTAAACCTCCCTTGTTTTTCCAGCTATGTCTAGCACAAACCATCGTAACAATTTCTCCCTGCGATCCGTCCTTGAGAAGGACAAGTTAAATGGATCCAACTTTCTTGAATGGTATCGGAACTTTAGAATTGTTCTCAAACAGGAGAAAAAGGACTATGTCCTTGAGAAAGTTCTCCCCAGAAAGTACCGAGCCAATGCCTGGCAGTCATATAAGGATGCTTGGGATAAGCATTCTAATGATGCGGTGGATGTGAGTTATCTCATGTTGGCTACCATGAACTCGGAATTGCAGAAGCAATATGAGTACGTGGAGTCGCCAAAAGAGATGATCACTGGCCTGAAAAGTATGTTTCAGGAGCAGGCACGAACTCAGAGATACCAGACGGTTAGATCTCTGATTGAGTGTAAGCTACCAAAGGGCGAACCAGTTAGTCCTCATGTCATTAAGATGATGGGTTATATTGATAACCTGGGGAAACTGGATTGTCCCATTAGCCAAGAGTTGGCTACTGACATCATTCTACAGTCACTGCCGTCAAGCTATGATCAATTTGTTATGAATTATAACATGAACAACTTGACGAAGACGTTGACTGAATTGCATGGGATGCTTAAGACTGCTGAACCTAACATCAAGAAGGACACCCCAAATGTCCTTATGGTACAAAAGGGTAATAAGTTTAAGAAACTTGGTAAGAACAAAGGTGATGGCAAGACGAGCTCGATTGTGAATCCAAGCGAGTCTGGCCATGTTCCTAAGGTTAAAACCAGTCCTTCTGAAGATGTTAAGTGTCGTTATTGTAATGGTTATGGGCATTTGAAAAGAAACTGCAATAAATTCTTGGAAGATTATGAGAAGCTGAAGGAGACGTACGAGACTTCTTCTTCAGGTATTATGTTATAGAAGTAAATGTTACTTCTTATAATCATACTTGTTGGGTATTGGATACCAGCTGTGGTACTCATATTTTGTGAAAATGTGCAGGGCCTGAGCAAAAGTAGGACTATGGAGAAAGGACAAGTGGACCTATGAGTGTGAATGGAGCAAGAGTTGCTGCATTAACCGTAGGAGTATTTCATTTGTTTTTCCTTTTATGGCATGCTTTGAACTTAAAACTGCTACTATGTAACTGCCATGAGCAGACAGATTATTTCTAATCCTTGTTTGGATATGGAAGGATATCAGTTCTCAAATCAAGAATAAGTGTTATTCATTTGATTACAGTGATATATTTTATAGTAGCAATCCATTAGAGAATGGAATTTATGTTCTAAACCAGAATGTGCCTAACTATAACATTAATACCAAGAGATTCAAGTCAAATGATACGAATCAAACTTCTTTCTAGCATTGTCGTTTTGGGCCAAATAAATGAGAAACAGATTCAGAAGCTCCATAGTGATGGGCTTTTGGGCTCATTTGATTATGAATCATAATGAGTATAGTGAATCTTGTTTATTGGAAAACGACAGAGGCCCCTTTCAACAAAGGTAGTGTCGATCGATGCATGTATAAAACGATCGATACAGGTTGCGAACGAACGGATAAAATGAATGGGCCAGAGGATTATTGGGCTTTATACATACGGATGTACATGGCCTGATAAGCGCAAATGCTAGAGGAAATTTTCAGTGCTTCGTTACCTTTACTGATATTTTCAGAAGGTACGGTTATGCCTTATTTATAAGGCATAAGTCAGAATCTTTGAAAAGTTCAAAGAGTTCCAAAATGAAGTACATAATCAATTTGGCAAAGGTATTAAACCTCTACGATGAGATCATGGAGGTGAATACTTAGGTCAAGAATTTAGTGATCATCTGAGAGATTGTGAAAGTGTTTCACAATTCACTCCTCCTGTATCGGACTTTATTAGATATGGTTCGATCAATGATGAGTCACTTAGATCTTCCATTATCTTTCTAAGAATACGCTCTAGGAACGTCTGAGTTTACATTAAATAGAGTTCTATCAAAATCAGTTACAGAGATACCACATGAGATGTGGAATATAAATGTTTCTGATTTATCCATCATGGAGATTTGGAGATGCGAGACTTATATAAAACGTCTAATCTCTGATAAGCTCACACCCAAATCTGATAAGTGCTACTTCATTGGTTGTCCTAACAAAACCAAGGCATGTTACTTTTACGACTAGTTCGAGAACAAATTGTTTGTTGCTCGGAACTATGTTTTCTTGAGAAAGACTTCTTTCCAAGAAGAACAGTGGGAGTAAAAGTACAACTCGAAGAAATTCGAAAATCACAGGAGACTGCTCAACCTGATAAGGAAGAGCAGCGGTTGGATCTACAAAGAGTTGTAGAACCTGCACCTGTGGTGCCTAGAGTTTATAAAAGATATGGTGAATGTATATTCGATATACATTTAAATGGCGAGTTTCTGAAGAAGTGTCGATCGACACAAAAGTTGCATCGATCGACACAGGTCGCGAACCAAATATTGATTTTGGTTTATGACTTAATTAACTACGGTTTAAATCTTGGTTAATTAGGTCGTGGTAAAAGTATACATATGAGATATGTGTGCGCGACTCTTACAGAAAACTGAAGCTCGCAGATCCGAAAGGATCCGTCACGAACCCGAGAAATATGGATTTCTCGTAACCAATTGCCGTGATCTACTGATCATTGAAAGTGACGGGCCTGCGAATTTTGAGGAAGCAATGATGGGCCTTGACTCCGAAAATGGCTGAAAGCCGTTGAATCCGAAATGGGATGGTTATTTTCAGATGTACAAAGCAAGGTTGGTGGCAAAAGGTTTCAAGTAAATTCATGGTATTGACTGAGAAGAAACCTAATCCCAGACACCGTGCTTATGTCCATTCGGATTCTCCTAGCAACCGCCACTCATAATGGTTATGAGATCTGGCAGATGGATGTGAAAACAGTTTTCCTTAATGGAATTCTGGAAAGGGATGTGTACATGACACAACCTGAAGTTTTTCATTGATCCTAATAAAGCTAGGAAGATATGCAAGCTTCATCAAACAATTTATGGATTGAAGCAAGCATCTCGGAGTTGAAATCTTCGTTTTGATAAAGCAGTCAAAAGGTTTGACTTCGTCATGAATGAAGAGGAACTGTGTGTTTACAAGAGGACTAGTGGGAGCGCAATTATATTTCTAGTATTGTGTGTTGATAACATACTACTTCTCGGAAATGAAGTTCCATTGTTTCAGTCTGTTAAGACTTGATTCGAAAGTTATTTTTCGATAAAATTATGGGAGAAACCGTATACATTCTTGGAATAAGAATCTATAGAGATAGATTGGATAAGCTAATTGGATTGTGTCAAGATACTTATAGTGATAAGGCCTTGCACATGTCCAATATGCAGGATTCCAAGAAGGGTTTCGTGCAAATGACTCTTGGTATTACTCTTAGCAAGACGCAGTGTCTTTCGACACACGCTGAGCAAGGGCGAATGAGGGTCAGGCTACTGCTAAAGGCATTAGATGTCTTAAGATGTGATCTTAATTTTAGTGGGAGTCATTGTTATTAATTTCAGTTATGATATGATGTTCGTATAAACATAATTTGATTATGTTATTGAAATTTGACATCTGTATTATTTAATAATGGTTATTAAATAATAGTCCCCAAGAAATTTATGACATTTTATAGGTCATCAAGTATGTGACTTGATCATGAAACCCTATAGATAATAAATGACATAAATTATGTTGGTCCCTGGTCGAGGTTATTAAAGTGGGACATTAACAACCGCGTGAGACTAGTATGTGAGGTGACTGATGACTAAGTTTCATGGAGTCATTAATAAGAGTATTAAAGTCAATCACATAGATATGTGTTGGAGAACACAGGATCGGACATGACCCACTGATGAGAACTCTACGGGATAGTTATATAAGTGTCATGAGAGTTTTCATTACGACTATAGAGTATAGTCCTTAGACCTGAGTTCATCATGTTTTCTTACATGTGAATTGGTCCGCTTTAACCTTGTCAAACGTCAGCCGTAACTGGTGACTATAAAGGCATTGATTGGGCGTATCATGAAGCGTGTGAAGAAACAGGGATGGAACAAGATGGGATTTGTCCCTCCAATATAACAGGAGATAAATATCTCAGGGCCCATCGAATATTTGATACTGAGAAATGTGTGGCCACACTCAAACGAGGTGATTGTCAGTCGTTTGTCTTGTCAGTATAAATCGGAGTTCGATGAACATGATCTTGGCTCAATAAGGATGACACGGTTCTTGCCTTATGCCAGATCGAGATATAGTGACGAAGGGATTGAAGGAATAGATGATTCCAGTACAAGTGGGAGATTGTTGGGAATGTCCTGAAATCTATTGTACTTACTCTAAGTGATAGTTGTATTGTCGAGATGAGACAATCATATAATACTAGGTAGTCATAATGCTTTGCTAGAAGCCACTTATGATCAATGAGTTTAGAACTCATTGCTAGTGTTATATGATCCTACAGGGTCACACACCTAAGCAAACTGGACGTTAAAGACGAGGTTGATCATTAATTTAATGATCTAGGGAATGCATATTTGATATGCATTCGATATCAATGTTCTGGGACAGCATCGATCGTTGCAGAGAGTGCATCGATCGATGCACTCGCGGATTAATCAGATTAATTCGGTTTAATCGTTGGTTAATTCCGTTGTGGTTTAAGCCGACATATATAAGATATATGGTCGACCTAAACTCTAGCCTAACCTAATCCACAGCCACCAGAACACAGATAGAAACCTCTGAAGAGATTGGATCTCTATAGGCACTAGCATCCCTGCTGTTCAGTTTGTGTGCGTGTGGATACCAGTAGAGGCGCAGCATTTGAGGCGCTCTAGATCTCGATTATCTGCAAATCTTCCGCTGCTAATCACCAGGTAATTCTGAGATCCCAATGATTCAATTACATGAACCCTAGATCCTAGGCTTGGAATTCAGACCAGGATTGCCTAATTGGATTAGGATCTGCTAGAAATTCCTACACTATATTATCTTCTAAATTCCAAAAAAATAGAGACAAGTTATATTTGTTTCAAAACAAGATTACAGAAGACCTGTCAACAATGCGAAATTTAACAACCATTTCAAAAGTTCCTAACTTAAAGTAATAATCGCTTTCTCTCTTCTTTTAGAGAGAGAATTCTCTCCTCCCATCTCACCTTCTTCTCAGACCTTCATCTTTCAGAAGGTCGATGATGGGATTCCGATAGCGACTCCTTTTGTTTTTTTCGTTTGTTTTGCATGTTTATATTTTCGATTTTCGCTTGCAATAAGTCCTAAATCGTTTCTATGGCTGGCTGTTTCTCTTCTGATTCATCGGATTTCACCGGTTTTTACCAGTTTTCTCTCGCTTCGGCGAATTGATCTTGCTTCCCCTCTCCTCTTTCACCGTCAATCTATGTTTTGTCCTACGGTTTTGTTGCAGATCTACCAATATGTCGGGATTAATATCGTCATTGCACCACCGCTTTAGAGGACAAGCGTATGGTGAATAAGATAGGCCTCTGTGCCTATACGGCGAAGACGCCTCCTTGTCCTTGGTGATTTCCGGTTGAGTCGTAGTAACCGGTTTCTTCTTTTGCAGGTGATTTGATGGTGGTTCTGGGAAGTTTTGATCGACGGATGGTCCACGACAGCTGCAGTGCTCTGGTCCGGCGAGCCCCAGCTTCGTTCTCCTCCACGACTGTATGTCATCTCCCGGCGGTGCTTCGGGACAGGAACACGTGCTCGCATCGCCACGTGGCATCCTTATCTTCGACCATTGGGCATGTTTGTTACGTTTCTGCCAAAATCTCATTGTATTTGTTCTTGTCCCACTCGAACATAAGGCCTTGGCCCATGAATCTATTTGGTTGACAAAAAAAATAATAATCGATGGCCACCAAAAAAAAAAGTAATAAAAGATGAATTTTTCTAGTTGTTTAATTTAGTCAACAATATCATACTATCCCTTGGCCAAGTCCGGCGAGGTGGTCTGAAGTTGCATGAAATTAGGCTTAAGTTCCTCTTTCTCAATAAGAGTCTTTGGTCTTATAGAAAAGTGAGGTTTGTTTGTGGAAACATTTACCATCTGTTGGATTTTAACCACTTTAGTAGCATTTATTTCTCTTCTTTCTTAAATTTAGTCGTAGCTGCAGTGTTTTTTTGTAACTGTTCATCTCAGATCTGTTGGAATCCCTAGGATCCTGGGTCTAGGTGATTGAATCTAAGAACTGACCTCGTGATTACCTGGAGATTGGCAGCGGAAATTGGAGCAGGTAAACGAGATCTAGAGCGCCTCAATCGCTGCGCCTCTATCGTAGTCCACACGCACACAAGCTGGAATCCGCCGGGATGCTAGTACCGGTGATCGGATCTCCTGGGATTCTCTACGTGTTTCTCGAGGAAGACGGTCTGTTTTTCTGTCAGAAAAAACTATCTGCGACGGCTCTGTATGTTTAGGTCGTGTAGCCTGGCCTGTATAAATAGGTCCACGGTTTACAAACCGTACCATCAGTTACGGTATCGACCTTGTGTCGATCGTTGCACCCAATGGCAACGATCGACACACCTCTTGTATCGATCGACGCACCAATGGCATCGATCGACACACCTCTTAAAACACGAATTCAATGTGTATCCAACACACATTGATCGGACCATATGCCAATGATCAATTCCCTACAGAAGCGTATCCAACTTGCTTAGGTGTGTGACCCTTTAGGTTCACACGATACTAGAAATAAGTTACAACTCATTTGTCATAAGCGGTTTCTAGCAAAACATTATGACTACCTAGTATCACATGAATTGTCCGATCTCGACAATACAACTATCTTTAGAGTAAGCACAATGTGATTTCAGGACATAATCCCAACAATCTCCCACTTGTACTGGAATCATCTATTCCCATAATCCCTTTGTCGCTATATCTCGATATGGAATAAGGCAAGAAACTGTGTCATCCTTATTATAGCCAACATCATGTTCATCGAACTTCTGATCTATACTGAAAAACAAACGACTGACAATCACCTCGTTTGAGCACGGCCATGCATTTTCTCAGTATCAAATCTTCGATGGGCCCTGAGATATTTATCTCCTTTTATATACGAGGGACAAATCCCTTCTTGTTCCATCCCTGTTTCTACATATACTTCATGATACACCTGAGCAATGTCTTTATAGCCGCCATTTACGGATCGACGTTTGACAAGGTCAAAGTGCACCAATTCATATACTAGAAAGCATGATGAACTCAGGTCTAAGGACTATACTCTATAGTCGTAATGAGAAACTCTCATGACACAGATATAACTATCCTGTAGAGTTCTCATTAGTGGGTCATGTCCGATCATATGTTCACCAACATATATCTATGTGACTGACTGTGATACTCATATCATTGACTCCATGAAACTTAGTCAACAGTCACCTCACAAGCTAGTCTCTCGCGATTATCAGTGTCCTACTTTGACAATCTCGACTAGGGACAATCATAATTTATGTCATCTTTTACTTATAGGGTTTCATGATCAAGTCCTCAACTTGATGTCCTATAACATGAACATAAAATACTTGGGACCATTATTTAATCATCCAATGATCAAATAATGCTGATGTCAGTTTTCATAATCATGACTACATCATGTCTATCTGAACATCATAACTAACATAACTCCCACTAGAATCTAGACCACGTCTTCAGATATCTAGTACCTACAGCAACAGCATGAAACTCATGCTTAGGTTGTGAGAGATGTTGCGGTGTTCTTGCTTGGAGCCATTCCAACAAACCACACTGCTGTTCTTTAATAAGCACTATTCTGCGGTCCACTGCTTGGAGACCTTTCCAACAGATAGCCCCGCTACACAGACAAAGAGACATAAACAGGTGGGAACCGTGAATCATCTTTGTCTGTCTAACTACTCTTAACAGATTCGTCATTTCCTCAGTTGTAAAAGAACCTATCCTTAGTGTTTCTCAAACACTTGGGGATATTCCTTACAACTGTCCAGTGACTCTTACCGGAACATATTGGTATCTTCTCGTCATGCTATATGCGTAAACTGCATCTATACGAGTGCTAAATGTGGCATTTGTCATGGATTCTATTGCTGAAGCATAAGGAATCACACTCATCGATACTAGCTCAGCCAGTGTCCAAGACACTTCATCTTGCTAAGATTATTGCCATAAGACCTTTGGTATGAAGCTGTTCTCGGAGTCATGCATATTTGAACTGTCCAGTACCTTATAATCATAAGGATTCTGACACGATCCAATTAGCTCTTCTGATCCATCTCAATGGATCCATATTCCAAGAATTTTCGCGGCTTCTCCCACATCTATTATTGAATTTGACTTCCGACCCAAACCTTGACTAGACTTCAGCGTCGGAACGTCGTTTATGAGATTAAGTGTGTTATAAACATACAGTTTTGAGAATTGCAACTACGCTCCCACTTGTTTACTTGTAAACGCACGGTTTCTATTCGTTCCTGATCGAGTCAAAGCCTTTGACCATTTTAACAGAACATAGATTCCAACTCCTAAATGTTTGCTTCAATCAATAAATAGATCGGTGAAGCTAACATGCATACCTAGCAAATTTTCGGAGTTGGGGCTCACCATCGCTTCTTTGAATTTCGCATGCTCGTCACTTTTCAATGATCATCAGATCACGGCAATCGGTTATGAGGAATCACCCTCGGATTAGTGACGGATCCATCAGGATCAGCGAAATTCTGGCTCCACAGGTTCAGATCCTACAACACTCTGTAGATCCAACCGCTGCTCTTCCTCAACAGGTTTAATAGCCTCCTGTGTTTCTCGAATTTCTTCGAGCTGTACTTTTACTCCCACTGTTTTCTTGGAAAAACATGGTTCCGAACAACAAAACTTTGTTCTCGGATTGGTTGCAAAAGTACTAAGCCTCGGTTTCCTTAGGACAACCGGCGAAGCAGCCCTTATCAGATTTGGATTCAAGTTTGTTTGTTGACAACTGCCTTACACAAACCTTGCAATCCCAATTGATCAGTAAAACATAATTGGAAATCACCCAGTCCACTGTTGGAAGTTTCGGTTGATCCTGATTCAATTCTCATATTGATATCAACCTAAACATGCATCAGATCTAGGTGTTCTTATTTAGAAACATTATGATCTCACCTTTTACCTGTTTGTTGCAGCGGAATTGATGAACAGGTCAGAGATCAGGGAGATACACCAAGGGATGAATCCTCCAAAGGCTCACACACGCAATCACCGGAAACTGGCTGCTAGACCAAGAGGAGATGGGGCGCAGAAGAGAGAGAGAGGCGCGGCTGAGTGCTAGGGTTGGGAGGAAGAGAGTTGGCTTTTAGTCATTAAAAGCCTTCTCTTTCCCTTTTGGGCTTTTGGGCCCAATCTGATTAAATCCCATTTAATCAGACCCATTAATCTTTCTCTCTTAGTACGACAAATGCCTAGCACTTTTGTCGTACTTCTGCTAAGCCGTTCCTACTTTATTTCCTGCTAGCTTAAGCGTGTGACCCATATGGGATCATACAATAAAAGCAATAAGTCCGAGACTTATAGATCATGAGCGGACTCTAGCAAGCCATCATGACCCCCAGTATTGTATGACTTATGTCTGATCACTGACATACTCTTACTTTATAGAGACAGTACAGAGATTGCTGGACACAATTCCAACAATCTCCCACTTGAACTGGAATCTCTGTATTCATAATCCCTTTCGTCTCAATATCTCGATTAGTCATAAGGCAAGATTAGTGTCATCCTTATAAAGCCTAATCTTGTTCATCGGACTCTGATTTGATACTGACAATCCAAACGACTCGGGAAAGTCCGTTTGAGCATGGCCATGCGTTTTCCAGTATTCAAATCTCCGATTGGCCTAGAGATATTCACTCCATTTATATTGGAGGGACAAATCCCATCTTGTTCCATCACTGTAAACTACTCATTTCATGATGTACCCAAACAAGGTCCTTATAGCTATCGCAGAACGATAGCGTTAGACAATGATCAAAGTGCATCAGTCCATATGCAGTCACATGCATGCGAACTCAGGTCTAAGGACTATACTCTATAGTCGTAGTAAGAATCTCTTATGACACAGATATAAATATCCTGAAGAGTTCTTATTAGCGGGTCTTGTCCGGTCGTATGTTCCCAACATACACCTATGTACTGACTTTGATGCCGTGCATCTATGACACACTGAGACTTTGTCATAAGTCACGTACCAATCCAGTCTCACACGGTTGTTGGTGTTCCAGTTTCAACAACCTTCGACTAGGGACATGATGATATAAAACATTTATCAAATATAGGATCTCATGATCAAGCTAAATGACTTCGATGACTCAAGATCAAATCATTTACTTCGATGACCTATAAAATGGTTCATATCATTTTGGAACGATTATTTCATCACAGTTAAAATAATCTTGAAATAATAATTTCATTAAAACATAAATAATGTTTTACAAGAACATATCAAATAACTAAAATAAAGCTCACAAAACTCCCACTCAAATTTAGATTACATTTCAATGTTTCTAATGCCTACAGCTTCAGTCAGGAACTCGAGCTTAGGCCTTGGGAGTGGCTTTGTCAACGGATCAGCGACGTTATCATCTGTCGGAACTCGGCTGATCTTGACTTCCTTTCTATTAATGATGTCACGTATCAAGTGATATCTTCTTTGAACATGCTTGGATTTCTGGTGTGATCTTGGTTCCTTTGCCTGAGCTATAGCACCATTGTTGTCACAAAACAGTGCCAGAGGCTCAGCCGCATCTGGTATCACACCTAGTTCCATAATGAACTTTCGTATCCAAACAGCTTCCTTCGCTGCTTCCGAGGCGGCGATATATTCAGCTTCTGTGGTGGAATCAGCAACGGTGTCCTGCTTGGAGCTTCTCCAACTTACTGCACCGCCATTCAGACAAAAGATATAACCGGACTGTGACCGGAAATCATCTGTGTCTGTCTGGAAACTTGCGTCCGTGAATCCACTGACTTTAAGCACATCACTTCCACCGTACACCAAGAATTTATCCTTAGTATGTCTTAGATACTTCAAGATATTCTTTACGGCAATCCAATGGTTTTCACCTGGATTTGACTGGTATCTACTCGTCATGCTCAATGCATAAGCAACATCAGGACGAGTACAGATCATGGCATACATGACAGATCCTATTGCAGATGCATAAGGAATATTCTTCATGCGCTCAAGCTCAGCAGCCGACGTAGGGCTCTGCTTCTTGCTTAGCGTTGTGCCATGTACCATTGGCGTGAAGCCCTTCTTGGAATCTTTCATGCTGAATCTTTGTAGGACTTTGTCAATGTATGAGTCTTGACACAAGCCTATCAGCCTCTTAGGTCTATCCCGATAGATCCTAATTCCAAGAACGTATGCGGCTTCACCCATGTCTTTCATGGAAAAACAACTTCCAAGCCAGTCTTTTACAGACTTCAGCATTGGAACGTCGTTTCCGAGAAGCAGTATGTCATCAACATACAGAATAAGAAAAAACGATTTTGCTCCCACTAGTTTTCTTATACACGCATTGTTCTTCTTCGTTTCTGATAAAGTCAAATTGCTTGATCGCTTCATCAAAACGAAGATTCCAGCTCCTCGATGCTTGCTTCAATCCATAAATGGATTTATGAAGCTTGCATACTTTCCCAGCATTCTTTGGATCTATGTAACCGTCAGGTTGCGTCATATACACATCCTCTTCCAGAATACCATTCAGGAAGGCGGTTTTCACGTCCATCTGCCAAATTTCATAATCATGAAAAGCTGCAGTTGCTAGTAGAATCCGAATAGATTTCATCATAGCCACCGGTGAATAGGTTTCATCGTAGTCCACCCCGTGAACTTGTCTGAAACCTTTTGCCACCAACCTGGCTTTATAAATCTGGACATTTCCATCCACGTCAATCTTCTTCTTGAAGATCCATTTGCACTCGATGGCTTTTACACCAACGGGTAAGTCAACCAACGAAAATACTTGGTTGACCGACATGGAGTCCATTTCGGAATCAGTGGCCTTGCGCCACTTAGAGGAATCTGGGCCCATCATGGCTTGATTGAAGTTCGATGGTTCATCACCATCAATGATCAAAAGATCATGACAGTCAGTCACGAGGAATCCCTGATATCTCTCGGGTTCGTGACGGATCCTCCCGGATCTTCGAACTTCAGGTACTACAGGTTCAGGCTCTACAATTTCTTGTAGATCCTCCTGCTGCTCTTCCTCATTAGGTTGAGCAGTATCCTGTTCATCTTGAATTTCTTCAAGCAGTACCTTACTCCCACTGTCTTTCTTAGAGAGAAACTCTCTCTCAAGAAAGTTACAATCCCGGGCAACAAAGATCTTGTTCTCGGAACGTAGATAGAAGTAATAAGCCTTGGTTTCCCGTGGATAACCAATGAAGTAGCATTTATCAGATTTTGGTGTAAGCTTATCTGAGATTAATCTCTTAACATAGGCTTCACAACCCCAAATTCTGAGATAAGACAGCACTGGAGCTTCTCCAGTCCATAATTCATATGGTGTCTTTGCTACTGCCTTTGATGGCGCTCTGTTTAGAGTGAACACTGCTGTTAGCAGAGCATATCCCCAAAGGGATATTGGAAGGTCTGTGTGACTCATCATAGATCGAACCATATCAAATAAGGTCCGATTTCTCCTCTCAGATACACCATTCCATTGAGGTGTTCCAGGAGGAGTGAGTTGGGATACGATCCCACACTCTCTCAGATGATCACTGAATTCTTGGCTTAAGTATTCTCCTCCTCGGTCGGACCGAAGAGCCTTAATGCTTTTGCCAAGTTGGTTCTGTACTTCATTTTGGAATTCTCTGAACTTTTCAAAAGATTCAGACTTATGTTTCATCAAATAAACATATCCATACCTACTGAAATCATCAGTGAAGGTAATGAAGTACTGATAGTTTCCTCTTGCATTAGTGGACATTGGGCCACACACATCAGTGTGTATCAGGCCCAATAAGTCACTGGCCCTCTCGTTAGGTTTATTAAAGGGGGCCCGTGTCATTTTGCCCATCATGCAGGATTCGCATTTCTCACATGACTCAAAGTCAAATGAGCCAAGAAGTCCATTCGAATGGAGCCTCTTGATGCGTTTCTCGCTGATGTGCCCTAAACGACAATGCCATAGAAACGTTCGGTTTTCCTCATTAGGTTTAAACCGTTTTGTATTAATGTTATAAATTGGCGCGGATTGATCGAGTATGTAAAGCCCATTCGTAAGAGGGGCAGAACCATAGAACAAATTGTTGCGATTGAAGGAACATAATTTATTCTTAACTGAAAAATCATAACCTTCCAAATCCAACAAAGAAATTGAAATAATATTTCTGCTTATAGCAGGTACAAAATAACAATTATTAAGTTCTAAAATCAATCCCGAAGGTAAAGACAACAAGTAAGTTCCTACAGCTAGTGCTGAAACTTTCGCTCCATTCCCAACTCGTAGTTCCACTTGTCCTTGCTTCAGCCTTCTACTGTTGCTGAGTGCCTGCATATTAGTACAAATATGAGCCCCACAACCAGTATCCATGACCCATGAGGTATTATCAGAAGTAGTTGTATTAACTTCTATAACAAAAATACCTGATGAAGAAGTCTCGAAAGTCTTCTTCTTTAATTCCTTTAGACCTTCCTGGAATTTCTTACAATCTCTTCTCCAATGCCCCAGTTCTTTGCAGAACCTGCACATGTCAGTAGGCCCAGCCTTGGACTTGGGCTTGGGCTTTGGCGTGTCCTTGTCCTCGACTTGGACACCCTTGGCCTTTCCCTTATCCTTAGCAGAAGACTTCTTAAACCCCTTGCCCTTTTGTACCATAAGTACATTGGGGTCCTTGGCGGTTTTCTTCAAGTTGGGCTCTGCAGTCTTGAGCATTCCGTGAAGCTCAGGCAGTGTCTTACTCAAGCCATGCATGTTAAAGTTCAGAATGAACTGATCATAGCTTGCAGGTAAAGACTGCAGAATGATGTCGCAGGCAAGTTCCTGGCTGATTGGGCAGTCGAGTTTGTGAAGATGATCGAGATAACCCATCATCTTCAACACATGAGGACTCACTGCCGCATTCGCAGCCAACTTACAGTCCAAGAGGTTCTTAACTGTCTGGAACCTCTCGGTCCTAGCCTGCTCCTGAAAAAGCGATTTCAGGCTTGCCATGATCTCGATTGGAGACAATACACTTTCGAACTGCTTTTGCAGCTCTGGAGTCATTGTCACCAACATCAGGCAATAAACATCATTTTCATCTGACGAATGCTTTTCCCAAGCATTGTGCAGAGTCCTGGCAGCATTGGCAAGAGGCCTCTCGGGGAGGGGATCTCGAAGGACATAATCCTTCTTCTCCTGCTTGAGGACCAGCCTCAAGTTCCTTGACCATGTCAGGAAGTTCGTTCCAGTCAGCTTCTCCTTCTCGAGAACAGACCGGATCGAGAATGTGTTTTGTGTGCTTGTAGTAGTCATATCTGAAATATATAAATAAAAAGGTTATTAGTTATATGTTCAAAATGATTAATCTCGTATTAAATTATAATATGATTAATCACGCATTATATTCAATAACATAAGTTACCCTCAATAGAATATAATGATTCCAGGATCCACATATAACTAAGATCAAAGTGGGCCACTGGCCGTCACCCAACCTTAGCTTATATCGGTAAGCCCTATATCGGCTAATTATATCCGTGATATAACTCTTGGTTGTGAATCTGGGCCCGAGGCCCAATCCACTCTGATGTCTCAAGGCCCGGGACTCCCGATGGCCTAGTCAAGAAAACCGGACTATACAGTCATGTAATCATTAATGTCTGGGACTCCCAATGACATTTATGAATCACAAACCGTCTTACCCACGCAAAAGCAGACATCCTCACACTGTAAGGCCATGAATGCAATTGAATGGGCTTTGACAGCTGACATAGCCTGGACAAGACATCCAACGCTTGATATTATTTGAGGTTCGTAGGTTTATTAAAATCATTCCCAAAATAGAAGATTACTATTTCGGGAAACTTTCTATTTATGGAAACCTACTATTTTTGGAAACTTTCTAAAATTGGAAACTTTCTAACTTTAGAAACTTCTTTAAAATCCAAAACCCGCAAATTCAGAAACTTATATTTTAAGAAACTTTCTAATTATAAAATTTCGGAAACTTTAATTCAAAAACGACTTTATAATTTTATAAAATAGATTTTAAATTAATCTGAAGAAAGACTCAATTAACTGGCCCAATTGTTTTAACTTCTTGGCCCGAGGCCCAAGAATTGGTCCATGTCCAAGACATGACCCAATTGTCCAATTAATTGACATAACCGGTCTGGTTCATTAAAACTGGTCTAACCAAGTTTTAATTACTACGATGACCACAATTGTCAACCGGTTATTTACTAAACCGGAATTTCTCAATTTATTTGGTCCAACCAAATCAAATTAGAAATTCCTGGTTTAGGCACTAAATCCAATATTTCTTTCGACATTGGATTTCTTATCCTGGTTTAACCAGACTTAATAAACTTATCAAATCTGTTTATTAAACCAGAACGAAGATTTTAATCAAGTTTTGAACCGAACCAGCTAACCGAAATCGAACCGGTTGAACCGTGAACACACTCAACCCTAGCTTTCGGATCAAGCAATGACCGTCCAGCCGCAAGCCGTGCGCCATGATCCGAGATCGATACGCTTGGCATGCTCGGGACGGTTCATCGGGACGTTCGGGACGGTGCTGGGACGCGGACGAGGGACGATGCTGGCGAGAGGAGAGGCGATCCATGCGGTCGGCTGTTGCTCGACTCATGCGATCGTCGGCCGTCCTTCTCCACGCGATCGTCCGGGACGATACCGAGACCATCACGAGACGATCGTGGCTCGGTCCAACCGTTCCGCTTGATCGCTCGCTCTCGGTCGATCATGCGATCGATCATGGATCGATCCATGCATCTAACTCGTCGGCCAATCACAAAAATCGAGTCATATAGCTCGGTCTTGTGATTCAAGTGTTTGTTTAGAGTTCAATTCTGATTCTTAACTGTTTTATCTTATCAGTAATTGATTCAAAAACAATTCTAAACAGATTAAACAACCTAAACATGAATCTAAAACAAGAAACCTAAGAACCAATGGCTCTGATACCACTGTTGGAAGTTTCGGTTGATCCTGATTCAATTCTCATATTGATATCAACCTAAACATGCATCAGATCTAGGTGTTCTTATTTAGAAACATTATGATCTCACCTTTTACCTGTTTGTTGCAGCGGAATTGATGAACAGGTCAGAGATCAGGGAGATACACCAAGGGATGAATCCTCCAAAGGCTCACACACGCAATCACCGGAAACTGGCTGCTAGACCAAGAGGAGATGGGGCGCAGAAGAGAGAGAGAGGCGCGGCTGAGTGCTAGGGTTGGGAGGAAGAGAGTTGGCTTTTAGTCATTAAAAGCCTTCTCTTTCCCTTTTGGGCTTTTGGGCCCAATCTGATTAAATCCCATTTAATCAGACCCATTAATCTTTCTCTCTTAGTACGACAAATGCCTAGCACTTTTGTCGTACTTCTGCTAAGCCGTTCCTACTTTATTTCCTGCTAGCTTAAGCGTGTGACCCATATGGGATCATACAATAAAAGCAATAAGTCCGAGACTTATAGATCATGAGCGGACTCTAGCAAGCCATCATGACCCCCAGTATTGTATGACTTATGTCTGATCACTGACATACTCTTACTTTATAGAGACAGTACAGAGATTGCTGGACACAATTCCAACATCCACATCCAATGTGGTGTCTTTCAACTGATTCTGATAGAAACATAATTTGCGTAAACATATTCATTTTAGAGCGTATTTTAAAAGATTATGGAAGATTCTTGTGACTCATCATCAATCGGAGCATATCTAATAAGATCCGATTCTTTCTGTTAGATGATCACCCAATTCTTGACTCAAGTATTTTCCTCCGCGATTCAATCGAGGATCTCAACACTTCTGTCAAATCGTATCTACACTTCATCTTGGAACTCCTCAAGGGATTCCTGTTCGTGTCTCATCAAATGAACACAGCCATACTTTATTGATGCCATCAATAAGGTAATGAAGTACAGAAGATTTCCTTTGGCATTAATGCTCATCGGGCCGCATACATTAGTACGTTTAAGGCCCAATAAGCCTCTGGCCCGTTTCTTTTAGCTCTGCTAAAAACGCCTAAGTCATTTGGTCCAGTGAACAGAATTCATATCTCAAATCTCAAATGATTTACAATCAAATGAGTCCAAAACTATGGAACTTCTGAATCCGCTTCACTCTATTTGGTTAAATGACTATGCCAAAGAAAAGTCGAGTTCGAGTCATCAGACTCAAACCTTTAGTATTTGTGTTATATTCAAAATTACGCTGGTTTAAGATATAAAACCCATTCCAAACGGGGTGCTACCATATGATATTTCATTGAGATCTAAAGAACAAAACTTGTCTTTTATCAAAATGAAAAACATCCAAATTCTTTACAAGAAAATGAAAGACATTTCTGCACAAGGCAGATACATAGTAGCAATTACTTAATTTCTAAAACCAAGTATGAAAGGCTCCTACAAGTGGAGAATCTCTACGGCTCATGCAGTAACCATTGCTTCAACCAGACACGCAGTTCCACTTGTCCTTTCTTCAACATTCTACTGTCGCTAAGGTCCTGCATATTTCAAAATATCAGTACCACAACTAGTATCCAATACTTATGTAGAACTTGAATTAATAACACAATACCTGAAGAAGAAGTACCATACATCTCCTTCATCTCTTGTGAATCTTCCAAGAATTTAATGCAATCTCTCTTCCAATGCCCTGACTCATCACAGTAGAAGCACCTTTTAACACCAGATGGGCCGGACTTGGGCTTATAAGATGACACTGGCTTATCCTGATTCCAAATCTGGACGGCCCTGCCTCTACCCTTGTCAACACAAGATTTATCAAATCTTTCACCCCTTTTGATGTCTTGCTCTGCTGTTTTGAGCATGCCATGCAGCTCAGTCAACGTCTTCGTCAAGTTATTCTTGATATAGCTCTCAATGAACTTATCATAGCTTGACGGCAGTGACTGCAGAATGATGTCAGTGGCCAACTCTAAGCTGACAGGACATTCCAGTTTCCCCAGGTTATCAATGTAACCCATCAGTTTAATGACATGAGGACTTACTGGAGCATCCTCTGGTAGCTTGCACCCAGTGAGAGACTTCACCATCTGGAATCTCTCAACTCGTGCCAGATCCTGAAACTTCAGTTTCAGGTTGGTGATCATCTCTATTGGCGACTCCATGTTCTCGTATTGACTCTTCAAGTCCGAGTTCATGGTAGCCAACATCAGATCACGCACATCTACCACATCAATATAATGCTTATTCCAAGCATCATATACTGCATTCGAGCGAATGGTCCCAAGCCTTTCTGGAAGAGCTTTCTCAAGGAAATAGTCCTTACTCTCCTGCTTGAGAATTAATCTCAAATTGCGATACCAATCCAGTAAATTTGACCCATTTAACTTGTCCTTCTCAAGGACGGGTCGTAACGAGAAGGTAGTTTTAGACATAGGCTGAAAATTTTAAGCAAAGAAAATTTTAGTTATGATTTCAGAAAATGAGGAATCTTATCCAATAAGAAAACTCGCATTATATTCAAACAATGTTTCCTCGATGAATATAATAATCCAAGATCCATACATCACTAAAATCTGAGTGGACGACTCGTCTTCACCCAGAGTTTATCAATCTAGGTAAGCAAATCATTGCTGATTGTACTCAGTACAACTCTTGGTCGTAGATGAGACTAACTATGTCTATTCCACTCTGATGTCTCCGGGCCCAAAACTTCTGATAGCCTAGTCAAGTAAAACCAATCTTTTCTGTCTTGTGATCACTGACAGTTGTACTGCAAGTCTGTCAATGACCACCTGCCTTACTCATGTTGCAGTGGATACCAAGGACTCCAAGACTATCCAACAAACGACACGAGTCTTGACAGTAGACAAAATTGGGCAAGACAATAAGATCACTTGATATTTAGTTGAGGAAATGGAACTTTAAAAGATTAGTAATTCAATCTCTTAGGTCATGCAATAGTTGATGTCAAGCACTGCAAGACCATCAACACTACTACCTGCCTTACTCATGTAATTGTGGACACCAAGCTCCTGGCAAGACTATCCAACAACGAAACGAGTCTTGACAGTTGACCATATTGAATAACTAAGCTTCGGTCTAACACACATCCAATGTGTATTAAATAGGTTTAGAACATTTTTAACTTTTAATTTCAATTAAGTTTTACTTGTTCTAATTTAAGTGGGTTATGTCATTTGGTTCGGTTTTTTAATCATCTGGTTCAAAACCAAACGATTACGGTTCGCATCGTCACCACGCGCATCGACTGACACACTTGGTCGACATTTGATATGCAACCTTTACCAACCCTATAACCGGTCTTAGACCAATTGCGATAACCGTTCCAATCTAATTGGACCGACTTATCCAATCAAACTGATCTTAACTAATCAAATCGGTTTATTCCAATTGATATAACTAATTCAATCCAATTGAATCAATTCATCCAATTTAAACCGATCTGACCTACCTTAACCAAGCATGATAACCAGTTCAATCCAATTGAACCGATTAACCAATCGCAAGGACTGTGTCGACCGACACTAAACCTGTGTCGATCGATACAGTAGGGTATCAGGGAATTTTAATCAAATTAAACCGACATAACCATGCAAGATAACCGGTTCAATCCAATTGAACCGATCTATCCTTTCGCACAGCCTGTGTCGATCGATGCACCCAGTGTGTCGATCGACACAGTGCAATTTCTAAATCGAAACCCATTGTTTTAATTAGGCGAATTCACGGTGCATCGATCGACACAAGTTTGTGTCGATCGACGCTATGCGAAAACACAATTGCATTTGCATTTTCGCGCTGCATCGATCGATGCACCCAGTGCACCGATCGATGCTGTGCGAAAACCCTAAATCAGTTTTGCCGTTTTCACGCTGCATCGATCGACACACCCAGTGCATTGATCGATGCTGTGCGAAAACAGAGCTCTTCGTTTTCGATATTAATAAATCCGATATTCTTATTAACAAAACGAATCCTAGCTAGCATCAATTCAATCAAAATGCCATTTAATCGAATTCTAGGCTACTGATTCAATCTATTAAAACCTATGGCTCTGATACCACTATTGGAATCCCTAGGATCCTTGGTCTAGGTGATTGAATCCAAGAACTGACCTCGTGATTACCTGGAGATTGGCAGCGAAAATTGGAGCAGGTAAACGAGATCTAGAGCGCCTCAATCGCTGCGCCTCTATCGTAGTCCACACGCACACAAGCTGGAATCCGCCGGGATGCTAGTACCGGTGATCGGATCTCTTGGGATTCTCTACGTGTTTCTCGAGGAAGAGGGTCTGTTTTTCTGTCAGAAAACTGTCTGCGACGGCTCTGTATGTTTAGGTCGTGTAGCCTGGCCCGTATAAATAGGTCCACGGTTTACAAACCGTACCATCAGTTACGGTATCGACCTTGTGTCGATCGTTGCACCCAATGGCAACGATCGACACACCTCTTGTATCGATCGACACACCAATGGCATCGATCGACACACCTCTTAAAACACGAATTCAATGTGTATCCAACACACATTGATCGGACCATATGCCAATGATCAATTCCATACAGAAGCGTATCCAACTTGCTTGGGTGTGTGACCCTTTAGGTTCACACGATACTAGAAATAAGTTACAACTCATTTGTCATAAGCGGTTTCTAGCAAAACATTATGACTACCCAGTATCACATGAATTGTCCGATCTCGACAATACAACTATCTTTAGAGTAAGTACAATGTGATTTCAGGACATAATCCCAACAAGATCTTCTTTTTCCCTCTTTGATTATCTCTCATTTTGGGCAATTTTTTCGGAGAAGCACTACAAGAAAACTGGGTATTGATAGCACCACGAAAACGCTATCATATGTCTATTGTAGCGTTTCCATAAACGCTATGTTTGCCGCTGCCATCTTAGGTCAGGCATCTACGATAGCACTAATTTGAGATGCTATAAAATATATGTATACGATAGCGTTAATTTTGATGTGATTAATTATCTTTCGGTAGCATTGTATGATTGCCATTTTAAATGTTAATGTAGCTTTGTTATAGTGCAATAACATTTACTTTAGTGGCATTATATTATGGCTATGTTATACTTTATACTAGCAGTTTAATTGATGCTGTATTATAATTTGTAATGGCGAATATGTATTGCTGTTTTATATTTTATGAACACTCAAATCTTTTGCCATATTTAATATTAATTGGAACTATTGAAAAATGATTATATTGAATTTTGGTTTTGCATTATTATTTGAAAATCATTTAGAATTGTAAAAATATATTTAAAATTTATAAACATATAATTACAATCCAATACATTTTTAGATAAAGCTCATTAACAATACAATCTCTAAGTTAACACAATTCCTAAATGATGAGAAACCAACAGCCTAGCTTACAAAATGTTCTAATTTTGGAATCCGCAGAGACAACAAGGACAGTCGCCACTAGTTTTTAGTTCTAAACAAGATCAGACTTGTACTTCTTACTTCTCCACCACTTACTCAAGGTTGGTAAAAGCTTAAAGCTTTCTCTTCAGTTCAATTACCCAACCACCACTAATCCTGCAACACAAACTAATTTATATATCCTGATATGATCAATTCAGAGCTTTGAGTTGATGATACAAATGAAGCTTTTTTACCTTCTCAGTTTTCTGCAGCTGGAGTTTCATCCTCTTGGGTCATTGTTTCAGACTCCTCTTCATCAGGTGGCTGTAACCCTTCTTTTGCTTGCAACTTCACAAACTGTTTGCTACGAGTTAATCGGATTGGTCTTCCCATGAAATCCTGCATATGTTAATATCTCATACATTCAATTCCATTCTGTATCAGTTAATCAACTCATATTAAGTATATAACTATTATTAGAAAGAAGCCATTAATTCTTCAGTTCCACAGTATTGGGATTAAGATCCATATTGTTTTAAAGTATATGCCCACATAGCGGCTCAGAGAAACCCATTTCTATATTTGTCTCAGTGATGCATAAGATTATAAAGACTAGAAATTTCGGTTTATGGGTCGATTTATGGTCCTAAGTTCAAACAATAAACCAGAAAAACAAACACTCTGTTGGACTGGATTCCATTCAACAACTAAACTCGAGATTCACCTAACTGATAAGCTTACATCATTATGATTTAGAGTAGCTCAAATGGTATCAGAAACGCACCAACAATAAACCAAAACACAAACACCAAAGCAGACAGTATATTAGCTTCAATTTTGATCGAGATTGGCCAAACTTATGAGCCTAGCAAGATTAGATCATTATCATTTAGAGTACCTTTCCTTAGAACTCAACGAGCGCTGCATCGGCCATTTTCTTGGTTTTGAAAGAGATAGAGCCGAAGGTGGATTTGGATTTGGATAGTCGGAGCGGCAGCGTTGGCTTAATCGGCTTGGAGGTCGGAAACTGCAGAGGGTCAGCGTCGCGGAGGTCAGAGAACGTGGAGGGTCAGCGCGACGGCAGAGGCGATTGAAGGATGGGAGAAGAGGAGATGAAGAAGATCCCGTCTGTGAGAGAGAGAGAGAAAGAGAAATGATGGTGGGTTCAATCAAATGAAGCAAATGAAAGCAAAAATTGAATCTAGCCTTCGCGACTCGCTTGGACGGAGAAAAAGAAATCATAACGTAGCGGTTTCCAGAGCTTTAGACTCGTCGTGGCTATGCTCGATGAGAGACCGTAAAGAGGTGGTTTCCGAGAGGCGGTTACGAGGAACGATGTGGAGATCACCGGCGCGGAACGATGGCAAATCGACGGCAAAGGTGAGCTGTGGCTCGTCGCTTCTGGAACCCTAGAGAAAAAAAGGAGAGGTGAATGTTTTTTTTTCTAAACACTTCGTGAAATGAGGTTTGTTTTCTTTACAACACTTGGAAAAAATGTTAGCCAAAACCAATGTTTCACTTCACCCTCCTTGGGCTCTAAATTATTTTGGGTTCCCGTTGAAATTATGGATTGCAGTGCCAAAAAGATTGAATTTTGTTTAGAAAATTCCCTGTCTTGCCTAACATTAAGGAACTAAGATTAAAATCTTCAATACTCTTAACTAACATGATATAATTGAATATCATAGAAACCAACAATTATTAGGAAAACATAAAAACATAGAAATTTGAGTACTTGAGTATAAATTTAGGATTTATGACATTGTAATATATATTTATAAATGTGGATAGAGAATACAATTAATTTAGGATTTATGAAATTTTTGATTTTTAATACTATTTTCAAAATCATTTGATAAAATATATCAATTATAATTATTCTTATTTTCATAACTATATTTTAGTTTTGTATTTTATGATTTAAGTTTAGTATTTTGGTATAAAATTTAAGATTAAAGTTCATAGTTTTGGTTTGCTAATTAGGTTTTTGAATTTGAGATGGAAGACTTACGATAAAAATTAAGGGTTATAGTTCATAATTTATGTTTACAATTTATGTGAAAATAAAAATTAAGGGTTATAGTTCATAGTTTAGGGTTTAATAATTAAGTTTTGATTTAAAAATGGGTTAGGAGTTTAGGGTTTAGGGTTAGTGTTTATGGTAGAGAGTTAAGGTTTTAGAATGGTTTTAGACTTTAGGATGAAAAACATAATTATCAATACCCTAACACTAAATCCTAACCCTCCAATACCCTAAACTTTATACAATGTGTTTTTGAGACTTTAACTTTGTATTAATTGGAAATTTTATTTTTAAACTAACCCTAACCCTCCAATACCATAAACCCTCCAATACCCTAAACCCTATACAATGCGTTTTTTATATTAATTAGAACTTTTATACTAAAAGGAATTATCAATACCCTAACCCTAAACCCTAACCCTCCAATACCCTAAAATTTATACAATGTATTTCTGAGATTTTAACTTTTATATTAATTGGAACTTTTATACTAAAAAGGAGTTATATTTCAAACCCTACTCCTTTAATCAAACAAAAAAAATTCTTTGTATTATAATACTAAATCAAACTCAAAAATGATAGTGTGGAGTGTATTGTAATCAAGAAAATAATATTGTTGAGAAGAGTGTCTTGCCAAGCATTTTTATCTGAACTGAAATTCAGAGATTCAAGTGTGAATCATGTAAGTTGTCTCAAAAAACTCAACATCATAATTCAGACAAAGCTTAGCAACCACAAAGAATAATCTATGGACCTGGCGTTTCAATTCCTTCTAGTCATTAAAACTCAACAACATAATTCAGAGAAAGCTTAGACACCACAAAGAATAATTCAGACGTGCTGCATCCACTCGCATCAGTCCAGCCTGCTGCAAAAAGGGAACAAAATATACCAGTTTAAAGCCCCTAGATAACAGAGAGAAATCATATAAGAGAAGAACACCCATCAGACTGATTTCTGCTTCTATTTCTCACTGAGAATCAACTGATAAGTGAGAAACCTAAGAACAAAAGAAACTAACCAGAAACTAAGAATGAGTTCTAAATTATCTCCTACTCTCCCAAGTCCCAAATCACCATTCCACTGATATGTTCAATCTCTATGTAAAACATTAAAGCTTACCTTTTTTCTTCCTCTAGGCGCCATTTCAATTAATCCTCACAGTTCTCTGTGATTTCTGAAGAAATTCAAGGATAAAATCTGTTATTTTTAAGTCTCTGTGTTCTAATCAAACAAATGAAGGCAAACCAAAAGCGAGAAACGAAAATTTGTAGACTGCTTTTAGTGGCTATTAGAGAGCATACGACAACACAATTAATGTTTATGTAACACTAGAAAGCAGTTCCTAACACATACACACACACACACACACACACACACACACACACACACACACACACACACACACACACACACACTCGTCAGTCACAAGAACCCACATCACAAACACTTTTTTTTTTAAAATTGTGGAGCGCCTTAAAGTTCAACTTATCCAGAAATACGACGTCACAAACGTCAATACAGAACCATAAATGTTTTAGGGTTTAATTCTTTATCACTAAGCAGTTTACTTCTTTATCACAGTAAACATCAATACTGAAACAAAATCCCAGGAAGTTTAATTCTTTATCATAGAGTTTCTCAACTTGACCCATATAGCTCTGATCAAAGTCATCCCCTAATTCATCAATCTACAGTGTTTCAGTGGCACATAACCAGCATCCAGGAATTGTATTAACCAACCAATTGAAGAACTTATAACTTGAGATTGGGTACCTTTACATCAGTGGAAAAATTTGTGACCGTTTTCTTGTATTCAGTTTTTCTTAACTGAAAATTCATCCATCTCAATAAGATCTTATCAGGTGGTAAACTCATCAACTCTTTCACATCCTGTTGATCCCAAAATTTGGAACAATGTCATTATTTTAAAAGAATCATCATTCATTGTTGGTTTTAGACAACATATTACGCCAATTGTCAACAAGACAAGGGGTAGTATTTACCTTGCTATCATCGACCAACTCCACCAGTTGGGGAGTTTTCTTCAAGTTTAGGTCTGCTAGCAATTGTATCTAGACAGAACAAACAGCAGTACCAGCATCAGAGCCTCACCTTGATGATTTGAGAAATCACACCGAGCACAAGATGACGCTGAATCAGAAAAACAAAAGTGATAAGTCATAATCATTATAAAAATTTGAGGAAATGGTGAAGGATACTGATAGTTACTGAGACACATACCCTTCCTTCAATGATATCTTGGGTTCCTATATTAACCACAGTACACCCAATCGCCTTGGCAGAGTTAAGGCAAAGCGTATGGTTTTCGTTTCTCTCCCATGGATTAAGCATACTCTTAGTGTTAATCGCTCTTTCATCGATCGTCCCAGGAACAACCACATTTATAAGTTTACTACATCAACAGAGATAAAGACAGACAATATATCATCAATAGAAGGAAGAAAAACGTTCATGAAACATAGAATCTGTGAAGGAGGAAGCCTTACCTCCCTCAGATGTAACACCTATAACCTTACCTTCTTCGTCGAACTCGACCTGTTACAAGAAAATGAAAATTCAATTTGACCCCTTTGAAATGGTTGAAGAGCCAATTGCGAGGTCGCATATCCTCAAGAAGGAAATCACGAGTTCCTTTAGGAGGATTTACCTCTAATTCATCTTCATTCATCAATGGAGCCACAATCGAACCAGACCAGCCTCTAATCGAACAAGTCTCAAGCACGAGCTCAATCACGTCGTCACGAATTCAATTGCTCGCATCTTTTTCCAAATTGTTTTTGCTTAACAAGCAAGCTCAGAGATTTTTTTTTGCCATCTTCGAGATCTGAGACTGAAGCGGAAGAGGGAGAGAGGAGGAAGCAACCATCAGAGATGGAGGTCAGAGAGCTGTGTCGAAGATGAGGATGAGGAGAGAGATCTGTTCTTTTTATTTTTTTTTGAAGAGAGAAATGAAAGTTTTTGTTGATAGAAGTTTTATTTTTTTCTCCAAAATACAATTTTAGGTACTAATTGTTATTTTTTAAGTGTTGGCGTCCATAGATAGATAGCGGAATTTGGGCTCCAAAACGAATTTTAGTTTCCCGCTTAGCAAAATAACGACATCGCATTGATTTAATGCCATAATAGAGTATCTCACCCAGCACATTTTCTATAATAGCAGTTTTCAAATTCGTGCTATTCTCATGTGCTATCAATACTCATATTTCTTGTAGTGAAGAAAGATTTTGTGGTGGTGTTGTAGCTGCTCTTGGTCTTTAGCTGTGATAGTCAAGTAGTCTGTTTTGTTTGTGAGAAGGTTAAGGAAGGTCTCACTATTGAGCCATGTCGGCAGCGATGGACCGAGCTCTGATGGGATTATCCCTAGACGAAGAAGACGAACCTTTCATCATGCCCAATCTTCCAGGTTTCTCGTCAACAAAAAGGAACGTGCTCAGCTTGATTGAAAGAACTCTCAACCCAAATTGTAAAAAAATGTCAAGCCTTATTCTACATATGCCAACCAAATGGCAGAAGGAAGGAAAAATCCAAGGAGTGGCTTTGTCTAAAGAGAGATTTCAGTTTCTCTTCACCCATGAGCATGATCTTCAAGAGGTCTAAGACAAAGGATTTCAAACTTTCAACGATGGGGGCTAGTATTGGACCACTGGTGTGAGTTTCTGACCGAGGATTTCTTACAATTTATTTCCTTTTGGGTCCAGATAAGTCACATTCCGGTGAACCACTATACACTAGAAGCCATCACCGCCTTAGGTGAACTGATTGGAGAAGTTAAATTCGTAGCGTTTGATCCCGATAGTCCAATTGTTCATGATTTTGTGCGAGTTAAGGTCATCTTCAATGTCTCCAAACCTTTGAGAATGGCCAAAATGGTGCAGTTACCAGACGGCTCTTTTACTAATGTCCCTTTCCATTACGAAAAGGTCCAAAAAGAGATGCTTTTCTTGTCAAAGGTTGAATCATGAGAAAGGCTTGTGTACCTTGCTTGTCAAAAAACAAAAAGAGGAAGCGGTCATTAGGAAACAGAAAGTAGAGGATGTGCGGTTGACCAAGGAGGCTGTTGTGTTGCAAGTTGGTGATCCTCTCTTCGGAGTCCTTGAAGAAGAACATGTCAAGGTTAATCCTATAATTGGTCGCCTCAAAATTGCTAAAGAGGTTCTGGACAAGATGCACAATTACATGTTATTAGCGAATGGTGATGACCTCTTGATTAAAATCGACCGTGTGTGATCCTCTGTAAAGGAAGCTGAGATGAACTCCACTGCACAACACTCCATTCTCCAGCTTCAGTCTCTTCCTATCTTCACGACTGACCTCAACAAAGAGAAAGGGCCGGTGTTTGAATATAGCCTGAAGGAGATGTTGGAATATGGTAGATCGTCTATAGCAGGTCCCGAGAAATTGATGGGATCAGCGATAAAAATAGGATGAGCTCATAATTCGGATTGCTTCATCCAGTAGGAAGGTTATGGTAACGAGGTTGAAGCTTCTTTGATGTCTCATGAATGTCCTCAGTCCTTTCAATGGTTTACAGAGTGGGGCTATCGCAGCCTAGCTCTTCCGGATTAGGACTGAAGAAGCCTAAACCGAGGAGATGCCCTGACAAGAGCAAGAGAAGGAACTATAAGCCCAATGTCAGAGTAAGAGATAACAACGAGGCAAAGCAAAAAGGAAAAGAAAAAGAGTTTCTTATCCAACGTAAGAGGAAGGGAGAGTTAATGAACTTTGAAGCTGAGGGTTTGCTTCAACCAGAAGGTGATACCACATGAGGGATCACCCAATGGATAATGAGCATAGTGAGTAGGAATTGTCAGGGCTTGGGCCTGGCACTTGACCTGACAGTTCAACCACTACAAAAAAATGGGTATCTGTAGCGCTCGATATCCGCTATATTAGATAATCTATAGTGCTTTAACGAACGCTGTATATGCTCCCCTCATAAAAAGTATCGTACTTTACATAGCGCTTTTTATAAATGCAATAATAACGCTTATCTATATTGCAATTTAGCGAGTGCAATATATTTAGTTTTAATTGCGTATATTATTCATTATAGATTGTTTATTCATAGCACTATTTTATTGCTATCCTTAGAAATGATATAGCATTTTTTTTTGTTATTAAATTTTACAGTAATATTTTGGAATTTTTAAAATTTTGCTAATTATTTATTTCATTTTAATTTGAAACCTGAAAATCAATATATAATCTGATAAACACACAATGTCATTAGAAACGTAACACTTAAATTACCATTTCATACTACAATATGAAACACAAGACTAGGAAATGTAAATAGGTTTCAAATAACAAGATGTACTTAACAATCTTCTGCATCACATCAATTTCATTTTGTCATTAGGCCATGCAACCACACTACCTCTAGCATCATCAATACATTGGATTTCTGAATTTGGTCTCCACACCTGAGCATCTCCAATCTTTGACTTCTCTACCATTACCTTCAAAGCATCAGGTCCTAGAGGGACGAAGTGAACTCGGTCAGACGGATCAGTAGACAGGACACGCCCCTCTGCAACAATTTTCCCTGTACCGCAGCAATCATATAAAATGCACTTCTTGTTGGCACTTTTGCTACTACAGGTGCTTTTACTTGTACTCTGCATTCACAATTGCACAACACAAATCATTTAAAAAGTGTGTGATAAAAACATGTGAAAATGATAAAATGTAATAAGGTATGATTAGCATTTACCCCAGGTGATGTTTTAGGTGAATCTTCTGTTGTACTGATAAAAGCAATATAATCTAGTGGCCATGCGAGGGTCATATTCAGAGCTTCACCCATTACTGCCATTTCTGAACTTGGTCTCCACAGAAAAGCTTCACGATCTATTACCTTCTCAACCTTCATAATCGCAGCATTTGGACCTAGAGGAATCTGGTTAACCTTCTCATTTGGGTCTACTGAACAAATGAAACCCTCAGCAACAATTCCACTACCATTCCAAGCATATATGTTGCATCTCAATTGATAATAAGAGGCCTAAGAAGTGATGCATACAAATCAGTTATCTATTGTTGTTGCAAGTACTACTAGTTAAGTAATTTGAAACAATTTAAAACTTACTGTTGATCCTGCAGGCTTTACTGCAGCAGAGCTGCAATCAGGAGATTCCAAAACAACCCTGTCAACTGGCCAAGGAATTTTTGTCCCAATAGCTTCACCAAGTGAACAAACTGACATGGTAGGCCTCCAGAGATATGCATCTAGGGTAGTAGCTGATTTCACAAAAACAGCCGCCACATTAGGACCGATTGGAAGTTGACCAATCTTATAGGTTGGTTCCGCCGAGCAGTATTCTCCTTCCCCAACAATAACATCTGTAGACGAAAACCAATCCAGTATCTGACACTTAATCCGTCCACTAATTTGGTTCGAGACATTAGATTGATCATCCACATATGCACCTGATGACTGACAAGAATAAAGAAAGATTAAGCTCAAAATCTTTATTCATTGGCCATCAAAAAATACAGTAGTGAAACTTACTTTCTTTTCATTTAATGCACGGACTTGATTCTTCAATTCTTCTATTTGGTTCTTCATTTTTGCTTGTGAAGCTTCAAGCTTCTTAACATGAGAGTCTCTAGCATTGAGAAACTCTAACTTGATCAGACTTATCCCCTTGCCCATTCCTCTAACTCTTCCATATCTTTCTTTCCCTAAAACTTGGCTGACATCATCTTCTCTTATATTCTCATTTGATGTGGAGTCCATTTGACTATCTAGCGATTGTATCCTCTCCTACCACAATATAAAAAACATGTTGAATGACCTCAACTAAGATTTTGAAGCAATTACTTGGTCATTAATTGATATATTCTTACAATTGTAGCTGCAAATTCCTTCTTCACTGGTCTCCCATCAGAGTGTGTGTGTGCTGCCAACCAGACTTTGCTTCTACTCACCATCTTCGGGTCAGCGCTCTTCTTTTTCTATGTGTGTGACATGATTAAATTGTAATACCTATACATAATTATAAAATGAGAAGCAGGAAAAAGACACGTACCATCTCCATTGAAAGACGATACATTGCTTTCCTGCTAGTGGTGTGCGGGATCTGAGAGCTCCTTAGAACCCTGTACTTCTCACTTTTTGCCTACAATATGGAAATTAAACAATGACATAATCCGCAATCATCAACAAATGAAACTAGTAAAAAATAAAATAATACTAGAAAACCTTGAAGGTTGAGGAAGTCCTATTCTTCACCCAATTGTTCCAAGATGCTAGTGACTGAATGTTGCTTGGTCTTAACTTGAGTCTCTCCGTCCCACTCTTTGTTGCTCTAAGCTTATTGACAAGTCTGGATTTTGAATCCCTCCAGATAGTACCCATCTGTTTGAAAATAACATCTCTATGCAGACCTTCTTCTAAATTAAATCTTGCCTGCAAAGAACAAATAAATTACATGTTAAACTTCTTAAAACCAATCAACTAGAGGCCATCAACCGAAGACTAAATAAGTACCTTAATTAAATCCCACATTGTATCCTTGGTTGCAGCGTCTACTGCTCTCCAATCATCTACCAGTACCGGAACATGCTCTCTAACAAGAGGACCAAGAAACGAGGAAAGGGTAACTGATCCTGGTCCTGAATGCTCACCAATCACTGAAAATTCCACATTAACCTTCTCCGTAGCTTCTTTTGCCAGTTTACGCATCTTAGTCGGCCCACGTTTTCTCTTGACCTTTTGCACAGGTTGCTGGGGTTCTTCTTGGTCCACGTTCAACTCACAAGTTGCACCTCTACTGGCATATTCCTCAGCTACTACTTCTTCATCTGCGTGGTTTTCTACACCTTCTACAGCCACTTCCTCTTCATGGGGACCATCTTCTTCATTCTCGGAATCCACTTTCTCTTCCTGTGGACCATCTTCTTCTTTATTACTGTTGTAACCAGCCTCCTTCTGAATTTGGCTGTCATCCAAATGATCTTCAACTATATAATCCTCGTTCACCATCTTAGTAACTGTCTTCTTTTGATGCTTTCGTAATGGTGGCAACTCGGCAGGACTAGCTTCCGCACCAAGTTGACGCTTGCTACGTCGGACTGCAGGCTCCACAGGTTTCTTGTTGTTCATGTTTCACCCTTAGACATCATCAATAGACAAAACCATTAGTAGATAGCTTGTAACTGAAAATGATCCAGACTCATCAAAACATCAACATAAAAAGACTCATCAAAACAACAACATAAAAAGACTCATCAAAACATCAACCAGACTCATCAAAACATCATCATAATAAACCCCCTTCACAATTATCCCTGACACAAACTGTTTCATCATCAGACTCTTGATTGCTCATGTCTTCATTCTGCAGGACTGTTCCACTAACAAACTCCTCTTCTGTCTCCAATTCATGGTAACCTCTAGGTGGGGCCCGCATAACTACATACCATGGAGAAGTGTCATCTTCTTTGGAGTAAAAAACCTGCTTAGCTTGAGATGGCAGAATGTATGGATCTTGCTGAAAGGAAGATTGGTTCATATGGAGGTTCACGAGTGTAAATCCGTCTTCTTCCTTTACGCCACACCCTTTGTTTGCCCAAAATTACTTGAATAAGGGAACATGGAACATGTGATAGTCAAGCATAATGATCTCCTTTATCTGTCCGTAGTACACCACCATGTCAGCCAACTGTCTACTATCCCGTGCACTAGATCTACACATACTGAAAGCTTCATATGTCACCCCACTATTTTGTGTCTGTCTCTTCACATCATCTCTGTGAAATCGATGGCCATTAATAACGTATCCCTTGTAGCTTTGAGAAACGTGTCTCAGGCCAAATGACAACCATCTTAGCTTGGTTGAATGGCACTCTGAATTTGTTGGTATCTAAAGAAAAAGTTTCAATATAAGTCAGTAAATATAGAGTAATTTTTTTTAGTAACCGAGTGTAAATATTTTTGTTAAGTTGATCTTACCTTGGCTTTTATCCAACCTGGAAACCTTTCAGTGTGAAGTTTCCAACAATGAGTCTCGTTTCTAGCACTTCTAACATCAGTAGCCTGCAGTTCTTCCAAATGCATACTGTTTCACAAGATTCAAAAGGTTAAAATTAATTCTCCCAATGCATACAACATAATATAAAGTCACAAACTTATCAAATAAAGTTATACTTACTCAATATACGGATCCATGACTGCTGTATTCATCAACACATATCGATGAGCTATGTCTAGTTCTTTGTCTGAAAGATGAACTTCAATAGGTTTCTGAAGTGGTCTGCCTTCGAGAATGTGCTCGTCAAACACTACATATTCATTACGGTTCATCACTTCTTGGATTGGTATAATATTCCTGAGAAACTCTAGACAGAATGCAAGACACTCTTCAGCCAAGTATCCCTCTGCCATACACGCTTCTGGCCTAGCTAAATTTTTAACGTATGCCTTCAGCGTTTTCATATACCTACAATGCAATCACATAACACAATGTCAACAAATAAAATAGTTAAACATAACTACATTATTGCTAATACAGTCTAATATAGAAGGAGCTTCAATTAAACGAATTAGTACCTTTCAAATGGATACATCCAGTGAAAATGTACCGGTCCACATAGTCGTGCCTCTCTTCCTAGATGTAAAGGTAAATGGAACATGATATCGAAGAGTGAAGGTGGCAAGAACCGCTCCATTTGGCACATTGTTTCAACAAATTCTGACTCCAAAGAAAGCAGCTTCTCTGGATCAATCACCCTCTGATATAACCTGTTAAAGTAGTTGCACAATCGAGTTATAGCAACTCTTGGTCCTTTTGGCAACAAACCTCTCAAGGCAACCGGCATTAGATTATGCATAAGAACGTGGTGATCATGCGACTTCAGACCACTAATAACAGGAGGCTCCAGCGACACACAGTTAGCAATATTCCCACATTATCCATCAGGCCCTCTAAACTTTGATAACCTCTTACAAAAACGCATCTTCTCCTCTTTTGAAAACCAATATGATGCTGGTGGTAGGTAGGTTCTCTTTCCCCTCATCTGAGTATGCAAGTTTCTTCTGATTCCCATATCTTCCATGTCTCTCCTTGCTTTAACTCCATCTTTTGATTTAGCACTATTCATCATAACAGACAATATAGCGTCTAACACGTTTTTTTACACATGCATAACATCAATGTTATGCCGCACCGGCAGATCCTAGGAAAATAAATAAGAAGTTATGTTAGCAAAAGGTTTCATAATGAACTTATAAAAAGCAAGTATTAAAATATACTAACCTTCCAATATGGTAAGTCGAAGAAAATTGATCTCTTCTTCCAACGCCATTGATCAGTGTCTTCTTGACACTCTTCAGCAGGCTCCACATCAACTTCAGATAACTCAGCTTGTTTTCTCTTACCACCTTTGCTTAATGGCTTCCCAAATTCATTCCTAAAATCCTTGATAGCCTCAAATATTTCTGATCCGGTTTGAACTCTTCTTATAACATCATGCTCAACAGTGTTATCAAACCACAATTTTCTGCGCCTATAAGGATGACCTGGTCGAAGGCGTTTCCTATTGCCTAAGTAGACATACTTTCTACTAAAATTTAGCCATCTATGTGGAGTATCCTTCCCACATACAATACAAGCTTGTTTCCCCTTCACTTTAGCTCCAGACAAAGTCCCTAAAGCTGGATAGTCACTTATACTCCATAACAACAAAGCTTTAAGCGTGAATCTCTCCTTCATAAATGAGTCATACACCTCTATACCTTCATTCCATAACTCCTTCAAGTCTTCCACCAATGGTTGAAGATAAACATCTATACTGTTTCCCGGTGCCGTTGGCCCAGGGATTAGCAAGGTTAACATGATATTCTCAGACCTCATACACAGCAGTGGCGACATATTATAATTCACCAACAGAACTGGCCAAGTACTATAGTTGGTATTCTGAATAGAGAAAGGGTTTATTCCGTATGTAGAAATACCAAGCCGAAGGTTTCTAGGCTCCGCAGAAAACGCTGGCCACTTGTTATTCACATCAGCCCAAGTGATGGAATCCATAGGGTGTCGCATAGACCCATCTTCTGTTGCATTGCTATAATGCCAGCGCAATTCCTCAGCAATCCTACTTGATCTAAACATTCTATGGAATCTTTCTTTGATGGGAAAGTATCTAAGCACCTTAGCAGGTATTCCCTTCTTTACACTACCACTGTGCTTATCAACTTCCCATCTTGATGCATTACATCTCGGGCAGGTTTCCAGCTTATCATACTGCTTCCTATACAAAATCCAGTCGTTCTTGCATGCATGAATGCTTTCATAACCAAATCCAAATACCTTTAAGAACCTCTTCATTTCAGCTGTTGACTTTGGAAGAACATTGTCAGCAGGCAACATGTCATGGACCATCGTCAGTAGCTGGTCAAAGTAATTCTCTGACATTCCACTTTTAACCTTAATCCGGTAGAGACCAATGAGTGCGGAGATCTTAGTGTAGTTGGTACACGTCGAATACAATGGTGTCTCAGCTTCATTCAACTTCTTGGAAAACTCTGTTTCATCTGCAGTTTCTCCATTCTCAAACAGAGTACCATCAGTCTGTGGTGGTTGTTGACTATCTTCGCCATCGGAGTACACTGTCCTAAACAGGTCATAAGCATCCAAACCAGAAGGCTGACCATCATCATCCCTAGCTTCATCTGTGTCTCCATGCACAGTCCAACTTGTTTTCCTCTTGTATTTATGGTCCATCCCTCTAATCACCAAATGATCCAACACAGTTTCTACTGGTTGCTGACTGACATTACGGCAATCGACGCATGGACAGAAAATCTCTGTAGGATAACACAAAGACTTCGCTGCTGCATTGACAAAACTCTTTGCTCCTTCAGCATACTCAAGACTATTCCTGCAAATAAAACCATAAACACCATGCATTACTTTATGTCATAGACACATCTGAAATCATGAGTAATGTAATTTGGCAGAGAGTCTCTTACCTAGGTAACCAAACCCATGACTTCTCCATATTACACGAAACAAAACACAGTGCCTCTACCAATTTTGCATACATATTTTACAGTAAAACAAATTATCAGACAATCAAGTAACTAATATGTTGAGTATCTTAAGATAAATTGATGAATAACTATGAGAGAAATTAATCACAAGCTTACCAGTTAGCTAGAGAAAGGAACAAAGCAGGACTTGTAGATCTGGTTAAAAAAACGATTTTTGATTAAGAACATGAGTAAAACGGAACCGCTATTCTCTTGAAACAATATTAGTATGTAAAATATACTTACGAAACAAAGGAATACAGATTATGCGAAGATGGCTCTGACGAATCTGCAAAGGAAAATCACTCAAAGATAGGAAGAAAAAAAACTCGATTATTGAAGGAAACAATTGTAAAATCGTGTAATCGACAACTTAAATAAGACAATAAGCCCGTAAACTTTACCTTTGTCTACTGTGAATCTTAAGCCAAAGAGCTTACTGCAAAAATCAAGAAAGAAATCAAAAATCGAGAACATTTGAAACCCCAATTTAAGACTAAAACCTAAGAACTTGACATACCTTCGACTGCGAAGCCAGAACCAAAGCTGCATGCGAACAGAAATACTCGCAAAGGTTAGTAGCCGACACTATAAGAACTATAAATCACAAATCCTTAAAACCTAGAAAAACGAATTCACCTACAAACATCTTAACTGTACCTGGGTAATTGGAATTGAGAGGCCAAAGGAGACGATGAAGGCGAAGATTTCCGTAGAATCAGATCTACAAATCGCACACCAAACCAAAAAGAACAAGAGTGTCTGGTTGATGCATAAAAGAAATCAGAAGAGTAGTGTTGTTTTTGGGGTTGGGACTTAGAAAATATTTTGGCTAAAATTTCAACACGCGGGCAAAACAAAATAAGCCCGCAAAAAAAATCCCGCTCTAACCTACAATAGCGTTTATTTTTTAAAGTGCAATATAAACAATGGAGAATTTAGTTAAAAATCACATTCTTAACGCGCCAATACTTTTCATAGCACATGAAAATTATAAACGCTATGAAAAATTTGGGTCAAACACAATTATTGCAGAAAACTAAAAAACGCTATGTTAATGTGCAAATCAATACCTCAATTTCCTGTAGTGAACGCTTAAAGGAAATGCGTGGCAACCATTTCCCGGAGGTGATGTTTCTTATGGAGACCAAAAGCAGTAGGGATTGTATAGTGGATTTGCATGAGTGGCCCGGTTATGACCGTGTATATACTATCAAGCATATAGGCATGAGTGGTGGTTTGGCTTTATTATGGAAGAAGAATGTAAGTTAGATTTGATGTTTGCGGACAAAAACCTCCCTGATGTTCATATTCAGTTTGGGGAGGTTTCGTTTTTCCTTTCTTGTGTATACGGAGAGCCTTCTCATTATGGGAAAAATGTTGTTTGGGAGAGGATATGCAGAATTGGAATAAACAGGAAAACAAGCTGGTGTGTTTTGGAAGATTTCATTGAAATACGCAATAACAAGGAAAAAGAAGGTGGTGCAAGAAGATCGGATGCATCCTTAAAACCTTTCAACAAAATGCTTGACGTTTGCGGTTTGGTTGAGCTTGTATCGCATGGAAACATGATGACTTGAGGTGGCATGAGAGGCACAAAATGGATTCAGAGATGCTTGGACATACGTTTTGGGAATAAGGAATTGTTTAAGCTATTCCCAGCATCGAATCAAAATTTCCTAGAGAAGCGTGGATCAGACCACATACCAGTTTTGGTCAAGCTCTCAGCGTCTGAAGATTAATATAGAGGACATTTCAGGTTCGACAAACGCTTCCTTTTTCAACCGCTTGTCAAGGAAATGATCAATCTAGAATGGAATGACACTCCTATTCCTACATCTGAATAAATATCTGCGCGGCTGAGAAATTGCAGAAGAATGCTTAGCCAGTGGAAGAAAACAAGATGCTTCAATGCTCGGGACAAAATATCCTATTTAGAGAAGCAGTTAGAATGGTCTCAGTCTCAGTCCTTCTCGTGTACCTTCAGATCTAATACTCTCAAGAATGAACTATGCCGGGCATACAAGGAAGAAGAATACTATTGGAGGAAAAAAGCAGAGCTAAGGGTCTCAAAAACGATGATAAGAGTACAAAATTCTTCCACCAATCAGTGAAATCCAACCGTTCCAAGCTGAGGATTGAGAAACTAAAAGATAGAAATGGGATCGATAAATGGTCGGAAGGAGCAAAAGCTGAGGTAGCCATCAACTACTTCTCGACTCTGTACAAATCTTCAAATCCTACCAATTTCGCAGACTGGTTCTTGGGTTTTAATAGACGTGTTACTGATGAGATGAACGAGATTTTGATAAGCGCAGTAACGGATGATAAGATTAGAGAAGCGGTTTTCTCCGTTAAAGAGGCAAGTGCTCCCGGTCCGGATGGCATGACGGGCCTTTTCTTCCAACATTATTGGTCCACGATAGGAGAGCAGGTAACAAAGGAAGTTAAAGGTTTCTATGAACATGGAGAGTACCCTTTAATGTGGAACGATACTCACCTATGCTTGCTGCCTAAAACGAGTGCACCATACATAATAGTTAACCTTAGGCCTATAAGCTTATGTGCTGTGATTTACAAGGTTATATCCAACATTTTGGTCAGAAGACTTCAGCCCCTTCTCCCGTTCATTGTGTCTGTAAACCAGAGTGCTTTTGTAGCTGAAAGACTGATCTCGGACAACATTTTGATGGCTCATGAAGCCATTCACTATTTGAAAACTCACCCTACCATTTCAAAGGATTACATGGCGGTTAAAACCGACATCTTAAAGGCATATGATAAGCTTGAATGGTGCTACCTTAGGGGTGTTTTGATGGCATTGGGGTTCAATGTGAAATGGGTAAATGTGGTTATGAAATGTGTCTCGACAGTCACTTATTCGGTTCTGATTAACAATCAATCCCACGGTCTTATTACTACACAAAGAGGCTTGTGTCAAGGGGATCCTTTGTCTCCTTTTCTCTTCGCTTTATGCACTGAAGGCTTATCACACTTACTCAACAGGGCAGAAGATGCAGGGGAGATTGAAGGAATTCATTTCAGTGAGCTTGGTCCTTCTCTCCATCATCTTTTGTTTGCCTATTATAGTCTTTTTATGTGCAAGGCGTTTGTAGAGAAAATCTTAGTGCTTAATGAGATTCTAAAAGTGTATGGAGATGCCACGAGTCAAACAATAAATCTTCAGAAATCAGCCATCACTTTCGGGTCAAGGGTGGATGGTGATGTTCAATCAGCCATTTGCGATATCATGGGTATAGAAGCGGATGGCGTTGTTGGGAAATATCTTGGTTTCCCGGAGTGCTTTAGCAGATCAAAGGTGAAAATGTTTGACTTTGTGAAAGACAAGGTCATAGGATCTCTGGAAGGTTGGTATCTCAGATTCGTCTCTCAAGGTGGAAAAGAGATTCTTTTGAAGTCGGTTGCGTCTTGTCAGCCTGTTTTAACTATGTCATGTTTTAAGTTGCCAAAAACCATGTGTGCCAATTTAACCAGTGTGATGGCTAACTATTGGTGTAACTTAAAGAGCCAACAAAAGAAGATTCATTGGGTCTCTTGGGAGAAGATGTGCATTCTTAAGAAGTTAGGTGGCCTTGGGTTTCGAAATATTGAAGGTTTCAACCAAGCTTTGCTCGCTAAACAAGCTTGGAAATTCATCCATGAGCCGGACAGCCTAGTTGTGAGGCTCTTAAAGAGTAGATACTTTGAGAATGGGTCTTTCTTGGAAGCAAGTGTGGGAGTTAGACCCTCGTATGCTTGGAGAAGCATTTTGTTTGGAACGGAGTTGATGAAAGAAGGAATTAGACACGGGTGGGTAATGGTTGCAACACCAAAGTGTGGATTGATCGGTGGATTGATGATGGGGAAGTATTGCGAGCTCCATGGATAAAGAACTACACATTCGATGTCAACCTCATGGCCTCAAGTTTAATTGATCCGATCACCAAGAGATGGGATAATCATGCTTTAGAACAAATCTTTGTTCCAGCTGATGTTCAAAATTTGTTGAGTAATCAATAGGTAGTTGATAGAAACGACTTCTGGTCGTGGAAATTAAAAAAGTGGGTTATTTACAGTGAAATCAGCATACTGGTTGTACTCGCAGCTTCACAAATCCGATCAATTTCTAGCAGCGGAAGCTCTCCCTTCGATCAATGACCTTTAAGCCAAAGTGTGGTCGGTTATTACTGCTCCCAACATAAGAATTTTCTTGTGGAAAAATTTGTCTGATGCCCTTCATGTAGACTCCTAGGGGCAGTTTCTGACATTCCGAACCTCTGTATTGGCTTCCACCATTCTTCCATTTTTGTCAATATGCAGTTTCTAGTTTCTCTGAACTTGAATTATAGGGCGAGCAGGGAGAGTAAAAGGATTTGGCCATGGCTTTTATGGTTTTTTAGAAGAATCGTAATCTCCTTATTTTTGAGGGCATGTCTTTTGAGGCGGATGAATCGATTATCAAGGTGAAAGACGAGACTGAAATGTGGTATCTAGCTCAACAAGTAGATGGGAAAATGGAAAATGAAGTGATCCCATCGCCTATGGTTTCTAGAGATAGATGGAAGAGACCACCAGTGAATTGAGTCAAGTGTAATATTGGTCTGGATTGCAATAGAGATATTGAAGCAGTGGGTGATTCTTGGATTGTTCGGGATGAAGGAGGTGTGGTATTGTCTCATAGTCGTGATTTTTTTGTTGATCTGTGGTCGAAAAAGGAGGCTCAACTGTATGTCTTTCGGTGGGCTATCTCTAGCATGGCAAGTCTTCGGTACGATAAAGTATTTTTCACGGGTGACCTTGCGGAGTTAATTTGTGCACTGAACATACCGATAGCTTGGCCATCTTTTCAGTTTCAAATTTCCTCCCTTTATGTATTTTTTTCACGTAACCACACAACTTGCACACTATTTTTTTCCTTGTTTTCTTCTTCTTTTCTCCTTTATCTCTCCCTCCCTCTCTCTCTCTCGCTCCCTCTCTCTTTCTCTATTAACAAAGACAACAAGATTTTTTTAAAAAGATTTAATCTAGATAAAAATCAAGAAAACTCTGATGACAATCTAGCAAAGGTTATATACGTTTTAACACTCTGATAATTTGACTAAGTTAAATATGTGTTAACACAATTATGGAGTGCAGTAAATCATTTATTAACAAGTTAATTTTTAGGGTATGTGTTTAAGCTGTTAAGTATCATATAAAATAAAGAAGTTCACCAATAATTGATTGGTTAACAATAACAAAGTTGTTATCAGTTAACTTTCATGTTTTATGTTACTGGTGATTTGATAATAAATTTTATTCATATGTATTGAGTCTACTAATTGAGTTAGGTACAAGTTAAGTAAACTCGGGAATTCCTGCAGAGAAGGCCAATAACAATAGCAAGTTCTCTGAGCGAAACCGTAATCGACAACAAGCAAAGATAAATCCTATCATTTGATTTATGATGAGGTGTCCGAAAGCATCAAATATAATAAATCTTAAATCCCGTGAAAGTTTGTGTTCCTATAATTAGAAAACTTTTGGCGTAGATCCATGACGATCCGGTGAGAAATCCTGAAAAGATTTCTGAGAAGTTGATTTTTACTCATTGAGTGCACTCCGTGGTTTAGGATGTGTTAACACAATTATGATGTATGTTAACTCAATTATTAACTAATTAACATATTGGGTAGGGGTGGGACGGATCCGGATATCCAAGAATTTCAAGATATTCGGATCCGGATCCATCGGATCCGTTCTAACACTATCCGGATCCAGATCCGTGGCTTCCAAAAATCCGAGTTTAAGATTTACGTAAAAAATCATGATATAATTAAAAATAAAAATAAAAATAAGAATAAAATCTTTAAAATCTAAATTTAATTATAAAACAGTATTTTGTATAAGACCTTTGAAAACAAAATCTAATATAATATAAACCATAATTAAATTAACTTTATACATATTTTAAAATAACAAATCATAAATTATATGTAGAATATATATTTTAAAAATATTTAATATATTTAATGGCCCCGGATCCGGATTTCCGAACCTCAAAATTAAGATATCCAGATCCGGATCTGGTTTGGATGGATCCTATAATTTAGTATCCAGATCCGGATCCCCCAGGTATCCGGATTTTCAGAGCGTATTGGAGCGGATCCCGAATAATAGTTCCACTCCTAGTATTGGGTGTGTGTGTTAAATTAGTTTTTGGGCCGCTAACATTTTATTGACGATGTTAACATTTTAGATACATATTCTATTCTGGTGGAGAAATCTATAGTGTAACCATTCATTCACAAACCCAGGTCCATTAATTTAAAGTACATATAGCAAAAATAATTTTCGGTGGACAAACTAAACCCTAACACTACTTCCCGAACCCAATTACATTAATTTACAGTACACAATATATATATATATATATATATATAAATATAAAATATGTAGAGTAATCTAAACCCTAACCACTACTTCCTCAAACAAAAAAAATTAATTTAAAGCACACAATATGGGGGGGAAAATTGGCGGAAAAAATATATACCCTAACAACTCATTCACAAAATCAAGCGTATTCATTTACAATACACAATATTGAACAAAAAATTTGTAAAGAAAACTATACCCTAATTACTCATTCACGAACCAAGTACATTAATTTACAGTACATAATAGCAAAAATACTTTTTGGCGGACACATATAAACCATAACCACTTCTTCCCAAATCCAAGCATATTAATTTACAGTACACAATATAAAAAAAATCATTTGAGAAATCTAAACGCTAACAACTACTTCCCGAACCCACACACATTAATTTACAATACATAAAATGGGAACAAATTTGGTGAAAAATCTTTACCCTAACCAATCCTTCACGAACCCAAGCACATTAATTTATATTACACCATCTAAAAAAATTTTGTGGAGAAATCTATACCTTAATGACTCCTTTACGAGATGCCAAAAAAAAACTATTCACTCCTTTATGAACCCAAATACATTAATTTACAGTACACAATAGCAAAAATACTTCTCGGTAGACAAATCTAAACTCTGACCACTATTTTTCAAGCCAAACACAAGAAAACATCATTTTGTGATTGCAACCTGCGACTATTCTTGTAGTCGTAACATTGTGCGGCTATTTGGAGACACATCTGCGATTACTTTGCGACTACAGATATAAGGTCGTCTATTAGTCGCTAATATACGATCAAAAAATATTTTCGCCAATTTAGCCGCCGAGTTACGACTGATTAACGACTATTTTCGAGACCGGAAATAATAGTCACAGTGTAGTTGGTAATTTGGCGACTACTATGAGTCTGATGTGAAGGGTCGTATAAAAATCGCAAATGAGTCACGATGTGGGCAACTAATTTTCTACTCCCTGTATAGTAGTAACAAAGTCGTTAATTTGTCGCTATTGATAGTTTTGTCATTAGATTTGTAAATAATCTTAACTGATTATCAATGCTAATCTATACTTGCAATATTTAAAGTGTATAATTGCTTTTTTCCAAAGTTAACCCTTAAAATAGTAACCAAACGGTTAGCAATCTTTACAATGGTTTTAAACAATCAAAACTTAAAACTTCATAAATTCTAAATAATTATAGAATAAGAGGGAAGGAGAGTTAGAAGCGATCAAGAGCCTGGTGCTCATTTGAGTACCATGTCGGAAGAGGATTAGGATAACTACACGAAATCAATTAGGGAAATATGTTAGATGTTGTTAATAATTTATATGATCATAAGATTTTCGATATTATAATTTCAAAATTTCATACATATCCATCAAATTGTTCAACTCATCCAAAGTTAAACGATGATAGTCAATTGAAGAAGGCCCTTCTATTCCTCTAAGCGACGTAATCCCTAAACAAAACAAAAAAATATATTCTCATAATTTTGTTCTATATTAATTTCTTCCTCATATTTTATTGAAAACATGTCAACATACCGCAAAATGTTTTGATCCAAAAAATTGGAGCAAAACAAACAAATGCTTGTCACGAACTTGTTCAAAACGCATGGACAAATATTCGGCAATTGGGCTATATGCAACACATTCTATATCCCTCTTCCTTCCATTCCAACAACATTATTTAGTCAGGTTTATAAAGTTAGTATAAAACTCTGAAACCTAAACCATGTGAATAACTTGTTCAAAACGAATAGACTTCTGAAGAGTAATATTTCCATTCAAGCTCTCCAACCCATGTTATAGCACCAACAACATCTATAGGAGAAATATCATTTAAATATAAGTTAATTTCCTAAAATCAAAAACCAGAATTCTACAATATCCGATGATAGATTTTTCCTTTTAATCTAATAATAACAAACTGAAAATAACACTTACCAATTGTATATTTATCTGAAACCGTCCCATCATTAATTCCTTGGATTGGTTGGATGCTCAAGAGGTCATCCAAAGTTGGAGGATCAAAGTTCTCAGTGATTTTTATTTCATCAGTTATAAATATCCTTATAAATTGGACACAATCTGTCATACTGTGGCCCTAACGAAACCCTAAAATCAGAAAAATTAATACAGAAACCTTCTTTCTGTAATAGAAAAAGGAATTTCCAGGCGTTGTTTCCAAAAGCCAAGGCTTTAATCCAACTTCCTTGTTGATTATAACCAAAGGTTACAAAAGGAAGTACCCAAATAAAAAACTTTTGGATTTGTGGGTGTTAAGTATACAAAAAATGAAAGGGGGTATAAGGAAAGACACAAGTGTTAATTAAGTAGAAGAAGAATATCTCTTCATCGGATAAAATTAATTCCAAGGGAGCATCATAGTGAGTAAAAAACCACGCCCTCAAAACCTTCGCTCTAACATTCCAGAGAATTTCCCTCAAAGTAATATCAGCAATTTTGTGAAATTGTGAGTTTTGAGAATCACATGTTATATCCGGATTCATTTTGTGGATATCTCTTTCAGTATTAAAGAATGAAAGCGAAGAGGTAGAAGAAGAAAGTTAAAAGTATTTTAGTTTTTTTGAAGTAAATAATAGGTAACTATTCAAAATCGATACGAATCAATTGCAACTTTCCATTAAAATCGGCTTGCTCATTTTGGGCTTTTCTTACCAAGTCCACCGTTTATAAAATAGTATTGATAGTAATGAGATCCGTGATTAGTAGTAACAAAGTCGGTAATTTTTCGCATCATATAGCATGTTTTTGATTTAGTAATAGTAATATAAGATAGTTTGGTTATATTTGCTAATAATCTTAACTGGCTATCAACAAAGAAAAAAAATATATATATTATGACCATAAATAAATAAGGATGACCCATGTATGATTTTTTCATAATCTCTAATTAAGCGTTAAATTTATCATACGAAACTGATAGTTCACAATCCTCGCTGCTGCTTAACGAAATACATTGATTTGTAGATATCATGGTTATCGTATCATAAGTACCAATCACATTATTGTTAGTATATTTTTTTGCAAATCTATTTATGTTTTTAAATACTATGGTCATCATTCATTTTTTTAATTTGTGGATATCATGCAATATGATTAGAAACACTAAATTACTAAAGAAAACCATGTTGACAAAAAAATACTAAAGAAAAGCATAAACAAAGTGCAGGTGATAAATACAATGTTAATTTAAATTCATAAACCATAAGTATGTTCTTCATTTCGCAAATCCGACAAACCACACCTAGCATTCTTAAGATACAGGAGGCTTAGGGTACATGAAGAAAAAAATCAATTTAAAACAATAAGACATAAGACCCCAAAAAACATAAACATCAAAGCGTACCTTAGAAAGTCGTTGAATAGCCTCCAACCTCACCAACCCTAATCGAAAAAGAAAATTTAATTATTTGTCATTTTACAGTAATTGGAACAAATTTATAAAAGGTTTCAAAATTCATCTTACCACCATTGTTTTGACGATATTAAAGCACAGGAATAAGCAGAACAATATCTCATTCAGACTTTTGCCCCATGCCCTCACTAGCCTAACAGAAAGATCACCATTGACAACACACTCCAATGACTTGTTTCTGCCCTTATTTACTACAAATCAGCTTTCAGACATTCTAAGAATATTCTACATGAAATAAATGGAAGTTTTACTTACTCCAAATTTGTAATTTAGAATCTTACATGAAGACACCTCCAGAAATAAGTTTCCCGATTATTTGTTCCAAGAACCACTGGATCTCTTCCGATTTCATCAATTCCAAGCACAACACCAATAAAATCTATATGACAAAAAACACCAAACAAATTCATAACCAAATCATATTAAACCAATAAAGTCCCATAAAACTTGTAACCTTAAAACAAAAAACTATACCATTGGATATGTGCTAGTTATAGTGCAGTTTGAAATGCCATGTATAGGTTTCAAGTCTAAGTAGTGCTGGTCATTAGGGAATTGAATTTTCCAGATTATACTCGAACTGGTTCGACACAGAGAGAATAAACTATTTGTCAAGCAGTCAGACATTGGCCTAACAAGGATTTAAACATTATCCCATTGAACCCAATGACCCTCAGATTCCAACAGCCACTCGAAGATTATTACGTAATCACTCCATATTTCTCCTTCTATCAATTGGCCTTATCGATAAAATGTGCATGACTTAAAACTTTAAACATCGTAAGAACAAAAGTTTATACAGTGTAAGATCAAAACTTTGTACATCGTAAGAACATGGCAAGAGGTAAAACTTCAAAAGTATAATTATACTATAAAGATAACATGTTCGTCCACCAAAAGTAGTTTGATGGTTTGATGGTTAGCCGGTGAAGACCCCTTGAAACATCCAAGACCAAAGGACTTTCATTCTCAAATTCCATTTCGTCGTAGACTTGTTGATCTCCGAAAGGAATTGGTATTGCCTTCTAGCCATTTGTTTAAAAAAAAAATATTCCGTAGAGAGAAATAAATGGAAGACAAAAGGAATTTATGAAACTCTATGAGTTTGAGAGAGGTTATAATGTTTAGGGTATTGGCGGTTTTTTATTTTGGGTTTGGCGGGCCATAATAAGATTACCCGTACGTTATTAAATATTATCAATTAATGTAAATATTTGTTCGATTCCCCTTACAAATAATGGTTTAATGGTGTCACTTAATGGCTTAGACATGAACTAATATATTTTTTTTTGCAAATCAACTAATATTTTATACATGCCATATTAAAGAACTAATGTATGACACTTGCTCTCACACTTGTAACTCATAGATTAGATGTTTGAAGATCTTAGGGTTCATGTATATAAATCTTGCATGACATTGTACGACACCAACAACATCATTGATCCCTGGCTTTGTTAATCTAAAGCTTTGGGATCTCATTCATAGAACTTTTAAATTACTATAAAATATACACTAAAATATACACTAAATATTACAAAAATATTTATTCATAAATTTTTTATATCCTCAACTTTCATTTTAGTGAATATTAAGCAAGTATATGGATAGTCGTTAATATGGTCGTTATACAGTCGCTACATAGTGGTCAATTGTTCCGACTACTTGGTTACTATATTATACAGTCACATATTAGTCGTCCATTGGTCACCTAGTTTAGCGACTATTTGATGACTACATTTCTCCGACTGCATCTTGACACCCTTTTTAGTCGCACAGTTGTCGCCGTGTAGTCGGAAGTTAGTCGCTATATCTTGCAATTACGCTATGTCTAAGATACGATTACTGCTGTTAGTCGTAAATGTAGTCGTAACTCACCGACTATTTTAACAACTATGCAATTTAGCGACTATGAATTACAACTACCATATTTAGTCGTAATTTAGTCGTAAAACCACGTTTAACGACTATTCTACGACCAAAAATGAAGTAGCAAAAACGATGTTTTCTTGTAGTGTATAGTACATAAAATAGACTAATATAAGATTCAAGAAAATGAAAATAGAAAAAGAGAAATGAGAAAAAGAAGTAAAAAGGCGGAAAGAAGGAAGAATAAGAGTTGTATTACGGTAGGGGGTTATGGGGGTTTTTCGTATATAAATTTGGGTTTAAGTCTTTTATATAGGGTGTAAATTCCCTTAAATAAATAGTTCATTTTATTATATTTAATCATGCTCAAACTATTACACCCATTTTTACCTTTTTATTTTAAACTCAGTAACAAGATTAGTTCATTTTTTGAACTTACTTACTTTACCTTGTCAAAATAATGATAATTTTTCATTATCCAATTAATATTGATTTTCATTTTTAATTTATATTTTAATTTATGTTTTTGCTCGTAGGCATAAATAAAATTGTTTACCCCTCTGGTTTAAACCTTAGAGGTTGTTTTGCGATATTTTGGTAAGTTTAAGGTATAAATACGATGAAACAATCATTCTTCACTTTGTGGTCTACACAGATTCAGAGCCATAAAATCAGCTATAAATACTCGTTTCGACGAGTTTTAAATAGAATACTTTTTGGGTCAGATTTTAGATTCTCTATATAGGTTACGTAATGTTCTGATTGCCACTGTCTGTGGCCCCACGTCCATTCTCGGTTTGTGATCTTAGTTTTTGTTTGACGGTCAGTGCGTTCGTTCGAGACGTTCAAAAGACTTATTTACTAACTTATAATCAACACGTGATATATTTTCGTACTTGTCATTTTCTGTATTTTGTCGTCACTCACACAATATCGCAAATCACTTTCAAAAAGGTCACTCATCCTTCAACTACTCCAACTCAAACATGTTTGACTATGAAATTCTCTTTAGACAACTGCACTTTGATAACATAAGTAACGATATCTCGTAGCCTCATACGTTGATTTTTGCCATTGTTGGCAATCGGCACTGAACACAGTGTAAGAATTCATCTTTTGCACAATGAAGCACATCTACCAGAAGTTGATCTCCCTGGGAAATGGGACTGTGAGTGTAACGCCCCTTTTCCATTCTCCGCTGACCGTCGAGCTGACTGGTCAACAATCAAACAAGAACATGACCGATCAAACCCGAGCAAGTCGAACGGGAAAAGTTCGTCACATGACGAAGTTAGAGACGGATCGGTTTGAGACAAAGGCTCGCACTAACCCATCTTTGACTCCGCTATCCTCATATCCATAGTACAAAGCGGTACCACTCGTACTACTTCAATGAGTTGTGTCGGTTCAGACGAAACCCACTATCAAAGAAACAATTTCATTTTTGAGTAATCAAACGTTAAGCACAATGTTTAACGGGTTTTACAAACATTCGTCACTACAAACACACAATCAATCAAAAACACGTAATGGCGCTAAGCCGAACCGAAATAAAACAACCAAAACCCCGATTCAAATCCCGCCACAAGCAATCCCGAAACTACACCGAGGACCTCTCGCGTCCGTCGCTGCTAAACCTGAAAAACACAAAAAGAGTCTAATGAGCGATCTAAGATCACCCAGTGAATCGGCTCCCCACTAAGGGCTTCTAATCTATCTAGAGTCTACAAATTCCCGCCCCAAAACCCCAAAATAACAATCAACAGAATAAATGGTCGATCACGCACTACCACGTCGTGATAGACCCACAACACACAATCATTGCCAAAGATGAAGAGAATTAGGAAAATCGAAGGCACTGCGGCACATGTCCTCGATTGGACTCTATCTATCTAACACACAATAAAGGAAATAACAAAACAACGCTGGGCCCTACGAACTCGGTATCTTCCACGAGTTTGCGTCGTCACCTACATGGTAACTAACCCCCGACTCCTAAACGTGAACACAAGGTCCAACGAATAGGACACCGTTCTCCGTCCATCGATACGCGGTGACTCGGACTACCCCTAGATAGCCCGAGTTTCCATGCGATCCGGCCCTAGGACATGACCTCGTATTCTCCGAATCGCACACCTACCGGCGTCACCCAGTAGGTTAACGCCATAACCGGAATCACCATGATCCGATTAGGCAACTACCCAAGGATCCAATCGGGTCGGAAGTACCGGAACGTAAACAAAACCTAGGCTTGCGGAATCTAACGCACCTTAGAGCCCTAGTGCTAAAACGTAAATACGCAGACTCGCTGGGACTCTAGCACAGATCACACAATCAATAATAATAACGAAACCCCAACCAATACGCAAGCCGCTACACTACCACACCGCCGCTCTGACTAGGTAAGGCACCTAGTCAGCACTACCAAACTTACTCGGTCCCGTGACCGGAGTAAGTATCCACAATGACTGCTCGGCCCATCACCGAAGCAGTCTAATAAGCCTAAACACAAACTCACAGCAACAATACAAACAATCACACAATCACAACAATCACAACATTCACCACGCAAGCATGCCTATTAGGGTTTCTAAGTCTTTTAATCCGCTCCTATCCGCTACCTTGGGTTAGCGTATTGCTAACCCGTACACGGCTTATAACTCACACCGCTTCTCTTACTTAACTCATTCTAGGTATCTTTTAATAACTTCTCGATCCGTCTGTTTAGCGTTAGTAAACTTACTAACTCCCCGACATCTCATTATTAATTAATTGATTCATTACCCTTTCCCGCTATTAAACCTAAGTCCCAATCCCGTTATATAATCTATACGTGTGTTTAGGTTTAACTCGTATTTTAATGTCGTCTTAATTCCGTATATAGATTCATTCATTCTCGTTCTTAATACATATATATGCATATACGGTCTTAATCATACGGTGTCTATATGAATGCATCAAACACTAACAACCTAACGGCACGCAATTGATTAACCTTTTAATTCTAAAAACCCTAACATGCTTATTCGATCCCAGCCGGTTTATCATTAAATGTCCATTCAATCACCAATAATTTAATCATATTAAACAAGGGTATGCAATCCTAGGTCTACGGTTTTTTGGTTCCCGGTCTATATGCAACTAAGAGTTTTTTGAGCCGACTCACAGTGAGATTGGTGCGGAATGACGGTCTGACGTGGTATGAATCCCGAGACCTCTGAACTGAAATCCGAACCTCCCGAATGTACGAACACGAACCCCGTGGATTCCCGAAAACCCTGACACGAACCACAAGTCGTCACTGGCCGGAGTCATCGCGTTGACCGGCGTTGACCACGGCGTTGACCGGCGTTGAACGACCGGTTGACTTTGACTAGGTTGACCGTTGACCTTGGACCGTTGATCTGAACTGAACCGGTTGACCACCCAATTGAACCTCTGAACCGGTTGAACCAGCGAACCACAAACCAATTGACCGGTTTTGTTAAACCGGTTTAGGTCAACCGTTGACCGGGTTGACCAAGAGAGTTGACCGGTTTAACTAAACCGATTCCTCTTCTGAACCAAGTCTGAACCAAGCACAAACCATCCTGAACCCACTGAGGAAGAATCGGCTGAAGATTGGAAGCGGCGGAGCTCCGGCGTTGACCGCGGCGGCGGACCGTTGACCGGGGCGGAGGAAGCTTTTCCGGCGGCTTCTTCTGCTGATCCACACACCAAACTTCTCAGGAGGACGAGATCTAGCCACTGGTAGCTTCAAACAACCAAGAACCGGTAAGGAGAGAGAGAGAGAGAGGTGAGGAGATCTAGCCCGCGGTCCCCCCTTTTACGGTGGTTCCGGCGAGATTCCGGCGGCGACGACAACAAGGAGGAGGTGGCGGTTGTAGCTGAGGAAGAGAGGGATTTAATGGGCTTGACAGAATAAGATTTGGGTGTATAGATTGAAAGTTATGGACTTTCTTGTTCTTCAAGTCATGAAGAACAAGCTAGGGTTCTTGAGGTTTCTTGGAAGATTCAAGAGGAGTGATGAGTTTCTGGGTTTGATTCTTGCATGTGGGTTGAGTGTGAGAGAGAGGAATCGAGAGAGAGAGAGTTAGAGAGAGTGGGTTGAGAGTGTTTGGTGCAACGAATATGATTTGATAGTTCTTGCATGCAAAAATAGGTTCAAAGAACTCTCTTCATGCATGCACCAACAAGGAGAGGTAGCTCCCTGGGGTGATGACACTTGTCCCTGATGAGTGTTTTTGTTGCCAAAAACCCTTGCTAACTATCCTTAACCAAGTTTTAAACCGCCTTAACCCGTAGCTTCGATTTCCTCGATCTTGTGTTTAATATTTTATAAACCCTCTGGATGTTCCCATAAATCTTCAAATCCCCAAACCAGATTCTCCATGAAATTAGATGAATTTAGAAAGTAGAATCACTCCGTTCGTACTTACGTAGCTCCGGTTATGAATTTTTGAAGTTTCTTCGGGTTTGTCGTTTTCCATTCCCGACAAGCCGTAAAACATGTTTCTGCTCCGTTTCTTCTAACCCTGGTCTTCTAAATGTTCTTTATGTTGTTAAACATGAACATTTGGCCCGTAATGGCTTCCATCTTGAACTTTTGGCGAAATTACAATTTTGTCCCTCACTTTGGCGAAATTACAATTTTGCCCCCAGTTGACTTTCTGCTGCCCGTTGACCTTATTGTTGGATACTGGTTATCACAGTGAGGGTCTTTAAGGCGACGTTTACATTCACATATAACATCATCAAGATAGCCCAAAAAGGGGAGAAAGGGATTTCCCTCTTGAAAACTACAACTCTCAAGTCAGGAAACAACTAGAAAAATATGTGTAACACCCATCTCCTCCACTCTCGAGACAGTGTGTAGCCAACTTTAACGTACGACTCTAGTATCTCCAATAAACTCCAACAACCAACATAAATCGATTAATTCAACAATGTCCCATAAACGTAACTAAACATAACACAACATTAAAAATAAAAATTCGGAAAACGCGATAAATCTTAAAGCACATGATCCCCCTAAGCAGCCATCATCTAGGCAGGCTCACCTGAAATGAGGAAAATTAGGAGTGAGCTACAGGGGAGTCGCGCAGTGAGGTATGAGATGCTAAAATGCAAGTCCACAGACTCGGTCCTAGTCTCCAAATAAACAAGTCTAGCCTAAACATGAACAATCACAGAATCTAAAGCGCGCAACGACGTCCTACGCGACACCTGGTAGGACTCGAAACCCCCAGTGCTTACTAGTAGATGGGACTCGAACCCACCATCTAACACATTGTCTCACGGCGGGACTCGAACCCCCGATATCACATACTTGGTGGGACTCGAACCCACCATCTATCACATCTTCACTCAGCAGGACTAGAATCCGGATATCACATAATAGATGGAACTCAAACCAACCATCTACCTACTCAATAACTATGTAATTAAATAGATATATGTAACGCAAACAATTAACATTTACAGTAAAAAAATGAGTTGAATCATCTTTCCACTATCCAATTTAACAAAGTAAACTATCTTAGACTCTATTAGAGAAATGAAACACATTTAGATACTAAAGTACTTTATAAGGAGATAATAAACAAAGTTTGAGAAGTTGCGAAATAATCCTCACCTTAGCGAAGAACATTAAACATAGGCAGATGGTGTGGTGGTGGTGTCAGCTTCCTCCGTTGCGGTAACACATCGAGACGTAATATGAGGACACGAGGAGGAAGAGAAAGGAGGACGGGAATAGAAGAAAAAGAGAAAGACAAAGATGAGGAGAAAGATCGAGAGCATGTAAACGAACCCAGAGGCGGTTGTGACACTGGCGGCTTTTCTCTCGTTTATTTTCTAGGGTTTAATTATTTGTGAGGGAGATACATACATTATAGATGTATTTTTCCGACAAATCAAATATATTAATATAATAAAGAGTTTACAAGATTCAGATACAATCGAAATACAACCGTTGATCCAACTATAGGAAATTGAAATAATTTCGATGAAGGAGTGGAGAGTAACCAAGCTTTCCTCACGGAAAACTTATAGGCTAACAGAATAAATCTGTTATGTCCCCCTTCACATATTCTTCATTGGCTATCACCTTTCCGATTAAACTCCATAATGCAATAAGCATTACTTTAACAAATAAAATTACTCTAAATGTTGTTGATGATGTGTCTGAATCTTGTCTTTTTGTTGAAAGCGAAATATTTGATATCAAGAGTCCTCTGTGCTCATGTTGCTTTCTCGGTAACCATTTCTTGACCAAGTCATGAATTAGAACACTCTTTATTGAAGCAAGTTTTGTGGAGTCTTGGTCTCTCATACATAAAACCGTTCTTATTTGTACTCCGGGATCCCATAGTCGATGGATATGAATATGTTCACCAGTGGAATCAAGAGAAAAACCATTGGAGAAACGAAAATAGAAACGAACGTAAAACCATCTCGGGAATGAATACCTCTCTGCCAAGAGTAAGGAAACAACTACAAATACGAGTCGACTAAAAAAAACCACTACGATAAAACTTACCAAGATCAAAACTTGGTTTATTAATCGCTTAAGAAACCATAAAGATGCCAGATCATGACTTTTCCAAAAGACTAAGAGATTCAACCAGTCTTAGAGACTTGAAGAACTCGTAATTTGATGAACCATCATTATTGGTGCAAGCATGATCACCAACATCATCATGGGTAAGAGGAAAGCAATGATACCATTTGAAATTGACGAAGTCAGATAATTTTTCATAACCCTCGCCAAATAGATCACGAGATCCTCACCGGAAACTACACGGAATGATTCCAATTGAAGATGAAAGGGAAACGGTTAGAGATGAATCGTCAAAGACACCAAATATGAAGGGAGAAACCTTGAATAATCTAACAACAAATGAAAAAAATGGAAAGTAGTACAGCCCTTGCCGGAGTCAACACCGGCCGGAAGAAGACGGCGAAGAGTGCTCTGTAAAAAGGTTTGTAGTTGAAGATCGCCTCTAGACGGTTATCGAGAGAAAAAATTATATGGCTACAATTTTGTAAACAAAAATCGCAAGACATGGGACGTTATTGGGCTAAGTATTTAAAAGTGTCAAATAGGGTCGTTACAATTACCCCCACTTAACCAGAAATTACGCTCGAATTCAGATACGTACTTAACTGTTCGCTTACAACTCAAAAACGCTTTCGATAATCTACTCACATAATATTTTGACTCTCATATTTTATCCTGAATTTGTTCCCTCTCCCAACGTTCTCTGACCATTGTAATCACTTTCCCTTGAACTTTCTTTTCTTGACACTCCATAACAACCACTACAGAATAAGCTCTTGCTCTTTGAAAACTTTACTCAATACTGACAAATGACACATTTCTTAGAATTGCAAACCGTGATGATAAGCCCAACCGATATGCTAATTCCCCAATTCTCTAAGAATAGGGTACGGTCCATGTACCTCGACTTAAGCTTCTTCAGATTTCGAGTCTTACCACGTCCCTGAAATGTCCTCATTTTAAGATATACTAAGTCGCCCATATCAAACTCTAAATATCCCATTTTCTTATATCCATAGTTTTTCTGACAATCATGGGCTTCCTTTAGCCGCCTCTTGAGCATTACAACTTGTTCTACCGTTTCCTGAGTCATTGATGCTTCTAAGTCTCAGCATCCCCCCACATAGTTGTTAACAACACGATCTACCATAAAGAGACGCTTTTATTTTATCTTCTTACGTAAAACCTTATCATTTCTTTGAGCTTTCTAAAATCTCCAAGTAACCTGCCTGATCCAAAGGCTCAAGACCAATTGTTTCTCTCTCTACCGTAACTGCATATAATCTAAGATTAGCAAGTGTCACAGTCTACTTATGAACCTCAATGGTCCATGATATGTTGGTCATGCACCTACACAAGGCACGCCACCTGATTTGTCTTACCCAGATATTAAGAAATCTTTAAATTGAACTCAATCCATCTGCACTGTAATCCCTTACCACCAACAAAACATAAAATCATTGGAAGAGAATACTGAGCTTGACTCTACTTGTTTGAAAGAAAAATTTCCTAGAATCCATGGGACTGACTCTCCTCCACTTGGTTCCCAACCAAAACTTGGAGTATGCTTCTCCTTAATACCATGATAACAACAACTTTCAAAACGCAACACAATGATCAGTTACCATCGCCCATGTCCATTAGGGTCGGTTACACACTTTTATGGAGTAGTTTAAATTTTAGCATCCATTTCCTAGAAAAGGTTCATCATCACATCTCATTTCCAGCTTGATCCGAACGAAATACATTCTTTGTTCGTAACGCTTAGCCATATAAACACAGGGAACGACCTGTGTCATATCTGCTACTTCCAAAATTTTAGAAACAACATTCATCCTTCAAATAACTTTAAACTTGAATGCGATGTTCCAGATCCAAATGGATTCTCATTAACAGTTTTCCATTACCGTGTCACAGTGGGTCCTCCACTTCCAAATGAATTCCCCTCAACCCTTTTTCGGTACTGTGTTATTACGGCGATGACTGTCGCACAAGCAGACATGCTTACATTATCTCATGCTGAAAGAAGATGTTAGCAATGTCCATTGTTTTTTCCTGACATGTATGCAACGACCCACTACACTTCTGCTGCACTCCTACCTTGTAATTTCCTTGTAGTGTTTTACGAACACAATCCTTTGGGTTTCCATATCCATTAAGCACAATGTTCCATACCTTGTCATCCAACTGTGATGTTTTCCGAACGCCAATGTTTTCCATTCACATTAAACTTGTCCCTCATCCTCTTGTTCATGCAGATTCTTGCCAATCCGCCTTAGTGTTTCCTTAACACTCTCTCGTTGGATTTCATTCCCACTAGCTTATCTTTACCTTTTTGCTTGAAACACACATAATGCCAAATTGACAGTATGCAATTCCAAATACCACAACTCCATTTTCCAAACTCTTTGAAAATAACTTTACTGCTAAACAACTGATTTTTGGATACCACACTTAGCGGAAAAAATAAATAAACTGGTTAGATCTTTAGCTGAAGTTAAGAGCTGCCAATTAATAGAATGATACCGAGCATAAGAGGTGGTATATATTTAATAAAAAAATCCCGATTCCCATAAGAAGTGAAAACCATTGAAAACTGAATGTAAAGCAATTGGAATATCTACTACTTGCCTCACGGGTGAGGACCGGGACGGCAAACCCTCTCTGCTACTAAAATGTAACATCCGTCTCCTCCACTCTAGAGACAGCGTGTCACCGACCCTAACGTACAACTCAAGTATCTCCAATAAACTCCAATAACAAACAAAAACGACTAATCCAACAATGTCCCATAAACATACCTAAACATAACACAACATTAAAAATAAAAATGCGGAAAATGCGATAAAAATCCCAAATCACCTGATCCCGCTAAGCATCTATCTAAGCTGAATGCTCACCTGAAAGGAGGAAAAAGAGGAGTGAGCAATAGGGGAGTCGCTCAGTGAGGTATGAGATGCTAAAACGCAAGTCCACGGGCTCAGTCCTAGTCTTCAAATAAATAAGTCTAGCCTAAACTTGAACTATCATGTCACCTAAAGCGCCAGAGCAACGTCCTACGCAACAGCCAATGGGACTCGAACCCCCGGTGCCTCCTAGTAGATGGGACTGAAACCCCCGATGCCTCCTAGTAGAAGAGACTCAAACACACCATCTAACACATCGTCTCACGGTGGGACTCGCCTCGATATCACATACTTTGTGGGACTCAAACCCACCATCTATCACAACGTCACTCGACAGGACTGGAACCCCCGATATCACATACTAGATGTGACTCAAACCCACCATCTACCTACTAAATAACTATATAATTAAATAAATATATATAACACAAACAATTAACATTTAACAATAAAAATGAGTTGAATTAATCATCTTTCCTTTCTCCAATTTAACAAACAAAACTATCCTAGACTCGATTAGAAAAAACGGAACACATTTATGTCACTACAAGAAAAAAGCGTTTTTGCGACTGTACTCTTAGTCGCATAATATTTTTTAAACGCGGTTTTACTACTAAATAGCGATCTTTAGTCAGTAAAATGCATAGTCGTAAAAATAGTTAGCGGTATAAGACTATTTTGACGACTAACATAGGTAATCGTAAGATAGAGGTAACGTTGTTGGAATATATAGGGACTAATTTGTGATTATTTGACGACTTGTGCGACTAAAGACATAGTCCATATGCAGTCGGAGAAATGTAGTCACCAAGTAGTGGTTAACCTAGGTGACCAATGGCCGTCTATTTTGTGATTGTACAATATAGTCACCATGTAGTAGTAAATATTGGCGACTAATTGGGGACTTGGTAATGACTAAGTCAATGACTATTCAGAAACTAATCAAAACATCCAAATACGATTATGGTACTGATTCGGCCACTCCTTGTCTAGTATTACATGACTGTCTAATATAGTAACAATGTAGTCGTAATATTTTGTGACTATTTGGTGACTGTTTATTGACTAATTACCGATGATATAACGACGAACATGAACATCCATATATTGTTATGGTAAACATTTTGCTATTAATTAGCAACTGTTTAATGACTAATTTAGTGACTATGCAACGTCTAACCGGAACATCTAGATTCGATTATGGTAATAATTTTGTCACTAATTTCTGATTAATGTCTGACTGTCTAATATAGTCACGACTTAGTCATAATTTATGGTGACTACTTGACGACGATTTAATGATTAATTAACGATTATTCAGCGACTATTCGAAAATCTAGATACGTTGATGGTAAATATTTAGCGACTACTTTGTGTGTGTAGTGCGAATAATTGACGACTGATTATTGACTTTTATTCGTATAAATAAGAATTTGGATGATTTCAATTTAGGATTTAGTGATTAGTGAAACCGTAATTTGAATTGTACAAGAAATGTAAAAAGACGTTTGCTTCAAAATAACATTAGTAACTTATATACTTATGTGTAGCATGTATGCACAAACGATCTACATACGCAAACTCTAGCATTAAGGAGTTGCCAAATCATACACGAAAAATAACAAGTGCAAGAGACAGTAATAAGTAACCTACGAAGCATATGGTGTTGTAGTTTACGTTGAGCTTCCTTCAGTTGCTCTTGGTGGGCCACAAACGCTCAAAAGTGTATGGGATGATTGGGCTTGCCCATTAAAAGATTTCATGTCAGGCTTTCGACTCAATAAGAATTTCCTCGTCATCCTTCTCAGTGGCATGTGAGAGAAAGTAAGAGAAAGAAAAAAATAAATAAAGAACATTAGATAACTTTATAAACGTGGATTGTGAAAATGTCACTTTAACTAAGGAAATATGTAGTTATATTCATCTGTTGAGATTACCCGAGGTTGCAGTCCTTTGCAGTGCTTCTGCAGTCCTTTGCAGTGCTAATCATGTCTTTCGTCCATCTTTGACAGATCTCTTCAAAAAAATGTTTTAGAAGAAAGTTATAGATGGTTTTGTCATGTCTCAAATGATACAAACACTATCTTGTAAACGCCCAGACACTCGAACTTAACAAAACACAGAGAGTAGTTAAACAAAGACATCAAACTCAATTCCTTCCTTACTAAAAGATTTACATCCTACCCATCAGACTCGAACGAATCAAACACTCATAAAAACCCCAACTTATCCAGACTGTGGAGACCATATTGAAGCTAATAGAGGAATATAGGAGTCGTTTACAACTTGTAGAACCAAAATTAATTGTTCCAACTTAAGAAAACAACAAGAAAATCATAAGCAAACCAACAATCAGATTCAGAAGCAATTATGTTTCAAAAGCAAAAGCAAACTAGGTGGTTTAACACAAACCCTAACGTCATATCTTACCTGCAGCTGTAGGCATCGTATCATGGAGGGTTTCGAGATTGAGAGATTCAAAGAAGAGTTTGAGAGGGTCGATAGCGCTTCTGTAAAGTTAGCAATGAAATTGAGAGTCTCGAATAAGATATTCAAAGAAGAGATATAAGTTTGAGATGGGTGGGCATAGTAGAGGATTTGGAGAGATATTAACTTGATGATTCTAATGAGATTTTAGAAAAGGGGAAGAACATAATAAAATCAGGTTTTGTCATAATTGAGGATTTCTCGACACTTTGTCGAAAATTCTTGGGTATAGGCGGGTAATTGAAATATTTTGGGCTATAAAATTGGGTTTTGGTTTTCGAGATTATTTTGGCAATTTTTACCCACTTGTAGGCGTAAATTACACATCATATATTCCTTGAGGCAACTTATTTTGATGTGGCTCTCGAGGCAACTTATTAAAACCCTCATTTCTTGTAACCGTCTTTAATTTAAGTTCATTTTTTGGCGAGGAGAAGTTATTTCGTCGTAATAATCATCCCTCTCACTAACGTTTCTCCCACTTTAGTTTGAAACAGAACCAAAACACAATGGTCCATTACAACTACATAGCAGAAACACAACCTAATAGAGACGAAACCGCTCAGCGCTTCAGAGTTAAGATTTTACGCGTCTACCCATACTATGTGTTTGGAGATGGACCATATTGGAGTTACATATTTTACGACATGAGAGTAAGTGAAAAGTATTTAACAGAGTTTTTGACATGCAAAACTGCATTGGTTCTGACTATATATCTTGATGCTTCTACTTATGCAAGGAAGCAAGAGCGAAATGGTCATTTATCCAGGGCATGTAAATGACATCTATGGACTAGAGAAACATGAAGGCAAGTGGATTGAGATCTCTGGAGTTAGGGTGGTTCGAGCAGACTGAGGTTTCTGTCCAACAAAGTCTCGCCACTGACTTGAATCCACCGAAGACACTGGGATCAAAATTTTCAAGCCTTTGGAAACCAATCACTACATGGAATTTTTTAGTTTCCTCCAAATATGTGACATCAAAACAAGTAGAGACATTTCTATTGGTAAAAACTATCCAAAGTTTTCATTTTTTCTTAGGTGCAACTCTAAATAACCAAATACACATACATATCTTGTGTAGACACCATGGGAGTGGTCTGGATCATCTGCCCCCTTCAAGTCGCTTCCCTAAAACCCACAAGGACAAAGAAAGTGTTCCACCTCATAGACGCTATGTAAGTATTTTCAGTAATGTAGTAGTTAACACCATGACAAGAACAATTGATTAAAGTGTGTGACATTCGATAATAAGAACAATTGATTAGGATAGTTCAAATTAACTTTTTATTTATAATAGGAACAATAAGTTAAAGTGTGTGGCTTAAGGAAAATACACAGTTGAATTCTGGCCTGGGGTTTTAAAGACTAAGCCTCTATAAGTGATCGTGGTGCTCAAGATGTGGAGGAGCTATCAGACTGGAAGTAACTGTTTTAATAATTTTCATTAGTTTATATATAATAATTTAGTATAGTTCGCTAAAATACTTAATTTATATAGGTGATACTGATGAGACATGGCTTGATATTATGAAAGGCTTATCGGACTACGGGTTTATTCCGAGAAATGAGGAGGTTCAAGATCTTAGGATCCATGTAGAGCCCCGTGACCCTGATGTTGCCGAAAAAGTGTTGTTGTCCCTATCTAAATCTCATGTTTAATTTAGTGTCTGTTACTTAAGAACCTTAAGTTTAGTAAAACAGTGTTGTTTTCCCTATCAAATATTTCTATATAATAACAGTAATAGCCATATTTTAGTAAGATAGTGATTAATATGTAGGAACATATCTTGTAGATATAAATTTTCCAAAAAATCGTATCCAATATATGATTAAAAAAAACTGTATCTAATATGATTAGAGCAAAGTAACAAACTTTAGTTGTTATTGATTTTGTAATTCTATTAAAATCTTATGTTATTGGGACATGGCTACCCTACATTTTTACTAGTTACAATTTTGGTCAAAATTTACTCATTACACTTCACTCTCAAAAAACATATTGCATATCCATCAGATTCTTAAAAACATACACACCCACACAAACTTCAAGATACCTTGTATATACATGAGAATAAAACACAAATTCATCATCTCATATGAATATAAAGTATTAATCCTATAAGACCCGCCAAACAAAAAAAAAAACTATCGCTTATAAACCGATCAAAATATCCTAACCATCATAACCTCTCTCAAATTCAGACAGTCTCCTCCTTTCCGCCGCCGTGTTATTCATCCACTACGACAAGGAATCTGTCTGAGGTATTCCATCTCATTTTATACCCGATTTCTGTCTATAAACCTTCAATAGTTAGATTCACATTTTTTGGTGGATTTGCAATTGAGTGCATGTCCGTATTATCAACTTTGACTGATTTCATGGTCATTTTTCTTAAGTTTCCTTTATTTTTTTTTTAATATGTGTTCTGATTTTTTGGTGATTCTTTATGGAAGTTTAACTTTACACTACTAAAGGCTTCACTAATGGGAAACCCTAATTTCTTTAAGACTCTTCTTCCCGAATTCCTTTCGGATGTGGTATGTAATCTTATTGATTCCTCTCTCTATCTCTCTATATTTAATGCTTACTTCTACTTATTTGTGTGTTTTTTGGCGTTGCATAATATCCCAAAAAGTTCTACAAAGTCCACATAGATGGAAAAACTAATCTTACAGCTAAGGAGCTGACTTCAGATGCATGTAACCTATTTTTTTGTGAAAAATGTTGATGACATAATAATTAAAGGCTAAAAAGAGTTCGCTAAGGGACACAATTTACGAATCGGAGACATTTTAATATTCAAGTACTTTGGAGATTTAAATTTCCATGTACATGCAATGGGACCCAATTGCTGTGAATTCCAATGGGTCAAGATTACAACGGAAAATCGGAAGGAGGACATGAGTAAGTTATCATACACTGTATTCCAAGACTAATTTTTTTTTAATATTAGTACTATCTAAAGTTTGTATCATTTGTTGCAAGAACCGAAGAGAACTTTGTAACACTAAATATCACAACAGAGAATATCAAGAGTAGCAGAACTTTAATAAATTTATTTCTCTTATGGTTTCTGATTTTTGTTGTTCACACCATATATTGTTTGTGCAGTTTCTTCCCTAGTCATTCAACAAGGCCAATTAATTAGAAAAGGTTGCAGGCAAGTCCATAAATATGGTAAATAAGGGTTGAGTGAAATGATCTGTCAAACTGTTGATGACTATTGAAAGTAGGATGCAGCGATGCTTTTAACTGGTGGCTTGAGAGCATTCCTCAAGGCGAACAAAATAAAGGCTAAGAACACTCTTGTGTTGAAGCTACTTTGGGAAAACGTCACTACTCCGGTCTTTAAGCTCTGCTTTAATAAATATTGATTTTCATTTGCTACTTAGTCTAATACTATGCCTTTTTGTAAAACCTGAAAGTTTGAAATGAATCTAAAATGCTGGCGGCTTCAGAAATTTATAATGCTGGTTTTGGCGGGTCTAATTGATGAATTATAAAATTCATTAGAGTTTCGAAATTGAGAAGACGATAAATTACATCGAAAAATATAATAAGGGTTTTTCATCATGATCTTCATCGTCATCTTCATCCTTATCATCATTAGAGGATACATTACACCGGAATTTATCTTCTGGTTCCGTATACCCGACCTCACAATCAAGATGTATTCGGTCCTTGTCCCAAATTCTCCATAATGGTATATTCGATTCTAGTCATCATCCCAAGATCATCATTTTCTTGTTGCAAAAGAATCAGTTTCATGTCACCATAATCTCCTTAAATATTTTCTCTCGATTTTACTTGAACAACATTTGGCCACAACTGCTTTGATTTCTTCGTGTATGGATATGGAATATAACAAACTTGATCCGCTTGTGAGGATATGCCATATGTATGTACTGAAATAGGTTATATACACATATATACATAAATTTAAATGCAATAAGATTTACAGGTAAGAAACATATGTATCTAGAATAAATGGTTCGTCTTTATTGTATTTCCCTCATGAAAGAACGTCTACAATGTCAACATTACTCGTTCGAGTGCCTCTATCCAGAATAGGGTCGTACCATTTACACTTCAAAAGTGTGATTCTCAAATTTACAATTATCTCATTCTCGAGTTGTATAATATCAGTTAAGATTCCGTGGAAATCAGCCTCATCAGATGCATCAGCATAATTCTCTCCTTAATCACGTACACCATAGTTACATGTCTTCCGTCCATCGCCGTTATTCTCCGTATGAAACAAATATCCTCTTGTAAACTAGATGGGCCAAGTTTTAGCCTGATTCACGAGTCCATGCACTATCTCTAGCACCCAAGGAAGAAACTGATATGTTGCTTTCCAATAATTAACCTGTATATAGAACATAAAAATATCAAATATATAGCAATGCATATAAATTCACATAAATATATAATATGTATATAGGTACGACTGAACTTTACACATACATAATCTTTCACCCTTATAAGATATTCTTCGGGTCTTTTCGCGGAGACTTCTTTTTCGGAGAGTTCTGGATATTTGACATGCTTTTGACCAAAACTTATATAGTGGATTATATTAAAACGTAAGATAGACATGCCAAATTATATATACCTCTTTAGTAGCTGAAAAAAATCACAAGTTTCGCAGAACATATACATGTGCGCATCTATAGTATTTCTCTGAAAGCCAGATTTCTTGCATTTTTTCACTTGGGCGACCTACTTGAGTAAATATATCAAGTACATGGAGATGATATACGGGAAGTTCACCTTTAGTGAATCTGGTTAACCTAAACAATTTAATTAGTTTAAGAAAATGATAATTATTTAATAGCTACCATGTGTGTCTTATAAATGACAAAGTGAACATGTGACTTGCCATAGCGTTTACCTTGATTTCGTTTTATATTCACATCAAATTAGTGCTATGAGAAATATGTTACCTCCTCATTGATATATGATTGAACAATCAATCTTGCCGCATATCTTTTGTTATTTCCTTTCCCTTTCAACTTTTTGAAAAACCTTTCAAAAGGGTACATCCACCTATATTGCACCAGGCCTCCTAATTTAGCTTCGTGGGGGAGATTTATCAGCAAGTTCTCCATCACGTCAAAAAATGATGGTGGAAATATTTTTTTTCCAAATTGCATATGATTAAAACTATGTTTTTCTTTGAGAATTTGGACGTGACTTTTTTTTGTAAAGTTCTCGAGTATAAGTAACATAAAAAACCTCCAATATATATATATATATATTTTTTTTTTTTTTTGAAACTGATGGTAAATATAAAATAATATACTCATATTTACTTATCAAATAATCGTATTATTATAAGTAAAATTAATTAGCACCTGGTCACGCAAGGTGGACGTTCTGATCTAAGAGTTCGGCAAAGATAAATTGAAGTAGCCACTCAATAAAAATGTGGTAGTTATGACTCTTCATCCCAGAAGATTTATTGTTCTCCATATCAGAACAACTAGCTAAGTCGGCCGCATAGCCATCTGGGAATTTAACTTCATATTTCACACATTCCAGTAATCTTGTTCTAGCATCGTTTGTCAATCTGGACGCAGGGAAATGAGTTTTACCCTAACTATCAATATGGAAGTGTGTCCGAGAACAGAATCGTCTATATCAAATCTTGAAATGATGGTGTCTTTGGATTTACTCTTCACACTGATAAGAGTATTCATGACGTTGTCAAAATAATTCTTCTCTAAATGCACCAAATCAGAATTATGTCGAAGATTGAGGTCCCTTCAGTACAAAAGCTCCCAAAATATGCTCTCCTTGTGCCAGTTATGCCACTCGCTATAGCCAAGCTCCTTCTTTTCGTGACCGTTTCCACCGCAGTCCTTTGTTTTCTGTTGATTTATACCTTACCACCGCTCGCAATAAACTTTCTCACCAAGAAGTCTTTTTTATTCTTCCTCAGTGGATGACCATGTGGAAGAAATCTTTGGTGCCAATCAAATCAACACGTCTTCATTCCGTTAGGCATATACAACTATTTTGTTTCTCCCATGAAAAATCGAACAAGACAATCTACCATTGGTCATCCATCCGTATAACATCCCATACACCGGGAAGTCGCTTATCGTCCACAATAACACTGCATTTAGATTAAAATTTTCATTCAATGACATATCATATGCATCGACTCCAGAAGACAACAATTCTTTTAACTCCTCAATAAGAGGCAGAGGAAGATATCAAGACTAGCACGCAGATAATTTGGCCCAAAATTCAGAATTGTAAGAAACAAATATTGTGTATTCATGCATATATCAGTGGATAAATTAGATGGAGTCAAGATCACGGGCCACAACGAATGATTACAAGACATACCAAATGGATTATAACCCAAAATGCTTAATCCAAACAGATGCATAATCCAAGATAAACGTTACAGGGTTCTTGGGCAAACAGAGGATGTTGAGCATGAAAATATTTCCACTTCGCCACATTTGACGGATGACACATATCTCCCTCCTTCGATTGGTTCTCGGCATGCCATATCATTGCCGATTCAGTCTTCTCGCTATGATACATTCTCTTCAGTATGTCAGCAATTGGTAGATACCACTTATATTCCTTTTCGTCTTCTTTCCAGAAGATCATACAATTGTTCATGCAATCATCAATTGTATAATAGGGGAGGACTAAATTGTGCATCTGTTTCTCTGACACATAATGTGAACATGTTTCCCGGTTTCCTTAAGGTAAATACTCTGCCAGCCTTTCACATATCAAATCTGAAGGAAATTCTAGCAGATCCTAATCATATTAGGCAACCCTGGTCTGAATTCCGAGCCTAGGATCTAAGGTTCATGTAATTGAATCAATGGGATCTCAGATTACCTGGTGATTAGCAGCGGAAGATTTGCAGATAATCGAGATCTAGAGCGCCTCAAATGCTGCGCCTCTACTGGTATCCACACGCACACAAACTGGACAGCAGGGATGCTAGTGCCTATAGAGATCCAATCTCTTCAGAGGTTTCTGTTCAAGTTCTGGTGGCTGTGAATTTTTAGTTAGGGACGAGTTTAGGTCGACCATATATCTTATATATGTCGGCTTAAACCACAACGGAATTAACCAACGATTAAACCGAATTAATCTGATTAATCCGCGAGTGCATCGATCGATGCACTCTCTGCAACGATCGATGCTGTCCCAGAACATTGATATCGAATGCATATCACATATGCATTCACTGGATCATTACATTAATGATCAACCTCGTCTTTAACGCCCAGTTTGCTTAGGTGTGTGACCCTGTAGGATCATATAACACTAGCAATGAGTTCTCAACTCATTGATCATAAGTGGCTTCTAGCAAAGCGTTATGACTACCCAGTGTTATGTGATTGTCTTATCTCGACTATACGACTTTCACTTAGAGCAAGTACAATAGATTTCATGACATTCCCAACAAAATCCACTAACCTTTCACTCATATTATGCTCTACCTTTTTTGCAGGACCCGAGAAACCAAGGATAATTGGGAGTGACCTTGACGACAACCTTCATATAATGGATTTTTGGCTCCTTGTAACAGGTCATAAATTTTTTTGAATGATTACGTACATGTTCTCCAGTATTACTCATGTTATCACGAAATGCATTATTCACCATATCCACATATCTATCTTCTACTACATTACGAACATCATTCGTATCAACATAACTCGTTCTATATCCAAACTGATATCTTCTCCATGCTTATACCAAATGATAGGTCTAGGTTTAACCCTATTCTAACTGCAAGTGCACAGTGATGTAGTTGTAGTACTTAGGGTATCGAATCCACAGGGACTCCGGCCAACGATAGGATTAGAACTAAAGAGATTAAACTAGGAGAAAGCAAATATGATGAGAAAGCATTAAATCAGACAGCAGAAAGTAAATCAAGCGAGTTGTGAGTAAGGAAGCGAAGCGTTAAGTCTAGGGAGTTCTCAGGAAATCAGGAACACATGCAATCAATCAATCGGGATCTAATTAAGAACTGTTCTAGAACTCAATCACAGATATAGAATTAACCAACTGTCGTTGCGAGAATTCTCTAAGTCTAAGTGCAGCAATCCAAATTCCTTTGCAATTACTAACAGATTAAACTAGCTTTAAGATCGAGTTCGATATATTCACAATTCAATTAAAACAAATTCCTTTGCGTTTAATTCAATTGCTCATCTAGGTTCTTTCTAGCTAGTTAACCAACTGTCGTTGCATCAATCAACCTAACATCATAAATCTGGGTAGCTAATTCAGATCAAGCAGTAAGAACAATCCTAGATGAAGAACTAACAGATATGAATCCCTACAGATTTATCAACCTATAATTCCATGAAATTCCTAATGAGAATCCCTAAACCTAACAGGTAATCTACTAAGACATGTTCATCGAAACAGAAGACATCATGAATAGAAAACCAAATATTATAAAATCAAATAAAGAACTGGGGTTCAAAATCCTCTCTTTTGAGATCATGATCAGCCCCTAACTCTCTCTGAAAATAAAATAAGACTTAAGAAAAGCGTAGCCTAAACAAGTGGCTAAAAACCCTAATATATAATCTAAAACACGTTTGGGGGCCTTTTGCAAGTCTGGGAAGTTTCTGGGCAAAAATTGTAATTTCTCCAAAATGCAGATTTTTGGGTGCAGAACTGCGTCTACCTACTGCGTCGACCACTGCAGAACTGCGTCGACCGTTGCACTGTGAAAATGCAGCCAGTGAACTCTGTGAAATCTCTAAATAGTGCAGAATTGCTCCAAATGCTCCCAAAACGTCCAATTAAGCTCCAGATGTCATTAAACCTATAAAACACCTGAAAAGACTCCAAAACATAATGAAAGACTTGATAAATAAGATATATATACCATGGCTAAAATCCCTAAAATCCATAGTATATCAACTCCCCCACACTTAGCTCTTGCTTGTCCTCAAGCAAAACAAAGAACTAGACATGGTGAAGAGGTTTGAAAACTTTCAGAAACTCATTTCATCTTTGAAGCAACAACACTCAGATTCCCCTTAGTAATCCACATGAAAGATTTCACCTGCAGACATCAAGACCAACATATACTTCCCCCACACTTAGCAACTATCCTAAGTAAGCTTCACAATCACATTCACGCATTCAAATTCACCTTACTGACTTCTGCGAGTATTTAAGTGCGGTCTCACCTAAGGAGTATCGATCAAAGGGCACATGGACTACCTTGTCAGCTCTACACCACCATACTATCTTTCTCTGTTCCCTTTCTTCTCTTTTCCCTTCCTTAACAACTGATTTTTCCCCATTGGGTATCATTTTATTTTTTTTTATCAGTGTTCTTCCCGTTTTGGGGTGTACTTTGGACACATTCCATGGATGCACATGAGGTAATAGTTGTAGCTACCACTCCCAGAGACCACTTCGGAGTTACTAACTCATCCTCAGTTTATTACTCTTTTTTTTACTTTATGGAAGGGGATAAGGGAACCAAATAGGACATTTTACAGGCTGTGTCAGAACTAACAAAGGAATCCGACTCAAGGTATTCCAAGCCCTTAGGTGAGAAAATTAAGTCAGTATTAATGTGAAGTCAGTAAAAGGATCCTCTGATACCTGAAATGATGTGGGTGTTTTCAGTAGGTTGATCCGTGTCTGGGTTTTCTATTGGTCATAGATAATCTGCAACTTCATCCCAATGGTTACTTAAGTTCCTGCAAGTTGTTGTTAACTTCTCAAAAATTCACTGTTTCCTACTTAAACTGGTTTTGACTCAATAAAACAAATTTTGAAAAACGGGACTGACACTAAGAAAATAAAAGCGTGCGTCAGTAGCTCCTCCCCCACACTTAAAACACACTGTCCTCAGTAGTGTCAAGCTTAGGGTCAGTGAGAATAAATAATCAAATTGAAACAATCCAAAAAGTTGCAGAACACTTACCTATCGTCGCCCTGTGTCGATCGATGCCACAATGTGTGTCGATCGATGCAAGGCGAATATGCTCGCGGTTATGTGAATAACCGATGTCTAAACCGCAATTGATTCGGTAAACTGTAAATCGCGACTGCATCGACCGATGCAGTATATGTGTCGATCGATGCAGTGCGATTCTACCTGTTTCTCACGGCTCTGAACACACTTAAACAGAAAAATCAAAATATCAAAACCAAAACAAAAAATGAAAACAAAAACGAACCTAACAGTGGGTTGCCTCCCACTCAGCGCTTGTTTTTAGTCATTAGCTTGACTATGGGAAGGAGATTTGACTCATGGTGGTTTCAACAAAGACTTTGAGTGTCTTTGTGAATATCTCTTCATCCAAGGAGGTGTATAGGCTTTCAGATCATGAGGTTTTCCAAGGAACGAAGGAAGAGATCCAGGGCGGGAGCGATGCTTGGGTGGTATACCGCGTTTTCCTGCATTCAAAGCAATGTGATCAGGAGGTTTAAGCTTGGGTGATTTATACCTTACCTTTGGTGCATATCTGATGTGTGGAGCTTTATGCTTATGAGCAGTTGCAGGCTCTGAAGATGTTAGAGCAGGTTCAAGAGGAACCGCCATCTTCTTCTCTCCACTATCAGATACTGTAGTTCCACCAATCTGAACTGCTTCTTTCAAATAACCATCAGTGGAGATCATCTTCTTATCCACCACTACCATGCACTTCTCTACACTCTGCCCATGTTTAGACCTTATAGGAACTTTTGGGAATGGTATTGGAGGTTTGTATACCCGTTCTTTAGCAAAAACATCAGATTTGGGCGAAATTGGGTCTGTCCGACTGTCGCGTCGACCGACGCAGAAGTGGTGTCGGTCGACATTGAATTGATGTCGACCTTCAGTGTCGACCATGGTCGATTTCTGTTTGTCGTAAGAACTCGAAATTGCCGTCAGAACTGCGTGTCGACCGACACTAAGGGGGTGTCGATCGACACCGAAAGATTTTATCAAGAGATCAATGTCAATCTTGTCGAGTCTGGTCCGTCGAAACTCTCAAACTCAGGGATCTCAATCTCGGATTCTTCTCTGTTTTCCACAATTTCCATAGCCTTAACTTCAAGATATGATCCCTGATTCAACCTATGGTCAACCTGAACTGAGATGTCATTGACATGAGCATTCTGAGCATTCTTCTCTTTGGCACAATTTGAGATTTCATGTACTTGTGTATCCAGCAGCCTCATATGAGTGTTCAAGGACTCAAACTTACCATTCAAATCAGTGTACAAGTTCTCAATCCTCGAGTTGAAAGACACATTGGTCTGTTGTTGTCCTTCAAGACACTGCTCCATCATGACTTCAAATCTGCTCTTATGTGTAGGTGCAGGAGGTGCTTGGTGAGATGAATAACCATAATCTCTCGATCTCGAAGCATAACTAGAACTTTTTCTCTGCTGATTTCCACATGTCTGCCCATAATAATCAGCTCCAGCTATATAATTCACCTCTGCAAACTTTTCAGCTTCTGCATCAGCTCGAATTTGTCTCTTCCAAAGTAGGATGTTGTGGATAGAATCAATCTTGTCTCTCATCTCAGCTATCTGCTCCACCAATGCGTATGGTATGATGGGGTTTCCTTCCCCATCCAGTTTCTGACCCTTTGTGTTGCATATATGACCCTCTTGGTCTCGTAAAATGCCGTCTTTACCGCGAATAAGAATCACATGCTCCATTAGACTGAAACCTGTTAAGTGCTCAAGCTCTCGGTATCTCTGATTTCGCCTTGTGTCAATCGATGCAAAGGGAGCATCGATCGATGCAAGTTCGAAGATGTGACGATCGACACACATGACCGTGTCGATCGTTACAGGGCCATTACAGGCGTACCTGAAACGCAAAAACAGAAAAAGAAAAAAAAATTAGTAACAAAAAAGAAAAACGAAAAACCTAGTCTAAACCCTAAGTTCAAATCTATCGAAGACTCCTAAGAGTTCCCGGCAACGGCGCCAAAAACTTGATAGGTCTAGTTTTAGCCCTATTCTAACTGCAAGTGCACAGTGATGTAGTTGTAGTACTTAGGGTATCGAATCCACAGGGACTCCGGCCAACGATAGGATTAGAACTAAAGAGATTAAACTAGGAGAAAGCAAATATGATGAGAAAACAGTAAATCAGACAACAGAAAGTAAATCAAGCGAGTTGTGAGTAAGGAAGCGAAGCGTTAAGTCTAGGGAGTTCTCAGGAAATCAGGAACACAGGCAATCAATCAATCGGGATCTAATTAAGAACTGTTCTAGAACTCAAACACATATATAAAATTAACCAACTGTCGTTGCGAGAATTCTCTAAGTCTAAGTGCAGCAATCCAAATTCCTTTGCAATTACTAACAGATTAAACTAGCTTTAAGATCGAGTTCAATATGTTCACAATTCAATTAAACCAAATTACTTTGCGAGTAATTCAATTGCTCATCTAGGTTCTTTCTAGCTAATTAACCAACTGTCGTTGCATCAATCAACCTAACATCATAAATCTGGGTAGCTAATTAAGATCAAGCAGTAAGAACAATCCTAGATGAAGAACTAACAGATATGAATCCCTACAGATTTATCAACCTATAATTCCATGAAATCCCTAATGAGAATCCCTAAACCTTGTTGGATCTCCTAGGATCTAGGGTTTGATATATTAAATTGAACCAACCTCGTTCTTACCTTTGAACTGGCAGCGGAATGAGAATGGTGAACGAGATCAGTGGAGCAACGCAGATGCCTTGCCTCTACCAGATACACATGCACACAAGCTGGAAACGGGATGCTAGTGCCGGATCAACGGGAATCGAATCTCTCTGATGTTTCTACTCTTTCTGTCAAGAAAAGTGGACGGCTCACTGTTTAGGTCGAAACTCACAAGTTTTATTCGACCTAAACTTGCTTAACGGGCCAGACTTAATTAAGTCTTAATTCGGAAAGCCTTTCCGAAAACCCGAACTGTGTCGACCGACACACAAGCTGTGTCGATCGACACAACACCATTATATCGATTATAATGTGCATCCAATACACATTAATATGATCATTGCCATAATGATCATTCCCATGTCGTAGCTTCCAGTTTGCTTAGGTGTGTGACCCTATAGGATCATATAATACTGGCAGTAAGTCTACAACTTACAGATTGCAAGAGGCTTCTAGCAAAACATTGCAACCGCCCAGTATTATACGAATGTCTGATCTCGACACACAACTATCATCAGGAGTGAGTACAAGTGTGATTTCAGTACAGTATCCCAACAAACCTAACAGGTAATCTACTCAGACATGTTCATCGAAACAGAAGACATCATGAATAGAAAACCAAATATTATAAAATCAAATAAAAAACTGGGGTTCAAAATCCTCTCTCTTTCGAGATCAGGATCAGCCCCTAACTCTCTCTGAAAATAAAATAAGACTTAAGAAAAGCGTAGCCTAAACAAGTGGCTAAAAACCCTAATATATAGTCTAAAACACGTCTGGGGGCCTTTTTGCAAGTCTGGGAAGTTTCTGGGCAAAAACTGTAATTTCTCCAAAATGCAGATTTTTTGGTGCAGAATTGCGTCTTCCTACTGCGTCGACCACTGCAGAACTGCGTTGACCGTTGCACTGCGAAAACACAGCCAGTGAACTATGTGAAATCTCTAAATAGTGCATAATTGCTCCAAATGCTCCCAAAACGTCCAATTAAGCTCCAGATGTCATTAAACCTATAAAACACCTGAAAAGACTCCAAAACATAATGAAAGACTTGATAAATAAGATATATACCATGGCTAAAATCCTTAAAATCCATGGTATATCACCAAACATAATAATAAGGTATAAATCCTCTACCATACAAATGACTCCAAATTCCTTTTTCTGAGGTTACCAGTTTTACGTTCTTGCAAAGATTACAAGGACAGTGAAACTTACCGCCATTGCTCTGCGCTAAAGACTGGTTTTTTGAAAAATTGCATGAATTCTCCCACCCCCGTTTTGAAGGCTGTTGAGAAATTATATGTGGCTTCATCGAACTTCCTATACATACACTCCCGATGGTAGCTATATTTGTAACTTCCAGCCATAAAACTAGATTTCCAAATTCTTTGTGTTTCTACAAATGAAAACGGAGATAGGGCTGAATTCCGATTATGTAGACATAATTGGTCATAAATGCATGTCGCATGAAACCAGTACACCTACCACAAACATGTAAGATACAACTGATTCATGCAACTTTACGACGCACCGACAGAGCCGCAATGCAGTCGCTAGATTTGCGACTTCTAAAAGATTCTCCATATTAGTCGCAAACTAGTCGCAAATTTAGCAAATATGTTGCGACTAATATTTCTGGTCTCGATAATAGTCGTTAATCAGTCGTAATCGGCGAATAAATTGGTCACAACCATTTTTGGTCGTCAGTTAGCGACTATTAGACGACCATATATTTGTAGTCGCAATCGTGTCTCTAAATAGTCGCAAAATGATACGACTACAAGTATAGTCGCAAGCAGTCGCAAAATGATGTTTTCTTGTAGTGGGTACTGTGAGATCCGGGTTTCACACTAAGAATTTGTATTCGTGGATTTGGACTTTTGGATATAGAAATGGTATAGTTTCCTATGAATCAAAGACTTTATTGAGATTGATCGTCGAGATAGAACAAAACACAGTCGAAAAGAGAGTACAAAGTATAGAATCGAGCTATCTAGTCGAAGTGTTCTTAGCCTAGGTTGGAATTGTCTTTAATGAGCCGCCACTTCTTCCTTTAAATAGTCTCGACTCTGATCTCTTCGTCCTGATATTTCGGCCTCGTCGTTGTAACGATCTCCGAGATTCGTGCGGATCAGTTGGACTGACGAAGACCGAGTTGCTCTATCTCCACGTCATCCTCAGCCGAGCTCGAGCTCGATCGTCTCCGGCTTCGGCATCGTCTGGGCCTCTCCAAGGCGCTTGCTTCGCTTGGGCCCAACAAGAGAGTTGGCTCTCCCGTCTATCTTTGATTCTGGGATGGGCTCGTAATTAGGGGCCTTTGTCTTGTCTGTTAATGGGCCGGATTTCCTAGAGGGAAATCCAGTACCAACAATAGCCCCCCAGCCCATTGAATTCGAGAAGTCGAGGTTAATGGGCGGTGGACATTCTCGGGAAGAGGTGCATGCTTTGGATGCGACGAATCCAATGATTATTTTCTTCCCATTCATAGATCTTATATCGACGGTTGAGATCGCACGGGACCAAAGGATCACAACTGCCTCGATCTTTTTCGTGATTATTTACAAATTTCGAATCGAGCGGTTTGGATTGTGGGATACCAAAAATCCCACAGATCTCGAGCACGAGGCAGTTTAAAAGGGGAAGTTACCTAGCACGATTCCCATTACTGCTCACACTGCGAATCGTCAAGGTAACTTCCTCTCCTCCATTATATCCTCTTCTTGCCTCTTGCTCATATTCTCTTTTTCGTTGTTTCGAGTTTTTCTCTCTCTAGAGATTTCGTTTTCCCTCTTTTCTTGAAAGAAACTTTTGATATTCCGAACTATCATGGTTCAAAAGAGTACAGCCATGGTTAGTCCTTCTGTGGCGGCTGGTCCGGTTGGTCCTTATCCACAGTCCAGTTTGACTGTTGACCAAATACGGAAATTGCGGACGAAGTGCCAGATTCCGTCGGAGGTGGAGATACTTATCCCATCGCCGGACATGTCTCCGGAAACTGTCGTCGAAGGCCATTGTTGCGCTTCTTATACCTATTTTGATAAATGAGGATTGTTTTTTTCCAATCCCTCGGATTATCTCATGGGTTTTAGCTCAGCTCCAGCTGGCCTTTCACCAGATGACTCCGAATTTTGTTCGATATGCCGTCGGGCTCGGGGTAAGAGCTGTCGAGGAAGGCATCGATTTTGGAGTCGAGGAGTTGATGAGGGTTTGTTCGGTAAAACATAACACTCGTTTTCCCGGAACTTACTACCTCTCTCCTCGCCATGGGAAGATCCTTGATGAGATCCCGACGAGGGATGTGTGGAAGATTAAATACTTCTAATTCAGGGTCAACCATCACTCGGTCGAGGATTTTGATTACTCGGTTATCCCGACGAGATGGGCGGCTAACGTTGGTCAGCTTATAGGGCTTAATAGTTTCTCTAATTGCCGCGGCGTCTTTTATTGATACCGAGCTGTTTGCTAATGACCTTTTTGGTTCCATTGCAGAGGCTTCTGAATCATTACCTTTGGACCCGAATACATCGAGTTTGATAGCTCGCCTACGGAGAGGACATATTTGTTGGTGTAACTTCACGGATCAGCGAATCCGAGCCGCTTTAGGTCCTGCTGCTCGACAACCTCCTCTATACCATCCTCGTCTTTCGCGAGACGAATCACACCTCCTTCGCCAGCCTGCTTTGACTCGAGTCGTTTAGGCTCCGCTTCGGATTATCGAGCGGACTGAAAAAAGTAAGTGTTCCGGTTAGTCTTTTCTGGGGGGGTCATCGCGCGTTATGCCCTTCGTTTGCCGGGCTGACCCGAATCTGTTTCATTTGCAGATCGACCTGTTTCGGACGATAGTTCTACTGCAAGCACCCCTTCTCTTGAAAAGATTCCGCGAAGATCTAGCAGCCGTCGGAACAGGAAAGATCCCGTTGATTTGGCAAAGAAAATGAAGGCTGGCGATTTGAGCAACGCCCTTCTTTTTGCCATGGACGAGGGGCCTCCTCCTCCTTCGATCCCTCCTCCTAACCCTGTTCGGGTTTCTCCCGTGGTTGCAGGATCCGGAGAGGAAGACGTGGGGGCGGAGGATTTACCTCCTATTCCGGCCAGTGAGGAGCCGGTTCGGGCCCCGTCTGAAGAGCCTGCCTTGCGCAACTCTCGGTCGAATGGTTCGAGAGGGTCGAACGGCCGGAGTCGAGGCGGTCCTCCTCCGGCGGCGAAGCGTCGAAGGACTGACGCAGAGGTGAGCTCGTGAAGATCGGGCCAGAGTGTTGAGGCGAGGCCTGCTTCCTCTGGGTCCTCGGGGTCTTTCAACTGGCGCTTTAGGCACCAGAAGGAATGCCCGATTGCGGACGACCCAATGGGTGTTGCCTATCTTCTAAGGCATTTTAAGCCGGCAGGTGTTCAGCTCCCGGCCGTCGGGGATATGGCTCTTGGTGGTACTTATACCGAGATGATGGCGGCTTGTGGGAAGGTAATGATTTCTTCCTTTCGTTTTGTTTCGTGCTAAACTTTCTTCACATATCTCCTCTTTCTTTTGTAGGCCTTGGAGGCTGCGAATAGGTTCGCGGCTAGGGCCGAGCGCGAGCTGCGAGAGATACCGCAGGTGAGCGAGCTCGACACCGTTAAGAAAACGGTCAGCGACCTGAAAGCGCAGCTGCAGGGGGCCTTGGCTCGGGAAGAGGAGCTAAGGAAGAAGGCGGGCGGCCTGGATGGGGAGTTACAGGGCGCTCTGGCTCGGGTTTTGGTTGCGGAGGAGGCAAGCCGAACGGCCCTTGAGGCAGGTCGTGTTGCGGACGTGCGGGCTGCGCAATGCCAGGCTGATCTGGATAAGGTTCTCGCCGACCGAGAGTTTGATGTTAAGATGGCAGCCCATGAGGCGAGAAAAGGGCTAAATGGTGAATATCTTAAGATTCTCGAGGGAATCGCAGCGAAAGAGAGCCGGAGGAAGGTCGCCGTGAGCGCTGAGATGAGGCTCCAGGAGGCCTTGGCTAATATCGCGCTTATCGCCGAGTTCGCCTCTGGTGAACTGGTCCTGACCAAGGAGGTGATGGATTTGGCCGAGAAGAAAAGATTGGCCACGGAGGAGATGAACGCTGCGGCGGTGTCGGACTTCAGTATCAGCAAGCTAAATTTGCCGGTGATTTCGGACGACTCCGTGATCCTTGCGCGCCCTTTAAGCCAGGCGGCTACTCGCCTTGATCAGTATGGGTCGAACCTCCCGACCGGAGTTGATTCGCGAGTTAGCGATGAGGTCGAGGGCCAACTCGAGGAGGACAGGGCGACCGATGGTCAGACAGGGGATCGAGACGAGGCTTCCTCTCCTTCCAAGCAGTTTTAGTCCTTTTTATCTGTTTCCGCCCGAGGGGGCTTTTAATTTCTTTTTCAGACTTTGGTTGCCCAAGGGGGCTTTAATTTTCTGTTCGAATTCGAGGATATCGTGTCCTCTACTTTTTTTTAAAATCTTTCATGCCTTAGCATAGACTTCATTGTTTTTATGCCCCAACATAAAATCTGAGCCATTGTGGCGATTCGAACCTTTCTAGAGGGACCGAGCAGATGACTTGTCGTGTCGCCTTAGAAGGTTCGTTGCGATCTTTTAAGTCAGTTGCATTTGAGCTCGAGCTCTTTGCCAAGAATGGTTTGGGGCGCAACTTCTTTGTGGTGCAAGATTCAGGCTAGATTTCTGAACTTAAAAGAGAAGTATTAAGTACAGAAGCGAATCGAAGTAAACTTACAAAGGTCCGACTTAGAGGTTGCGTGCTTGAATGGCTGTCTTGACCTCGTTATTTCGCTTGAGGGGTGGGGTAGCCCCTCGATTCTTTTAATCCGTATGAGGTTTTAGAAGAATTGTATATTTTTGGAGAGATCATTCTGGATCTCTTTCTTTGGGACGATCATTTCAGTTCGTTCGAAGCGGGAGGACCGTTCTAGGTCGCTCGTTTGAAGGGATAATTTCATATCACTTGGTTATAGAAGAGATAATTTCATATCGCTTTGAAGAGATAATTTCATATCACTTTGAAGAGATAATTTCATATCGTCTTGTTATTTGGAAGAGGCCATTTCAGGTCGCTCGAGATAGGATAATTTCATATCGTTTGTTTTAGAAGGGATAATTTCATATCACTTTGGTCTTTTGGGAGGCCGTCTGAGGTCTCTTGGAAAGGATAATTTCATATCGCTTGATTTTAGGAGAGGCCGTTTCAGGTCGCTCGGGAGGGATATTTTCTTATCGCTTTGATATTTTGGGAGAGATAATTTCATATCACTTTGGCTTAGAAGAGATCTTTTCATACCACTTTGCTATTGAAGAGATAATTTCATATCACTTTGGCTTAGAAGAGATGTTTTCATATCAACGTAACGGCTCTAACTTTTGCGACAGGAAGAGACGTTTGATTAGATGACTTATTTTGATTTCACAAAGATAAGTTAGTATGACTTCGTCAGAAGTTGTCGAGCTCGGTAAGAGCTTTGTGTTCGGGGGGTGGCTGCGCTCGAAATCGAGCTGCCTACGTACCCTTTAAGGGGATCAAGCCATTTCGTAGTTCGATTATGTTGATGTACTCCTAGTGGAAATACTTTTTGAGGTTGATGATGTTCCAAGGTCGTAGTTCGGGCTTCTGGGTTTCCACCGACTTGAGTCGGTAGACCCCGTCCTTTACGATGTCGGTGACCTGGCAAGGACCTTCCCACTTCGCTCCTAATTTTCCAGCGTGTTCTTCCTTTTTATGGTCGAACACTTTCCGCAAGACGAGCTCTCCTACTTGAAACCTTCGAGTTTTGATTCGGGAATCATAGTAGCGAGCCGCGGCTTGTTGGTAATTCTGGAGTCGAGCTAATACGAAGTTCCTTCTTTCGTCGACGAGGTCGAGCTCGTCAGTTATCATCTTTTTGTTAAGTTCCTCTTGTCGCGGGCATTCTTCTTTTCGAATGCTTGACACGAGAATTTCAGCTGGTACTACCGCCTCGATTCCGTAAGCTAGCGAAAAGGGAGTCTCGCCAGTGGATTTGCGGGGGGTAGTCCGGTAGGCCCAGAGTACGGCTGGGAGTTCGTCACTCCAGGTTGTTTTGCACTCGTTGAGCCTTTTCTTGAGGCCGTTCATAATCGCTTTGTTAGCTGCTTCTGCTAGCCCGTTCCCTTGGGGGTAGCGTGGCATTGAGTAAGTCAGCTTTATGCTCCAAGTTCTGCAGAACTCTTTGAACGTGTTTGATATGAACTGAGATCCGTTATCTGTGACGATCTCGTGGGGTAGTCCATGTCTGCAAACGATGTTTCGCCAGACGAACTCCTTAACGTGAACGTCCTTGATTTTCTGGTATGACTCTGCTTCAATCCACTTGGTGAAGTAGTCTGTCATCACCAATAGATGTGTGGCTTTCTTTTTGCCAGATGGGACCAGCGGTCCAACGATGTCCATTCCCCACCGCATGAATGGGTATGGTGATGAGATAGAGGAGAGTTTCTCCGACGCTTGGTGGATAATTGGGGCATGCTTTTGGCATTTATCGCACTTGTTGGAGAAAGATTCGCATTCGGTGGCCATTGTAGGCCAATAGTAGCCTTGCCTTTTGATTCGCACGGCCAATGCTCGTCCTCCGGAATGGCTTCCGCAGGATCCGTCATGTGTTTGTGTAATCACGGCTAGGGCTTGCTTTTTGTCAAGGCATTTAAGGTAAGGTCTGGAGAGGCTCCTTTTAAAGTGCTCTCCTTGTGTGACACAGTACCTCACACTTTTCATTTTAAGTTTCCGCGCTTCCCATTTACCATCGGGAACTTCGTCGTTTGTGATGTATCGAATGATCGGAGTTCTCCAATCTTCGTCGTTGTTAGGCTCAGGTCCCTGACTAGTGGATGCGGTTTGAATTGGTCCGTCGGGGACGTTCGCGACGTATACGGTGTTTCTAGGATCAAGATCATCATCAATCTCGATGATGTCGCTATTAGTGTCTCCAGGACATTCTTTGCGTTTGACATCGTTCTTCACAGCGGGCCCGTCCTCTTTCAAGGACAGAGCTTTGAGAGCTATGTCGATGCTTGGTTTTTCTATCCCTTCGACTGGTATGATCCTTTTGAGGTTAGGATCTGATGTCGATGCTAATGCGGCTAGCGCATCGGCTGCAGTGTTTTCACCTCGTGGGATTCGTGTTAGATCGAAGAATTCGATCTGTTCGGCCAATGTATGGACTACCCGTAGGTATGCTTCCATTCGTTCGTCTTTGGCCTCGTAGTCGCCATGATATTGGCTTGTAACCAGTTGGGAATCGCTGAAGGCATTTACTTCTCGGGCTCCTATTGAAGGACCTTTTGGTGTTAATCCTGATTCAATTCATCAGATTAATAGATCCTAAACATGCCAGATCTAGGTTCTCTTGAATAGAAACAATATAGATCTCACCTTTTACCTGTTTATGCAGCGGAAGGAGATAGAACAGGTCAGAGATCAGCAGAACCACCAAGGGATGGATCCTCCAAAGGCTCACACACGCACGCTCGGGAATTGGCTGCTAGACCAGATAGAGAGGAGGCGCAGAGAGAGGCTGTGGGTGGCGCAAATGATCTGAAGAATTAGAGAGCTTTTAGCTCAAGTTTTATTCATTAAAACTCCCTTTAGTTCTCATGGGCTTTTGGGCCCAATTCTCAGTTCTGATTAAATCCCTTGGATTTAATCAGGCCCTTTAGTCTCTCCAAGTACCGTAAATGCCTAGCACTTTTACCGTACCTCTGCTAAACCGTTCCTTCGTATTTTCCCGTTAGCTTAGGCGTGTGACCCATATGGGATCATATAATAAAGGCAATAAGTCCAAGACTTATAGATCATGAGCGGACTCTAGCAAGCCATCATGACCCCCAGCATTATATGACTTATGTCTGATCATTGACATACTCTTACTTTCTAGAGACAGTACCGAGATTACTGGACACAATTCCAACAATCTCCCACTTGTACTGGAATCTCTGTATTCATAATCCTTTTGTCTCAATATCTCGATTAGTCATAAGGCAAGATTAGTGTTATCCTTATTAAGGCTAATCATGTTCATCGGACTCTGATTCGATACTGACAATCCAAACGACTCGGGTCAGTCCGTTTGAGCATGGCCATGCATTTTCCAGTATTCAAATCTCTGATTGGCCTAGAGATATTCACTCCATTTATATTGGAGGGACAAATCCCGTCTTGTTCCATCACTGTAAACTACTCATTTCATAATGTACCCAAACAAGGTCCTTATAACTATCGCAGAACGACAGCGTTAGACAATGATCAAAGTGCATCAGTCCATGTGCAGTCACATGCATGCGAACTCAGGTCTAAGGACTATACTCTATAGTCGTAGTAAGAATCTCTTATGACACAGATATAAATATCCTGAAGAGTTCTTATAATCGGGTCTTGTCCGGTCGTATGTACCCTACATACACCTATGTACTGACTTTGATGCCGCGCATCTATGACACACTGAGACTTTGTCATAAGTCACATACCAATCTAGTCTCACACGGTTGTTGGTGTTCCAATTTCAACAACCTTCGACTAGGGACAAGATGATATAAACCATCTATCAAATATAGGGTCTCATGATCAAGCTAAATGACTTTGATAACTCAAGATCAAGTCACTTACTTCGATGACCTATAAAATGATTCATATCATTTTGGAACGATTATTTTATCACAGTTAAAATAATCTTGAAATAATAATTTCATTAAACATCTTGAATGTTTTACAAGAACATATCAAATAACTAAATAAAGCCCTTTAATAACTCCCACTGAAATTAAGACTGCATCTTAATTTCACTTATCCTACAGCAACAGTCCGCGACTCGTGCTTAGGCCTAAGGAGTGGCTTCGTTAATAGATTAGCAACGTTCTCATTCATTGAAACTTGCTGATCTACTTAACATCTCTGTCATTTATCTCACGGAATAGGTTATACCTACCCTCAAGGTGTTTGGACCTCTGATGTGCAGCTAGTCTCATCTATGCTGGGAATCACATCAAGTTCAGTGACGAACTCTCCTTTCCAAACAACCTCTTTCGCCGCTTTCCAAGCTGCGAAATGTTCAGCTTAAGTCATGGAGTCAGCAACAGTGCCTTGCACCGCCAGACAGACACAAGATATAACCGGACTGTGACCGGAAATCATCTTTGTCCGTTGGAAACTTGCCTTTCAGACTTTACCGACTCGTAGCACCTCACTTTCTCCGTAACTCAAGAATTTATCCTTAGAATTCCTCAAATACTTTAGGATATTCTTTACGGCAATCCAGTGATTCTTTGCTGGATTTGACTGGTCTTTACTTGTCTTGCTTAACATTAAAGCAACATCAAACAAGTACGTTTCATGGCATACATGATAGATCCAATTGCCGACGCATATGGAATCTTATCCATGCATTTAAGCTCAGCAGTTATCGTAGGACACTGTGTCTTGCTTAACGTAATGCCATGTGACATTGGCATAAAACCCTTCTTGGAATGCTGAAAACGTGTAGGACTTTGTCGGGATAAGAATCCTGACTTTGTCTTACCAGCTCTTTCGGATCTCTATCTTTAGATCCAAAATCCAAGAACATACGTGGCTTTACCCATGTCAATCATTAGAACCAACTCCCAAGCCAGTCCTTTACTGACTGCAGCATTGGGACGTCATTTTCGAGAATCAGTATGTCATCGACATACAATATGAGAAATGCAATATCGCTCCCACTAATCTATTAGTAAACACACAGTTCCGCTTCGTTCCTGTTCAAGTCAAAACCTTGACTACTTCAACAGAACGAAGATTCCAACTCCGATATGTTTGCTTCCATCCATGAATGGATCAATGAAGCTAACTTACACATAGTGTAATTTTCGGAGTCCGGGCTCACTTTCGCTTCTTTGAATTTCGCAGATTCGTCGCTCTCAATGATCATCAGATCATGCGAACTTTCAATGATTATCAGGTTCAACTAATGACGAGAAATCACTCTCTGATTAGTAACTGATTCATTCATATCTGCGAACTTCAGGCTCCACAGGTGTAGATTCTACAGAAATCTGTAAATCCATCCGTTGCTCTCCCTCAACAGGTTGAGCAGCCTCCTGTATTTCTCGAATTTCTTCGAGTTATACTTTTACTCCCACTGTTCTTCTTGGAAAATAACTTCCCTTCTTAGAAAACAGAATGGACGTAAAAGTAACAAGCCTAGGTTTCCTTCGGACAACCAGCGAAGTAGTACAACTACAAATACTCAGTAAAGACGAATTTGGATCGATTCCAATCCACATTTACGTGGTGTCTTTCAACTGATATTGGTGGAACTATTTTAGCGTAAACTTAGATATTTTAGAGCGTTATTCTTAAAGAATATCATGGAAGATTCGTGTGACTCATCTTTAATCATTTCTATTAAGATCTGATTCTTTCTCACAGAAACACCTTCAGGTTTTCAGGAGAAATGAGCTGTGAAACGATTTCACACTCATTCAGATGATCACACAATCAATGACTTAAATATTCTCACTCGTGATCTGATCCAGAGTCTTAATACTTCTGTCATTCAGATCCTATACTTCATTCTGGAACTCTTTCGACCATGTCAAAGAATTCCGACTTGTGTCTCATCAAATGAACATAGTCTCACTCACTGAAGTAATCAGTAGAGACAATGAAGTACAGGAAATTTTTCTCTGGCATTACTGCTCATTGGGCCACATACAAGAGTATGTTCCAGGTCCAATAAGCCTTTGGGCCTTTCTCTAGCTCGGCTAAGATAGGCCCTTTACCTTTTGGTCCAGTAAACAGAGTTCAAGTCTCATAAGATATCTTATCAAATGAGCCCAACAGTCCATAACTATGGGATTTCTGAATCCGACTTACTCTGTGCGACCAAGACTTTTATGCCAAGAAAAATCAGGTTTAATTCATTAGATTTAAACCAATTCGGTATTTATGTTACATTTAGGCACTCTTTGGTTTAAGATATAAAACCCATTCCATGAATAGGGTGCTACAATTAATATTTCATTAAGATCAAAAGAACAAAAACTTGTCTTTTATCAAAATGAAAAACATTCAAATTCTTACAAGAAAATGAAAGACAACTCTGCTTAAAGCAGGTACATTGTAGCAATTACTTAATACAAAACCAAGCCTCAAAGGGATCTATAAGTGAAAACCCTACGGCTGAGGCAGCATCCATAGCTCCTTCCAGACATGTAGTTCCACTTGCCCTTCCTTCAACGTTCTATTGTTGCTTAGGCTCTGCATATTATCACAAATATCAGTGCCACAACCAGTATCCAATACCTTTAAGGTAGAACTTGAAGTAATAACATGAATACCTGAGGAAGTAGTTGCATACATCAACTTCAACTCCTCATCATCTTCCATGAATTTAATGCAATCTCTCTTCCAATGCCCTGTCTCCTTACAGTAGCAGCACTTACCAACGTAAGAGGTATCTGACTCGGGCTCAGAAGACACACGCTTGCCATGATTCAAAATCTGGACAACTTTGTCTTCACCCTTGTCAGCATTAGGTTTAGTAAACCTACCCTTCTCATTCATGAGATTGTTCAGGGTACTCTTCACGTTTGGCTCAACTGTCTTGAGCATATCATGCAGTTCAGTCAGCGTCTTCGTTAAGCCTTTCTTGATATAGTTCCTTCTGAACTTATCTTAGCTTGACGGCAGTGACTGCAGAATGATCTCAGTTGCCATTTCTTGGCTAACTGGATAATCCAGTTTCCTCAGGTTATCAATGTAACCCATCATTTTACTGACATGAGGACTCACTGGATGATCATTTGGTAGCTTGCAGCTAGTGAGAGACTTAACCAACTGGTATCTCTCCACTCTTATCTGCTCCTGAAATTTCAATTTCAGGCTGCTGATCATCTCTATTGGCGACTCCATGTTCTCATATTGCTTCCACAAGTCTGAGTCCATGGTAGCCAATATCAGACCACGCACATCTACAGCATCATTATAATGCTTATTCCAAGCATCATATACTGCATGAGAAGCATTGGACCCGATCCTCACGGGGAGAGCTCTCTCAAGGACATAGTCCGTTCTCTCCTGTCTGAGAACTAGTCTCTGGTTCCGCGACCAAGTCAAGAAATTTGATCCGTTCAGCTTGTCCATCTTAAGGACAGACCGGATCGAGAAAGTGTTTTGATTGTTTGTGCTAGTCATAACTGAAAATTAAGATAAAAGGATTTTAGTTAATATGTTCAATATGATTAATCTCGTATTAAATTTAATATGATTAATCACGCATTATATTCAATAACATAAGTTACCCTCAATAGAATATAATGATTCCAAGATCCACATATAACTAAGATCAAAATGGGCCACTGGCCGTCACCCAACCTTAGCTTATATCGGTAAGCCCTATGTCGGCTAATTATATCCGTGATATAACTCTTGGTTGTGAATCTGGGCCCGAGGCCCAATCCACTCTGATGTCTCAAGGTCCGGGACTCCCGATGGCCCAGTCAAGAAAACCAGACTATACAGTCATGTAATCATTAATGTCTGGGACTCCCAATGACATTTATGAATCACAAACCGTCTTATCCACGCAAAAGTAGACACCCTCACACTGTAAGGCCATGAATACAATTGAATGGGCTTCGACAGCTGACATAGACTGGACAAGACATCCAACACTTGATATTATTTGAGGTTTGTAGGTTTATTAAAAATTTCATCCCAAAATAGAAGATTACTATTTTGGGAAACTTTCCTTTTTTGGGAAACCTACTATTTTTGGAAACTTTCTAAAATTGGAAACTTTCTAAAACCGGAAACTTTCTAACTTTAGAAATTCCTTAAAATCCAAAACATGCAAATCTAGAAACTTCTATTTTAAGAAACTTTCTAATTTCAAAATTTCGGAAACTTTAATTTAAAAACGATTTATAATTTTTATAAATTAAATTTTAAATTAATCTGAAGAAAAGACTCAAATAATTGGCCCAATTGTTTTAACTTCTTGGCCCGAGGCCCAAGAATTGGTCCATGTCCAAGACATAACCCAATTGCCCAATTAAATGACATAACCGGTCTGGTTCATTAAAATTGGTCTAACCAAATTTTAATTACTACGATGACCACAATTGTCAACCGGTTATTTACTAAACCGGATTTTCTCAATTTATTTGGTCCAACCAAATCAAATTAGAAAATCCTGGTTTAGGCACAAAATCCAATATTTCGACTTTGGATTTCTTATCCCGGTTTAACCAGAGTTTAATAAAATTATTAAATCTGTTTATTAAACCGAGACGTTTAATTTTAATCAAATTTTAAACCGAGCCTTAAACCGAACCGAAACGACACTACGTGATCCGATCATGACCTAGCCGTGATCATCACGCAAGACACGATCGGGACAGCCTCAACCGCAAGCAGCTTGCTTCCACGATCGAGACTTCAGTCGGGACGGGACGGGAAGGTGGGACGATCGCAGCTCGGTCCATCCACGCACGATCATCACTCGTCGGGACGGGATGATCGAGACGATGCCGAGAGATCACGAACGTGATCGCCATGCGATCGTGGTCGATCTCTCTCTCGCGCGTCATAACCGATCGGGACGGGATGGACGAGATGTGATCGGGACGACGAGGCAACGGGACGCGATGCAAGCGACCTACCTTGCGCCTCACGGTCGATCGATCCGACACGATCCATGCTATCGATCGATCGATACATGCGATCGGCCGAGAGACGACCCGATCGACCAAACCGGTCGCATACCAAATCAATATAGCTTGGTTTTTGCGATTGCAAATATGTTTAGATTTCAATTCCTTGTTGCTTAAGTGATTTCTCTTATCAGTAGTTGATTCAAAACACTTTTAAACAAGAAAAACAATCCTAAACATGAATCTAAACAAGAAAAACCAGAACCAATGGCTCTGATACCACTGAAGGACCTTTTGGTGTTAATCCTGATTCAATTCATCAGATTAATAGATCCTAAACATGCCAGATCTAGGTTCTCTTGAATAGAAACAATATAGATCTCACCTTTTTGCCTGTTTATGCAGCGGAAGGAGATAGAACAGGTCAGAGATCAGCAGAACCACCAAGGGATGGATCCTCCAAAGGCTCACACACGCACGCTCGGGAATTGGCTGCTAGACCAGATAGAGAGGAGGCGCAGAGAGAGGCTGTGGGTGGCGCAAATGAGCTGAAGAATTAGAGAGCTTTTAGGTCAAGTTTTATTCATTAAAACTCCCTTTAGTTCTCATGGGCTTTTGGGCCCAATTCTCAGTTCTGATTAAATCCCTTGGATTTAATCAGGCCCTTTAGTCTCTCCAAGTACCGTAAATGCCTAGCACTTTTACCGTACCTCTGCTAAACCGTTCCTTCGTATTTTCCCGTTAGCTTAGGCGTGTGACCCATATGGGATCATATAATAAAGGCAATAAGTCCAAGACTTATAGATCATGAGCGGACTCTAGCAAGCCATCATGACCCCCAGCATTATATGACTTATGTCTGATCATTGACATACTCTTACTTTCTAGAGACAGTACCGAGATTACTGGACACAATTCCAACACCTATTGCTATCGCAAGTCTAAGCCCGGCTATCAGCGCTTCGTATTCTGCCTCGTTATTCGATGCGGCGAAGCCCAATCTAAACGATTGTTCTAATACTTCACCCGTTGGGGAGACTAATTTCACTCCGACTCCGGACCCTTGTCTTGAGGAAGCTCCATCGACGTAGAGTTTCCATCTTTGGGCCGAAGTCGGGTCTAGTTCTATAGTCGGAGGGAGCTCGATTACGAAATCTGCCAGTACTTGCGCTTTTAGGCATGTTCGAGCTTTGTATTCAATGTCGTACTCGCTAAGTTCGATAGCCCATTTGACCAAACGACCTGATTGGCTTGGACTGTGAAGGATGGTTCTCAGTGGCTGAGAGGTCATCACTATGATCGAGTGCGATTGAAAATACGGTCGGAGTTTCCGAGCCGATGTTATTAGCGCTAAGGCGAGTTTTTCCATGGCGGGGTATCTGGTTTCAGCATCAATCAAGGTCTTGCTGATGTAATACACCGGCCGTTGTTCGTTTTGTTCTTCGCGAACCAGAACTCCACTTACTGCTGCTGTCGAGACAGCTAGGTAGAGGTAAAGGGATTCTCCTTCTACTGGTTTCGCCAGTACGGGTGGTTCGCTTAAGTAAGCTTTGAGCTGAGTGAATGCCACTTCGCACTTTTCGTCCCAAAGGAACTTTTTGTTTGCTTTGAGCAAGTGATAGAAGGGTAGACATTTATCAGTCGACCTTGAGATGAAGCGGTTCAGAGCAGCTATTTTGCCGGTTAGGCGCTGAACTTCTCGTGTTGTTTTGGGAGATTTCATCTCTACGAACGTTGCGATCTGTTTGGGGTTCGCTTCGATCCCTCTTTCAGTTACTAAGTAACCGAGGAACTCTCCTGAAGGGACCCCGAAGGTGCATTTGGCTGGGTTGAGTTTCATCCCATACTTATTAAGAATGGTAAAGCATTCTTTTAGTTGGGGGATGTGATCCTCGTACCTGGAAGATTTTACCAGCATATCATCGATGTAGACTTCCATGGTTTTGCCTAGGAGTCCTGAAAACATCTTGTTGACGAGGCGCTGGTAAGTTGCTCCTGCGTTTTTCAGTCCAAAGGGCATGACTTTGTAGCAGTACGTGCCTCGATCCGTTATGAACGAATTCTTCTCTTGGTCTTCAGGGTTCATCAATATTTGATTGTACCCCGAGAACGCATCCATAAAGGATAGCAGCTGATGTCCAGCGGTGGCCTCGACCAGTCGGTCGATGTGCGGGAGTGGGAAGCTGTCCTTTGGACATGCTTTGTTGAGATCCGTGAAGTCTACACAGACCCTCCACTTTCCGTTCTTTTTCTTAACCACCACGGGGTTCGCGAGCCAGTCGGGGTACTTGAACTCTCTGATCGATCCGATTTTTAATAACCGATCGACCTCGTCATTTACGGCTTTGGCCCGTTCAGGGCCTAGTTTTCGCATTTCTGTCTTACCGGTTTGTAGGTTGAGTCGACATTCAGCTCGTGGCTGGTTACGTCGATGTTTATCCCTTTCATGTCTGCTGAAGACCAGGCGAAGGAGTCGACATTCGTTTTGAGAAAAGAGACCAGTTCGTTCTTAACTGGCTCTGATAGGTCGATTCCGATGCCAACGAGTCTTTCGGGACGAGCCTCGTCTATGCAGACCTGAGTCGTGAGGTCCTTTGGGGGTCCTATTTGACTGGGGTCGTTCGACCTTTTGGTCTGCATGGTGGCGAGCTCCTCCTCTTTCTGTAATTGCTACGCAGGGGATTTCTCGATCTGCTTGTATCCGTTCATGTAGCAGTGACGGGAAATCTTTTGACTTCCGTGAATGGTTTTGATCCCTTTGGGTGTCGGGAACTTTACGCATTGGTGGTAGGTCGATGGTACCGCTTTCATGTCGTATATCCATGGTCGACCTAGGATTGTGTTATAGGGAGCTGGCCGATCTCTTATGACGAACTCTGTCATTCTCCGAACTCCTCCAGCAATTACTGGGGCGAAGACGGAGCCCATCGAGTATGTCGTTTCGCCAGCAAAACCTACTAGTGGTGTCTTTTCTTCCACAATCTCGGAGTCGTTAAAGTCCATCTTTTTGAACGCGTCGTAAAAGAGGACATCTACCGAACTTCCTGTGTCAATCATTATCCTTGAGAGTTCGACATCTCCCACTACTAGACAAACGAGGAGAGCGTCGTCGTGTGGTTTGTCGAGATTACTTGTCTCGCTCTCGTGGAAAATGATTTCGTGGTCTGGACCAAACATTGGGGTTTTTCCCCCTCTGTCGGTCTCAACTCTTCTTTGAAGAGCTTTGATCGAATTGACCGAGTCGCGGAAAAGCTTGGAGCCACCGAAGATGAAGTCGATTCGTTTAGGGGGTATAGCCCGTACACCCCCCCCCCCCCCCCCCCGCAGAGACGAGGGAGATTGATTCTTGAGCGTAAACTTTTGGCAGGAGCCGGAGGCGGGGATAGTGCCGAACCTCCCGGAGTACCGCTTAGGTTAAGCTCGCCGAGGATGAACTCGACTCGCTTCCGCGACCCTTAAGGGAGTGTTTCGGGAGATTCCGGCTCCTTTGACCGTTCCCGTTTGTTTTGAGAGTGCTTTTTAGAGTTTGACTCCTTGGTCTGTTTGTTTTCCTTTTTGTCGGACAGAGTCTTTTTTGCTTTCGGACTCTTGTTTCTGAGCCTCTGCTTTAGCTCGAGTATAACAATCCTCGGTCGAGTGCCCTCTCTTATTGTGGAAATCACAGAATTTTTCCTTGTTGAACTCGAATTTCTTCGAGCTCTTTGGGCTCTCGACCGCGTTGACGTTCCCTGACTTACGGGAATCCTTTTTCGAGTTTGAATTCTGCGGGCCCGATGGGTTCCTTTCTTTTCGGTGTTTTTCCCTGAGGGCCGTGGTTTCGTCCTCGAGGCGAGCAAAGGCTGATGCGCGATGGAGAGCGTCATCGAGAGTTTGAGGTTCGCGGACTGTTATTTCCTCCCAGAATCTGGTTGAGAACCATAGTACTCGTCTTAACGCTTCTATAGCTACCTCGTCCTGTGGGTTCGCGGTTTTGGATTTTATTTCCTTAAATCGGTCGATGTACGAGCGAAGTGTTTCATCTGGTTTTTGAGAGACGCCAAACAGAGCTGCCTCAGTAGTCTTTTCCTCGATGAAAACAGAGTATTGTTTGAGGAAAGCCGTCATGAACTGGGTGAAGTTGTCAATGGACCTTTCTTCCAGTCCGGCAAACCATTCTAGGGCAGAACCTGATAGGTTTTCTGTGAAGAGCCTGCAGAAGGCTGGCTCCCTCTCTTCATCGGTAAGGTACACCCTTGCCATTGCTAGTCTGAATGCCCTGATGTGGGCTTTTTCGGATCTGATTTCCCAGAAAATTCTGGAAACTTAGTTTTCTTGATCTCTCGGATCCTTGCAAATGCGATCCGATCTGTGAATGGCGTTTGTTGTGTTTCTTCGATCACTCGATCGATGTCAGGAGCCGCGCTCGTCGCCATGTGAACTTTTGAGCTCAGACTGTTGAACTGAGCTTTAGCCTGTTCAATGTATTGTCTAAGCATATCGCGTTCATCGCCCTCTGCGGGTGCGAACTGGACTTGTGCCTGACCTGACGTCTGTTCCGGAAAAATGGGGTCGAGGAGATCGATCGTTGGGATCGACCTCGTATGATCGTCCTGGGGCGTTCGGAACTGAACTGAGTTCGATCCGTTGAGGAGTCCCGAGCTCGAGGCGAAGGCAGAACCTCCTAGTTGCCTCGGTCGGATGTTAGAGTTACTCGGGAAAGGTGGTGGCCCGGGTAATGGTCAGTTTCTTGATCCGGTCGGGTCCGTGATCATTGAACTCGAACCAAATGGGGTCGGTATCGTGATAGGGGTCATTGTAGGGCGGAGGCCGCTATTTGACATATTACCGAAATTCCCCGATGTTCCCGGAGGAGTTTCTACCTGGGAAAAGTCCAAGCGGGTACACGGTGGAGGACTTATGGGAGTTCGCGTTGGTCTGCCCCCTTGGCTTTGACTGGCGAGCTCTTCAAGGCGAGCGTCTAGACGCCGCTCTTGTTCGTCGAGCTGCGCTGCCAGGGAACGGTTCGCCATCTCTTGGCCCCTTGCGATTGCCTCGTTGTTTCTCGTTCGATCTACTAACAGGCTTAACATCGAACGGATCTCGGCAAGATCGCTTGGCCCTTGCCTCTGTGGAGCAGAAGGCAGTGGTGAATTGGGTCTGGTTACTCCAGACCCTCCTCCTGGGGTGGATATTGAGTCATTTCTCATCCACACCCAGTTTCTGCTCGGATCATTAGTTCCTGACAAAACATTTGTCGGAGTCTGGCTCGTCGCGATTGTTTGAGCGACGGAGCCGGCTGGTGCCGAGGTCGTGGAGACTGAGGCGGAGCTCGTCAACACGCAGTCGGTCTGACCCATGTTCCTTACCCCGGTAGTGTTCTGAGGAACGTTGTCGACCGTTTGAGGGCGGTCAACCGGTGGTGTGGCGCTGGGAGAGCCAGTTTGCTCAGGATTCATCTCGATCTATCGGATCTAGGATCTGATTCTTAAGATAGGAAAGGCTATAGAATGTCTCCACAGTCGGTGCCAAATGTGAGATCCGGGATTCACACTAAGAATTTGTATTCGTGTATTTGGACTTTTGGATATAGAAATGGTATAGTTTCCTATGAATCAAAGACTTTATTGAGATTGATCGTCGAGATAGAACAAAACACAGTCGAAAAGAGAGTACAAAGTATAGAATCGAGCTATCTAGTCGAAGTGTTCTTAGCCTAGGTTGGAATTGTCTTTAATGAGCCGCCACTTCTTCCTTTAAATAGTCTCGACTCTGATCTCTTCGTCCTGATATTTCGGCCTCGTCGTTGTAACGATCTCCGAGATTCGTGCGGATCAGTTGGACTGACGAAGACCGAGTTGCTCTATCTCCACGTCATCCTCAGCCGAGCTCGAGCTCGATCGTCTCCGGCTTCGGCATCGTCTGGGCCTCTCCAAGGCGCTTGCTTCGCTTGGGCCCAACAAGAGAGTTGGCTCTCCCGTCTATCTTTGATTCTGGGATGGGCTCGTAATTACAGGCCTTTGTCTTGTCTGCTAATGGGCCGGATTTCCTAGAGGGAAATCCAGTACCAACAGGTACTAAACTACTTTATAAGGAGGTAATAGACAAAGTTCGAGAAGTTGCAAAATAGCACACTTTAGCCAAGAAAAATTGCGCTTTCAGGTCTCTAGATGCTCGAATGGACTCTTAATCTGGAATCACGGTCATAAATCAAGTCAATCGGCTTTTGAATGGATAAAAACGGATAACGGGTTAACTCGGCCAAACTCAACCAAAACATGAACGGTTAAGGTCGATGGTCAAATTGAACCCAGTCAACCCAGATCCATCCATGAACCGAATCCAAAATACTAGATCATATAAATTGATTTAAACCAATAAACTGAATCTAACCGGATCAAATTGATTAAACCTAATTAAATAATAAAAGAATAAAAATTTAGTGAATAAAAAATTAACAAAAGGCAAAAAGGAGAGGTTACGATAATTATGGATCTTCCTCACGACATGTCCAGATCGACGGAGCGGAAAGCTGTGGCGACACCAACAGAGCGGATCTGCGGCGGAGGTGTGTCAGATCAACTAGTGTAGATCAGTGATGGAGCACGAACAAATCCATGAACCGTGGTGGTGGATATTTGATTGAATGGAGGTGGAGAGGAGAAAATTTATGTCGCAAGAAAATGTTAGGTCATGACCTAAGCGGCTCGGACCGAGTCGATGACTACTCGCGAACTCTGTGACGGTGAAGGCGGGGTACTCTGGTGGTATGTGGTTACATCAATTAGAGGCGGATGGTGTGGTGGTGGTGTCAGCTCCCTTGCGGTAACACCTCGAGACGTAATATGAGAACACAAAGAGTAAGAGAAAGGAGGAGGGGAAGAGAAGAGAAAAAGAGGAAGACAATGATGGAGCAGAAGGATCGAGAGCGGGAAGAAGAACCCAGAGGCGGTTGTCACAGTGGCAGCTTCTCTCTCGTTTATTTGCTAGGGTTAATTTTGCGAGGGTTTTGTCCAAAAAAAAAAAAAAAAAAAAAAAAAATTTGCGAGGGATATACATACATTATACATGTATTTTTTTTTTTTACGACAAATCAATATATTAATATTAAAAAGTTTTACAAGATACAGAAACCATGTAATTACAACCGATGAAACAAATATATGAAATTGAAAACAATTTCAGTAAAAAAGTGGAGAGTAACCATGCTTTCGTATCGAATCCCTTCTTCACATACTTAATATTGGCTAAAAGCATATAGCTGAGACTCCAAAATGCCTTTGGCATAACTTTACTGAGTAGATATGAATATTGTTGTGAAAGCATTTGTATCTTGTTGACGTATGAAGATTAAACTGCGTGATGAGTCGTTTTTCCATTAACCGCTTCAGATATTTGCGGTTTCGTCATCCTAGCCAACTTCGATCCTTCTTCACCAAAATATATCCATGGTAGTTTTCGAGGTGGTCTTTGTCGACAAAACAAATCCGAAAGGATTTGATGTGGTCTTCGGACCATCATCATATGATAATAATGGACCGAAACAAACACAATACTAATATAGGGTATTAGTATTGACCAAACCTCGGAGAAAATTGGATAATGGTGTTGTAACTCCGAGGACAGAAGTCGCTTATGATGTAAACCAAACATCATCGGTGAAGAGACGGCGAGAGACGGTGATAGACAGTGGTTGAGAAAGGAGAACCGCTCCGTCGTCTCGTTCTCTCCGGTAAGGAATAATTCGTCGCCTAGTAACCGCTCGTTTATTTGTGATGACAGAGAAATTTTCTGGTCTTGTGCATATCGTACTGGGTTCGTGGCGATGCGTTGGATTGAAGATAGAGATTGCAATCTGAAGACGTCGGAAGAGAGAGGTTCGACCATGAAACAACCACAAAACTCATCCCCTTCAACGCTTGTTGTGTTTTTGCCATGAAATGATGCAGACATGACCAGGAAAAAGACCAACCGACGCCGAGAAGCAGCGCCGACCGGTGAAAATCAGTGTCGGAGAAGACCTTCTTAACCGACGTATACATGTATATGGCTACAATTTTGTAAACAAAAATAGGGTTTAAATGTCTAAGGCATGGCCGTTATTGGGCTAAGTATTTAAATGTCTCAAAGAGGATTGTTACAATTCTCCACCACAACGAGAATTCTCTCTCGAGTTCAGATACGTATTCAGCTGCTCTCTTACAACTCCCAGACGCCCTGGGTAATCTAAACTCACATGATCTTTTGACTCTAATATTTTCTCCTGAATTCTTCTCTCCCAACATTCTCTGACCATTGTAAGCATTTTCCCATAAACTTTATGTTCTTGACGCTCCATAACAGCCATTGGTTGGCTAGGTGCTAACAACTCTTTACTGAGATCCCTTGGCAACTACTGCAGAATAAGCTCTAGCTCTTTGACAACTTTACTCAATACTGACACATGAAATAATTCATAGACTTGCCAACTCTAATGATAACCCCAACCGATATGCTAATTCCCTTATCCACTCAAAATAGGGTATTGTCCCATGTACCTCAACTTAAAATTTCTCAAGATTTTGAGTCCCACGTCCCTAAAATGTTCTCATTTTAAGATATTCTAAGTCGCCCATCTCAAATTCTAAACCTCCCATGTGCTTATCTGCATAGTTTTTCTAACGATCATGGGATTCCTTTAGCCGCCTCTTGAGAATTTCAACTTGTTCTACCGTTCCCGGAATCATTACTTGTTCTAAGTCTTACCTCTCCCCCACTTCAGTCCAACATAGTGGTTAACGACACAATCTACCATAAAGAGCTCTTTTATTTTATCTGCTTACGGAAAACCTTATGTACTCTTCCCGCGAATAATAAGGCTATTAGTTGTAAGTGGGTGTTTACAATCAAATATCATGCGGATGGGAGTATAAAAAGGTATAAGGCTAGACTTGTTGCAAAGGGATTTACTCAACAAGAAGGTTTGGACTATGAAGAAACTTTCTCTTCTGTTGCTAAATTCACTTCAGTTAGTATCATGCTCTTACTTGATGATGGTTGATTACTCAACTTGATATATCTAATTTCTTTCTTAGTGGTTATATTGATGAGAAGATTTATATGAAGTTTCCGCCAGGGTATGCAAATATTCTAGGGGAAACTTCCAGCAAATGACGTATGTCATCTACACAAATCCATTTATAGATTGAAACAGGCCTCGAGACAATAGTTCCTTAAGTTATCTTCTACTTTGGTCAATATGGGGTTTGCTAAATCGGTCAGTGATCACATATTGTTTGTCATATTTCAGAATGGTATTCTTCTTGGCATTTTAGTATATGCAGATGATATTATAGTGGTGAGTAATAATGATGTTGCAGTAGTTGAATTCACTTCAGACCTGCAATCTTTCTTCAAACTCCGGAATTTAGGTGAAGCTAAATATTTTCTTGGGTTGGAGATTGATAGATATTCTAATTAAGGGCATTTTTGTATGTAAGGGAAAGTATATACGTAAGTGTAACATTGATTTCGTTTGGTCAGTTTTTGCGTGTCACAATTTTCTGTATCAGCTGTGACTTGTTTCGTTGATATTGTAATATAGTAGATAACAAATAGAAAAATACGTATAGTTGAACCTGTTTTGAAATCTGATCAGGCTACAAAGTTCTCCACAACGTTTGTAAAATCGGTTAGCACATGATTTCTTCTAAAATATTTTTAAAAAAGTGATCTATACTTATACTCAAGCTCCAGGTGTTTCCATTTTAATTAATCCTTAGTGATTACCTATTATTTTAACTGAAACGTGTAACGCTTTTGGCTCAATATGTGTTGGTATAAGTCGGAATTTTTTCAATGTTCATACGGTTTACTTCAGATTTGTAACATGTTTTTATATGCTTACAAAAATTCTTAGTAATTTATACATTAAAGAAAACATCATATAATATGAAACAAATGATGTATAACATTAATAGTTGGTGTGAAAATGTGTTAGTGAATAATGATACGGCCGTATTATTCGCAAGACTATATAATGTTGAAATATAATCATATCTCTTATAAAATAAGATCAAACTAGTATGATTTGCTCGCACCATATGCGAGCACAACCATTAATCATTTTTAAAATAAAATCATTAATTTAATATTAATTATAATTAAACATAATATAAATATTATTATATTTAATTTCTTATTAAAATATTGTATAGTTTATATATAAATTTAAAATTAATAACAACAAATTAATTATTATCTAAAATTATATATATAAATATCTAAACTTACTCTATAAACATATTTTTATATTAATTATAATAATTAAAATTATATATATGTATAAACATTAACATATATATTAAGTATCATTTATATTTATCTAAATTCAAAATTTATATAAATAATATGATTTTATTATATACAAAATATTATTATTTTCAACAATCATATTTATCAGTAACTAAATCTATAATTCAAAAAGTATTTTCATATTTATCATCTTATTTTTAGGTTGTACTTATTTCTAAAATAAAATAAGATAAAGTAATTTAATATAAAATAAATTTTAATACAGTAATTAACTTAGTTTTATTAACGGCAAATTAGTAATCAACCATTTCGAAAGCGAATATAAAACCAAACGCATTTCCCAATCAGTAACCATTTATTATTTGTTATAAAGATTTGTCCTTATCGTTTAGTATCAATGTACACATTTATGTAGGATATATATTTTGTAGATATATTTGTTTAGTATCAATATGTATATCTATGTATGATATATATCGTGTATTTGTTTAGTATCAATATGTATATCTATGTAGGATACACGATAGATTTGTCCTTATCAACAGTTAAACTATATTTAGTGTATAGTTATGTACGATATTAATTTTTATATTTTAATAATAAATTCTAAAATATTAAGGTTAACATTTATAACAACCATAATGATAATATGTAAATATGAAATATATTGGTTAACATAGTAATTAGCCTAATTTTATTAATAGGAAACTATTAATGTGGCCTAACTATCAATGTGTTTGTGTTCAATGTGTTTGTGTCCAGTTTTGTTATAATGATTTGTCTTTATCGTTTAGTAAAGATGTGTGTAAATCCATGTAGAATATATATCATGTATTTGTTTAGTATCAATATGTATATCTATGAAGGATATACTGTGTAGATGGTAAGATTTGAACTATATCTTATAGTTGTGGACGATATAATTTTTTTATATTTTAATAATAAATCTTAAGATATTAAGGTTAATTTAGTAATTAGCTTAATTTTATTAATGGCAAAAATGCAATCAGCCGTTTTGAGAGCGAATATAAGGCCAAAGACACTTTCCAATTAATATAAAGATTTGTATAAATTAGTTATTATGTAAGAGTCACAAGTTGTAAAGGTGTGTTGGTTCGGTTATACACCAGTCATGTTTGTCCAAACACAACCGTCTGTTTAACACAATTGTTCGTCTTGTATAAGTAGATTGAGTCCAGATTTAACATAAATATAATGTGTGAAACACATTTGTTTGAAATCAATAAATTTATATTTGTTCTTATTCGATTTCATACTGTTTGGCTACTCAAACTCCAACATGGTATCATAGCCCTACTGATTCAAGAGTCATTTCAAGTAAAAGTTTAAGCAAAAGAAAAACAGAGAGTTATGGAGACGGTATTGTGACTCCGATCTTCGATGGTGAGAAATATAGTTTTTGACGCATCAAAATGAAAACAATTTTCCAGACAAAGAAATTATTGGAAATTGTTGAAGAAGGTGTTCCAAATCCACCTGCATAAGGAGATCACAGCCCCGAAGCCGTGCAACAGAAGACACGGTGTGATAAAGCATCCTTAAAAGATTTAACGGCGTTGTAAATTCTTCAAACGGCAGTCTCAGATTCAATTTTCCGAGAATCACCCCAACAACAACCGCAAAAGAATCCTGGAATGCTTTGGAATTAGAATTCCAAGGATCCCAAAAGTGATGATGATAAAACTTAAATCTCTTAGAATGGAGTATGAGAATCTGAAGATGAATAAAACTGACAATTTCAACACTTTCACAACAAAGTTGATTGAGATAGGAAATCAAGTTAGATTTCATGGTAAAGAGAAATCAGTTTATCAAATAGTCCTAAAGATTATGATTTCACTTCCAGAAAGGTTTGATAGCATTGTGGCAGTGCTTGAACAAACCAAATATCTGACTGTGCTATCAGTTACAGAATTGATTGACACATTGAAGGCATATGAGGAGCGTGTATCACTTCGAGAAGGACAATCCACAGAAGGTTCGTTCTATGGAGAATAGTTTGTTTCGAAAGGACGAAACAAACGTGAAGACAAACTTCAAAAGAAAACCGAGAAATGGTGTGGTGTTGGCAAGATAAACAATCACAATGAGAGCTATTGTTTGAAGAAGAAGAACAAAGGTGTTGTTTCGCAAAAAATGGCGAACAAGGAGAGAAAATGGTTCGTGTGTAACAAACCGGGACATTTAGCAAAAGACTTCAAATCTAGAAAAACAGAGGAAGCGAATCTAAGTCTAGAAGAAACAGATGATGAAGGTCACATGCTGTTTAGTGCAGTTGAAGAAGAACAATCATCAAAAGTAGATGATGAAACATAGTTAGTTGACAGCGGATGCACTAACCATATGACCAAGGAAGTAAACTACTTCATCACTCTTGATCAGAATATAAAGATTCCGATCAAATTGGGGAATGGTCAGCGTGTAATGACGGCATGAAAAGGAAATATCCAAGTGATGACAAGCCAAGGAAAGAAGATCATCAAAGGAGTATTTCTAGTGTCGGATTTAGCAAGGAATCTATTGAGTGTTTCTCAAATGATTTCAAATGGATATGGAGTCTGATTTGAAGATAACAGTTGCATCATCAATGATCCTCAAGGGAGAAGGATACTAAAAATTAAGATGAAACACAAGATTTTTCCGTTTAGATGGAGTAACTCAGACGTAAGTGCCTTACTTGCGAGTGGGCCTGGAATTTAAAACCGAACCAAAATTTCCGAACCGAACCGGGTTTTGAAAATTTTGGTTCGGTTTAGTTTACAGAGACTAAACCGATCAGTAGATTTATAAATTAAATTTGGTTTTTGGTTCGGGTCGGTTCGGTTCGAGATGACCGAACGGTTAACCGTTCCCACCAATAACCCAAGCGCATAGATACTTTTCAAAGAGCATGCAAGATTATGGGGGGTGTATTGAACTAAACATTTGGAGTGATTTGGTGGTTTTCTTAAAATTCACTGTTATTCAACTAAGGATTTTAAAATATCTTCTCAAATCCAGTGTTATTGAACATGGGATTTATGTAAAATCACTCAAAATCTCTTAAAATCCTCTGTTATTCAAACAACAATTTGTTAAAATCATATCAAATCTACTGTTATTGAAATGTTTTTAAGTATTGGGATTTTAACGACTGCAGGGGATTTTAGAGAATTTTAGATGATTTTCTTAGTTAAAAATAAAAAGATCCAAATCTCATGCTTTTAAGTGGTATTGTGGGGTATTTTAATATAAAATCACAACAACTTTCTTAAAATCACCAAAAACCATCAAAATCATCTAAAATCCTAATTAAGCTCAAATCACTCCAAATGTTTAATTCAATACACCCCCCTATATATATATATATATATATATATATATATATATATATATATATAGCGTAAGTGTTTTGAGTTTCAAAGGTCTTAAAACTAATGTGGGATATATTATAGACAACCCAACTCAAATACACAATCAAGCTTTATGCAATTTGAGCCTTAGAAATTGGGCTAGAAAAAGAGTGGCTCAAAACATTAATTAAATTCAACAAAATATCTTTGTAACCATGGAAGCTCATCCAATTTGGATCGACAGATCATTCTTCTTCCAATTAAATTATGATATCAGAACATCAAAAGCCTGCGAAGAAAATAATGGCATCAGATATTCTCCAAGCATGTGAAACCCTATGTTATTAGAACATCAAAAGTCTGCCAAGAAAATACTGGCATCGGCTATTCTCCAAGGATGTGAAACCCTAATCGTTGATTCTCTATTTCACTTTCTCGATCTGATTCTCCGTCCTCTTTCTCGATCTGATTCTCCGTCCTCTTTCTCGATCTGATTATCCGTTATCTTTCTCGATCTGATTCTTCTTTCTCTTTTTCGATCATTATCAAATATGATTTTTCTTATTTTTCTTCTTTGATCCGAGTCTTCTTTTCTTTTTTTGAACAATGATTTGAGTCTTCTTTTATGTCGATCTGATGAGTAAATCGTGATACGATCTGATTCTCTACTTCTCTCCTTCGTCTCTCGATGGATCTGCCTCTCGTTCTTTCTCTTTTTTTTTTGGTAAAACTTCGGTTCATTTCGGTAGATATTTTTAAAATCGAAATAACCGATAAATTGAACTAATCGAACCGATCGATTCGGTTTTACCGAAGTCACAGGGCTACTTGCGAGTGAAGCTAAAAAAAAAGTCAAGTTTTGGCATAGAAGAATGGGGCATGCTGGTTTTAACAAATTGTAGAAGATACAAACAGTAAAGATGGTTGATAATCTCCCCAAATTTGAAGTCACAAAAGAAGTATGTGATTTATGTGAGATGGGAAAGCAAGCAAGGAAACACTTTCCTAAGAAGTCTCAAACAAGGAATAGTGAAGCATTAGAGTTGATACATTCAGAGGTTTGCGGTCCTATGCAAAACGAATAAATGGGTGGCAGCAAGTACTTCTTACTGTTTATTGATGATTAGACACGGATGAGTTGGGTGTATTTCATCAAAAACAAAAATGAGGTACTCTTAAAGTTTAAGACGTTCAAGTCATTGGTCGGAAACCAATCCGGAAAAAGGATCAAGAAACTTAGAACGGATGGTGGGGGTGAATTCATATCCAAGGAGTTCAACAAGTTGTGTCAAGAGGCTGGAATTCAGAGGAAAATTATAACACCATAGTCCCCAAAATAGAATGGTGTTTCAGAAAGAAAAAATAGAACACTAGTAGAGATGGACCGATCAATGATTGCAGATCAAGGTCTCCCAAACAAGTTATGGGCAGAAGCACTGGCTACATCAAACTAAATTCAAAATCTATTACCTACCAAGTCTCTTGAAGAAAACATGACACCAATGGAGAAGTGGAGTGGAAGAAAAACAAGTGTAAAACACTTACAAGTGTTCGAAAGTTTATGTTACATGCATATACCAGAAGAAAAAAGGAAGAAACTTGATGTCAAGCCCAAACATGGTATATTCATAGGCTACAGAAGCGAGCCTAAAGGGTATAAAGTACTCTTGTTAAACGAGGAGAAAGTGGAAACATCACAAGATGTGATTTTTGATGAAGAAAAGAGATGGAATTGGGAGAAGAAAGAAAAAAAAGAGATTGTTCTTTCTTCAAGTAAAACCAAGTATGGGGAGAATCAAAAAGATCAAGGAAGTGTGGTTGTAGACACTCAAGTTGAAGATGAAAGTGAAGAAGATTCTCCAAATAAACCAATCAAATTTCAGTATATCAATGAGATAATGCAACAAACCGATCTAATGGAGGAAATGGCTCAAACACATGAAGCGTGTTTAATGATGAATGAAAAACCTCAGACGTTTGATGAAGCCATAAAGAAAGAAGAATGGAAAGAAGCCATGAAAGAAAAGATCCGAATGATTGAGAAGAATGGAACATGGCAAATGATCAAGAAAACGAAAGGCAAGAATGTAATAAGTGTTAAGTGGATCTATCGCTTTAAGACAATGAAAATGGAGAACCTATGAAGGATAAAGCAAAGCTAGTGGCCAGAGTGAAATCAAGAGTATGTAGACGATTATCTTGAAACATTTGCTCCTGTTTCAAGGCATGACACCATTAGAACTATATTGGCGGTTGCTGCTCAAAAGAAGTGGAAACTATTCCAAATGGATGTTAAGTCAGCATTTCTAAATTGAGAATTGCAAGAAGAGATTTATGTTAAACAACCACCAGGGTTCATACAAGAAGGAGAAGAAGGAAAGGTTCTAAAGCTACACAAGGCAATCTCTGGCTTAAAACAAGAGCCAAGAGCATGGTATGGAAGAATCGACACTTACTTCTTAAAGAATGGCTTTAAAAGAAGGGACAACGATGCAGCCTTATACGTGATGAATACAAAGGAAGATGTGTTGGTGACTAGTCTATATGTAGGCGATATAATCATCACTAGGAACAACTTGAAGCTTATAAACAAGTTCGAGGATGATATGAAGCACGAGTTCGAAATGACGGATCTAGGAGAACTCAACTATTTTCTTGGAATGGAGATTGTCCAAGAAAAAGATGGAATATTTCTATCACAATAGAAATATGCAAACAAGCTTCTAGAGAAACTCGGTATGAAGGAGTGAAAAAGTGTAAGGACACCTCTTTTACCTCATGGAAAAGGGGAAGGAGGAGAATGGAAGCTTCAAGATGAAACAAAGTATAGAAGCATAGTTGCTGGACTTCTATACTTGTGCACTTCAAGGCCAGATCTCATGTATGCTAGCTCATACTTATCAAGGTACATGTCATCACCCCTTAATAAGCATTATAAAGAAGCAAAACGTGTTCTAAGATACGTCAAAGGAACAACAAATTTTGGAGTTCAATTCAAAAGTATAGAAGAACCAAGGCTTCATGGATACTCGGATAGTGATTGGGTGGATCGATTAAAGATAAGAAGAGTACATCAGGATATGTATTCACGCTAGGATTAGCAATGTTCTATTGGCAATCAAGCAAACAACAAACTGTTTCACAATCCATGGCTGAAGCGGAGTATATTGCTTTATGTCCAGAAGCAAATCATGCTATTTGGCTACAAAGGGTGGTGAAGGAAATCGGGTTCACAAGTGAAAAAGGAGTAGAGATATACTGCGACAACAAATCAGCCATAACCGTAGGGAAAAATCTAGTGCAGCACAGAAGAACAAAACACATAGAGATCAAGTATCATTTTGTACGTGAAGCCGGACACAAAGGACATATTCAGCTTGACTATTGCAAGGGAGAAGATCAACTCGCAGATATCCTTACAAAAGGATTAAGTGTTTTAAGGTTTAAAGATCTTGGAAGGAAGCTTGGAGTGAAGACGAGATATGATTAAGGAGGAGTGTTGAAATATAATCATGTTTCTTATAAAATAAGATCACATTTTTTTAAGTTAGTTATTATGTAAGAGTCACAAGTTGTAAAAGTGTGTTGTTTCGGTTACACACAGTCGTGTCTGTTCAAACACAACCATCTGTTTAACACAATTGTTCGTCTTGTATAAGTAGATCGAATCCAAAATTAACATAAGTATAATGTGTGAAACAAAATTGTTTGAAATTAATAAAGTTCTATTTGCTCTTATTCGATTTCATACTCTGTTTAGATACTCAAACTCCAACATATAATATTGAAGTGCATGAATGCAATTGCTAAACCATAAAATATGACACTGAGAATATACTGAGCGCCTACATCTATTCTATTAAAACAGGAAGGTTTGCCATGGTACATAAATGTTGTTTCCGAAATTTGCCCTTGAATTTATTAGGATTTGTAACCTTCATTAAGGGTAAAACTGTAAAACAATTTATATTTGATTTATTCATAATATCTTATAATATCTTTTATTTTCCTTTTTCTATCCTAATCATATCTAACAAATTTTTTTTTCAAAAATTTAATAAAATAATAATTAATTTCGAAATTAATATTAAAATAAATATTATAAATTATTCTTAACTAAAATTTAACTTAAAAATAAAATCAAGCATAATTAAGTTACTAAATCAATTGGTACATATAATTATATAATTTAATACATAATTATTTTATAAATTATATAATCATTAAAATTAATAAATTATTATTAAAATAAGAAAATAGAATATAATATTGAAATAATAGTTTAAACTCAATAATAATATTGATAATCGATATATTTAACATAATCTATTATATTTTATTTATTTTATTACAATAAATGTAACCATGTATTGTTAATACTCTTTTCTATATCTACATATATATATTATAATTTAACTATAACTTTATATAAATTCGATATAGTAATATTATCTATATTATTAAAACATGTGACCTTTTTTGAAACTACCCTTGGTCTTACGGGAGATATTACTTTTTGTGTCATTGGTTTTATCTTAATTATAAAAACACATCAAAATGAACTTAATCGATCCAAAATGTTAAATGAACGGGTTATTATATATTAGTTACATTTTGATTTATAAAATAAACATAAAAATCTTTATATTTAGACCATTATTAAACGGGTCAAAAATAGATGAACCAAATTTAATTATCAAACGGGTCAAAAATAGATGAACCAAATTTAATTATCTATACTATTAAAAACAAAACCTGTCTACTAGAATACATGATAGAAAATATAACCCGCGCTTCATTAGCGCGGGTCAAAATCTAATTTGTCTTTTAAAAATGAAAAATACATAGAAGTTAAATTACAAATGAATCCTCTTTACCTAATAAAGTATAGACTTCATGTTTTCTTTCATGTTTAGGTTACATTTGGTAAAATGGAGGAACAAAGCTTCAAGATTTGAGGGTGCTCAGATATGCGACCAACTTTCAGCAACCTCTCCTAAAACCAATAACAAAAGCTCAATCAATCACTTGAAGCAAAATCTAAGCAACTCAAAAGTTACTAAAAACGTGTTCTTAATCTTGACAGTAAGTAAAGAGTTTTATTAGATAACAAACCTCATCAAAAACTGCAGATCATTTGAAAACCAATGGGTAAACCAAAGGGACCTCTTTCGAGTAATCCACACGGTAATACAATGACAGGATGCCCCGACATATTCATATTGACCTGCAACAAGCTCATTTGTTGGAGTCAAGATTAGCACTTTCCTAAAAGGCCTATTCATGAGTTTAGGTCGGCCCAGAATGGAATGTCGGTACAAGGCCCAAGGCGGTAAAACCTAGGTTTTACCGAACGCGGGACGACCGACTTACATTAGGGTTTAGGGGGTGTTAGTTAAGAATAGGGAAAAGGCGGCGCACAGCGACATCAAAGATATGGAAATATTCCGAATCTTGATGAAACCGAGATATTAGGAAAATATTCGTATTTATCTAGATTTTCCTTATTATGAACCGACTTTGTAAACCTTATAAAAGGCGACTTCATTATTCAATAAACATACGCTTTTCACAATATTTTTAGCCTGAGAGACTTAGAGCATCGACTTCGACCTAAACTCTCTCCGGCGACTTAAACAGCTTTCTTTACCGGCTCTATCTCGGAAACACCGGCATAAAACCCAAAATTTCCTAATTCTCACCGTGTTCTTTAATTCTTCTTTTAGAATCCCTAATTAAAAACCCTAAAACTCTTGCTTTCTTAGGATATAACGAGTTGAGATCTTACAATTGGCGCCGACTGTGGGGATTTCTAAGAGAAATTTCTGAACGAGATGTCGGGAAACAATAACGAAATCGATCCGGAAAACCCAAGGGTTGAACTAAGTGATCACGAAGGAAGTGATTACGACCAAAGAGATCACGAAGACAACCACGCGGCTCACGATGGCAAACAGCCTCGCGACGCCGCTAAATCAAAGAAAGCTCGAGATGACGGTAAACATGCCCCGTCACTCAGCGAAACGGCAGAGCAAGTCAAACAAGACGAAGTTCTGGCTACTTTAATGGCCAAAATCGATTCACAGAACGATTTGATCAAAACGTTTTCGGAAAGAATTGATTTGTTGCAAACGGAACAAGCACGGATCCGTTCAGACCAACAATCAAGGAAATCCAAGCGAGAAGTACCTCCAAAGGTAAAAGATAAAGTCGCCAGACGACTGATCTACGATACACCTGAAGGAGACCTCCAAGGAAAAAGCCGAGACAGCGAGTCTAGAAGCAACTCACGCCGAGAAAACGATGATGATAAACGTGAACGGAGCTCACATCGAAGGGACTCAGAAGAGCTCAAGCGGAGTGCACACCGAGAGCAGGAAGACAACTGGTACAAGGCAAGGTACTCGCCCGACAAGGATAAGCGTGATGATCAAGAGACACAGAATGATCGAGGCTTGCGTCATAGACGACATGAAAACGACTCACACCGGGATAACCATCGCCATGAGCGAGGTACATCCCACGAGGAAGCTCACAGGACGTCTACCCGTGGAGCAAGCCGTAACAAAGTGGAGAGGCAACTGACGGAGCTCAGAGATACCCTAAAGGAGTTGAAAGGCGAGGTGCACAGCGTCAAAGGGTCTGCTCCTGAGATTGATCGGATCGTTGAAGAAACTCAAAGAATGCCTTTCACGTCACGTATCACAGATACTTATTTACGCCAGAAAGAAAAACTCAGACTATCGATGTACAACGGAACGAAGGATCCTGCTACTCACTTAACAACCTTCAAGATCATGGCGTCCAAAGCACGGTTCTCGTCATCCAGAGAGCGCGACATCGGCTTTTGTCAGTTATTTGCGGAAACCCTAGAAGGAGATGCACTGACATGGTTTTCTCGGCTACCACCTAAGTCGATTAACTATTTCTCAGATCTGACAAGAGCCTTCGTAAGGCATCACTTTGTCTACGTAAACAAGGATACGTCGCTAAACGCGCTGATGTCCATGTCGCAGGAAAAAAAGGAAACGTTAAGAACCTTCGTAGACTGATTTAAAGCAATTATGATGCGCGCGGAAGCCCCAGATAAATTCACCATCGCGGCTCTGACAAACGCCGTCTGGCACAAGTCACCATTTTATCAGGATCTAGTCGTCAATCCGCCGTTAACCATCGAGGACGCCCTTCACCGAGAAAACAAGTTTGTAGAATTAGAAGAAAAGAAGGTGGTCCTAGCAAGGAAATTCGGCACGGCTAAACAGTCCGATAAAAAAGAGGAGAGAGAACCCATGCAACATTACGACAAGGGGGCTAAGACGACGATGGTTGTCGACAACACTGACAAACCACGATCATCGAAACCTTGGAACAAGCGGAATAAAGAAGGAAAAGAAAAGGCACAGCAAGCCGCGCCCTCCACGGGAGAGAAATACTGCGAGTACCACAAAGCTACCTCACATGACACTGCGGAATGCCGGAACCTCAAAAACGCACTCTATGCCCGAATTTCCGATGAAGAAATCAAGGCAGCGATTGACAGATTAAAGAGAGAATCTGAGCAGCAAGAAGAAGGGAAAGTCGACGGGCAAGCACCCAAGCAGGGCAAACAACAGCAGCGTATCAAAATCATAGCTTTGAAACGCAACCGGGAAGAAGAAGAAGATCAAGATGAAGAGGAAACTCCCAAGGCCGTCCGGAGAATCAACATGATTATGGGCGGTTTAATCTCTGTAAACGATTCAGTACGATCAATCAAGACGTACGAACGTTTGGCGTTAGCAGCGCAGAAGACGCCTCAACCAATCTTATCTGATGACCCCCCCCCCCCCCCCCCCCCCCCGTCTTCTTCACTGATCAAGATTTGTATGGAACTCATTACCCTCACAATGACCCACTAGTAATTGAATTATTAATCAGGAGCTGTCAAGTATCTCGAATACTAGTTGACACCGGGAGCTCAATTGATCTGATCTTCCTAGATACGCTCAAAAAGATGGAGATTGATATATCATGGTTTTTACCCATTTTAGACCATGATATAGATGTGTTTTTAGTGTCTTTTGTCTTTGTTTAGAGTCTTTTACAGGTTTAATCAGGTTTGGAGCGAATTGGAGATAATGGAGCATTTTGGAGATTTTGGAGTGTTTGGCCGAGAGATAGAGTTCACTGTCCGAAACAGAGAAAGGTGTCGATCGTTGCACCCTAGCATCGATCGATGCACCAGCGAGATGGGCCAAAACTCGGCGGTTTAGAAGAATCAAGATATTGCACTTTGATCCAGAAGTTCCTGATATTTACAAAGAAGCCCCTGGCCGAGATTATACCTATATAATAGAGTTTTTAGTGTTTTAATTAGATACGCTTGATACGCTTTACATTACGCTTGGATAATTAAGAGCAGAGGATTTTTAGAGCTTTTGGGGCTGATCTGAACCTATTACTTCATCTGTATTTGGAGAAGATTTCGAACCCCTTTTACTCTTATTCTTTTATGCAATTTATTCATCATATGATTATGTTTTCATTATCTATGTCTGAGTAGATTCCTAGTTAGGTTTAGGGTTTCTCACATAGGATTTCATGACTTGCTAGACTTGTTCAAATTCAGTTAAGGATTCATAACTATATCTGTTCTTCAATTTAATTGTGCTTAAAGCTAGTTCTAACCTGATCAATTAGAATCTAGATCTTAGGTTGCTAAATACGTCACGGAAGTGGGGTTTAGGAATCTGAACTAATTAAATTGGGCAATTAAACTTTGCGCAAACGGAAGTTTGGTTTAGGATAATTGTGAACATATCAAACTTGGGATTAATGCTAGTTTAATCTGTTAGTTCTCGCAAACGAAAGTTTGGTTTGCTGCACTTGGACTTAGAGAATTATCGCAAAGGAATTTGGTTAATTCTATATCTGTGTTTTGAGTTCTAGAACTGTGCTTAATTAGATCCTTGCTGAATGAACTGTCTGCTTGTCTGATTTCCTGAGAATACCCTAGGCTTAACGCTTTTAGTTTATTGCTTCCACAACCGTTAATCTCTGCTACTGATTTACTTTCTCGCACCGCTTTTAATTCAATTATATTGCTTATTTCTAGTATTAGTCTCTACTGTTCTGATCTATTGAGACCAAGTGTCCCTGTGGATTCGATAACCCTATATATTACTTTGACATTGCTGTTCACTTGCAGTTTAGAATAGGGTAAAACTTACAACCTATCAAGTTTTTGGAGCCGTTGCCGGGGACTCTTTGAGTCTTCGATAGCTTCGAACTTAGGGTTTTTACTAGGATTTTTATTTTTGGTTTAGTTTACTACTTTTTCTTTTTCTTGCGTTTCAGGTACGCCTGATCGCCCTGCATCGATCGACGCCTCTTTTGCATCGATCGACACAAAGCGAAACCAGTGGTGCCGAGAGCTTGAGCATTTAGCTGGGTATTTCTTGATGGAATCTGTGATTCTGATTCGCGGCGAGAACGGAGTTTTACGAGACCAGGATGGTTAAATATGTAACGCGAAGGGTCAGAAACTGGATGGGGAAGGAAACCTCATCACACCAGATGTTGTCGTGGGCGCGGAACATCTACGAGAGGATGGTCACGAGAAGACACTTGCTGATTATAACAGACCAGATATATTCTATGCTAATCGATCTGCGATTCGACCACCTCTGTTCACCAGAGCTGAGTTTAAGCTGAAACCTGAGTACTACGCATTGATTGGACAGTATCAGTTCCATGGTCTTTCAAGCGAGCATCCTATGGACCACATAGACACATTTGAGGAATTGGCTAGCAGTATCACGGCTGAAGGAGTTTCTTCTGATTATATTTTCTGTAAGCTCTTCCCATTCTCTCTTAAAGGAGATGCAGCTTACTGGCTGAGACAGCTAGAACCAGGATCTTTGACCACTTGGGAAGCAGTCAAGAAGGAGTTCCTTAGACATTTTTATGACGATGCGTTATCTGAGCAGCTTAGACATGATATCCTGACATTCAAACAGCAGCCTACAGAGCCTTTTAAAGCAGCTTGGATGAGATTCAAGATGTACCAGAGAGATTGTCCACACCATGGATTCTCTGAGGTACAGCTTCTGAGTGCCTTTTTCAGGGGTTTGGATTTTTGGTATCAGAGAGCTATGGACACAGGAAGTGATGGAAACTTCTATACCAAGACCCTAGAAGAAGCTAAAGAGCTTATTAAGAACTTGATGACTAGCAGTAGTGTCAAGAATGCTGACAAGAAAAGGCAGAGATCTAGTTGCGGAGATGATAGCTTGCAGATAGCTGATTTGAGGGACAAGGTGGATTATATCCACAACATGGTAGTAGCTGGAGAATTTGTAGAAGTGAATTATATTAATGAAGCTGATTTTCATGAACACACATCTAGAAGTCAACAGAGACAAGCTCCGAGATCGAATGGCTATTCACCTCACCAAGTTCCTCCCACTAAAGAGCAGACAAAGATTGAGTCTATGCTTGAGCAGCTACTACTTGGACAGAACAAGATGACGCAAGATCTGAATGGAAAGATGGACTTCATGTATCAGGATCTGAGTGGAAAATTGGAATCTTTGACAAGCAGAGTTGACAATCTGGATGCTAGGATGACGCAAGTGGAAACCAGTATACAGATAGAGCATGTTAAGGCAGTTTCGGCAGAAGAAGAAGTTGAGCAGAATCGAGAAACTGAAGTTCTGGAACTGGAAAATCCGAGAAAAATTCAGAATGTTCGCCTTGCATCGATCGACACAAATGTGCATCGATCGACACATCATGCGAGAGTCAATGTCAATCGTCACCATTTCAGCAACGATCGACACCATGGGCGTGAGCAGCCAAATTTCCCAGAGAAACCGAAAGCTGATACAGAAAGAGCCTACAAACAGAAGATTCCTTTCCCTAGGAAGTCCAAGCAAGAGATTAAGTTGGAAAAATGCATGGAGATAATGAGAGAAAAGCTAACTGACACTCCATTGATTGATACCACTAAGACCAATCCCATGATGAAGACATGTGTTACAGACATCCTCTCTAGCAACATGACTGAAGAAGAAGGATGCTTGATGATCTCAGAAGTATGTGATGCTGTTGTAAATGGTAGGGTTCCTGAGAAGCTAAAGGATCCAGGAGGTTTTATGATAGACTGCTCTATCTATAGAGACAGATTTCAGAGGGCATTATGTGATCTCGGCTCAAGTATAAATCTCATGCCGTACTCTGTGGCTGTGAGATTGGGACTACTGAACTCCTAGCTGATCGATCAAGAAGACATCCAGAAGGAATTCTTGAGAACATCCCTCTTAGAGTTGGAAATTACTTTATTCCAACGGACTTTATGGTACTGAAGTATGAGATTGAGCCTGATGATCCTCTACTGCTTGGTAGATCCTTTTTAGCCACTGCTGGGGCTGTGATTGATGTACGCCATGGATTGATTGATCTCCACCTGGGAGATGCCCTTTGCAGTTTAAGATGGATAAATTGAAGAAACCCACCATTGATGGACAGAGTTTCAGCATTGATACGAAATTAGAAGCTGAGATTGGAGAGAAGAAGATGGCGGTTCCTCTTGAACCTGCTATGACATCTTTAGCGCCTGCAACCGCTCATAAGCAGAAAGCTCCAGACATCTTATTTCCACCAAAGGTTAGGCACAAATCATCTAAGCTTAAACATCCTAACCACATTACTTTGAATGCAGGACAACATCCTACCCCACCTAAGCTTCGCTCCCGCCCTGATTCTGTTGGTTTCTTCCTTGGGAGATCCCATGATTTGAATGCTTATACGCCACCCTGGATGAGGAGACTTGAACAGAGACAGAAAAAGTCTCTGTCAGGACCTCCTGGTACCTGAAAATTCCCATCCGTCCGGTCAAGCTATTGACCTTAAACAAGCGCTGGGTGGGAGGCAACCCACCATTAGGTCTCGGATGAAATCGCAGTGCAACGATCGACGCAATTCTGTGTCGATCGTCACAACACGAAAGGAATCGCATTGCAGCGATCGTTGCGCTCTTGAGCAACGATCGACCATACACGAAAATCGCCAAGTAACGGTCGATGCACTTAGTGCAACGATCGATGCATGAGCGATGGAGGTAAACCCGACAGAACTCAACAGAACTTTAACAATTTTTCTTTCTTTTTACCGATCCTTCGCTTGACACTACTGGGGACAGTGTGTCTTAAGTGTGGGGGAGGTGCTACTGACTTTTGTTTTCTGTTTTCTTAAGAGTCAGTCCGTTTTTCAAAAAAAATTTGTTTTATTGAGTCAAAATTGTTTAAGTAAGAAACTATGATTTTCTGAGAAGATTTACAAGACTTGCAGGAACTTAAGTAACCATTGGGATGAAGTTGCAGGATCTATCTCTGACTATTAGAAAACCCCATCACAGATCAACCTACTGGGAACACCCACATCACTTCAGGTATCAGAGGATCCTTTTACTGACTTCAACTTAATACTGACTTAGATTTCTCACCTAAGGGCTTGGTATACTTTGTGGCGGATTCCCTTGTTAGTTCTGACACAGCCTGTCAACCTATCCTATTTAGTTCCCTTCTCCCCTTCTATAAAGTAAAAAAAAAAAATAATAAACTGAGGATGAGTTAGTAACTCCGAAGTGGTCATGGGAATGGTAGCAAACACTATTTTCTCTCATGTGATCCATGGAATGTGTCCAAAGTACACCCCATAACGGGAAGAACACTGATAAAAAAAATAAAATGATACCCAGTGGGGAAAAATCAGTTGTTAAAGAAGGGAAAGAGAAGAAAGGGACTAGAGAAAGATAGTATGGTGGTCTAGAGCTGATAAGGTAAGAATCCATGTGCCCTTTGATCGATACTCCTTAGGTGAGACCGCACTTAAATACTTGCAGAAGTCAGTAGGGAGAATTTGAATGCTTGAATGTGATTGTGGAGTTTACCTAGGACAGTTGCTAAGTGTGGGGGAAGTACATGTTGGTCTTGATATCCTGTAATTGATTCTTTCAGTGGTTTACTAAGGGGAATCTGAGTATTGTAGCTTCTAGGATGAAATGAGTTTCTGAAAGTTTTCAAACCTCTTCACCAAGCTTTAGTTCTATGTTTTGCTTGAGGGCAAGCAAAGGCTAAGTGTGGGGGAGTTGATATATCATGGTTTTTACCCATTTTAGACCATGATATAGATGTGTTTTTAGTGTCTTTTGTCTTTGTTTAGAGTCTTTTACAGGTTTAATCAGGTTTGGAGCGAATTGGAGATAATGGAGCATTTTGGAGATTTTTGGAGTGTTTGGCCGAGAGATAGAGTTCACTGTCCGAAACAGAGAAAGGTGTCGATCGTTGCACCCTAGCATCGATCGATGCACCAGCGAGATGGGCCAAAACTCGGCGGTTTAGAAGAATCAAGATATTGCACTTTGATCCAGAAGTTCCTGATATTTACAAAGAAGCCCCTGGCCGAGATTATACCTATATAATAGAGTTTTTAGTGTTTTAATTAGATACGCTTGATACGCTTTACATTACGCTTGGATAATTAAGAGCAGAGGATTTTTAGAGCTTTTGGGGCTGATCTGAACCTATTACTTCATCTGTATTTGGAGAAGATTTCGAACCCCTTTTACTCTTATTCTTTTATGCAATTTATTCATCATATGATTATGTTTTCATTATCTATGTCTGAGTAGATTCCTAGTTAGGTTTAGGGTTTCTCACATAGGATTTCATGACTTGCTAGACTTGTTCAAATTCAGTTAAGGATTCATAACTATATCTGTTCTTCAATTTAATTGTGCTTAAAGCTAGTTCTAACCTGATCAATTAGAATCTAGATCTTAGGTTGCTAAATACGTCACGGAAGTGGGGTTTAGGAATCTGAACTAATTAAATTGGGCAATTAAACTTTGCGCAAACGGAAGTTTGGTTTAGGATAATTGTGAACATATCAAACTTGGGATTAATGCTAGTTTAATCTGTTAGTTCTCGCAAACGAAAGTTTGGTTTGCTGCACTTGGACTTAGAGAATTATCGCAAAGGAATTTGGTTAATTCTATATCTGTGTTTTGAGTTCTAGAACTGTGCTTAATTAGATCCTTGCTGAATGAACTGTCTGCTTGTCTGATTTCTTGAGAATACCCTAGGCTTAACGCTTTTAGTTTATTGCTTCTACAACCGTTAATCTCTGCTACTGATTTACTTTCTCGCACCGCTTTTAATTCAATTATATTGCTTATTTCTAGTATTAGTCTCTACTGTTCTGATCTATTGAGACCAAGTGTCCCTATGGATTCGATAACCCTATATACTACTTTGACATTGCTGTTCACTTGCAGTTTAGAATAGGGTAAAACTTACAACCTATCAGAGATCAAGGAGGAATACATCAAGCAGAAAGCAAAACCGCTCACGGGTTTCACGAGCGAAACGACATACACGATTGAGACCATCAAGCTGCCGAACTACCTGAAGACATCAAAAAAGAGTTAATCGTTTTCTTACAACAGAACGTGGCGACCTTCGCGTGGTCAGTCAAAGATATGAAGGGTATCAACCCGACAATCACGACTCATGAGCTCAATGTTGACCCGACTTATAAGCCAATTAAACAAAAGAGACGTAAGCTCGGTCCCGAAAGGGCTAAAGCAGTCAACGAAGAAGTAGAGAAACTACTCGAAGCCGGTTCGATCCAAGAGGTGAAGTATCCTGATTGGCTGGCTAACCCAGTCGTTGTCAAGAAGAAGAATGGAAAATGGAGAGTATGTGTCGATTTCACGGACCTCAACAAGGCTTGTCCGAAGGATAGTTTCCCACTACCGCACATAGATCGACTTGTTGAAGCAACAGCCGGGAACGAGTTACTATCATTCATGGACGCATTCTCAGGATACAATCAGATCCTCATGAACCCAGACAATAGGAAAAAGACAGCATTCATCACTGAACGCGGTACTTACTGCTACAAGGTCATGACGTTTGGCCTCAAGAATGCCGGTGCCACATATCAACGACTGGTCAACCGAATGTTTGCAGGACAGCTTGGCACGACAATGGAAGTTTACATAGATGACATGTTGGTCAAATCTTTGGTCGCTTCTCAACATGTCGGCCATTTGAAGGAATGTTTTAACGTCCTCAACCGTTATGGAATGAAGCTCAACCCAGCAAGTGTACATTTGGAGTAACATCAAGAGAGTTCCTCGGATACGTGGTAACCCAGAGAGGGATAGAAGCTAATCCGAAACAAATCTTGGCCATAATCGACTTGCCATCTCCCAAGAATACACAAGAAGTGCAACGTATGACTGGTCGCATAGCCGCACTAAACAGATTCATATCTCGCGCAACCGACAAATGCTTGCCCTTCTACGAACTCCTCCGAGGAAATAAAAGGTTCGTTTGGGACGATAAGTGTCAGGAAGCTTTCATCCAGCTCAAAGATTATTTATCGAACCCGCCAATACTATCGAAACCCGAAGACGGCGAGATACTCTTCCTATACATCGCAGTCTCAACAACTGCGGTCAGCGGTGTATTAGTTAGAGAGGACCGAGGCGAATAAAAGCCAATCTTTTAAGTAAGCAAGACGATGAATGGAACCGAGACCAGAAATCCCGCGATGGAAAAACTGGCTCTCGCAGTAGTTATCTCGGCACGAAAATTACGGCCTTATTTCCAAGCACATTCGATTGCCGTGTTGAGTAGCCAACCTCTTCGGCCGATCTTACATAGCCCGGGATAGTCTGGCCGCTTAGCAAAATGGGCAGTGGAACTGAGCGAGTACGACATCGAATACAGAAACAGAACGACCGCCATATCACAGGTAATAGCCGACTTCCTTGTAGAGTTAGCACCTGAACTAGACGTCGATACTCAAGTGGAAGATAAAAACAGGAAACTGTTTGTCGACGGTTCTTCGTCGAAAAAAGGAGCCGGGGTAGGAGTACGTCTCATATCTCCAACTGGAGAAGTAATAGAGCAATCATTCAAACTAAGTTTCACGGCATCCAACAACACAGCTGAGTATGAGGCTCTCTTAGCCGGTCTTAGACTAGCCAAAGAAATCGGAGTGCGACACCTCTTGGCCCACTGCGACTCCATGCTTGTCGTGAATCAAATCAACGGAGACTATGAAGCTAAAAACGAGCGAATGGAGGCTTATCGAAAGGCGGCATTAGACATTACCTGCTCCTTTGAATTTTTTGATATCGTACAGATACCAAGGAAAGAAAATGCCCCAGCAGATGCGCTCGCGTCCCTGGCATCGAATCCCGATCTCTGTCGACGAATTCCAATAGAAACAATCCACGAACCAAGCATCCCGCCTCCGGAAAGCAATCAAGAAGAATCTGACGCAGCAATCCAACAGGATGGCGAGGATGACGCATGCTTTACTGATTAAGCGAAAAACACCGACCTCATTGCACTCTTAACAGACGACAACGAGGATTGGCGACAGAAAATAAGAGCTTATCTAACTGAAGGAAAGCTTCCGGAAGACAAGTGGGCAGCGCGACGACTTAAAGTCAGAAGTGCACGATACACCATACGTAACGGTATCCTTTACAAATACTCGGCCAACAAAATCCTCCTCAGATGCATACACGGGGATGAAATAAGTCGAGTGCTCGAAGAAACACACTCTGGAGAATGCGGCAACCATTCCGGAGGCAGGTCTCTCGCCATTAAAATCAAGCTGAACGGTCACTATTGGCCGACTATGATAGCCGATTGCGAGACCTATTCCAACAAGTGTGAAAAGTGTCAGCGTCATGCGCCATTCATACATCGACCTAGGAACTGCTTACGACTTCGACCGCGGCTTATCCATTCATGAGATGGGCAATGGACATCGTTGGACCGTTACCATTATCCAATCAAAGGCGTTTCTTGCTTATCATGACCGACTACTTCACAAAGTGGGTAGAGGCCAAGGCTTACGTCGCAATTCATGATGTCCAAGTCCAGAACTTTGTTTGGAAATACATAATATGTCGGTTCGGGCTGCCTTATGAGATCGTCACGGATAACGGGTCGCAATTTATTTCGAAGCTTTTCGAAGGGTTCTGTAAAAAGTAGGATATACGGCTGAGCAAGTCAACACCAAGATATCCTCAAGGAAATGGACAAGCCGAAGCCACAAACAAAACTATCATTGCCGGCATCAAAAAGCGACTTGAAAGCAAAAAAGGAGTATGGGCTGACGAGTTAGATAGAGTTCTTTGGTCACATAGAACAACCCCTCGCCGAGCGACTGGAGCTACCCCTTTTACCTTAGCCTTCGGCGTAGAAGTAATGGTCCCAGCGGAAGCAAACATCTACACCCTCCGCCGATATATTATGCCACAGCATAGCGAGATCAACGAGAAAATTCTGATCCAAGCCCTTGACACAATAGAAGAAGAGCGGGATCGGGCTCTACTCCGCATTCAAAATTACCAGCAACTCGCAACACGGTACTATAACCAGAAAGTCAAAGAACGGCATTTTCAAGTCGGTGACTACGTCCTGCGCAAGGTCTACGAAAATACAAAGGAGTGGAGAGCAGGCAAACTCGGCGCAAAGTGGGAAGGACCCTACAAGGTCACGAAAGTCGTCAAGCCTGGAGTTTACGAGCTCGAATCAATGAAGGGCAGAGCCTTGCCGCGATCATGGAATTCGGCGAGTCTAAAGGAGTACTTCTAATTCGCCAACGCCAATGGGCTATTAAAAAAAAATGTATGAACTACTAGCGACTTGATTCTTCCTAGGAAGATACGTAGGCAGCCTTAATCGGCACAGTCACAAAAACTAATAAAATTCTTATTAGCCTATACCGCGTTGAAAGCTCACCAAAGCCAAACCAGGTTAGTCTTTTCTTATAGAATTCAACATTTAAATTTAATAAGCCGAGTCTAAGTAACTCGCAGAAAGCCGAGTCTAAGTAACTCGCAGAAAGCCGAGTCTAAGTAACTCACAGAAAGCCGAGCATCCAATAAGACTCGCACTAGCATCATGCCTCCTGGCCAATGGTATGGTCTTCCTTGCACACGAGGTGCACATCGTGGTAAGGAAAAGCCGAGATCCGTCTCGCACATTCTTCGTGGTAGGCGATAACAAATAAGTCGAGCACTTATGCCTCGCACATTCGCCCGCCCTTAGAATAAAGCCAAGCATACACATAAGTCTCGCAAAACGCCTTATGGAAAAATATAATGCGCTATCTGTTTGAACTCGTCAAGGACAAGTTTAATACAAGAATAGCCCGACTTATATTAATTTAAGTCGATAAATTGTTTAAATTTGTTAAAAAAAAAACAAGTTTAATACAAGATTAGTCCGATTTAATTAAAAATACGTACTTAACTCGCTAAACTGTTTAAAATTGTCGAAGAACAAGTTTAAAACAGGATTAGTCCGACTTGATTACATATTTCAACTCACCATCTACTTAAGTTTGTCAAAGAACAACTTTAAATACAAGGATAGACTGATTCAAATCGCTATCGGTTTTAAAGCATTGAAACGCAAACTTTAACGTAAACTTGGATCAAAATTAACTTAAACCAACCTCTCGATAGGAGGACAAAATTCTTACAAAATAAAAATAAAACATATTACAAGAAAACGAAATTCAGGCGGTCTCAGCTTTCATCTCTCTCAATTGCATCCTGCACCTTGGCGACGCCGTCTAAAGTCGCAATCTCCGAATTGACAGATTGCATGAGACTAGCAGGGACCGCTTCCGGTATTACACCACGGTTAGTTCGAAACTGGTCAATACTATGCGGAACGGGAGGAGGAGAATCGTGAAGGAGGTCGAGAAGAGGATGATGAACAGGCGAGAGGACAACCGTGAGTTATTCTTTTGTTACGACATTCGAATTCTCAAACTTGGCATCAGCCGCGGCTTCATCAACTGCGACCTGGTCCAAAACCGACTTGGGAATCGGCACGCCTTCTCCACTAAGCTTCAGAAGACATTTTCTTAGACCAGAGATCTGGCCAAATCCGATTTGCAACATAGTCGCCGCCTCTTGATCCTTTATATAGTGCCGAAAAATATCGAAATGGGTCTGCGCCTTGGCCCTCGCCGCAGCATCAACACGATCCCTCTCCTTCTTAATAAACTCGGTAAAAGACTTCCTTTGCTCTTTCCTTTCAGATTGGAACGCAAGGAGGTCGGCCTTGGACTTCTCATCGGCCTTGTGTAGTTTATCCTCAGCGTCACGAAGTTTGTCCATGAGCTCAAGGTTGCTCGCCGCAAGAGCCTCCTTCTCCTCGTTCGCCTTCTTAAGAAGCCCGTCCCGCTTGGTGACCACCTCAGCCATCTTCTGGGCACCCCAAGAACTCTCAAGTGCCACGCGGTTTGACGCCGCGATCATTTAAAAAGAAACAAAAAAAAAGCGAAGGCTCAACGGAATTTCTAACAAAAACCTACAAAGGAAAACTTACCGCAGCTTCAGCATGCTTCAATTTGAGAATCGCGTCAGAATGAGGAAGTTCCTCCAATACTGGCCAATCCTTCTAATTTCCTCTAATACAGGTTAGCATGTCAAAACAAGCTCGAGGATTATCAATAAGAGGAACTTCGCTCTCGTATTGAAAGGCGAAGTTTTGAATGGACGGCCGAACATCTCCATCCTTTGGCGGGATACGGGGACGCACGAGAACCAACTCCTTGCAAGACACAAAAGGCTTCGTATCACCAGACTTAGCATCGGAAACGTCTCCCTTCTCCTCGTAGAACCGTTTCCACGGGTTCTTGGACTTAGCAGGCTTGTCAACAACCGTCTTAACAACGGAAGTATCCTCTACCGTTTTACCCACAGCAGCCTTCTTCGCCGCTTTCTCTTGATCCGGCTTGTCTTCAGCCGCTCTCTTCCGAGATTGAGACTTTGGCGGAACCTTATCAACCGGAGCCTTCATTTTCGATCTAGAAGCCATAACGGGTTAAGTAACAGCTGTCTGGGCATCGGGAACTGCCATCTCAGGACCGCCTTGAAGCGACTGAACCACACTTTCATCCTTGGGCGGCTCGGCAGGACCATAGGGTTTAGCCGAGATCTTCTGCGAGTAGTCGACTGACGCGATCTTCGATACTTTGCCCATTCTTCTTGGCTGCACTAACTGTTACGGGGTGACCTTGGTTTTAGTATCCCACTTAACTGGAAGATAGGAGAAAATTGATCAGGGATGAAAAGGAGGAACCGCTTTTCATAAAACATAGGCAAAATATACCTTTGGAGATCCGCGGGAGAGACTTGGTAATACGATCTCGAGTGAGATCTGACCACTTGCGTAGGCCGAGGGCTTGAATCTGCTCAAGGATCGGAAAGAAATTGTCCGGGTACGGCTTGAGAAATGGATGGTGCACTGCAATAACAAAACAAGGAATTAAGTAAATCATCTATGTCGAAGAACAACAAATATAGAACGATATCTACCAAAGTTTGTATTCCAAGACGATCTGATAAGATCCCTATGTTCTTTAGGAACGACGAGGGAGATATCTCGACATAAAAATAATGCCTCCGCCAATTGTTAATCTTGCTCGGAGCATCCGTAAGGACGCGATGACCCCTCTTCGCTTTAACCGCGAAGCATCCCGGACTGGTGTTTGTCATAGAGTTAATCGACGTCATCTCTTCAAACATACTGATGGAGATCGTTACGTCAATCTCGGCTCCCAGTACGAGGAGACCCACCATGTGACGAACCGTAACAGCAGAAAGCTGGGAAATGCCGATCTCGCGACGATGGCAGTAGGAAATGAGCAGATCGGGAAGCGGAAGCCAACAGTGACTTCCCGTAGTATCGCCATTGCCAAAATACGACTCGTACAAAGTCATATTACCGGGAGGAGGATTCCAAGGACGGTCGAGTGTACAAGGGATGAGAAATTTTGTTTTAGGATCAGCCCCACATCCCCGAAGCGTAGCGATCACTGACTCCGTGGTAGATCGGGTTTCAAAGACATTACATAATCTTCTTTCGGAGCAGCCGACAATGGAGCATGTGGCTCATTGGCGTTATCGGAGTCGTTCCCTTCGATATCGACATCTTCGTCGGACTTATCAGAATCTGAATCTCGAAGCTGAGGAATCACGAATTCTTCCCGACCAGAGCTTTCTACGGCATCGGTTTGTCGCGATAACTCCCGACGACGCTGGAGCTCCTCAATCCCAAAATGAACAGGATTATTCTTCAGGTCAGAAGAAGTACCCGAAGATGACGAATCAGATGAGGAATCGTGACGACTTGAAGAATCGTCTGCTGATGAAATAGCGACGACTTCCTTATCCTTGTTTCCCGAGCAATGAACCAGCGACATACTTGACGGAGAACAGGTGAAACGATAAAGGATGGAGTGGATCTAATCCTAAAAATCTACGACTGGCCAACGCCGGAAAAGCTAATCGGAAAATAAAACCGATGGAGAGCGAAAATTACCTCAGATCTTCTTCACTCGAGCAGAAATGAAGAAGTGAGGAATGAAGAGAGAATATATAGAGAAGGTGGGAGAACCGTATCCGAGAAGCTGCTAAGAAACGCTTCGTTTCTCGCACCCATTAATAGAGATCATGATTACCTAGACGGCGCATCGATTCCCACACCTCTCAGCCGGTTAAGCTAGAAAACCGATACGATTCTGGCGGTCGAAATCAATTCAAAATGGTTCTTCGCCAAACCAAATCAATTCTGGCCTCACTCCGGTTTGTCCGACAGGTTATGGGCCTGAAAGAGGAGGGGGGCTCGTAAAATGAAAATTATGGGCCTACAAAATCATTTCTTAAACCATAGGTTAACTCCTCGTAATGCCGACTTAAATTCAAGTCGCCACACTTGGGGGGGGGAGGCTTATTGTTGGAGTCAAGATTAGCACTTTCCTAAAAGGCCTATTCATGAGTTTAGGTCGGCCCAGAATGGAATGTCGGTACAAGGCCCAAGGCGGTAAAACCTAGGTTTTACCGAACGCGGGACGACCGACTTACATTAGGGTTTAGGGGGTGTTAGTTAAGAATAGGGCAAAGGCGGCGCACATCGACATCAAAGATATGGAAATATTCTGAATCTTGATGAAACCGAGATATTAGGAAAATATTCGTATTTATCTAGATTTTCCTTATTATGAACCGACTTTGTAAACCTTATAAAAGGCGACTTCATTATTCAATAAACATATGCTTTTCACAATAATTTTAGCCTGAGAGACTTAGAACATCGACTTCGACCTAAACTCTCTCCGGCGACTTAAACAGCTTTCTTTACCGGCTCCATCTCGGAAACACCGGCATAAAACCCTAAATTTCCTAATTCTCACCGTGTTCTTTAATTCTTCTTTTAGAATCCCTAATTAAAAACCTTAAAACTCTTGCCATCTTAGGATAGAACGAGTTGAGATCTTACATCATATAGGATACAAATTATGTTTTGTGTTGTGGAAAACCAATTAAAGGACAGTTTAAAATTTGAAAGCATTAATACCGTCATAATATCTCCAACATATGTTGCTAATGGATCATTTTTATCTTGACCTATCAATCTATCGTGTATGCAACAGATGAAGCTATTAGAGAGATAAGGATATCGTTCTGATCTATGTAGCTTTGAAGTCTTTTCAAATTAATTTTCTCACCTATATTAACACCAAGAAAAGCATATTAGTTATAGATCCAAACCAGTAATGTTGTATTGACCTAGGTAGCACGGAAGCTTCGCCGGATGACCGCTTCCCGCTTCGGAATCGGAGTCGGAATCGGAAGCTTGTGGAAGCTTTCGGAATCTCGCTTCCAAGACGCTTCCAAAAAAAATCTTAAAAAATGCATTGGAATCTTACGTTTCCGTTTTGGAAGCTTGCACTTCCATTTTGAAATTATGATGTCGTAAACAAAGAAAAAGTGTAGAGTTATATTTTATATGATTTTTATTTTATAAAAAAGTCCTAGAACTAGAGGGAATAAAATTATATTTAAAACGTTGAAATTAATAGTAAAATCTGATATTTGTGCATAACAACTTTTTATATTTTACTTATAAAGAATTTTGTTTAAATAGACTATATTAATCATTTGTGAATTACTAGAAATGATTAATTTAATTAGTTGGACAATATTATATTTGAAAACTTGGAATTTTTTTGTTATTTTCACATATTTTGAGCTTATCTTATTTGATATAGTTAACTAAGAATGAATACAATATTTTGATGTTTAATTTTGAATCATATAAATATTAATTATGGGTTATATTATACTTTTAATATATATATATATATATACGCTTCCAATACGTACCCGCTTCCTATATATTTCTAAAAAGTCGCTTATGCGCTTCCATACGATTCCGCTTCCACGTACCCGCTTCTGATTCCATGTAAAGTAGGTATTGACTGCATTTGTAGATGCAGGTTACCTGTTGAGGTTGTTTGTAGTATACGTCGTAGTAACCCGCAGAGAGTGCATATGTTCTTATTAAAAATACTCATTTTCACCTACAAAACACAAGCTATCCTTGATTATTGCAAGTTGTACGAATGTTCCCTAGGAGAAAGATTTGGCGGGGTTGTTCGATCTCATAAACAAAAATGCCAAACACTATTCTTGATTTCATGAAACCTACAACCAATAGCAACAGCACGAAACGGAAAACGAATTGATTTCAGATTCCACGATCTTACTCAAATTAGGCATAACTGGAGATCAAATGCAGAAATATAGATCGCATCTCATTCAAATTTACTTAAGATCTGGGAGGGAGAGAGAAAGTAAAAAGAAATGAGAGATTTTGACTTCTCACCAACTTTGCATATTAAGTAGAAGATCTCCTCTCCCATTCTGAATTAAAGAAGGATTGAATATCTTGGAGAATGAAAAGGGTAACTCTTATAATGGTGTAGATAATGAGGAAGGAGGAAGAAGAAAGCTCATTTTTTCATAACATTATTAACAACATTTTTTTTTTAGAGCGGTTGAGGTAGTCCAAGTGGTTGAGGGGCTCGGGGTGGTAAACACCATTCCCGGGTTCGAGTCCAGGCGGAAACAAAAATGTCTCCTCTGCTCACCCACACGGATATGGGCCCATTGCTTACGGCCCATTTGCATACCCGGAGAGAGGGTCTATCCGTGGGCTGCACCTCCCCTTGGGGATTAGTCTGGGCCCTTCCATAGGCCCGGGATACCCCCAGGTTAATCAAAAAAAAAAAAAAAAACATTTTTTTATAAAAAGTTAATATTTCTCTCTTTGTTTTTTTATAACATTCAAATTCAATATTAATAAAGTTAGATGTTATATAAAAAAGGAAGAAGAAAGTTCATGACCTATTTTTGTTTTTTATACGGCAATGGTCATGACAAATTTTGAAACCAATGTGTATAGGTGTTGTAAAAAGTGGGCTGTGTTTTAGGGAGAAAAATTTTTGGTAACAAAAAAAAAAGACGACACATGGGCCCTCCGTAGTGTATATTCAGCTTAATGGTATCCGGTGCACTGTAAAAAATTCAAACACAAACGAAACACCAAACCCAATCACAACGAATCTCGACATCGAAGCATCGTTCTAAGCCAAATCGAAACCCTCAATCCCCAAATCGAAATCGCATTCTAAGACAAGTTCAAGACAACTCGAACTCCCAAATCCCCATAACAAAAAAAAACAGAAGTCCTCAAATCGACCCAGATTATAGAAACCCAAAAGTCATCAAGAAATCCAACCCGAAATTATCAGAATCAGTCAAAAATGTACCTCATCTCTACGCCGGATCTTCGAAACACATGAGACGCAAGAATTTAGGGTTTCGATTTCAATTTCCCAATTCGATTTAAGGTTTCGCTCTTTTAGGGTTCGTCTTCTCCCAAATCGATTTTAGGAAAACTATGAGAAAAAAAATTAGCGGACCCTGTTTATTCGAATTAACCCCGTCATAGACGACTGTAAAATACCGTTAACGTGAAAACAGTTTAGTAAAAACTTAACAACTTACGAGTTTATATATTAAATTACCAAACTTAACCTGTTCGTGTATTAATCGGGTAATGACAATAGTCGGTGTATTTTTTGGCAAAAAATGAGTCCAGTTCAAGTATTTTTAGGGTATTTTCCCTAAGAAAATTACCTAAATGGTTGTATGATTCTAACTCTTAATTATGCTGTAAGATAATATTTAATTTTTATAATAAACAATTATGTTAGATCTCTGCCTATATGCAAAGTTTATAATTTAATATTATTTTATCAAATCACACATAAAAATCAAAAGAAGATTTTATATATAGTGTTTATTTTTTTATTCTACTATTTGTTTATAATTAAATTTGATCTCATGTTCCCAATATGTAGTTTTACTATTTCTATTTGAACTAAGTTTCACTTGATTTTGTTTAACTATTATTTTATTTTAATTTTTGACGAATTAGTTTTTTTCTAATAAAACAAATATATTGATATTATAAAGTTTTACAAGATAAAAATACAATCTCAATACAACCGTTAAACTAAATATAGAAAATTGAAACAATTTGAATGAAGGAGCGGAGAGTAATCATGCTTCTTTACGGAAGTCTTATAGGCTAACATAAATTTTTTGTTATGTCCCCCTTCATACACTTTTTGTTGGCTATCAGCTTTTTGTTGAAACTCCAAAATACCCAAAGCATTATTTTAATTAGTAGATGTATATTGAATGTTGTTGAAGATGGTTCTAAATCTTGTTGTCTTGTTAAACCAATGTACTTGATGCTTCCGGTAGAAATCTTCTATGCTCGTTTAAAAACCATGTCTCGGTCCGATCTTTTGAGAATTCTTATTTCTTCAACCAAATTGGTTATTCCGTTAATTCCAGGGTCAAAAATCCAAATGGAACTTCCATACCAACGGATAGGAAGACATTCACCTGTTAATAACTGAAAATTCCACCGACACTGATTGAACATACATGAAATAAACAGTCTACGAAGAAGGACACAACAATTCCATGGAATCGACTAGTGCATCTTGGAGTAGCAATATAGGAGATGGGATGAATCATGAGAACTACCTTAAACGAATTGTGTTGAATAAAAAGCAGCGATCCTTTTTTATTATGAAATTCCACTATCTCTATATGAATCTGAACCCATACAGACAGTGGCGTTACAATCATCACTACGAGACCATAAAGCGGTGATCTCATCAGATAAGAGAAGAAATCCAAATCAATTTGATCAAAAACTTGAAGAATTATCACCAGGTCTTATGGGAATTTATTTAAGTGATATATTGTACAAATAATGAAAAAAAAAAGGAACACAGCCGGTGCCAAAGCGACGCCGTCCGGAGAAGATTAAGGCTTCTGAAACTTCGTATACGATATCACCTTTTTGTAGGGGAACGATTATCACCAATTGATAAAAATCCATGTTTGAGTCGGTTTTAGCACCCCTCCAAATGGCCCATTCATATAATAAGATCGGCCCGAAATAGAAGGCATTTATTATGGATAATTACTGCGTCGATGAAGATAAATGGCAATCTTCGAGGATAATCACAAAAGGAAAATATATATTTTCTTTTGTGGAAGATATCTATTTCTTTTTAAGAAATATGACTTTTTATGCCGGTCTAAAACTCTATATAAGAGGATGAAGGCATTCAGGCTAAAGACATCATGAAAAATATGAAAGAAGAATACATTCAACTCTAAAAAGCCGACTTAAATCTCTACATGAGAGGATGAGGGTATTCAGGCTACAAGAGATCGATCTATAGACGACTCTGTAAGCCGACCTAAACCTCGACATGAGAGAATGAGGGTCTTCAGGCTAAAAGAGATTGCAACACGCACAATACAACAAGTCGCTAAGAGACGACTTAACTCCTAAAAGGAACTACGAATGGCTTGATCCCTTTCTGAAGGGTACGTAGGCAGCCTTTTACAAGGTTCAGCTATAAAACCTAATTCCCTTTATTCCGATACACCGGGAACGCCAATTTAACCCTAATTTCATCATCTCCGCCGAGCTAGGTTTAAAGACTTTGAAGAATCCCTTAAGAAAAACCCTAAAGTTCTTGCTATCTTTGGATATGCGGAATTGAGATCTTACAATTGGCGCCGACTGTGGGGATTTCTTCAAAGATCTTTATACACCACGTTGGACGATGATCGAGACATCATAGGAATGTCACAGCAACATTACATACGACATCTCCACCATCTTCTCTAAAGCAACGATCCCTTGCATCCAAAAGCTAAGTCTACGTACTCGAATTGCTATTTTATTCTAACAACTATAATATATACGCCTCACAACTATAGTGCTCACTTTTGGTTAATAACTTTATTATAATCAAATCTCGTTCTTAGCATAAGCACGAGATTTTCCATGTTTAAATTTCCTGTTTTTACCGTTCAATTTATAAAATCTTGAACTTAATAATTATCTTCTTCAAACAATATGGGTGTTTGCCGAGCTGTACTCATATACTTCACTCTTTCACAAGGAATTAAAAGCTCTTTTGCGGCAAAGAAGCAAGGAAACAGTTTGCTGAAACTAGATCGTGATCATAAGTCGTCATTGGATCCTTCTCCATTCATATCTCATACACAAGTTCGTCATTCACTGATGAACGAATCACCTTTGGGATCATCAGACATTTCAATCCGCAAAATGAGCTCTGAGTTACCTCACCGGCTCAACGCTTGATCTCGTCGCTTCGCCATCAAAAGCTCAAACCCATTTTCTATTACAACACTTGGAAATCAAGATCTGATTAGTCTCCCAAGCTTCAAGATTGTCATCCCGGCGATCCATCTCCGCCCCACACAATCAACGTGTCGAGGACTTCTAACAATCACATCATGACAAGATCAATCTCTCCAATCTCAAACCAACATTGCAAATCCAGTTCAGCCTAAGTCTCATTCTCAAGAGGTTCTCTGAACCTGAGTACGGCGACATTAAATCAAAGATTCTTATTGTCCTTGCCGACCACCATGTCAAAGCTGGGAATCAATCTTTCCTCCCCATCGAGGAACTGAACATGAGAACGGCGATATCGAAACAGATATTCTTAACGTCCATGCCGCGCATAGATATCTTAATGCCATCAGCCTCGCTTGTAGCTCTCAAGTCACACACCTCTTGTTAAAACATGTCATCATAAAGTCATCTTCACCGGCTTAACAAAACAAGTTTCATATCAACGACAACCTAATAACACCCAAGATAAGTCACACCTTTCTTCTTAAATTACTGGTTAATTACCATCAGCTCACGTCTTTGTGGATGAAAGTTGCACGTTCTGATTCATAATGCCCACACACTGAGCTTTATTATTTAAAAAAGAATGATTCATTATATAATCTAATACTTCTTCGCTGAACTAATCGAATCTTATCGCGAGTATTCCATGGTTTGGTCTAGTTCTAATCGATGATTTCTTTGATTATGTGACGAGAATGCCGCAGATGTACCTGATACGGTGTACTCACTGATCGGGTCTCACTTACCAAGAACAAGTTTACACACGGTCTCATTAACTCGCCATAGCGAAATCTAGCTTGGATTCAGCCCATCTTCTCAGATCGTCAAGAACAAGCCACTAGAGAACGCTCTCTACGCGACACAAGCTTCTAGTGTTCAGTAATCAAAGAATCAAACCAAAGTCGGCTCCCGTCCTAAGCTTGTCTTAGTTGGCTCCTTGTCAACATTTTATCTCCTAACCTCGTCGTCGGCTCACGCTCAGTTCGAGCTCATCATATCAACAATCCTCAAATCTGCTCGTCCCGTCAGTCGATCTCACTTCCAAAGATGAAGTTCTCGTCATCACGATCTCTCAGACCAAGACGAGCTCAGCTCCCTTTCCGAGTTCAATTCCGGAATTAAAGTAATTAAGCTCGGCATCGATATTGCATCATGACCGATCTATTTATCGCACAAGAAACTTCCCAAAACCAAAAGCAGTGTCACAAAAATGATTCACGTACGAGTTACGAATCATAATTAAGCCGTTCTCCAAACTTCGAATGATGTTGTTCCCTCCTTTATACCGCTCCCTCCATCGACCTCAGAACTGTCTTATACGTCTGACACGTAGCAAAGAAGCACATATCAGATTAAGGATTGAAAAAAACGAGTTCAATCTCTGTTGCCGATCCTGAAAATTGAAGATTATCGGAGCTCTGCCCCTCCAATCCGACCTCGGCTGACATCGCCGACCTATAGGCTTCGCCGACTTCACTGGATATTCTCTCCTCGGCAGGACTTTCCCGACCTAAGAGAAAGATGACGACATTAAATGTCCGGTTTAATCCGAACCAGGATGTGCCGTGTAACGTGTAACCAAGAACCCGGTTAACATAGTCAAAGCCGAGGTGTATTCGTCGAACTCGCCATTCTCAACCACATCGGCACGTCGTCCTAAGATCCTCCTCTCAGCACACGTTAATGATAATAGAAAGAAAAGGAGATGGGTCAGGCCCAAATCAATATCTTGGCCCAACCACAAGAAGGGGTTGATACACTAATCCTTGACTCGTCAAAACACGTGGAACCATAACTTCTATGATCTCATTAAGTCACTCTAGCCTTCAATCACCAAAAAGATAAGTTTTACCTTCTATATACTAATTCAAAACACTTTTATCGATTCGTCTTATGTTATTCACACTTTCGTTTAGTTCTTATATAGAATTAATTTACGAGCTTGGCCTCTTCTACTCCCCGTCAAAACATTGGAGATACTATTCACCAAGTAAGTATTTCACTTTTATTATTATTTTATTTAATATATTTAATTTTAAGCCGAGTTTAAAAAGTTCGCACAAAAGCCGAGTCTTAACTCGCAACCAAAGACGGGTCTAAGAAACTCGCAGAAAGCCGAGCTCCTTAGTTCACAAAAGTCGGGTCTAAGAAACTCGCAGAAAGCCGAACTCCTTAGTTCGCAAAAGTCGGGTCTAAAAGAACTCGCAGAAAGTCGAGTCTAAAAGAACTCGCAGAAAGCCGAGTCTAAAAGAACTCGCACTAGCATCATGCTCCCTGGCCAGGAGTGTGATCTTCCTTGCGCACGAGGTGCACATCGTGGTAAGGAAAAGCCGGGATCCGTCCCGCAAATTCTTCGCGGTGGGTGATAACAAATAAGTCGAGCACAGCATCGCACATTCGCCCACACTTAGAATAAAGCCGAGATCCGTCTCGCAATTATAGATACGGTGGGGCGTAAGCTTTAAAGTAAAGCAGTTCAACGCCGATCTACGTATTTAATCGTCGTTCGCCAAAGATCCATACAAACGGATCAAAGGACAAAACGACCCGATTAACTTAACTACGGAAAAGATTATTCTTTCACGACAAACATCCAAAGGGATACCGGAGATTCATGCCGATCTTTTATACTTCACGAACCGAAATGTTTTCTATCACCGATCATCACGGCAAACGCTCGAATCGCCGACTTGGGGGGGGACTTATTGTTGGAGTCGGTTTTAGCACCCCTCCAAATGGCCCATTCATATAATAAGATCGGCCCGAAATAGAAGGCATTTATTATGGATAATTACTGCGTCGATGAAGATAAATGGCAATCTTCGAGGATAATCACAAAAGGAAAATATATATTTTCTTTTGTGGAAGATATCTATTTCTTTTTAAGAAATATGACTTTTTATGCCGGTCTAAAACTCTATATAAGCGGATGAGGGCATTCAGGCTAAAGACATCATGAAAAATATGAAAGAAGAATACATTCAACTCTAAAAAGCCGACTTAAATCTCTACATGAGAGGATGAGGGTATTCAGGCTACAAGAGATCGATCTATAGACGACTCTGTAAGCCGACCTAAACCTCGACATGAGAGAATGAGGGTCTTCAGGCTAAAAGAGATTGCAACACGCACAATACAACAAGTCGCTAAGAGACGACTTAACTCCTAAAAGGAACTACGAATGGCTTGATCCCTTTCCGAAGGGTACGTAGGCAGCCTTTTACAAGGTTCAGCTATAAAACCTAATTCCCTTTATTCCGATACACCGGGAACGCCAATTTAACCCTAATTTCATCATCTCCGCCGAGCTAGGTTTAAAGACTTTGAAGAATCCCTTAAGAAAAACCCTAAAGTTCTTGCTATTTTTGGATATGCGGAATTGAGATCTTACAATCCATTTCGTAATTTTGACGAATTAATTATCATATATTTATATGAACTAAGTTTTTTTTAATGATAGAAATAATATAATGCCCTAAAATTTCAAGAGAATTTCCAGAATATTACTAAAAATAAAAATAACTACTAATTCAAAACTTCATACGGAAATTTAAAATTTTTTGAGATTGAAATTTTTAAAAAAACAATAACGAATTATTTTTTTGTAAACAATAGAAGTTTCGGGTCTTAGACCCATAATCTTCCCCAAACCTGAAGACAGTCTTTGGAAACTCTTATTCAAAGAGTAATTCTTCGTATCAAGGGTGGTTTGAACCCGGAGGACAAAGGAACCAACCACCCTGTGTTACCATTAGGCTACCAACAGCTTAGTAAAACCTTACAAAAATGATGAAATAAAAAACAATAAAAAGTGGTAGGAAAAACAATAACGAATTTTACCAAAAAAAGCTACCAAAACTGGCTCTACATCCCAAAACCAATGTAAGGGATAACTCGACCACGTCTTTTTACCTACACGAAAATCAAAATTTATTTGATCCAAAAATCTACCTTTTAGCGACTGCGTAAATAGTCGCTAATTTTATTAGTCGCTATATTAGTCGTTAAATTGTGAGCGACTATATATATTTTGTTAAAATTAGTCACTATTGAATCGCTAAAAGTAGCGACTCAGTAGCGACTAATTTACGACTGATATGTAGTTATTTTAGCAACTATTTAGCGATTAATAATAAAAAATATTAATTTTGATATATACTAATTAGATAATAATTAAATATTAATTAATATATTAATTATATGCTAATCCACAAATAAAATTTATATTAAATATTGATTAATATACTAATTATATGCTAATCTACAAATAAAATTAACTAAACAAAATTTATATTAAACATATTATGTTTACAATTCATATCACTAACATCACTAACATGATATGTACAACTCAGCAGAAATGTACTCAATTCGTAGCAGAAATATACCCAATTCGTTTGTGAACATTTGCTTTTGCCAAGTCCTGCTTCACTAGCACTGGACCGTTGTGATCCGGAGCTTTGCCCTGATACAAATAAAAAATGTCCTTCATTTACAAAGTCATAACGTTCATTTACAAAGTCATACACTCTCACAATTCATCTTTCAAACAACTTAATCTACACCACCAACTATAATCAGTAGTAGAAAATGGGATACAATCTGTTTCCTTCTTCCTTATGCACATACTTGCCCTTATAAGATAGATTTGTAAAAGTTAGATAACACTAGACACTACTAACCTCTCCCATCTCAGCTTTGCCTCCGGGTTTAGCCCTTATTCTCCTAACCATTTGGTTCAACATTGTATCGTATTGTGGGTCTCGTTCTTCTAAAACAGTATCGTCACTGCTTCTTCCAGCTTCATTTAACAGATAATACACAAAAACTTCAGATTCAAAAAACTTCGAGCTTCAACCAGGTACTAACCGAATGCAAATATCCACAGAGGCAACATACACAACATATCACTATGCCTTAAACACTATACTGCATAGGAGACATCGGCTTTTCTTGCTTATAAATACCAAAAAGCTATAAAAGAAGCAACAAATACTATACATATTTTCCTCAAAACTAAGCTTTATTGAAGATATCGTAACAAATGAAGTCAAACTCATTCAAACATCAGTAAATATATCTCCTAACGATCCAAAATTTACAAATGAAATCAAATCAGTCAAAAGAAACCCAATACAAAGTTTTCATCTTTCAGCTCCAATCACCACTAGCTAGAGAGCAAAGTATAGAAAGACAGTTCTCATCACAGAAATGAAAACCATCCATCTCGATTTTCTTTCCTATTGCCTATATTTTGAATTGAGAATAATTCAAAACAGAAATAGTCATATATGCATATGACTGTTTGAGCAAAGTACCTTCAACACCAAACGAAGGAAGTAATTATTGATCATGAGATATCCATTGAGATGAAGTTCTAATGATCAGAGATGGATAGCTCAAAGACTATCATTCCACATGGATGCTATGAGGAGTAACCGAACTGTCCATGAAGAATCCGTGGATAGTATCCGCGGATGAAAAGTGAAAACAGTCTTGTCACCTCACGATATTTTAGATTAGCCTCTCTTGTAAGCTAAATTAGTCTAAGAGTTATCCTCTATATTGTAATCTCTGATTTTGAATTTTGAATCTAAAGGAGACTTATTCTCATCTCCAATTCTCTCTCTAATCTCTCTCTTGGTCTTATTCTCTCAAACTCTCTCTAATCTTCTTCTCTTATGTTTTGTTGATACTACAAATCTCTACTTTATTCTCTTAAATTATAACATGGTATCAGAGCAATAGTTGTTATCGTTCACTGATTCTCTTTAATCTCTCATTATTCTTTTCAAAAATCTCTTCTTTGTGTTCTTAAGCTTCACAAACTTCATCAATGGAAGATACTGTCCCAGTTAACTCAAGTCTCAAGCCCACTGTCATTCCTGTGGTCCTAAAGGGCTTAAACTACAGAACATGGCAGAGAACAACCAAGACCGCAATCTGTGGCAGAGGGCTTTGGGAGCACATTCTTGAGGACAAGACGCCACCTGATGAAGAATACTCAAAGGGGAAGAAATATGAGGCAACAAAGAAGGCGGAGGTAAGGTGGTTTCAAGAAGACCAGTCAGTTCTTGGTTTCCTTCAAAACTCATTAGATTCCTCCATCCTTGAAGCTTATTCCCACTGTGAATCAGCTAAATCACTTTGGGACACTCTTAAAAAGGTGTATGGTGATGTCTCCAACCTCAGTCGTGTGTATGAAGTGAAGAAGACAATCAGAAACCTTCACCAAGAGGATTGTGAGTTCACCAAGTATCTTGGGAAGTTCTCATCTGCTTGGTCTGAGCTTGACATGTTAAGGCCAAGCACCATGGACCCAAAGGTTCTTAATGAAAGGAAGGAGCAAGACAAGATCTTTGGACTCCTTCTCAATTTGAATCCGGTCTACAATGATGTTATCAAGTCCATTCTAAGGGAGACTACTCTTCCTGACTTGGAAGAAGTGTGCTCAAGGATCCAAAAGGAACAAGGCAGCATTGTGTTGTTTGGAGGAAAGGGGGAGCTTGTCACTGCCAACAAGGGTGTGTTCAAGCATGAGGACAGGAAGTACACTTCCTGTGAGCATTGCAAGAAGAAGGAACACGCCAAAGAAAAGTGCTGGATCCTCCATCCACATCTCAAGCCATCCAAGTTCAGGGATTCAAAAGCCAATATCTCTCAAGAAGTGACTGAGCAAGCGACTTCATCAACTCAAGGAGGAGAGATTTCCTTGTTCACTAACACTTAGTATGTGAGGAGAAGTGATCTGGAGGATCTCATCAAGGCTTATGCCTCTAAACCCTCTTGTATCACGCTCTTGTCTCATAAATTGCTTGCTCAATCTGATCATAAAATGGTAGTAGACTCAGGAGCTTCTCACCATATGATTAGTGATCCTAAGTTGTTAAAAGACATTAAACCGGCTCTAGGTAGAGTAACTATTGCTGATGGTCAAGGTATTCCCGTTGTAGGGACAGGAAAGTTAAGACTCTTTAACAAGGATAGTGATGCTTTCTTTGTGCCTAAGTTTAAGTCTAATCTTCTGTATGTGAAAAGGATTACAAATGATCTGAATTGCAATGTTATATTTGGGCCTAATGAAGTTTGCTTTCAGGATATTAAGAATGGCAAGGTAGTTGGAAGAGGTGGAACACAAGATGAGCTTTACCTCCTTGAAAACGCTTCTCCAAGCGATTCGGATTCCTTAGCTTTCAATTGCTATTTTTCTGTTAATCAAAATGCTTTGTGGCATGCTAGACTTGGTCATCCTCATGAGCGTTCTCTCAGCTTAATGTTGCCTAATGCTAACTTTGATCATTCAACTTGTGAAGCTTGCATTCTTGGTAACATTGTAGAACTGTCTTTCCTAAATCTGCTACTATCTATGAAAACTACTTTGATCTAGTGCATTCTGATGTTTGGAGTTCACCTTGTCTATCTAGAGATAGGAACAAATATTTTATGATTTTCATAGATGAGATAGGGTTTATGAAGCTTTCATTTGCTCCCATCTAAAGATAGGGTTTATGAAGCTTTCATTCAATTCAAAATTATATTACTAATCAGTTTAATGCAAAGATCAAAGTGTTTAGATCAGATAATGGAGGAGATATAAAAGTCAAAGATTCAAAGCCAACTTGAATAAACATGGAATCCTACATCAAACAAGCTGTCCACATATACCCCAACCAAATGGAGTGGCTGAGAGAAAGAACAGACATCTCATGAAAGTTGCTAGGTCCATGATGTTTCATACCAATGTGCCTAAAAGATTTTGGGGAGATGCGGTCTTAGCAGCTTGCTATCTCATCAATAGGACTCCAACAAAAGTTCTCCAAGACATCTCACAATTTGAGGTATTAAACAAAACCCAACCCTTTATTGAACACTTACGTGTGTTTGGGTGTGTGTGTTTTGTCTACAATTCAGGTGATCAAAGAAACAAGCTAGAAGCTAAGAGCATCAAGTGCATGTTCCTTTGATATTCAACTACTCAAAAGGGGTACAAATGCTATGATCCAATCAACAACCGCACCTATGTCTCAAGGGATGTAAAGTTCATGGAAGGAAATGGCTATTTTGAAAAGAGGGACTGGGAAGAATTGAAAGACCTCTCAAGATCACCTTCCGACCTTGCTACAAGTCTGAGGTTTCTCTTGGATAGTTTGGGGAATGACTCTCCAAAGTTACCAAGACAAAGGGAAACAGAAACAGGAAGTCATCAAGAAGAGTTGTAAGAAGAAGAACCAGTGGAAGCAATTCAAGAACCCACTCAAAATCAAGAGGAAGTTCTACCTCAGAATCAAGATCAAGTAAATTTGAATATGAATGAGGAGGAGACAATTCATCTTGGAGAAGAACAAATGGGTGTTGAGGAAGTTGCTCAACCGGTGGAAAAACTCAGAAGAAGCACTAGAGAAAAGAAGGATCCATCAATCTGGATCAACAAGAAGTTCTACTTCAACAATCAGGATGTTGCTCATCCCAACCAATCCGTGTGTTCTATTGACTTGTTACCATCAAGTCATTATGCCTTTCTTGGGAAGATTGAAATGAATCATGCTCCTAAAACCTATGAAGAGGCTAAGGACACTAAGGTGTGGATGGATGTTGTGATTGATGAGAAGGAGGCTATGGAAAGGAATCATACTTGGAATGTAGAACCTTTTCCAAAAGGAAAGAAAGCTGTTAGCTCCAAATGGGTATTCACAATCAAGTACAAGAGAAATGGGGATATAGAGAGGTATAAAGCAAGGCTGCTTGCTAGAGGATTCACCCAGACTTATGGAGAAGACTATACTGATAATTTTGAACCAGTAGCGAAGCTTCATACTGTAAGAGTTACTCTCTCCTTAGCTACCAATCTTTCTTGGGATCTATGGCATATGAATGTCAAAAATGCTTTTCTACAAGGAGAACTTGAATAAGAGGTGTACATGACTCCACCATCAGGTCTTGAACAGTTGTGTAAGCCAGGGGAAGTGTTGAGGTTGAGAAGAGCTATCTATGGTCTGAAGCAGTCACCAAGAGCCTGGTATCACAAGCTGAGCCACACTCTTATGGATCATGGGTTTAGGAAGTCTCAAGCTGACCATACCTTGTTCACTCATCAAAGCTCCTCAGGCGTGGTTGTGGTCCTTATATATGTGGATGATTTGATCATTACTGGCAGTGACAAATCAGGGATCAAATCCACCAAAGAATTCCTCAAAAGTTTATTTGACATCAAGGACCTCGGTGAGTTGAAATACTTCTTGAGAATTGAAGTGTGCAGATTTCAAGATGGTATGTTTCTGTCCCAAAGAAAGTATGTGAAGGACTTGTTGACGAAAACAGGAATGCAAGAAAGCAAGATAGCTAAAACTCCTCTTGAAGATGGTTACCAAATCAATAGAAAGGGGGAGAAATCAGACTATGAGAAGTTCAAGGATGTGTCTCTATATAGGAGAATGGTTGGGAAGCTCATCTATCTTACACTCACTAGACCAGACCTATGTTTTTCTGTGAATCAAGTCAGCTAACATATGCAAACACCTACTCTCCATCACTGGAGCATGATAGAAAGGATACTCAGATATCTCAAGGGCTCTCAGGGACAAGGCATTTAGATGGGTAAGAATGATAGCACTGAGATTGTTGGGTATTGTGCTGGTGATAAGAGTGATAGGGATCCACAACCGGTTATTGCACCTTTATTGGAGGAAACTTAGTGACTTGGAAGACCAAGAAGCAGAAGGTTGTTTCCTGCTCAAGTGCTGAAGCTGAGTATAAAGCAATGAGGAAACTCACAAACGAGTTGACATGGCTGAAGGCTCTCCTTAAGGACTTTGATATTGAGCCATCAAGTCCCATTACCTTCCACTGTGACAATCAGGCTGCAATCCATATAGCCACAAACTCGGTGTTCCATGAAAGGACTAAACACGTAGAGATTGATTGTCACAAGGTCAGGGAGAAGATTGAAGATGGAACTGTCTTACCCTGCTATACAAGAAGTGAAGATCAGTTAGCAGACATCTTCACCAAAGCTTCAAGTCTCAAGGTTTGCGATCACATCTTTAGCAAACTAGGACTTGTATCCATTCATGATTAGAACTCTCCTGATTCATGAGCAGCATACTCTTTTTCCCTTGATGTGGTTTTGTCCCAAGTGGTTTTCCATATCAAGGTTTTTAATGAGGTGTTGCCATGATCATTCCAATCTTAGCCTTTAGGGTGAGTCCAAAATCTAAGCTTGAGGGGGAGTATTGATCACGAGATATCCATTGAGATGAAGTTCTAATGATCAGAGATGGATAGCTCAAAGACTATCATTCCACATGGATGCTATGAGGAGTAACCGAACTGTCCATGAAGAATCCGTGGATAGTATCCGCGGATGAACAGTGAAAACAGTCTTGTCACTTCAAGATATTTTAGATTAGCTTCTCTTGTAAGCTAAATTAGTCTAAGAGAAATCCTCTATATTGTAATCTCTGATTTTGAATTTTGAATCTAAAGGATACTTATTCTCATCTCCAATTCTCTCTCTAATCTCTCTCTTGGTCTTATTCTCTAAAACTCTCTCTAATCTTCTTCTCTTATTATTTGTTGATACTACAAATCTCTACTTTATTCTGTTAAATTATAATAGTAATAATTGGCGTCTGTAACGGTAAATCTGACCAGGAGACAGCCCGTGGTCAAGCCTGTGAGAAAAGAGTGTTTAGGGTTTGGAGCATATAAAACATTATTTTCCTTAACCTCTTAGGGTTTGGAGCATATAATTTAGGGTTTGGAGTTTGGGGTACAAAGTTTATTCATCATAGCTAGATTCTTTCTTAGGATTTATGGTCAAAGATAAAGTAATATGAAAGAGGGTTTAGGGTCTAGGTATGGGTTTAGGGTTTAGGTTACCTAAACCATATTTTCTTAACCTAAGTACTAACCAATATTTTCCTAATATGAAAGAGGGTTTAGGGTTTAGGTATGAGTTTAAATTTTTGGGGTTTGTTTAGGGTTTAGGGTATAGGGTTTGAAGGGTAATGTTTAAGGTTTTAAGTGTTGTACTTAATTTTATATGTTATATAGTAATTGAGTTTTTTTTGGTCAACAAGTAATTGGGATTTTATTTATTAGATTTTGTTTATAATTTAGAGTTTTTGATTTATTTAAGGTTTAGGGTATATGGTTTGAAGGGTAATGTTTATAGTTTTAAGTGTTGTATTTAATTTTATATGTTATATAGTAATTAGGGTTTAGTTTATTAGATTTTGTTTATAATTTAGAGTTTTAGGGTTTATTTAGGGTTTAGGGTATAGGGTTTGAAGGGTAATGTTTGTTAAGTGTTGTACTTAATTTTATATATTATATAGTAATTAAAGTTTTAGTTATTAGATTTTTGTTTATAATTTAGAGTTTTAGGGTTTGTTTAGGGTTTAAGGTATAAGGTTTGAAGGGTAATGTTTAAGGTTTTAGTTTAATGTTTGAACAATATATTTAGGATTTTGTCTCAACATTTTCGTCTATCTTTGTTGTTTGTGTGGTTGAAGAGAAGTGGAGCCGATGTTTGTATATATAGAAACTTTTGCGACTATTTTGCGACTGTTTCACAAAAATTAGTTACAAATTAGGTACAACATGCTCGGCACAATAGAAACGTGGTTTTATATCGTCTTTTTGCGACTAAAAGAGAAACGATTTAGCGACCCGCCGAATTTAGTTGTGGTCGGTAAGTAGTCGCAAAATTTAGCGACTGTAAATTCAGTCGCAACTTGTAGTCGCAAAAAGCCTATTTTCTTGTAGTGAAAGACCAACACTTACCTCACACAAATAATGTTCATGTGTTGGTATAACTAAACAAATATTCAAATTTAGAGATAAGTAACTTAACTTAATAAATCATAGTAGTATCATTAGAATATAACAATAACAGAATAACTTTCAAAACAGAATAATCAAAACATAAGAGAACGACTACTGTTGGAGTCAAGTTTAGCACTTTCCTAAAAGGCCTAATCATGAGTTTAGGTCGGCCCAAAATGGAAAGGGGGAAGTAGGCCCAAGACGGTAAAAACCTAAGTATTACCGACTTAGGGCAGCCCGCTTATATTAGGGTTTTGGAAGGTACATGTCACTAAAGAAGACGGCGCGTAATGACTTCAAGATATGGAAATATCCCATATCTCGGCGAGATCGTAATATTAGAAAAATATCTGTATTTATCCATTTTCCTTATTATTGTTAACCGACTTTGTAACCTTATAAAAGACGACTTTGTTATTCAATAAAGATACACTTTTCTTATTATTTTTCGGCCTTGAGAGACTTTTAGAGCGACTTTAACCTAAAATCCTCTCCGGCGACTTTCATAACATTCTTTACCGGCTTCCACCTCGGAAACACCGGCTTTTAACCCTAACTTCCCATATCTCTCCGCGTTCCTAAATTCTTCTTTTAGAATCCCTAATTTACAAACCCTAAAACTCTTTCTATCTTCAGATAGACCGAGTTGAGATCTTACAATTGGCGCCGACTGTGGGGATTTCTAAAAGAAATTTCTGAAACGAGATGTCAGGGAATCGTAAGGAGATTGATCCAGAAAACCCTAGGGTTGAATTAAGCGTTCATGATGAAAGTGATTACGACCAGAGTGATCACGAAGACGACGCGGCGAAAGGCGGAAAGCAGCCGCGAAACGCCAAGAACAACAAAGCTCGAGATGACGGCAAACATGCCCCGTCACTCAGCGAAACAGAGGCTCAAATCGAGCAAGACAATAAGGTCTTAGCCACTCTAATGGCTAAGATCGAGTCACAGAACGACTTGATCAAAACGTTCTCGGAGAAAATCGACCTGCTGCAGACGGAGCAAGCAAAGATCCGTTCGGGTCAACAGTCTAGAAAATCCAGGAGAGAGGTGCCGCCGAAGGTGAAAGACAAAGTCGCCAGACGCCTGGTCTATAGTACATCTGAGGAGAGCCACCATGAACAGAGCCATAGCAGTGAGTCCAGGAGCAATCCGCGCGAGGAGAGCCATAAGAAGGAGACTCGCGAGCGGAGCTCACATCGGAAGGAAGGGTCTGAGGAACCCAAACGGAGCGGGAGTCGGAGACAAAACGACTGGAGTGATGAGAGGTACTCACCCGATAGGGATGAACGTACCAGTCACCGGACACGAGACATGCACCACAGACGAAATTCACGACATGAGAATGGCTCGCACCGTGACAGCTATCGCCGCGAGCGAAGCACGTCGCACGAGAAAACTCATGGAGCGTCTATTCGCGGAGCAAGTCGCAACCATGTCGAGAAACAACTAACTGAGCTCAGAGACACCCTAAAAGAACTAAAGGGGGAAGTCCATGGCGTTAAGGGGTCTGCACCCGAGATCGACCGGATCATAGAGGAGACACAGAGGACACCCTTTACCTCACGCATCACCAACACCTACATCAGACAAAGGGAGAAACTCAAGTTACCGATGTACGACGGCACGAAAGATCCAGCAACCCACCTTACAACGTTCAAAATCATGGCGGCAAAGGCGCGGTTTTCATCAAGCAAAGAGCGTGACATCGGCTTCTGCCAATTATTCGCCGAGACTCTGGAAGGAGACACGCTAAACTGGTTCTCCCGACTCCCATCCAAGTCAATCGATAGTTTCTCCGACCTCACATGGGCATTCGTAAGGCATCACTTTGCCTACGTAAGAAAGGACACTTCGCTGAGTGCGTTGATGTCAATGACACAAGAAGACGAAAACTCTGAAAGACTTCGTGGAGAGATTCAGGGCGGTGATGACGCGAGCCGAGGCACCAGATAAGTTTACTATCGCGGCTCTGACCAATGCCGTCTGGCATGAGTCCCCCTTCTATCAGGACCTAGTCGTCAATCCGCCACTGACCATCGAAGATGCCCTCCATCGAGCGAATAAATTCGTGGAATTAGAAGAGAAAAAGGTCGCGTTGGCAAGAAGATTCGGTTCCGGCAAACAGACAGATAAGAAGGAAGAAAGGGAACCTAGACAGCACTATGATGGAAAAGGCGCCAAAACAATGGTCGTCGATAGCTCCGACAAATCCCGGTCATCAAAACCGTGGAATAAGAAAGGTAAAGGGGCAAAGAAGGCACAACAAGCAGCTTCCGCTACGGGGGATAAGTACTGCGAATACCATCAGGCTACTTCGCACGACACGGCTGAATGTCGGAACCTCAGAAACGCACTCTACTCCCGACTTTCGAATGAAGAAATCAAGGCGGCCATCGAGAGATTGAAAAAGGAAGAGTCGGGACAAAAGGAAGACAAACCCGACGAGCAGGCTCCTAAGCAGGATAAACCACCACGGCGTATCAAAAGCATAGCTTTGAAACGTAACCGTGAAGAAGAAGAGGAGGAGGACGAAGAAGAAACCCCCAAGACCATCCGAAGAATCAACATGATCATGGGAGGTCTAATCTCCGTAAATGATTCGGTCCGGTCAATCAAGGTCTATGAACGCCTAGCGTTAGCCGCACAAAAGGCGCCTCAACCAATCCTGTCACATGATCCGCCCGTCATCTTTACTGACTAGGATCTCTATGGAACTCACTACCCTCATAACGACCCACTAGTGGTTGAGCTTTTGATCGGAAGTTGCCAAGTATCTCGAATACTGGTGGACACCAGGAGCTCGATAGATTTAATTTTCCTAGATACACTCAAAAAGATGGATATTAAGGAGGAGGATATCAAGCAGAAGGCCAAGTGTGATACCCCGTATCAAAAATACGGTCAACGGGCAGCAGAAGGTCAACCAGGGGTAAAATGGTAATTTTACCAAAAGTCGAGACGGAAGGCGAGACGGGCCGAAACAAGTTGTACACCTTGTACCACTTCGGTGAGTTGTGTCGGTTCGGACAGATTAGAAGCCATTAGTGGGGAGCCGATTCACTGGGTAATCTAGGGGTAGTCAGAGTCACCGCGTATCGATGGACAGAGAACGGTGTCCTATGCGTGAGTCTTCATGCTTGTTTGATTGTTGACCGGCCAGCTCGACGGTCAGCGGAGAATGGGGAAGGGGCGTTACACCAAGCCGCTCACCGGGTTCACAAGCGAGACGACATACACAATTGGAACGATCAAGTTGCCCGTTTTCGCAGGAGGAGTTAATAGATTGGTGAGGTTTCATGTCATTGACAAGCCAACCATCTATAACGTAATCCTCGGAACTCCGTGGCTGTATAGCATAAAGGCGGTATCTTCGACATACCATCAATGTCTGAAATTCCCGACACCCAAAGGAATCCAGACAGTCAAAGGATGCCAGAGCGCAAGCCGGTCGTGTTTAGCGAGAGAACATAAGATTAGAGTGCCTTCGTGCATGATCAACACGGAACACGGAAGAAAAGGACCGGAGAAAGAACTGATCCAACAAGTCATCATCGACGAATCAGATGCAAGCAAGTGTGTAGGCATTGGCGCAGAATTGCCAGACGACATCAAAAGGGAACTGATCGCCTTCCTACAGCAAAACGTTACAACGTTTGCGTGGACAATGAAGGACATGAAGGGTATCAATCCAACCATTACAACTCACGAACTGAATGTTGATCCGACTTACAAGCCAGTCAAGCAAAAGAGGCGAAAACTCGGCCCTGAAAGGGCTAAGGCAGTCAACGATGAAGTAGAGAAGCTGCTTGAAGCAGGTTCAATCCAAGAAGTCAGATACCCCGATTGGTTGGCTAATCCAGTGGTCGTGAAGAAGAAAAACGGAAAGTGGAGAGTATGTGTCGATTTCACGGATCTCAACAAAACTTGCCCCAAGGATAGTTTCCCGCTGCCGCATATCGACCGACTTGTTGAGGCGACGGCCGGGAACGAATTGCTATCATTCATGGATGCGTTCTCAGGGTATAATCAAATCCTCATGAACCCGGACGACAGGTAAAAGACGGCCTTCATCACTGAGCGCGGCACATATTGCTATAAAGCCATGCCCTTCGGCCTCAAAAACTCCGGCGCCACCTACCAGCGGATGGTAAACCGGATGTTTGCAGGGCAACTCGGCACGACAATGGAGGTGTATATTGACGACATGCTAGTCAAGTCTCTGATTGCCACTCAGCATGTCGGTCATTTAAAGGAATGTTTCAACATCCTTAACCGGTACGGGATGAAGCTCAATCCAACTAAGTGCACATTCGGAGTAACATCAGGAGAGTTCCTTGGATACGTGGTAACCCAGAGAGGAATAAAAGCTAATCCAAAACAGATCACAGCTATAATCTGTTGGGAATGTCCTGAAATCTACCGTACTATCTCTAGAAAGTATGATAAGTGTCGAGATCAGACATAAGTCATAAATACTGGGTGATCATGATGACTTGCTAGAGCCCGCTCATGATCTATAAGTTTAGGACTTATTACCAGTATTGTATGATCCCTAAGGGTCACACACCATAGCTAACGGGAAAGTTAAAATGGAATTAATACGGTAAGATGCAAAGGCATTTACTGTATTGGTACAGAGAATTGGGCCAGACAAAATACAGGCTTTTGTCTGATTTGTGTCTTGGGCCCAAAAGCCTAATAGGCCATTAGTTTAATAACTTGGGCCCATATAAGGCAGAGGGAGGCGCAGCTTAGGGTAATTAATTCCCATCTGCGATTTTGATGAGCAGCCGTCCTCTCTCTCTCTGTTGATTCCGAGCTTGGTCTAGCAGCCTGATCCGAAGCTTGTAAGCGTGTGGATACCTGAGGAGGAGCCGGTATTCATCTGTTCTAATCTGATCTTGTCATTACCACCAATCATTCCGCTGCAAAGGTAAAGATCAGGTTTGTTTTATGATTCGATTACAAGAACCTAGATCTGTTTAAGATTATGTGCTAGGTTGCAATCTGAGAATTGAACCATGGAAAAACGCATAATCCTTCAGTGGTATCAGAGCTAAGGTCATTAGTTTCTTGTAATTTGGAATCTTTGAATGAATCGATTTCGATTGTTATAGTAATTAAAGAATCGATTTGAGTTAGAATCGTTTTGGTTTAATTCGTGTTGTTGACTTTATTTGATAATGTGAATCGATTGTTTGTATTAACAAGGTTGATAATCATAACAATCGCATGTGGTGACATTTGTGTTTGACTTTGCTCTAATCGGTTTTGTCTTCTAGCATATGTCATGATGATCGATGATGTATGGCTTGATTAATTAATTGTTCATAAGAATCGATTTTGTTAGGTTTGTTCAATCGCTTGTTGCTTTATAATGATGCCATTCGATTTTGTCCATAAGTTATGCTTGAAACGTATTGGAAATATGACAAAATCGTTTTTATCATAAGTGAATGGCATGAAACAAATTGAAAAAAGGTGAAAGTCGATTGTTGAAAAGATTTGCCTTTGTATTTGCTTTATCATAAGAAAAGATTTGTAGAATCATTATTGTTAAGAATAAGTGATTTGAAAAAGTCATGTCATGATCGTAAATAATTGTTGATTGAATTAATTATCAAACAATTTGAAATAAGTCAATTGTTAGCAATAATTATGGTTCAAGCGGTTAACCCAAATCGCGGTTTGCTGGAAATTATTTAATACATGGTATTATTTAATTTCTAGTTAAACCGGATTGAAATTCAAAATTGAATTTAACCTAAACCGAAGGCTGGTCTAAGTTTGATTTGGTTGGACCAAATAATTTAGAGCTGGTCTGGTTTAGTAAATAACCGATGGTTTTGATAGTTAATTTGGTCTTGGACCATAATTAATAAACCGACTCGGTTATGTCAAATTATTGGGCCAACTGGAATTCTATGGTCTTGGGCCAAGAATTGGGCCTATAATTTGTGACCCAACCCGAAAATATTTATAAAATATTAAATTAGAAATTTCTATTTTTAGTATGTTACTAAATTTAGAAAGTTTCTAAAATAAGTAAGTTTCCCAAAATAGTAATCTTCTATTTTGGAAATAAAACTGAAAATCCTCAAAAACAATATCAAGCTTGGATGTCTTTCCAATCTTGTCAGCTACTTAACGCTTATTCAATTACAGATATGGCTTACAGTGTGAGGTGTCTGTTTTTGCGTAAGTAAAGTAGTATATAGTCACTAATTTCATTGGGAGTCCCAGACTTTAGTGATTATTTGGCTGTAAGAGATTGGTTTCCTTGACTGGGCCATCGGGAGTCCCGGGCCTTGAGACATCTGGTGAATTGGGCCTTGGGCCCAATCCACAACCGAGAGTTATATGGTTATAACTAGCTGTGTGTATGCTTACCATGTAAATCTAATTCTGGGTGACGGCCAGTGGCCCACTTTGGAATTAGCTGAATATGGGTCTCGGAATCATTGCATTCTTATGAGGTTGAACAAAGAAATTTTGAATGCAATGTGAGTTTTCTTATAAGTTATTAAGATTACTCTTTTATGAACTAAATAACTAAAACTCTATTTATCTCTAAATTTCAGTTATGACTAGCACAAACAATCAAAACACTTTCTCGATCCGGTCTGTCCTTGAGAAGGACAAACTGAACGGATCAAATTTCTTGACTTGGTCGCGGAACCTGAGACTAGTTCTCAGGCATGAGAGAAAGGACTATGTCCTTGAGAAAACTCTCCCCGAGAGGATCGGGTCCAATGCCACTCATGCAGTATATGATGCTTGGAATAAGCATTATAATGATGCGGTAGATGTGCATGGTCTGATATTGGCTACCATGGACTCAGATTTGCTGAATCAATATGAGAACATGGAGTCGCCAATAGAGATGATCAGCAGCCTGAAATTGAAATTTCAGGAGCAGGCAAGAGTGGAGAGATACCAGTTGGTTAAGTCTCTCACTAGCTGCAAGCTACCAAATGATCATCCAGTAAGTCCTCATGTCAGTAAAATGATGGGTTACATTGATAACCTGAGGAAACTGGATTATCCAGTTAGCCAAGAATTGGCAACTGAGATCATTCTGCAGTCACTGCCGTCAAGCTATGATAGGTTCAGAAGGAACTATATCAAGAAAGGCTTAACGAAGACGCTGACTGAACTGCATGATATGCTCAAGACAGTTGAACCAAACGTGAAGAGTACCCTGTACAATCTCATGAAGGAGAAGGGTAGGTTTACTAAACCTAATGCTGACAAGGGTGAAGACAAAGTTGTCCAGATTTTGAATCATGGCAAGCGTGTGTCTTCTGAGCCCGAGTCAGATACCTCTTACGTTGGTAAGTGCTGCTACTAAATAAGACTGGGCATTGGAAGAAAAATTGCATTAAATTCATGGAAGATTATGAGGAGTTGAAGTTGATGTATGAGACTACTTCCTCAGGTATTCATGTCATTACTTCAAGTTATACCTTATAGATATTGGATACTGGTTGTGGCACTGATATTTGTTATAATATGCAGAGCCTGAGCAACAGTAGAACGTTGAAGGAAGGGCAAGTGGAACTGCGTGTCTGGAAGGAGCTATGGATGCTGCCTCAGCCGTAGGGTTTTCACTTGTAGATGCCTTTGAGGCTTGGTTTTGTATTAATAATTGCTACAATGTACCTGCTTTAAGCAGAGTTGTCTTTCATTTTCTTGTAAAGAATTTGAATGTTTTTCATTTTGATAAAGACAAGTTTTGTTCTTTTGATCTTAATGAAATGTTAATTGTAGCACCCTATTCAAGGAATGGGTTTTATATCTTAAACCAAAGAGTGCCTAAATGTAACATAAATACCGAATTGGTTTAAATCTGATGAATTAAACCTGATTTTTCTTGGCATAAATGTTTTGGTCAAAGAGTAAGTCGGATTCAGAAACCCCATAGTTATGGACTTTTGGGCTCATTTGATCGGATATCTTATGAGACTTGAATTCTGCTTACTGGACCAAAAGACAAAAGGCCCATCTTAGCCGAGCTAGAGAAAGGCCCAAAGGCTTATTGGACCTTGAACATACTCATGTATGTGGCCCGATGAGCAGCAATGCCAGAGAAAAATTTCCTGTACTTCATTATCTTTACTGATTACTTCAGTGAGTATGATTGTGTTCATTTGATGAGACACGAGTCGGAATTCTTTGATATGATCGAAAGAATCCAGAATGAGGTATAGAATCTGAATGACAGAAGTATTAAGACTCTGGATTAAATCACGAGTGAGAATACTTAAGTCATTGATTGTGTGATCATCTGAATGAGTGTGAAATCGTTTCACAGCTCATTTCTCCTGAAAACCTGGAGGTGTTTCTGTGAGAAAGAATCAGATCTTATTAGAAATGATTAAAGATGAGTCACACAAATCTTCCATGATATTCTTTAAGAATAACGCTCTAGAAATATCTAAGTTTACGCTGAAATAGTTCCACCAATATCAGTTGAAAGACACCACGTAAATGTGGATTGGAAATGATCCAAATTCGTCTTTACTGAGTATTTGTAGTTGTGCTACTTCGCTGGTTGTCCTAGGGAAACCAAGGCTTGTTACTTTTACGTCCATTCTGTTTTCTAAGAAGGGAAGTTACTTTCCAAGAAGAACAGTGGGAGTAAAAGTGTAACTCGAAGAAATTCGAGAAATACAGGAGGCTGCTCAACCTGTTGAGGAAGAGCAGCGGGTGGATTTACAGATTTCTGTAGAATCTACACCTGTAGAGCCTGAAGTTCGCAGATCTGAATGAATCAGTCACTAATCCGAGAGTGATTTCTCGTCATTAGTTGAACCTGATGATCATTGAAAGTTGCCAAGATCTGATGATCATTGAAAGTGACGAACCTGCGAAATTCACAAAAGCGAAAGTGAGCCCGGACTCCGAAAAAATTACACTATGTGTAAGTTAGCTTCATTGATCCATTCATGGATGGAAGCAAACACATCGGAGTTGGAATCTTCGTTCTGTTGAAGTAGTCAAGGTTTTGACTTAAACAGGAACGAAGTGGAACTGTGCGTTTACCAATAGATAAGTGGGAGCAATATTGCATTTCTCATAGTGTATGTCGATGACATACTGATTCTCGGAAATAACGTCCCAATGCTGCAGTCGGTAAAGGACTGGCTTGGGAGTTGGTTTTGTGATTGACATGGGTAAAACCACGTATGTTCTTGGATTTTGGATCTAAAGATAGAGATCCAAAAGAGCTGGTAGGACAAAGTCAGGATTCTTAAATTGACAAAGTCCTACACCTAATCAGCAATCCAAGAAGGGTTTTATGCCAATGTCACATGGAAATACATTAAACAAAAAGCAGTGTCCTACGATAACTGCTGAGCTTGAATGCATGGATAGGATTCCATATGCGTAGGCAATTGGATCTATCATGTATGCCATGACACGCACTTGTTTTGATGTTGCTTTAATGTTAAGCAAGACAAGTATAGACCAGTCAAATCCAGCAAAGAATCACTGGATTGCCGTAAAGAATATCCTAAAGTATTTGAGAAATACTAAGGATAAATTCTTGGTTTACGGAGAAAGTGAGGTGCTACAAGTCGATAGAGTCTGAAAGGCAATTTTCCAATTGACAAAGATAATTCCTGGTCACAGTCCGGCTATATCTTGTGTCTGTCTGGCGGTGCGAGGCACTGTTGCTGACTCCATGACTTAAGCTGAACGTTTCGCAGCTTGGAAAGCGGCGAAAGAGGTTGTTTGGAAAGAAGAGTTCATCACTGAACTTGATGTGATTCCCAGCATAGATGAGACTAGCTGCACATCAGAGATCCAAACACCTTGAGGGTAGGTATAACCTATTCCGTGAGATAAATGACAGAGGTGTTAAGTAGATAAGCAAATTTCATCGAATGAGAACGTTGCTAATCTATTAACGAAGCCACTCCTTATGCCTAAGCACGAGTCGCGGACTGTAGCTGTAGGATGAGTGAAATTAAGATGTAGTCTTAATTTCAGTGGGAGTTTGTAAAGGGCTTTATTTAGTTGTTTTGAAAGGTTCATGTAAACATAATATTTTATGTTTATGAAATCTATGATTTCTGGATTATTTTAACTGTGATATAAATAATCGTTCCAAAATGATTCATGTCATTATATATGGGCCATCGAAGAACATGAGTAAGACTTGATCCTGAAACCCCATATTTAACGAAATGACATAAATCATAGTGTCCATATTCGAAGGTTGTTGAAATTGGAACACCAACAACCACTTAAGACTAGATTGTGTTGAGACTTATGACCAAGTTTCGAGGGGTCATAGATGCGCGGCATCAAAGTCGACACATAGGTATATGTAGGGGAGCATATGACCGGACATGGCCCGCTGATGAGAACTCTACAAGATATTAATATCTGTGTCATAAGAGGTTCTCATATACGACTATAGAGTATAGTCCTTAGACCTGAGTTCGCATGCATGTGGTTGCACATGGATTGATGCACTTTGATCATTGTCTAACGCTGTTTCGTAATTGGGAGCTATAAGGACCTTGGTTGAGTGTATTATGAAGCGTGTAGTTCATAGTGATGGAACAAGATGGGATTTGTCCCTGCCGTTTAACGGAGGTAATATCTCTAGGCCAATCGGAGACTTGATAGCTGGTAAGAGAGTGGCCACTCCCAAACGGAGTTGCCCAAGTCGTTTGCATTGTAAGTATCAAATCTGTTCCGATAAACATGGTCTGGCTATATAAGGATGACACGCATCTTGCCTTATGCCAGATTGAGATATTGAGACAAAAGGATTAGGGAATGTAGGATTCCAGTACAAGTGGGAGATTGTTGGGAATGTCCTGAAATCTACCGTACTATCTCTAGAAAGTATGATAAGTGTCGAGATCAGACATAAGTCATAAATACTGGGTGATCATGATGACTTGCTAGAGCCCGCTCATGATCTATAAGTTTAGGACTTATTACCAGTATTGTATGATCCCTAAGGGTCACACACCATAGCTAACGGGAAAGTTAAAATGGAATTAATACGGTAAGATGCAAAGGCATTTACTGTATTGGTACAGAGAATTGGGCCAGACAAAATACAGGCTTTTGTCTGATTTGTGTCTTGGGCCCAAAAGCCTAATAGGCCATTAGTTTAATAACTTAGGCCCATATAAGGCAGAGGGAGGCGCAGCTTAGGGTAATTAATTCCCATCTGCGATTTTGATGAGCAGCCGTCCTCTCTCTCTCTGTTGATTCCGAGCTTGGTCTAGCAGCCTGATCCGAAGCTTGTAAGCGTGTGGATACCTGAGGAGGAGCCGGTATTCATCTGTTCTAATCTGATCTTGTCATTACCACCAATCATTCCGCTGCAAAGGTAAAGATCAGGTTTGTTTTATGATTCGATTACAAGAACCTAGATCTGTTTAAGATTATGTGCTAGGTTGCAATCTGAGAATTGAACCATGGAAAAACGCATAATCCTTCATAATCGACTTGCCGTCTCCCAAGAACACTCGAGAAATACAACGCCTCACTGGCCGCATAGCCGCCTTGAACAGATTTATATCCCGATCAACGGACAAATGTCTCTCTTTTTATGAAATCCTGCGGGGGAACAAAAGATTCGTGTGGGACGATAAGTGTCAAGAAGCATTCATCCAACTCAAGGACTACTTGTCGAACCCGCCAATACTGTCTAAACCCGAGAATGGTGAGACATTGTTGCTTTACATCGCCGTCTCAACGACAGCAGTCAGTGGCGTACTAGTTCGGGAAGATCGAGGGGAACAGAAGCCGATCTTCTACGTCAGCAAAACGATGAACGGAGCCGAAACCAGGTATCCTGCAATGGAAAAACTGGCTTTCGCAGTCGTCATCTCGGCACGAAAGCTGCGACCATATTTTTAGTCACATCCGATTGCCGTATTAAGCAGTCAACCTCTTCGAACGATCCTTCATAGCCCGGGGCAGTCTGGCCGTCTAGCCAAGTGGGCAATAGAGTTAAGTGAGTAAGACATCGAGTACAAAAACAGGACAACCGCCAAGTCGCAGGTGATAGCTGATTTCCTTGTCGAATTATCGCCTGAATTGGATGTCGGTACCTAGATAGAAGATAAAAATTGGAAATTCTTCGTCGACGGGGCTTCATCCAAAAAAGGAGCCGGGATAGGGATACGTCTCATCTCACCAACCGGCGAAATACTAGAGCAGTCATTCAAACTAGGTTTCACGGCGTCTAACAACACAGCCGAGTACGAAGCTCTGTTAGCCGGCCTCAGACTAGCCAGAGAAATCGGAGTACGGCATCTCTTGGCCCATTGTGATTCCATGCTTGTAGCCAACTAGATCAACGGAGACTACGAAGCTAAAAACGAACGAATGGAGGCTTACCGAAAGACGGCATTGGAACTCACCAGTTCCTTCGAATTCTTCGACATTTTCCAGATACCAAGGAAGGCGAATGCCCCGGCAGATGCACTCGCGTCGCTGGCATCTAATCCCAACCTCTGTCGGCGGATCCCAGTAGAAACGATCCATGAACCAAGCATCCCGCCCCCTGAGAGCAATCAAGAAGAACCTGAAGAAATAATCCCGAGTGGTGAAGATGACATGTACTGCAACATCCAATCAAAGGGCATAGACCTCATCGCTGTCCTAACCGGCGACAATGAGGACTGCCAACTTCCGATAAGAGCATACCTGACAGAAGGAAAGCTCCCAGAAGACAAATGGGAAGCACGGCGACTTAAAGTCAAGAGCGCGCGATACACTATACATGACGGTATCCTCTACAAGTATTCTGCTAACAAGATCCTCCTCAGATGCATAAACAGAGACGAAATAAGTCGGGTTCTCGAAGAAACGCACTCTGGAGCATGTGGCAACCACTCCGGAGGCAGGTCTCTCGCCCTCAAAATCAAGTTGAACGGTCACTATTGGCCGACTATGATAACCGATTGCGAGACCTATTCTAACAAGTGTGAAAAGTGTCAGCGACATGCGCCATTCATACATCGACCTACAGAGTTGCTCACGACATCAACCGCAGCTTATCCGTTCATGAGATGGGCAATGGATATCGTTGGACCGTTACCATTATCCAATCAAAGACGTTTCCTGCTCATCATGACCGACTATTTCACAAAGTGGGTAGAGGCCAAGGCTTACGTCGCGATCCACGATGTCCAGGTTCAAAATTTCGTCTGGAAGTACATAATATGTCGTTTCGGGCTGCCTTACGAGATCGTCACAGATAACGGATCACAATTCATCTCGAAAGTATTCGAAGGATTCTGCAAGAAGTGGGATATACGCCTTAGCAAGTCAACACCAAGGTATCCTCAGGGGAATGGCCAAGCCGAAGCTACGAATAAAACCATCATCGCCGGCATCAAAAAGCGCCTTGAGAGCAAAAAGGGAGTTTGGGCAGACGAGTTAGACGGCGTCCTCTGGTCACATAGAACGACGCCTCGCAGCGCAATAGGAGCCACCCCATTCTCCTTAGCCTTTGGCGTAGAAGCAATGGTACCGGCAGAAGCTAACATTTACACTCTCTGCCGGTCTCTCATGCCGCACCATACTGAAATCAATGAAAAGATGCTAATCCAAGCTCTCGACACCTTAGAGGAAGAGCGGGATCGAACCCTACTCAGAATTCAAAATTATCAACAACTCGCAGCTCGGTACTACAACCAGAAAGTCAAGGAAAGACACTTTCAAGTCGGCGACTACGTCCTTCGCAAGGTTTACGAAAACACCAAAGAATGGAGAGCAGGCAAACTCGGGGCAAAATGGGAAGGACCCTACAAAGTCACGAAAGTCGTCAAGCTGGGAGTCTACGAACTTGAGTCCATGAAAGGCGAGGCTTTACCGCGATCCTGGAATTCGGCGAGTCTGAAAGAGTACTTCTAAGACGGCAAGGCGCCTAAAAAAAAGAAAAAAAATATATATATATGTATTATGAACTACGAGTGACTTGATTCTTCTTTGGGAGATACGTAGGCAGCCTTTACCGGCACAGTCACAAATCTAATAAAAATTTTATTTTTCAGTTCATTGACCGCCTTGAAAGACTCCGCAATAACCAAAGCAGGTAAGTCCCTTCATTAAGCGTCTGAATACTCTTAATACTAACAAAGTCGAGTTTAAAAGAACTCGCAGAAAGCCGAGCTCCTTAGTTCGCAAAAGTAGGGTCTAAAAGAACTCGCAGAAAGCTGAGCTCCTTAGTTCGCAAAAGTCGGGTCTAAAAGAACTCGCAGAAAGTCGGGTCTAAAAGAACTCGCAGAAAGCCGAGCTCCTTAGTTCGCAAAAGTCGGGTCTAAAAGAACTCGCAGAAAGTCGGGTCTAAAAGAACTCGCAGAAAGCCGAGCTCCTTAGTTCGCAAAAGTCGGGTCTAAAAGAACTCGCAGAATGTCGGGTCTAAAAGAACTCGCAGAAAGTCGAGTCTAAAAGAACTCGCAGAAAAGCCAAGTCTAAAAGAACTCGCAGAAAAGCCGAGTCTAAAAGAACTCGCAGAAAAGCCGAGTCTAAAAGAACTCGCACTAGCATCATGCTCCCTGGCCAGGAGTGTGGTCTTCCTTGCGCACGAGGTGCACATCGTGGTAAGGAAAAGCCGAGATCCGTCTCGCACATTCTTCGCGGTGGGTGATAAATAAGTCGGGCCACGAGCACCGCACATTCACCCACCCCTAGAAAAAAGCCGAGTGCATATGCCTTGCAAACCGTCTTACGACAAGAATAGCACGAAAAATCGCCACCTGTCTAAGAAATTTTGTCAGAAAACAAGTTCAACACAGTGGCGCGACATCATCGCAAATCACGATGAAAGTCGCTAAATTGTTTAGACTTGTTAGACAGCAAGTTTAAAACAAGATTAGTCCGGCTTAATTACAAATACGTGATTAAGCTGCTAAATTGTTTAAACAAGTTGATAACAAGCTTAATAAAAGATTAGTCCGATCCTCACCGTGAAATGCATGTTCAAGTCACCTAGACTTGTTAGACAGCAAGTTTAAAACAAGATTAGTCCGGTTTAATTGTGAAAACGCGATTAAGCTGCTAGTTTGTTTAAAAAAGTTGATAACAAGTTGAATACAAGATTAGTCCGATTTTCACTCTAATGGTGTGGTTAAGTCGCTAAAACTGTTTAAAAATTGTCTCAGAACAAATTTAAACACGAATAGCCCGACTTAATAAAAGACCCACATGTTCAGCCGCCACAAGATTAAGAGCCTTGGGCCGATCCAAATCGCTATTAAAGCAAAAACTTAATATATTTCCTCTTATATAATAAAAGTAATAGAGAGTTTTACAACATAAGATATTACAAATATGAAAAAGGAGAGAGAAGGGTGCAATTAGTCAGCCCTAGTTGGCGACTTCTCAGGATCGTTAACCTTCTCGACAGCCGCTCCCTGTGCCTTGTGAACGTCATCTAAAGCCGCGACCTCTAAGCGGACAGACTCGACCAGATTAGCTGGAACTTCCTCAGGAATCACTCCAAGGTTGGTACCAAACTCGTTCATGCCTCTCGGAGTACGAGGTGGGGAGTCGCGAAAGAGGTTCAAAAGAGGATGTCGGAGCGGTGAGAGAACAAAGATCAAGTCATCCTTGGTCACGACATTTAGATTATCGAACTTGGCATCAGCCGCGGCTTCGTCATTCTTAACTTTGTCCAGAACCGATGGAGGGATCGAGACGCCTTCATCGTTGAGTTTCAGCAAACACTTCCTAAGACCGGAAATCTGGCCGAATTCGATCTGAAGAGAAGTCGCAATCTCCTGATCCTTAATGTATTGTTGGAAAAGATCGAAGTGGATCTGCGCCTTGGCCCTCGCCGCCGCATCAACACGGTCCCTCTCCTTCCTGACGAAATCGGCGAACGATTCTCGTTGCTTCTTCCTCTCTGACTTAAACGCGAGAAGGTCGGCCTTTGATTTCTCATCAGCCGCGCGAAGTTTTTCTTCAGCATCGCGGAGTTTGTTTGCAAGGATCAGATTTCTCGCCTCCAGCGCGTCCTTTTCTTCCTTCGCCTTTTTCAAAAGACCGTCTCTCTTTGTGACGGCATCAGCAAGTTTTTTGGCCGCATGGGTGCTCTCAAGGGCCACACGGTTGGAAGCCGCTATCATCTATAAAAACAAGGAAGTCAATTAGATTTTAAAAAAAAAAGTGAAACGAATCTTCAAAAAGATTAAAAATTACCGCCGCCTCGGCCTGTTTCAAGCTAACGATGGCATCAGAATGGGGAAGCTCCTGGATTTTTGGCCAATCCAAATCGTTTCCCCGCACACAGATGAGCAGGTTAAAAAAGCCTGCGGATTATCGATAAGTGGAACTTTGCTTTCATACTGAAAAGCGAAATTGTGAATCGAAGGCTGGATAGCCCCGGTTTTCGACGGGCCTCGAGGACGAGCAAGCACCAGCTCCTTACGGGTTACGAACGGCTTCAGCACGCCAGAAGCATTGGCGACATCTCCGGAATCTTCATAAAAACGCTTCCAAGGATTCTTAAGCTTGCCAGAATCCTTGTCCTTGCTGAGTTGCTCATAAGCCTCTCTCGCGACTTGGCTGTCGACGGCAATTTTCTTTATCGGATTCTCCTGATCCGACCTTTCTTCAGCCACTCTCTTCTTGGATAGGGGTTTCGTTGACGCCTTGACCGGTGGAGCCGCCATGATTGGTTTAGTAGAAGCAGCACGAGCGGCTGACTTCTCGGCAATATCAGTCACCACTTTACCGCCATCCTGAGAAGGTAAAGCCTTCTCCTTCGACGGTTCACTCGAGGAAGGGTTGGACGAAATATTTTGAGAATAGTCCACCGACACAATCTTTTTCACCTTTCCCATCCTCCTTGGCTTCACTAGTTGTTCAGGGGCAACCTTCGTCTTGGTATCCCACTTAACTGGATCAACAAAAAGTCAGAACCGACAAAAATAAAACTATCGTAAAGCGGTAGACAAACCTTCAGAGATCCGAGGTAAGAACTTATTGATACGATCACGAGTAAGGTCTGACCACTTGCGCAAGCCCAAAGCCTGAATCTGCTCGAGGATAGGGAAGTAGTTGTCGGGATACGGCTTCAGAAAAGGGTGATCCACTGCAAAGACAAAAAGGAATTAAGTAAATGGTCATGTTCAAAAGATAAGCAAAATTGGGACGACATATACCATAATCGGTATTCCAAGACGTCATGATAAGCTCCCTATGTTCGTCAGGATCAACTAAGGAAGACAGTTCGACAAAGAAATATGATCGTTGCCAGTTGTTAATCTTCTTGGGCGCGTCTGTCAGAATACGATTACCGCTTTTGAATTTAACCGCAAAACACCCTGGGCTAGTAGCCTTCATGCGGTTAATCGACGTCATCTCCTCGAAGATCTGTGCAGTTATGGTGATACCGGCCTCAGCTCCTAATACTAGAAGGCCGACCATGCGGCGAACCGCGACGGCTGAGAGTTGGGAGATGGCAATCTCACGACGGTGGCAATATGAGATCAACAAGTCAGGCAGCGGGAACCAACAACGGCAACCTCCAGTGTCGGTGTTGATAAAATACGACTCGTAGAGGGTCAAGGAATGACGACTTTAATTTTTGGATCCTCTCCACAGTCGTGTAGCATAGATCTGACCGACGTTGCGTTAGATCTAGTCTGGAAGACGTTACTGAACGCATCGCTAGGTTCAACCGGCAATACAGCAGGAGCATTTTCATCAGAACCGTCTTGACAAATGCCGATGTCATCTTCATCATTATCGGAATCACGCAGCCGAGGGGTGGTCAAATCTTCCCGGCCAGAGGTCTCGGCTGCATCAGTTCGACGAGATGCCTCACGTCGACGTCGAAGTTCTTCGATCTCAAAGTGAACGGGATGATTCTTCAAGTCAGATGAAACACTCGAAGACGTTGGAATGGAGGATGCAGACTGACAACTTGACGAATCATCAGCAGATGAAACAGTAACAACTTCTTTGTCTTTATTTCCCGAACAACGGATCAAAGACATAATTTACTGAAGAACGGACGAAGAACACAAAAGACAAACAAGGATTGATCTAAAAAAAACTATGAAGCCTACGGCGGAGCAGCGGCTGAGCACTGACCGGAAAATAAATACCAAGAGAGAGAGAATTACCTTTCAGAATTTCTTCACTCGAGAGAAATGAGGAAGTAAGAAGTAGAGAAGGGCTACTTATAATGAAAATGACGGCACAGAAATCAAGGCACACCATTACCTAGACGACGCTTCGTACTTCGCATCTACCCGGCAATTGGACCGAGAACCAATTCCGGTTTCGTTGGATCACCATCGGTTTAGAGTCGATTGTTCGATTTACCACCGGCCAGAGTTAAGCCGGATCAACCCAATAAGAATATGGGCCTGAACGAAAATAGAGCTCGCCAGACGACGAATATGGGCATATCTCAAATAATTTCTTAAACCATGGGTTAACTCCTCGTAATGACGACTTGAAATCAAGTCGCTACACTGGGGGGGGGGGGCTTATTGTTGGAGTCAAGTTTAGCACTTTCCTAAAAGGCCTAATCATGAGTTTAGGTCGGCCCAAAATGGAAAGGGGGAAGTAGGCCCAAGACGGTAAAAACCTAAGTATTACCGACTTAGGGCAGCCCGCTTATATTAGGGTTTTGGAAGGTACATGTCACTAAAGAAGACGGCGCGTAATGACTTCAAGATATGGAAATATCCCATATCTCGGCGAGATCGGAATATTAGGAAAATATCTGTATTTATCCATTTTCCTTATTATTGTTAACCGACTTTGTAACCTTATAAAAGGCGACTTTGTTATTCAATAAAGATACACTTTTCTTATTATTTTTCGGCCTTGAGAGACTTTTAGAGCGACTTTAACCTAAAATCCTCTCCGGCGACTTTCATAACATTCTTTACCGGCTTCCACCTCGGATACACCGGCTTTTAACCCTAACTTCCCAAATCTCACCGCGTTCCTAAATTCTTCTTTTAGAATCCCTAATTTACAAACCCTAAAACTCTTTCAATCTTCAGATAGACCGAGTTGAGATCTTACAACTACGTATCCAGCAATGCAATATCATAAACAGAATGGTACAACCCTAGCATTAGTCGCTCTAGCGAAGTACTAACATAATATATACATAATATACTATTGAGGTGGTAATGAAGTACGGTCCCAGATTGTCACAAAATGTCAAGCCTCATTCTACAAATGCCAACCAAATGGCAAAAGGAAGGCAAAATCCAAGGAGGGGCTTTGTCTAAAGAGAGATTTCAGTTTCTCTTCACCCATGAGCATGATCTTTAAGAGGTCTTAGACAAAGGATTTCAAACTTCCAACGAATTGGGGCTAGTCTTGGACCGCTGGTGTGAGTTTTTGACCGAGGATTTCTTACAATTTATTTCCTTATGGGTCCAGATAAGTCACATTCCGGTGAACCACTATACACTGGAAGCCATCACCACCTTAGGTGAACTGATTGGAGAAGTTAAAGTCGTAGCGTTTGATCCCGATAGTCCAATTGTTCATGATTTTGTGCGAGTTAAGGTCATCTTCAATGTCTCCATACCTTTGAGAATGGCCAAAATGGTGCAGTTACCAGATGGCTCTTTTACTAATGTCCCTTTCCATTACAAAAAGGTCCAAAAAGAGATGCTTTTCTTGTCAAAGGTTGAATCATGAGAAAGGCTTGTGTCCCTTGCTGGTCAAAAAGAGAAAAGAGGAAGCGGTCATTAAGAAACAGAAAGTAGAGGATGTATGGTTGACCAAGTAGGTTGTCGTGTTGCAAGTTGGTGATCCTCTCTTTGGAGTCCTTGAAGAAGAACAGCTCAAGGTTAATCCTATAAATGGTTGCCTCAAAATTGCTAAAGAGGTTCTGGACAAGATGCACAATTATCTGTTATTAGCGAATGGTGATGACCTCTTGATTAAAATCGACCGTGTGCGATCCACTGTAAAGGAAGCTGAGATGAACTCCACGGCACAACACTCCATTCTCCAGCTTCAGTCTCTTCCTATCTTCACGACTGACCTCAACAAAGAGAAAGGGCCGGTGTTTGAATATAGCCTGAAGGAGATATTGGAATATGGTAGATCGTCTATAGCAGGTCCCGAGAAATTGATGGGATCAGCGATAAAAATAGGATGAGCTCATAATTCGGATTGCTTCATCCAGTAGGAAGGTTATGGTAACGAGGTTGAAGCTTCTTTGATGTCTCATGAATCTCCTCAGTCCTTTCAATGGTTTACAAAGTGGGGCTATCGCAGCCTAGCTCTTCCGGATTAGGACTGAAGAAGCCTAAACCGAGGAGATGCCCTGACAAGAGCAAGACAAGGAACTATAAGCCCAATGTCAGAGTAAGAGATAACAACGAGGCAAAGCAAAAAGGAAAAGAAAAAGAGTTTCTTATCCAACGTAAGAGGAAGGGAGAGTTGATGAACTTTGAAGCTGAGGGTTTGCTTCATTCAAAAAACCAGAAGGTGATACCACATGAGGGATCTCCCAATGGATAATGAGCATAGTGAGTAGGAATTGTCAGGGCTTGGGCCGGGCACTTGACCTGACAGTTCAACGCTTAAAGGAAATGTGTTGCAACCATTTCTCAGAGGTGATGTTTCTTATGGAGACCAAAAGCAGTAAGGATTGTATAGTAGATTTTCATGAGTAGCTCGGTTATGACCGTGTATATACTATCGAGCCTAAAGGCATGAGTGGTGGTTTGGCTTTATTATGGAAGAAGAATGTACAGTTATATTTGATGTTTGCGGACAAAAACCCCCATGATGTTCATATTCAGTTTGGGGAGGTTTCGTTTTTCCTTTCTTGTGTATACGGAGAGCCTTCTCATTATGGGAAAAATGTTGTTTGGGAGAGGATATGCAGAATTGGAATAAACAGGAAAACAAGCTGGTGTGTTTTGGAAGATTTCATTGAAATACGCAATAACAAGGAAAAAGAAGGTGGTCCAAGAAGATCGGATGCATCCTTAAAACCTTTCAACAAAATGCTTGACGTTTGCGATTTTGTTGAGCTTGTATCGCATGGAAACATGATGACTTGAGGTGGCATGAGAGGCACAAAATGGATTCAGAGATGCTTGGACATACGTTTTGGGAATAAGGAATGGTTTAAGCTATTCCCAACATCGAATCAAAATTTCCTAGACAAGCGTGGATCAGACCACATACCATTTTTGGTCAAGCTCTCAGCGTCTGAAGATTCATATAGAGGACCTTTCAGTTTCGACAAGCGCTTCCTCTTTCAACCGCTTGTCAAGGAAATGATCAATCTAGAATGGAATGACACTCCTACTCCTACATCTGAATCAATTTCTGCGCGTCTGAGAAATTGCAGAAGAACGCTTAGCCAGTGGAAGAAAACAAGATGCTTCAATGCCTGGGACAAAATATCCTATTTAGAGAAGCAGTTAAAATGGTCTCAGTCTCAGTCCTTCTCGTGTACCTTCAGATCTAATACTCTCAAGAAGGAACTATGCCGGGCATACAAGGAACAAGAATACTATTGGAGGAAAAAAGCAGAGCTAAGGGTCTCAAAAACGGTGATAAGAGTACAAAATTCTTCCACCAATCAGTGAAATCCAACCGTGCCAAGCTGAGGATTGAGAAACTAAAAGATAGAAATGGATCGATAAATGGTGGGAAGGAGCAAAAGTTGAGGTAGCCATCGACTACTTCTCGACTCTGTACAAGTCTTCAAATCCTACCAATTTCTCAGACTGGTTCTTGGGTTTTAATAGACGTGTTACTGATGAGATGAACGAGATTTTGATAAGCGCAATAACGGATGATGATATTAGAGAAGCGGTTTTCTCCGTTAAAGCGGCAAGTGCTCCCGGTCCCGATGGCATGACGGGCCTTTTCTTCCAACATTATTGGTCCACGATAGGAGAGCAGGTAACAAAGGAAGTTAAAGGTTTCTTTGAACATGGAGAGTACCCTTTAGAGTGGAACTATACTCACCTATGCTTGATGCCTAAAACGAGTGCACCAGACGAAATAGTTAACCTTAGGCCTATAAGCTTATGTGCTGTGACTTACAAGGTTATATCCAACATTTTGGTCAGAAGACTTCAGACCTTGCTCCCGTTCATTGTGTCTGTAAACCAGACTGCTTTTGTAGCTGAAAGACTGATCTCAGACAACATTTTGATGGCTCATGAAGCCATTTACGGTTTGTAAAATCACCCTACCATTTCAAAGGATTACATGGTGTTTTGATGGAGTTGGGGTTCAATGTGAAATGGGTACGAAACATACTAAACATTACCAACTTTGTTACTACTAATCACGGATCTCATTACTATCAATATTTATTTATAAACGGTGGACTTGGTAAGAAAAGCCCAAAACGAGCAAGTCGATTTTAATGGAAAGTTGCAATTGATTCGTATCGATTTAGAATAGTTACCTATTATTTAATTGAAAAAAACTAAAATACTTTTCACTTTCTTCTTCTACCTCTTCGCTTTGATTCTCTAATACTGAAAGAGATATCCACAAAATGAATCCGGATATAACATGTGATTCTGAAAACTCACAATTTCACAAAATTGCTGATATTACTTTGAGAGAAATTCTCTGGAATGTTAGAGCGAAGGTTTTGAGGGCGTGGTTTTTTACTCACTATGATGCTCCCTTGGAATTAATTTTATCCGATGAAGAGGTATTCTTCTTCTACTTAATTAACACATGTGTCTTTCTTTATACCCCCTTTCAATTTTTTGTATACTAAAAGTAGTTGCAAAGAAAGACACAAAAGCATAATTAACTTGCCAATAAATTACTAGAAGAAAATCCAATGCGAACATTACTAAATTATCAATCAAACCCAGAAATTATGAAAACTTTGCACACATTCATTGAATGCCAGAGAGTTAGTTCTCTCACTCAAACGAAAGTCAATACGGAGATTGAAGACATCAATGGCACACATCTCGTACCAGTGCAGCAATGCAGACGTCGAGAGTGACATCATAATTGTCGACAAATCGGCTTCAGCCTCATAACCTTGGCTATTCAATTGTGCACGGAGAGCTTCAGCCATACCTTTTGCTTTTACAACCGGGATACCGAGCAGTTCGAGTAGCTCCTACAAATGCAAAAGGTTGATAAGAAGATAATGCGAAACAAAACAAGCATCTTCAAGGACTTACCACACATTCCCTAACCCATTCAACAAACAGCTTATTTCTCTCAACCGAGACGCCGTCTTGAATCGTAGGCAGGCTCGAAGTATCAATTCCAGAAGAGCAGTAAAATCTGGAGATTCGCGTCTGAGATTTCAAGGGTGAAGGTGTTCCATCAACCACAAAAACTGGGTACGCTCCAAACTGCAAAACCCTAAACCACATTATGATCATTTCGACAGGGAAACCAAGATGCAACAATTAAGCATAACCGAAAATCCACATTCCGAGAAAGAGAAAACGAACCTAAAAAAATTGGAGACAAAATTCAGAAATTCAGTTGAAGCATACATAATAATGAAGACAGGAGAAGCATAGAAGAAATTGGGACCTTGGAGAAGAGATTGATTGTTCGGAAGAAGATGAGTCTGAGGTGAGGTTTAAGGGCAAAACCCTTAACGGCAGTCTCATGCTGAACGATCCAGAAGGAGAGATCAACAGCGACCCGTTTATCTCTGAGATAATGAAAACCCTGTTGTCGACCATAAGGTCTCAACAAATCCCAGAACTTTCCTCCCACACCCATCAATTGGGGACCACCTTCTTCGCCGAGGATGAAGATTGGAGGAGCATAGATCTGAAATTTTTTTGGAGATGAAATCTAGGGTTTCTCGAGATGAATCCGAGGTGCAGAGATCGATTGAAGAACAAAAAACCTAGAGATGACAGAAGGAAATATACATGAAGAACAGAGATTGTGAATCTCTCATCGTCGGAGAACTAGAGAGAGAGAGAGGAGAGGATGTGATGAACTTTTTTTTCTGTAACAAGAATAAAATGAACACTTAGAAAAAATAAACTTAAGAAAAAAAGTTAATTTCCGCCAAAACCAAAATTTAGCTAAGTGTTTCGCTCCAAAATATTTTTCCAGCTACAACAGAGATTTTAAGGTTCCCGTTTAATGAAAATCTTTCACAGCGTGGGTTTAATGCTACTATAGAGTTTGGATCCGATTTTAGTACTTTCGGTAGCAGTTCGTGAATTAGTGCTACAACGGCCTGCTACCAATGCTCATATTTCTTGTAGTGGCGTTGTTTTCTTGTGTGATTGGTATAACCCTATCATTGGAAAAGGGGTAACAATAGATGAGTTTGGTATGACTTCTATCCATTCGACTAGGAAGCTTCGGAAATATGACCCAGTCATAATTGCTTCTCAAGCAGATCAAGTAAATTACCGAGTAACCTTTCAAGTAACTTTAAATGGTTGAATTATTTTCCTGTAACACCATATAATTAATTTTAATGTTTAATACAGGTGAGTTACATTCCCTACCCTCGAGTAACAAACAAGAACGACCTATGGATGACAGTTACAAAAATATACCCGAGAGGAAGAGTTCACGGGGTTGAAGAACATGAGCCACTACAAGCAAGCGAAAGTGATAACATAGCTCCGATTGAAGAATCCCTTGAAGTTAATCTAGTAGTCGATTTTAGTCATTTTGGAAATGTAGTTCTTCATTCAGATTCTGAAGAAGAAAGGGGAGAATTCGAAGATGACATTGATTCCATTCCAAGCGACTACGACTCAGCCAGCGAAGGAGAATGATTTATGAAAAATATTATAATATTTAATGTGTGAATTGTTATTAAAACAAAAAAAATTACAATTTTTTTTTTAATTAGAGATGGTTCCTTATCAATAACTTAAAATGGTTGGACAGAAACAACAACGTAACAACTAGCACAAATGGTCCTCAGTTTAACTGTGTAACTGCCTGTTTTCGAGTTTGAGTATGGTAGGTGCAAAATTTTATTCATTTTTCATACTTTCCGACGGACTTCCGAGAGAATCCAGATTTCTGTCGGTAATCCGTCCAAAATTTCCGATAGAAATCTGGATTTAGGGTTTCATACCCTAAATATGGTCCTTCAAAATAATAATTTAGGGGACGGGTACGGGGACGGGGACAGGGACGAGTACGGGGACAGGTACGGGGACGGGTATGGGGACGGGTACGGGGTCGAGTACGGGTATGGGTACAGATACGGGAACGAGTACAGGATCCGTAGCGGGAATGGGAGCCGATATGGATCCCAATGTTTTGTAAAAATAATAAATTTTTAATCAATAATTTTAATAATAAATAAACTAATAATTTAATATTTATATTTCGTTTTAAATTTAATATTAAATTAATTATAATATAAAAAAATATTATTTAAAATAACTGTCGGAAAACCGTCGGTTATAAACCGACAGTTAAATCCCGTCGGTAAACCGTTGGTTAAAAACCGTTGGTAAACCATCGGTTAAAAACCGTCGGTAATCCGTTGGTAAACCGTCGGTTTACTGGCTGTCGGTAAACCGTCGATAATCCGTCGGAATAGTCGTCATCGGAAAACCGTTGGTAATTACCGACGGTTTTCCGACGGAATTATTTTTTCTATGAAATAGAACCGACGGAATTCCATCGGTAAAGGGCTTTTCCGATGGTTTACCGACGGTTTGGGCCGTCGGTAAACACAAGTTTTCTTGTAGTGGAGAGATCAAGAGTCCACAAAACTTGCTTCAATAAAGAGTGTTCTAATTCATGACTTGGTCAAGAAATGGTTACCGAGAAAGCAACATGAGCACAGAGGACTCTTAATAGACACATCAAATATTTTGCTTTCAACAAGAAGACAAAATTCAGACACATCATCAACAATATTTAGAGTAATTTTATTTGTTAAAGTAATGTTTATTGCATTTTGGAGTTTAATCGGAAAGGTGATAGCCAATGAAGAATATGTGAAGGAGGACATAACATATTGATTATGTTAGCCTATAAGACTTTCGTGAGGAAAGCTTGGTTACTCTCCACCCCTTCACCGAAATTATTTCCATTTCCTATAGTTGGAACAATGGTTGTATTTCGATTGTAGATGAATCTTGTAAACTCTTTATTATATTAATATAATTGATTTGTCGAAAAAATACATCTATAATGTATGTATCTCCCTCACACAACAATTACACTACAAGAAATACTGTTATTAATAGCACATGAGGATAGCACGAATTTGGAAAATGCTATTATAGAAAATGCGCTGGGTGAGATACTCTATTACAGCATTAAATTAATGTTGTACCATTATTTCACTAAACAGAAAACTAAAATTGATTTTGGAGCCCAATTTCTGTTACATATTCTATAGGCGCCAACACTTAGAAAAAAAACCGACAATTACCGCGTAAATATATTACATATTCTAGACCAAAAAATAAAAAATCCTTCTGACCACAAAAACTTTCATCTCCCACGAAAAAAACAGATCTGAGACCCTCTTCTCCTCCTATCTACTCCTCCACCGACTCTGCCGCTATGGCTGAACCGTCTCTCCCCACCCTCCTCCCTCATTACACAAATAACTGGGTTTTGATATGTTTTTTTCTTTTTTGTTTTCATCACCGTTTCAAGAGATTTGCTCATCTGAAATCCTTAAACCGTGTTTGTTTGTAGAGTTATGAGCTTATGAGCTCCATTTATCGGCATGGGATACTACAACACTCATGTTCCTCATGTGATTCTGCATAATAGAATGGAGAACCCTGCTTGGTACACTCAGTACACTCCTTATCAAGCGGATATCTCTCAAGGAAGACTCGAATCTCTGCTCAATTACCAAACGGTAATCACTGATCTCACTGGTCTCCCTATGTCTATCTCTTCGTTTCTAGATGAAGGTACTGCTGCTGCAGAAGCAATAGCGATGTGTAACAACATACAAAAGGGGAAGAAGAAAACTTTTGTGATTGCAAGTAAATGTCATCCTCAGACGATTGATGTTTGCAGGACTAGAGCTGATGGGTTTGATTTAAAAATCGTCATTGCTGATCTTAAAGATATATTGACGTTTGCAAGACTAGAGCTGATAGGTCTTGATGTCTCTCTTTTCAGCTAGGTTTTGGTCTCCTTTGGTCAGATTTGTGATCCGTGAGATAATGCTGCTTTAAAAGTAGTTTGGAACTCATCATCCACCCAAAATTACAATTCAAACTTAACCTGTTTCCCTAATTTCACTTCTCTAGTAGTTTAACTTCATTCTAGGGACCCTGATTTCTAATAGGTGATGTTTCCCGTGCAGGTCCAACCATTCTATTTTTCCAGGAGAATGCCGGAAGTATCCTTTTCAGAGCCATTTCTTGGTGTTTGGTGGTAGATATAAGAGTTTTGGGTTTTTGTTTGTTTGTATATGCCCTAAGGAGTTTCTTTTTGGTCTATCCTTTTAAGATTCCATGTCTATTTGCCGCATTGACCTTATAACCTCAGATATCGCTCATCGTCTAGAGATGGTTCGCCTCTTGATGCAAAACTTAAAGTGCAATATATTCATGCTTTCATATCGCGGGTTAGTTTCAGTTAGCCGGTTTCTACTCTATCTCTTATCTTAATCGTGTATTTTTAGTAAAAAAGTGCATATGTTTATTCAATTTCCGACTGTTTAACTTTCTTGCATTATAACTGATTGATTATCCGTGCAACCAGCTAAGGGGATAGTGATGGTTATCCGTCACAGCATGGAATCATAAAAGATGCTCAGGTTTGCTTGTCTCTCTAAGCTTATCCATTAGACATATATCTTTAAACTCTTCTTCTTTTGTGCCTCCATCTGTTCAATAACCCATTTTCTTGCCTTTTACTTTTGTTAGGCTGCGTTGGATCACCTTTCTCAAAGGACAGACATTGATATATCTAGAATAGTTGTATTTGGAAGGTCCCTTGGAGGAGCTGTTGGAGCGATGCTTACCAAAAACAATCCCTAAAAGGTATTATTACTAAATATTGATGTGAAGAATGCTCATGCCAATGGTGTTAAAGCTGTGATGGCGACAGATCTCATAAGAAAATCATGTTTTAGTTTTTCATTTATGAAACTGACGCATGACTCAAACCAGTTCCTTGCTTGAGCTACGTTGACGGTGTGAAGCTTAGGGAAAGCTGTGCTACTCCTATTTTAATGCAGGTACTTGACTAGTTCTGGTTGCCTTATATACTTATTGGAGTACTTTCATTCTGATGATTCTTTTATCACTTCTCTCTTACTTACATTCTAAAACGTATTCGTGTTTTTTACTGGATAACTTGTGTTTGCAGATCCTAACTGAGGTCGTTACCGCCTGGTCCCGGTTGGTTACAGTTATACGAGCTAGTGGTTCAATTGAACTTTGTCATTATTGCATTTTTGCATTGTGGTTGTGATGTATTTTATATTATCCTAATATTGTATTGTTGTATTGTCATTGTTATGAATTTTATGAGTTTGTATTTGTAAACTTGAGTAATTTGTATTTATGATAATATTCAGAAATTGCATACAAATTGTTAAGACTACTACAAATTTGAATAGAGTAACAAATACAACAAATTTGGTTACAAAAAAATGTTTAATATTGAATACCAAATTAAACAAACAAAAACATATTTAGTGTATAAATAGGGTTTAGGGTTTGAAACATATCTAAGATAATATTAAATACATCACAACCACAACTTAAATTCTAACCCTATATCCTAAACTTCAAACCCTAATCATAAAATATTATTTTCTAAATATATTGTTTTTAAACATTAATTTAAAATATTAACTATAACCCTTCAAATCTCATATTCAAAAAATATATTGTAAAAAATTTAGACCACAAACACAAACCCTAAGAGTCTAAACAAATGTTAAAGTCTCACAAACACATTGTATAAGGTTTAGGGTATTGGAGGGTTAGGGTTTAGTGTTAGAGTATTGATAATTATTTTTTATCCTTAATTCTAAAACCATTCTAAAACCTTAACTCTCTACCACAAACACTAACCTTAAACTCCTAGCCCATTTTTAAATAAAAAAACTTAATTATCAAACCCTAAACTATGAACTATAACCCTTAATTTTTATCCTCAAACATAAAATTTATACCTACATTTATAACCCTAAAACCCAAAACTCCAAATAAATATCAAAACCCTAAAATAATTATTATTTTTAAATATAATATTTTTAAACATTAACCTCAAAATTTTGTCTAAACCCTAAACTCTAAACACAAAATAAAAACCAAAACCCTAAATTATAAACTAAAATTTAATTACTATAACATATCTAAAACTAAGATTCAACACTTACAAGATAATTATTATTTTTCAAATCTAATATTTTAAACATTAACCTCTAACTTAAATATAAACCATAAACCCTAAATCCCAAATAAATATTAAAATCCTAAATTCTAAATTTTAAACTTTGAAGAAAAAAATAATATAGTATTTATAAAAAATATCAAGAAAATTTGAATTTAATCAGAATAAATTATAAATATTCAATCCATAATTTAAAAAACAATCATCAATTCTAAATTACGAAATTTAATCGTTAAATGTTATACTCAAATATAAATTAAATCAAATCTACAAGTTTACAATATAATCATGCACATAAAATAATATAATTAATTATAATATTTTTTAGAGCTTAACTTTTACGACTGAGCGCCAAACCCTCAAAATTTTGGTGAAAATAACCTTAATTTTGTCATTGTGTCAAGAACAATTAAAACCCCTCTTAGTCTTCTTCCCCTTCCCTCACTCTCTCGAACTTTCTCACCATTTCGATTTCATATCTTCCTCTTAAGCTTCGCTCTCATCCTCTTCACTTCACAAATCTATTCTCTCATCTTTTTCATTTCAAGAATCGTTGCTCACATCCTCTTTAGTTCACGTTCGTCATCGATTTTCTCTCTGAAAACCCTAGTCTCTAGCATCGCTTTTTTCACTCAATATTTCTTCCTTGTTCACGATTTCTGTCAAAGGTATGATATTTTGGTATATCCTTCACGATTTATGCCTAAGATTCACCTAATTTTCTCTAACCACTCTGTCAAATATTTTGTAGTTGTTGCATTCTTTCTGAAGCTCTAAGGGCTGCGACCTCCAGCGGATCTCCATCCTCAGAAGCTGAACGGAGGTTTAGGGTGAGTGTTGTCTAGCCTAAAGTTTTATTGTATGTTTAGATTAGATCCAGTGATTTTGTGGTCTTGTTGAACGCTTTTGTTCTGTTACTGTTGTTTTCCTTATGTTTCTGTTCGTTTGTATCAGAGAACACCCTTATAAATGTAGTTTGCTTCTGTTCTGGTTTTGTTGTTTTGCTTCTGTTTATATAAGTGAGAGTGTCACAGTCTCATCCATGTCTATTTTATTCGGACCAGGTTTTCTCTTAGTCTTGGTTTATTGGTGACTTAGGGTGAAAATAAGACACTTTTAGGTTTCTGAATCTTAACAATACTTGACAACTTGACAATAGTATTTAGCGTAACAAATGAATTTGGACTGATGTATTCAGTGATCTTTCCCTCTTTCTATCCTGGTTGAAATTCGTAGGTTTATCTCAGCTTGTGTATTCTTGTTGCATCTGCACTTGGAGCTTACCTTCATGTGCTCTGGAATATCGGTGGAATGGTCACTACACTTGGATGGGTAGGAAGCATATTAGAGCACTTGCATTCATGTCCTCCATACGAAGAAGTATGTGTGTTTAATTTTTATAACTTATTTATCTCACGCTATTGCATCAAATATAACCTTGTTTCCTTGACACTGTTGTGCCTTTCTATGTAGCAAAAGAGGTTTTCGCTTCTGTTTATATTTGGGTTTCTTCAAGGGATTCAATTGGTCCATGTGTCTTGCAGTGATATTGGCCCAAGGTGCTTTATTGTTCTCTTGGCTGGACACTTTGCTAGAACTCAACTTAAAACTATGAACTCAACCTCCATGTTGTAATCGCATGTCTCACCAACACTTATTCTCAGTACATGATGCAGTTCTCCCACTGATGTACATGATGCAACCTCCACCCGGTTTTAGCCTTGTCGTCCTGCATCATCGCCTCAGATTCAGATTTGTTGGGCTCAATATTTGCAGTATTTCTGCATCATCGTCGTGCATTTGAACTTATTGTTTAGTACAGTGAATAATGTGTTTTAGTTTTCACTTTGATTATGATTTGTGCAGGAACTAGGAAACCTCTTCGTCACTTACTCTGCAACTCGTTTGAGAGAAGATCTGCTTCTGCCGCTATTGCCATCAATTGGATTCTCAAGGTTCACTTTCTTGTTATTAAAATAGTTAGCTTCATCAAATATTACCTAGCTAGTATATCTTTGGAGCTTACTCTCGTTTCTTGATATCATTCTAGCAAATGTAGGTTTTACTTTACATATAGATACTATAATCTCCATGCTTGAGACTGGGCAGAGGCTGCAAAAAGGTTCCAGATTCAGCTAAGTTTCTTTTATCTTGGAGTCTCATTCTCAGCTTCACTGGTTTCATGTTCACAAGTTAAAGCAGGTAGGTGTCTATGAATGGTGGGAGAGTAGTAGGCTCAATTCATGGGGAGTTCATGGCTGTGGAATCATAACGTTACAACTATTAAGTTTATGTTTTGAGTTGAAGTTGTGTTTGGGTTTGTTGACATACTTGAGTATGTATTGTTTGTTTGTGTATATTTATGTTTAAGTTGGAGAAAAAAATATTATTTGTAACTATACTTATTATATATTATAAATATATTTCTACAATTCTAATTGATTTTCAAATAATAATTCAAAACTAGAATTATATAATAAAAATTTATAGCTCTATTTAATATTAAATATAGCAAAATATAAAAGTGTTGATAAAATATACAACAACCATAAAGATTGGCTATTATAAATAATAATACATCAACAACAAAAATGCTAGTATAACGTACAATACAACTCTAAAATACTGCCACCACAATATATATTATTGCACGAATAATATGCTATATTAATCTATAAAATGACGACAAAACAATGCTACTGAAAACTATACTATCACATGAAAATTAACGCTATCTTAGACAAATATTTTATAGCATACAAAATTAGTGCTATCGTATATGGCTGACCTAAGATGGCAGCGGCAAACATAGCGTTTATGGAAACGCTACAATAAACATATGATAGCGTTTTTGTGGTGCTATCAATACCCATTTTTCTTGTAGTGTTAAACCCTAGAAAATAAACGAGAGAAAGCCGGCACTGTCACAACCGCCTATGGGTTCGTCTTCCTGCTCTCGATCCTTTTCCTCATCTTTGTCTTCCTCTTTTTCTTCTCTTCCCGTACTCCTTTCTCTTCCTCCTCGTGTCCTCATATTACGTCTCGAGGTGTTACGGCGCGCAACAGAGGAAGCTGACACCACCACCACACCATCCGCCTATGTTTAATGTTCGGACCCCAACCACATACGACCAGAGTACCCCGCATTTGCCGTTAGAGTTGTCGCGAGTCGTTATCGACTAGGTCCGAGCCACTTAGGTCATGACCTAAGATTTTCTTGCGACATAAATTTTCCTCCTCTCCACTTATCTTCAGTCAAATCTCCACCACCACGGTTCATGGCTTCGTTCGTGCTCCATCACCGATCTACACTAGTTGCTCTGACACATGATAGGCTCAGAGTTTTAAACCTATTCTACTGCAAGTGCACAGTTATGGAATGTAGTACTTAGGGTATCAAATCCACAAGGACTAACGGCTCACACGATAGATTGTATGTTCTCAAGTTAAGCTAAATCAATCAAAAGAAAGCAGTAAACTAAAGCAAGTAAATAGGGAAGTGTTTTCAATAAGAGAAAAGCGCTAGACTTAGGAAGTTCTCGGGAATTATGCGATGTCAGATACTTAACTAACCGGATTCAGATTAAACACAGGTTCGAGAACTAGAAACACAATGCTAAACAATCCAACTCTCGCTGAGATTGTTTCTATATCTAGAAACCTAGTGATCCAAATCTCTTTGCGATCCTAGAGTTCTAAACAAGCATTAAGAACAGGTTCTATCGGTTTACAATTCTCCTAAACCAAATCTCTTTGTATCTAGTCAAATTGCTCACACTAAGTTTATTCAGATTATAACTCACACTCTCGTGTTATTATCAATTATCTAAGATCTAAACCCTAGGTGATCAGTCCAGAATTCAGTATTAAACGCAACTTAGGTGATGAACGAACATATTGTGAATCCTATCAAATCAGTTATCTAAACATGCATAAAACCCTTATGTAATTCCTAAATCTAACTAGGTTACTACTCAGACATATTATCAGATAAACAACACATAATGAATAGAAAACCAAAAGACTGAATAAATAAGGTAAAGGGGTTCGAAATCCTTCTCTCAAGGTTACAAGTAGCAAGAATCAGCCCCTTAGCAAATCTCTCAATATCCAAAAGCAAGAAAAAAGTAAGGACAAGATAAACTGAATAATGAGTCTGAAATCCTAATTAAAACTCCTAAACTCGTTTTGGGGTCAGATTAGAGTTAGGGGAAACTTCGGGTTCCTCATGCAAATTCTTCAAAACTTGTCTCAACTCGGCGTATGACTTCTCTCGCGCTCAGTATCGACCGACACCAAAATCAGTGTCGGTCGACATCCAGTCGTGGCCGAGACACCAACTTCAGCTCCTTGCACAAATCACCAGAAACGTCATATAATCCCTGTCTTTGCTCCAAACGAAAGCCTACCTGTAGAAGACTCAATAGACTCGAAAAACCAGGTTAAAGACTCAATATACACAACTATATCATGGTTGAAAACCTAGAAAAACCATGATATATCAACTCCCCCACACTTAGCTCTTCCTTGCCCTCAAGCAAGTGAAAGAACTAAAGCATAAGAAAGAGGTTTGAAAATTCAGAAACTCATTTCGTCCTAGGAACTTTCGCATTCACATTCACTTAGTAAGCCACTGAAAACTTTCCTGCAGATGTCAAGACCACAATATACTTCCCCCACACTTAGTAAGCAACTGTCCCAAGTAAACTCCACAATCAAGTTAGGATATTCAAGTTCACCACACTATCCTCTGTATACAATTAATTGCGGTCTTACAGAGGGAGTCTCGATCAGAGAACACATGGACTCAATTCATTCAGTACTGACCACCAAACTGTCGATTTCTGGTTTCTTTCTTTTCCCTTTCTCCCTTAGCAACTGATTTTTCCCCACTGGGTATCATTTTTTTTATCAGTGCTCTTCCCTTTTTATTCGGGGTGTAACTTTGGATCTTTACATGGATACACAGGAGGTAATAGGGGTTGATACGATCAGGTTTTAATCCCTAGATCTACACTGCAAGTGCACAGACGATCAGTAGTATATAGGGTATCGAATCCACAGAGACTCTAGACTCTTGCGATAGATTATAGAATTTCAGGTTAAGCTAGGTAGCAATAGAGAAAGCAGTAAATCAAACAGCAGAAAAGTAAACGGTTTGTAAATCAGAAGGCGAAGGCGTCAGGTCAAGGGAGTTCTCAGGAAATCAGGAACAGAGGCAATCAATCAATCGGGATCTAATTAAGAACTGTTCTAGAACTGGAATCACGGAAGGTATAAGAAGCCAACTTTCGTTGTGAATCCTATCTATGTCTAACAACCTAGCAAGCCAACTTTCGTTGCGAATTCTAGAGTCCTAAACAAGCATTAGTCTCAAGTTCTTTCATTCACAATTCCTCTAAACCAAATTTCTTTGCGAGTAGATCAAATTGCTCATCTAGGTTCTTTCTAGCTAATTAACCAACTTTCGTTGTAGAAATACACCTAACATCATAAATCTGGGTAGCTACTTCAGATTAAGCATTAAGAACAACCCTAGATGAAGAACTAACATATATGAATCCCTACAGATTGATCAACCTATAATTCCATGAAATCCCCTGTGAGAATCCCTAAACCTAACTGGTAAACTACTCAGACATGATCATCGAAATAGAAGACATCATGAATAGAAAACCAAATAGCATATAATAAAATAAAGAACTGGAGTTTGAAATCCTCTCTCTTTCAAGAACAAGATCAGCCCCTCACTCTCTCTGAATGTAAAAAATAAAGCGTAGCCTAAACAATGGCTTAAAACCCTAATATATAAGTCTAAACACGTTTTTGGGCCTTTTTGCAAGTCTGGAAAGTTTTTGGGCCAAAACTGTAATTTCTCCAAAATGCAGATTTTTGGGCGCAGAACCCTAGAATCACCTTGCATCGACCGATGCACATACTGCATCGACCAATGCAGGGCGATTTTGCAGCCAGTGAACTCTCTGAAACCTCTAAACAGTGCAGAAATGCTCTCAATGCTCCCAGAACGTCCAATTAGGCTCTAAATGTCCTTAAACCTGTAAAACACCTGAAAAGACTCCAAAACACATAGAAAGACTCGATAACAAAGACATATACCATGGTTAAAAGTCCTAAAAACCATGATATATCAACTTTCCCACACTTAGATTTTGCTTGCCCTCAAGCAAACAGAAAACCAAGATCAGGAAAAGAAGTTTGAAAACTTCAGAAACTCGTTTCATCGTAGAAGCACCACACTCAGATTCGCCTTAGTAAGCCACATGAAAATGAACCTGCAGATATCAAGACCAACATATACTTCCCCCACACTTAGCAACTGTCCTGAGTAAACTCCACAATCACATTCAAAGCATCCAAATTCACCATACTGACTTCTATAGGCTATTAAGTGCGGTCTCACCTATGGGGTATCGATCAAAGAACACATGGATTCTTACTCTGTTAGCATCTGACCACTCAATTGTTGCTTCTGGTTCCTTTCTTCTATTTTCCCTTCCTTAGCACTGATTTTTCCCCACTGGGTATCATTTTATTTTTCTATCAGTGCTCTTCCCTTACTGGGGCATACTTTGGACATGTTTCCATGGATGCACAGGAGGTAATAGGGGTCTCTACCACTCCCGCGACCACTTCGAAGCTACTAGCTTATCCTCAGTTTATCTCTTTGTTTTTTTTACTTTCAAAGAAGGAGAGAAGGGAACCATAATCAGACAGGTTTACAAGTTGTGCCAGAACCAACAGAGGAATCCGACTCAAAGTATACCAAGCCCATAGGAGAGAAAATTAAGTCAAGTTAAAGGTGAAGTCAAGTAATGGATTCTCTGAATACCTGAAGTGATATGGGTGTCCTCAGTAGGCTGGTCTGTGTTGGGTTTTCTAATAGTCATAGATCATCTGCAGCTCATCCAATGGTCACTTAAGTTCCTGCAAGTGTTGTAATCTCCTCAAAAAGTCCTTGTTTCCTACTCAATTTGACTCAATAAAACAAATTTGGACTGACTCTAAGAAAACAAAAGCGTGCGTCAGTAGCTACCTCCCCCACACTTGAAACACACTGTCCCCAGTAGTGTCAAGCTCAGGATTGGCGAGAAAAAGCAGAATTAAAAGAATCCGAAAAGAGTCAGAACACGTACCTGTCGTCGGCCTGCATCGATCGATGCCACTAGGGTGTCGATCAATGCAAGGCGATTATGCTCACGGTTAAGTAGATAACCGGTGTTTGTACCGCAATTGAATTGGCAAACCGTAAATCACAACTGTGTCGACCGATGCACTATGTGTGTCGATCGATGCAGTGCGATTCTGCATGTTTCTCTCGGCTTTGAACACACAAAAGCAAAAAATCAAAAACACCAAATTAAAAACGAAAAATGAAAACGAAAACGAACCTAACAGTGGGTTGCCTCCCACTCATCGCTTGTTTAAAGTCAATAGCTTGACTATGGAAAGGAGATCGGACTTATGGGGGATCCAACAGAGACTTGGAGTGTCTCTGTGAATGTCTCTTCATCCAAGGTGGCGTATAAGCATTCGGATCATGAGATCTCCCAAGGAAAGAGTGAAGAGAACCAGGGAGGGAGCGAAATGAGGGTGGGATACTGCATTTTCCTGCATTCAAAGCAATGCGGTTAGGAGGTTTAAGCTTAGATGATTTGTGCCTTACCTTTTGTGGAAATGAGATGTCTGAAGCTTTCTGATTATGAGCAGTTGCAGGCACTGAAGATGTTAGAGCAGGTTCAAGAGGAACCGCCATCTTCTTCTCTCCAATCAGACTCTCTGGTTCCACTACAACACTGAAGCTCTGTCCATCAATGGTGGATCTCTGCAGCTTATCCATCTTGAACCGCAATGTCTCATCTCCCAGGTGGAGATCAATTAGACCATGTCGCACATTAATCACAGCTTCAGCAGTAGCTAAGAAAGATCTACCAAGTAGTAGAGGATCATCAGGTTCAATCTCATACTTCAGCACCACAAAGTCTGTCAGAATCAAGTAGTTCTCAACTTTGACATGAACGTCCTCAAGAACTCCTTCCGGATATCGCCTTGAACGATCAGCTAGGATAAGAGAGATCCTAGTAGGCTGGAATTCCATCATTCCCAATCTCACAGCCACAGAGTATGGCATGAGATTAACACAAGATCCTAAATCACACAGAGAACGCTTGAATTTGTCCTTAGAGATGGAACAGTCTAGCACAAAGGCTCATGGGTCTGGTATCTTCTCTGTAATCTGAATCAGCTTCTTTTCCATTACTTTTATGCAGTTAGCCACTTCTAGCTCCTTTTTAGACAGTTTAGGAACCTTAGGATACGGCACAGAGGGCTTATAGACTCGTTCCAGGACTGTTGCAGGTTTCTTGTCCTGTCTGGGATTTGTGTCGACCGATGCACGTTGTGTGTCGATCGACACAAGGCGATTATGTTCAAATTCATCGGACGTATCGGGGATGCATCGATCGACATCGAGGTTGTGTCGATCGACGCATGTCTCAGACAGACAATATTCATCCAGAAAATCCGATATTATGCTCTCTTCTTCTCCTAGCAAGTCAATCTCATCTCCTGTGATCACAACATTAATGTATTGCTTTTGTTCAGCTCTTCCTGATCCATTTTGCCTTTGTTCTGCTCCAGTAATCTGTTGAACTTGAACATCCAGCTTTATCACATATGTGCTTAAGGATTCAAACTTCCCATTCAGATTTTCATGCATAGCATCCAGCTTCATGTCGAAGTCTACAGCAGTCTTAGCCTGATCCTCTAGCAACTGCTCCATCATGGCTTCCATTTTGCTCGAATAATCATTAGCAGCAGGAGGTGTCTGATATGAGGATGATCCATAAGTTCTCTGATAAGAATTACCTTGCTGAAAAGGTTTCTGATATCCAGCAGTCTGTCCATATCCAGAAGAGTTCTGATTGCTTGTAAAAGCACTCTTCTGTCCACCATTAAAGAACTTGTTACCTTGCTGATTACCAAACCTGTTTCCTTGGAATCCAGAGCCATTGATGTAGTTCAAATCCTTTTCATGTCTTTCCAGTAACTGCTCCCTCCGTGAACACGGTCGATGTCGACCGACACAGACTTAGTGTCGCCCGACATCGAGCTCGTGGTACCATACGCAGAGTGTGAAGTGCGTCCGTGGTTAAGATCATGAGTTAGCACTCAATTTCTCACCTGTTAGCTGCGTTAGATCACTCAAAATATCATCAGAAACAATAAGTGTGATGCATAAACTCAAAATAGTCAAGGTTCCAAGCTAACAAGGCTGACAGACTTACTCAAAAGAAACATAAAAATGACTCAACAGAAGGAAAAAGAAAAACAAACGCAGAATCAGCAGCAAGTGTCTAGAAGACTGGAGAGTCTCCATCATCTGTCTCCTCCGAGTCAGCAGCCTCCTCCATCTCCTCCTCCTCTGAGCTCACATGGACTGGTGGCTGCACTGGTGCGCGACGTTGTGGCTGCGGGTGGTGAACATGTTGTGATCGCTGGCAGGACATCTTGTGAACCTTCTTCCAAATGCCCTTGAGAACAGATGCGGCCCACTTCTAAAACTGCCCTGGTGGCATGTCTTCTGCTGGTCCTGAAAGCTCGGGAAACCCATAGGTCTCGTATGTATCAGCAGGGACAGCCTCATGCTTAGCAGCAGAGGCAGCAGCTCCAGAAGATGCACCTCTAAGTACTGTGGAGCGTCGCGGAACAGCCCTACAAAGCTCCACACTAGGCTGAAAAGAGAGTGGAAGAGGCTCATCCGTGATACATGTCAGCTCAGTCGCAGGGAGGGGAAACAGGCGCTCTACGCATGATATATCATGAAAACGCCACAAGAACTGTCTCCCAGTAGTATCTCCCTTGATCCACTGGCTGCTCTTCAGATGTGTAAAGTCCATCACGGACTTCCTGGTGTAAATCCTCATCTGACTCCTATCAAGCTCAAAGTGGTCAAAGATGGGAGTTAAGAGATTCCCGACCGTCTCTGTCTTCACAGCCTTCCCAGTGAAAGGCTTCGTCGCCTTCAGGGTCTCCAAATGATGAGCAAAAATAGCTCTCATGTTGGCGTCTGCTACCAAGTGAGCGTCCTCAAACTGACTGACATCAACACTGCCACCAATCCCAAGATAGAGCAACAAAAGCTCAGCAATCCTCATCATCCCAGGCTCCATCTTACACAGGATAGTGTTAGCAAACACTCGGACAAGATAGCGCAGAACCGGATGTCGCACAGCGATCTGCCTCGTGGTCTGAGAATCATACACTCCGGTGCCAAAGTGTTCCCAGAAAAGCTGCACATTTGGCCAGTGCTTAGGCAAACTGACTCTCTCTCGCGTCCTGTCTGTTGGAATTGTGTCCAGTAATCTCGGTACTGTCTCTAGAAAGTAAGAGTATGTCAATGATCAGACATAAGTCATATAATACTGGGGGTCATGATGGCTTGCTAGAGTCCACTCATGATCTATAAGTCTTGGACTTATTGCCTTTATTATATGATCCCATATGGGTCACACGCCTAAGCTAACAGGAAAATGTGTAGGAACGGCTTAGCAGAAGTACGGTAAAAGTGCCAGGCATTTGTCGTACTTAGAGAGAGATAAATGGGTCTGATTAAATCCAAGGGATTTAATCAGATTGGCATTTGGGCCCAAAAGCCCAAAAGGGAAAGAGAAGGGTTTTATTAACTAAAACCCAAATCTCTTTCTCCCTAACCCTAAGCCCCTAGCCGCGATCTCTCCTCTCTCTCTGCGCCTCCTCTCCTGCTCGGTCTAGCAGCCATTTCCTGTGAAGCGTGTGTGAGCCTTTGGAGGATCCATCTCTAGGTGGTTCTGCTGATCTCAAGCCATACCTTCTCCTTCCGCTGCATAAACAGGTATAAGGTGAGATCATAATGTTTCTATTCAAGAAGAACCTAGATCAGCATGTTTAGGATAATCTGAATCCAAGAATTGAATCAGGATTAACCAAAACATCCTTCAGTGGTATCAGAGCTATTGGTTCTGTGTTTTTCTTGTTTAGATTCAAGTTTAGGATTGTTTAAAGTGTGTTTTTGAATCAACCTACTGATAAGAGCAAAACACTTAAGAAACATGATTTGAATCCTGAACAAACATTTTTTTGTTTGAAATTGCAAAACAAGAGCTATATGACTCGGTTTTGTAATCGGCCGAAAGTTGATCCGATCGACCAAACAAATCGCATGTATCGATCGATCGATAGCATGGATTGGTCGACCGATCGACCGAGAGGCGCGAGCTTTCGCTTGGATCGCGTTTGTGCGTCTCGGCCAGCACCGTCCCGTCCAGCTCGCGTGACGATCGCGTAAGGATCGGCCATCCCGATCGTGGATCTTGGATCGCACGTTTTGCGGCTGGTCGATCATGATCGAGGAGCTAGGTCACGGCCGTGACCAATTCGGTTCGGTTCGTGACCAATTCGGTTCGGTTCGGTTTAAAAACTTGATTAAAATCAAATCGTCTCGGTTTAATAAAAAAATTTAATAATTTTATTAAGTTCTGGTTAAACCGGTATAAGAAATCCAAAGTCGTAAAATTGGATTTTGTGCCTAAACCAGGATTTTCTAATTTGATTTGGTTGGACCAAATAAATTGAGAAAATCCGGTTTAGTAAATAACCGGTTGACAATTGTGGTCATCGTAGTAATTAAAATTTGGTTAGACCAATTTTAATGAACCATACCGGTTATGTCATTTAATTGGACAATTGGGTCATGTCTTGGACATGGACAAATTCTTGGGCCTCGGGCCAAGAAGTTAAAACAATTGGGCCAATTATTTGAGTCTTTCTTCAGATTAATTTAAAATTTATTTTATAAAATTATAAAGTCGATTTTAAATTAAAGTTTCCGAAATTTTGAAATTAGAAAGTTTCTTAAAATAGAAGTTTCTAAATTTGCGGGTTTTGGATTTTATGAAATTTCTAAAGTTAGAAAGTTTCCGGTTTTAGAAAGTTTCCAATTTTAGAAAGTTTCCAAAATTAGTAGGTTTCCAAAAATAGAAAGTTTCCCGAAATAGTAATCTTCTATTTTGGGAATAAATTTTAATAAACCTACAAACCTCAAATAATATCAAGCGTTGGATGTCTTGTCCATTCTATGTCAGCTGTCGAAGCCCATTCAATTGTATTCATGGCCTTACAGTGTGAGGGTGTCTACTTTTGCGTGGATAAGACGGTTTGTGATTCATAAATGTCATTGGGAGTCCCAGACATTAATGATTACATGACTGTATAGTCTGGTTTTCTTGACTAGGCCATCGGGAGTCCCGGGCCTTGAGACATCAGAGTGAATTGGGCCTCGGGCCCAGATTCACAACCAAGAGTTATATCACGGATATAATTAGCCGACAAAGGGCTTACCGATATAAGCTAAGGTTGGGTGATGGCCAGTGGCCCACTTTGATCTTAGTTATATGTGGATCTTGGAATCATTATATTCTATTGAGGGTAACTTATGTTATTGAATATAATGCATGATTAATCAAATTAAGTTTAATATAAGATTAATCATATTGAACATATTAACTAATAACCTTTTATCTTATATATTTCAGCTATGACTACTACAAGCACACAAAACACATTCTCAATCCGGTCTGTTCTCGAGAAGGAGAAGCTGACTGGAACGAACTTCCTGACGTGGTCAAGGAACTTGAGGCTGGTCCTCAAGCAGGAGAAGAAGGATTATGTCCTTCGTGATCCTCTCCCCGAGAGGCCTGCTAACAATGCCGCCAGGACTCTGCATAATGCTTGGGAAAAGCATTCGTCAGATGAAAATGATGTGTATTGCCTTATGTTGGCGACAATGACTGCTGAGCTGCAAATGCAGTTCGAGAGTGTATTGTCACCAATTGAGATAATGGCAAGCCTGAAATCGCTTTTTCAGGAGCAAGCCAGGACTGAGAGGTTTCAGACGGTTAAGAACCTCTTAGACTGTAAGTTGGCTGCAAATGCGGCAGTGAGTCCTCATGTCTTGAAGATGATGGGTTATCTCGATCATCTTCAGAAACTCGACTGCCCTATCAGCCAGGAACTTGCTTGCGACATCATTCTGCAGTCATTACCTGCAAGCTATGATCAGTTCATTCTGAACTTTAACATGCATGGCTTGAGTAAGACATTGCCTGAGCTTCACGGAATGCTCAAGACTGCAGAGCCCAAGTTGAGGAAAACCGCCAAGGACCCCAATGTGCTTATGGTGCAAAAGGGCAAGGGGTTTAAGAAATCCTCTGCTAAGGATAAGGGAAAGGCCAAGGTTGTCCAAGTCGCGGACAAGGACACGCCAAAGCCCAAGCCCAAGTCCAAGGCTGGGCCAACTGACATATGCAGGTTCTGTAAAGAACCAGGGCATTGGAGGAGAGAATGTAAGAAATTCCAAGAAGGTCTAAGGAATTAAAGAAGAAGACTCTCGAGACTTCTTCGACAGGTATTTTTGTTATAGAAGTTAATACAACTACTTCTGATAATACCTCATGGGTAATGGATACTGGTTGTGGGGCTCATATTTGTACTAATATGCAGGCACTCAGCAACAGTAGAAGGCTGAAGCAAGGACAAGTGGAGCTACGAGTTGGGAATGGAGCGAAAGTTCCAGCACTAGCTGTAGGCACATACTTGTTGTCTTTACCTTCGGGATTGATTTTAGAACTCAATAATTGTTATTTTGTACCTGCTATAAGCAGAAATATTATTTCAATTTCTTTGTTGGATTTGGAAGGTTATGATTTTTCAGTTAAGAATAAATTATGTTCCTTCAATCGCAACAGTTTGTTCTATGGTTCTGCCCCTCTTACGAATGGGCTTTACATACTCGATCAATCCGCGCCAATTTATAACATTAATACCAAACGGTTCAAACCTAATGAGGAGAACCGAACGTTTCTATGGCATTGTCGTTTAGGGCACATCAGCGAGAAACGCATCAAGAGGCTCCATTAGAATGGACTTCTTGGCTCATTTGACTTTGAGTCATGTGAGAAATGCGAATCCTGCATGATGGGCAAAATGACACGGGCCCCCTTTAATAAACCTAACGAGAGGGCCAGTGACTTATTGGGCCTGATACACACTGACGTGTGTGGCCCAATGTCCACAAATGCAAGAGGAAACTATCAGTACTTCATTACCTTTACTGATGATTTCAGTAGGTATGGATATGTTTATTTGATGAAACATAAGTCTGAATCTTTTGAGAAGTTCAGAGAATTCCAAAATGAAGTACAGAACCAACTTGGCAAAAGCATTAAGGCTCTTCGGTCCGACCGAGGAGGAGAATACTTAAGCCAAGAATTCAGTGATCATCTAAGAGAGTGTGGGATCGTATCCCAACTCACTCCTCCCGGAACACCTCAATGGAATGGTGTGTCTGAGAGGAGAAATCGGACCTTATTGGATATGGTTCGATCTATGATGAGTCACACAGACCTTCCAATATCCCTTTGGGGATATGCTCTGCTAACAGCAGTGTTCACTCTAAATAGAGCGCCATCGAAAGCAGTAGCAAAGACACCATATGAATTATGGACTGGAATGGCTCCAGTACTGTCTTATCTTAGAATTTGGGGTTGTGAAGCCTATGTCAAGAGATTAATCTCAGACAAGCTTACACCAAAGTCTGATAAATGCTACTTCATTGGTTATCCGAAGGAAACCAAGGCTTATTACTTCTATCTACGTTCCGAGAACAAGATCTTTGTTGCCCGGGATTGTAACTTTCTTGAGAGAGAGTTTCTCTCTAAGAAAGACAGTGAGAGTAAGGTACTGCTTGAAGAAATTCAAGATGAACAGGATACTGCTCAACCTAATGAGGAAGAGCAGCAGGAGGACCTACAAGAAATTGTAGAGCCTGAACCTGTAGTACCTGAAGTTCGAAGATCCGGGAGGATCCGTCACGAACCCGAGAGATATCAAGGATTCCTCGTGACTGACTGTCATGATCTTCTGATCATTGATGGTGATGAACCATCGAACTTCAATCAAGCCATGATGGGCCCAGATTCCTCGAAGTGGCGCAAGGCCACTGATTCCGAAATGGACTCCATGTCGGTCAACCAAGTGTTTTCGTTGGTTGACTTACCCGCTGGTGTAAAAGCCATCGAGTGCAAATGGATCTTCAAGAAGAAGATTGACGTGGATGGAAATGTCCAGATTTATAAAGCCAGGTTGGTGGCAAAAGGTTTCAGACAAGTTCACGGTGTGGATTACGATGAAACCTATTCACCAGTGGCTATGATGAAATCTATTCGGATTCTTCTAGCAACTGCAGCTTTTCATGATTATGAAATTTGGCAGATGGACGTGAAAAACGCCTTCCTGAATGGTATTCTGGAAGAGGATGTGTATATGACACAACCTGGCGGTTACATAGATCCAAAGAATGCTGGGAAAGTATGCAAGCTTCATAAATCCATTTATGGATTGAAGCAAGCATCGAGGAGCTGGAATCTTCGTTTTGATGAAGCGATCAAGCAATTTGACTTCATCAGAAACGAAGAAGAACAATGCGTGTATAAGAAAACTAGTGGGAGCAAGATAGTATTTCTTATTCTGTATGTCGATGACATACTGCTTCTCGGAAACGACGTTCCAATGCTAAGGTCCGTAAAGGACTGGCTTGGAAGTTGTTTTTCCATGAAAGACATGGGTGAAGCCGCATACGTTCTTGGAATCAGGATCTACCGGGATAGATCTAGAAGGCTGATAGGCTTGTGTCAAGACTCATACATTGAGAAAGTCATACAAAGATTCAGCATGAAAGATTCCAAGAAGGGCTTCACGCCAATGGTACATGGCACAACGCTAAGCAAGAAGCAGAGCCCTACGTCGGCTGCTGAGCTTGAGCGCATGAAGAATATTCCTTATGCATCTGCAATAGGATCTGTCATGTATGCCATGATCTGTACTCGTCCTGATGTTGCTTATGCATTGAGCATGACGAGTAGATACCAGTCAAATCCAGGTGAAAACCATTGGATTGCCGTAAAGAATATCTTGAAGTATCTAAGACATACTAAGGATAAGTTCTTAGTGTACGGTGGAAGTGATGTGCTTAAAGTCAGTGGATTCACGGACGCAAGTTTCCAGACAGACCAAGATGATTTTCGGTCACAGTCCGGTTATATCTTTTGTCTGAATGGCGGTGCAATCAGTTGGAGAAGCTCCAAGCAAGACACCGTTGCTGATTCCACTACAGAAGCTGAATATATCGCCGCCTCAGAAGCTGCGAAGGAAGCTGTTTGGATACGAAAGTTCATTATTGAACTAGGTGTGATACCAGATGCGGCTGAGCCTCTAGCACTGTTTTGTGATAACAATGGGGCTATTGCTCAGGCAAAGGAACCAAGATCACACCAGAAATCCAAGCATGTTCTAAGAAGATTTCACTTGATACGTGACATCATTAAAAGAAAGGAAGTCAAGATCAGCCGAGTTCAGACAGATGATAATGTCGCTGATCCGTTGACAAAGCCACTCCCAAGACCTAAGCTCGAGTTTCTGACTGAAGCTGTAGGCATTAGAGACATTGAAATGTAATCTAAATTTGAGTGGGAGTTTGAGGGCTTTTATTTAGTTATTTGATATGTTCTTGTAAAACATTCTTATGTTTAATGAAATTATTATTTCAAGATTATTTTAACTGTGATGAAATAATCGTTCCAAAGTGATATAAACCATTTTATAGGTCATCGAAGTAAGTGACTTGATCTTGAGTCATCAAAGTCATTTAGCTTGATCATGAGACCCTATATTTGATAGATGGATTATATCATCCTGTCCCTAGTCGAAGGTTGTTGAAATTGGAACACCAACAACCGTGGGAGACTGGATTGGTATGTGACTTATGACAAAGTCTCAGTGTGTCATAGATGCTCGGCATCAAAGTCAATACATAGGTGTATGTTGGGAACATACGACCGGACAAGACCCGATTATGAGAACTCTTCAGGATATTTATATCTGTGTCATAAGAGATTCTCACTACGACTATAGAGTATAGTCCTTAGACCTGAGTTCGCATGCATGTGACTGCACATGGACTAATGCACTTTGATCATTGTCTAACGCTATCGTTCTGCGATGGTTATAAGGACCTTGTTTGGGTACATTATGAAATGAGTAGTTTACAGTGATGGAATAAGACGGAATTTGTCCCTCCAATATAAATGGAGTGAATATCTCTAGGCCAATCGGAGATTTGAATACTGGAAAATGCATGGCCATGCTCAAACGGACTGTCCCGAGTCGTTTGGATTGTCAGTATCAAATCAGAGTCCGACGAACAAGATTAGGCTTTATAAGGATGACACCAATCTTGCCTTATGACTAATCGAGATATTGTGACAAAAGGATTATGAATACAGAGATTCCAGTACAAGTGGGAGATTGTTGGAATTGTGTCCAGTAATCTCGGTACTGTCACTAGAAAGTAAGAGTATGTCAATGATCAGACATAAGTCATATAATACTGGGGGTCATGATGGCTTGCTAGAGTCCGCTCATGATCTATAAGTCTTGGACTTATTGCCTTTATTATATGATCCCATATGGGTCACACGCCTAAGCTAACAGGAAAATGTGTAGGAACGGCTTAGCAGAAGTACGGTAAAAGTGCCAGGCATTTGTCGTACTTAGAGAGAGATAAATGGGTCTGATTAAATCCAAGGGATTTAATCAGATTGGCATTTGGGCCCAAAAGCCCAAAAGGGAAAGAGAAGGGTTTTATTAACTAAAACCCAAATCTCTTTCTCCCTAACCCTAAGCCCCTAGCCGCGATCTCTCCTCTCTCTCTGCGCCTCCTCTCCTGCTCGGTCTAGCAGCCATTTCCTGTGAAGCGTGTGTGAGCCTTTGGAGGATCCATCTCTAGGTGGTTCTGCTGATCTCAAGCCATACCTTCTCCTTCCGCTGCATAAACAGGTATAAGGTGAGATCATAATGTTTCTATTCAAGAAGAACCTAGATCAGCATGTTTAGGATAATCTGAATCCAAGAATTGAATCAGGATTAACCAAAACATCCTTCACTGTCAAACCCAGAGATGTCACACAGCTCCTGTATCTCTTGCCCTTGGCCATGAATGTCAATGTCCCCTCAAAAGCCTTCCTAACCACATCATTGGCGTAGTACATGTGGACTGTGGCCATGAACTGTCTGACTAGCTCCGGATACAAGTCATAGTACTTGGTACAGATGGTACCCAAGCCTATCGTCCGTATGACTCGCACCACATCTGATCTTGTCTTCAGCTTGTTCATTGTGGTCATGCAAGGAAACCGTGTGGGCTCGATCTTAACGTCACACCAAGCGTTGTAGAACAGGCTGTCATAGACGTCCCACTGCTCTGAGATTTCCCTTTGGACGCATTATCGCTTCTTCACTTCTACTGCGGGTTCATCATCGAAACAAGTGACCTTGAATTTCCTCTCTTCCATTCTAGGCCAAGGTGCTTTGGTTCTGATCATCGCGTTGTTGTGACGAGGAGCCAGTAACATCGGCTGCAGATGCTCTTCGTGGGCGCTTTCCTCGGTTCAGACAAGGTTCCATATTCAAAACGAACAAGCAGACCAACAGGCATGAGATTCTAAAAATCCGGATTTTTGCATCAACATAATCTCATGAATTGACTCCAGATAATCATTCCCAGCACCAAAAGCAATCACATTCCACTAGCCAATCATCCTAAACATCAATAAATCGAACCAAAATCGAAGCTTTCTTCCCATGAACACGAACTGAAAATCATAGATTTAGAGCCATACCTTCGCAGATCGATTAAACAGATGATAGAAATGGATAGAGCACGGAAAAATAAGTGAAATGTAGCTTTGAATCGTCAAAAATGGTGAAGAATTGAGAGAGATAGCGATTTTGAGAGAGGTTTTGGCGAGAAGGAAATGAGGAAGAAGAAAGATGGTCTCGGGTTTTTAAGACTTCTTACCTCGATTTCATCGATGTCGACGGACATCCAGATTGATGTCGGTCGACACTTACCTTAGCGGAACAAGTCGACTACTGAAATCGACCTCGGTCGATTATCGTTTGTGCTCGAAAACTCCTTCGGGAATCAATGTCGACCGACATCAATTGAATGTCGACCGACACTGACTTTACAGTGCTACGGATTCTGCATAACTTGACACAAAAACTCCAAAAACGAATAAAATCAAAATGAAAAGCAAAAAATCCAAGTATATACAACTTCCCAGTGGGTTGCCTCCTACTCAGCGGTTGTTTTAAGTCGTTAGTTTGACCTGGATGGGAGATTAGACTCCCGGTGGCTTCGACAGAGGTTGCGAGTGCCTCTGCGAAAGTCTCCTCATCCATGGTGGAGAGTAAGCAGTGTCAGCGTGAGCTCGTCCAAGGAACAAGGGATCATGATCAGAGTGAGAGCGAAATTTGGGTGCATTCGAGTGTTTGCCTGCAGTCATAACAGTGAGTTTAGCAGGTTTGACTTTAGGGGATGTATACCTTTTCTTGGGTGAAGCTCTGATGTGTGGAGCTTTCTGCTTATGAGCAACTGCAAGCTCTGAAGATGCCAGAGTGGAATTTTGTGAAACCACCATCTTCCTTTCTCTAGTATCAGACACTGAAGTCTCACTGATCTGAGCTTCTTGCTCCAACTCAATGCTAAAGGTTTGGCCGTCAATCTTGGGCATGCGCAGCACATCCATCTCAAAGTGTAGAGGCTCATCTCCCAGGTGGAGATCTATCAGACCATTCCTCACATCAATCTTTGCTCCAGCTGTGGCCAAGAAAGTGTTGGATCTCCTAGGATCTAGGGTTCGTTATATTGAAATTACCAACCTCGTTCTTACCTAGAACTGGCAGCGGAATGATTGGTGAACGAGATCAGTAAGCGACTCAGATGCTTCGCCTCTACCAGATACACACGCACACAAACCTGGAAACCGGGATGCTAGTGCCGGATCTATGGGATCTCTTATTTTTGGTGTTTCTGCCTCTACTGTCAAGAAAGAGACGACGGCTCATGTTCTAGGTCGAAAACCATCAGGTTTTATTCGACCTAGAATCACACATAACGGGCCAGACTCGTTTGAGTCATAAAATCAAAAAGCCCTTTCGAAACCCGAACTGTGTCGACCGACACGCATACTGTGTCGATCGACACAACACCATTTTCTCTATATTAATGTGTATCCAATACACATTAACCTGATCACTACCATAATGATCATTCCCATATATTAGCTTCCAGTTTGCTTAGGTGTGTGACCCTATAGGATCATATTAACTTACAGATTGCAAGAGGCTTCTAGCAAAATATTGCAACCGCCCAGTATTATACGAATGTCCGATCTCGACACACAACTATCATCAGGAGTGAGTACAAATGTGATTTCAGGACACTATCCCAACAATCTCCCACTTGTACTGGAATCATCAATTCCTATAATCCTTTTGTCTCTATATCTCGATTTGGCATAAGGCAAGATTGGTGTCATCCTTATTAAGCCAACATCGTGTTTATCGAACTCTTGATCTTATACTGAACAATACAAGCAACTGAACTACAGTTCGTTTGAGTGCGGCCACACATTCTCTCAGTATTAAATCTTCGATAGGCCCTGAGATATTTATCTCCTGTTAATCAGGAGGGACAAATCCCATCTTGTTCCATCCCTATTTCAACGCACACTTCATGATATACCCGAACAGTGCCGTTATAGTCGCCAGTTACGGGTCGACGTTTGACAAGGTCAAAGTGTACCAATTCATATGCAAGAAAGCATGATGAACTCAGGTCTGAGGACTATACTCTATAGTCGTAATGAGAACCTCTCATGACACAGATATAACTATCCTGGAGACTTCTCATTAGCGGGTCACGTCCGATCATATGTTCACCAACATATATCTATGTGACTGACTGTGATACTCATATCATTGACTCCATGAAACTTAGTCAACAGTCACCTCACAATCTAGTCTCTCGCGGTTGTTATTGTCCCACTTTAACAACCTCGACTAGGGACACATCATAATTTATGTCATTTGTTACTTATAGGGTTTCATGACCAAGTCCTCAACTTGATGGCCTATAATATGACATAAACTTATTTGGGGACCATTATTTAATTATCCAATAGTCAAATAATGTTGATGTCAGTTTTTCATAAAAATGATCATATCATATCTATCTGAACATCATAACTAAACTAACTCCCACTAGAATCAAGACCAAGTCTTCAGATATCTAGTACCTACAGCAACAGTATACAACTCGTGCTTAGGTTGTGAGAGATGCTGCGGTGTTCTTGCTTGGAACCATTCCAACAAACCACACCGCTATTCTTTAATGAGCACTATTCTACGGTCCTCTGCTTGGAAACCATTCCAACAGACAGCACCGCTACACAGGTAAAAAGACATAACCAGGTGAGAACCGGGAATCATCTTTGTCCGTCCAACTACTCATAACTGATTCGTCTATTTCTCAGTTGTACAAGAACCTATCCTTAGTGTTTCTCAAACACTTGGGGAGGATATTCCTTTACAACTGTCCAGTGACTCTTAGTGGAACAAATTGGTATCTTCTCGTCATGCTTTATGTGTCAGCTGCATTTAGACGAGCGCATAATATGGCATTCATGATGGATTCTATTGCATAAGCAAAATGAATCACACTCATAGACGCTAGCTCAGCCAGTGTCCAATACACTTCTTCTTGCTAAGATAAATGCCATAAGACCTTTGGTGTGAAGTCATTCTTGGAATCATGCATATTGGAGCTGTCCAGTACCTTATAATCATAAGGATTCTGACACGATCCAATTAGCTCTTCTGATCCATCTCAATGGATCCATATTCCAAGAACTTACGCGACCTCTCCCATGTCCATCGTTAAATTTGACTTCAGACCCAAATCTTGACAAGACTTTAGCGTCGGAACGTCGTTTATGAGATTAAGTACGTTCTAAACATACCGTTTGATAATTACAACTACGCTCCCACTAGTTTACTTGTAAACGCACGGTTTATATTCGTTCCTGATCGAGTCAAAACCTTTGACCGTTTTAACAGAACATAGATTCCAACTCCAAGATGTTTGCTTCAATCGGTGAAGCTAACATGCATAACTAGCCAATTTTCGGAGTTGGGGCTCACCTTCGCTTCTTGGATTTCGCAGGCTCGTCACTTTTCAATGATCAACAGATCGCGGCAATTGGTCACGAGGAATCACCCTCGGTTTAGTGACGGATCCTTTAGGATCAACGAATTTCAGGCTCCACAGGTGTAGATCATACATCACTCTGTAGATCCAACCACTGCTCTCCCTCAATAGGTTGAACAGCCTCCTGTGTTTCTCGAATTTCTTCGATTTGTACTTTTACTCCCACTGTTCTTCTAGGAAAAAACAGAGTTCCGAACAAAACTTTGTTCTCGGATTGGTTGCAAAAGTACTAAGCCTCGGTTTCCCTAGGACAACCAGCGAAGCAGCACTTATCAGATTTGCGGGTTCAAGTTTGTTTGTTGAAAACTGCCTTACACAAACCTTGCAATCCCAATTAATCAGAAAAACATATTTGGAAATCACCCAGTCCACATCCAATGTGGTGTTTTTCACTGATTCTGATAGAAAACTTATTTAGCGTAAACATGTACATTTTAGAGCGTATTTTAAAAGGATAATGGAAGATTCATGTGACTCATCATTAATCGGAGCATATCCAATAAGATCCGATTCTCTCTCTCAGAAACACCATTCAAGGTTTTCAGGAAAGATGAGCTGTGAAGCGACTTCACACTCAATACGATGATCACTCAATTCTTGACTCAAGTATTCTCCTCCGCGATCTAATCGAGGATTTCAATACTTTTGTCAAATCGGTTCTATACTTCATTCTGAAACTCCTTTGATCATTCCAAAGGATTCTGACTCGTGTCTCATCAAATGAACACAGTCATACTTACTGAAGCCATCAATAAGTCTATGAAGTATTGAAGTTTTCCTTTGGCATTAATGCTCATCGAGCCACATATATCAGTACGTGTAAGGCCCAATAAGCCTCTGGCCCTTTTCTTTAGCTCTGCTAAAGAAGCCTTAGTCATTTGGCCCAGCAAGCAGAATTCATGTCTCAATTGATTTACAATCAAATGAACCTGAAGCCCATAACTATGGAACTTCTGAAGCCGCTTCACTCTATTTGGTCAATATGACTACGCTGAGGAAAATCGAGTTCAAGTCATCAGACTTAAATCGTTTGATATTTATGTTATATTTAAGCGTATGTTGGTTTAAGATATAAAACCCTTTCAAAAGGGGTGCTACCATATAATATTTCATTAAGATCAAAAGAGCAAAACTTGTCTTTTATCAAAATGAAAAGCATCCAAATTCTCACAAGAAAATGAAAGACATTTCTGCATAAAGCAGGTATATAGTAGCAATTACTTAATTCAAAAATCAAGCTTGAAAGGCTCCTACAAATGGAGAATCTCTACGGCTTATGTAGCAACCATTGCTCCATACCAGACACGCAATTCCACTTGTCCTTTCCTCAACGTTCTACCGTTGCTTAGGCCCTGCATATTTCAAAAATATCAGTACCACAACTAGTATCCAATACATATGTAGAACTTGAATTAATAACACAATACCTGAAGAAGAAGTACCATACATCTCCTTCATCTCTTGTGAATCTTCCAAGAATTTAATGAAATCTCTCTTCCAATGCCCTGACTCATCACAGTAGAAGCACTTTCTCACACCAGATGGGCCGAACTTGGGCTTATAAGATGACACAGGCTTATCCTGATTCCAAATTTGGACAGCCCTGCCTCTAGCCCTCTACCCTTGTCAACACAAGATTTCTCAAATCTTTTACCCTTTATGATGTCATGCTCTGCTGTTTTGATCATACCATGCAGCTCAGTCAACGTCTTCGTCAAGTTATTCTTGATAAAGCTTTTGATAAACTTATCATAACTAGACGGCAGTGACTGCAGAATGATGCCAGTGGCCAACTCTAAGCTGACAGGACATTCCAGTTTCCCCAGGTTATCAATGTAACCCATCATTTTAATGACATGAGGACTCACTGGAGCATCCTCTGGTAGCTTGCACCCAGTGAGAGACTTCACCATCTGGAATCTCTCAACTCGTGCCAGATCCTGAAACTTCAGTTTCAGGCTGGTGATCATCTCTATTGGCGACTCCATGTTCTCGTATTGACTCTTTAAGTCCGATTCCATGGTAGCCAATATCAGACCACGCACATCTACCACATCAATATAATGCTTATTCCAAGCATTATAAACTGCATTCGAGCGATTGGCCCCAAGCCTTTCTTGGAGAGCTTTCTCAAGGACATAGTCCTTACTCTCCTGCTTGAGTATTAATCTCAAATTTCGATACCAATCCAGGAAATTTGATCCATTTAACTTGTCCTTCTCAAGGACGGATCACAACGAGAAGGTAGTTTTAGACATAGGCTGAAAAATTTCAATCAAAGAAAATTTTAGTTATGATTTCAGGAAATGAGTAATCTTATCCAATAAGAAAACTCGCATTATATTCAAACAACGTTTCCTTTATGAATATAATAATCCAAGATCCATACATCACTAAAATATGAGTGGACGACTCGTCATCACCCAAAGTTTAGTAATCTAGGTAAGCAAACCATTGCTAATTGTACTCAGTACAACCCTCGGTCGTAGATGAGACAATCCATGTCTCATCTACTCTGACTTCTCTGGGCCCAGAACTTCTGACAGCCCAGTCAAGTAAACCAATCTCTTCTGTCTTGTGATCATTGACAGTCGCACTGCAAGTCTATCAATGATCACCTGCTTTACTCATGTCACTGTGGATACCAAGGACTCCAAGACTATCCAACAATGAAACGAGTCTTGACAGTAGACAAGATTGGGCAAGACATCAAGGTCACTTGATATTTAGTTGAGGAAATGGAACTCTAAAAGTTTAGTAATTCAATTTCTTAGGTCATGCAATAGTTGATGTCAAGCACTGCAAGACCATCAACACTACTACCTGCCTTACTCATGTAATTGTGGACACCAAGCTCTTGGCAAGATTATCACAACAACGAAATGAGTCTTGACAGTTGACCTTATTGAAACTAAGCTTTGATCTAACACACATCCAATGTGTATTATATAGGTTTAGAACATTTTACTTCTAATTTTAATTAAGTTTTAATCGTTCTAATTTTAGTTGGTTAGGTCATTCGGTTCGGCTTCTTAATCATATGGTTCAAAACCAAACGATTACGGTTCGCATTGTCACCATATGCGTCGACTGACACACTTGGTCGACTCTTGATATGCAACCTTAAGATTATTCGAGATAACCGGTCAAATCCAATTTAACCAGTTCATCTAAACGAACCGATTCAACCAGTTTTAACCAATCGCGATAACCGGTCCAATCCAATTGAAACGACTTATCCAATCAAAATGATATTAACCAATTAAATCGGTTTATTCTAACTGAGATAACCAGTTTAATTAAATTGAACCAATTCATCCAATTTAAACCGATCTTATCTGCCTTAACCAAGCATGATAACCAGTTCAATCCAATTGAACCGATTCAACCAATCGTAAGGCTTGTGTCGACCGACATTAAACCTGTGTCGATCGACACAGTAGAGTATTAGGGATTATAAATTAAACCGCCATAACCATGTGAGATAACCAGTTCAATCCAATTGAACCGATCTATCCATTCGCATAGTCTGTGTCGACCGATGCACCCAGTGTGTCAATCGACACAGTGCGATTTCAAATCTTTCGCATTTTCGCGGTGCATCGACCGACACACCCAGTGTGTCGATCGATGCTGTGCGAAAACCCTAATATCTTTTACGAGTTTTCGCGATGTGTCGACTGACACAAGCTTAGTGTCAATCGACACCATGCGACAAACCCTAAAGTTATTTACGCGTTTTCGCTCTGTGTCGACCGACACACGCTTTGTGTCGATCGACACGCTGCAAAAACCCTAAATTTTATTTATGCGTTCTCGCTCTGTGTCGACCGATACACGCTTTGTGTCGATCGACACGCTGCGAAAACGCAGACATCGTATTTTCAACAGAGGTTCTAATCCGAGATTTACATCATGAAAATTCGATTTACCAAGCAACAATCAATTCAATAACATCAGTATTCGAATTAAGTGCTTCAGATTCAATAGAGTAAACCCTAAACAGCTCTGATACCACTGTTTGATCTCCTAGGATCTAGGGTTCGTTATATTGAAATTACCAACCTCGTTCTTACCTAGAACTGGCAGCGGAATGATTGGTGAACGAGATCAGTAAGCGACTCAGATGCTTCGCCTCTACCAGATACACCCACACACAAACCTGGAAACCGGGATGCTAGTGCCGGATCTATGAGATCTCTTAGTTTTGGTGTTTCTGCCTCTACTGTCAAGAAAGAGACGACGGCTCATGTTCTAGGTCAAAAACCATCAGGTTTTATTCAACCTAGAATCACACATAACGGGCCAGACTCGTTTGAGTCATAAAATCGAAAAGCCCTTTCGAAACCCGAACTGTGTCGACCGACACGCATACTGTGTCGATCGTCACAACACCATTTTCTCTATATTAATGTGTATCCAATACACATTAACCTGATCATTACCATAATGATCATTCCCATATATTAGCTTCCAGTTTGCTTAGGTGTGTGACCCTATAGGATCATATAATACTGGCAGTAAGTCTACAACTTACAGATTGCAAGAGGCTTCTAGCAAAACATTGCAACCGCCCAGTATTATACGAATGTCCGATCTCGACACACAACTATCATCAGGAGTGAGTACAAATGTGATTTCAGGACACTATCCCAACAGAAAGGTCTTCCCAGGATCAGAGGATCATCCAGCTCATTATCGTACCTTAGCACCACAAAGTCTGTTGGAACTAAATAGTTTCCAACTCTGATTGGGATATCCTCAAAAACTCCTTCTGGAATCCTTCTTGACTGATCAGCTAGGACTAGAGATATCTTAGTGTGTGAAAAATCTGTCATCCCCACTCTCTCCGCCACAGAGTATGGCATGAGATTTCCAGCAGCTCCTAAATCACACAAGGAGCGCTTGAAGCTATTCTCAAAAATGGAATAACTGAACACAAATACACCAGGATCTGATAGCTTCTTTGGGACTTGATTCAACAACACGTCACTGACTCGTTTAGGGATTACTACCACCCATTCTTTCAATTCCTCGTCCATAGGTTGCATCTTCTCCAAGTATCTCTGTATACAATGATGATAGGGCGAAGTATCAGCTTGTGGATCCTTTTCAACTTCTTATCCATCACTTCCAGGTGTCTGGCTTCATCAAGCTCTTGGTGAGAATTCACAGACACCTCAGGGAAAGGTATAGGAGGCTTATGAGCCTTCTCTTCAGCAATGCCACGAGATGTTGGCGAAATTGGCCCTTCACGCCCAGCATGTCGACCGACGTTAAGCTGATGTCGGTCGACATTCGCTGGTTCACCCTCGACGTCGACTCCAAAATCGGTCAAGGTCGATTTCCGTTCGTCATGAGAACTCGAAATCTCCGTAGAACATAGATGTCGACCGACGTCAATGGTAGTGTCGGTCGACATTGGGGGTACAGTCTCGGATTTTTTATTATCTTCGACGAGTTCAGCATTCTTAATCTCAAAATTTTCTCCTTGATTCGACCCATCATCAATCTGAACTGACCAAGCATTGATGTGGGTGTCTATGACATTCTTCCCATTAACTGAGCTTGAAATCTGATTCAATTGTGTGTCCAGTTGCTTCATGTGAGTACTCAAAGATTCAAACTTCCCATTCAGATATTTATACAAAGCATCAAGCTTCTTGTTCAAGTCCACAGTGGTTTTTGTCTGACCCTCCAGCAGTTGTTCCATCATAGCTTCCAGCTTGCTCTCACGAGCATTGGTAGCAGGAGGTGTCTGATAGGAAGATGATCCATAAGTCCTCTGGTAAGAGTTGTTCTGCTGAAAAGGCTTTTTCTAACCAGCATTCTGACCATATCCAGAATAGTTTTGATTGCTTGTGAAAGCCCTCTTCTGTCCACCATTAAAGAACTTATTGTTCTGCTGGTTTCCAAACATGTTTCCTTGAAATCCAGAACCACTAATGTAGTTCACATCCTCTTCTGTGCAGCCTTCTTCAGGTCCAAACTCTTCAACATCCTGAGAAAAGTGGACATGCTTCTTACTAGTCAACAAGTTGTGAACAGAATTCAACTTGTTCTGCATCTCAGCCATCTGTAGATGATCCAACTTTCCACCAGACTCTTTCCTTCTCTGATCTGCAGTCTTAGCACTGTTGCTGCTCACCAAGATCTCAATCAACACTCTAGCTTGTTCAGGAGTCTTTGTGTTGAAGTTGCCATTGTTGGCAGCATCTAACGCAGACTAGTACCAGAGATCCACACCTTTGAAGAAAATGCCCAGCAGCTGAACTTCAAAGAATCCATGAAGAGGACAATCTCGTTGGTACCTCTTAAACCTCACCCAAGCAGACTTAAATGGCTCCGTAGGTCCCTGAGTGAATGTCAGAAGATCCTGTCTGAGCTGATCTGAGCGAGCATCATCATAGAAATGTTGCAGGAACTCTCTCTTCACTGCATCCCAAGTAGTTACCTTCCTAGGTGGAAGTTGCTTAAGCCAAGCTGCAGCTTCTCCAGCAAGAGAGTATGGGAAAAGATTAAGGTACAGGAAATCATAACCGACTCTATTGTGCTTCATCCCAGTGACGAAGGCTTCAAAATCCTCAACGTGGTCCATGGGTTACTCATTGGGAAGACCATGGAAAGGATTCTGCCTCAGGAGTGTATAGTAGACAGTCTTGACCTCAAAGTCATTCCTCTCAAAAGGAGGAGGTACAATTTCTGACTGGTTAGCATAGAACTGATATGGTCGGTTGTAATCAGCAAGAGTCCTCTCAGCAACACGAGGATTAGGTTGATGTCCATTACCTCCAGCATTGACCATCTGCCCCTCACCTTGAGGCTGTTCAGGTTCAGGGATCACGCATCCCTCAGCGTCAATCCTTTGCCCCTGATCATTGTATGGGTTGTTCTGTTGGTCTCTCAAGACTCCTTCAGCATCTGGTCTCAAAATCAAACGATTGTTCATTCTTGTTCTTTGACCCTTTCTGTTTGTTCTCTCAAGTTTAGCAAGCTCCTCAAGTCTGAGGTTCAAACGTTCTTCGCTCTGGTTGCTTCGGGTATGTCGACTAGGCATACATTGACTTCAAAACACTGTCTCGAGGTCGATGTCGGGCGACACAAAGGAGGGTGTCGGTCGACACTGGATGCGGAAATCGATTCCTGCTGCAACAAAACAAGCCAAACCGAGAAAAATCAGTAACAAATAAATAAAAACGACTTAGACTAAACTCTAAAACAAAATCTATCGGCGAACTAAGTTGAGTACCCGGAAACGGCGCCAAAAACTTGATAGGCTCAGAGTTTTAATCATATTCTACTGCAAGTGCACAGTTATGCAATGTAGTACTTAGGGTATCGAATCCACAAGGACTCACGGCTCACACGATAGATTGTATGTTCTCAAGTTAAGCTAAACCAATCAAAATAAAGCAGTAAACTAAAGCAAGTAAGCAGGGAAGTGTTTTCAATAAGAGAAAGGCGCTAGATTTAGGAAGTTCTCGAGAATTATGCGATGTCAGATACTTAACTAACCGGATTCAGATTAAACACAGGTTCGAGAACTAGAAACACAATGCTAAACAATCCAACTCTCACTGAGATTGTTTCTATATCTAGCAACCTAGTGACCCAAATCTCTTTGCGATCCTAGAGTTCTAAACAAGCATTAAGAACAGGTTCTATCGGTTCACAATTCTCCTAAACCGAATCTCTTTGTATCTAGTCAAATTGCTCACACTAAGTTTATTCAGATTATAACTCACACTCTCGTCCTATTGTGAATTATCTCAGATCTAAACCCTAGGTGACCAGTCCAGAATTCAGTATTAAACGCAACTTAGGTGATGAACGAACAGATTGTGAATCATATCAAATCAGTTATCTAAACATGCATAAAACCCTTATGATAATTCCTAAATCTAACTAGGTTACTACTCAGACATATTATCAGATAAACAACACATCATGAATAGAAAACCGAAAGACTGAATAGATAAGGTAAAGGGGTTCGAAATCCTTCTCTCAAGGTTACAAGTAGCAAGAATCAGCCCCTTAGCAAATCTCTCAATCTCCAAAATCAAGAACAAAGTAAGAACAAGATAAACTAAATAATTAGTCTGAAAACCTAATTAAAACTCCTAAACTCATTTTGGGGTCAGATTAGAATTAGAGGAAACTTCGAGGTCTTCATGCAAATTCTTCAAAACTTGTCTCAACTCGGCGTATGACTTCTCTCGTGCTCAGTGTCGACCGACACCAAAGTAAGTGTCGGTCGACATCCAGTCGTGGCCAAGACACCAACTTTAGCTCCTTGCACAAATCACCAAAAACGTCCTATAATCCCGCTCTTTGCTCCAAACGAGAGCCTACCTGTAGAAGACTCAATAGACTCGAAAAACAAGGTTAAAGACTCAATATACACAACTATATCATGGTTGAAAACCTAGAAAAACATGATATATCAACACACATCCGCTGCAGATCCGCTCTGTTGACGTCACCACACCTTTCCGCCTCCGTCGATCCAGCATGTCGTGAGGAAGAACCATAATTAATTTTTTATTCACTAATTTTTTATTCTTTTATTATTTAATTAGGTTTATTCAATTTCATATGGGTAGATTTGGTTTACTGGTTTAAATCAATTTAATATGATCTAGTCAGTTGGGTTCGGTTCATTGGTCGGTCTAGGTTGACCTGGTTTAATTTGACCGTCGATTTCAACCATTGACTTTTTGTTGACTTTGACCAAGTTAACCCATTATCCGTTTTTAGCCATTCAAAAGACGATCGAATTGATTTATGATCGTAATTCCAGATTTAGACTCCATTCGAGCATTTGAGAGTTGTGAAAGCGCAACTTTTCTTGGCTAAGGTGAAGGCTATTTCGCAACTTCTCGAACTTTGTCTATTATCTCCTTATAAAGTAGTTTAGTATTTAAATGTGTTTTGTTTCTCTAATAGAGTCTAAGATAGTTTAGTTTGTTAAATTGGATAGAGGAAAGATGATTCAACTCATCTTTTGCTGTTAAATGTCAATTGTTTGTGTTACATATATTTATTTAATTACATAGTTATTGAGTAGGTAGATGGTTGGTTCGAGTTCCATCTATTATGTGATATTGGGGGTTCGAGTCCCGCTGAGTGACGATGTGATAGATGGTAGGTTCGAGTCCCACCAAATATGTGATATCGGGGGTTCGAGTCCCGCCGTAAGACGATGTGTTAGGTGATGGGTTCGAGTACCATCTACTAGTAGGCACTGAGGGTTTCGAGTCCTACCAGGTGTCGCGTAGGACATCGTTTGGGCGCTTTAGATGCTGTGATTGTTCATGTTTAGGTTAGATTTGTTTATTGGAAACTATGACCGAGTCTGTGGACTTGCATTTTAGCATCTCATACTTCACTCCTAATTTTCCTCATTTCGGGTGAGCCTTCATAGATGATGGATGCTTAGGGGGATCATGTGCTTTGGGATTATTATTGCGTTTTCCGCATTTTTATTTTTAATGTTGTGTTATGTTTAGTTACGTTTATGGGACATTGTTGGATTAATCGATTTATGTTGGTTGTTGGAGTTTATTGGAGATACTGGAGTCGTACGTTAAAGTTGGTTACACTTTATCTTGAGAGGGGGAGACGGGTGTTACACATATTTTCTAGTTGTTTTTTGACTTGAGCGTTGTAGTTTTCGAGAGGTACATCCCTTTCCCCCCTTTTTTAGACTATCTTGATGATGTTATATGTGAATTTAAACGTCCCCTTAAAGACCCTCACGGTCCCATTTCCCAGGAAAATTAACTTTTGGTAGATGTTCTTTGTTGTGCAAAAGATGGAATTCTTACATTGTGTTCAGTGGCGATTGCTAACAAAGGCAAAAATCAACGTATAAGGCTACGAGATAACTGGTAACATTCCGGTTTATGGTGTATTCAAAAAAGTTTACAAAATTGATATTGTTACTTATGTTATCAAAGTGCAGTTGTCTAAAGAGAATTTCATAGTAAAACATGTTTGAGTTGAAGTAGTTGAAAGATGAATGACCTTCTGGAAAATGATTTGCACTATCATGTGAATGAAGACAAAATACAGAAAATGACAAGTACGAGAATATATCACATGTTGATTATAGGTTAGTAAATAGGTTAAGGTCTCTCAGTTCTGCCCTGAAGTATCATCTTCTGTTTTTTTCCGTAAAACCTATTTCCGTTTTCAAAAGTGTTTACAAAAGTTTAGAAAATGGTTACTTTGCGAAATGATTTTTCAAGGGCCAATTATATCATCGATTACTCTCCGCGTTGGTCCTAGTCTAGTTAGATATTCTTTTCAGGTTGTGGTCGGTGTCCTTAGACCTTAGTGGTGCTACTGCCCGTAAGATGTGTGTTGGGATGAATGTCGTGATGTTTTCCGTTAAGGTGTATGTTGAGATGTATGTTACGGTGTGCGCCTACAGGGTAGTCGGTACTATTGAGGTGTGTGTTGGGGTTATCGTCTGTTCGGAGTGTTGTCCAACCAAGCGTGCTAAGGCGATAAGGATGTGGATACGTTCATCGGAGAGGCTACTGTCGAGGTGTAGCAGAGAGCTGCAAGAGTTACAGGAATTGTTGAAGGAACAAGAAGTGTTTGAGGAATTGCAAGAGGCGTTGTATAAGCTTCCAGGAGTGCTGCGGGAGCTGCAAGAGGTCGATGGAAATACCTGATTGCAACATTTGGAAGTGATGGTGTTCTAATTGGAGTAAGCGTCAAGAGTTGTTCGTGTGTTTGGTATACAAGGAGCAATAGGAGACCGTCCAAATATATTCTAAGTATGGAATCTTGGAATCAGTTTGCGACATCAACTTCAATGAGTTATGGACGGATTGTTTGGATTCTGATCAAGCTGGAAGTTGGAGAGATCCTCGTGGTACGATAGGCTCAAGATTAAACGGTAAGACCAGAAAGGTAACGGTCTGCTTTGGATTTTTTTGTGTGTTACTAGAGCAGCTAATGGAGTTCTTCAAGAGGGAAAGGAGATCGTGAAAGGTTTTTGGGAAAGTGGGGTTGTGGCATTTGGAATTACCTAGTAAGCTGGACTTTTGTTTGTTGCAAGCGCAAGTGGACAAGAAGCTTATTAGAGATGGAAATCAAATGGAAGACTGTTAGGAAAAACACTATGGCGGATTGGCAAGAAGCTGCTAAGGAGAACAAAAGAGGGCAAGTTTAATGGGGAAGTAAACCCAAAGGATGGTGCTTGGAAAACGCCACAACAGGATCATAAGGTAGGAAACTTTGAGTTGGAAGTCCGATTGGAAGTCGGTTTGGGAATCAGAGTGCACAGTGGAAGCATGGTGTGTCGTTCCTCCAAAAGTCAGGTAGCCATAATGGACATGGTTAGCCGCATCGTTCACAAAGGATAAGAAAAGATGTCAGCTTGTGCGACAGTCAACGCCATAGTACACGGTAATGGAAGACCGTAAAGGAGAACCGATTCGGAAGCGGAGCATCTCGTTCAAGTCTTAGAACCACTCGAAGGATGAGTGTTGTTTTTAAATGTGGAAGTATTAGCTATGACATTGGTCATCCCCTTTGTCATATTTCTAAGCGTCAGTGTTGACCAGTCTCAAGGACAGAGACCATAACTCATTCGGCTCAAGCGGTAAATGTGTTATCGTAATGGACCTCTTCCTAGCAATGGACGCTGGGAATGTAAATCACCTCATCAGGATGGAAACCGACCATAATGGATATGGGCGGTGGTATGGGACGTTTGTATTGCATTTTGGAAGCTGTTGTTGGAATGGTACCGAGGAGAAGCAGGGGGTAGGAATCGGGGGAGGGGGGGGGTGGAGAAGCAGTCTTCTAGATTCAAGGACAGTGAAGCGAGTAAGCGATCAAGTTCAGAATTTGTTCAGTAAAGTTTGTGGAGTTGCTGTTGGTAAAGAGTTGCAGTGGAGAACTCCCGCCACAGAATTTGGCACGAATTCTTTTTTTGGGGGGGGGGGGAGAATTGTAATGGCCCGAATTATGTATCCCAAATTTTTTGAAGAAAAAGGAGCAAACCCAAAGCCCAAAAGCCCACCTTCTTTTTTTCTGAAAACCCTAAGTCTCCTCTTCTTACTCTTATAAATATTAGCCTCCACATTTGAGGAAAGCAGAAGAAGAGATCTCCGGCGAAGCTCTGTTCCCGTTCTGTCGCAACCTTTACTTCCCGAGACAAGATCTAGTGCTCCTCCATCGTTTAGAGTTGAAGATAACCCCATTAGCTAAGTTTTAGATATGTTTTTCCTTAAACCGAGCAATAAAAGTTTGGTATCTTTCTATACGTAATAAATCTAGAAAATCTAAGACCACCATCGCGTTCCTCCCGACGAGACGAAGCCGTAGCCGCCGACCGAACCTCCGTAGGCCCTACGACGAGCCCGCACGTGCCCCTAGAAGACCGGCACATTGATATGACGCGCCGCCGCCGCCGTCATGCGCCGCTGTTGCCGAAGCCGGAGCTGCAGCCGCCGTTGGGGCCCGAGCTCGCACTTATGGACAAGTTGTTAGTGTGTAGATTGATTGTGTGCCTTCGGGCGTTGGGTGCAAGGTGTTATTAACTTTGGACTTGTTCTTATTGTTGTGATAGAATATGATGAGATCGTGGGTTCCTAGAATCTACCCTCACTGGGTAATTGTGTTTGAAACAATTACTCAGTCCTCTTTCTTTTCTCGTCCTTTTTCCCTCGCAGTTCCGAATGCAGGATTGACCGATCGTCTGATGTTCTTGGTGGATTTGAATCGAAAGGAGCACGCAGGTTCCTGGGACTAATGGGAAGGCAGCCTGGTTGGACCGTTCCGGTTCGACGGGTGCCCTAACGTCCTCGTTTCCGGTTCGCCAGGAACGGATTGTTACATTCTCGTTTCAAAATAAATATTGTTTTGATTTTCAATGTAACTTTTAATTTAAATTACATACTTTAACCTTAGTATTAACAAATGTAAAAAATTTCCAAAAGTCAAATAAATTATTAAAAGTATAATAAATTTTTAATATGTTTTTAAATTTGTGTGGAAAATTTAAGAATGGCACTAATTATAAAACACAAGAATATGAAGTTAGATCTGTTCTCGGGAGGTGACGGTTGCGACAGAACAGGAGCAGAGCTTCGCCGGAGATCTCTTCTTCCGCTTTTATCAAATGTGGAGGCTACTATTTATAAGAGTGAGAAGAGGAGACCTAGGGTTTGCAGGAAAAGGAAGGTAGGCTTTTGGGGTTTGGGCTTTAGGCTTGCTCCTTATTCTTCAAAAAATTTGGGCTACAGGATTCGGGCCATTACAATTCTCCCCCCCCCCCCATTAGAAAGAATTTGTGCCGAATTCTGTGGCGGGAGTTCTCTACTGCAACTCTTTACCAACAGCTACTCGACAAACTTTACCGAACAAATTCTGAACTTGATCGCTTACTCGCTTTATTGTACTTGAATCCAAAAGACTGCTTCCCCCCCCCACCCCGGTTCCTAACCGCGCTCTGAAGTGTCTTTCTCCTCTGTACCATTCCAACAACTACTTCCAGAATGCAATACAAACGTCCCATGCCACCACCCATGTCCATTAGGGCCGGTTTCCATCCTGATGAGGTGATTTACATTCCCAGCGTCCATTGCTAGGAAGAGGTCCATTACGATAACACATTTACCGCTTGAGCCGAATGAGTTATGGTCTCTGTCCTTGAGACTGGTCAACACTGACGCTTAGAAATATGACAAAGGGGATGACCAATGTCATAGCTAATACTTCCACATTTAAAAACAACACTCATCCTTCGAGTGGTTCTAAGACTTGAACGAGATGCTCCGCTTCCGAATCAGTTCTCCTTTACGGTCTTCCATTACCGTGCCACAATGTATCATCCACTTCCAAATGGATTCTCTCCATCGGTTTCCATTCCCGTGTACTATGGCGTTGACTGTGGCACAATCTGACATATTTGCTTATCCTTTGTGAACGATGCGGCTAACCATGTCCATTATGGCTATCTAACTTGTGGTGGAACGACCCACCACGCTTCCACTGCGCACTCTGATTCCTAAACCGACTTCCAATCGGACTTCCAACTCAAGGTTTCCTACCTTATGATCTTGTTGTGGCGTTTTTTAAGCACCATCCTTTGGGTTTCCTTCCCCATTAAACTTGCCCTCTTTTGCTCTCCCTTGCAGCTTCTTGCCAATCCGCCATAGTGTTTTTCCTAACACTCTTCCATTGGATTTCCATCTCCAATAAGCTGCTTGTTCACTTGCACTTGAAACAAACAAAAGTCCATCTTACTAGGCAATTCCAAATGCCACAACCCCACTTTCCCAAAACCTTTCACGATTTCCTTTCCCTCTTGAAGAACTCCATTAGCTTCCCTAGTAACACACAAAGAACTCCAAAGCAGACTGTTACCTTTCTGGTCCTACCGTTGAATCTCGATCCCGTCATACCACGAAGATCTCCTCCAACTTCCAGCCAAATCAGAATCCAAACAAGCCGTCCATAACTCATTGTAGTTGATGTCGCAAACCGATTCCAAGATTTGGACGGTCTCCTATTGCTCCTTGTACACCAAACACACGAAAAACTCTTGACGCTTACTCCAATTAGAACACCACCACTTTCTATGGTTTTCTTTCAATCCGGTCTTTTGATCGACCTCTTGCAGCTCCCGCAGCACTCCTGGCAGCTTATACAACGCCTCTTGCAATTCCGTCAATACTTCTGGTAACTCTTGCAGCTCTCTGCTACACCTCGACAGTAGCCTCTCCGGTGAACGTCTCCACATCCTTACCGCCTTAGCATGTTTGGATGGACAACACTCCGAACAGACGATAACCCCAACACACACCTCAATAGTACCGACTACCCTGTAGGCGCACACCGCAACATACATCTCAACATACACCTTAACGGCACACATCACGACATACATCCCAGCACACATCTTACGGGAAGTAGCACCACTAAGGTCTAAGGGCACCAACCACAACCTTCAAAGAAGATCTAACTAGACTAGGACCAACGCGGAGAGTAATCGATGATATAAATGGCGCTTGAAAAATCATTTCGCAAAGTAACTATTTTCTAAACTTTCGCAAAAACTTTTGAAAAAGGAAATAGGTTTTAAGAGAAAAACAGAAGCTGATCCCTCAGGGCAGAACTCATGGACCTTAACATAGGCTTTGATACCAATTGTAACGACCCGTTCCCGACGAACCTGAAACGACAACGTTAGGGTACCCGTCGAACCGGAATGGTCCAACCAGGCTGCCTTCCCATTGGTCCCAGGAACCTGCGCGCTCCCTTCGATTCAAATCCACCAAGAATATCAGATGATCGGTCAATCCTGATCTGGACCTGCAAGGGAAAAAGGACGGGAAAATAAAGAGGACTAAGTAATTGCTTCAAACACAATTACCCAGTGAGAGTAGATTCTAGGAACCCACGATCTCATCATACGCTATCACAACAACAAGATACAAGTGCAAGGCTAATACCACCTTGTACCCAATGCACGAAGGCACACAATCAACCTACACACTAACAACTTGTCCATAGGTGCGAGATCGGGCCCCAACCTCCACGCACGCACCCATAAACCAACTTGGGCCACAGCCCTACTCAACCGGCACCAACCGGCATCCACTCGGACACAACTGACTCTGGCCACAACCCTACTCCACCACAACAGGCTCGGGCCACAACCCCACTCAACCACAACACTCGCAACTACTCACACAAGCCATCAAGCACAATCACCGTTTTGGTTTAAGCGATATCCTAACAGTTCTAGGTTCAACAATCAATCACATAGTTCACGTTACCAAACCTATGCTACCTAGGAAAGGCGACATCAACAAAGGACTCGCGTCCCGGAATTGAAATAGAGTAAGGGAAGATCACATCCGGTCCTCACCTTGTCCAAAGAAGGGAAAAAGCATAATTTAGGAATCCCTAACTCCCAAACGGACTTCATATCTGGAAAGAAGAGGGAAAAATAAATGAGATAGGCTTTCGTTTCACTCAAATCGGCCTAAGGATGAGCTATTTATGGTCAGTTGAAAATGTTGACCGGAAAGTCAACGGTCCAAATCAACCGGTCAAAGTCAACCAAGACCCAATTGCAATAACCAGCTAAACCGATATAAACCAAACTAAACCAGATTGAAATTGAATTGAACCATAAATTGAAATTGAACTGAACTGAATCGGTCCAACCAGGTCAACCCGACCCCAACCGGTCAACCTGACCCGAACCGGTCAACCAGAGTTGACTCGGTCGCTGGCCAGTTGACTAGGCGGCAATCCAGCGGCGGTGCATCAGATCCATGCGTCGTAAGGCCTACGGAGGTGCGGTCGGCGGCTACGGCTTCGTCTCGTCGGTAGGAACGCTATGGTGGTCTTGAATTTTCCATATTCATTACGGATAGAAAGTTACGAAGCTTTTATTTCTCGGGTTAAGGGAAAACAGATCTAAAACTGAGCTAATGGGGTTACCTTCAACTCTAAACGATGGAGGAGCACTAGATCTGGTCTCGAGAGGTGACGGTTGCGACAGAACGGGAGCAGAGCTTCACTGGAGATCTCTTCTTCTGCTTTTTCTCAAATGTGGAGGCTACTTATAAGAGGGAGAAGAGGAGACCTAGGGTTTTCAGAAAAATGAAGGTGGGCTTTTGGGATTTGTTCTTTGGGCTTGCTTCTTTTTCTTCAAAAATTTTGGGCTATAGGATTCGGGCCATTACAATTTTCCCCCCTTAAAAAGAATTCGTCCTGAATTCTGTGGCGGGAGTTCTCCATTGCAACTCTTTACCAACAGCAACTCGACAAACTTTACTGAACAAATTATGAACTTGATCGCTTACTCGCTTGATTGTCCTTGAATCCAGAAGACTGCTTCTCCCCCCCCCCAATTCCTACACGCACTCTGAAGTTTCTTTCTCCTCGGTATCATTCCAACAACAGTTTCCAGAATGCAATACAAACGTCCCATGCCACCGCCCATGTCCATTAGGGTCGGTTTCCATCCTGAAGAGGTGATTTACATTCCCATCGTCTATTGCTAGGAAGAGGTCTATTACGATATCGCATTTACCGTTTGAGACGAACGAATTACCGTCTTTGTCCTTGATACTGGTCAACACTGACGCTTAGCAATATAACAAAGGGGACGGCTAATGTCATAGTTAATACTTCCACATTAAGAAACAACACTCATCCTTCGAGTGGTTCTAAGACTTGAACGAGATGCTCCGCTTCCGTATCGGTTCTCCTTTACGGTGTTCCATTACCGTGCCACAGTGTATCATCCACTTCCAAATGGATTCTCTCCAACGGTTTCCATTCCCGTGTACTATGGCGTTGACTGTCGCACAAGCTGACATCTTTGCTTATCCTTTGTGAACGATGCGGCTAACCATGTCCATTATGGCTACCTGATTTGTGGCGGAACGACCCACCATGATTCCCAAATCGACTTCCAATCGAACTTCCAACTCAAGGTTTCCTACCTTATGATCCCGTTGTGGCGTTTTCTAAGCACCATCCTTTGGGTTTCCTTCCCCATTAAACTTGCCCTCTTTTTCTCTCCCTTGCAGCTTCTTGCCAATCCGCCATAGTGTTTTTCCTAACACTCTTCCATTAGATTTCCATCTCCAATAAGCTGCTTGTACAATTGCGCTTGCAACAAACAAAAGTCCATCTTACTCGGCAATTCCAAATGCCACAACCCCACTTTCCCAAAAACCTTTCACGGTCTCTTTTCCATCTTGAAGATCTCCATTAGTTGCTCCAGTAACACACAAAGAAATCCAAAGCAGACCGTTACCTTTCTGGTCCTACTGTTGAACCTCGAGCCCGTCATATCACGAAGATCTCCTCCAACTTCCAGCTTGATCAGACTCCAAACAAGCTGTCAATAACTCATTGAAGTTGATGTCGCAAACCGATTCCAAGATTCCATACTTAGAATAGAGTTGGACGGTCTCCCATTGCTCCTTGTTCACCAAACACACGAACAACTCTTGACGCTTACTCCAATTAGAACACCGCCACTTCCTATGGTTTTCTTGCAATCCGGTCTTTCCATCGACCTCTTGCAGCTCCCGCAGCACTCCTGACAGCAAATACAACGCCTCTTGCATTTCCTCCAACACTTCTTGTAACTCTTGCAGCTCTCTGCTACACCTCGACAGTAGCCTCTCCGGTGAACGTCTCCACATCCTTATCGCCTTAGCACGCTTGGTTGGACAACACTCCGAGCTGACGATAACCCCAACACACACCTCAATAGTACCGACTACCCTGAAGGCGCACACCGCAACATACATCTCAACATACACCTTAACGGCACACATCACGACATACATCCCAGCACACATCTTACGGGCAGTAGCACCACTAAGGTCTAAGGGCACCAACCACAACCTTCAAAGAAGATCTAACTAGACTAGGACCAACGCGGAGAGTAATCGATGGTATAAATGGCGCTTGAAAAATCATTTCGCAAAGTAACTATTTTCTAAACTTTCGCAAACACTTTTGAAAACGGAAATAGGTTTTAAGAGAAAAACAGAATCTGATCCCTCAGGGCAGAACTCATGGACCTTAGCCTAGGCTTTGATACCAATTGTAACGACCCGTTCCCGACGAACCGGAAACGATAATGTTAGGGCACCCGTCGAACCGGAATGGTCCAACCACAATTACCCAGTGAGGGTAGATTTTAGGAACCCACGATCTCATCATACGCTATCACAACAACAAGAGACAAGTCTAAGGCTAATAACTCCTTGCACCCAACGCCCGAAGGCACACAATCGACCTACACACTTACAACTTGTCCATAGGTGCGAGCTCGGGCCCCAACCTCCACGCACGCACCCATGAACCGACTCAGGCCACAACCCTACTCAACCGGCACCAACCGGCATCCACTCGGCCACAACCAACATGGGCCACAACCCTACTCCACCACAATAGGATCGGGCCACAACCCTACTCAACCACATCACTTGCAACTACTCACACAAGCCATCAAGCACAATCACCTTTTTCGGTTTAAGCGATATCCTAACAGTTCTACGTTAAACAATCAATCACATAGCGCGAATTACCAAACCTATGCTACCTAGTAAAGGCGACATTAACAAATGAATCGCGTCTCGGAATTGAAATAGAGTAAGGGAAGATCACATATGGTCCTCACCTTCGCCAAAGAAGGGAAAAGGCGTAATTTAGGAATCCCTGAAGCCCAAACGGTTTCATATCTGGAAAGAAGACGGAAAATTAAGTGAGATAGGCTTTCGTTTCGCTCAAATCGGACTAAGGATGAGCTAGTTATGGTCAATTGCAAATGTTGACCAAAAAATCAACGGTCCAAGTCAACCGGTCAAAGTCAACCCAGACCCAATTGCAATAACCAGCTAAACCGATATAAACCAAACTAAACCAGATTGAAATTGAATTGAACCAGGAAATTGAAGTTGAACCAAACCGAACCGGTCCAACCAGGTCAACCCGACTCGAACCGGTCAATCTGATTCGAACTAGTCAACCCGACCCGAACCCGTCAACCCGAGTTGACTCGGTCGCCGGTGGCTCCGGCAGACGGCGGCGGCTCCCAGCGGTGTATGACTGCAGCGGCGGCGGCACGTCAGATCCACGCGCCGGTCTTCTAGGGGTGTGTGCGGGCGCGTTGAAGGGCCTACGAAGGTGCGGTCGGCGGCTACGGCTTCGTCTCGTTGCAGGAACGCGATGGTGGTTTTAAATTTTCAGAATTCATTACGGATAGAATGATACGAAGCTTTTATTGCCCGGGTTAAGGGAAAACAGATCCAAAACTGAGCTAATAGGGTTAACTTGAACTCTAAACGATGGAGGAGCATTAGATCTGGTCTCGGGAGGTGACGGTTGCGACAGAACGGGAGCAGAGCTTCGCCGGAGATCTCTTCTTCAGCTTTTCTCAAAAGTGGAGATGACTATTTATTAGAGGGAAAAGAAGAGACCTAGGGTTTTTAAAAAAAAAGGAAGGTGGACTTTTGGACTTTAGGCTTTGGACTTGCTCTTTTTCTTCAAAAATTTTGGACTACATGATTCGGGCAATTACAGAAAAAATAATCCTAAAAGATATTATTATGAAACGAAGAGAGTATTAATTTAACAGGCCGAACTTTTGGTATGAACATGAAAAAAACAAACACTTTTCAGTTTTTTTTCTACGTCAATACTTAAATGATGTGGCATGTGTTTTAGAAAGTTTTGCTTTGACTGAAGTGGATAGTTTTTGGAGCCCCGAACGGTTTTCGTTATTAGAGCATGTACATCAAGGGTTTTAGGGGAGTTCTTAGCACGAGTTCATAGAAAAAACAATAAAAAAATATTATTTCTAAGAACTCCCCTAAAAACCGATCCTTAACTGTTCATGCTGACGTGGCAGTTTCTTATTGGTTTTTTCCTTTTTTGATTTTTGATTTTTTTTTTCATCTATCAAAAAAAAAAAAAAATTAAGAAACTCTCTCTTGGGGTTCATGGATGTACATAGTCTTAGTATAGATTGCCCATAAAAACTTTTTTGTTGTTAAAAACCCATTATTATAAATTGGACTTTAGTTTTAAGTCCATACTTGTCTTGAATTATGAATTGTATTAGTAATTAAAAAGGGAAATAATAACCGACGTCAAAAAAGAAGATAATCACTGTTTCCTTTTTTCTCCTTAAAGTTAACACACCTAATCCACTACAAGAAAACAGGGCTATTACCGACGGAATTACCGACGGAAGTAATTCCGTCAGAAATTACCGACGATAAAACGACGACTTTCATACGGGAAGTTTTCCGACGGAAAACCGTCGAAAATTTCCGACCGTTTTCTCATTCCGTCGGAAACACCCGACGGTAAACCGACGGTTTAATTTTCCGTCGGTATTCCGTTGTATTTCGGTCGGTTTAGCGTCGGTTTACTATAGCCGTTAAACTGACCGTCAATGGAACCGTTGGGTCGACTAGAAACCGACCGATTTCCGACGGAATTCCGTCAAAAATTATGCTACATATACCTCATCCCTCCTCTCTTCCCCTCCACACCTATCCCTCCATAACTCTCTCTCTCTCTCTAATACTTCTAGTAACCAAGAAAAATGTCTTCTTCTAACTATTATAGATCGTGGATGGACGGAGTTAGGATTGATGAGGCGACGAAGCTAGTGGACCGGGAATATGCACTTGGTATTGCAGAGTTCATGTCGCTAGCTTGCAATCAACCACATACGCTGAAAAATGGTAAGTTAAAATGTCCATGTGCGAATTGCCGGAATTTTAGAAATCTTACGATTGGCGAAGTATGGTTTCACTTGTATTCAGTTGGGTTTACGTCGGGTTATAAGATTTGGTATCTTCATGGGGAAACTTCGGATTATGCAAGTAGTAGTAGAGAACCTTACGGTGGTACTAGTACTAGGGAACCTAATGTTAGTTCTAGCGAACCTTATACTGCCGATGTAGATTTTGGTGTAGGCACCATTCAGATGGTTAATGATGCACATAGAGAAATTATTCCAGAGGTAGGTGAACATCAAATTCCTAGGGTAGGTGAGGAACCAAATGTAGAAACTAGGAGATTTTTTGACATGTTAGATGCAGCGAAGCGGCCGCTTTACGATGGTTGCAGAGAGGGTCATTCGCCATTATCATCTGCTACAAGATTAATGGGCATTAAGACGGACTACAATCTGCCGGAAGAATGTGTGGATGCGATTTGCGAGTTTTTGAAAGATATTCTTCCAGAAGATAACCTTGCGCCGGGTTCATACAATGAGGTCGAGAAACTGGTTAAAGGGCTGGGATTACCGTATGAGATGATAGATGTGTGCATCGACAACTGTATGATATACTGGCGAGAAGAACAATTCCGTCTGGAATGCAAATTCTGTAAGAAGCCGCGCTATGAGGATACAAGGGGAAGAGCTAAGGTTCCGTTCAAGCGAATGTGGTATATGCCATTAACCGATAGGCTGAGGCGGTTATACCAGTCGGAGCGAACTGCGGGGGAAATGAGATGGCATTCTGAGCATAGAAGAGAGGCAGAGATTGCACATCCGTCGGATGCTGAAGCGTGGAAACATTTTCAGAGATTATATCCAGATTTTGCTTACGATCCACGTAACGTGTACCTCGGATTATGCACAGATGGTTTTAACCCGTTTGGAAGGCATGGGAGACAATATTCGTTGTGGCCTGTGATTCTGACTCCTTATAATCTACCGCCGACTATGTGCATGCGTCGAGAGTTTCTTTTCCTCTCCGTACTCGTTCCCGGTCCAGAGCACCCGAAAAGATCACTTGATGTATTCTTGCAGCCGTTGATACATGAGTTGCAAATGTTATGGCAGCCCGGTGTTGTAGCATACGATGTTTCTGTTGGAATTGTGTCCAGCAATCTCTGTACTGTCTCTATAACGTAAGAGTATGTCAGTGATCAGACATAAGTCATACAATGCTGGGGGTCATGATGGCTTGCTAGAGTCCGCTCATGATCTATAAGTCTTGGACTTATTGCCTTTATTGTATGATCCCATATGGGTCACACGCTTAAGCTAGCTGGAAATAATGTTGGAACGGCTTAGCAGAAGTACGACAAAAGTGCTAGGCATTTGTCGTACTAAGAGAGAAAGACTAATGGGTCTGATTAAATGGAATTTAATCAGATTGGGCCCAAAAGCCCAAAAGGGAAAGAGAAGGCTTTTAAATGACTAAAAGCCAATTCTCTTCTCCCTTAACCCAACCCTAGCCGCGATTTCTCTCCTCTCTCTGCGCCTCTCTTCCTTGTGGTCTAGCAGCCAATTTCCGGTGATTGCGTGTGTGAGCCTTTGGAGGATCCATCTCTCGGTGTATCTCCCTGATCATTGACCTGTTCATCAATTCCGCTGCAAACAAACAGGTAAAAGGTGAGATCATATGTTTCTAAATAAGAACACCTAGATCTAATGCATGTTTAGTAGGTTCAACTAATCTGAGAATTGAACCAAGAGTCTAAACAATCAAACAGTGGTATCAGAGCCATTGGTTCTTAGGTTTCTTGTTTTAGATTCATTGTTTAGGTTGTTAAATCTGATTAGAATTGTTTTTGAATCAATTACTGATAAGATAAAACGATTAAGAATCAGAATTGAACTCTAAACACACAAGAAAAATCGCAAAACATGAGCTATATGACTCGGTTTTGGATGATCGGCCGATTGAGTATGGACGGTCGGGATGGACGGATTGATCGCGGGCGGACGGTCGGACGGTCGGATTGGATTCGATCGGACGGTCGGACGGTCGGACGGTCGCGTTGCGTCCGATCGCGTCATCTCGATCGCGTCAAACCGGCAGTGCAACGCGTCCCGATCGCTCGGCGATCGTGGAGCGTCCGTCCGTGTGCGTCGCGTCCTGATCGCTCGGCGATCGTGGATGCGTCGTCCCGGCTGCACCGTCCGTCCCGTCCCGGCTGTTTGCGTCCGGCCGTAGCTGAAGCGCCTCGATCTCGGATCGGTTGGCTCGCGGCTGAGCGGCTGGACGATGGCTCCTTGGCTGGAAATTAGGTCACGACCAACTCGGTTTGGTTCGTGACTAATTCGGTACGGTTCAATGCTCGGTTCAAAACTTGATTAAAATCAACGTTCTGGTTTAATAAACAGATTAATAAGTTTATTGAATCTGGTTAAACCGGAATAAGAAATCCAATGTCGAAAGAATTATTGGATTTAGTGCCTAAACCAGAATTTCTAATTTGATTTGGTTGGACCAAATAAATTGAGAAAATCCGGTTTAGTAAATAACCGGTTGACAATTGTGGTCATCGTAGTAATTGAAACTTGGTTAGACCAGTTTTAATGAACCAGACCGGTTATGTCAATTAATTGGACAATTGGGTCATGTCTTGGACATGGACAAATTCTTGGGCCTCGGGCCAAGAAGTTAAAACAATTGGGCCATTAATTGAGTCATTCTTCAGATTTAAATTTAAAACTTATTTTATAAAATAAAATTATGAAATTCGATTTTAAATTTTATAAAGTTCTGAAATTTCGAAATTAGAAAGTTTCCAAAATTAGAAGTTTCTGAATTTGCGGGTTTTGGATTTTAAAGAAGTTTCTAAAGTTAGAAAGTTTCCGGTTTTAGAAAGTTTCCAATTTTAGAAAGTTTCCAAAAATAGTAGGTTTCCATAAATAGAAAGTTTCCCGAAATAGTAATCTTCTATTTTGGGAATGTTTTTAATAAACCTACGGACCTCAAACAATATCAAGCGTTGGATGTCTTGTCCAGGCTATGTCAGCTGTCAAAGCCCATTCAATTGCATTCATGGCCTTACAGTGTGAGGATGTCTGTTTTTGCGTGGGCAAGACGGTTTGTGATTCATAAATGTCATTGGGAGTCCCAGACATTAATGATTACATGACTGTATAGTCCGGTTTTCTTGACTAGGCCATCGGGAGTCCCGGGCCTTGAGACATCAGGGTGGATTGGGCCTCGGGCCCAGATTCACAACCAAGAGTTATATCACGGATATAATTAGCCGAAATAGGGCTTACCGATATAAGCTAAGGTTGGGTGACGGCCAGTGGCCCACTTTGATCTTAGTTATATGTGGATCTTGGAATCATTATATTCTATTGAGGGTAACTTAGGTTATTGAATATAATGCATGATTAATCATATTATACTTTAATACGAGATTAATCATTTTGAACATATAACTAATAACCTTTTTATTTATATATTTCAGATATGACTACTACAAGCACACAAAACACGTTCTCGATCCGGTCTGTTCTCGAGAAGGAGAAGCTGACTGGAACGAACTTCCTGACATGGTCAAGGAACTTGAGGCTGGTCCTCAAGCAGGAGAAGAAGGATTACGTCCTTCGAGATCCCCTCCCCGAGAGGCCTCTTGCCAATGCTGCCAGGACTCTGCACAATGCTTGGGAAAAGCATTCGTCAGATGAAAATGATGTTTATTGCCTGATGTTGGTGACAATGACTCCAGAGCTGCAAAAGCAGTTCGAAAGTGTATTGTCTCCAATCGAGATCATGGCAAGCCTGAAATCGCTTTTTCAGGAGCAGGCTAGGACCGAGAGGTTCCAGACAGTTAAGAACCTCTTGGACTGTAAGTTGGCTGCGAATGCGGCAGTGAGTCCTCATGTGTTGAAGATGATGGGTTATCTCGATCATCTTCACAAACTCGACTGCCCAATCAGCCAGGAACTTGCCTGCGACATCATTCTGCAGTCTTTACCTGCAAGCTATGATCAGTTCATTCTGAACTTTAACATGCATGGCTTGAGTAAGACACTGCCTGAGCTTCACGGAATGCTCAAGACTGCAGAGCCCAACTTGAAGAAAACCGCCAAGGACCCCAATGTACTTATGGTACAAAAGGGCAAGGGGTTTAAGAAGTCTTCTGCTAAGGATAAGGGAAAGGCCAAGGGTGTCCAAGTCGTGGACTCAGACACGCCAAAGCCCAAGCCCAAGTCCAAGGCTGGGCCTACTGACATGTGCAGGTTCTGCAAAGAACTGGGGCATTGGAGAAGAGATTGCAAGAAATTCCAGGAAGGTCTAAAGGAATTAAAGAAGAAGACTTTCGAGACTTCTTCATCAGGTATTTTTGTTATAGAAGTTAATACAACTACTTCTGATAATACCTCATGGGTCATGGATACTGGTTGTGGGGCTCATATTTGTACTAATATGCAGGCACTCAGCAACAGTAGAAGGCTGAAGCAAGGACAAGTAGAGCTACGAGTTGGGAATGGAGCGAAAGTTTCAGCACTAGCTGTAGGAACATACTTGTTGTCTTTACCTTCGGGATTGATTTTAGAACTTAATAATTGTTATTTTGTACCTGCTATAAGCAGAAATATTATTTCAATTTCTTTGTTGGATTTGGAAGGTTATGATTTTTCAGTTAAGAATAAATTATGTTCCTTCAATCGCAACAATTTGTTCTATGGTTCTGCCCCTCTTACGAATGGGCTTTACATACTCGATCAATCCGCGCCAATTTATAACATCAATACAAAACGGTTTAAACCTAATGAGGAAAACCGAACGTTTCTATGGCATTGTCGTTTAGGGCACATCAGCGAGAAACGCATCAAGAGGCTCCATTCAAATGGACTTCTTGGCTCATTTGACTTTGAGTCATGTGAGAAATGCGAATCCTGCATGATGGGCAAAATGACACGGGCCCCCTTTAATAAACCTAACGAGAGGGCCAGTGACTTATTGGGCCTGATACACACTGATGTGTGTGGCCCAATGTCCACTAATGCAAGAGGAAACTATCAGTACTTCATTACCTTTACTGATGATTTCAGTAGGTATGGATATGTTTATTTAATGAAACATAAGTCTGAATCTTTTGAGAAGTTCAGAGAATTCCAAAGTGAAGTACAGAACCAACTTGGCAAAAGCATTAAGGCTCTTCGGTCCGACCGAGGAGGAGAATACTTAAGCCAAGAATTCAGTGATCATCTGAGAGAGTGTGGGATCGTATCCCAACTCACTCCTCCTGGAACACCTCAATGGAATGGTGTCTCTGAGAGGAGAAATCGGACCTTATTGGATATGGTTCGATCTATGATGAGTCACACAGACCTTCCAATATCCCTTTGGGGATATGCTCTGCTAACAGCAGTGTTCACTCTAAATAGAGCGCCATCAAAAGCAGTAGCAAAGACACCATATGAATTATGGACTGGAGAAGCTCCAGTGCTGTCTTATCTAAGAATTTGGGGTTGTGAAGCCTATGTTAAGAGATTAATCTCAGATAAGCTTACACCAAAATCTGATAAATGCTACTTCATTGGTTATCCACGGGAAACCAAGGCTTATTACTTCTATCTACGTTCCGAGAACAAGATCTTTGTTGCCCGGGATTGTAACTTTCTTGAGAGAGAGTTTCTCTCTAAGAAAGACAGTGGGAGTAAGGTACTGCTTGAAGAAATTCAAGATGAACAGGATACTGCTCAACCTAATGAGGAAGAGCAGCAGGAGGATCTACAAGAAATTGTAGAGCCTGAACCTGTAGTACCTGAAGTTCGAAGATCCGGGAGGATCCGTCACGAACCCGAGAGATATCAGGGATTCCTCGTGACTGACTGTCATGATCTTTTGATCATTGATGGTGATGAACCATCGAACTTCAATCAAGCTATGATGGGCCCAGATTCCTCTAAGTGGCGCAAGGCCACTGATTCCGAAATGGACTCCATGTCGGTCAACCAAGTCTTTTCGTTGGTTGACTTACCCGTTGGTGTAAAAGCCATCGAGTGCAAATGGATCTTCAAGAAGAAGATTGACGTGGATGGAAATGTCCAGATTTATAAAGCCAGGTTGGTGGCAAAAGGTTTCAGACAAGTTCACGGTGTGGACTACGATGAAACCTATTCACCGGTGGCTATGATGAAATCTATTCGGATTCTACTAGCAACTGCAGCTTTTCATGATTATGAAATTTGGCAGATGGACGTGAAAACCGCCTTCCTGAATGGTATTCTGGAAGAGGATGTGTATATGACGCAACCTGACGGTTACATAGATCCAAAGAATGCTGGGAAAGTATGCAAACTTCATAAATCCATTTATGGATTGAAGCAAGCATCGAGGAGCTGGAATCTTCGTTTTGATGAAGCGATCAAGCAATTTGACTTTATCAGAAACGAAGAAGAACAATGCGTGTATAAGAAAACTAGTGGGAGCAAAATCGTTTTTCTTATTCTGTATGTTGATGACATACTGCTTCTCGGAAACGACATTCCAATGCTGAAGTCTGTAAAAGACTGGCTTGGAAGTTGTTTTTCCATGAAAGACATGGGTGAAGCCGCATACGTTCTTGGAATTAGGATCTATCGGGATAGACCTAAGAGGCTGATAGGCTTGTGTCAAGACTCATACATTGACAAAGTCCTACAAAGATTCAGCATGAAAGATTCCAAGAAGGGCTTCACGCCAATGGTACATGGCACGACGCTAAGCAAGAAGCAGAGCCCTACGTCGGCTGCTGAGCTTGAGCGCATGAAGAATATTCCTTATGCATCTGCAATAGGATCTGTCATGTATGCCATGATCTGTACTCGTCCTGATGTTGCTTACGCATTGAGCATGACGAGTAGATACCAGTCAAATCCAGGTGAAAACCATTGGATTGCCGTAAAGAACATCTTGAAGTATCTAAGACATACTAAGGATAAGTTCTTAGTGTACGGTGGAAGTGATGTGCTTAAAGTCAGTGGATTCACGGACGCAAGTTTCCAGACAGACACAGATGATTTCCGGTCACAGTCCGGTTATGTCTTTTGTCTGAATGGCGGTGCAGTAAGTTGGAGAAGCTCCAAGCAGGACACCGTTGCTGATTCCACTACAGAAGCTGAATATATCGCCGCCTCAGAAGCAGCGAAGGAAGCTGTTTGGATTCGAAAGTTCATTATGGAACTAGGTGTGATACCAGATGCGGCTGAGCCTCTGGCACTATTTTGTGACAACAATGGTGCTATAGCTCAGGCAAAGGAACCAAGATCACACCAGAAATCCAAGCATGTTCAAAGAAGATATCACTTGATACGTGACATCATTAATAGAAAGGAAGTCAAGATCAGCCGAGTTCCGACAGATGATAATGTCGCTGATCCGTTGACAAAGCCACTCCCAAGGCCTAAGCTCGAGTTCCTGACTGAAGCTGTAGGCATTAGAAACATTGAAATGTAATCTAAATTTGAGTGGGAGTTTTGTGAGCTTTATTTTAGTTATTTGATATGTTCTTGTAAAACATTATTATTTATGTTTTAATGAAATTATTATTTCAAGATTATTTTAACTGTGATGAAATAATCGTTCCAAAATGATATGAACCATTTTATAGGTCATCGAAGTAAATGATTTGATCTTGAGTCATCGAAGTCATTTAGCTTGATCATGAGATCCTATATTTGATAAATGTTTTATATCATCCTGTCCCCAGTCGAAGGTTGTTGAAATTGGAACACCAACAACCGTGCAAGATTGGATTGGTACGTGACTTATGACAAAGTCTCAGTGTGTCATAGATGCTCGGCATCAAAGTCAGTACATAGGTGTATGTTGGGAACATACGACCGGACAAGACCCGCTAATAAGAACTCTTCAGGATATTTATATCTGTGTCATAAGAGATTCTTACTACGACTATAGAGTATAGTCCTTAGACCTGAGTTCGCATGCATGTGACTGCATATGGACTGATGCACTTTGATCATTGTCTAACGCTATCGTTCTGCGATAGCTATAAGGACCTTGTTTGGGTACATCATGAAATGAGTAGTTTACAGTGATGGAACAAGATGGGATTTGTCCCTCCAATATAAATGGAGTGAATATCTCTAGGCCAATCGGAGATTTGAATACTGGAAAACGCATGGCCATGCTCAAACGGACTTTCCGAGTCGTTTGTATTGTCAGTATCAAATCAGAGTCCGATGAACAAGATTAGGCTTTATAAGGATGACACTAATCTTGCCTTATGACTAATCGAGATATTGAGACGAAAGGGATTATGAATACAGAGATTCCAGTTCAAGTGGGAGATTGTTGGAATTGTGTCCAGCAATCTCTGTACTGTCTCTATAACGTAAGAGTATGTCAGTGATCAGACATAAGTCATACAATGCTGGGGGTCATGATGGCTTGCTAGAGTCCGCTCATGATCTATAAGTCTTGGACTTATTGCCTTTATTGTATGATCCCATATGGGTCACACGCTTAAGCTAGCTGGAAATAATGTTGGAACGGCTTAGCAGAAGTACGACAAAAGTGCTAGGCATTTGTCGTACTAAGAGAGAAAGACTAATGGGTCTGATTAAATGGAATTTAATCAGATTGGGCCCAAAAGCCCAAAAGGGAAAGAGAAGGCTTTTAAATGACTAAAAGCCAATTCTCTTCTCCCTTAACCCAACCCTAGCCGCGATTTCTCTCCTCTCTCTGCGCCTCTCTTCCTTGTGGTCTAGCAGCCAATTTCCGGTGATTGCGTGTGTGAGCCTTTGGAGGATCCATCTCTCGGTGTATCTCCCTGATCATTGACCTGTTCATCAATTCCGCTGCAAACAAACAGGTAAAAGGTGAGATCATATGTTTCTAAATAAGAACACCTAGATCTAATGCATGTTTAGTAGGTTCAACTAATCTGAGAATTGAACCAAGAGTCTAAACAATCAAACAGTTTCATGCAAGGAAAATTTTTTGATGAGGGCTGCATTGATGTGGACCATTAGCGATTTTCCGGCTTATGGTATGTTATCAGGATGGACTACACATGGGAGGTTAGCATGTCCGTATTGTCAGGAAAATACCGATGCATTCCAATTGAAGAATGGACGTAAATCATGTTGGTTTGATTGTCATAGAAGATTTCTACCGCATGATCATCCCTACCGGAAAAACACTAAACATTTTACGAAGAAGAAGAAAGTGTTTGATGATCCTATTCTTCCAGAAGCTGGGTCGACTACCTTGGGCCTCTTAGAAGGATTTGGTGCATTAAGAAGTAGTGAGTGTGGTGGGAACGGGCATGAGAATATATACGGAGCTGGTATAGTCCACAACTGGCACAAGCAAAGCATTTTCTGGGATTTACCGTATTGGAAGGACCATTTACTAAGGCATAATCTTGATGTCATGCACATTGAGAAAAATTTCTTCGATAACATTATGAACACTGTGCTCAACGTGCAAGGGAAGACGAAAGATAATGTGAAGTCTAGGCTTGATTTACCTGAAATTTGTGATCGGCCTGAACTTCATCTTCAGACGAACGGAAAACCGCCAATTCCAGCATATTGGGTAGACTCGAAGTCAAAAGAAGAGTTGTTTAAGTGGATTATGCTACAAGTTAAATTCCCTGACGGGTATGCATCAAACTTGCGTAATTGTGTTGACACTGACGGAGGAAAGTTTATCGGAATGAAGAGTCATGATTGTCATGTGATGATGCAGCGACTCCTGCCGTTTGCATTTGCTCATCTCCTTCCTCGAGATGTCCACAAAGCAATTGCAGCTGTTGGATCTTTTTTCAGGGATATATCCACCAGGACACTCACTGTTGATGGGATCAGGAGTCTGGAGCAAAATATTCCAAAAATATTATGCAATCTGGAAAAAATATTTCCACCGTCTTTCTTCGACGTCATGGAACATTTGCCTATCCATCTACCGGGTGAAGCTAGACTTGGTGGACCGGTACAATATCGGTGGATGTATCCGTTCGAGCGCTATATGTTCCACCTTAAAAAGAAGGTGAAGAATCCCGCTAAAGTGGAGGGTTCTATTGCCGCTCAATATAACAACGAAGAGACTGCGACCTTTGCTGGCTACTACTTCCCTTCGCAAGTACGCACAAGGAGCAGGCGCCCAGCTAGGAACGATGACAGGGGAGAAAGGCAAATTTATCGGTCAAGCGTTCCTAACATTTTTCAACAGGTTGGGCGGTTAAGTGGGAAAGTAGGCAAGCGGCAACTAACACCTCAAGAGCATACACATCTCCACAAGTACATTCTAACCAACTTCGATGAAGTATTCCAATATGAGAGGTATATACATGTTAGCTAGATTTATAATTTTGTATTACACTTGCTTTACTTATTGATATTCTTTTTACCTTTTGTAGGATATATATGGAAGCTCTCCAATTTCATCATCCGGAATTGGACGAGGGCGAACGTGAGGCTCGGAAACAAAAATACTTCAGCCGTTGGTTAAACTTTTATGTAAGAATTAGTTTCTTAAATCATATTAAACACTTACGAACTGGAGCAATATCTTTTAACTTTGATGTGATCATATTGTTAGGTCCGGGGGGAACTCAATGCTGGACGCATCCCCGATGATTGGTTAGTTGACATTGTGGAGGGCCTCCACTACACAGCAAAGTCTTATCCAAGATATTGCACTAGGGGGTATGCATTTAAGGTGCATGTAGAAGGGTCAACAAGAATTACTGCCGATCACGGAGTATCATCTGCATCCGGAGAAGTTGTTTACTATGGTATTCTTAAAGAAATACTAGAAGTAAAATACATAGGAATGCTTGGAATGCGCTGTGTGGTTTTTCTATGTGACTGGTATAACCCGATCGTAGGGCAAGGTGTTGTGATCGACGAGTTCGGTGTGACGTCGATTAATTCGAGCAAAAAACTAAGAAACTACGATCCTTTCATTATTGCATCACAAGCAGATCAGGTAAGTAATTGTAAATAATTATTTTGGATTTCAAACTCTAATTATAAAAAATTAATAATATAATATTTACGCAGGTGTGTTACATTCCATACCCTCGACTAACTTATAAAAATGATCCATGGATCACCGTTACAAAGATAAACCCTCGAGGGAAGGTGTACGGAGTTGAAGAGCGCGAAGTAGAGCCCTTACAAACAAGTGGTTCTGGTGTGATCGCCCCGGTAGAAGAAACCCTTGAAGTTAATTTAGTTGTCGACTTTAGTCAATTCGGGGACATTGTTCTTCATTCAGAATCAGAAGAAGAAAGAGGCGAATTTGATGATAGTGACTCAATTTCGTCCGACTACAATACAGAAAGTGATGAAGAATAAAAATGTATTATGAATTTTATATTTATGATTGTTCTTAAATATATATATATATATATATATATATATATATATATATATATATAATGTGTTATATATATATATGTCTGAGAACAACAATAACATTATTTGAGAGTACGTACAAAATAAAAGTAATTTTAGACTGTTATAGATATATAGAATTAGTATGTAATTTTAAACAAATAATACTAAATCGATCAACTGGTTAAGGGTATAAAATACATGGGTTCAGGTCCGGGTTCGAACCGGCCCTTCCTCGGTTACATGTTTTTTTATTTCCGACGGAATATCGTCGGTTTTTCGTCGGTTGGTCGTCGGTTTGCCGTCGAATTGTCGTCGGAATTCCGTCGGTTTATTGTCTAAAAACCGTCGGCTGACAGCAGTAAATCTCTCGAGTAAATGTTATTTAGTCGGTAAATGTCATGTCCAAATTAACTCGATTTCCGACGGATTTCCGTCTGTTTTACCGTTGAAAAGTTTTCTATATATACACGGCCAATTCATGAGATTTTCATTCAAATCATATAAAATAAACAACTAACCAAATGGATTTCGTTTATTTTTCTCCGGAAGCCCGTGAAACGGCAATACGCCAACTTGGAATGCCGGGTCGGAGTCATCTTCCTAATCTCGACCCAACCAGGCAAACTCATCGGGGGATTTGGTTCGGGTACAACACGGTTATTATATCCGTGACCAGTGAGATCATCCAGACACGTTGGTCCGGCGGCTATCTGACGTACTACCAACTCCCGACGTCCTTCAAAGAAGCGTGGTTCATGGACTTTCTCGTAAGTAATTTCATATTTTTATAGATTGTTATATCCATGTAATTATAATTAACGTATATATTTATAAAATTATTTACAGGAATACTTCACCTGTTCTATGGACAATTTGTTCCGCGTCTGGCGGGAATTCCACAGGACTGCTAGGCGGGTTTTCCAAACAAAAATGCGGCGGTTGAAGCTACTCTGGCAAAGAGGAGAAGAAAGACCTGCGTGGATTCCTAGGAGGTCTTGGAGATTTCTGGTGAGCCAATGGCGCGAGACGGACGTCGGAGATTGGTTTACTAACCAATTCCCGAACTACAATAGATTTTAAATAATGTTGTTTTTTATTTCTTGTAATGTTTTAAATTTCATGTTGTTTGTAAAATATGTTTTTAATTCAAGTACTTAACCTATTCGGATATTTTAAAAAAAAAATCAAAACCAAAGCATAATTACATTTACAATTAATATGTAATCATAAACGTCAAACACAATCTGGCTCAATTGGTCTAATGCGAGAGAACGATACGTTTAGGTGGCGGGTTCGAAAGGAGCCCGCGGCATTATGTATTTATTTTAAATTTAATTTGCGACGGATTTCCGTCGATTAAACATTATTCTGACGGTATTCCGTCGGTAATTATTTTCAGACGGTATTCCGTCGGTAATTTTTGACGGATTTTTGACGGTATAGGGTTTAGGGTTTTAGAATGATAAAAAAGAATCGCAAAACCCGTCACTAATCAATGTAATGTTATAATATATTATAATTCTTTAGTATGTGATCTATTTTGATAGTTTTTGTTTGATTTGAAAAATTAAAAACACGTTTGACCTAAACATTTCGAATTGTACATTAACGTTTAAGAAGAACTTTATGTAAAACACTATCTCACTATGATTTTTCTAATTTTCTTCAAATCGAGACATGAAATTATAAACTTCATGCTTAATGCTACACTAATGTGTTACCAGAAATAAAATATCCAACCCTAAAACCTAATCCAAACCCTAAACCCTCTTCCCTCGGAAATCCGTCGGAAATTTCCGACGGATATTCGTCTGTTTACCGTCGATTTTCAGCATTTACCCCCTTTGGTTAAGTGTCTTGTCAGTAATTAAAACCGTTTCCGACGGATTTCCGTCGGAAATCCTGGCAAAATGTGTTGTATAAATATATACGCTACCAAAGAAAGAAATCTTACCCCAAACCCCAAACCCTAAACCCTAACTGAAACCCTAAACCCTCTTCCCTCGTAATTCCGTCGGTAATTTCCGACGGAATTTCGTCGGAATTCCGTCGGTTAGTGCATGTATCGGTCAAAATCTAAATTAACTCCCTTCTCTTCCCTATGCAACGCATTGGTAAAGTGTATAGTCAGTAATTAAACCGATTTCCGACGGAATTCCGTCGGAAATACTGTCGAAATGTTTGTGTATATATATGTACGGACTTTTCTTTGGTTATTCAAACATTTCTTGTAAGATTCTATTCGAAAAACCAAAAAATGGATGATGTCTTTCTAACCCCGTCAGAACGTACTTGGATAATTACAAGGATATTACCTCAACCGGGACGGGAACATCTTCCTGTGCTGGATCCTCACCGCCGTAACCGGACCATTTGGTTCCATTCCAATGCTGCAATTCCCGCTGTAATTAGCGACATAATAGAGGCTCGTTTTGAAACCGGTCACCTAGCTTACTACAATGTCCCTAGAGGCATTAAGGAGTTATGGTTCGAGGATTTTCTGGTAAATAATTTGTATTTTTTTTTTGTGTAATTTGGGAATTTTGTACATTAATAAATATTTTTCACTTATTAAATTGCAGGAATTTTTTAATTTTGATCCGCAAATAATGTTCGAGGTTTGGGTGGAATTCCACGTGGTGGCTAGGCGTGTTTTCCAGACCAAAATACGTCGGGCCAAACTGCGATGGTATAGAGGACAAGGAAGACCGTCGTGGATGTCGGAGGGGGATTGGAACCGCATGGTTCAGCTTTGGGAGGAGACTGACATCGGCGAATGGTTCGGGAACATTCCCCCAAATAATAACTGAAGAATTTTATAGATATGCTATTTATTTTTATGTAATGTTTAATTTTATGCAACTACTTAAGTTTTTAATATATGTGATGTTTTTATTTTTTTTTTAATAATCAAAATAATATCAAAACAATAAGTAAAATTATCATGTAAGTATAAACAACTAACACAAAATGGATCAACTGGTTAAGGGTACTCTATGTATTAGTCAAGGTTGGGGGTTCGAACCGAGCCTTCCTCCAATTTTATGTTTTTTAAACGTTTATAGATATATATACAAACACTTTGTATCTATAAACAACGAGTACTCAATGGATCAACTGGTTCGGTTACACAATAAATTGTTCGAGGTTGCGGGTTCGAACGGAGCCTGCTGATAATTATTTTTTTAATTTCCGACGGAAAACCGTCGGTTTTCAGATAACCGTCGGTTTTCCGTCGGAAGTTTTGGCGCATTAAACCCGAAATTTTTCGAGTTAACCGCCAATTTTTTGGAAAAACATTCGAACCGCCTGGAATACCGACGGATAACCGACGACAAATGATTTCCGACGGATTTCCGTCGAAAACCAATTAATATTCTCACGATCTAACTTCTTCTTCTCCATTTTCTCTGCAACTTCTCTCTCTCTCTAATCGCAAAATCGGACCTCTCTCTACGATTCCGCCGGATTATCGCCGTTTTTCCTCATTTCCGACCGCCACCAACACCACAAACATGTAAGTAACCCTTTTAACCGATTGAATTTGGATAATTTTGCTTAGATTTGTAGAAATAGTTGCATGTGTTGGATAAAACGGTGGTTAGGTGTTGACTAATAGATAGAACGATAGTCAATAGGATATATGCTTGTTTGAGTTAGATTGATTGTGAATTTCATGTTGAAGTTTTTTCAAAATCATTTAAATTGTTTTTTGGTGTAAATTTGGAATTTGTTTTGGTTTTTTAAATGTTTTAAAACGTTTTCTCATTTCTATAAAATTTTGAAATCGTTTTTGTAAATTATTATGGGTTTTTTAAATGTTTTAAAACCTTTTGTTAATTTTTATAAAAATTTAAATTCATTTTTGTAAATTATTATGAATTTTAAAGGTTTTAAAAACTTTTACTGCTCATTTTAAAATTTTTTAAATTTTTTTTTGAGTTCTAAAATGTTTTCTATTTTTTATATAAATTTAAAATCGTTTTTATAATTTATTTTTATTTTTTATATTTTGTAGAAAATTTTAGTGTTGATTTTAAAATGTTTATAAATTTTTTTTTGAGTTCTTAAACGTTTTTTTATTTTTTAACTCTTAAAAACTTTTTTTTGCAATGTATTGTGAATTTTAAAACGTTTTAAAATTTTTTCTTGTTGATATACATGTTTTTAATGAATTCTTAATTTTTGATTGGTATGTAGGGATGATTTTCTGGCGTTTGAGATGCACCTTATGAACGACAGTCCAATAGATGAGGTGCCTCAGGAACCGGTCCATCGACAACAACCGAGAGCCCAACGGTCTCGGTCGACTCAGGTGCTACCCATACCGGATCCGACACAGCCGGGAACGTCTGAGACTATGCCGGAAGCTAGTGGGAGTCATTCCGTGTCTCAGGCGCCCCACTATGTTTTACCGTCGATTGCCGATGAGATATCGGCATTAGTCGATCAGCCGGGACGAGAGATGCTCAAACGGCTCGACCCTTTCTACGAGACCAACCCGGGCACTTTCTGGTATGAAATTTATAACTTTAAATTCTCATTAACAATTTTTTGCATATTCTATGTTTTAGTAACCCTTTGTTTTTTCTTGTCTTATATATTAGGTTTACGTTGACCGAGTCGAAGGTCACGAAGAGCATCTTGGGAATGATGTACAGCATGCTCAACTGCGGGTACCCGACGTACAGGGAGATGCCTTTATCCGATAGGCATAACTGGTTCCGCCAATTCGCGGTAATACCTCCTCGTTAACTTTGTTGTATATATATATATTATTATTATTTTTAATAATCTATGTTAAAGTTTTTAATTCTAGCAAATATTTATTTTTTGTTTTGAATAGCAAGAGTATACTTGGGATAGGAAGTATACGGTTATGGTGGAAGACGAGTTCCACCAGAAGGCGGCGACGCATTACTCAAACGTCCTCAACACTTGGAAACAGAAGTGGTGCCGTAATGAAGTTCCCAAGGGTATTAACAAAGAGAGCGATACTTGGAAGGGCTTCATCCGTCATTGGAGTAAGCCTGCAACCGCATCAACCGCTTCTACGAACTCCCAGAACCGTAGAAGTGAGAGGGATGGTGCCGGTCAATCAACTCATAATGCGGGAGCAAGAAGCACCGCGTCAAGGAAGTTAATCCTGGTAAGCAGTTTTTTTTTTACAATTTTCATTATGTTAAGTTATATTTAAATTTTAAGTTCAAAATCGTTTTTGCAGAAACAAAAGAAAGGAGGGCGAGATCCGACTCATATTGAGCTCATCGAGGATGGCCACAAGAACAAGGAAACGGGCCAAATCCAAGATCCAATTGCTCGGAGGATTGTGGAGTCGACGAAGAGGCGTTTGGATGAGGTGGTAACCCAATCCGAAGGAATCGGTTCAACAGAAGAGATACCGGACGAGCAGATCAACCAACTCTTCCTCGCGGTAAGTTTTAAAATTTAAAAAATTTGAAATATGTTTAACCATAAACTCTAACTTAAAATTCATAACGTATTATTTACTTTACAGGAAACTGAGAAGAGAAGAGGACGAGTTTTTGGTTTGGGAAACTTGGCGGACAAAGTGTCGACACCGCATTCCCGTTTTCGTCCGGAAGAGGACTATGCCCAGATCTTAAGGGAAAAGGATGCGGAGATCGAAGCATTGAAGGCTAGTCAATTGCAAATGGAAGCCCGGATGGAAGCCCGGATGGTAGAACAAGCTGAAGCAAACGCAAAGAAGTTCGAAGAGATGAACCAACGGTTTGAGACATTCATGCAACAACAAGCCAATGTTTCAAATGTCGGACCGTCGACCAAGACCGGAGGGAGGGGGACGACAAAGAAGTTGAGAAAGAGGGCGACGTGAGCGTGATTCGCTCTCGTTGAATGTAATTTTTTAATGGTTTTATGTAGTTTTTAAAACATGTTTTGAATATTTAAATACTTTTTTTTTTTTATTTTAATTAATAAATTTGCGAATATATATATTTTTTTAAAAAATTATTAAATATCCGTCGGTAAACCGTCGATAAAACGCCCTCGGTAAACCGTCGATAAAACGCCCTCGGAATGCCGTCGGTAATCTTCCCTCGGAATACCGTCGGTAATCTTCCCTCGGAATACCGTCGGTAATCTTCCCTCGGAATACCGTCGGTAATCTTCCGTCGGAATACCGTCGGTAAACTTCCGTCGGAATACCGTCGGTAATCTTCCGTCGGAATACCGTCGGTAATCTTCCGTCGTAATACCGTCGGTATCTACGTCGGAATACCGTCGGTATGCACGGTCGGTTTATAGTCGGTAAACCGTCTGAATAAACCCTCGGTTTACGGTCACAAAACCGTGGGTAAATGTGCGTCGATAAACCGTCGGTAATCAGTCGGTATTATATCCGTCGGTATTCCGTCGGTTTCTATAGACGAAAAACCGACGGAAATTTTTTACCGACGAAATAGAAATGACGGACAGATTTCGTCGGAAATCCGTCGGAATACGTCTTTTCCGACGGAAACCCGTCGATTTAATCCCTCGGTAATGGCCTGTTTTCTTGTAGTGATCATAGTCACAAGTCCCATAGTTATCTTCCCAAAAACACATTAAAACAAATATATATACATACTTTTCCCGGAAGAAAAAGGAAATCTCACACGATATATATAAACTTCAACAGAACCCTAAGAACGCCAACGGAAAAAATCAAAATCAATCTCTCTCTTTCATGATGATGAACGTTAAGCAAGAAGCAAACAAGAGACGAAGATTGATGATTAGTTCCGAGAAACGACCTATGATAACCAAACCCATAAAAACGGAACTAATCGTGAATATCTCTCGAGCATTCAAAATCAACGACGATCGAACGTTTGTGGAACTTGGATACGAAGGTCCTGAAAAGCAACCTAATTACGAAGGTCCAAACTCCTACAAAGTTGTGGCGTGGACAACAAACAAAGAAGATCGTTTATACAAAACAGATGTGGTTAAGAACTACAGAACGCGTTCTTGCACTTTTGATGAAAAACTGGAGATTCCTTTAGAAGATTCTTCTTCTTTCCCTCATCAAAAACAATATCTTTACGTGGAATTGCGTAAAGGGTCGAAGTTTAGAGATCCTGGAACATCGAAGGGACATGTTGTGATTGGTCGGGGAAGAGTTCAGTTGCCTGATTGGTCTAGTCGTCGTGCGTTTCCTTGGAAGATTTCTCTTCTTGGTTTGAATAGTGAACGACGTGTTGTTGATAAAGGAATTTTGGAACTGTCTTTGCAACTTTGTAGGTTTGAGGTATAATATAGAGAATATATTTCGTCTAAAATATAATCAAGAGTTAATTTTTTATGAGTTGGGGTTGATTGATTATGAGTTTTCTTTTTAATGTAAATCTTAGTCCAACAGTTTTTACGATGAGTGGAACATGGAATTTAAGGTTTTAAAACGACAGCTAAGAACTAGTAATGGGTTATCTCTCCCAACAAGCAAAGCAAAACAAAACTTCTCATCTTCAACGGTTTATAACGAAACTGTAGCTATTAGTAAGAACTTGGCATGAACGCCCCATCTAACATGTTTTCGTGGAAAGGTCTTGGATTTGTGGCAAGTGCCGTGGGTGTTGGAATGGAAGCTGCTTATTATTGACAGAGATTTATATATACAAACAGAGAGCCGAGTCTAGGTTAAGCTAAATGTAGAAATTGCCATAAGATGTACAATAAGATACAAAAAGAAAAAAGAAAATTTGGATAAAATTTAAATATCGTAAAATTCGAAAAATTAATAATTTTTTATAAGTTAATAACTCTCTAAATTAATAAAATATATGTGTCTCAACGTTATTAGTTTATAAAGTTTTTATTGTATTATTCAAACCATAGTTTTTCATAACTCCTAACTTGGTCTCATACCAAAAAAAAAAAAGTTTTAAGTATGGAAGAAACGAGATTCATGTTGATAGAATTTAAGAGAATTAAAAAAAAAAAAAAAAAAAAAAGAGAGATCAGAGAGAATGTGGAGATAAAAAGTCTCATATTTGATCTTGGTCAAAATACATCTTTTTATAGAGTTATAAAGTGGAACTAATCACATCTAAATCTTGAAAAAAAGAGCCATTGGGGAGAGGAGAGAGTTTAACTAAATTAAGTTTAGACTTCATTCATCCTCTCCAGACTTCACTCTTCTACTCCATACGTCACTTCATTTAGATAGATTTGGTCAATATTCTCCCTCAAGATTAGCTGTAGAGACAATAAGAAGGCTAAGCATGGAAATCCAAGAACATCACCTCATTAAAAACCTTAACATTGAAACCACTTGGGACAAAACTGTGTTAAGGGATAACGAGTGTGAAGTCCATGGATTAGGGAACATGAGATCAAGGGTGTGTAAGGTCCATAAGTCCTAGTTTGCAATATATGTTGTTGCAAACTTTCAGACTTGCGGCCTTTATGAAAATATCTATCAATTGGTCATCACTCTTTGTGCAACATGGCATGATAATTGCTTCTTCAATCTTCTCACGAAACTTGTGGCATCAATCTCAATATGCTTGGTTATTTCATGGAACATCGAGTTAGTGGCAATGTGGATCGCGGCTTAGTTATCACAATGCATGGTGTTCGGTCCTTCTTGCTCAATACCAAAGTCTTTAAGAAGAGCTTTGAGCCAAGTCAATTCACTAGTTAGCTTCCTCATATCTTTATATTCCGCTTATGCACTTGAGAAAGATATAACCTTTTACTTCTTTGTTTTCCAAGTCACCAAATTTCCTCTAATGAAGGTGTACTAACCGGTTGTAGACTTTCGATATATTCTATCACCAGCCAAATAAGCATCACAATACCCAACAATCTCGGTGTTGCCATTTGTTCCCATCCATATACCTTGGTCGGGGCTTCCTTTGAGATATCTAAGTATCCTTTCCACCATATACCAATGATATTTTGCGGGTTGTTACATGTGTTGACTCACTTGGTTTACTGCAAAACATATATACGGCCTTGTAAGGTGAGATATATCAATTTTCCAACAAGTCTTCTCTATTGAGAGACATCCTCAAACTTATCATCCGATTTCTGCCCCTTTCTGTTGACCTTGTAGCCATCTTCAAGTGGTGTATTGGCTGGTTTTGAGCCAAGTTTCCCAGTTTCACTCAAGATATCAAGTGTGTATTTCCTTTGAGAAAGGAACAAGCCATCTGGTGATCTACACACTTCACGCTCAAGGAAGTACTTAACCTCTCCAAGATACTTGATATCAAATGTAGTGTTTAGGAAAGCTTTGGTGAATTGGATACCCTCTTTATTATCACCGGTTATGATAAGGTCATCCACATACACAGGAACCACAAGAAGGCCTTTCTCACTTTTTAGAGTGAACAAGGTGTGATCCGAATGATATTTCCTAAACGCATTATTAGTGACTGTAGATCTAAGCTTGTGGTACCATTCTCTTAAGGATTGCTTCAATCCATATATAGCCTTCCTTAATCTCAAGACTTGGCCTGGTGCACAAAGGTCTTTAAGATCGGGTGGAGGTGTCAGGTGTCATATAGACTTCTTCTTCAATTTACCCTTGAAGAAATGCATTCTTGACATCCATTTGTCAAAGGTCCCAATTCAAGTTAGTAGGCAAGAGTATAACTAATCTCACTGTGTGTAGATTAGACACCGGAGCGAATGTGTCTGTGTAGTCTTCTACATATTTTTGGTTGAAACCTTTAGCCACCAAGCATGCCTTGTACCTCTATATATCACCATTACTCTTGTACTTGATGTTGAATACCCACTTGGAACTAACCGCCTTCTTTCCTCTCGGAATATCTTCTACATCCCAAGTGTGGTTTCTTTTCATAGCTCCCCTTTCTTTACAAGAAAACAGCATTTTTGCTAGTGTAACCTGCGACATACTTGCAGTCGTAACATTTTCTGCGACAATTTGGAGACACATTTGCGCCGATTTAGTCGCCGATTTATGACTGATTAACGATTATTGTCGAGACCGGAAACATTAGTCGCAACGTAGTCGGTAATTTGGCGACTATGTTGCGTCTGCTGTTAAGGATCGTATAACAGTCGTAAATGAGTCACTATTTGGACGACTAATTTGCTACTTCGTAGTAGTAACAAAGTCATTAATTTGTCGCTATTTGTACAACTAATATGCGACTTATTATTTGTTTTGCAAAGTAGTCTGGTATGAGTCGTATCATATAGTATTTTTTTATTTATTAATAATAATATAAGATATTTTGGTTATATTTGCTAATAATCTTAATTGATTATCAAAGCTAGTATATACTTGCAATATTCAATGTGTTTGGTGCACGTTTGAGTACCATTTTATATTATGCTATTTTTGATTTTGCAGATTTTTTTTCATATATACCAAGAAAAAGAAAAGTTATTGATTTCTTATTATTATCATGGTTCAAATAATAATAAGATAATATCATTAGCGGTTAAGGCCCAAACATATTAACTAAACCAAGGGTTGTCTCTTTTAGGTCTTTACACCTTTTACTAATAATAACTTTTAGAAACTATAAAGATTCTTGTTCTAAACGATACATATTCTACAGTTTGCCGAAAAAAGTACTTGCTTTCAAGATTTTGTGTGAAATATCATCGAGAATCAACCATGTCTCTTCAGATTATCCGAAGAGTTTCTCAGATCAACAATGTCCTATCTCTTTTAGATCTAAAAGTTTTCCTCCTGCGTGTATCGATGTGTGTTTCTTCCGTTGGAGATCCTAAAATGTCAATGATTTTAGTCGATGAAGAGGTAATATCTTCTTCTATTTTCATTTATTCTCTTTTTTTATTCTTGCATGTTTATTGAGCGAATCATTTTTTGGATTTAGGGTATCAAGATAGAGGCAGTTGTTCATGCCTCTGATGTTGATAAATTCCGTTGGTCAACTTGGTTTGAGGGTCCTTGGTTTAACCTTACAAATCCTCAAGTAGTTCTTTCACCACAATATCTTTCCTTGACTCCTCACAACTTCAAGCTGGTTTTCACATCGGAGACATATTTCTGTGTGACTTACCATAGTATTCCGGATGTTCGTGTTATGTTTTGCACATCTATTACAGATATATTAGATCAGAGGGTTTATGTTTCTTATCCTAAAGGTAACTTAAAACAAACATTTTCTTTTGTGCTTAGGATTATAAAAATCAAGTTATTTACATGTGTTGTCTAATTGATATCTTCACTTTTAGGTGTACTTGGTGTTGTAACCCATGTTTGAAATCTCCAAGACTATTGGGTAGGGTCAAAGTTGCAGTTTACCATTCGCGACATAAATTAAGTTGATCTTAATCCTATACTTTGATGAGTTGATTTGTTGTTTGTGTCTACTATTAATAGTTAGGAATTTCTTTTTTTACTAGCCTCTGGAGTCTTCAATGTTTATTGATTGAGAAATATGGTGAGGAATTAATAAAAAGGTTTTGGAATGATGCGGACCGACATGTTTTGTGATTCTTATATGCTTCTTCATATGATGAGAATCGGGTAAGCATTGAAATTTTGTGTGCAATTAAATGAATATTATTGTATTGTGTATTAAATGTTTAGGTTTTAGATTGATTCGTATAGCAATCTCTCCATTGTATTCAAGGATTATGAATTTTCTTCTTGGTTGTATGAACTTAGGTTTTACTTGGCTTAAAGGTGAAGAAAAGCTTTCAACGATTGTCTATGATCAAAGTGAAAATCCTGATTTTGTTCGGTTCCTCGACAAGTTGTGTTCATAAACCTATTTCAACGCATATTTCCGTGTGACTTACCATAATATTTTGGATAGTAATACATGATTTTCTGATTTTGTAGCTTTCCAAATTCGGTACCTGAGCAATATCCTGAAGAAAATCTAATGTCCCATTTTATCTTCTAAATTATATAAATATTTTAAACTTTTATCTTTTTTTGTTAGAGGATCATGTGATCCTCTTTATGTTTGTTTTAAAAATCTATATATTGGTAATGTTTACAATTTTTTTGTTCATAATCAGAATCTCTTATATATGTATAGATATTTAAATATCATAGAGAATCTTTGAAAATACTTGGAAAGTCAAGCGTTACATAATCTACTACATTTACCAAACCATATATATATTAATTAAGGATCTTCATAAAGATAAGAGAGCCAAATTCCGAAATTATCTCTGATGATTGTGAAGAAAAATAGTGACTCAAGAGTCTAAAAGCATGTATAACACATGTTTGTACCTTTGAAACCATAGTACCACCAAGCCAACCAAGTCTTTATCGGAGCACACGTACATCTATAAAGCCCTTTGAAATCTAACCCTCGTCGCTTCTCATAGAACATTGCACACCGTCTGTCTGACCAGCCATACATTTGTCTCAAAGTTATCTTAACACGTACTCGAGTTGAAAATTCGCGTTTGATGATGTATCCACGGTTCAAAACTTCTCCATATCCATAATAGAGTATGCGTATATCCCCGTCTCCCATCGACTATTTTCCGATCTCTTGATCACAACCTCTCCAATAACCATCCGGTCGATGGAGTTCGACGTCCGTCGACCCAACAATTGCAATTTACAAAAAGACACATACCTCTGAGGAGAAGAGCATAAGGGTTTTCGTATTCCATACATTTGTTGAACAATTTAATTTTAAGCCTAGGTGGGCACTAGATATGTTCAGTAATGTTGGAGAAGTATAGATCGACCGACTTATAGAAATCTGAGCTTTCACCGACGTTTTGCGGAGCCTTGCACGTTGCCTTCATCCGAGCCAAATAGCGTATACATTGGTTATCATCAATGACGGCAAGAAGGATTTTTTAAAGGATATCACTAGGAAGGAAATCCGTTACGATTTTAACAAATAATATTGTAGAGTATTTGAGATAGATATTGTTTCAAAGGCAAATGGAGGATTTTTAGTGGAATTAAGAGTAATTGCCTATTAACTAGAATTTGGTCCTCTAAAAGAATTACAATTTGCACCCAAAGATGATGCGCATACGTACTTCTTATGTTTAAAATTTGCAATAAATGAAGAAACATATAATATTTATAGTAGTTTAACACAATCTAGCCAACGTTAAACAATATTTAGAAAATGAATGATATTCAAGAACCTAAACGGGGCCAAATTCTGAAAATGTTCAGAAGGAGTCTGAAGTTAAATAGTGACTCTATTGTCCAAAAGCACCTATCTCACATGGTTGAACCCTTAAACCAAAATTCCACCAACCCCTCCAAGTTGTTATCGGAGCACGCATGCAACTATAAAGACAATTGATATCTACACTCGCTTCCTTCTCAAAGAACAGAGAAGAAGGCGTTTCTGGCCATACACGCCTATGTTGGGATAGTGTCCTGAAATCACACTTGTACTCACTCCTGATGATAGTTGTGTGTCGAGATCAGACATTCGTATAATACTGGGCGGTTGCAATGTTTTGCTAGAAGCCTCTTGCAATCTGTAAGTTGTAGACTTACTGCCAGTATTATATGATCCTATAGGGTCACACACCTAAGCAAACTGGAAGCTACGACATGGGAATGATCATTATGGCAATGATCATATTAATGTGTATTGGATGCATATTATAATTGATATAATGGTGTTGTGTCGATCGACACAGCTTGTGTGTCGGTCGACACAGTTCGGGTTCCGAATTAAGACTTAATTAAGTCTGGCCCGTTAAGCAAGTTTAGGTCGAATAAAACTTGTGAGTTTCGACCTAAACAGGGGGCCGTCCACTTTTCTTGACAGAAAGAGTAGAAACACCAGAGAGATTCGATTCCCATTGATACGGCACTAGCATTCCGTTTCCAGCTTGTGTGCGTGTGTATCTGGTAGAGGCAAGGCATCTGCGTTGCTCCACTGATCTCGTTCGCCATTCTCATTCCGCTGCCAGTTCAAAGGTAAGAACGAGGTTGGTTCAATTCAATATATCAAACCCTAGATCCTAGGAGATCCAACAGTGGTATCAGAGCATGTTAGGGTTTAGAATATTGATTCTGATGCAATTAATTCGAAACTTGTTGTTGTTGAATTGAAAATTTCCTGCTAAAATCGTTTTTCTTATGATTAATCTCGGATTGTATGCATGTTGAAAATCGATGAAAAAACTGTTGAAATCGCACTGTGTCGATCGACACAAAGCGTGTGTCGGTCGACACGCCGCGGAATTTTAGGGTTTGTCGCAGAGTGTCGATCGACACAAAGCGTGTGTCGGTCGACACAGAGCGAAAACTCGCGTAAAATATTTAGGGTTTGTCGCACAGTATCGATCGACACAAAGCGTGTGTCGGTCGATACAGAGCGAAAACTCGCAAATAATTTTAGGGTTTCGATCTGAGATCGAGTACCTGTATTCCTGCAGTATCGATCGATACACTGGGTGTGTTGGTCGACACAGGCAAAGCGATTAGATAGATCAGTTCAATTGGATTGAACCGGTTATCTCGCTCGGTTAATTTTAATTAACCAATTGGTTCTGGTTTGGTAATGTCGATCGACACACAGTGTGTGATGATCGACATGGACCATTAAACCGAACCGGTTCAATTGGATTGAATCGGTTAAGTAAATTTGATCCGGTTTGACCGGTTATCGAAGATCAGTTTAAGTATGGCTGCGTCGACCGATGCCAATGGTTGGCGTCGATCGACACGACGTTCGCAGATGTGCTGGTTGGACCACAAATTTGCATATACCAGAACAATTTAATCCTAAAAGGTTCTAGTTGAATCCAAACTTAATAAAGCTGAATGTTTTAAATAAATTAATAACTTCTTGGATGTATATTGGATATGCATCAAGATAAAACGGTTCCTTTCCTCAACTAAATATCAAGTGATCTTGATGTCTTGCTCGATCTTGTCTACTGTCAAGACTCGTGTCGTTTGTTGGATATTCTTGGAGTCCTTGATATCCACTGCAACATGAGTAAGGCAGGTGGTCATTGACAGACTTGCAGTGCAATTGTCAGTAATCACAAGACAAAAAAAGGATTGGTTTTACTTGACTGGGCTGTCAGAAGTTCTGGGCCCAGAGACATCAGAGTGGATTAGGCATAGTTTGTCTTATCCACGACCAAGAGTTGTACTGAGTACAATTAGCAATGATTTGCTTACCTAGATAACTAAGGTTTGAGTAATGGCGAGTCGCCCACTCGAATTTTAGTAATCTGAGGATCTTGGCTCATTGTATTCATCTGAGGAAACATAGTTTTGAATACAATGCGAGTTTTTCTTATTAGATAAGAATTCTCATTTCTTGAGCATTATAACTAAAACTCTACCTCTTTTAATTACAGCTATGTCTGTCTCAAATCACATCAACACTTTCTCACTAAGATCCGTCCTTGAGAAGGACAAGTTAAATGGATCTAATTTCTTGGAATGGTATCAGAACCTGAGAATAGTTCTCAGGCAGGAGAACAAGGAATATGTCCTTGAAAGAGTTCTCACCGAGAGGCCACGTTCCAATGCCCCGCAGACAGAAAAGAATGCTTGGGATAAGCATTCAGCTGATGTCAAAGATGTTAATTTTCTAATGCTGGTGACTATGAACTCTGAGCTGCGGAAGCAATATGAGAACGTGATGTCACCCATTGAGATGATTAACAGCCTGAAAGCTTTGTTTCAAGAGCAAGATCGCATAGAGAGATACCAGACGGTTAAATCTCTCATGGATTGCAAGTTGGCTAAGGACAGTCCAGTAAGTTCTCATGTCCTTAAAATGATGAGTTACATTGATAACCTGGGGAAACTGGACTGTGCCATTAGCCAGGAGCTAGCCACTGACATGATTCTGCAGTCTTTGCCGTCGTGTTTTGATCAGTTCATCATGAACTACAACATGCAAAACATGACTAAGACATTGACTGAGTTGCACGGCATGCTGAAGACAGCAGAGCCAAATCTCAAGAAGGCAACTCCCAGTGTACTGATGGTACAAGGGGGTAAAAGGTTTAAGAAACCTAAGAAGGGTAAGGGAAAGGCCAAGGTTGCCCAGACTGAAAGTCAGGACAAGCCCAAGCCGAAGCCCAAATCCGGGCCTTCTCATGAGGATAAGTGCAACTACTGCAAACAGTTGGGGCATTGGAAGAAAGACTGCAAGAAGTTCATGGAAGATTACAAGAAGCTGAAGAAGACGTATGATGCGTCTGACTCAGGTATTTATGTTATCGAACTTAATGTTATGTCTTCTAGTTCTACTTCGTAGGTATTGGATACCGGCTGCGGTGCTCATATTTGTACTGATGTGCAGGCACTAAGAAACAGTAGGACGCTGAAGAAAGGACAAGTGGAGCTACGGGTCGGGAATGGAGCTAAGGTTGCTGCACTGGCCGTAGGCACCTACGAGTTGTCCTTACCATCGGGCATGGTTTTAATTTTAAATAATTGCTACTTTGTACCTGCGATAAGCAGAAACATAATTTCAGTTTCCGTTTTGGATTTGGAAGGTTTTGATTTTGCTGTTAAGAATAAAGTTTGTTCTTTTAATCGTGATGGTACGTTTTATGGTAGCGCCCCATTAGATAATGGGTTATATGTTTTAAACCAAGAAATGCATGTCCTTAACATAAATACAAAGCGGTTTAAGTCCAATGAAGAAAACCCGACTTTCCTATGGCATTGTCGTTTGGGCCATATCAATGAGAAACGCATCCAAAGGCTCCATCGAAATGGGCTTCTGGGCTCATTTGATTTTGAATCATGTGAGAAATGTGAATCTTGTTTGATAGGCAAGATGGCTAGAGCCCCTTTCAACAAACCAAATGAAAGGGCCAGTGATTTATTGGGCCTCGTTCATACTGATGTATGTGGGCCGTGTTGGGATAGTGTCCTGAAATCACACCTGTACTCACTCCTGTGATAGTTGTGTGTCGAGATCTGACATTCGTATAATACTGCAAACGCCCAGTATTATACGAATGTCAGATCTCGACACACAACTATCACAGGAGTGAGTACAGGTGTGATTTCATGACACTATCCCAACAATCTCCCACTTGTGTCATCCTTATTAAGCCAATATCGTGTTCATCGAACTCCTGATCTCATACTGAACATTACAAACAACTGAACTACAGTTCGTTTGAGTGCGGCCACACATTTTCTCAGTATTCAATCTTCGATAGGCCCTGAGATATTTATCTCCCGTTATACAGGAGGGACAAATTCCATCTTGTTCCATCCCTGTTTCAACGCACACTTCATGATAAACTTGAACAGTGTCGTTATAGCCGCCAGTTACGGATCGACGTTTGACAAAGTCAAAATGTACCAATTCATATGCAAGAAAGCATGATGAACTCAGGTCTTAGGACTATACTCTATAGTCGTAATGAGAACCTCTTATGACACAGATATTACTATCTTGTAGACTTCTCATTAGCGGGTCATGTCCGATCATATGTCCACTCACATATATCTATGTGACTGACTGCGATAATCATATCATTGGCTCCATGAAACTTAGCCAACAGTCACCTCACAATATAGTCTCTAACGGTTGTCAGTGTCCCGATTCTACAACCTTGACTAGGGACAAAATAATTTATTAACTTATAGGTTTTCATGATCAAGTTCTCAACTTGATGACCTATAATATGTCATAAACTTATTTTGGGACCATTATTTAGATCACAATAAATAATGCTGAAATCAAATTTCATTAAACACTTCTAAAGAATGTTTACAATAGTGTCTTATTATAACTAAAACAAAATCCAAAACTCCCACTAGAATCAAGATTACATCTTAAGATCTCTAATGCCTACAGCAGTCGTATGACTCTCATGCTTAGGCCTTGGGAGTGACTTGGTTAGAGGATCAGCGACATTCTCGTTTGTCGGAACTCGGCTGATCTTCACATCACCTCTATTGACAATATCACGAATCAGATGATATTTCCTCTCAACGTGTTTGGACTTCTGGTGTGACCTGGGTTCTTTCGCTTGAGCAATGGCTCCATTGTTATCGCAAAACAAAGCCACTGGCTCCAAGATACTAGGAACCACACCAAGTTCAGTCATGAACTTCTTGATCCAAACAGCTTCCTTTGCCGCTTCTGAGGCAGCAACATATTCAGCTTCCATTGTGGAGTCAGCTACGGTATTCTGCTTAGAGCTCTTCCAGCTCACCGCACCGCCATTTAGACAGAAGACATATCCAGAATGTGATCGGAAATCGTCTCTGTCCGTCTGAAAACTCGCATCGGTGAATCCATTCACCACAAGTTCATCACTATCTCCATACACAAGGAACTTGTCCTTAGTATGTCTCAAATACTTGAGAATATTCTTGACAGCTGTCCAGTGAGCTTCACCTGGATCAGATTGGTATCTGCTCGTCATGCTTAACGCGTAAGCTACATCTGGACGAGTGCAGAGCATGGCATACATAATAGATCCTATTGCAGAGGCATAAGGAATCCTATTCATGCGTTCTCGCTCAGCAGGTGTCGCCGGACACTGCTTCTTGCAGAGACTCTTGCCATGAGACATTGGTATGAAGCCCTTCTTGGAATCGTGCATCCTGAATCTGTGCAACACCTTATCTATATAAGTGTCTTGGCACAATCCAATCAGCTTGTTAGTTCTATCTCTGTAGATTCTGATTCCAAGAATGTATGCGGCTTCTCCCATGTCTTTCATGGAAAAACAACTTCCTAGCCAAGTCTTAATAGACTGAAGCAACGGGACGTCATTACCGAGGAGGAGTATGTCATCGACATACAGTACAAGAAATGCAATTTTGCTCCCACTTGTCTTCTTGTATACACATGATTCTTCTTCGTTCTTGATGAAACCGAATTGTTTTACTGCTTCATCAAAACGAAGATTCCAACTCCGTGATGCTTGCTTCAACCCATAAATGGATTTATGAAGCTTGCATACCTTCCCAACGTTTTTAGGATCGACAAAACCTTCAGGCTGTGTCATGTACACATCCTCTTCCAGAATACCATTCAGGAATGCGGTTTTGACATCCATCTGCCAAATCTCATAATCATAATGAGCAGCAATCGCTAGAAGAATCCGAATAGATTTAAGCATAGCTACTGGGGAATAGGTTTTATCATAGTCAATACCATGAATTTGTTTGAAACCTTTAGCCACCAATCTCGCTTTGTAAATCTGTACATTGCCATCCACGTCAATCTTCTTCTTGAAGATCCATTTACACTCAATGGCTTTTACACCACTAGGTAAATCGACCAAGGACCATACTTGGTTTTCTGACATGGATGTCATTTCGGATTTAGAGGCTCCAAGCCACTTTTCGGAGTCCGGGCCCATCATTGCTTCCGCAAAGGTCGCTGGTTCGTCACCTTCAATGATCATCAGATCATTTGAATTGGTTACGAGAAATCCATAGTATCTCTCGGGTTCGTGACGGATCCTTCCGGATCTGCGAACTTCAGGCTCCACAGGCGCCGGTTCCACAGAACTTTGTGGATCCAACTGCTGCTCTTCCTCAATAGGTTGGGCAGTCTCCTGTGCATCTTGAATTTCTACGAGATGTACTTTACTCCCACTGTTTTTCTTAGAGAGAAACTCCCTCTCAAGAAAAGAACAGTCCCGAGCAACAAATACTTTGTTCTCAGATTGGTTGTAAAAGTAGTATGCCTTGGTTTCCCTAGGATAACCAACGAAATAGCATTTATCTGATTTGGGTGCAAGTTTGTCAGAGATTAAACGTTTGACATAAGCCTCGCAACCCCAAATCCTTAGGAAAGACAGACTAGGAACGTTCCCAGTCCACAGTTCATGTGGTGTCTTTTCTACTGATTTAGATGGCACTCTATTCAGTGTAAACGCAGACGTTTCTAGAGCATATCCCCAAAAGGATAGTGGAAGATTAGAATGACTCATCATAGACCGAACCATATCCAATAAAGTTTGATTTCTCCTCTCCGACACTCCATTCCATTGGGGTGTACCAGGAGGAGTGAGTTGTGAAACGATTCCACACTCGCTCAGATAGTCGCTGAATTCTTGGCTCAAGTATTCTCCTCCGCGATCCGATCGCAGAGTCTTAATGCTCTTGCCAAGTTGATTCTGTACTTCATTCTTGAATTCCTTGAATCTATCAAAGGATTCTGACTTGTGTCTCATCAAATAGACATAGCCATACCTACTGAAATCATCAGTAAAGGTAATGAAGTACTTAAAGTTTCCTCTGGCAGCAGTACTCATTGGCCCACATACATCAGTATGAACAAGGCCCAATAAATCACTGGCCCTTTCATTTGGTTTGTTGAAAGGGGCTCTAGCCATTTTGCCCACCAAACAAGACTCGCATTTCTCACATGATTCAAAATCAAATGAGCCCAGAAGCCCATTTCGATGGAGCCTCTGGATGCGTTTCTCATTGATATGGCCCAAACGACAATGCCATAAGAAAGTCGGGTTTTCGTCATTGGACTTAAACCTCTTTGTATTTATGTTAAAGACAGGCATTTCTTGGTTTAATACATATAACCCATTATCTAATGGGGCGCTACCATAATAATTACCATCACGATTAAAAGAACAAACTTTATTCTTAACAGCAAAATCAAAACCTTCCAAATCCAAAACGGAAACTGAAATTATGTTTCTGCTAATCGCAGGTACATAGTAGCAATTATTCAAAATTAAAACCATGCCCGAAGGTAAAGACAACTCGTAGGTGCCTACGGCCAGTGCAGCAACCTTAGCTCCATTCCCGACTCGTAGCTCTACTTGTCCTTTCTTCAGCGTCCTACTGTTTCTTAGTGCCTGCACATCAGTACAAATATGAGCACCGCAGCCGGTATCCAATACCCACGAAGTAGAACGAGAAGATATAATACCAAGTTCGATAACATAAATACCTGAATCAGACGCGTCATACGTCTTCTTCAGCTTCTTGTAATCTTCCATGAACTTCTTGCAGTCTTTCTTCCAATGCCCCAACTGCTTGCAGTAGTTGCACTTATCCTCAGGCGAAGGCCCGGATTTGGGCTTCGGCTTGGGCTTGTCCTGACTTTCAGCCTGGACAACCTGGGCCTTACCCTTACCCTTCTTAGGTTTCTTAAACCTCTTATTCCCTTGTAGCATCAGGACACTGGGAGTAGCCTTCTTGAGATTTGGTTCTGCTGTCTTCAGCATACCGTGCAACTCAGTCAATGTCTTAGTCATGTTTTGCATGTTGTAGTTCATAATGAACTGATCAAAACACGACGGCAATGACTGCAGAATCATGTCAGTGGCCAGCTCCTGGCTAATGGCACAGTCCAGTTTCCCCAGGTTATCAATGTAACCCATCATTTTAAGGACATGAGGATGAAGGATTATGGTGTTTATCAAGGTTTAATTCTCGTATTACAACCTAACACATAATCTTAACAGATCTAGGTTCTTGCAAAACGAATCATAAAACACAAACCTGGACATTACCTTTTGCAGCGGAATGTTGGTGATGTCGAGATCAATGAGAACAGATGGCAACACCTATTCCTCCTAGAGTATCCACACTCTTACAAGCAAGGGACGGCTGCTAGACCAAAGAGATGGATGATCAGAGAGAGAGGTTAGAGAGAGAGAAGGGGCGCGGCCACCAAGAAGAAAATCGCAGGGCCACTCTCTTCCTTAGGGTTTCTGATTCTTATATCTCTCATTAATGGGCCCAAGTCATTAGACTAATGGCTCATTAATCTTTTGGGCCCAAGACACAAATTAGACAAAAGCCTACATTTTGTCTGGCCCAATTCTCTGATCCAATACAGTAAATGCCATTGCATCTTACCGTATTAATTCCATTTAACTTTCCCGTTAGCTATGGTGTGTGACCCTTTGGGATCATACAATACTGGTAATAAGTCCTAAACTTATAGATCAAGAGCGGACTCTAGCAAGCCATCATGATCACCCAGTATTTATGATTTATGTCTGATCTCGACACTTATCATACTTTCTAGAGATAGTACGGTAGATTTCAGGACATTCCCAACAATCTCCCACTTGTACTGGAATCCTACAAAGGACATTCCCAACAATCTTCCGATTGTACTGGAATCCTACATTCCCTAATCCTTTTGTCTCAATATCTCGATCTGGCATAAGGCAAGATGCGTGTCATCCTTATATAGCCAGACCATGTTTATCGGACCAGATTTGATACTGACAATGCAAACGACTTGGGCAAGTCCGTTTGGGAATGGCCATTCTCTTACCAGCTACCAAATCTCCGATTGGCCTTGAGATATTACCTCCGTTAAACGGCAGGGACAAATCCCGTCTTGTTCCATCACTATGAACTACACAATTCATAATACACCCAACCAAGGTCCGTATAGCTCCCAGTTACGAAACAGCGTTAGACAATGATCAAAGCGCATTACTCCATGTGCAGCCACATGCATGCGAACTCAGGTCTAAGGACTATACTCTATAGTCGTATATGAGAACTTCTTATGACACAGATATTTATATCTTGCAGAGTTCTCATCATGCGGGCCATGTCCGGTCATATGCTCCCCTACATATACCTATGTGTCGACTTTGATGCCGCGCATCTATGACCCCTCGAAACTTGGTCATAAGTCTCAACACAATCTAGTCTCTACAGGTTGTTGGTGTTCCAATTTCAACAACCTTCGACTATGGACACTATGATTTATGTCACTTCGTTAAATATGGGGTTTCAGGATCAAGTCTACTCATGTACTTCGGTGGCCCATATATAATGACATGAATCATTTTGGAACGATTATTTATATCACAGTTAAAATAATCCAGAAATCATTAGATTTCATAAACATAAAATATTATGTTTACATGAACCATTCAAAATAACTAAGTAAAGCCCTTTACAAACTCCCACTGAAATTAAGACTACATCTTAATTTCACTCATCCTACAGCTACAGTCCGCGACTCGTGCTTAGGCATAAGGAGTGGCTTCGTTAATAGATTAGCAACGTTCTCATTCGATGAAACTTGCTTATCTACTTAACACCTCTGTCATTTATCTCAAGGAATAGGTTATACCTATCCTCAAGGTGTTTGGACCTCTGATGTGCAGCTAGCCTCATCTATGCTGTGAATCACATCAAGTTCAGTGATGAACTCTTCTATCCAAACAACCTCTTTCGCCGCTTCTCAAGCTACGAAATGTTCATCTTTAGTCATGGAGTCAGCAACAGTGCCTTGCACCGCCAGTTAGACACAAGATATAGCCGGACTGTGACCAGGAATTATCTTTGTCTATTGGAAAATTGCCTTTCAGACTCTATCGACTTGTAGCACCTCACTTTCTCCGTAAATCAAGAACTTATCCTAAGTATTCCTCAAATACTTCAGAATATTCTTTACGGCAATCCAGTGATTCTTTGTTGGATTTGACTGGTCTTTACTTGTCTTGCTTAGCATTAAAGCAACATCAAAACAAGTACGTGTCATGGCATACATGATAGATCCAATTGCCGTCGCATATGGAATCCTATCCATGCATTCAAGCTCAGCAGATATCGCAGGACACTGTATCTTGCTTAATGAATTGCCATGCGACATTGGCATAAAACCCTTCTTGGATTGCTGATTACATGTAGGACTTTGTCAATTTAAGAATCCTGACTATGTCCTACCAGCTCTTTTGGATCTTTATCTTTAGATCCAAAATCCAAGAACTACGTGGCTTTACCCATGTCAATCATAAAACCAACTCCCAAGCCAGTCCTTTACCGACTGCAGCATTGGAATGTTATTTTCGAGAATCAGTATGTCATGGACATACACTATGAGAAATGCAATATTGCTCCCACTTATCTTTTAGTAAACGCACAGTTCCTCTTCGTTCATGTTCAAGTCAAAACCTTGACTACTTTAACTGAACAAAGATTCCAACTCCAATATGTTTGCTTCCATCCATGAATGGATCGATGAAGCTAACTTACACAAAATGTAATTTTTCGGAGTCCGGGCTCACTTTCGCTTCTTTGAATTTCGCAGATTCGTCGCTTTCAATGATCATCAGATCATGCGAACTTTCAATGATCATCAGCTTCAACTAATGACGAGAAATCACTCTCGGATTAGTGACTGATTCATTCATATCTGCGAACTTCAGGCTCTACAGGTATGGATTTACAGCAATCTGTAAATCCATCCGTTGCTCTCCCTCAACAGGTTGAGCAGCCTCCTGTATTTCTCGAATTTCTTCGAGTTATACTTTTACTCCCACTGTTCTTCTTGGAAAGTAACTTCCCTTCTTAGAAAACAGAATGGACGTAAAAGTAACAAGCCTTGGTTTCCCTAGGACAACCAGCGAAGTAGCACAACTACAAATACTCAGTAAAGACGAATTTGGATCCATTCCAATCCACATTTACGTGGTGTCTTTCAACTGATATTGGTGGAACTATTTCAGCGTAAACTTAGATATTACTAGAGCGTTATTCTTAAAGAATATCATGGAAGATTCGTGTGACTCATCTTTAATCATTTCTAATAAGATCTGATTCTTACTCACAGAAACACCTCCAGGTTTTTTAGGAGAAATGAGCTGTGAAACGACTTCACACTCATTCAGATGATCACGCTATCAATGACTTAAGTATTCTCACTCTTGATCTAATCCAGAGTCTCAATACTTCTGTCACTTTGATTCTATACCTCACTCTGGAACTCTTTCGACCATGTCAAAGAATTCCGACTTGTGTCTCATCAAATGAACACAGTCACACTCACTGAAGTAATCAGTAGAGACAATGAAGTACAGGAAATTTTCTCTGGCATTACTGCTCATCGGACCACATACATGAGTATGTTCAATCTCCAATAAGTCTTTGGGCCTTTCTCTAGCTCGGCTAAGATGGGCCCTTTGTCTTTTGGTCCAGTAAGCAGAATTCAAGTCTCATAAGATATCCATTCAAATGAGCCCAAAAGTCCATAACTATGGGGTTTCTGAATCCAATTTACTCTATTTGACCAAAGCATTTATGCCAAGAAAAATCAGGTTTAATTCATCAGATTTAAACCAATTTGGTATTTATGTTACATTTAGGCACTCTTTGGTTTAAGATATAAAACCCATTCCTTGAATAGGGTGCTACAATTAACATTTCATTAAGATCAAAAGAACAAAACTTGTCTTTATCAAAATGAAAACCTTCAAATTCTTCACAAGAAAATGAAAAACAACTCTGCTTAAAGCAGGTATATTGTAGCAATTACTTAATACAAAACCAAGCCTCAAAGGCATCTACAAGTGAAAACCCTACGGCTGAGGCAGCATCCCAAGCCCCTTCCAGACACGCAGTTCCACTTGCCCTTCCTTCAACGTTCTACTGTTGTTCAGGCTCTGCATATTATAACAAATATCAGTGCCACAATCAGTATCCAATACCTACAAGGTATAACTTGAAGTAATAACATGAATACCTGAGGAAGTAGTCTCATACGTCAACTTTAACTCCTCATAATCTTCCATGAATTTAATGCAATCTCTTTTCCAATGCCCAGTCTCTTTACAGTAGCAGCACTTACCAACGTAAGAGGTATCTGACTCGGGCTCAGAAGACACACGCTTGCCATGATTCAAAATCTGGACAACTTTGTCTTCACCCTTGTCAGCATTAGGTTTAGTAAACCTACCCTTCTCATTCATGAGATTGTACAGGGTACTCTTCACGTTTGGCTCAACTGTCTTGAGCATATCATGCAGTTCAGTCAACGTCTTCGTTAAGCCTTTCTTGATATAGTTCCTTACGAACTTATCATAGCTTGACGGCAGTGACTGCAGTATGATCTCAGTTGCCAATTCCTGGCTAACTGGATAATCCAGTTTCCTCAGGTTATCAATGTAACCCATCATTTTACTGACATGAGGACTTACTGGATGATCATTTGGTAGCTTGCAGCTAGTGAGAGATTTAACCAACTGGTATCTCTCCACTCTTACCTGCTCCTGAAATTTCAATTTCAGGCTGCTGATCATCTCTATTGGCGACTCCATGTTCTCATATTGCTTCCGCAAATCTGAGTCCATGGTAGCCAATATCAGACCACGCACATCTACCGCATCATTATAATGCTTATTCCAAGCATTATATACTGCATGAGAGGCATTGGACCCGATCCTCACGGGGAGAGCTTTCTCAAGGACATAGTCATTTCTCTCCTGCCTGAGGACTAGCCTCAGGTTCCGCGACCAAGTCAAGAAATTTGATCCGTTCAGTTTGTCCATCTCAAGGACAGACCGGATCGAGAAAGTGTTTTGATTGTTTGTGCTCGTTATAGCTGAAATTTAGAGATAAATAGAGTTTTAGTTATTTAGTTCATAAAAGAGTAATCTTAATAACTTATAAGAAAACTCGCATTGTATTCAAAATTTCTTTGTTCAACCTCATAAGAATACAATGATTCCGAGACCCATGCTCAGCTAAATCCAAAGTGGGCCACTGGCCGTCACCCAGAATTAGCTTTACTTGGTAAGCATACACACAGCTAGTTATAACCAATAACTCTCGGTTGTGAATTGGACCCGAGGCCCAAATTCACCAGATGTCTCAAGGCCCGGGACTCCCGATGGCCCAGTCAAGGAAACCAATCTCTTACAGCCAAATAATCACTAAAATCTGGGACTCCCAATGAAATTAGTGACTATATTCTACTTTACTTACGCGAAAACAGACACCTCACACTGTAAGCCATATCTGTAATCAAATAAGCGTTAAGTAGCTGACAAGATTGGAAAGACATCCAAGCTTGATATTGTTTTTGAGGATTTTTAAGTTTTATTTCCAAAAATAGAAGATTACTATTTTTGGAAACTTTCTTATTTTAGAAATTTTCTAAATTTAGTAACTTACTAAAATTAGAAATTTCTAATTTAAATATTTCATTAAATATTTTGGGTTGGGTCACAAATTATAGGCCCAATTCTTGGCCCAAGACCATAGAATTCCAGCTGGCCCAATAATTTGACATAACCGATCCGGTTTATTAATTCTGGTCCAAGACCAAATTAACTATCAAAACCATCGGTTATTTACTAAACCAGACCAGCTCTAAATTATTTGGTCCAACCAAATCAAACTTAGACTAGCCTTCGGTTTAGGTTAAAATTCAATTTTTGAATTTAAATCCGGTTTAACCAGAAATTAAATAATACCATGTATTAAATAATTTCCAGCAAACCGCGATTTGGGTTAACCGCTTAAACCATATAATTAAATAATTAATAGATTTAAACAATAAAATCTGCTAACCAATTGGAATCACGCTAACAAACAAACAATCAGCCATGAACACACGATCTTTTGATTATTAATTGACAATCGACTTTGACCTTTTTGTTTCATTCAATCCACAAGAAGACAAAATCATTTTGTCATCTATTGAACAAACATTCGAAACAACAAGTGATACAAACATCTTTTGATTATCACATTCAATAATCGATCAAGAAAGTCAACAAGCCAATATTTTATTGATCACATGCGATTGCGTTTATTAACCAAACCACAAGAAGACAAAATCGATTTCACCTTATACGAAGAATGACATAATCGATTATTATAACTTTACGATCCTTTGAACATTCAATAACCGAATCACTTAAAGACAAAACATTAACCAATCTCAAAACCATGACTAGCGAATCAATTGATTATTATTTACTTATTCAAGCGATAAGTCAACAAGCTAACAAACGATTGATGGCTAGGGTTTTCATAGTTTCCAACAAAACGATTAACAAGCGATTGATAACATTCTCTTAACAATCATAATTCAATAATTGAACGCTTTCAAATCGATTATAACTCAACAAAGTCAACAATCAACTTGCGATTCTTCATAATTGTAAAAACAAAGTCATCGTTTCAAAGATACTTAATTTATACAATCAAGCGATTCATAGACATTCATATGATCCAAATTACAAGAATCTAATGACCTAGGCTCTGATACCACTGAAGGATTATGGTGTTTATCAAGGTTTAATTCTCGTATTACAACCTAACACATAATCTTAACAGATCTAGGTTCTTGCAAAACGAATCATAAAACACAAACCTGGACATTACCTTTTGCAGCGGAATGTTGGTGATGTCGAGATCAATGAGAACAGATGGCAACACCTATTCCTCCTAGAGTATCCACACTCTTACAAGCAAGGGACGGCTGCTAGACCAAAGAGATGGATGATCAGAGAGAGAGGTTAGAGAGAGAGAAGGGGCGCGGCCACCAAGAAGAAAATCGCAGGGCCACTCTCTTCCTTAGGGTTTCTGATTCTTATATCTCTCATTAATGGGCCCAAGTCATTAGACTAATGGCTCATTAATCTTTTGGGCCCAAGACACAAATTAGACAAAAGCCTACATTTTGTCTGGCCCAATTCTCTGATCCAATACAGTAAATGCCATTGCATCTTACCGTATTAATTCCATTTAACTTTCCCGTTAGCTATGGTGTGTGACCCTTTGGGATCATACAATACTGGTAATAAGTCCTAAACTTATAGATCAAGAGCGGACTCTAGCAAGCCATCATGATCACCCAGTATTTATGATTTATGTCTGATCTCGACACTTATCATACTTTCTAGAGATAGTACGGTAGATTTCAGGACATTCCCAACAGAGGACTTACTGGACTGTCCTTAGCCAGCTTGCAATCCATGAGAGATTTAACCGTCTGGTATCTCTCTGTGCGAGCTTGCTCATGAAACAAAGCTTTCAGGCTGTTAATCATCTCAATGGGTGACAACACGTTCTCATATTGCTTCTGCAGCTCAGAGTTCATAGTCACCAGCATTAGACAATTAACATCTTTGACATCCGCTGAATGCTTATCCCAAGCATTCTTTTCTGTCTGCGGAGCATTGGAACGTGGCCTCTCGGTGAGAACTCTTTCAAGGACATATTCCTTGTTCTCTTGCCTGAGAACTATTCTCAGGTTCCGATACCATTCCAAGAAATTAGATCCATTTAGCTTGTCCTTCTCAAGGATGGATCTTAGTGAGAAAGTGTTGATGTGATTTGAGACAGACATAGCTGTAATTCAAACAAAGGTAGATTTTAGTTATAAAGCACAAGGAATGAGAATTCTTATCTAATAAGAAAACTCGCATTGTATTCAAACTATGTTTCCTCATATGAATACAATGATCCAAGATCCTCAGATTACTAAAATTCGAGTGGGCGACTCGCCGTTACTCAAGCTTTAGTTATCTAGGTAAGCAAATCATTGCTAATTGTACTCAGTACAACTCTTGGTCGTGAATAAGACAAACTATGTCCAATCCACTCTGATGTCTCTGGGCCCAGAACTTCTGACAGCCCAGTCAAGTATAACCAATCTTTTATCTGTCTTGTGATCACTGACAGTTGCATTGCAAGTCTGTCACTGACCACCTGCCTTACTCATTTTGCTGTGGATACCAAGGACTCCAAGGATACCCAACAACATCACGAGTTTTTGACAGTAGACAAGATCGGGCAAGACATCAAGATCACTTGATATTTAGTTGAGGAAAAGAACTAATCTTATCTTGATTTATATTCACTATATATATCAAAAATAATAACTTTTAATTAAAAACATTTAGTTTTGTTAAGTTTAGATTCATCTAATACTTTTAGGATTAAATTATTCTGGTTCATGCAAATTTGTGGTCAAACCAACATGTCTGCGGACGTTGTGTCGATCGACGCCAACCATTGGTATCGATCGACGCAACTCTATTTAAACCGTTCTTCGATAACCGGTCAAACCGGATCGAATTTACTTAACCGATTCAATTCAATTGAACCAGATCGGTTTAATGGTCCATGTCGATCGTCACACACTGTGTGTCGATCGATATGACCAAACCAGAATCAATTTGGTTAATAAAATTAACCGAGCTAGATAATCGGTCCAATCCAATTGAACCGATCTATCTGATCGCATTGCCTGTGTCGACCGACACACCCAGTGTATCGATCGACGCAACACGATTATGGGTACTCGATCTCAGATCGAAACCCTAGAATTATTTACGGATTTTCGCTTTGTATCGACCGACACACGGGGTGTCGAGATCTGACATTCGTATAATACTGGGCGTTTGCAATGCTTTGCTAGAAGCCTCTTGCAATCTGTAGGTCGTGGACTTACTGCCAGTATTATATGATCCTATAGGGTCACACACCTAAGCGAACTGGAAGCTACGACATGGGAATGATCATTGTGACAATGATCATGTGATGTGTATTGAAATACACATAAGAATCGATATGAAGGTGTTGTGTCGATCGACACAGCTTGTGTGTCGGTCGACACAGTTCGGATTTTCCGAACAGGCTTTTCGGGTTATGGCTTAATTGAGTCTGGCCCGTTAAGCACGTTTAGGTCGAATAAAACGTGTTTAGTTCGACCTAAACAAGAGAGCCGTCCAGTTTTCTTGACAGAAACACTAGACACACCAGAACCTTTCGATCCCCATTGATCCGGCACTAGCATCCCGTTTCCAGCGAGCGTGCGTGTGTATCTGGTAGAGGTAAAGCGTTGCGTTGCTCCACTGATCTCGTTCACCATCTCTTCCGCTGCCAAAAGGTAAGAACGAGGTTGGTTCTAAATTTCAATACAACAAACCCTAGATCCATTGGGATCCAACAGGCCGATGAGTACTGTTGCTAGAGGAAATTACAAGTACTTCATTACCTTCACTGATGATTTCAGTAGGTATGGCTATGTCTATTTGATGAGACACAAGTCAGAATCCTTTGATAGATTCAAAGAATTCAAGAATGAAGTACATAACCAACTTGGCAAAAGTATCAAAGTTCTGCGATCGGATCGCGGAGGAGAGTACTTGAGTCAAGAGTTCAGCGACTATCTGAGCGAGTGTGGAATTATTTCACAACTCACTCCTCCTGGTACACCCCAATGGAATGGAGTGTCATAGAGGAGGAATCGAACCTTATTGGATATGGTTCGGTCTATGATGAGTCATTCAAATCTTCCATTATCCTTTTGGGGATACGCTCTCGAAACGTCTGCGTTTACACTAAATAGGGTACCATCTAAATCAGTGGAAAAGACACCACATGAACTGTGGACTGGGAATGTTCCTAGTCTGTCTTTCCTGAGGATTTGGGGTTGCGAAGCTTATGTCAAACGTTTAATCTCTGACAAGCTTGTACCCAAATCAGATAAATGCTACTTTGTTGGTTATCCTAGGGAAACCAAGGCATACTACTTTTACAACCAATCTGAGAATAAAGTATTTGTTGCTCGGGACTGTTCTTTTCTTGAGAGGGAGTTTCTCTCTAAGAAAAACAGTGGGAGTAAGGTACATCTTGAAGAAATTCAAGATGCACAGGAGACTGCTCAACCTGCTGAGGAAGAGCAGCAGTTGGATCCACAGAGTTATGTGGAACCGGCGCCTGTGGAGCCTGAAGTTCGAAGATCCGGAAGGATCCGTCACGAACCCGAGAGATACTATGGATTTCTCGTGACCAATTCAAATGATCTGATGATCATTGATAGTGACGAACCAGCGACCTTCGCGGAAGCAATGATGGACCCGGACTCCGAAAAGTGGCTTAGAGCCTCTAAATCCGAGATGGGATCCATGTCAGAAAACCAAGTATGGTCCTTGGTCGATTTACCTAATGGTGTAAAAGCCATTGAGTGTAAATGGATCTTCAAGAAGAAGATTGACGTGGATGGCAATGTGCAAATTTACAAAGCGAGGTTGGTGGCTAAAGGTTTCAAACAAATTCATGGTATTGACTATGATGAAACCTATTCCCCAGTCGCTATGCTTAAATCCATTCGGATTCTTCTAGTGATTGCCGCTCATTATGACTATGAGATCTGGCAAATGGATGTCAAAACCGCATTCCTGAATGGTATTCTGGAAGAGGATGTGTATATGACACAGCCTGAAGGTTTTGTTGATCCTAAGAACGCTGGAAAGGTATGAAAACTTCATAAATCCATTTATGGATTGAAGCAAGCATCACGGAGTTGGAATCTTTGTTTTGATGAAGCAGTGAAACAATTTGGTTTCATCAAGAACGAAGAGGAACCATGTGTTTACAAGAAGACTAGTGGGAGCAAAATTGCGTTTCTTGCACTGTATGTCGATGACATACTCCTCCTCGGTAATGACGTTCCGTTGCTTCAGTCTGTTAAGACTTGGCTCGGAAGTTGTTTTTCCATGAAAGACATGGGAGAAGCTGCGTATATTCTTGGAATCAGAATCTACAGAGATAGAATGAACAGGCTGATTGGATTGTGCCAGGACACTTATATTGATAAGGTACTGCACAGATTCAGGATGCACGATTCAAAGAAGGGCTTCATACCGATGTCTCATGGCACTAGTCTCAGCAAGAAGCAGTGTCCGGCGACACATGCTGAGCGAGAACGCATGAATAGGATTCCTTATGATTCTGCAATAGGATCTATTATGTATGCCATGCTCTGCACTCGTCCAGATGTAGCTTACGCGTTAAGCATGACGAGTAGATACCAATCTGATCCAAGTTAAGTTCACTGGACAGCTGTCAAGAATATTCTCAAATATTTGAGACATACTAAGGATAAATTCCTGGTGTATGGAGGAAGTGAAGAACTTGTGGTGAATGGATTCACCGATGCGAGTTTTCAGACGGACAGAGACGATTTCCGATCACAGTCTGGATATGTCTTCTGTCTAAATGGCGGTGCAGTGAGCTGGAAGAGCTCTAAGCAGAATACCGTAGCTGATTCCACGACGGAAGCTGAATATGTTGCTGCTTCTGAAGCAGCAAAGGAAGCTGTTTGGATCAAGAAGTTCATGACTGAACTCGGTGTGGTTCCTAGTATCTTGGAGGCAGTGGCTTTGTTTTGTGACAACAATGGAGCCATTGCTCAGGCGAAAGAACCCAGGTCACACCAGAAGTCCAAACATGTAGAGAGGAGATATCACCTGATTCGTGATATCGTCAATAGAGGTGATGTGAAGATCAGCCGAGTTCCGACAGACGAGAATGTCGTTGATCCTCTGACTAAGCCACTCCCAAGGCCTAAGCATGAGATTCATACGAATGTTGTAGGCATTAGAGATCTTAAGATGTAATCTTGATTCTAGTGGGAGTTTTTGTTTTATTTTAGTTATAATAAGAGGCTCTTGTAAACATTCTTTCAGAAGTGTTTAATGAAATTTGATTTCAGCATTATTTATTGTGATCTAAATAATGGTCCCAAAATAAGTTTATGACATATTATAGGTCATCAAGTTGAGGACTTGATCATGAAACCCTATAAGTTAATAAATTATGTTTTTGTCCCTAGTCGAGGTTGTCAAAGTGGGACACTGACAACCGTGAGAGACTAGATTGTGAGGTGACTGTTGGCTAAGTTTCATGGAGCCAATGATATGATTATCGCAGTCAGTCACATAGATATATGTTAGTGAACATATGATCGGACATGACCCGCTAATGATAAGTCTACAAGATAGTTATATTTGTGTCATAAGAGGTTCTCATTACAACTATAGAGTATAGTCCTTAGACCTGAGTTCATCATGCTTTCTTGCATATGAATTGGTAAATTTTAACTTTGTCAAACGTCGACCCGTAACTGGCGACTATAACGGCACTGTTCAAGTATATCATGAAGTGTGCGTTGAAACAGGGATGGAACAAGATGGGATTTGTCCCTCCTGTATAACGGGAGATAAATATCTCAGGGCCTATCGAAGATTGAATACTGAGAGAATGTGTGGCCGCACTCAAACGAACTGTAGTTCAGTTGTTTGTAATGTTCAGTATGAGATCAGGAGTTCGATAAACACGATGTTGGCTTAATAAGGATGACACCAATCTTGCCTTATGCCAAATCGAGATATAGAGACAAAAGGATTATAGGAATAGATGATTCGAGTACAAGTGGGAGATTGTTGGGATAGTGTCCTGAAATCACACTTGTACTCACTCCTGATGATAGTTGTGTGTCGAGATCAGACATTCGTATAATACTGGGCGGTTGCAATGTTTTGCTAGAAGCCTCCTTCAATCTGTAAGTTGTAGACTTACTGCCAGTATTATATGATCCTATAGGGTCACACACCTAAGCAAACTGGAAGCTACGACATGGGAATGATCATTATGGCAATGATCATATTAATGTGTATTGGACGCACATTATAATCGATATAATGGTGTTGTGTCGATCGACACAGCTTGTGTGTCGGTCGACACAGTTCGGGTTTTCGGAAAGGCTTTCTGAATTAAGACTTAATTAAGTATGGCCCGTTAAGCAAGTTTAGGTCGAATAAAACTTGTGAGTTTCGACCTAAACAGGGAGCCGTCCACTTTTCTTGACAGAAAGAGTAGAAACACCAGAGAGATTCGATTCCCGTGTATCCGGCACTAGCATCCCGTTTCCAGCTTGTGTGCGTGTGTATCTGGTAGAGGCAAGGCATCTGCGTTTCTCCACTGATCTCGTTCACCATTCTCATTCCGCTGCCAGTTCAAAGGTAAGAACGAGGTTGGTTCAATTCAATATATCAAACCCTAGATCCTAGGAGATCCAACAGCATATCTCTCCCAATTATCTTCATACGTATTCGAGTGGCAAGTTCACGGTCGATGACATATCCATTGTTCAACACTACTCCATCTCTATAAAAAAACACGCAAGAGAATGGAGTGTGCATATATCCATGTTTCCCATCTGCAATCTGCCAATCTTTTGATCATTTCCTGTCCTTCAACCAATCGGTCGCTGTAGATAAAACAATACATACCCCATAGGAGAAGAGCTGAAGGGTTTCCTGATTGTAGACACCTCTCGACGAAATCTTCTTTATAATGTGGTGGGCAAACAAAGAGATTTAAGTTAATAAACCCGTAGTATAAACGATCGACTTGTAAAAATCTTGCTTTTTCAGACGCTTTGAAGCGCCATGCATATTGTCTTCGCCCTAATAAAATAGTGTAAACCTTGTTCACCTTCAATGACGTCAAGAAGAATATTTTAAATAACATCACTTGGAAGGTAATCCATTACGGATTTGGTAATGAAGAGATGGAAGGCAAAAAGAATTTTGACAAATAATATAAACTTTTCAATATCTGAGAGTTCGAAGCAACCACCAGAGTTTATTTATGGATACAATGCAACCTTTGGGTTGTATAGGCTGTAGTAATTATGTATATGTCTTATCACTAAGTCACAACTAACAGCATTCATCATGATTATGGTATTATTGGGTAAAACTAAGTAATTTTCCTTTTCCGTTTTTGGTTTAAAAAAATTTTTGAGGTATTTGAGATTTATCTATTTTGCTAATGGCTTAAAACTATATATGTTATTTAGTAGTTAAACTTAGTCATTTATATATATACAATAATTATACTGAGTCACATATCAATTTTCGAAACAGGGGAAAATGGGCGTATCAAAGGTTTAGGTACATATAACATGGTAAGTATATATAAATGCAATAAATAAATTATGTTAACTAGAATTTAATTTTTAATACCATCATAAAAACGATCATAATTTTTCACACCAACCACTTCATATCATTTTTGTTCAATTTGTATCGTTCGAATCATGCATAAGCAAAAAAAAAACACACACAAAATCTAAAATGGAAATTTATCATTGTTGTGGTATGTCGATAATTCTAAAAGGGAGTGGGCATGTAGGGTTTAGGTTATTCGGCATTGGATTACAGGTGATGAACATGTATGCTTGATTTACAACTGAAAAATATGAGAACACAATTATAAAATTTTTAATGTTCCTCTACAATTTTATTGATGATGACCTTTTTATTTTATTGGAAATTTCTATTTATACTACACTTGCTTAATTATTATACGGATCTTATGTATAAAAGTTAATTACTAACATCATCTTACTAAAAATATTTTAAATCATAGGTATTTGTGATTTGATGACTAAGTTACGACTACTCATGAGAAAAATTTCAAAAAAGTTTGCGTAATTAATCCGAGAAACCAAACCCTATTGTTTAGCCCAAAACTTTTCAATAACCCGCCTTAACCCAATAAATTTTGACTAAGTGTCGAGAAATCCTCATTTACCACAAACATCTAATTTTATTTTGTTCTTCCCCTTCTCCAAAATCTCCTTCGAATCTTCTCGCATCTTTTTCTCCAGATCCTCCTCCCTGCCGACCAATCTCTAACTGACATATCTTATTTGAATCTCTTATTCAAGGTTCTTAATATCATTGCTAATTTTGGCTTGAACCTTATCGACTCTCTCAGTTTCTTCTCTGTAAATCTTCGTGATAAGAAGTAACTAAGAAAGCAGCCCGTAAGAGACTAAACATTCGAAACATCACTCAGAGAGCCGTTGGCACCAACTCCAGTACTCTGAAAAAACACCAAGCCCTCTACCACAATAATACACCTTCACTTCGAATCATGTTGTTCCTCCGACTCAGTCCACTCAATGTCAAGAAAAAGATTCATTTATCCCCCAAACAGCAGCAACAGTACCCCATGTACGGAACTATCCACATCCTCCACAACTTTTTCCAGAACTCGACTACTAATCAACCTGAGGTCGATGCGTTGCCGGTGTTAGAAGAAGTCCTGAACAACTAGAATCCTGTTGAGGACGCCCCACCTTTGCCAGTTAACCAATCTCAAGCTCAGAGTCATCCATCTTCAGATGGTCACAACTTTCTCGACGAATCTCATCCAGTTTTGCCGAACCTCGAAGAGGACATACTGCGTGCTCTGAATGCTCTGCTTTGGGTGCCAGACAGAGAAATGTTTACCACCGTCCTCTCTCCCATACCGATGCTAAACACGACTTGGTATGGCTATTGTGATACTGTTTCATCATCTGTTAATATTCTCTGTATGGTTTTTTTGTTCTTGTCTTATGCATTTCTTAATGGTGTATTTTTAAACCGTCTAGTTTGCTTATGAATCTGATTGTTGGTTTGCTTATAAGTTATGATGGTCTGATGAGTTCGAGTCTCTGATGATTAGGATGTTAATCTCGTAGTTATCATGCTATACATTTCATGTTTACTCGTGATAGAGGATCGAAATTGGTTTGGAAGATGACAAAAAATTTACAAACAAATTTGATAAATCATACTATAAAATGTATGATACTATAGCTGGTCACATGTGCCTCTTGATAAAGCATAACGATACTTCCTCGAGTTCGCGGTACAGTTTTCTCTCTAGTACCTTTCATATATACGTTTTTTTGTCTTGTTTTCACTAATGCTATGCTTATTCTATTTGTATTATAGAAAATCCACCATTTGGATCCCTTGATAACAGGGACAGTTCAACAGTATTTCGAAGAGATTTGTCAACGATGGTTAAAAGACATGGTTAGAAATGCGAGGACTAGTATAGAACGACCTAAGTGGATCGGCGAGACTCTCTGGAAAAGGATGACCGACTATTGGGATACAAAAGAAGCAGTAGATAAGAGTTAGACCTATTCCAGTTGTCGTATGTCTAGCCGTGAAGGTCTCGGTCGTCAAGTCCACTTCTCAGGGCCAAATTCGTACCTAGAAATCCGCCTTGAAATGGCAAGTAACTTTTATTATATATCTGTTATTTATTTTTTTTACAGCATTGCAACTAGAAATTTTTTGTAATAATCATTGTTTGTTTTATATCACTGCACAAATAGGAATTGGGAAGACCATTTAATATTGGTGAGGTATTCATAAAGACACATACAAAGGCAGATGATATGTATGTTGATCGGAAGGCAGAGACAATCGCTGTAACTTTTAATAAGATCGTGGACGAGAAGTTTTCAGAGCTCGGTATAGAAAATTCAGAAGTTTCGAACGATGCTGCTTCAAGACCTCGGGAACTCTCAATGGATGAATATGACAACATCTTTCTTGAGGTGAAGTAATATTGTTCACAATTCACGTTTATAAAGTCATGTCATGTTATTTATTAATTGTGTTTTGTTTAACTATAACAGGCCACTGAGACGGATAGCCGAGGAAATCCTTATGGAGTTGGAAGCCTGAAAGAGTCTCTTTTAAGGTGCAAGCGCAAGCAGCCGGGAGACTCTTCAGGATTTGTGGCCCTGCAAGACCAACTGAAGGAAGTTCAACGTAAAATCGAAGAGCAGGCTTCCCGTGAAGCAGATCACGCCCTAGTTGCGAATGAGCAGAAGAAAAAGATCGAGCATCTTTCCTTGGTGAACAGTATATGCGGCTAAGTGATCCGCAGTTTATTGACTTCCCAGAGACTCAAAGGACTGCAGCCAACATGGAGGTCGTCCCCCAATAGGTACAACTTAACTCCATATGTTGTGTAGGTTACTTATCGTTGTCTCTACTGAACTATTTTTTTGTGTATCATTTCGAAACTACTTAATATTGGAGTTCGCATATGTAGATAATCATTTGTGCATTTATTCTACCCAAAACTATTAAAGTTATCTATGTTATCTTGAAGCAAATGTCTTTTACATTTCATGTATCATTCAAATTGCAGTATCACCAATTACCAAATCGTAAATTTGACCAATGGAATAATACAAAATTATTATTTTCACGCATACGTAACAGTCGTCAATAAATCGCTCAACGGTCAGAAAGTAGTGGCAAATTCAATACCATACTACTATCATGATCTCCCGCGTAGTCGCTTCATAGTCGTCAGATTATTCATTAAACAGTCGTAAAATTGTCATTGAATAGTGGCCAAAAAGTCACAATAGTCTACGAGTAATTCGTGACTAAACTAGTCAGTCACATAACAATCGCCACATAGTGGCGAGATCATTACCATAATCATATATTGATGTTTAGATTACTCACTAGATAGTAGTTAATATGGTCGTTATATTTTCACTACATAGTGGCCAATTGTTCTGACTACTTGGTAACTATAATATACAGTCACATATTAGTCGCTCATTGGTCACCTAGTTTAGCGACTATTTGATGACTACAGTCCTCCGACTGCATCTTGACACGCTCTTTAGTCGCACAGTTGTCGTGTAGTCGAAAGTTAGTCGCTATATATTGTGATTACGCTACGTCTAAGATACGACTACTGTTGTTAGTCATAAATGTAGTCGTAACTCGCCGGCTATATTTAGGACTATGCGATTTAGTGACTATGGATTTACAACTACCATATGTAATCGTAATTTAGTCGTAAAACCGTGTTTAACGACTATTCTGCGATTAAAAGTGCAGTCGCAAAAACATTGTTTTCTTGTAGTGTTTCATCTCCAATTGCATCAACCCAAACCTTCTCATATTTAGTCTCTTCATAAGTCTTGGGAAAATTATTTTGCTCAATCTTCCCAAGAAATTCTTGATGAACGGGTGGTAAAAGGGCAATAGAACAATAGCTTGAATTGGGTGAGCCACAACTTCATTATTGTAATACACCCAATTATCCACCCATTTGGAGGGAAACTTGAGCCTATTGATTCTTATAAGTGGTTGAACTGCTTCTTATACCACCGCTTCCAATTCCTCTGGTGGTGTAGGCACATCTTTTTCCATGCCCAAGTCCCCTTTCTCTTTAGACGCCCCCCCCCCCCCCCCCCCCTCTTGATTATGCTCATGATCATTTGGAACGGTTTGGATAATCTCTTCCTCCTTTAAGTAACTGTTAGATTCATTCCCGTTTGTATTTACTTGCTTTGGTAGTTCATCATTTCCCAAATGATCATGTAAAAACTTCAAACTTGTAACTACATCCGATGGTGATCTTGAGAGATCCTTTAGACATTCTCAATCCTTCTATCATAATAGCCTTATCCCTCAATGAACTTGACATCTCTAGACACAAGGAGTCGATTGTTAATCGGATCAAAGCACTTGTAACCCTTTTGAGTGGTTGAATATCCAAGGAAGATGCATTTGGTGCTCTTGGCCTCAAACTTGTTTTTTTGTTTACATGGTACATAAACAAAGCACACACAACCAAAGACACATAAGTGTTTAATAGATGGCTTAGAATTATTAAGTACCTCATATGGTGATATGTCCTTTAGGACTTTTGTTCGAATTCAGTTGATAAGATAGCATGAAGCTAGAACCGCATCTCTCTAAAAATTCTTTGGCACATTGGAGTGGAACATTATTGATCTAACCACTTTCATAGGGTGCATGGTGCATATTGTTCCTCTCCGCCACTCCATTTTGTTGTGGCGTATGAAGACAACTTGTTTGTTGTAATATGCCATGCTTAGCTAGGTGCTCCTTGAATCTAGTACTTGTGTATTCTACTCCATTATTGGACCTAAATACTTTTATATTGGCATTGTATTGGTTAGTCACATAAGTTTGAAATTTGATGAATGCCTATAACATTCTATCCTTAGATGCTAGTAATGTGACCCAAGTATACTCTGATTTCTCATCTATAAAGATCATAAAGTACTTGTTTCTATCACTAAACATGCAAGGAGAGGTCCACACATCCGAATGCATCAAATAAAATAAAAAATACTCATAGACAGTAGAACATTTAAGAAAGACAACTTTGCAATGTTTTCCAAGAATTCATGCTTCACAACTAGTGCGATCAAAAGATACATTAGGCAACATTAGTTCAAGTTCTCTTCCATGAGGATGACCTAGTCTAGCATGCCAAATTGCATCTACATTAGCTAAATAACAAGATTTAAAAGATAAAGCATCCAAATTTTATTGTGGCTCATCTAGAATATAAAGCTCATCTTTGAATCCACCCTTCCTAAATAACTTCCCACTTTCAATATGCTGAAAATGAACACCATTAAGACCAAAAATAGAATAGCAATTAAGGTCTTTAGTAGTTCTCTTAACTGATATTAAGTTGGATTTAAATCTAGAAACATAAAATGTTTCACTTTCCTTATTAAATAGCTTTAAAGTTCATTTTCCTTCCATTGGAATTCCATAACCATTAGCAATCTCTACTCTACCCATAACCAGTTCAATCTTGTCTATAAACTTAGGATTATTAATCATATGATAAGAAGCATCGAATCTACACCAAGTTTACTACTAGGTTTATGAGAATAAAGAGTGATACCGGAGTTGTGTGAGGCAAAGGCCTTTATTAGAGCCTCCAAGTCACTTTTCTTCACATACTCAATGGAGGCTTCCATAGATACTTCTTCTTGATATGTGGATGCATTAACTTGTTTGAATTCATCATCTTGAGAGGCATTCGCTCTTTGTTTTGCTTCTTGATGTGAAATCGGGCTTTAGGTGTCGATGGAGATGCCAACACTTGTCTTTAGAGTGTCCTTGTATCTTGAAATTCTCACACACCTTTGAGATTCTCTTTTCTTTTTTTGTAGACACATTTGTTAGCGGTCACTAGCTCAGACTTTCCACCTAAGAGACAAATGGAGCCTTGCTCTTTTTGAATTCGGGCCCACACCTCTTCAAGGTTTGGTACCTTATTATCTCTAAGGATGTGTTTAATGAGGTCATTATAACCCGGATTTAAAGTGAGGAGAATACCAAAGACTTGATCTTGCTCATGCCTTTCATTGAGCACCTTGGGATCCACACTCAAGGAAGGGCCTAAGCATCTCAAGTTCGAACCATAGTGTTTGAAACTTTCAAAGATTCTTGGTGAACTTCATATGATCTTGGTGAAGATCATTGATAATCTTCTTGATTTCAAATATTTGGCTTAGATTGGATGTGTTCCCAAACACACCTTTGAGAGTTTCCCATAGATCCTTTGGAGTCTCACAATATGAGTAGGCTTCCAAGATGGCCGGATCTAGGGAGGATTGGAGAACGCTAAGAACCGCTTGTTGATATTCTTCCCATTTCTCCTTTAAAGGCTTCTTCTTTCTCCTCCTCGGTTAAAGTCTCTTGGTATTTGTCTTTGCTCTTGATGGATTTCTTTGGGAATTCTCTTGAGATGATATACATCCAAAGTCTTCTTCCGCTTATAGCGGTTTTAGTGGTTCTAGAGCACAAAAGATAGTTGTTTCCTTTGAGAATGGTAGGAACAACTAAAGGTTTTGAGCCCTCAGTGGTAATAACACAAGAACTCATAGATTTTAGCTTGAAATTTTGTTTAGGAATTTTGTGGAACACTTGATGGGTGTTTTTTTTAAAATAGTGAGATATTGAGAATTTTGAAAGAGGAACAAGAGAGAATAAAAGAGAGTATTAGAATCAAGATCTATGCTCTAGTACCATGATAGAAATTAAGAGTATTAAGAGAATTAGAAAGAGATATTAGAGAGATGTGGAGAGAAAAAATCTTCAAAGTGTATATTTGATATGAATCAAGATACATCTCTTTATAGAATTATAAAGTGAAAATAATCAGGTCTAAATCTTGAAAAAGAGTCCTTGGGGAGAACCGTTGGGGGGAGAGGAGAGAGTTTAATTAAATTAAGTCTAGACTTCACTTCATTTAGATAGACTTGGTCAATAGTGGTCACAGTTTGAAACTATATCGATAACACAACCAAGATCCAAGGAGGAGAAGAAAATTATGACTGAGCCAAATGAAAAAGAACCAAAGATCCTCGAAACACCAACCTGGCAGTCCGAAACAAAATTGTCACTTAAAGAAGATGTCACCGCATTCAAAGCACCCAACATCAAGGATCGAAGACAAACAAACTTACCTGAGAATCTTCTAAGAAGAAACCGCAACGAGTCAAACAACATAGATTTACTCACTTTCACTATTATGACACGGAATGAGAAAACTGCATAACCAAAGCTTTACTAACTCCTCCACGAGCAAAGAAAACGGTTGAGAAATCTTATGGACAAATTCTCAGAAACACACACCCACAAATCAACTTTCCAGGAAAGAATTAAACTAGTACTAGCGATCCTAAATCCACCAAATCAAGAGAGGCCATACCTAGTTTAAATCAAACTTGGTTTTCGCCTAACCGAGAACGGTGGAAGCTGTTCCGAAATAAATTACGGAGAAGACGGATTTTGGATACATTGACAAGTCACGCCGGAGAGAGAGGTGGTGTGACTGTGATTTCCGTGAAAAGTGTATAATCTTTTCTCAGATCCTCACGAGTTAAAGATTAGTTCCAAGAAAGAAGTATAAAGTGTATCTACCTCGGATATCCTTTCAGCAAGCGAGCTTGGAAGCTATATGATCAAGAGACAAAAAAAAAATTTCATGTCTCAAGATGTAGTATTTGACAAATGTGTATTTCCATACGCCACCAAACATACGAATGGATACATAAAAGACGACATGAGACACAATCCTAAGATTGTTGATCTTGATCCAGTGTTTGAAGAAGAAGTTGAAACTCTTGTTCGAGTTATGGAAAACATAGGGAGTGATGAAGAAAATAGGGAAGAAGAAAACATCACTCCAGAAACAGCTGACGTATAAGAAACAAATGATATAACGGATGATAAAGTTTATGCGATGCCCGAACAAGAGCAACACATACAAAGGAAGGTAGTACTGAAACACTTTTGGGAAGAGGAAATAGAGTGCCCAAATCGTCTGTCAAACTCTGCAAACAATGCACATTATCTTCTTGATAAACATCCTCATCCACACATTCGATCCGGTCCATAATATTTGTTCACCAAATCGGTCCAAGGTAACACTTTCTACCCCCGTGATGTGTTTTTCTCTAAGAAACATCAAGTATTCCTTGCAGCGATCACAACAAGTAACAAACCACAAGGATATAAAGAAGCAATGGATGATCCAAGCTGGAATGGGGCTATGACAAACGAAGTCACTGCCCTTGAAGAACAACACACGTGGGACGTTACCAAAATTTAATGCTTGTGGAACAATCGAAAGGTAGAAATCCAGGTTGGTGTGTCTCGGTAATAAATATGTAGAAGGAGAGGACTTTGACGAAACTTTTGCACCAGTCGCGAAGTTAACTACCGTAAAAGCTCTGTTAGAAGTCGCAATGGCAAGGAACTGAGAAGTACACCAAATGGATGTGTGCAACACATTCTATGCAGACAAACCGAACAAATTTTGCCGACTACGAAAATCCTTGTATGGTTTAAAGTAATCTCTCCGGTGCTGGTTTGCTAAACTATCAAGTGCTCTCAAGGAGTTTAGATTTATAAAATCCACTCGCTCTTCACGTATGTCAAAGGAGAAAGAAGTTTTCGAGTACTCGTGTATGTTGATGATCTTGGTATTGAGATCGCAAGAGGACCACTGGGAATGTTTCTCACACAGATGAAGTATGCTCTAGACATACTAAGTGAAGCAGGTCTTCTCGGTTGCAAGCCTTTTTCTACACCAATGGAACAAAATAATAAGCTTCTTTCGGATAAGGGGCCATTGTACAAAGATCCTACTCGTTTCAGAGAATTGTGGGAAGGTTTTTGTACCTTACGATCACACGTCTTAAATTAATGTATTACGTACATGTACTGTCTCAAGTGATGCATAAGAAACGTGAGGCACATTGGGATGCAGCTGTGCGTGTTCTTCGTTACATAAAAGGGTGTCTGGGTCAAGGTATTTAACTGAAGGCAGTCAGTGATCTGAAGGTTCGAGCATTATACGACTCAGATTGGGTTGCATGCCCAACATCTCATCTTTTGTTGTCGTCATTTATCGTGTTACGTGGCGACTCTCCCATTTCTTGAAGAACAAAGAAACAAGACACTGTCTTTCATTCATGTACGGAGGTCTATGTCAGTAGCTCTCAAGGAATTGAGATGGCTGAAACGTTTACTTGCTGATCTAGGAGTCGAACATCAAGAGCCGATAGAACTATTTTGCGATAGCAAGGCTGCAATATACATCGCATAAAATCCGGTGTTTCATGAAAGAACGAAACACATTGAATCAGATTTTCAAAGTGTTCGCGATGCGGTACAAGATTGTCTAATAGCAACACGTCAGGCTAGGATAACCGATCAACTCGCAGACATCATGACAAAGTTGTTAAGAACATCTTCATTTTGTTACTTGTTGTCCAAGTTGGGTGTTTGCGATTTGCACGCTCCAATTTGAAGGAGTATTAAGATATGTATAGATATATCCAAGATACTAGTTAAGATATAAGATAAAAATCAATCATGTTTAGATAAGTCGTAAGGCTTTATTGAATCTATCCTATAGTGTATATAAGCCCATCGTGTGTGAATAATAGAACTCAACCTTTTCCTTCATTACTTTTGGCTAAAGTTATCACCAAAATAACAAAGAAACCAAATCGATTAAACGCTGAAAGAACAAACAGAGATAAAAGACGACGAAGGATCAAATAAATTTTTGTGATTTTTTCGATGGATAATAAGAGAAGTATTTCAAAACCCTAAACTATTAGTGATGGCAGTGGTGCCCGAAGATGGCTTCCCATTCATAATATTTGATCCACTTGTAGATAGGCCCATCAGGCCTTCACATCTTGGGCTTATAAAATAGCCTATAAAATCTTAATTAGCATATAGAATCCTTGAATACGCCAAATGGGTTAAAATACAGCAAGTTGTAAGGAATAGAGCTGTTGGAATTGATTGCTAAATGGGTCCAAAAAGGACAAATGTGGCTCATGGTTGATATGAGTGATCTGCTCAGTCTTGGTGCACCTTAAGTCTGTATGATATTCAGAAGGTGAGCTTAAAATACAATAGTTTTGATGAGGGATGAATTGGTGTTCATCTGATCCTTCTAGTGTGAATGCTTCCAAATAAGGTAAACATGAGAATAATGAAATCCTCCTGATCCTATAGCTGCTGGTGTATGTAAACTTGATAGATGACTTTGCTGGATTAAATGTGTCTCATAAATTCTTAGAATCTCTCGTGATTGCCAAAGGATTGTTTTTAAGTGATCGAATCTTCGAGCCTCCAAATAAAGCAAGCTGAGAATTATCTATTTTATAATTTGGATAACTTCTTCATCTGAACTCTAGTTGTGATGATTCCTTGATGGGTTAAGCTTATGGAACAAATTGACTTGTAGCTTAACTCCTCATTTTGGGTAGATATGTTCTAAGATATGCACATATGTCTTTGGTGCGCTCCAACAGTTTCTCTACAAGAGTTTTGGTTGGTTGTTTTATGTTTTCTTCATGCTTCTTGATTGATGATGATTTAATGTCCTCATCATTCCGGTACTTCGAAAAGTTTATGGCGGTTCATAAGCTTATTTTTCTCCGGCGATCTGCTACAGCTCAACACTGGGCTTTAGTGAGTAGGTTTTGGATCTTGACGAGATGTGTGCGAGCTTAAAGATTAGTTAGTTAAAGATTAGTTAAAGTCACTTTATACATGCATCCAAAAATTCTCAGATCCTCATACAAAGGTGGTTTCCCATGAAGACACTCATAAGGAGTCTTCCTGTGGAGGAAACTGGACGGTGTTCGATTTATGACATGGACTGTAGTAATGACGCTTTCTCCCCAAAATTTGATTGGAAGATCAGCTTGGAACATTAACGATCTTACGACATCAAAAAATGTGGCGATGTTTGCGATCCACTCTTCCATTTTGTTACGGTGTAGCAACACAAGAAGTATGGTAAATGATGCCTTTATCTGTGAAATACTTGGCCAAACACACAAACTTTGTGTTGTTGTCACTTCTGACTACTTGAATTATTCTACCAAATTGTCTCTCGACCATTTTGCAGAAATTTGGTAGTACTGTCTTAACTTCTGATTTTTCGAGGAGCAAGTGTATCCACAGTGCACAAAGAGAAGTCATTGACTATTGTCAGCGGCTCCACATGAGGAGTGTACTTTGTAAGGATCCCAGAGGCTGACATGGATCAAGGAAAATGGAAAAGATGCTTTATTATAACTTTCTGAAAACACCATCTAAGTTTGAATTGACTTAAAACAAATATCACATCCAACAAAGTTATCAAAATGTGCATGAGCACCAGAAACAAAAGGCAAAAATCCTAAAACACCATAAGAAGATGTCCCAATCTTCGATTCCGCAAAGTCTTGTCCTCAGCAGCTTTAACTATAAGATCTCAAGCAATTGTAACTTCCCGATAAACATACCCCCCCCCCCCCCCATTTATTCTTTACCGGCTCCAATCAGGGTCTTTGTAAAACGGTCATGCAAAACACATAATGCATCAGTAAATACAGCAAAGAATCTCGTTTGTTTCAGCAGTTTGGCGACAGACAACAAAGTGAATTTTAAATTTGGTTTGAAAAGAACACTCAGAAAGATTGTCCGAGAGTCTCAATAGACCTCACTTTGTAGCTTTTACTTGACTTCCATCTGGAAAACTAACATGACAAGAAACTATGTTGCACATATCGGTTAGCAATCTTGAATCTCATGTCATATGGTGTGAGGCACATATCAGAAATTTGATTCTCATGTAATTTGTCCTTTACGGATCCTCTATACGTTATACTTGATTGTGCTAAGTGTTTGTTTTCTTAATTTTAGAAGTTAATGCAAAGTATAATCTGGAGAACACATATGGTAGATGACTGGATATTTTGTTCTATACATTTATGAAAGCTTAAGGAAGGCTTAAGGTTTTCTATCCTATGATCTCTAAACCTGAATTGCATGTTTCAGTAATACAAAGGCTATGGAGCCGGATGCGCGCAAGCTCCAAAAAAATCTCCAGAAAAAGATTCGACGTAAACGAAGTGTGAAATGCAGCCGTACATGAAGACTGGCGTGTAATGCCATAAACAAATAAAAAAAATTATAAATGCCAACCAATTTCTAAACTTGTAAACTCTGCCAAAATAAACATAAATTTTCGGATCGACCAAAAAATATTAAACTTTATTTGTATTTCTAATTAAATACCAAAATTCTCGTTGACATGCCAAAATGGTACGCCGTTAAAAACTACGTAATAGAACAATTACACGTCGTTTGCTTTGGTTGTTAGGTAAAACGACGTCGTTTTAAGTTGAGATGAAACGACGTCGTTTTACATGTTTTGTAAATAAAAGCATGTCAATCCCTAGATTTAAACTCGCGAACTCCAGGACGAAAACGAAAATTTTTATGGCACTTTCAATATAATGTCTAACATATTTTTTATAGAGTATTGACTAAATGATGTAAAAAAAAAAGTATTGACTAAATATCCAAAAATTTCTAAAAATTTAAAAGACTTTAAAATTTTCAAAAAACTCCAAAAATTTATAAACAATTTCAGAAAAATAAAAAATAAAATTTAGTTTTCGGTAAAAATTAAACAATTTCAAAAATATAAAAATTCAAAGAAAAGGCTAAAAATTAAAATAATTGTACCCAAAAGTTGTATGATTAGGCTTTTTATACATTTTATGTGGGTAAAATTAATTTTAGTTTTAGAATTTTCTTTGAATTTTTATATTTTCAATTTTAGAAATTTTTTAGATTTTTAAAAATTTGTACCGAGAATTAAAATTTTATTTGTCATTTTACTTATATGACCCACACAAAAATGTTTAAAAATCCTAATCATACTACTTTGGTTAAAAAAATTATAGAAAAAGTTTTAAATTTATTCCTTATCACTGGGAATGTAATACAATCATATTATGTGGGTACATTTCTATGTGGGTACAATTAATTTTAATTTTTAGCATTTTTTAATTTTTATAATTTTTACAATTTTTTATAAAAAATTATTATTTTTACCAAGAAAGAAAATTTTATTGGTAATTTTTTATAAATTTTCTTGAATTTTGTAATTTTTTGTAATTTTTAAAGTTTTAAAGTTTTTTAGAGATTTTTTGGATATTTAGTTAATACTCTATAAAATAAATTATGTTAGACACTAAATTGAAAATGTCAGTAGCCCAGTGGTAAGAGACCCCATTTTCGTCCCGGAGTTCGCGAGTTCGAACCTAGAGATTGACATATTTTTATTTTCAAAAACATGTAAAACGACGTCGTTTTACTTAACGGCCAAAGCAAACGCCTTGTAATTATCTCGTTATGTTTTTCTAACGGCGTGCCATTTTGGAAAGTTAACGAGAACTTTGGTATTTAACAGGAAAGTCAAAAAAGTTCAGTGTCTTTTTGGTCGGCCCCGAAATTCGTGTTTTTTTGAAATTTTTAATAATATTCAGGCATTTTTGGCATTTAAAAAAAAATAAAAAATATTGGCTTCTTCTACTGCTTTTTTTTGTTTGTTTGAAAATCTATTGTAGCATTGGTGATGATGAGTCTCTGTATTTGATTATGCAGAGGTGTTCCTCCTATGTAGCCTAAGCCTGTTGCTATATGTAAGTGTGGTGGAGTTGAAAAAAGATTTATGTCTAAGTATGTTAGAATTATTGGAATTTAATTTTAAAACATGTGTATTTATGTGTTTAAAATTAGAGTTTATTTAAATGAAAAATGTTTATTATATGTTTGTTGTTACAAATACACAAAATAGACATAACATATATTGTGGAAAAGTCCTAAGACTTTATAACAATTGTAGAGAAGAGAGAACCCATAGTAAACTATGCGCGCGCACTAATCTGAGAAAAGATGGGTTCACGTTTCCGATCGATAGACATTGGTCCAATAACCTATTTTGTATCAAAATTTTAAAATTTGTATAATTGATCACTACATAAATTTAAATTTAGTCAAATGTAAATAATTCTCTTAAAATTTTGTTCTTGGTTAAAAGTAATAATTCCTTAGAAAATTAGTCTTGGTTAAGAAAATAAATTCTCTCTTTAATTTTATGATTAATTCAATGATTAATGTCATAGTTAATACGGAATTCATCTCCAAAACTGTTTTGGTTTGTCTAAGAGATATTATGTGATTTCTCATTCTATTATATAAACAAGAATATAATAACAATCTCTTACACTTCTCACACATTTTTTCTCTCTTCATATTATTTCATCTTTTTTTAGAGTACAACACAAAAAGGATTCATAAGCTTATCGATTTTAGGTGGTGTAAGTCATAAGAATATGCAGGTGTATCATGAGATTCGAAACGCTATGCTATTGTCACACTACGGGTATTTTTAGAATTAAGGAATAATATCAAATCTTGTCTCTGCAAATCCGTTATTCTCCAAATTCTTGTATTGGTATCATTTTAATATTATGATAATTAAGTTATTTTATTTCACAAATATTAGTTTTCCCTATTGTAGAATTTGTGTTCCTAGAATATTAATTCTGAAAATTTTCGTTTATTCTTATTACACTAACGAAAACTGATTATTTTGTAGATTTTTGTCCAAAATATAGGAATATGGATCTATAATATGTCTTCGATCAATAGTTTGATCTATTTCAGGTTATTTTGTTTTAAAATTTATTGTTTATTTAAAACAAAATGTTAAGAATAGTATTTCTTATTTTATCTATAAATTTTACAGTTTTGCTTAATTATGTAAAATATTTATAAAGTGCATATGCAATTTATTCTAATTATATAAGTTGTCTAAATATGTAGTTGCACATAATCTGATTTAATTTCTGAATTTTCCCAGATTATATTTATTTTTAGAATATTATTTTTGCAGATTTATTTAGTTTAAATTACCGATTTATATTGGTACATGTGATCATTAGTTGATATGTTCCAAAAGAGGTATGAGAAAATTTTAAATAATTTCTGCAATTTAGTCTGGTAATTTTAGAAGTTTCATGATTTTCTATAATCTGGAAAAAAAAAATTAAATGATATTTTGTGATTTAATAATCTTAAATTGCATAGATTATATTGTCTCTAAGAGTGATTGATGTTGACTTATCACAAAAAATCTGAGATATTTTAATTTACTTGGTCTGAAATTTGTGTTTTTTTTAACTAAGTTTCGACAGTAATTAAAATATTTGGTGATTTATTTGATTAAATTGTTTATTGTCTCTATATTTAATTAAATTGTAAAATTTTGAATTTAGTAATTCAAGAATGTTGATTTAATTATTGAATGCAATTTAAAGTATTGGTTGGTTTAAATTCTTCTTTTTACTTTAGTATATTAGCTAGATTTTGCTTGTATGCAAATCGACAAATATCACTAAAATAAGAACGTTTACATAAACGTTTGACATGACAATGTGTATGGTGAGTCAACAACCTAATATTGGAAATGGTCTGCTACCTACGACATTATGTGTTTTATAGATTTGAATCCTGATGTTTATCAGAATGTCCATACTCTATTTACATCGGTCGCGGTGGAGGTGTTATTGGTTATGAGGTTAGTGAGTCGACACACCAAATTCAGTTTGGTAGTGATCTTCCGTGGACTGGCCAAGTTCTGATGTTTATTGGTTTGTCATGTTAGTACCTAGGGTTGTAAGCATAGGACTAATGCTAGACAAAGTCGGTGGAACTCGATTCACTACGTGGCTTGAGAAGATATTTATATTCATGACCATATGAAACTAGAAAAGTTACTCAAGGAGGATAGAATATGGCTTTCTCTTGAGAATACTAATGTGAGAACTCTAGTCAATGTTGAATCTTGTATTTGTGATGACGTTTGTGTAAAAAGTGGATTAAATCCGCTGGAACAAACCGTTATATAAGTCTATTGCGACTTGAATATTTCTAAAGATTTTTTATTTTCCTTGACAATAAGTAAAATTCTAAGAACACGTTTGCAGTGACAAAATTTTGGGCTTTAAATTTGTGGTCTTTAAGTCCATGAAAGAAAAAGTCAAAAAGCTGTGATTGATGATGCATGAGATAATTACTGAAGGGATGTCAATTTCTTTGACAATACCAGGACAATTGTTCTTTTGAGAAATCACCATTAACTTGGAAAGATTTCAAAAATTATCCATGGCATAAGTGAAAGGCTGAGAAGCTTAAAGACTTACTAGTCAAGTAACGAATTAATTCTACAAAACCACAAAGCATATAGTGTTCATATTTTGAACAATATGCAAAAATAGTTAGGCACAAGCATAAAAAGAAACAAAATATTTCTGTGCAAATCTCCACTAGCTTCATAAAGCAAAATGCTTAAAAGAAGTTCAATGGAAAAATGTAACATGTAAGGCATAATGAGTTAAAAAGATGACACATTATAGCAATGCTAATGAATGTCGTAGCAAATTAAATATGCAGACACAATTGAAAAACCTCATAACAATCTGACTGAAACAGACACGTATAGTGAAGTTTCATAAGTGAATGTGGTTGGAAATCGAATGTAATAGTGGCATTTCGCTGCTACCACCAATGATATATATTGTGACAGATATGTATAATTTTAAAAAAGCAAGAGCATGGCTTTGAAAAGTTTAAAGCATATAAGATGGAAATTAAAAACCAACTTGATAAAACTATAAAAGAGTTATACGTGATAAAGAATGTGAGTTTGATGAGAATTAAATGTGTTATTTATAGAGCATGGCATTATTCGTCCAAAAACAAACTACTCCTTGTTCACTTGAATCTCAGGAGTTGCAAAACAAAAATGTTGAACTCTTGATGAGGTGAAGAATGCAAAGATGCATCTTCTAAGTTATCTTAAGAAATGTGGGGGGGGGGGGGGGAGTGTTGCTTACCGCATAAAGTCAATGGCAAAAAGATTATATGAGCTTGAAGAAGTGAAATTTATTTGTACAAATACCTCAAAATGTGGGGATGTCTAGCAAATTTAAAAGAAGCACCTCTGAAAAAGGTCACAATAAGACCAAAGATGATACATTATATTTCCATCGGATATGCACATTAAATAAGTGCTTATCGCTTTCTGTTTTACAAAATATCCATGTAAATATAATGATATCAAGAAATGCATCTTTCTTTGAACATGTGTTTCTATGTACGGTTAAAATCCAAAACGGATTCGTGAAAAAAGAGATGCAGTCACCTCATTTAACGAGACAAGTACTTATGGCACATAAATTGATGATGCAGAATTATTGGAAGATAACCTTGACGTAGCAAAATAGCTCGTCAGAAAAAATCTTATGGTGAAGATTTCGTAATGGTCTTTCTTCTTAAAAATGAACCTAGATATTTCACTAAGGTCATGTCTACAGCGGACGCACCTTCATGGAAGGAAGCCGTCAATAGTGAAATGAATCCATTATGAAAAAAACCATACATGGAAGATAAGTCGTTTTAAGGGCTTAAAGCCTTAAGGGTATAAATGCATTTCAAAACAGAGTTGAAAACTGATGGCTCAATTGATAAGTGCAAGTATAGGTTTGTGGTGCAAAGTTTCTGACAAAAAGAAGGTCTTGATTTCTTTGACACCTATTCTTTGGTAACGAGAGTAACCTCAATCAAAATGTTGATAGGAATCATAGCATTACGAGAAATATAATTTCCATCAGATAGACGTTAAAACTGCCTTTAGAAGAGGAGTTTTATATCAAACAACCCTAAGGATTTGTCGAAGATAAGAACACAAAGCATGCAGACTTTTGAAGTCGTTGTATGGACTTAAGTAAGCTCTAAAATAATGACATGAAAATTTGAATGTTATAAGTGCATATATATCGAAATTACTCCACATGGATACTTTATGCTCTGGGTGTACATTTATGACATGTTCATTATTGGACGTAATAGAGATATGATCATTCACACTAACATTATATGAGTATCAAGTTTGATATTAAGCACATGAGACCACTCAAAATTCCGAAAGAATCATCTTGTCTTAAACTCATTATGCTGAAAAAATACTTGAGAGATTCTAACTCTACTAAAGTGAGAATGCAAAAATCCTTGTAGACCAGGCTCAAAATTATAGGTGAAGCGGTGTCAGAATTGGACCATGATCGTGTAGTTTGAAGTCTAATGTACTTAACAAATTTCACTAGACCTGATCTACGATATTCGGTTAATGTGATTATTCACTACACGAGTAATACAAGTCATACACACTTGATAGTCATAACTAAAAGTATTGAACTACTAATGTTATACTAAGAGTAAAGAACACACAATTTTGGAAGGATAGAGTGATACAACCTGGAATTCTGAATCCAAAATCTCAATATCCATAAGTGGATATGTCTCTACTCTTGGCGGTGCAACTAGTCTTGGAAATCTTCCAAAAAAATATGTGCCAGCTTGACCACAAATATGACTTTAAAGCTTTAGATAAAGCTGCAGAGGAAGCATAGTGACTTCGAATAATTTTGGAAGATATTCATGTAGGAAAATCTAGTGTGAGCATTATGTGTACACAATGATATTCAATCGACTATAGCTCGGACATTGAGTTTAGTGAATAATGGTTAGTCATGTCTTTGAAAAAGATGATAAGAAACCATTTCACAATTGATCTTAAATGGAGTAATCTCAATAGATTATATTCAACTGAATGACAACCTAGGATTCATTAATTAAAGGTGTGTCACAAGATCATATTTTGAAATCATCAAGAGGAATGGGTTTAAATTTTATGTCTTAAGATTATGTTTGATGGTAACCCTACCTAAATGACTGGATATCCCAGGAAATATGTTCAATGGAAAAACTAAGTTAAACTGAATATGACAAAAGCATTGTGAGACTGCGGTCTCTACCCAGTACCTGGGATGATAGTACAGCGCTACATATATGATGTAGAGGATAAGCATTTGCTTTTAATGATTTGAGTCCATAGTTTGAGATATAATTGGAGTAGTGCATGATACTCCTTGAAACAAAGCTAATGGCAAATCACCTTGCGAGCGTGAAATGGGGATGTTTCTAGGAGAATGGAATTGAGGCTATATTCTCCAAATTCACTCATGATTAATCAGGAACGGTCAAGGCCAAATGAACATAATAGAGAACCTAGTTTTGTGAGAGAATGAAACTATGTTATAGTTAGTGTCTCGATTTACATCAAAGTCCGAGAGGTTCAAGACATCATGTTCACCTTCTGCGCGAGTAAATTGGGTAGCTATTAACAATGATTGGTTCAATGCTGAAATATACTACCAACACAAATGAAGTGGATTTTTCGTTTGTGCTCTCAAATGTCTTTTTCAAGTCTTCATTTGTTTAAAATCATTTCTATTCATGTCACTACAAGAAAACAAGCCATTTCTGAGGGTAGAAATCGACGGTTCTCCGTCGGAAATGGTCATTTCCGACGGATTTCCCACCAAGAAATTCCGTAAGTTCTATTTCGTCAAAAAAAAATCCGTCGGTTTTTCGTCAGTAAATACCGACGGATTATCGACCGATTTTCGACATAAGGAATACCGACGGAATTCTGACGATATATCGACGGAATAAACCGACGGTTTATCGAGGAACTAAACCGACGGTTTACCGAGGGTATATTACCGACGGTTTTCCGACGGAATATTACCGGCGGTATTCCCACGGTATACCGACGGAAAATTACCGGCGGTATTCCGACGGTATACAGACGTAATATTACCGGCGGTATTCCGACGGAATATTACCTGCGGTATTCCGACGGTATATTACCGACGGTTGACCGAGGGAATAATATTGACGGTTTACCGACGGATACGTAAAAATTATTAAAAATATATATATATTTCGAAAATTAATTAATTAATTATTATTATAAAAATAAACAGCAAAAAAATGAAATTTATTAAAATTTACTAAAATTATTCCAAAAAAGTTTTTAAATTACATTCATTGGGGAGCGGATCTCGATCCCACTCCCGTCCCATTTTTCTTTCCCTTTCCCTTTCCCTTTCCCCCCTCCACCCTGGTTCGCCGGTGCGACTCCTGGAAGATGGCCGTGCTGCATAAAGTATTTGAACCGAGCATTTATCTCTTCCAACTTCTTCTCCGTTTCTTCCTCTTTCTCTGCCATTCGGGCTTCAATCCGCGTCTGACTGGCCTTCATCGCTTCGATCTCCGCTTCCTTTTTCCTTAAGACTTGGGCACAATTCACGTCTTCTTGACGAAAACGGGAATGCGGTGTCGTGATTTTGTCCGCCAAGTTTCCCAATCCGAAAACCCGGCCTCTTCTCTTCTCAGTTTCCTGGAGAGTATTTATGTTATTAATTTAAGTTAGAGTTTAACTAATTATAAACTTAATCCAAATTTTATTTAAATTAAAATTTTACCTCGAGGAAGACTTCATTGATCTGTTCGTGAGGTATCTCTTCCGTTGAACATATTTCTTCGGATTGGGTAGCCACCTCATCTAAACGCCTCTTCGTCGACTCAACAATCCTCCGAGCAATTGGATCCTGGATTTCGCTTGTTTCCTTGTTTTTGTGGTCATCCTCGATGAGCTCAATAAGATTTGGATCTCGTCCCTTCTTTTGGCGGTTTTCCGTTCTTCTGAAGATGAAGTTCAGGCCGCTCACAGATTTCAGGCAAATCAAGCCTAGACTTCACATTATCTTTCGTCTTCCCTTGCATGCTGAGAACAGTGTTCATAATGTTATCGAAGAATTTTTTCTCAATGTGCATGACAACAAGATTATGCCTTAGTAACTGGTCCTTCCAATATGGTAAATCCTAGATAATGCTTTGTTTGTGCCAGTTGTGGAATACACCAGCTCCATATATATATTCTCATGCCCATTTCCACCACATTCACTACTTCTTAATGCACCAAATCCTTCTAAGAGGCCCAAGGTAGTCGACCCATCATCTTGGAGAATAGGATCATCAAACACTTTCCTCTTCTTCGTAAAAAGTTTAGTGTTTTTCCGATATGGATGATCATGTGGTAGAAATCTTCTATGACAATTAAACCAACATGATTTGCGTCCATTCTTCAATTGGAATGCATCGGTATTTTCCTGAAAATATGGACATGCTAACCTCACATGCGTTGTCCATCCTGATAACATACCATAAGCCGAAAAATCGCTAATGGTCCACATCAATGCAACCCTCATCAAAAAAATTTCCTCGCATGAGACATCATATGCTACAACACCGGGCAGCCATAACATTTGCAACTCATGTATCAATGGCTGCAAGAATACATCAAGTGATCTTTTGGGATGCTCTGGACCGGGAACGAGTATAGAGAGGAAAAGAAACTCTCGACGCATGCACATAGTCGGCGGTAGGTTATAAGGAGTTTAAATCACTGGCCACAATGAATATTGTCTCCCATGCCTTCCAAACGGGTTGAAACCATCTGTGCATAATTCGAGGTACACGTTACGTGGCTCGTATGCAAAATCTGGATATACTCTCTGAAAATGTTGCCACGCTTCAGCATCCGACGGATGTGCAATCTCTGCTCCTCTTATATGCTCAGCATGATGGATTATTAGTGTTCTTCAAGGTTTAATTCTCAATTACAACCTAACACAAATCCTTAAACAGATCTAGGTTCTTGTAATCGAATCATAAAACAAACTTGGACATTACCTTTGCAGCGGAATTGTGGTGATGTCGAGATCAACGAGAACAGATGAACAACTGCTCCTCCTTTGGTATCCACACTCTTACAAGCAAGGGACGGCTGCTAGACCAAAGAGATGGATGAATCAGAGAGAGAGATTAGAGAGAGAAAGAGCTCGCGGCTCAGGAAGAAAAATCGCAGGGGGTTAGCTTCCTTAGGGTTTTTCTTAATCTCTTATATCTCATTAATGGGCCCAAGTCATTAGACTAATGGCTCATTAATCATTTGGGCCCAAAACACAAATAAGACAAAAGCCTGTATTTGTCTGGCCCAAAACTCTGATCCAATACAGTAAATGCCATTGCATCTTACCGTATTAATTCCATTTAACTTTCCCGTTAGCTATGGTGTGTGACCCTTCGGGATCATACAATACTGGCAATAAGTCCTAAACTTATAGATCATGAGCGGACTCTAGCAAGCCATCATGATCACCCAGTATTTATGACTTATGTCTGATCTCGACACTTATCATACTTTCTAGAGATAGTACGGTAGATTTCAGGACATTCCCAACAATCTCCCACTTGTACTGGAATTCTACAAAGGACATTCCCAACAATCTTCCGATTGTACTGGAATCCTACATTCCCTAATCCTTTTGTCTCAATATCTCGATCTGGCATAAGGCAAGATGCGTGTCATCCTTATATAGCCAGACCATGTTTATCGGACCAGATTTGATACTGACAATGCAAACGACTTGGGCAAGTCCGTTTGGGAATGGCCATTCTCTTACCAGCTATCAAATCTCCGATTGGCCTAGAGATATTACCTCCGTTAAACGGCAGGGACAAATCCCATCTTGTTCCATCACTATGAACTACACAATTCATAATACACCCAACCAAGGTCCGTATAGCTCCCAGTTACGAAACAGCGTTAGACAATGATCAAAGCGCATTACTCCATGTGCAGCCACATGCATGCGAACTCAGGTCTAAGGACTATACTCTATAGTCGTATATGAGAACTTCTTATGACACAGATATTAATATCTTGCAGAGTTCTCATCTTGCGGGCCATGTCCGGTCATATGCTCCCCTACATATACCTATGTGTCGACTTTGATGCCGCGCATCTATGACCCCTCGAAACTTGGTCATAAGTCTCAACACAATCTAGTCTCAACAGGTTGTTGGTGTTCCAATTTCAACAACCTTCGACTATGGACACTATGATTTATGTCACTTCGTTAAATATGGGGTTTCAGGATCAAGTCTACTCATGTACTTCGATGGCCCATATATAATGACATGAATCATTTTGGAACGATTATTTATATCACAGTTAAAATAATCCAGAAATCATCAGATTTCATAAACATAAAATATTATGTTTACATGAACCTTTCAAAACAACTAAGTAAAGCCCTTTACAAACTCCCACTGAAATTAAGACTACAACTTAATTTCACTCATCCTACAGCTACAGTCCGCGACTCGTGCTTAGGCATAAGGAGTGGCTTCGTTAATAGATTAGCAACGTTCTCATTCGATGAAATTGCTTATCTACTTAACACCTCTGTCATTTATCTCACGGAATAGGTTACACCTATCCTCAAGGTGTTTGGACCTATGATGTGCAGCTAGTTTCATCTATGCTGGGAATCACATCAAGTTCAGTGATGAACTCTTCTTTCCAAACAACCTCTTTCGCTGCTTCTCAAGCTGCGAAATGTTCAGCTTAAGTCATGGAGTCAGCAACAGTGCCTTGCACCGCCAGTTAGACACAAGATATAGCCGGACTGTGACCAGGAATTATCTTTGTCTATTGGAAACTTGCCTTTCAGACTCTATCGACTTGTAGCACCTCACTTTCTCCGTAAACCAAGAACTTATCCTTAGTATTCCTCAAATACTTCAGAATATTCTTTACGGCAATCCAGTGATTCTTTGCTGGATTTGACTGGTCTTTACTTGTCTTGCTTAGCATTAAAGCAACATCAAAACAAGTACGTGTCATGGCATACATGATAGATTCAATTGCCGTCGCATATGGAATCCTATCCATGCATTCAAGCTCAGCAGATATCGTAGGACACTGCTTCTTGCTTAACTTATTGCCATGTGACATTGGCATAAAACCCTTCTTGGATTGCTGATTACGTGTAGGACTTTGTCAATTTAAGAATCCTGACTTTGTCCTACCAGCTCTTTTGGATCTCTATCTTTAGATCCAAAATCCAAGAACATACGTGGCTTTACCCGTGTCAATTACAAAACCAACTCCCAAGCCAGTCCTTTACCGACTGCAGTATTGGGACGTTATTTCCGAGAATCAGTATGTCATCGACATACATTATGAGAAATGCAATATCGCTCCCACTAATCTATTAGTAAACGCACAGTTCCGCTTCGTTCTTGTTCAAGTCAAAACCTTGACTACTTCAACAGAACGAAGATTCCAACTCCGATATGTTTGCTTCCATCCATGAATGGATCAATGAAGCTAACTTACACATAGTGTAATTTTCGGAGTCCGGGCTTACTTTCGCTTCTTTGAATTTCGCAGGTTCGTCGCTTTCAATGATCATCAGATCATGCGAACTTTCAATGATCATCAGGGTCAACTAATGACGAGAAATCACTCTCGGATTAGTAACTGATTCATTCATATCTGCGAACTTCAGGCTATACAGGTGTAGATTCTACAAAAATCTGTAAATCCATCCGTTGCTCTCCCTCAACAGGTTGAGCAGCCTCCTGTAATTTTCGAATTTCTTCGAGTTATACTTTTACTCCCACTGTTCTTCTTGGAAAGTTACTTCCCCTCTTAGAAAACAGAGTGGACGTAAAAGTAACAAGCCTTGGTTTCCCTAGGACAACCAGCGAAGTAGCACAATTACAAATACTCAGTAAAGACGAAATTTGGATCGATTCCAATCCACACTTACGTGGTGTCTTTCAACTGATATTGGTGGAACTATTTCAGCGTAAACTTAGATATTTTAGAGCGTTATTCTTAAAGAATATCATGGAAGATTCGTGTGACTCATCTTTAATCATTTCTTATAAGATCTGATTCATTCTCACAGAAACACCTCTAGGTTTTCAGGAGAATTGAGCTGTGAAACGACTTCACACTCATTCAGATGATCACACAATCAATGACTTAAGTATTCTCACTCGTGATCTAATCCAGAGTCTTAATACTTCTGTCATTCAGATTCTATACTTCATTCTGGAACTCTTTCGACCATGTCAAAGAATTCCGACTTGTGTCTCATCAAATGAACACAGTCACACTCACTGAAGTAATCAGTAGAGACAATGAAGTACAGGAAATTTTCTCTGGCATTACTGCTCATCGGACCACATACATGAGTATGTCCAATATCCAATAAGCCTTTGGGCTTTTCTCTAGCTCGGCTAAGATGGGCCCTTTGTGTTTTGGTCCAGTAAGAAGAATTCAAGTCTCATAAGATATCCATTCAAATGAGCCCAAAAGTCCATAACTATGGGGTTTCTGAATCCGACTTACTCTATGTGACCAAAACATTTATGCCAAGAAAAATCAGGTTTAATTCATCAGATTTAAACCAATTCGGTATTTATGTTATATTTAGGCACTCTTTGGTTTAAGATATAAAACCCATTCCTTGAATAGGGTGCTACAATTAACATTTCATTAAGATCAAAAGAACAAAACTTGTCTTTATCAAAATGAAAAACATTCAAATTCTTCACAAGAAAATGAAAAACAATTCTGCTTAAAGCAGGTACATTGTAGCAATTACTTAATTCAAAACCAAGCCTCAAAGGTATCTACAAGTGAAAACCCTACGGCTGAGGCAGCATCCCAAGCTCCTTCCAGACTCGCAGTTTCACTTGCCCTTCCTTCAACGTTCTACTGTTGTTCAGGCTCTGCATATTATAACAAATATCAGTGCCACAATCAGTATTCAATACCTACAAGGTATAACTTGAAGTAATAACATGAATACCTGAGGAAGTAGTCTCATACATCAACTTTAACTCCTCATAATCTTCCATGAATTTAATGCAATCTCTTTTCCAATGCCCAGTCTCTTTACAGTAGCAGCACTTACCAACGTAGGAGGTATCTGACTCGGGCTCAGAAGACACACGCTTGCCATGATTCAAAATCTGGACAACTTTGTCTTCACCCTTGTCAGCATTAGGTTTAGTAAACCTACCCTTCTCATTCATGAGATTGTACAGGGTACTCTTCACGTTTGGCTCAACTATCTTGAGCATGTCATGCAGTTCAGTCAACGTCTTTGTTAAGCCTTTCTTGATATAGTTCCTTACGAACTTATCATAGCTTGACGGCAGTGACTGCAGAATGATCTCAGTTGCCAATTCCTGGTTAACTGGATAATCCAGTTTCCTCAGGTTATCAATGTAACCCATCATTTTACTGACATGAGGACTTACTGGATGATCATTTGGTAGCTTGCAGCTAGTGAGAGATTTAACCAACTGGTATCTCTCCACTCTTACCTGCTCCTGAAATTTCAATTTCAGGCTGCTGATCATCTCTATTGGCGACTCCATGTTCTCATATTGCTTCCGCAAATCTGAGTCCATGGTAGCCAATATCAGACCACGCACATCTACCGCATCATTATAATGCTTATTCCAAGCATTATATACTGCATGACTGGCTTTGGATCCGATCCTCTCGGGGAGAGCTTTCTCAAGGACATAGTCCTTTCTCTCATGCCTGAGAACTAGCCTCAGGTTCCGCGACCAAGTCAAGAAATTTGATCCGTTCAGTTTGTCCATCTCAAGGACATACCGGATCGAGAAAGTGTTTTGATTGTTTGTGCTTGTCATAGCTGAAATTTAGAGATAAATAGAGTTTTAGTTATTAAGTTCATAAAAGAGTAATCTTAATAACTTATAAGAAGACTCGCATTGCATTCAAAATTTCTTTGTTTAACCTCATAAGAATGCAATGATTCCGAGACCCATGTTCAGCTAAATCCAAAGTGGGCCACTGGCCGTCACCCGGAATTAGCTTTACTTGGTAAGCATACACACAACTAGTTATATCCATATAACTCTCGGTTGTGGATTGGGCCCAAGGCCCAATACACCAGATGTCTCAAGGCCCGGGACTCCCGATGGCCCAGTCAAGGAAACCAATCTCTTACAGCCAAATAATCACTAAAATCTGGGACTCCCAATGAAATTAGTGACTATATACTACTTTACTTACGCGAAAACAGATACCTCACACTGTAAGCCATATCTGTAATCAAATAAGCGTTAAGTAGCTGACAAGATTGGAAAGACATCCAAGCTTGATATTGTTTTTGAGGATTTTTAAGTTTTATTTCCAAAAATAGAAGATTACTATTTTGGGAAACTTACTTATTTTAGAAACTTTCTAAATTTAGTAACCTACTAAAAATAGAAATTTCTAATTTAATATTTTATAAATATTTTGGGTTGGGTCACAAATTATAGGCCCAATTCTTGGCCCAAGACCATAGAATTCCAGCTGGCCCAATAATTTGACATAACCGATCCGGTTTATTAATTCTGGTCCAAGACCAAATTAACTATCAAAACCATCGGTTATTTACTAAACCAGACCAGCTCTAAATTATTTGGTCCAACCAAATCAAACTTAGACCAGCCTTCGGTTTAGGTTAAAATTCAATTTTTTTTTTTTTTTTTGAATTTAAATCCGGTTTAACCAGAAATAAAATTATTTCCAGCAAACCGCGATTTGGGTTAACCGCTTGAACCACCAATTAAATTGGATCGGTTCAGTTAAATCCAAAACCGGGAAGAAACACCTAGTGTTTTAGCCAATTTGATTTAACTCGCGGTTTTAGGCTTTAAACACACAATTAACCGCCAATTAAATGGACCGGTTAAATCGGTGTGGTTTTGGGCAACGAACCGCGAAGCTCGGTTTAACCGATTGACTATTCGCGGGACGTAAAATTTTAATGGGCCAAACAATCAGATCCATGATCGGGTCATGGACCCACGATCCAAGCCTAGGCCCATTAATCAATCGATGGCCCAACTCATTCAATAATTAAGCATAACATCATCGAAATTGCAACGAACATATCAAATTAATTATCAAATCACTAATGGACAAAATCACTTTTGTCTTCAAGTGATCTAATGAGTAATTAATGATGGCCACTGATGCAGCGTTTATCAAACGGATCAATTATATAATGGATTCAGTTGCATCATTGAACTAAGCACACGCACGGCACATAAAAGCCACACGCATGTGGTTATCATCTTTTACACGTGATCGTTACAGTTAGGTCAACAAGAGATTATTAAACAAAATCAACACATCAATGACCCACTATAGAATTAAAGCGATCGCAACATTATTCGATAATCAACAACAATGGCTCATTCTATTATCATTCGATTATGACAAAGAAACATTCGGCCAAAACCGATCAGGGTTCTTAATTAGTTTAATCATCAATCTTAACATAATTGATTCTCTAAACAATTAAACAGCCCTATGATCCAAATTACAAGAAACCTAAAACCAGGCTCTGATACCACTGATGGATTATTAGTGTTCTTCAAGGTTTAATTCTCAATTACAACCTAACACAAATCCTTAAACAGATCTAGGTTCTTGTAATCGAATCATAAAACAAACCTGGACATTACCTTTGCAGCGGAATTGTGGTGATGTCGAGATCAACGAGAACAGATGAACAACTGCTCCTCCTTTGGTATCCACACTCTTACAAGCAAGGGACGGCTGCTAGACCAAAGAGATGGATGAATCAGAGAGAGAGATTAGAGAGAGAAAGAGCTCGCGGCTCAGGAAGAAAAATCGCAGGGGGTTAGCTTCCTTAGGGTTTTTCTTAATCTCTTATATCTCATTAATGGGCCCAAGTCATTAGACTAATGGCTCATTAATCATTTGGGCCCAAAACACAAATAAGACAAAAGCCTGTATTTGTCTGGCCCAAAACTCTGATCCAATACAGTAAATGCCATTGCATCTTACCGTATTAATTCCATTTAACTTTCCCGTTAGCTATGGTGTGTGACCCTTCGGGATCATACAATACTGGCAATAAGTCCTAAACTTATAGATCATGAGCGGACTCTAGCAAGCCATCATGATCACCCAGTATTTATGACTTATGTCTGATCTCGACACTTATCATACTTTCTAGAGATAGTACGGTAGATTTCAGGACATTCCCAACACAGCATGCCGTCTCATTTCCCCCGCAGTTCGCTCCGACTGGTATAAGTGCCTCAGCATATCGGTTAACGGCATATACCACATTCGCTTGAATGGAACCTTAGCTCTACCCCTTGTATCCTCATAGCGAGGCTTCTTACAGAATTTGCAATCCAGACGGAATTCATCTTCTCGCCAATATATCATACAGTTGTCGATGCACACATCTATCATCTCATACGGTAATCCCAGCCCTTTAACAAGTTTCTCGACCTCAATGTATGAACCTGGCGCAAGGTTGTCTTCTGGAAGAATATCTTTCCTAAAGTCGCAAATCGCATCTACACTGCAAGTTTCTTGATACGACCAGGTTTTAATCCCAAGATCTACACTGCAAGTGCACAGACGTGAACCAGTAGTATATAGGGTATCGAATCCACAGAGACTCTAGATTCTTACGATAGATTATAGAATGTCAGGTAAAGCTAGGTGAAACAGAGAATAAGCAGTAAATCACGCAATAAAGTAAATAGATTGGTTTGTAAACAAGAAGGCAAAGCGTCAAGTCTAAGGAGTTCTCAGGAAATCAGGAAAACAGGCTAATCAATCAATCGAGATCTAATTAAGACCTGTTCTAGAACTAGAATCACAGAATTATAACAGACCAACTTTCGTTGCGAATATTATCTATGTCTAACAACCTACCAAGCCAACTTTCGTTGCCAATCCTAGAGTTCTAAACAAGCATTAATCTCAAGTTCTTTCGTTCACAATTCTCCTAAGCCAAATTTCTTTACGAATAGTCAAATTGCTCATCTAAGTTCTTTCTAGTTAATTAATCAACTTTCGTTGCAGAAATCAACCTAACATCATAAATCTGGGTAGCTAATTCAGATTAAGCATTAAGAACAACCCTAGATGAAGAACTAGCAGATGTGAATCCCTACAGATTGATCAACCTATAATTCCATGAAATCCCAAATGAGAATCCTTAAACCTAACAAGTAAACTACTCAGACGTGATCAATGAAACAGATATCATAATGAATAGAATACTGAATATCATCAAACAGAACAAGAAACAGGGGTTCGAAATTTTCTCTCTGTCGAGTATGTGATCAGCCCCTAAAACTCTCTGAATGTAAAATAAAGCGTAAGTAAAGTGTAGCCTAAACAATGGCTTAAATACCCTAATATAATGATCTAATCACGGCTGGGGCTTCTTTGTAATTATGAGAAACTTTTGGACTTTGTTGCAAATTCCAAACTCTTCATTAACCGCCGAGAAAAGCCTTATATGCATGTGTGTCGATCGATGCACATGTTGTGTCGATCGACACAATACTCGGAAATCGACAGTGAACTCTATCTCTCGGGTTAAATCTCCAAAATGCTCCAGAATACGCCATAATGTCCAAATCCGCTCCAAACGTGTCTAGACCTGAAAACATACATAAAAGGACTCCATAGGACTCTAAAAGACTCGATAAGAAGACATATGCCATGGTTAAAAGTCCTAAAAACCATGGTATATTAACTCCCCCACACTTATATTTTGCTTGCCCTCGAGCAAACAGAAGACCAAGATCAGGAGAAGAAGTTTGAAAACTTCAGAAACTCGTTTCATCGAAGGAGCACCACACTCAGATTCCCCTTAGTAAGCCACATGAAAATGAACCTGCAAACATCAAGACCAACATGTACTTCCCCCACACTTATCAACTATCCTGAGTAAACTCCACAATCACATTCAAAGCATTCAAATTCACCATACTGACTTCTATAAGCTATTAAGTGCGGTCTCACCTATGGGGTATCGATCAAAGAACACATGGACTCTTACTCTGTTAGAATATGATCACTCAACTGTTGCTTCTGGTTCCTTTCTTCTCTTTTCCCTTCCTTAGCACTGATTTTTCCCCACTGGGTATCATTTTATTTTTTCTATCAGTGCTCTTTCCTTACTGGGGCATACTTTGGACATGTTTCCATGGATGCACAAGAGGTAATAGGGGTCTCTACCACTCCCGTGACCACTTCGAAGCTACTGGCTTATCCTTAGTTTATTTGTTTCTTTTTTTTACTTTCAAGGATGGGGAGAAGGGAACCATAATTAGACAGGTTTACAAGCTGTGCCATAACCAACAGAGGAATCCGACTCAAAGTATACCAAGCCCATAAGAGAGAAAATTAATTCAAGTTAAAGGTGAAGTCAATTAATGGATTCTCTGAATACCTTAAGTGATATGAGTGTTCTCAGTAGGCTGGTCTGTGTTGGGTTTTCTAATAGTCATAGATCATCTGCAAATCATCCAATGGTCACTTAGGTTCGTGAAAGTGTGGTAATCTCCTCAAAAAGTCCTTGTTTCCTACTCAATTTTACTCAATAAAACAAATTTGGACTGACTCTAAGAAAACAAAAAGCGTGCGTCAGTAGCTACCTCCCCCACACTTGAAACACACTGTCCCAGTAGTGTCAAGCCTACGCTCGGTGAGAAAAGAAATCAGAATGAAAACAAACCGAAAAATGGTCAGAACACTTACATGTCGTCGGCCTGTGTCGATCGATGCCACTAGGGTGTCGATCGATGCAAGGTGATTATGCCCACGGTTAAGTAGATAACCGGGGTCTGATCTGCAATTGAATCGGCAAACCGTAAATTGCAACTGCGTCGACCGATGCACTAAGTGTGTCGATCGATGCAGTGCGATTCTGCCTGTTTTTCTCACGCCTTTGAACACACACAAAAACAGAAAATTAAAAACACCAAATCAAAACGAAAAATGAAAACAAAAACGACCCTAACAGTGGGTTGCCTCCCACTCAGCGCTTGCTTAAAGTCAATAGCTTGACTATGGATAGGAGATCGGACTTATGGGGGATTCAACAGAGACTTCGAGTGTCTCTGTGAATGTCTCGTCATCCAAGGTGGCGTATAAACTTTCGGATCATGAGATTTTCCAAGAAAAGAGCGAAGAGGATCAGGGTGGGAGCGAAGCGAGGGTGGGATACTGGTTTTGCCTGCATTCACAGCTTTGTGGTTAGGAGATTTGAGTTTAGAAGAGTCATACCTGTGTTTTGGTGGATGGAAGAGATTTGGAGCTTTCTGGTTAAGAGCAGTTGCAGGATCAGAAGATGCTAGAGCAAGTTCAGAATGAACTGCCATCTTCTTTTCTCCAACAGAAATCTCTGGTTCCACTTCAACACTGAAGCTCTGTCCATCAATGGTGGATTTTTGAAGCTTATCCATCTTGAACCGCATTGGCTCATCTCCCAGGTGGAGATCAATCAGACCACGTCGCACATTTATCACAGCTCCAGCAGTAGCTAAGAAAGGTCTACCAAGTAACAAAGGATCATCTGGCTCAATGTTATACTTCAGCACTACAAAGTCCGTTGGAATCAAGTAGTTTCCAATTTTGACAGGAACATCCTCAAGAACTCCTTATGGATACCTTTTTGATCGATCAGCTAGGATACCTAGTAGGCTGGAATTCAATCATTCCTAATCTCTCAGCCACAGAGTATGGCATGAGATTCACACAAGATCCTAAGTCACACAGAGAACGCTTGAATCTGTCCTTAGAGATGGAACAGTCGAGCACAAAGGCTTCTGGGTCTGGTATCTTCTCTGTAATCTGAATCAACTTCTTTTCCATCACTTTCATGCAGTTAGCCACTTCTAGCTCCTGTTTAGACAGTTTAGGAACCTTAGCATATGGAACAGAGGGCTTATAGACTCGTTCTAGGACTGTTGCAGGTTTCCGGTCCCGTCTGCGATCTGTGTCGATCGATGCAAGATGTGTGTCGATCGACACAAGGCGATTTCTAGCAATTCCATCAGACGTATCGGGACTATGTCAATCGATGCACGAGTTGTGTCGATCGATGCTTGTTTCAGACAGACAAAATTCACCCAGAAAATCCGAGATTATGCTCTCTTCTTCTTCCAGCAAGTCAATCTCATCTCTTATGATCACATCATTGACAGATCTGTTATGTTCAGCTTTCCCAGCTCCATTTTACCTTTGCACTGCTTGAGATATCTGTTGGACTTGAACATCTAGCTTCTTCACATGAGTGCTCAAGGATTCAAACTTCCCATTCAGATCTTCATACACAACATCCAGCTTCTTGTTGAAGTCCACAGTAGTCTTAGTCTGCCCCTCCAAAAACCGCTCCATCATAGCTTCCATCTTGCTCTCATGAGCACTAGCAGCAGGAGGTGTCTGATAGGAGGATGATCCATAAGTCCTCTGGTAAGAATTACCTTGCTGATTTCCAAACCTGTTTTCTTGAAATCCAGAGCCACTAATGTAGTCACATCCTCTTCTTTGTTGTCCTCTTCTGCCTTAAACACCTCAACTTCCTGAGCAAAGTGGAAAGCTTTCTTTCCAGTCAACAAACTGTGAACAGTGTCCAGCTTCGTCCTGATATCAGGAATCTCCAGATTATCAATCTTTCCACCAGACTTTTCCTTCTCCTATCAGCAGTCTTGGTGCTATTACTGCTCACCAAGTTATCAATCAGCGTCCTAGCCTGTTCAGGAGTCCTTGTATTGAAATTTCCATTGCTGGCATTATCCAATGCGGACTGATAATGTAGATCAATGTCTCTTAAGAATATGCCTAGCAGCGTCACTTCAGAGAATTCATGATGAGGATAGTCAGGTTGGTACTTCTTAAACCTCATCCAAGCAGACTTGAAAGGCTCTGTAGGACCTTGGGTGAAGGTGAGAATATCATGTCTTGACTGATCAGAGCGAGCATCATCATAAAAGTGCCTCAAAAACTCTCTCTTCACAGCATCCCAAGTAGTAAACTTCCCAGATGGAAGTTGTTTCAGCCAAGCTGCAGCCTCTCCAGCGAGAGAATAGGGGAAAATCTTGAGATACAGATAGTCATAGTTCACCCCATTATACTTCATTCCAGTGATGAAGTCCTCAAAGTCATCAATTTGATCCATCGGTTGCTCGTGTGGGAGACCATGGAAAGGATTCTGCCTCAGAAGAGAGTAGTAGACAAACTTGATCTCAAAATCATTCCTCTCAAAGCCAGGAGGTACAATTGTTGACCGGTTAGCATAGAACTCATCCGGTCGTTTGTAGTTAGCAAGATTCCTCTCAGCAACAACCATCTGCCTCTGATCTTGAGGCGGTTCAGGATCAGGTATCACACGTCCCTCAGCATCAATCATTTGCCCAGCATCATTGTACGGGTTGTTCTGTTGGTCTCTCAGAACACCCTGAGAATCAGGTCTCAAAATTAAAGGTACCTGATTAACGTTCGCCATCTTAGCTTTCTTCTGAGCTTTTCTGTTCTCTCTCTCTAGCTTAGCAAGCTCCTCAAGTTCAAGTTTCACAAGCTCTTTGTCCGTATTACTCCTTAGATCGCGAACAGTCATAAACTGTCGGTAGTCGTCAAGCTTCGATCGATGCACAGGACCGCAACGATCGATTCAGTTCAGGTTTCGCTTTGTGTTGACCGATGCAAGATAAGCGTCGATCGAGGCAAGGCGTGAAGATGTGACGATCGACACACATGACCGTGTCGATCGATGCAGTGCGATTACAGGCGTACCTGAAACGCAAGAAAAAGAAAATTAGTAACCAAAAACAAAAACGAAAAACCTAGTCTAAACCCTAAGTTCAAATCTATCGAAGACTCAAAAGAGTCCCCGGCAACGGCACCAAAAACTTGATACGATCAGGTTTTAGTCCCTAGATCTACACTGCAAGTGCACATACGTGAACCAGTAGTATATAGGGTATCGAATCCACAGAGACTCTAGATTCTTACGATATATTATAGAATGTCAGGTTAAGCTAGGTGAAACAGAGAATAAGCAGTATATCAAGCAATAAAGTAAATAGATTGGTTTGTAAACAAGAAGGCAAAGCGTCAAGTCTAAGGAGTTCTCAGAAAATCAGGAACACATGCTAATCAATCAATCGGGATCTAATTAAGAACTGTTAGAGAACTAGAATCACATAATTATAACAGACCAACTTTCGTTGCGAATATTATCTATGTCTAACAACCTAGCAAGCCAACTTTCGTTGCGAATCCTAGAGTTCTAAACAAGCATTAATCTCAAGTTCTTTCGTTCACAATTCTCCTAAGCCAAATTTCTTTACGAATAGTCAAATTGCTCATCTATGTTCTTTCTAGTTAATTAATCAACTTTTGTTGCAGAAATCAACCTAAGATCATAAATCTGGGTAGCTAATTCAGATTAATCATTAAGAACAACCCTAGATGAAGAACTAGCAAATGTGAATCCCTACAGATTGATCAACCTATAATTCCATGAAATCCCAAATGAGAATCCCTAAACCTAACAAGTAAACTACTCAGACATGATCAATGAAACAGAAATCATAATGAATAGAATACTGAATATCATAAAACAGAACAAGAAACATGGGTTCGAAATCTTCTCTCTGTCGAGTATCTGATCAGCCCCTAAAACTCTCTGAATGTAAAATAAAGCGTAATTAAAGCTTAGCCTAAACAATGGCTTAAAAACTCTAATATAATGATCTAATCACGGCTGTGGCTTCTTTGTAATTATGAGAAACTTTTGGGCTTTGTTGCAAATTTCAAACTCTTCATTAACCTCCGAGAAAAGCCTTATACGCATGTGTGTCGATCGATGCACATGTTGTGTCGATCGACACAATACTCTGAAATCGACAATGAACTCTATCTCTCGGGTTAAATCTCCAAAATGCTCCAGAATGCGCCATAATGTCCAAATCCGCTCCAAACGTGTCTAGACCTGAAAACATACATAAAAGGACTCCAAAGGACTCTAAAAGACTCGATAAGAAGATATATGCCATGGTTAAAAGTCCTAAAAACCATGGTATATCAACTCCCCCACACTTATCTTTTGCTTTCCCTCAAGCAAACAGAAGACCAAGATCAGGAGAAGAAGTTTGAAAACTTCAGAAACTCGTTTCATCGTAGGAGCACCACACTCAGATTCCCCTTAGTAAGCCACATGAAAATGAACCTGCAAACATCAAGACCAACATGTACTTCCCCCACACTTATCAACTATCCTTAGTAAACTCCACAATCACATTCAAAGCATTCAAATTCACTATACTGACTTCTATAAGCTATTATGTGCGGTCTCACCTATGGGGTATCGATCAAAGAACACATGGACACTTACTCTGTTAGCATCTGACCACTCAACTGTTGCTTCTGGTTCCTTTCTTCTCTTTTCCTTTCCTTAGCACCGATTTTTCCCCACTGGGTATCATTTTATTTTATCTATCAGTGTTCTTCCCTTACTGGGGCATACTTTGGTCATGTTTTCATGGATGCACAGGAGGTAATAGGGGTCTCTACCACTCCTGTGACCACTTCGAAACTACTAGCTTATCCTTATTTTATTTGTTTCTTTTTTTTACTTTCAAGGATGGGGAGAAGGGAACCATAATCAGACAGGTTTACAAGATGTGCCATAACCAACAGAGGAATCCGACTCAAAGTATACCAAGCCCATAGGAGAGAAAATTAAGTCAAGTTAAAGGTGAAGTCAAGTAATGGATTCTCTGAATACCTTAAGTGATATGGGTGTCCTCAGTAGGCTGGTCTGTGTTGGGTTTTCTAATAGTCATAGATCATCTGCAAATCATCCAATGGTCACTTAGGTTCGTGAAAGTGTGGTAATCTCCTCAAAAAGTCCTTGTTTCCTACTCAATAAAACAAATTTGGACTGACTCTAAGAAAACAAAAAGCGTGTGTCAGTAGCTACCTCCCCCACACTTGAAACACACTATCCCTAGTAGTGTCAAGCCTAGGCTCGGTGAGAAAAGAAATCGGAATGAAAACAAACCAAAAAATGGTCATAACACTTACCTGTCATCGGCCTGTGTCGATCGATGCCACTAGGGTGTCGATCGATGCAAGGCGATTATGCCCACAGTTAAGTAGATAACCGGGGTCTCAACCGCAATTGAATCGGCAAATTGTAAATCGCAACTGCGTCGACCGATGCACTAAGTGTGTCGATCGATGCAGTGCGATTCTGCCTGTTTTTCTCACGCCTTTGAACACACAGAAAAACAGAAAATTAAAAACCCCAAATCAAAACAAAAAATGAAAACAAAAACGAACCTAACAGTGGGTTGCCCCCACTTAGCGCTTGTTTAAAGTCAATATCTTGACTATGGATAGGAGATCGAACTTATGGGGGATTCAACAGACACTTTGAGTGTCTCTGTTAATGTCTCGTCAGCCAAGGTGGCGTATAAGCTTTCGGATCATGAGATTTTCCAAGAAAAGAGCGAAGAGGATCAGGGTGGGAGTGAAGCGAGGGTGGGATACTGGTTTTGCCTGCATTCACAGCTTTGTGGTTAGGAGATTTGAGTTTAGAAGAGTCATACCTGTGTTTTGGTGGATGTAAGAGATTTGGAGCTTTCTGCTTAAGAGCAGTTGCAGGATCAGAAGATGCTAGAGCAAGTTCAGAATGAACTACCATCTTCTTTTCTCCAACATAAATCTCTGGTTCCACTTCCACACTGAAGCTCTGTCCATCAATGGTGGATTTTTGCAGCTTATCCATCTTGAACCGCAGTGGCTCATCTCCCAGGTGGAGATCAATCAGACCACGTCGCACATTTATCACAGCTCCAGCAGTAGCTAAGAAAGGTCTACCAAGTAACAAAGGATCATCTGGCTCAATGTTATACTTCAACACTACAAAGTCCGTTGGAACCAAGTAGTTTCCAATTCTGACAGGAACATCCTCAAGAACTCCTTCTGGATACCTTTTTGATCGATCAGCTAGGATAAGAGAGATCCTAGTAGGCTGGAATTCCATCATTCCCAATCTCTCAGCCACAGAGTATGGCATGAGATTCACACAAGATCCTAAGTCACACAGAGAACGCTTGAATCTGTCCTTAGAGATGGAACAGTCGAGCACAATGGCTCTTGGGTCTGGTATCTTCTCTGTAATCTGAATCAACTTCTTTTCCATCACTTTCATGCAGTTAGACACTTCTAGCTCCTGTTTAGACAGTTTAGTAACCTTAGGATATGGAACAGAGGGCTTATAGACTCGTTCTAGGACTGTTGCAGGTTTCTGGTCTCGTCTACGATCTGTGTTGATCGATGCAAGATGTGTGTCGATCGACACAAGGCGATTTCTAGCAATTCCATCAGACGTATCGGGACTGTGTCAATCGATGCACGAGTTGTGTCGATCGATGCTTGTTTCAGACAGACAGAATACACCCAGAAATCCGAGATTATGCTCTCTTCTTCTTCCAGCAAGTCAATCTCATCTCTTATGATCACAGCATTGATGGATCTGTTCTTTTCAGCTTTCCCAGCTGCATTTTACCTTTGCACTGCTTGAGATGTCTGTTGGACTTGAACATCTAGCTTCTTCACATGAGTGCTCAAGGATTCAAACTTCCCATTCAGATCTTCATACACAGCATCCAGCTTCTTGTTGAAGTCCACAATAGTCTTAGTCTACTTCTCCAAAAACCGCTCCATCATAGCTTCCATCTTGCTCTCATGAGCACTAGCAGCAGGAGGTGTCTGATAGGAGGATGATCCATAAGTCCTCTGGTAAGAATTACCTTGTTGATTTCCAAAACTGTTTCCTTGAAATCCAGAGCCACTAATGTAATTCACATCCTCTTCTTTGTTGTCCTCTTCAGCCTTAAACACCTCAACTTTCTGAGCAAAGTGGACAGCTTTCTTTCCAGTCAACAAACTGTGAACAGTGTCCAGCTTATTCCTGATATCAGCAATCTCCAGATTATCAATATTTCCACCAGACTCTTTCTTTCTCCTATCAGCAGTCTTGGTGCTATTACTGCTCACCAAGTTATCAATCAGCGTCCTAGCCTGTTCAGGAGTCCTTGTATTGAAATTGCCATTGCTGGCATTATCCAATGCGGACTGATAATGTAGATCAATGCCTCTGAAGAATATGCCCAGCAGCGTCACTTCAGAGAATCCATGATGAGGACAATCACGTTGGTACTTCTTAAACCTCATCCAAGCAGACTTGAGCGGCTCTGTAGGACCTTAGGTGAAGGTGAGAATATCCTGTCTCGACTGATCAGAGCGAGCATCATCATAAAAGTGCCTCAAAAACTCTCTCTTCACAGCATCCCAAGTAGTAAACTTCCCAGATGGAAGTTTTTCAGCCAAGCTGCAGCCTCTCCAGCGAGAGAATAGGGGAAAATCTTGAGATACAGATAGTCATAGTTCACCCCATTATACTTCATTCCAGTGATGAAGTCCTTAAAGTCATCAATTTGATCCATCGGTTGCTCGTGTGGGAGACCATGGAAAGGATTCTGCCTCAGAAGAGAGTAGTAGACAATCTTGATCTCAAAATCATTCCTCTCAAATCCAGGAGGTACAAATGCTGACAGTTAGCATAGAACTCATCCGGTCGGTTGTATTCAGCAAGAGTCCTCTCAGCAACAACCACCTGCCTCTGATTTTGAGGCGGTTCAGGATCAGGGATCACACGTCCCTCAGCATCAATCATTTGCCCAGCATCATTGTACGGGTTGTTCTGTTGGTCTCTCAGAACACCCTGAGCATCAGGTCTCAAAATTAAAGGTACCTGATTAATGTTCGCCATCTTAGCTTTCTTCTGAGATTTTCTGTTCTCTCTCTCTAGCTTAGCAAGCTCCTCAAGTTCAAGTTTCACAAGCTCTTTGTCCGTATTACTCCTTAGATCGCGATCAGTCATAAATTGTCGGTAGTCGTCAAGCTTCGATCGATGCAAAGGACCGCAACGATCGATTCAGTTCAGGTTTCGCTTTGTGTTGACCGATGCAAGATAAGCGTCGATCGAGGCAAGGCGTGAAGATGTGACGATCGACACACAAGACCGTGTCGATCGATGCAGTGCGATTACAGGCGTACCTGAAACGCAAGAAAAAGAAAATTAGTAACCAAAACCAAAAACCAAAAACCTAGTCTAAACCCTAAGTTCAAATCTATCGAAGACTCAAAAGACTCCCCGGCAACGGCGCCAAAAACTTTATACGATCAGGTTTTAATCCCTAGATCTACACTGCAAGTGCACAGACCTGAACCAGTAGTATATAGGGTATCGAATCCACGGAGACTCTAGATTCTTACAATAGATTATAGAATGTCAGGTTAAGCTAGGTGAAACAGAGAATAAGCAGTATATCAAGCAATGAAGTAAATAGATTGGTTTGTAAACAATAAGGCAAAGCGTCAAGTCTAAGGAGTTCTCAGGAAATCAGGAACACAGATTAATCAATCAATCGGGATCTAATTAAGAACTGTTCTAGAACTAGAATCACGGAATTATAACAGACCAACTTTCGTTGCGAATATTATCTATGTCTAACAACCTAGCAAGCCAACTTTCGTTGCGAATCCTAGAGTTCTAAACAAGCATTAATCTCAAGTTCTTTCGTTCACAATTCTCCTAAGCCAAATTTCTTTACGAAATAGTCAAATTGCTCATCTAAGTTCTTTCTAGTTAATTAATCAACTTTCGTTGCAGAAATCAACCTAACATGATAAATCTGGGTAGCTAATTCAGATTAAGCATTAAGAACAACCCTAGATGAAGAACTAGCAGATGTGAATCCCTACAGATTGATCAACCTATAATTCCATTAAATCCCAAATGAGAATCCCTAAACCTAACAAGTAAACTACTCACACATGATCAATGAAACAGAAATCATAATGAATAGAATACTGAATATCATTAAACAGAACAAGAACCAGGGGTTCGAAATCTTCTCTCTGTCGAGTATCTGATCAGCCCCTAAAACTTTCTGAATGTAAAATAAAGCGTAAGTAAAGCGTAGCCTAAACAATGGCTTAAAACCCCTAATATAATGATCTAATCACGACTGGGGATTCTTTGTAATTATGAGAAACTTTTGGGCTTTGTTGCAAATTCCAAACTCTTCATTAACCGCCGAGAAAAGCCTTATACGCATGTGTGTCGATCGATGCACATGTTGTGTCGATCGACACAATACTCTGAAATCGACAGTGAACTCTATCTCTCGGGTTAAATCTCCAAAATGCTCCAGAATGCGCCATAATGTCCAAATCCGCTCCAAACGTGTCTAGACCTGAAAACATACATAAAAGGACTCCAAAGGACTCTAAAAGACTCGATAAGAAGACATATGCCATGGTTAAAAGTCCTAAAAACCATGGTATATCAGCATGCCATCTCATTTCCCCCGCAGTTCGCTCAGACTGGTATAAGCGCATCAACATATCGGTTAATGGCATATACCACATTCGCTTGAACGGAACCTTAGCTCTACCCCTTGTATCCTCATAGCGTGGCTTCTTACAGAATTTGCAATCCAGACGGTATTCATCTTCTCGCCAATATATCATACAGTTGTCGATGCACACATCTATCATCTCATACGATAATCCCAGCCCTTTAACAAGTTTCTCGACCTCGTTGTATGAACCTGGCGCAAGGTTGTCTTCTGGAAGAATATCTTTCATAAAGTCGCAAATCGCATCTGCACATTCTTCCGCCAGATTGTAGTCCGTCTTAATGCCCATTAATCTTGTAGCAGATGATAATGGCGAATGACCCTCTCTGCAACCAGCGTAAAGCGGCCGCTTCGCTGCATCTAACATGTCAAAAAATCTCCTAGATTCTACATTTGGTTCCTCATCTACCCTAGGAATTTGATATTCACCTACTTCTGGAATATTTTTTCTATGTGCATCATTAACCATCTGAATGGTGCCTACACCAAAATCTATATTGGCACTATAAGGTTCGCTAGAACTAACATTAGGTTCCCAAGTACTAGTACTACCGTAAGGTTCTCTACTACTACTTGCATAATCCGAAGTTTCCCCATGAAGATACCAAATCTTATAACCTGACATAAACCCAACTGAATACAAGTGAAACCATACTTCGCCAATCGTAAGATTTCTAAAATTTCAGCAATTAGTACATGGACATCTTAACTTACCGGTTTTCAGCGTATGTGGTTGATTGCAAGCTAGCGACATAAACTCTGACATACCGAGTGCATATTTCCTGTACACTAGCTCCGTCGCCTCATCAATCCTAACTCCGTCCATCCACGATCTATAATAGTTAGAAGAAGACATTTTTCTCGGTTACCAGAAGTATTAGAGAGAGAGAGAGAGAGAGAGAGAGAGAGAGAGAGAGAGAGAGAGAGAGAGAGAGAGAGAGAGAGAGAGAGTTATGGAGGGATAGGTATAGAGGGGAAGAGAGGAGGCGAAGAGAGGAGGCATAAGGTATATGTAGAACAATTTCCGACGGAATACCGTCGGAAATGCGCCGTTTTTTACTCGACCAAACAGTCACATTAACAGTCATATTAACGGCTATATAGAACCGACGCTAAACCGACCAAAATACAACGGAAAACCGACGGAAAACTAAACCGTCAGTTTTCCGTCGGGTGTTTTCGACGGAATGAGAAACCCGTCGGAAACCGTCGGAAATTTCTGACTGTTTTCCGTCGAAAAACGTCCCGTCGAAAAGTCGTCGGTTTATCGTCGGTCATATCCGACGGATTTTATTCAGTCGGTAATTCCGTCGGTAAAGGCCATGTTTTCTTGTAGTGTGTAGGTCATTTTTGGAACTTAATTTTAAAACATATGTATTCATGAGTTCAAAACTAGAGTTTATTTGAATGAGAATTGTTTATCATATGTTTGTTGTTAGAAAGGTACGAGATGGGCATAACATATATTGTGAAGAAGTCCTAAGATCTTAAGACAATTGTAGAGAAAAGTGAACCCATAATAAACCATGTGCGCGCACCAAACCTAGACAAGATGGGCTCGGGCTTCAGTGAAGGTTTATATGCGGTTCGGGTAAATGGACATTGGTTCAATAACCTATTCTGTATCAAATTTTTATTTATGTAATTGATCACTGCATAAATTTAAGTTTGGTCAAAAATAAATAATTCTTTTAGAAAACTATTCTTAATAATTCCTTAGATAATTAATTTTGGTCAAAGCGAAAAAATTATCTCTTCAATTCAATGGTTAATGCCATAATTAATATACAAAATTCATCTCCACTAATGACCAAAAACTATTTTGATTTTTCTAAGAGATATTATACTCTTTCTCTATCAATTATATAAACAAAAATATAACAATAGTCTCTTATACTTCCCACATGTTTTTCCATTTTCATATTCTTTCATCTTTCTTGAAAGTACAACACAAAAGGTTAGTAAGCTTATGGATTTAGGTGGTGTAAATATAAGAATATGCAGTTGTATCATGGGATTCGAAACGCAATGCAACCGTCACACTACTGGCGTTTTTAAAAATAAGAAAAAAATCAAATCTTGCCTCTTTAAATTTTTTCTTCTCCAAATTCTTGTATCTGTACATTTTAATATTATGATAATCGAGTAAATTTTATTTTTCAAATATCAGTTTACCCTATTGAAGAATTTGCATTCCTAAAATTGAAATATGCAGAAATGACTTTGGAGGAATGAAAATTCTACAAGAATAGAGCTTATTCAGAATGGAAAGAAGATTGATGCTTTTGTCCCCAACAATGGTTGTTTGAAGGGAAATGTAAGTTGAATAAAAAAGCCTTTTGTAACCAATTATTATTAGTTTCTGTCAAATGTTAAATCATATTTTGTTTATGTTCTTGTAGGACGTGGTCTTGGTTGCTGGATTTAGTCCTAAGGGTCTAAATATTCCCGGGGTTGGTTCAAGGTCGTGAAGGTTTCTGGTGTTCAGTCACTTTAAGATTCTAGAACTTGATATGTTAAAACTGTTTTTTATGATTTTAGTCTCGCATTGATGTGTTAAAGCAGCACAATAAGCATGGCGTGTAAGGCTATAAATAAAAACAAGCAAATTTGCTGCTTTTTTGTTTGGAAATGAACTGTAGACATAGGTGTTAATGAGTCTATGAGTTTGATTATGCAGACGTGTTCTTCTTATCCAGTTAAAGATGTCAAAATGGGTAAATCAATCCAAACGAATACATATCCAAATGGTTTTAAGTTTATATGGATTATGGGTTAATGGTTAATCTATTTAATAATATTTATAATTTAATTAAATATTAAATTAGATTTTTATGTATGTTAATAATTAAATTAGTTAATGATTAATTTATAAATAAAATAAAGTTTTTGGTTTTAGCTCTAATCTCATATTACAAGTTTGACAGAAATACAATTTTGGGGGAGGGGGAGACCACAGTTTTATGTTTTGGCGGAAAAACATGATTTTACGGTTTTGACAGAAAATGTGATTTTACAGTTTCAACAAGAAAACAAAATCTTGTAAATTTGATGGAAAATGTTATAATTTTGAACCTGCTAACTAGGTTAACCAAAAAAAAGACATTATAAATATGGTCCAACAGAAATATTTTTTTCGTAAAATTAAACAAAACTCACATAACTAAAACCAATAATTTAGTTAAACCATATTAAGGATACATATCAAATATGAATGAATCATAAAAATCTAAATATGATAGTTAATATTTGTTCGACGAAAGAGACTAAAAAATATATATTATTTTAGTGAAAATTACAAAAAATATAAAATAAAAATATAATAATTTAAAAATAAAATTTAAAATTCTTCGTCGGGATTGACCATCTCTAGTTATTATTAGTTTTGTCCAATGTTTTTTTGCCAAAATTTGGTACATATATTTAAATTTGTTTGGTTTTTTTTGTTTACATCTGGTTAAACTGGATGTAGACTAAAAACTCAGGATTGGACCCGGTTTAACAAAACCGATAAAATGCAGAAAACCACAAACAACCCAAACAGGTGAACCGGTCTAAATCGGAGATCACAAACCTTAGGAAGCGAGAAAAGAGATCCGCCGCAAGAAGCTCGCCGGACCTACCAGAAGAGAGAGGCCGAGCAACAGCCCGCCTCGAGCTTCGCCTGCGCTAAGAGTCGTCACGGAAGAGCATAACTTCGATGGGTAAAACAGCAATCTTCACCCGAGCCAGAACAGTGAAGGGAGGAGAAGGGGGAACCACCGACAAGCCACCGAACCTAGAGAGGATCAGGCTCGCGAACACCACGGAGGCGAATCAGACGGGAGAGGGAAAAGGACTGCCGGACAATAAATCCGCCGTCAATACTCCAAGGTTCCTCGATCTACTGTACCCTAGTAAATCGGTGAACCCAGAGACATCTGGAGGTTCTCCGAGGCCCATCCTCCGCCTAACCACCACCGTGACCTCGATCGACACAACCCAAAACCACCAGACACACCAGAGACTCACCACTCCAAGCATAGCCACGAGCCAAAGGAAGATAAGAGGATACTGCGGAGCTAGTCCTCTAGCAACCGGTCATCCCACCGCTAGACCCGCATGCACCGCCGCCGAGCACCGCTTTCTGCCGGCGATGATTTCTTCATTTTGTCAGTAGCTTGCCGCGGATGAAGGACGGGTAGAGAACAAAAGAGATGGAGGCGAAGATCTCTTGCAGCGCCGGTGATACCGGTCGCCGGAGAGACGAGAAGAAAGAGAGAGAACGGCGAATCTAGCCGGCAGAGTTTTAGAGAGAAGGCAGAGAGAAATAAATGCTTTCTCTCTCCTTCACGTGTTGTTTTAGTTTTGTTATAAATAAAATTCTTCGTCAGGATTAATCATCTCTAGTTATTATTAGTTTCGGTCCAATGTTTATTTCTGTCGAATGTTGAATCATCTTTTGTTTATGTTCTTGTAGGAAATGGTCTTGTTTGTTGGATTTGGTCCTAATAAATGTATTCTCGGGGTTGGGTTCAAGGTCGTGAAGATTTTGGTGTTCACTCGTTCGATGTGTTAAACTGTTTTTTTTTTGTGGGTTTAGTATCGACCTTATAATATGTTATTGGTCTTTCTTGAACCAGTTTTTCCTCATGTGTCGTAAGACTTGATATTATGCTTATTTTGCCTTTTGAGTCCTCATTACAAGTTTATTGTGGGTTTAGTTTATCAAATATCTAGTCTCATTTAATAAATTAAATGTTTTAAAATAAAATAACTTGTGGATAATTTCTCTATTGGATAAAATATGTTGATGTCAATGAAGATTTTCAATCAGCTATTATATTATATAATAGATTTTCACCACTTTGTAATATATCTATACTAATAATATGGACTATTTGAGGTTCTAGAGAATGTTCAGTTCACCAAAAAAATATTCTAAAATTATGTCAAGTTAGCATAATTGTTTTGAGCTTAAAAACTATGATGTGTTAGGCTCCAGTTTATGGGGGAATTGCTAAAAATGCCCTCAAAATTAATTTTAAATAAAAATATACCTTTGAAATTGAATTAAATGCAAAACTGCCTTTTCGGCTTAAAGAAATTACCGAGAAGCCTTTACGACCAATCAAAAAAACGGAAAATGCAATTACCATTATAACTTTCGACTATGTCAGACTTCTATAAATGTCTGATAAGTTAGACTGTAATAGAAGTCTAAGTGACTTTACGAAGTCTGATACATAATAAATTAGTAAATTAAAAGTTTAGAATTATAAAAAAAAATATTTTTTCAAAACTTTTTTATACATAAATTAAATATATACAATTTAGTAGTATATAAATTAAAATTTGATAAAATTGAGTCAAATTAAACAATGTTAGTTAAGTATGTCTTCATCCAAAAGACTTCAGCTGAAACAGATAAATTTAGTAAATTTAAATTTAAAAATAGTAAAAAATATTTTTTTAAACAACTAAACATAAATTAAATAAAGAGGGTTTTGAAGTATATAAATTAAATTTCGTAAATTTGAATCAGATTAAAAATATATAAAGTGGTAGAGTAGTTTCTATACCTTAGAACATGCTTTGTAATGGAACATGGTGTAACATTTACATATAATTTACATATAACTTTAGGGTTAGATTCATGGTTTACGAAATTCACATTTTAAAAAAAATTATATTTGCACATTTATGTTATAATGCGCATATATTAAGGAATTTGATGTTTCCTAGGTGTTTAGTTTAAATTTTTTTCACTGTTAAGTGATAAATATTAGATTTAGGGTTTATCAGACTTCTCTGAGAAGTCTGAATTTTGGGGTTTCGTAGACTTTCGAGAGAAGTCTAAGAAGTATTTAACTAACCCCGAAATTAAATAAAAAATAAATACTTTGAACCAAACGTACCTTAAATGGTTAAAATTGACTAAAGTTTATGTAATTTTAATTTACATATGTCAAAAAGTCCCATGTTTAATTTATGTATCCAAAATACGAGAAGTCTGAGAGATATTTTAGTTGAAAATCTAAATAATAAAATTATAAAAAAATATTTTGAGGGAAATTTTGGATACATAAATTAAACATGAGACTTTTGACATAAGTAAATTAAAATTACATAAACTTTAGTCAATTTTAACCATTTAAGGTATATTTGGTTAAAAACACTATGTAGACTGATCTATGCTTGACATATGAAGTTGGATATCATATTTTCATTTGTAGGGTTAGGCTGAGGGTTTGTGAATTTTCATCTATATTGTTACATTTGCATATACTAGCTAGGTTGTGACTATAATAAACGAGTTTGATGTTTTTTATAAGTTTTATATATACTATGATGGTATTTAAGTAGTAATTAGTAGATTTAGGGTATCTCAAACTTCCATGTTAATCTGATTCACGTACATGATTTGTCAGACTTACCGAAGAAGTCTGTCTAAACTCGACCAAATAAGTTACCCGACTTGGGAATGTACCCCATATGTAAACGAAAGTTACCAACATTAGTTTGTAAAAGTCATTATCAAATTTCTCTCTCGAAACCAAAACACACTCCCTCTCTAAATACTCTTTAAAAACTCTCTGAAAACCCTCCACCGCCACCACCACCGACGTCGTCATCTTCTTCATTCTTGTAATTATCTCTCCTTTTTTCGTCTCTCCTGACCAGTACCTACACCGCCGTCGTCATATTCTAAGCTCTTCTTTCTGAAAATGTTTGAGATCTATACGAAAGAAGTCATTTTTCTATGTACTTTGTCTAGATCTAAAAAAAAAAAAAAAAAATAGGTTTTCATATATTTCTCATTTTAGATCCATAAGGTTTTAAGTCCGAGTCATCCCCTTTTTCATATGTACTTTGTCTAGATCTGAACAAAAATATAGGTGATCGTTTTAGATCCATACGGTTTTAAGTCCGATTCATCCCCTTTTTCATATGTACTTTGTCTAAATCTGAACAAAAATATACGTTTTATATATTTCTTGTTTTAGATCCATACGGTTTTGAGTCCGAGTCATCCCCTTTTTCATATGTACTTTGTCTAGATAGACTCTATTAGAAGACTGAAATTGGATTTGTTTTTGAATTATACCCTATTAGAAGTTTGAAATTGGATTTGTTTTTGAATTAGACTCTATTAGAAGTTTGAAATTGGATTTGTTTTTGAATTAAACTCTATTAGAAGTCTGAAATTTGACTCTATTTACAATTGTTTTATGGTACACAGGATGGGGAGATTCAGTTAGGTTCCAACGTCGAGTAGTAGTTGTTCATACTCAAGTTCCACATTTCGACAACGATCCGGTTCATGCAATGGATTCCCCAAGAAATGTCTCTGCGGTCTGGACCCTGTCATGCGAACATCCACTACTACCGATAATCTGGGAAGAAGATTCTTTGGATGTCGTAACTGAGATGTAATTGCCTTTCTCTTCTGTTATGTAGCCAGTTTTATTTTATTTTTACTTATTTGAGCTTATATTTGGAATCTGAAGATGATTGTATATTTAAAATGTGGATGTATAGGATGGTGGCTACCATATAATGAAGTGGTGGGATGAGGCTATGATGGAGGAGTTTCACGAGTTAAAGCTGAGAGTGGACCAACATGGTGAACAAATTGATTACATATTCCTTTGTTATACTGAAATGGAGTGTCTTACCAGCTTGCACGATGACCTCAAGATAGTACAGGCAGAGATAGCTCAATTAAAAGAGCTTTTGACTGAGAAACCATCTAACCAGACAGAGCGCGGTGCCAAGTATGAGTATCTGATGTTTGCTGGAGCTATTATTATCGTCCCGGTTATCTTGAGAGCATTTGGTTTCTTGTAATATAATTCCTATGTATCCAACTACAATTTTATGTAATATAAGACAAATTTAATTCATCATCCAATTTCAAATATGCGAATTGTCCTCTTTTGAAGCTACTAAAGAACTCGGTCGCCAAACTTCATATGATGTCTGAATAATAAATATTATATTGTCAGACTTCATATGAAGTATGAATAATAAATAATATGTTTTCAGACTTTTATGAAGTCTGAATAATAAATAATAAGTTTTCAGACTTCAAATGATGTTTGAATAATAAATATTAAAACTATCATATGATATCGGGATATATAAACTAAAATTATGTTTTCAGACTACATATGATGTCTGACAATGTCAAAATGCCCGGGAGTTAAATATTTTGTAAATTACGCGAAAAATGAGCGGCAGTTATGTAAAAGGGAGACAGAAACATATTCTCTCTCAAAGCCACTGAACCGACATCTTCAACTTTTTCTGGGTATCGTTTCCAGATCTGGTTTCTCTCTGCTCCGCTGCTTACCTTCGACTGTAAGATTCATCGAATCCTACTTTCGTGAATAAACTTAGCAAAACTACTAGTATCCAAACGGCTAATGGTGTCTGATTTCAGTTCTCAGACTGCAAATGGAGTCTGATTATAGTCCTCAGACTGCAAATGGAGTCTGGATTTTTTCTCGTACTTGTGCTGAGCTTTTGTTTTTTCTAAATTCCAGATATTGTTTCACTCTTCTCCTCCATCGTTTTCCTTCGACAGTAAGATTCATCGACTCCTATTTTCGTCAGTATTCTTAAAATAGCTATTAGTAGCCAGACGGCATATGGTGTCTGACTAAGTTACTCAGACTGATAATGGCGTCTGTTTATTCGTTATTGACTCTTATTTATTTTGAACGTTGTTGCGTTAAGCTTTCGTTTTTTTAAATTCCAGATCTGGTTTCTCTCTCCTCTGTCGGTGACCTTCGATGGTAAGATTCATCAACTCTTCTCCTCGTCTATATATTTATATAACTATTAGTAGCCAGACGACATAAGATGTATGACTGTGTAAGGCTGACTGCAAATGGCTTATGGCTAGTAGTATTCAGACTGTATATGATTTTTGTGGCCCTTGTTGTTTCAGGTTTTCGTTATGGCAGACATTTAATTCCCACAAAGGATGTTCACTCCCGGTTATGAACCGGTTCCGGATAAAATCATACACTACTTTAGTGGAAGGAGAGATCTGATTAATGATGTTAGAATAGCGATGTTACCGGTAGAATGGCAACAACTCCTCGATTCAGAACTTGGGATTTTTTTGAGATTCCATGACCTTCACTTAAAATGGTGTTCAAGGATGGTGCACTACATGCTCTGTTTGCAGTTAGACTGCAAGAAGAAGTATGAGATATGGTCTCTTCTCGGCGTTCAGCCAATTAGGTTTTCCTTGAATGAGTTTCATGCCATAACCGGACTCAACTGCGACTATATTGAGAACCTGGAGTACCCTGAATTTGAATATACCGATCAGATGAGGGCAATGTGGGAGCTTCTTGGGGTGGATTTTGATTTAGACCCAAGTTATTCGCAATCATTTGAAGCTTGTAAAAGATGTGCTGGTTGGGAACCGCAACAAAGGACATGGCTGGGCTATCTAGCCATCTATGCAACCTTCATTGAGGCTCAATACTGGACAACTTCCACAAGGGCTGACATGACTAAGCTTCTGCTGGTTCCAGGATCATTACAATCCTATCCATGGGGACGATTCGCCTTCAAGCTTCTGATAGAATCTGTTAAGGAGGCAAACAGAAAACTCGTGGAGGGAAAAAATAATCAGATCGGAGGTTTTGCTGAGGTCCTGAACATCTAGGTATATTGGGCATGTCCCGCTTTGGCGACAACTTATGGAGAGCCCTTTCTAAATGCCCCAACCCCACCACTGTTGGCGTACCAGAGATCACGGAGTCGAAAGAAAGTCGACGAAACCATACACATACAGGTATTTCTTAGACTGTTCTGAAGTTCGACATATTTTTTTCCCATACTGAATTAGAAGTCTGGCATTTTGTGACTTCATATGAAGTCTGGCATTATGTGTCAGACTTCATATGAAATCTGACATTATGTGTCAGACTTTATATGAAGTCTGACACATTGTTCCCAGTCTCGTATGATGTCTGACGTTGTGATATTATAAATGCTTATATTCATTTTGCTATGTGACTTGTAATTTGCAGTCCCGCGTCAACAACCTCGTAGTCAAGGATTATGATGACATGTTCCCCGAGTGGGACAACGATGATGAGGAGGACGACAAAGTTGAGAACATTGTAAAAGCAATGCATGGACAGCTTGGGATTGCGCCTTGGAGGTGGGGTTCTAAACACTGGAAAAGTGAAGGTGTGTTCAGGATCAAAGCTGGTGGTCCTGTTAAGCTTGAGGTTAAGTCTGAGGAAGTTGCGGGTGAGATTGGTGAGAAAAAGCGAAAGGGGCTGGGAGTCAAGAGGAAGTTAGTACAGAATGTTGCTGATGATGAGGATGAGGAAGAATAGGTAGAGGTAGTTAGTAAGAGACCTAGAGAAGGGAGGGATGGTCCCACGAATGGGGACGTTGTTCAAATGATTGAGGGTTTGAAAAAATCATTTGAAATTTGGATTAATGTATTGGAAGATGTTTTCAACGAAGATTTTCGTCTAATGGGTACCAGAATGGATGATCTTGGCAAGGATGTCAAGACTTCGAAGGAAGTAAGTGTTGGAATTGAATAGAAGGAAAAAAGAGAAGAAGACAGATTCTTCTGGATAGAAGGGAAATAAGAAGAAGAAAGCTGGTCCTGGAGGGAAAGGAAGTGAGAAGAAGAAAGATGCAAGTGTTGCGGCTGCTGAGATGAAGAAGGACGGAGTTGGTGAGGATGAAGAAGATCAAGCTGAAGATCTTCAGGATCAAGATAAAGTAACTGCTGTTGCGGTTGATGAAAAGGGAGGAAGAAAGAAAAAGAAAAGGGCTCAGAGGAACCCGAAGAAATTGGTACTGAAGGTACCCGAACCTGCACATGCACCTGCAGGGAAAGCGAAGGCTAAGAAAGCAACAGACAAACCTGCCATTCCGGCTGAGGCACCAATCAGACTGCGACTGATGATGGGGTTAGTCTCCAAAACCCTCAAACTCTGAATACAAATAAGGAAAAGAAAGATGGGCCTAAGAGAAGTAACATACTTATGAAGAAATCCCTTGAGGGGAAGTAGCCTTGTCAGCAGTATGAATATTCTTGATTGTAAAAACATGAGCATAAACTTATTTGTTTTTTTTTCCCTTGTTCTTGTATTTGCTTTGAACATGATTCCTGGCATTAGACATATATTGCATTGGTTTGGTGTGATTTTTAGTCGGCATTCAGAACATATCAGACTTCTATAGATGTCTAAGAGTGATGTATTTTAGTTACCAGGCTTCTAGTGCAGTCTGGTTCTTGTGTGAATTTTAGATCGAACTTTATGTTTAACACGGGTTGTCAAATTGTATATGCAGAGTATACCCGAAAGCATAGATCTGAGTGTCTTGATCGTTGCACAGTCGGCTACGGGCATAGAATTCGATGCTACGCGGAGGTTTAAACAGGACACTAAGCAGGCAGCAGCTGAAGCTTATATGCAAGCGAAGGCAAAACAGGTTAAACATAAGGAGAAGGTGAAGACTCCAGTTAAACCTGTTGTCGAAGCATAGGTTACACCAGGATATAACCCTTGTGCTGCTCTCACCAAGATGCAAGTGAAGGCAATAAATGATTACAACAAAAGACAGTTGCATGTCTTAACACTCTACCTAGACGAGTAAGTTGTATACCTAATCTCTTAACTCGATGTCTAACAAGCGTATTGTTCTTTGTAGGGGTTATCCGACTAGGACTGTAAAACACATCACTCCAATGGTATTATGATATTCGCACTCCAAAGGAATGGCTGCATGACACGGTCAGTATCACTCCAATGGTTGTGAATTAAGAATTTCATTCCAGTCTGGATGTATAGTCAGACTTCCCAAGAAGTCTGGTTGTATTTTCAGACTTCTGAAGAAGTATGAATGTATATTCAGACTTCCGAAGAAGTTTGGTTGTATATTCAGACTTCCAAAGCTGTCTGGTTGTGTTTTTTTTTTATTATTAACACATTCTTGGTTTGATGCATCAAATTGATGTCGGGATTGATCTGCTGAGGCTTTGCCAACACAACCATTCAGAATGGTTCAGGAGCGAGAGGATGTGCTTCATTGACACACTCCTTCAAGCATTGTGGCATCAACACTATCCAGATTTTATTAAGAGCGGTGCAGAAGAGAATAGTTCTGCCTCAACTAGAAGGCTTCCTCCTGGTGTGTGGGATTACTATACTGGTCATCTACCCATATTCTGCAAATCAGTGAAGGCTTGGGGGCTGGAAATTGATCATATCTACACCGCACTGCACATTGGCGGAAATCATTGGGTAGCAATTATGATTTCTATCCTGGATAGGCACGTAACAGTCTGGGATAGCATCCTTGGACATAAAACTGATGAGATGGTCGGAGCGGCAGTGGCACAAATCTGTGAGATGTTTCCTTATGTGTTGTACGTCTTGGCCCCAGTTGATGATGGGTGGCCTTATCCCTTGGAACGTTACACCTACACGATTGTTAGGAGCAAAGATCTTCCCCAAAACCACCAAACAGGTGACTGTGGAGTGTTCTACTTGAATTTCAACGATTTCCATTCACTTGGAATGGCGTTTCCAAAGTATCTTTGTGATAAGAAAATCAAGCAAATCAGGGACATGCTAGCTTTTGACAAATTGACTGAACTCGGGCGAATATGTGAAGAGATACGTTCCGAGTATGCACTGCTAGACACCTACGATGAGAAATAGACTTCCTGATATCTTTTGGATTCCCAAACAATGGATTTCTTGCATATATTTATCTTTTGTAGGTGTAAGAAAAACACATCCATCTTTTGTGCTTGTTTTAAGTTATGTAACAAACTCATGACTTGTTCCTAGTTATGTTTATGTGCTACTACGCTTGATGAAACAGAACCCAAACAATTGAGACAAGATTCAATATCAGACTTATGAAATACATCCATTTCTACGGTAAAACATATCAGACTTCACTGAACACGAACACATATCAGACTTCAGCAAACCCTAAAACTTATCAGACTTCACTGAACACGAACACATATCAGACTTCAACAAACCCTAAAACCTATCAGACTTCACTGAACACGAACACATATCAAACTTCAGCAAACCCTAAATCACATCAGACTTCAACCATTTCTAGTCAGCCTCAGGTTGTGGACAATTAGGTTGTTTGTGGTCTGGTTGTCTGCAATTCAAACAACAATATTGCTTGTGTAGTTTCCGCGGTTTACCGCCGCCCTTCTTCTTGGTGACTTCTAGCATAGATTGCCACCTCGACTTCTTTTGTCTTCCAGGCTTCCGCCTCTCTTCAGGCGGAAATTAACGTACGGTGTCATGATCAACTGTGCCAGTAAAATTCTTTGTTAAGATGTCGCGCGAGTATGCAGCGTACAAGTAGTATGTTCTGTAAGATGGACATACAAGGGTAGAAATGTGTAGCTCAAGTTCCGGTGCAGCGCATATAGCATATGAGCAAGGTATCTTTTCGTAATCCCAAACACCACATTCACATTTCTGATGTTCCAAATTGACAACACAATCCCTATGTCCTCCCTTAACAACGAACTGATACGTATCTACGCGTTCTGCCGTCATCATATCTGCATAATATTCACAAATAGCCAACAAATATTCAACTCCTCGGGTAAATGTTGTTGAGAGACTCATTGCATCTAGCCACCTTTTACAAAACCATGTCCCTAGTTTCTCTTGTATAAACTCTAAAAGGAAAGATATGGGATATCATTTTGCCTTCTTAACTGCGGAGTTTATAGATTCAGCAATGTTTCTCGTCTTTATGATGTACCTGTCTCCAACAATTTGAAAGAGGTTTACACAAGTAAGAACTAGAAAGTATTAAGAAAAACATTACGCTTTCAGACTTCTCCTGTAGTCTGGTAAATAATCAGATAGCAGGAGAAGTCTGAGTATAATATCAGACATCATTAGAAGTCTTGAGTAAAAATATTAAGTCTGACGCTTACGTTTCAAACTTCTCTTGCAGTCTGGTAAATAATCAAACAGCAGGAGAAGTCTGATAATAATATCAGACATCAATAGAAGTCTAAGAAGAAATATTAAGCCTGACACTTATTGTCAGACCGCACAAGTACTTATCTTCGCCGAAATGCATGCGTGACCATATACTCACATCCGCCTCCTCCAAGTAATCAGCAAGTTCATGATTTACCGCTCGTAAGGACGCCATGTTTCGGTCAAAATCGTAAATCGTATATGCGTAAGCCGCGTTTTTCACCAAGTACAGAAGATGTTTTCCCCTTAACTTGGTAACTATGTTTTTTTGTAGATGGTAATAGCATATCCCTTGTTGTGCTCAAAGTAAAACTGCTTCACAAGCATTTTTGATCGACTCGCATCTATCCGAGACTATGACCAAAGGATATTGGTCTGAAATGCATTCTTTCAGCTTGGTGAAAAATCATTCCCATGAGTCATCATTCTCAGAGTCTACAATTCTGAAAGCCAACAGAAATATTTAAAAATTTCCGTCTTGTGCGGCCGCCACTAGCATAACACCGCCATACTTTCCATGAAGATGAGTACCATCCACCACAATAACTCTTCTAAGAAACGCTAACCCATGTATGGAAGCTCCAAATGCTATAAATAGATATTTGAATCTATTCTTCTCATCTAGCTCAAGAGCAGTTACTGTTCCCGGGTTGGTTTGCCTGATTCCATGCAAAAATGAAGGCAGCCTCTCGTACCCATCTTCCGCTGTTCCTCTCACAATCTTTTGAGCATGTAACAATGCTCTATATGCGGTTGTGTAGCTCATCCTAATCCCAAATTGCTTCTTCATTGATACTTTGACATGCTTTGGTGTTATCTGTTCAATTATACCAAAACATTCAGTAAACAACCAACCAATATAAACTGGAGTATAACGTTTGCGCTTAGACATCCGGTCCACCACCGAAAATGTATGGGTTTTTGAATAGATCATCACCCAATACTTGTTTGGTTCGCTCTTCACAGACGCTCGAAGCATCCACTTGCATCCTTCCACACGACATTTAGCCACAAAACGTGTCTTGTCAGACTTCTCTGTCCTGAATGCGAATTTCTTTATTATCGCCGTCAAACGTAGCTCTGATATTAGGTCTTTTTTGCTATAAAGACACTTATTAATAAAGATACCCTCGGACAAGTCCCTTTTCCAACATACCGATTACTCAAACCCTCCAACTCATATTTCTTATAATCTTCATCTTCTTCCACATCTACATCTTCATGTTTCACTTTTCCATATAGGGTATAATCAGCATCGTCACGGTAAGCCTCAACGTGTTTCTTAAAAACATTCTCAGGCATATCCAAGTTACCAACACCATCATTACCACCACCACCACAAACAGGATCATCCGAGACTGAGTCCACATCTTCCTCATTCCAGTCTTCTTTTTTGTCATCTTCGTCTACATCTTCAGCTTCATATTCATCATGATTCAACACATCTTCATCTTCTATACCGGATCGGCTCGAGACACAAAGGCGGATTAAATGCGTATTAGCTAACTCGATCAAGCTCCTTATTTGCCTATCATTCGTGACATAAATCGGAGGGCTATTCGGATCCATTTGTTTCAAGAGTGCTTCCTGAAGGATGTTTTGGTTGTTAATCCTGATTCAATTCTCAGATTCAACAGTTCCTAAACATGCGGATCTAGGTTCTCCTTGATTAGAAACAATAAGATCTCACCTTTTACCTGTTTATGCAGCGGAAAGAGAGAACAGGTCAGAGATCAGAGAGCCACCGAGTGATAACTCCTCCAGAGGTTCACACACGCACACCAAGCAGGAAGAGAGGCTGCTAGACCGAGCTGAGGAGGCGCAGGAAGAGAGAGAGAGGCGCGGCTAGGGGGCTAGGGTTAGGGAGAAAGAGATTTGGCTTTTAATTTATAAAAGCCTTCTCTTTCCCTTTTGGGCTTTTGGGCCCAAATACCAATCTGATTAAATCCCTTGGATTTAATCAGACCCATTAATCTCTCTCTAAGTACGACAAATGCCTGGCACTTTTACCGTACTTCTGCTAAGCCGTTCCTACACATTTTCCTGTTAGCTTAGGCGTGTGACCCATATGGGATCATATAATAAAGGCAATAAGTCCAAGACTTATAGATCATGAGCGGACTCTAGCAAGCCATCATGACCCCCAGTATTATATGACTTATGTCTGATCATTGACATACTCTTACTTTCTAGAGACAGTACCGAGATTACTGGACACAATTCCAACAATCTCCCACTTGTACTGGAATCTCTGTATTCATAATCCTTTTGTCTCAATATCTCGATTAGTCATAAGGCAAGATTAGTGTCATCCTTATAAAGCCTAATCTTGTTCATCGGACTCTGATTTGATACTGACAATCCAAACGACTCGGGACAGTCCGTTTGAGCATGGCCATGCATTTTCCAGTATTCAAATCTCCGATTGGCCTAGAGATATTCACTCCATTTATATTGGAGGGACAAATCCCGTCTTGTTCCATCACTGTAAACTACTCATTTCATGATGTACCCAAACAAGGTCCTTATAACTATCGCAGAACGATAGCGTTAGACAATGATCAAAGTGCATCAGTCCATGTGCAGTCACATGCATACGAACTCAGGTCTAAGGACTATACTCTATAGTCGTAGTAAGAATCTCTTATGACACAGATATAAATATCCTGAAGAGTTCTTATAAGCGGGTCTAGTCCGGTCGTATGTACCCCACATACACCTATGTACTGACTTTGATGCCGAGCATCTATGACACACTGAGACTTTGTCATAAGTCACGTACCAATCCAGTCTCACACGGTTTGTTGGTGTTCCAATTTCAACAACCTTCGACTAGGGACAGGATGATATAAAACATCTATCAAATATAGGGTCTCATGATCAAGCTAAATGACTTTGATGACTCAAGATCAAGTCACTTACTTCGATGACCTATAAAATGGTTTATATCACTTTGGAACGATTATTTCATCACAGTTAAAATAATCTTGAAATAATAATTTCATCAAACATAAGAATGTTTTACAAGAACATATCAAATAACTAAATAAAAGCCCTCAAACTCCCACTCAAATTTAGATTACATTTCAATGTCTCTAATGCCTACAGCTTCAGTCAGAAACTCGAGCTTAGGCCTTGGGAGTGGCTTTGTCAACGGATCAGCGACGTTATCATCTGTCTGAACTCGGCTGATCTTGACTTCCTTTCTATTAATGATGTCACGTATCAAGTGAAATCTTCTTAGAACATGCTTGGATTTCTGGTGTGATCTTGGTTCCTTTGCCTGAGCAATAGCACCATTGTTGTCACAAAACAGTGCCAGAGGCTCAGCCGCATCTGGTATCACACCTAGTTCAATAATGAACTTTCGTATCCAAACAGCTTCCTTCGCTGCTTCTGAGGCGGCGATATATTCAGCTTCTGTAGTGGAATCAGCAACGGTGTCTTGCTTGGAGCTTCTCCAACTGATTGCACCGCCATTCAGACAAAAGATATAACCGGACTGTGACCGGAAATCATCTTGGTCTGTCTGGAAACTTGCGTCCGTGAATCCACTGACTTTAAGCACATCACTTCCACCGTATACCAAGAACTTATCCTTAGTATGTCTTAGATACTTCAGGATATTCTTGACGGCAATCCAATGGTTTTCACCTGGATTTGACTGGTATCTACTCGTCATGCTCAATGCATAAGCAACATCAGGACGAGTACAGATCATGGCATACATGACAGATCCTATTGCAGATGCATAAGGAATATTCTTCATGCGCTCAAGCTCAGCAGCCGTCGTAGGGCTCTGCTTCTTGCTTAGCGTTGTGCCATGTACCATTGGCGTGAAGCCCTTCTTGGAATCTTTCATGCTGAATCTTTGTAGGACTTTGTCAATGTATGAATCTTGACACAAGCCTATCAGCCTTCTAGATCTATCCCGGTAGATCCTGATTCCAAGAACGTATGCGGCTTCACCCATGTCTTTCATGGAAAAAAACCTTCCAAGCCAGTCCTTTACGGACTTCAGCATTGGAATGTCGTTTCCGAGAAGCAGTATGTCATCGACATACAGAATAAGAAATACTATCTTGCTCCCACTAGTTTTCTTATACACGCATTGTTCTTCTTCGTTTCTGATGAAGTCAAATTGTTTGATCGCTTTATCAAAACGAAGATTCCAGCTCCTCGATGCTTGCTTCAATCCATAAATGGATTTATGAAGCTTGCATACTTTCCCAGCATTCTTTGGATCTATGTAACCGTCAGGTTGCGTCATATACACATCCTCTTCCAGAATACCATTCAGGAAGGCGGTTTTCACGTCCATCTGCCAAATTTCATAATCATGAAAAGCTGCAGTTGCTAGTAGAATCCGAATAGATTTCATCATAGCCACTGGTGAATAGGTTTCATCGTAATCCACACCGTGAACTTGTCTGAAACCTTTTGCCACCAACCTGGCTTTATAAATCTGGACATTTCCATCCACGTCAATCTTCTTCTTGAAGATCCATTTGCACTCGATGGCTTTTACACCAGCGGGTAAGTCAACCAACGAAAACACTTGGTTGACCGACATGGAGTCCATTTCGGAATCAGTGGCCTTGCGCCACTTCGAGGAATCTGGGCCCATCATGGCTTGATTGAAGTTCGATGGTTCATCACCATCAATGATCAAAAGATCATGACAGTCAGTCACGAGGAATCCTTGATATCTCTCGGTTTCGTGACGGATCCTCCCGGATCTTCGAACTTCAGGTACTACAGGTTCAGGCTCTACAATTTCTTGTAGGTCCTCCTGCTGCTCTTCCTCATTAGGTTGAACAGTATCCTGTTCATGTTGAATTTCTTCAAGCAGTACCTTACTCCCACTGTCTTTCTTAGAGAGAAACTCTCTCTCAAGAAAGTTACAATCCCGGGCAACAAAGATCTTGTTCTCGGAACGTAGATAGAAGTAATAAGCCTTGGTTTCCTTAGGATAACAAATGAAGTAGCATTTATCAGACTTTGGTGTAAGCTTGTCTGAGATTAATCTCTTGACATAGGCTTCACAACCCCAAATTCTTAGATAAGACAGCACTGGAGCCACTCCAGTCCATAATTCATATGGTGTCTTTGCTACTGCTTTCGATGGCGCTCTATTTAGAGTGAACACTGCTGTTAGCAGAGCATATCCCCAAAGGGATATTGGAAGGTCTGTGTGACTCATCATAGATCGAACCATATCCAATAAGGTCCGATTTCTCCTCTCAGACACACCATTCCATTGAGGTGTTCCGGGAGGAGTGAGTTGGGACACGATCCCACACTCTCTTAGATGATCACTGAATTCTTGGCTTAAGTATTCTCCTCCTCGGTCGGACCGAAGAGCCTTAATGCTTTTGCCAAGTTGGTTCTGTACTTCATTTTGGAATTCTCTGAACTTCTCAAAAGATTCAGACTTATGTTTCATTAAATAAACATATCCATACCTACTGAAATCATCAGTGAAGGTAATGAAGTACTGATAGTTTCCTCTTGCATTTGTGGACATTGGGCCACACACGTCAGTGTGTATCAGGCCCAATAAGTCACTGGCCCTCTCGTTAGGTTTATTAAAGGGGGCCCGTGTCATTTTGCCCATCATGCAGGATTCGCATTTCTCACATGACTCAAAGTCAAATGAGCCAAGAAGTCCATTCGAATGGAGCCTCTTGATGCGTTTCTCGCTGATGTGCCCTAAACGACAATGCCATAGAAACGTTCGGTTCTCCTCATTAGGTTTGAACCGTTTGGTATTAATGTTATAAATTGGCGCGGATTGATCGAGTATGTAAAGCCCATTCGTAAGAGGGGCAGAACCATAGAACAAATTGTTGCGATTGAAGGAACATAATTTATTCTTAACTGAAAAATCATAACCTTCCAAATCCAACAAAGAAATTGAAATAATATTTCTGCTTATAGCAGGTACAAAATAACAATTATTGAGTTCTAAAACCAATCCCGAAGGTAAAGACAACAAGTATGTGCCTACAGCTAGTGCTGGAACTTTCGCTCCATTCCCAACTCGTAGCTCTACTTGTCCTTGCTTCAGCCTTCTACTGTTGCTGAGTGCCTGCATATTAGTACAAATATGAGCCCCACAACCAGTATCCATAACCCATGAGGTATTATCAGAAGTAGTTGTATTAACTTCTATAACAAAAATACATGTCGAAGAAGTCTCGAGAGTCTTCTTCTTCAATTCCTTTAGACCTTCTTGGAATTTCTTACATTCTCTCCTCCAATGCCCTGGTTCTTTACAGAACCTGCATATGTCAGTTGGCCCAGCCTTGGACTTGGGCTTGGGCTTTGGCGTGTCCTTGTCCGCGACTTGGACAGCCTTGGCCTTTCCCTTATCCTTAGCAGAGGATTTCTTAAACCCCTTGCCCTTTTGCACCATAAGCACATTGGGGTCCTTGGCGGTTTTCCTCAAGTTGGGCTCTGCAGTCTTGAGCATTCCGTGAAGCTCAGGCAATGTCTTACTCAAGCCATGCATGTTAAAGTTCAGAATGAACTGATCATAGCTTGCAGGTAATGACTGCAGAATGATGTCGCAGGCAAGTTCCTGGCTGATTGGGCAGTCGAGTTTCTGAAGATGATCGAGATAACACATCATCTTCAAGACATGAGGACTCACTGCCGCATTCGCAGCCAACTTGCAGTCCAAGAGGTTCTTAACTGTCTGGAACCTCTCAGTCCTAGCCTGCTCCTGAAAAAGCGATTTCAGGCTTGCCATTATCTCAATTGGTGACAACACACTCTCGAACTGCATTTGCAGCTCAGCAGTCATTGTCGCCAACATAAGGCAATACACATCATTTTCATCTGACGAATGCTTTTCCCAAGCATTATGCAGAGTCCTGGCGGCATTGTTAGCAGGCCTCTCGGGGAGAGGATCACGAAGGACATAATCCTTCTTCTCCTGCTTGAGGACCAGCCTCAAGTTCCTTGACCACGTCAGGAAGTTCGTTCCAGTCAGCTTCTCCTTCTCAAGAACAGACCGGATTGAGAATGTGTTTTGTGTGCTTGTAGTAGTCATAGCTGAAATATAATATAAAAAGGTTATTAGTTAATATGTTCAATATGATTAATCTCGTATTAAATTTAATATGATTAATCATGCATTATATTCAATAACATTAGTTACCCTCAATAGAATATAATGATTCCAAGATCCACATATAACTAAGATCAAAGTGGGCCACTGGCCATCACCCAACCTTAGCTTATATCGGTAAGCCCTATATCGGCTAATTATATCTGTGATATAACTCTTGGTTGTGAATCTGGGCCCGAGGCCCAATTCACTCTGATGTCTCAAGGCCCGGGACTCCCGATGGCCTAGTCAAGAAAACCAGACTATTCAGTCATGTAATCATTAATGTCTGGGACTCCCAATGACATTTATGAATCACAAACCGTCTTATCCACGCAAAAGTAGACACCCTCACACTGTAAGGCCATGAATACAATTGAATGGGCTTCGACAGCTGACATAGAATGGACAAGACATCCAACGCTTGATATTATTTGAGGTTTGTAGGTTTATTAAAATTCATTCCCAAAATAGAAGATTACTATTTTGGGAAACTTTCCATTTTTGGAAACCTACTATTTTTGGAAACTTTCTAAAATTGGAAACTTTCTAAAAACGGAAACTTTCTAACTTTAGAAATTTCTTAAAATCCAAAACCCGCAAATCTAGAAACTTCTATTTTAAGAAACTTTCTAATTTCAAAATTTTGGAAACTTTAATTTAAAATCGATTTATATAACTTTATAAAATAAATTTTAAATTAATCTGAAGAAAGACTCAAATAATTGGCCCAATTGTTTTAACTTATTGGCCCGAGGCCCAAGAATTGGTCCATGTCCAAGACATGACCCAATTGTCCAATTAAATGACATAACCGGTCTGGTTCATTAAAATTGGTCTTAACCAAAATTAATTACTACGATGACCACAATTGTCAATCGGTTATTTACTAAACCGGATTTTCTCAATTTATTTGGTCCAACCAAATCAAATTAGAAAATCCTGGTTTAGGCACAAAATCCAATTTTCGACTTTGGATTTCTTATCCCGGTTTAACCAGAATTTAATAAAATTATTAAATCTGTTTATTAAACCGTGACGTTTTGATTTTAATCAAGTTTTAAACCGAACCTTAAACCGAAACGAACCAATCGATTTGACGTGAACCGTTCACGGTTACGTCAGCCCTAACTTCACGATCGAAACTCGATCGTCCAGCCGCAACTCACGCTCGGGACGAGACGCGATGCTGACGATCGATCGGGACGTGATGAGCTTGGATCGGGACGGGATGGTCGGGACGGGACGATGCCGCGATCGGGATGCGATCCATCCGACGATCGGGACGAGCCGCGATCGGGACGCGATCGATCCGACGATCGGGACGCGACCACGCAACACGATCGTTCGTGATCGGTTCGTGCGTCCTTTTCCGATCCGGACGATCCGACCCAACCGGCCAACTCTCGGCCGATCGCAAAAACCGAGTCATATAGCTTGGTTTTGCGATTTCAAATATGTTCGTTCAGGATTCAATTCATGTTTCTTAAGTGTTTTGCTCTTATCAGTAGGTTGATTCAAAAACACACTTTAAACAATCCTAAACTTGAATCTAAACAAGAAAAACCAGAACCAATGGCTCTGATACCACTGAAGGATGTTTTGGTTGTTAATCCTGATTCAATTCTCAGATTCAACAGTTCCTAAACATGCGGATCTAGGTTCTCCTTGATTAGAAACAATAAGATCTCACCTTTTACCTGTTTATGCAGCGGAAAGAGAGAACAGGTCAGAGATCAGAGAGCCACCGAGTGATAACTCCTCCAGAGGTTCACACACGCACACCAAGCAGGAAGAGAGGCTGCTAGACCGAGCTGAGGAGGTGCAGGAAGAGAGAGAGAGGCGCGGCTAGGGGGCTAGGGTTAGGGAGAAAGAGATTTGGCTTTTAATTTATAAAAGCCTTCTCTTTCCCTTTTAGGCTTTTGGGCCCAAATACCAATCTGATTAAATCCCTTGGATTTAATCAGACCCATTAATCTCTCTCTAAGTACGACAAATGCCTGGCACTTTTACCGTACTTCTGCTAAGCCGTTCCTACACATTTTCCTGTTAGCTTAGGCGTGTGACCCATATGGGATCATATAATAAAGGCAATAAGTCCAAGACTTATAGATCATGAGCGGACTCTAGCAAGCCATCATGACCCCCAGTATTATATGACTTATGTCTGATCATTGACATACTCTTACTTTCTAGAGACAGTACCGAGATTACTGGACACAATTCCAACACTTCCGGCAATGGATATGATAACTCCACCAGCTCGGTTTTCTTGTCCAGCATATAATCATCTTGTACCATCTCAACAAGTTCTTGATGTGTAGAACCATCACGCAAAGTGATAAACCGCCCTCCTTTGAGCTTATCAACCACAAAATGCCAAATCTGGTCTCTCACAACCATTCACCAAAATTAACAGGTAACTGAACCATTATTTGTATAAACAAACACGTATAAACCACATTAGAGATCTTTTGGGAAAAGCCTGATGTTATTACCTACATTGCCAATATTATTGATATAAAAACAATTACCATATATAAGAATGTAAAACTCACGCAGAAGGAACATAGAAAACTAACACACATTTATAAAAATTAAAATAGACGAAATTAATCACAAATATACAATAAATGTATTTTAAAAGTTTTTAACAATTCAGACGCCTATAGCAGTCTGATTATAGTAAAACCAGACTTCTATGGCAGTATGAAAAAGAGGGTATTTTGCAATTGACTTTTAAATTTTGAACTTTTTGTCAGACAGCTTATGAAGTCTGAGAACAAAAGGGGTAGTTTTGCAATTGACTTTTAAATTGTCAGACTTCTTGGAGAAGTCTGACAAAAAGTAGGGGGTAGTTTTGCAATTGACTTTTAAATTGTCAGACTTCTCCGAGAAGTCTGATAATGTTCAGACTTCTTATGCTGTCTGACAAGAATTTCAGATAGCGAGGGAAGTCTGATAAAAAAAACTTCGCATTTTCGGTTTTTATCCAACGTTGACCAAAATTCGATATTTCAGATGTCTACTGCCGTCTGGCAAAAGTTTTGAATTTCAGATGTCTATAGCCATCTGACATTTTTTCCTTATTTTCTGACAGATTTAGAAGTCTGACGATTTTTCACTTATTCTGGTCAACATCTGAAAATTTGGGTCAATTGGAGTTTCTACCCCCCATTATTTTCAGACATCGGATTCCGTCTGACAAAAAGTCAAGAATCGGTCAATTTCTTGCCAGACTACATAAGAAGTCTGACTAAAAAAAAAAATTTGAATCAATTGCAAAACTACCCTCTTCTTATTTAGACTTCTTGGTGAAGTCTGATATATTTTTTTTTCAAAGGAATTTCACAGACTTCTATGGAGGTCTGTCAATTGAAAGTCAATTGCAAAACTACCCTCTCGTTGACCATATTGAAGTTTACGAAAAAAATTAGACTTAAACGGAAGTCTGAGATTACAATTCAGATCTGAAAATGGACGTTATGAAAAAATTCTTATGAATGTCCGTTTTTAGTTTGTTTTTAGCCTCGTCGATTTCCCAGAACGTCTAATATCACCGAAAACCCGAAATCCGAGTCGTGTTTTGCTGTTTTTATAAGATGATAAATGATTTTGCTACTTTTGAATCTAAAAATCAAAGGGGAAAAGGGAGAAATCGGTGAGGAGAACGTCTGAGCTATATTCTTGAGCTTTACTTGAGCTTTAATGGTGGAAAAACGAGTTTGATTACACATTAACTCGTCGGCGATGGTGGTTGTCGTGGTTGTTGAGCATTCATGGCGATGGCATTTTCGTGAATATCTAAAATAATTGGGTCCTTTTGTCTTTTGATTAAAGTATCAGACTTCATAAGAAGTCTGACGATGGCATTCCCGTGAATATCCAGATTAGTAAAGGGATATATTAGCGAAGGAGAGGAAGGAGAAGGCCGAGAGTAGTTTCAGAGTTGACTTCGAGGGTAGTTTTACAATTGCTCCCCAGTTTATTGGCCCAAGCAACTCTATTATTCTATTTATTTGAAAAAGAAAAATGCCTGAAAACAAAACATTAACATTAAGGGGTTTTTATTGAATTAAGTATTTAGAGGAATTGAAAGATTTTAGATTTAGTGGAATTTTAAATGGATTTTAAAGGTTTTGATAGTAATTTTAATTAGTAAAATTTTGAGGATTTTAGTAAAGCCCGAAAACCAAAGATTTTAAGCATTTTTACCGGTGGAATCACGGGAACATTACACTTTATATGTAGATTGAAAACACTAATATATGAATTTTTCAAATTTGAAGAGTTTGTACAACAAAGTTTCTAAAAGTATATAAATGTTAAGTGTGACTTGTGGATTACATAGGATAAATGTTTGGAAATGAAGAAACTATTGTATGAAATGTTTTTCAAGGCTTATAATATATTTATTTTCCTATTTATGCACCTTAAAATGTCCCTTCTATTTTGTAAAGTTGCTAAATTTGTCTAAATTCAAACGCTAAACTTTAAACGGATAGAAAATTGTGAAAATTACTCCGAGTAACATTAATTTTAATTACAATTACTACATTAGAATTGGTTCCATTTTTTCTATATTCATTTTTATTAAAATACTAAATTATCGTACAAGGTAATTTAAGTAATTTAATATTTAGATAAATAAATCATTAAAGTAAAACAAATAATTAATATAAAATTCGTTTTTCAAAAACAAATAAGTAATATAAAATTATTTTTTTAAACAATTAATTAAAATAAATATCATTTTTCAAAAACAAATAATTAATATAAAAATATTTATACAAAAAATCATTAAATTGAGAAAATAATGTAAATATATTAATTTTGTTGGATAACTTTAAAAATTTCGGTTTCAAAACTAAGAAACTAATAAAAATAATTTTATAAATAAATTATTTAAATACAAAACAGAAATCTAATTTTTTCGATGGTAAAATTTTTTCCCCAGAAAAATAAAATAAATACAAAATATTTTTTTCTAAATAAATCATTTAAATAAAAAGTTCACACAAATTATTTTCTTGGCTAATTAGTTTCTAATTGTTTTCAAAAATAAGAAACAAATACATAAGAATGTTTTAATAAATAAATAAATTTTATAAGAAATTGATACAAATTATCTTTTTGTCGGTTATTTTTTATTATTTGATTTTGAAAACAAAAATTTAATACAAAATAATATATAAATCATTTAAATAAGAAATTAATAGAAAAAAATTTTGTTGGTTATTTTTCATTATTATTTTGATTCGTAAAAAAACTTGGATACAACAAATAATAAATAAATCGTTTAAATAGGAAATTAATTCAAAAGATTTTTTGTTGGTTATTTTTTTAAATATAAATTTATTAAGTGAATATTACATTACCATAAACGGCCCCTAAAAATTAGAAGAAGATCATGCGACAGTTATTCGAATTAGTTATATTTTCATAAATATATACACTAAAATAAATTTGTAGCAAAACAAAGATCAGCAACATTAGAAACAAATCTGCAACATCGGGAAAAAGTCTGTAACGTAGCAATGATTTGATACTAATTATTAAATACAATTACATTTACATTAATAAATCTGTAATAAGTACCAAAAATCTATAACACTAATTTCCAAATTTATTCTTTTTTGTCAACTTTCAGAATTATTCAAAAATAATAAAATAAATATGGAAAAATTCAAAAATCTGCAACACGTTATTGTAAATATGTGCCACGTCAGCAAAAAAGCTCATACATCTGCAACATTAGAACATAAATTTGCAACAAGTTTAAAAATATTTAACACTACGATGCTAGTATAATAATTTTCAAAAACATTATGATATGCTATAGATTTATAAAAATCTGCGACAAAGTAAATAAACTGACAACAAACGACAATAAATTTGTGCAGACTTAGTAAAAAATCCACCATTTCTATAAATCTGTAACAAAGAATGTCATAAAATCCGTGCGGGTTTATTAAGACGGGAATGTGGCATTTTGTAAATAAGATGCGTTTTCGCTGATGTGAAAAATAAATAATAATGGCATTCTTGTAATTATTTTTTCCTAACAAATACTAGTAGGGTCATTTTAGACCAAAATTTTGGCCACAAAAGATTCATAACTCATATGCTCTTATAGTAATTAATCTATTTTTAGTGCCACATAGCTTTTTCCTAGAAAAAAATTAAAACGTTTATGTATGATGGGAATTTTCGTCGCTAATCCCTCGAGAATATAACCCCATAATACTCTGAAAATTTTGTTGTGACTGCGAATCAAAATTTCAATTAATTCAATAACTGACATATTACCGACGAATAATGAAAAACCTACAAATTTTTGACAGTTATTGTCATCAATTATTTTTAATACATAATTCACGTGAATCATCTTCTTCCTAATTTGGATGAATCATCACGTCCCATTTTCAGATTGATCCGAACGAAATACAAATTTGTCCTAGAGCATTGTTAACGCTTACACTTAGCCATATTAAAATAGGGAACGACATGTGTCATATCTGCTACCTCCAAATTTTTAGAAACACTATTCATCCTTTGAGTGGCTCTAACCTTGAATGTGATGCTTCACTTCCAACTGAACTATATATTACCATGTCACAGTGGGTTATATATTACCTCCACTTCTAAATTGATTCTTCTCACGGTTTTCCATTACCATGTCATTGTGGTGATGATTGTCGCACAATTAGACATCGTTACCTTATCTCAAGCTGAAAGAATATGCTAGCCATGTCCATTAGATATTCCTACATGTGGAGAACGACCCACTACACTTCCACTGCGCTCACTCAATTGCCAAATTGGCTTAGTGAAGATTTCCTACCTTTTCATTTTGTGGTAGTGTTTCCATCCCCATTAAGCTCCAGGTTCCCTACCTTGTCATCAGACTATGATGTTTTCTGAACGCCATCATTTGGGTTTCCATTCGCATTAAACTTGTCCCTCATTTGTTTGCTCTTGCAGTTTCTTGCCAATCCACCATAGTGTTTCCATGCACTCTCTCTTTAGGTTACAATTCCCATTAACTTGTCTTCTCTAATTTTGCTTGCAACACACATATGTCCAAGATGCTAATATGAAATTCCAAATGCCACAACTCCACCTCCAGAACAACCTTGAAGATAGCCTTTACCACTTGAATAAACTCCCTTAGCTATCTCAAAATCGCATAAATAACTCCACAATAAACCAAATAACTCCATAAAAACTCACACAAACAACTTCAGACATACCTCAAAAATCTCCAAAAAAGGTGGTCTTCAAAAAGTTACTACCAAATAACTGATTTTTGGATTACATACAGCACAAAAACAAACTGGTTAAACTTTTTGGATTCCATACTCATTATGCTCGTCTTAAAATCGAGCCGCAATCTTTAACTGGATGTTCGACAAGGAATATGTACACTAACCAAAATAACCCTAAGCAAGTCTCAAAAGTCTTGTACATGAAAAAGTCGAGCACCATGTCTCACACGATTTCTGAAACATACTCATACATCTTTATGCATTTCTGCATCAAAGGATTGATCTCATAATCATCAAATTTTTACGAAAATGTATGTGTAAGTAAATAGCTCGGAAACTTCATAAGAAAAATGCCACATCAGCTTCTTACGAAAACACTCCAGAAATTTTTTATGAAAAACACCTAGACAATTTTTGAGAAAATACCTCCGGAACTTTCGTCAAAACAGATCATAAACTTCTAACAAAAACATGTTGTCAACTCCTGCCGAAACAACTCAGGACTTACAAGAAAGAAGGGCTCGTCTACTTTTTAAGGAGAAACTAGGTCCAACAAAAAATTCTTCAGAAATTGACTTGTTTTGATTTTCGAAAAGATGGCTCAATGACTTGTGACAAAACATCAAAGCAAAAATTTCAGCATGTTGATCTCGCTAAATATTACTTCTACCTCGTCATCATAACACTTGAGTCTCACGAGCTGGGGGCTAACTGCTTAGGTCAAAATCCACCTCATCGAGATCAATGGCTAAAACGACTAAGTATGGAACATATGCCTAGCCAAATATGGTTTTGAGACATCTAACACGACTTCTAGCTAGACAACTTTAGTCAAACCGGCTAAACATCTTTCATCAAAATGGCTAGGCAAACAACTATCGACGAACCATGAAAGTTTGATGAGTTATATCAGTCCAGGCACGTTCAATCATCCTTATGCCGGGCAAAATTTTCCATGATTTGATAGAGGTGTCGATCGACACTACTCAATCTTTTCAAGTCGTGTGGCTCGTCACAATTATCCATCTCGCGTTATGACATGTTCACGACTGGCTCACCTTACAATGATCGTCTCACTTCACCACGTTCCACAATGCCTCACATGTATTCTCACACAATCACAACATGTCCATGCACATCTTTGATCATCATCCGATCTGAATCATCATGTGAAACTCGTACGAACGCATATCGCTAGTCTTGCAAACAGCAAGGCAAGAAAAAATCTCCACCCATGCACGCCCTACCACAATTGGATATCCGCCTTCATGTTATTCATGGCGACAAGCTTTACCGAGCCAAAAGGCTTGGCACATCCCACTACAATTGCACGACCATCCCACGCGATTGTCTTGCAACTTAGTCCAATTCGGCACATAAACCTCCTTCCGCATGCGATCAACCCAAACATCTCAACCAGCCCATCTTTCCAAAAACGGCTTGTCATCCCCATTTATCGACTGTTTGGTGGTAGTTGACCAAGCCCTTCTGCCCCAATCACCACGGAACACCACTTCACATGTCATCAACCCTTTTTCATAATCGATCATTCACTCCACGACAGAACCAAGAATTGCAACAACGACGAGCCAAAAATGGTTCGCTCATCAGTCCAACCAAGAGTGTAGACCAACAGTTGGTTAGTTTCGATCGACACCGAGCAACATGTGATGAGCCATTTCTTGCCAACAAGCCATTTTTGTCAAGTTCACCATGATTTAACAAAAACGAGTTAAGTAAGTTGTTCAAAACAACAAAACTGGGCCAAAGCAAAACATAAGAGTTTGTAAGATGTTGCAACATCTTTCATAAATCAAGATGTTGCAACATCTTTCATAAATAAGACAGAATCAAGCCAACAACAAAGAAGAAAATGAAGATAACTTCTATCGGGAAAAAGATGAAGATAAATATCCTAGAATATCATAAAATATTATTTTCGAGACATCAAGCCGCAACTATATAAGAGAAAGACTTGTTCATGTCCAAGGAAAACTTTTTACTTGTGACAATAGCTTTACGAAACAACACTAAAAATTCGTTTTCGGATCTTCATTTTATGTTTTGTCTATAGAAAGTTATGAATCCCTAAAAGAAAAACCCTACAAATTTGATTGCGTGAGTTTCGACTCTCTCTCCTATTGATAGCTTGTTGAACTATGTTAATTGCACAAAAGTAAGATACTCCATTTTAGAAGATTAAGGAAAGGTATAACTATGTAATCACTGATCAATTTTTTTTTGGTCAACTCACTGTTCAAATTTGTAACCACAAATTAAGGTAGTGGCTAGTGATAACTTGACTTGAAATATAGGGGAAATTGCTTAAAATGCCCTCAAATTTGATTTTAAATAAAAGTGTACCCCCAAACTTGAATCAAATATAAAACTGGTTTTGCAGTCTTATGAAATTACCGCGCTGTCCTTATGACCAATCAAAAAAACGTCAAACGCAATTACCATTATAACCTTCGACTATTTCAGACTTCTATGGATGTCTGAGACTTCAGACTCTAATAGAAGTTTGACACTGAATTAATTAGTAAATTTAAATTTTTAAATTATAAAAAAATATTTTGTCAAAACTTTTATATACATAAATTATATATAAACAATTTAGTAGTATATAAATTAAAATTTGATAAAATTGAGTCATATTAAACAATGTTAGTTAAGTATGCCTTAGAACCCTACTTTGTAATGGAACATAATGGAACATTTACATATAACTTACATATAACCTTAGGGTTAGTTAGACTCATGGTTTAAGAAATTCACATTTGAAAAAATATATTTGCACATGTATGTTATAATGATGATATAATCAACGAATTTGATGTGTCCTAGATGTTTTGTTTAAATATTTTTCGATGTTAAGTGATAAATACTAAATTTAGGGTTTATCAGACTTCTATCGAAGTCTGAATTTTGGGGTTTTGTAAATACTTTTAACCAAATATACCTTAAATGAGTAAAATTGACTAAATTTTATGTAATTTTAATTTACATATGTCCAAAAGTCTCATGTTTAATTTATGTATCCAAATTTTTCCTCAAAATATTTTTTTAATAATTTTATAATTTAAATTTCCAACTTAATTATCTCTCAGATTTCTCGTAACATTTGGTAAAATTGAGTCAAACTAAACAATATGTAAGGTAGAGTAAGTTCTAAACCTCAAAACATTCTTTGTAATGGAACATTTACATATAACTTACATATAACTTTAGGGTTAGATTCATGGTTTACCAAATTTATATTTGAAATATTAAATTTGTATATATATGTTATAATGTGCATATATTTAGCGAATTTGATGTTTTCTAATTGTTCTGTTTAAATATTTTCACCGATAAGTGATAAATATTAGGTTTAGGGTTTCTCAGACTTCACGACGAAGTCTGAATTTTGTGGTTTCTCAGACTTCTTTAAAAGTCTGAGACGTATTTAAGTTAAAAATTTAAATTTTAAAAATATGAAAAATAATTTGATATAAATTTTGATACATAAATTAAGCATAAGCATTTGTTATGTATATAAATTAAAATAACATAAACTTTGGTCAAACTTAAGCATTTAAGATATATTTGGTTCAAAACACCATGTAGTTTGATCTATATTTCACATATGAAGGTGAATATCATGTTTTATCTGTAGGGTTAGATTCAGAGTTTGTGAATTTTCATTCATATTGTTCCATTTTAGTTAGTTTGTGACTATTCTAAACGAGTTTGATGTTTATTATAAGTTTTCTATATAATATGATGGTATTTAAGTAGTAATTATTAGATTTAGGGTTTCTCAGACTTCCAGGAAAATCTGGTTCAAGTATTTAAACTTGTCATGAAGTCTTATTTCAGACTACATATGAAGTCTGAAATTTCCCGCCTTTTCGAAAATTTTCACACGAAAACTTTTCAAAAAGGCGGAAAATTTCTGCCTGAAAATTTCAGAATTCCCGCTCAATTCAGAATTCCTTCTCAGACTGCATATGAAGTCTGATACCGGATATTTTACAATTTTTAATTATTAAAATTTTGGCGGCAAAGTTTCCCTCCAATTCTCTCCTCTTATCTAAACCTATTTTTTTACACACATATAACAGCCAGGAAAAAAAACCTTCACATTCTTCCTTTTTTTTACTACCTCTCTTTCTCTCTCTCTCACTTTTGTAAAACCTCTCTAAAATTTCTCATCCAAAAATGTTTTCAAGCTTATTCTCTCATATGAGTTCTTATGTATGTGATTCATAGTTGATTCTCTTTGAGCTGTGAAATAAGTGAGTGGATCGGTTCTGATTTAGTGTTTTCACTACAACAAATATGTACATTGTCAGCGCGAAAATTATGCTATCGTATGTCATACATAGCGTTTTCACAAATGCTATGTCATCCGCAGCTATGGTAGGTGCCACCCATACGATAGCGTTTTTGACATGCTATCATACTTTCGTTCTATTATAGCAGTGCTTTAATATTTTTTTTTATAACACATATTTAATGCTATTTTATTTAATGTTGTAGCATATTTTTATCGCTATATAAATATATTTAATTAAAATATATATATATATACATATATATATATATATATATATATATATTACGCACATATGTATTATTTTTTATTTGAATTTTGTTTTGAAAATTATTTATTATTTGATTTACATAATTTTTATATCTTATAAATCATCAACATACATAACAAATAATATTATATTAATCAACAACATTTCTTACATAGTTTAACAAAGTAAAACTAACACTATACAAACAAAACCAAAAGGGCTATCAGCTCACCCAAAAATCTTATATAGCTCTAAGCTCTTCATCAGTAATCTCATCCAAAGATTCTATCTAGCTCTAAGCTATTCATCATTAATCGTACCCAGCTTTGGCAATGAAAGAAATTGTCACGTCCACCAACTCTGAAAATTAGTACACCACAAGATTCTTCAACAATGTACTCCCTGAAGTTCACATACACATTCGTTAGGGAAAATACCTTGCAACTGTAGACTGCAGTTGCCAGAAAACACAATACAACCACGAAACACGCTTAATCCTACTTTCATTTCATAGACCAAGAAATTTCATTGTAATTAGCCTCTGGATAAGTTTTGACCTAATGAGAGATGTGCATTAGTTATAACACACACCCAAATCCGTAGGCAACAATGTTCATTTTTACGTATAACCACATTTTCCTCTACAAATGTTAGAAAATTGTATAATATACATAATGATTTTATTTTAATTTGAACGTCACCTGCCATCATCAGTCTTAATGGAGTTCATGGCCACATCATCTGAACCGGTATATTTCTGCCTTTTGACTATTCGACAAGGAACACCCACACTATCACACAAAACCTACAGAGTCTCATAAGAAAGAAGAGACAAAACACCAAACTGCGTTTTAGATTTGCAGTAAGCTTTATATGTAATATGCATAAAGTCATACAAACAATGGAGTTTGGCACAAAATTTTAACTGAACAAGCACCAAACTAGCAAGAAGCTTCAACGGTCACAAGATTAAAAAATGATCTTATGCTAATTTTCACACAAAGCAAATGTAGGAGAGAGCAAGGTACATACTTTGAACAACAAGGTGCGATGACGAGCCAATCCAATAGTTAGAGAACCCTGAGGCAAAACCCTGCTACAGAGGGTTCTTTTAAACTGTAGCTCAGACTCCACCAGGCTCTTAATGTGCTATATGGGTCCACTACTGGTCCACCCATATAATCTCCAGCTAAAATCGCCAGTTTCCTTACCAGTTCATTGTTCACAAAGCTGGAGGAAGACGCAGACTTTGATTTTGCTGCAATATCAAGAGCCATCTGTTCAAGTCTTTACATGTGATTCAAGATGTAAAGAATCAACTCAGTGAGCCTACATCGATTTGTGTCTGTCCCAACAAGAGATACTTGTGGTATTGCATAAGTGCAGAACTCTAAGACCCTTGCGAGAATGCTTGAAAGCTCAAATATCACACAACATTTCCTCTGCCGAAACTCCATTACCTGCATAATGACAAAGACGAATCAAAAACCAGTAAATTTGATCGATAAAAAGATCCAAGCTTATTATCATCTGACTTGATACTTTTCTTGCATGTCTTGCACCAAAAATTAGAGAGTAATTCACCATCATTGATACAAGAATCTCGTAGAAGAGCCTAGACCAAAAACAAAATCAAAACCTAATATGTAGACTGAGTATCAGACAAGATCGATGTTAAATCAATTAAACCAACCTAGAAAACAGTAGATGAAAACGAAGACTCCCCGTTCTTCAAAGAACTAAACCCGCAGCCTTTGCAAAGACGAAGAAGTATATTTGTGACAAGGATCCAAGATCTGTTGACAAACGCTGGCAGTAGAGCTGCAGGAACAGGACCAAGATAGATATTGATTGGAGAAGTAGATCTCTAAGATCTGTGGTCCTTAATTCATAATCGATTTAGGGATGAATACCTATGGTTTTGAAACATTCACGGATCAATTGTCGTCGCCGGAGCGAGCTGGGTTTAGGGCACTCTCCGTAGAAGCGTTCAAGCTCGTTTAGGGATAGAGAGTTGACGGTGCTGGAGGTTGAAGAAAGTAAAGGTTCGTTTAGGGTTAGAGAGAGAGAGAGAGAGAGAATAGAGATGAATTTTTTTTTCTCCGTAAAAAAGGAAGAGAGAGGACAAAAATTTTGTTTTAGATGAAAGAGGGAAAATGAAAAATGAAAGAGGGAAATGATTTTTCGGTTTCACGGGCCTAAAAAAATTTCTAAGTGTTTGGCAGAAAAGCTAATTTTAGCCTCCGGCTTAATGAAACTCTAGCATAGCGTTTATCTAATGCTATTATATAGTACGGAAAATTTTAAACTCAGCTATGATAGCAGTTCAGTAAAACGTGCTATAACAATCTGCTATCAATGTAGATTTTTTTTGTAGTGTTTCAAAGTTTTTTTAACTGAACCAATTAAGACTTTTGACATAGACTTTTGGTTATACATTTTGATTTGTTCAAAAAATCCTTTATTATCCATTTTATGGAGACTTGTTCGCTTATTCTGGTCAACATCTGAAAATTTGGGTCAATTGCAGTTTCTACCCCTCCTTTTTGTCAGACATCGGATCCCGTCTGACAAAAAGTCAAAAATCGGTCAATTTTTGCCAGACTACATAAGAAGTCTGACTAAAAAATCAAATTTGAATCAATTGCAAAACTACCCTCTTCTTATTTTGACTTCTTGGTGACGTCAGATAATTTTTTTTTTTTTCAAAGGAATTTCTCAGACTTCTATGGAAGTCTGTCAATTGAAAGTCAATTGCAAAACTACCCTTTCGTTGACCATAATTTTTCATCAGACTTCGTGGGAAGTCTGAAATCGCGAAACAGATATGAAAATCGGGGGATCTTGTGAAAAATCACATAAATCTGATTTTGAGCTCGTTTTTACCTTCCCCAAACACTCAAAACTTTAGTTACACCAATACCCAACAAACCCAACCATTTTTATGCAAGAATGACCAAAATCGCAATAGATCCAAATTTTAAAATTTTGTAGAACGTGAATTAAAGAGTTTTTTGGATGAAATTGGAGAGAAAATAGAAGAATAGAAGGTTGTGAACTCTAATATGGAGTTTTGATGGGTCGAAATTGGTTGTGTGAGGCATTAGGAGCTCAAAATCGGTTGTTAATGGAGTTTGGGTGAACTGAGAAAGATGACAGTTTCGTAATTAAGTTAGATCTAAAGGGTTTTTTTGGTCTTTTGGTAAAAAATATTTTCATATGAAGTCTGACGATGGCATTATCGTGAATACACAGATTATTAGGGGAATATATTAGCGAAGGGAAAGAAGGAGAAGGGGAAGGGTAGTTTCAGGGTTGACTTCAATTTTAGGGGCATTTTTGCAAACAGCCCTGAAATATATGCGGCAATCACTTTGAAACAACGTTGAGAGTTTAATTTTATTTTTTCATTTTCCCTCCTCCATAAGTACACACCTCCCGCCAATTCACCGAACTGGTGATAGCCGGTCACCTTCCCCACGGCAACCGGTTAAAAGAAGAACACTCCTAAAAATTTAATCCATTTCCTTCCTCAATTCATCGACTCGAATCGCCATCTTCTCTCTCTCGAGGTTTCTCGTTGATTGTTTCTTGCGATTTTTTTGTAACTATCTTCCCTTCTTCCTTCTACGCTTTTCGTCCAATTCGCGAAGAGTGCAGAAGGAACTGCTTCGCATCCGGGGGTTCTCAGGAATTTGAATGAAGTTGATTCGAATCTAGGGTTCTTCTCCGAATAAGAAGCTTCTCGATTATTCATAATGAGCGCCATCAACATCACCAACGTCACCGTCTTGGATAATCCTGCGCCTTTTGTAAGCCCTTTTCAGTTCGAGATTTCGTACGAGTGCTTGACATCTCTCAAAGACGGTAATCTCCACTTTCTCCTTTCCCTAGACAGGCTTATGCGTTATTCATCTGGAATTCTATCTCTCTTCAATTTGATGATTTGCTTCATATTATTGGATTCTTATTGATTGTTTTGAAATCCTTCGGTTGATAAGAAAAGGGTTTGTAGAGAGAACTGTAATTGATGTATGACCTTAGTCTTGACCCTGTTTCTGATTCTTGACACTAATTTGTTGCTGATGATTTGTTACTCATGGCTATATCATAATCATGCTCTATATGGTTTGATGTCAATTAACGATCTAAGGAGTAACTTAAAGCAGAAAGAGCAATATGTGGATAAGAAATATGTTGCCCCCCTTGTTCCTTTGATTCAGTTAACTTTGCATATGTAGTGGTGCTTCTTGGGTACTGGTTTTTAAAACTGAGTTTTTGTGTCTTTGTTTTTGATTGCCCCTGCTGTGTATGATCTCTCACTAAATTTTGTTTCTGCTACTCTGATAGTTTAGAAGCTATAACATGGTGGTTCTCGAGTCTAGTTGTCTTATTAGTTGAATTAGATTAGATCTATGCAGAAGTTCTTGAATAACATACTTATTCTGGTGAGAATAATCTAGTCCGTGTCAATACTTAGTATATATTTTGGGGCTGCTTTTTCCCCAATTGGTGTTCACAGGGTAGATGTTTCACCTAGAATAGTTGGTTCGTATGGTTATTATTTTGAAGGTCTTGGTTTGCAATATGTTTGAATTTTGGCTCTGAGCACTCAGCACTATGATAAAATAGATGGATACATTAGTTGTTCAGCATTCCTGGATCTTGGATTTGCCTGGAATATCTAATAACTTGATAAGATATGTTTCTATTACTTATCTTTCTGCAATAGTTTCATAGAAGGTAGCCATCTACCTTAATAGTTTTGATCATCTTCTTGTAAGAAAGAAAAATTATTCTTTAAACTCAGACCCCGAGTTTTGCTTTTGGTACAGATTTGGAATGGAAACTTATCTACGTAGGCTCAGCTGAAGATGAGACATATGATCAAACTCTTGAGAGTGTGCTTGTTGGGCCTGTTAATGTCGGCAACTACCGATTTGTATTGCAGGTAAACATATGCATTTGTTTTTACACTCCCTCGCTTGCAGTTATAGTCTGGCAACAGTCTTCTTGATCTAACACTCCATTACTTTATAGGCTGATCCTCCAGATCCATCAAAGATCCGCGAGGAAGACATCATAGGTGTCACTGTGCTATTGTTGACATGTTCGTACATGGGTCAAGAATTCTTAAGAGTTGGATATTACGTGAACAATGACTATGAAGACGAGCAACTCAGGGAAGAGCCTCCAACTAAAGTGTTGATCGATAAAATCCAGAGGAACATACTCTCCGACAAACCTAGAGTAACTAAATTCCCTATAAATTTTCATCCAGAAGACGAGCCGACTGCTTCTGTGGATCCTCCTCCTGAACAACCTGATGAACAACCTGATGCCAGTGGTAGTGAAGCTCAAATGTTGCCTGATCAGCCACCAGAACCCCAGGAATCATGATTCTTTCTTAAGCCAAGATATAGTTGAAAGAAAAAAAATGGATGAGAACTATCAGTTCCTTGTCTCCAAAGATCTTTCATTTTGTTAAATCTATCACAACATTATCTGCAAGTTTTGCTGTACTTTGTTTGTTTGTAGAGGCTTTAGTAAGGTTGGGCATAATATCCGAACCCGAAATACCGAACCGAACCCGAACCGAAAAAGTAGAACTGAATCCGAACCCGAAACGATAAAATACCCGAACGGGTCTTAAACTCCTATATCCGAAGAATCGAACCCGAACCGAGAACCGAATGGGTATCCGAAATATCCAAATTACAATTATATACCTAAAATATTAATTATATTTAGACCTAATATAACAAAATTATCCAAAATTATAATTATAAACTTAAATATATTAGTTATTTTAGTTTAAAATAACTAAATTATCAAAAATAAACAAAATATATGAAGGGTTTTGTTATATTTATCAAAATTTAACGAATTTTTATTTAAATATAACTAATTTTTATTTTTGTTTTATGTTTTTCGGGTACCCGAACCCGAATGGAACCGAACCGAATCCGAACCGAAATTCTAAAATATCTGAATGGGTTTTATATCTCAGACCCGAAAACCCGAAAACCCGAAAGACCCGAACCGAACCCGAACGGATACCCGAACGCCCAGGCCTAGGCTTTAGTGAAGTGGTTCTTGACATATTTCATGTTTTTGGCAAAGATTTAATCGAAGAAAGGAAACAGTTTCGAAACAAGATAATGTTCGTAGTTTTGAACATTCACAATTTGCTTGTTAGATTTCGATGGTAACATGAGGCATGAGCCATTCTAGCTCCTTTCTATAAAGCCTCTCCAATCAAGCACCTCATTTTGATAGAGCAAATTCTCAAAATGAAATTTGATAGTGGATTGTACCAACCATAAGTGCTTCAAAAAAAATTTCAAAATTTGTTCATTTGCATTATAATCTTTCATATTGATAAAAGTTACTAATAATTATAAAACTTCACAAAATACATATAAACGATAATTTAATATTTTATTCAACACAATACTATAATATTACATAATAAAAGATAATATAAACTACATATATAATAATAAAATATTCATAAACAAAAAAATTACAACGTTACATATATACAGAATTACTTAAGTATTTTTTCCGTAATGTTCCCAAATGTATTCAATCAATATATTTCGAAGTGATAAATGAGCTTCCTTGTTTTTTATTTGTAGATTACGAGCTAGAAAAAAACTTTCATTTGATCTGAATATTTATCAACAATATTTCGATGATATTGGAGGTGCACGATCCAGTTTACCGGATAAATACTAGTATTTTGGTACCACTTATAAGATATATAATATTTATGTGTTGTTATAATTTACATTAATTTGTGTTAAGTTTGTTTAATGTATTTTTATTTCTTGTGAGCTTTATTCAATGTAACTTTTACTATGTGAATTTTGTTTTAATATTATGTAATATTTATCATATTTTATTTTATTTTGTGTACTTAAGTTATTATAAATTAAGTTAAGTATATTTATTTGTGAAAGATATAATTGTAGGGACCAAAAAAAAAGTTTTGAGGTTTGAAGGTTGGTTGGAATGGCAAAAACCTCAAAATTTAAGGATTTGAAAGTTGGGGTGATATCATAAGTAGACCACAAATCTTGGTCAAATGAAAAAGTGGACCACAAATTTGAGTCATTTTTTCACCATTTATTACTGATATTGACCTTGCATTTGACAGATATTTACAAAGACATCGTCATCAATTCTTCCAACCACCATGAACAACCTAAATTTAACTTTGTATAACTCATTATTTGTTTTATAAACTTCATATTACTTTCAATATTCTCACTTTTTATCTTAAAAACTCTAAATTTTAGTTTTAAATTTTTCGATCTCTTCCAACTCTACCTATCTCGGCGTTTAATTCAGTCGCAGTAGACGGTTTTATTTGTTAGTGGTTGGAACCGAATTTTTGAGGTGTTAAGTAGGTAAAAAACGCATCCATGTAGTTTTCTTTCAATTTTCCGATCTGGGTCGCAATAGTATACTTCGTTGAGCAATCCAGAAGTATACTAGTCAACGTGTGGTTTAGTTTTGTAATTGACTTTTTAAAAAATTTCGTCAGTAGACTTCTTTTCAAGTATTGGGAAGTCTACTGATTCACTTTGAAAACATAAAAGTGTAGTAGACTTCTCGTAGTAATCTCTTGTCAATTTATGGTCTAGTTTTGCATTTGATTTAGTCAAAGTATTTTTTCTGAAGTTTGACTTCGTCAAAAATGTCTAGTTTTGTATTTGACCAATCTTTGACTTCAAAAGTAGAATTTCTCACGAAATCTACTATTGTTTATTTCTCAGTTGACCACTCGTTGGAGGGTTGACCAGTGTAGTAGACTTCATAGGTAGACTGCCCACGAAGTCTACTTATTCTGACAAAATCTACCCCTAAAATGTCAAAGTTTGGTCAAATGCAAATCTAGACCCTTCATTATTTTCAGATGTCTCTACGAAGTTTACAACTTGATTTAAGCCTTAAATATTTGTAGTTTTCGAAGTGGTTTTTGGATTTAGTTTTTCTTAAAACTATTTTTATAGCCATTCAAGTTTTTAGAAAAAAAGATTTCCTACAAAATAGGGAAACTAGTTTTTAAGTGTTTAACCAATTTTCAAAGAAAACCAAAATCCACAGTTTTGGGTTTCTCCTAAAAAAACTTGCGGCTATCTTTTTTCTTTTCATTTTAATATTTTTCATTTTTTTATTAATAACAATATAATTTACTATAATTTACCTTTTTATAACTGGACCAGCTAAATCTTATTTCTATAATGTAAATATATATCATATAATTATTTTATATGTATTATTTACTCTTTTTGGGTCAAATATATGTATTATTTACTTTATGAATTTTTATTATCACTAAATATATGTATTATATGTAGAATATATTTTAGAAAAAAATTCCATTTAAAATAATAAAAAATCACAAAATAGGCATTTGTATTCATGATTTTATTTATATTGTTGTATTACCTAGGCCTGAGCAAAAAAAACTGATAACCGAAAAACCGAACTGAAAGAAACGTAACCAAAACGACTCGAATTTCGTAAATATACATTTGGTTCCTAAATTTTCATATTTGAAATACTCGAACCGAATTGGAACTGATCGAGAACCAAATAGATATCCGAACTAACCAAAATACGATCTTTATACCTAAAATTATTAGATGTATTTATATTTATAATAACCAAATAACCAAAATTAACTAATTATTACTAATAAAATCAGAATTATCTGAAATAGCCCCAATATTTTTATCTGAAATATCTTAAATTATCCAATATTTATCGGAATTACCCGAATAATCCAATATTTTTATTTGAATTATCTGATATTTTATTCGAATTATCTGAATTTTTATCCGAATTACCCAATATTATTCGAAAAACAAACTAAAATGTAACCGAACCCGATTTTTTGGTATTAGCTGGTTATTTACTACATGAACCGAACAAAAAAAACCCAAAGAACCGAACCGAGTTTGTAACTACCCGAACGGTGTTATATCTTTATATCCGAAAGAACCGAAAACCGAAAGAACAGAAAAATCAAACACCCAAATCTAGTATTACCTATAAATATATTTTCTTTCTGTATTTTATTTTTAATAGATATTTTATATTAAACTCTCTAAAGTCTATAATCCCTAGTTTTCCATTTGTTTTGGATTCCACTATTTTGTTCCAAGCTACCCATGATATTTTGTGTTTGGCCTGACTAGTTGACCACCAGAATCTTCTACCAGGGCTATATTAAACTCTCTAAAGTCTATAATCCCTAGTTTTTCATTTGTTTTGGATTCCACTATTTTGTTCCAAGCTACCCATGATATTTTGTGTTTGTCCTGACTAGTTGACCACCAGTATTTTCTAATGTCAGTCATGATTTTGCTAATGATATTATTTGGTAGCAGGAAACAACTCATAGTATATGTGGGAATGGCTGTGATCACTAACTTAAGCAAAATTTATATTCCAGCTGAAGAAAGTAATTTGTTATACTAGCTATTCAGTTTATTGTGAATCCATTTATGAAGGTAAGTAAGCGAATCAAAGCGATTTCTACCAATATTTTAGTCCTAAATATTTTCCAAAGCCTCCAGTTTTAGTTATGCCTAAGATATTAGAAATGGTGGAGATAGTGTTACTAGGAGTACCTTTGCTGAAAATGATTGATGACTTTGCGTAGTTAAATTGCTGGCCGGATGCTTCCTCATATATCCTGAGTAAATATTTGTGGGTGTTGGCAGCTTGATCTGTGGGTCTGGCAAAGATGAGGGAGTCGTCTGCATATAGAAGATGATATATCAGTGGGCCTCCTCTTGATGCCTTATATCCTTCAAAGGCAGAAGTTTTGCAAGAGATGGGATAATCCTTTCGTACATAACAATTAAAGATATGACGATAAAGGATCACCCTGCCTTATACCTCTTTGGGAATAGATAACATGAGTAGGCTCACCGTTAAGCAGCACTGAATTGGTGGTAGAACTTATATATTTTTGAATCCAGTTTCTCCAGGTAGCATGAAATCTCATTTTGTCCATAACTGCATCATGAAAAATCCATTCAACTTTATGAATAGCCTTTGTGATATCTAGTTTGATTGCCATAAAATCCGGTTTCAGTTTGCGTGTACATAGTGAATGGATAAGTTCCTCGCCAACCAACATATTATCTGTAGTTAAATGTCCATGTATAAAGGCTGTTTGGTATGGGGATATAATAGTATCAAGCCAAGGTTTAAGGCGATTGGCAAGCACCTTCGAGACTATTTTATATACAACATTAGCTAAACTTATAAGGCGAAAGTCTCTGAGCCTAATTGGAGAATCTATCTTTGGTATAAGCCATATATTAGTATGATTCAAGTGATATGTGAGAATACCATATTGGAGGAAGTGGTTAACATATTGGTAAACATCATGCTTAATGGTTTCCCAATGATGTATATAGAACCATATTCATGCCATGTGGCCCAGGTGATTTTGATGGATTAATTTCAAAAACAGCTTGTTTCAGTTCTTCATAGGTCTTCATAGGTCAGGGGCTTCAAAAGATGATTATTAATCTCTGAAGTAACAGATGAAAGTATACTTGATAGGAGATCTTGTTGTATGGTTGTTCCTGAATATGAATAGATATTGTTGAAATAATTAGTTGTATGCTGGTGAAGCTCATGTTGATCAGTAAGGATGTAACCTTGTTCATCTTCAAGAGCTACAATACTGTTGATTCCTATGCGTTCTTTCACTTTAGCATGGAAAATTTTGGTATTGCGATCTCCCAACTTTAGCCATTGTATGCCACTCTTCTCTTGACAGTACTCTTCCTCCATCATATACGCATGTGATAATTGTTGTTTTAAATGGTGAATGTATTGATAATTGAGAGAAGGAGAATCATACTCAATGTGTAACTGATGTTTAAGATCCATTACCTCCTTGTGAGTAATTCTGTTTTGTAAACTCTTCCATTTCGCCAATGCGGTTCTGCAATGGATGATTGCTCGTCCAAATTCTTCAGGAGGAAGGTTGTAACATCTAGTTCTCCATGTACGAGCAACAACGTCTCTCACTTCCGGATTCCAATGCCAATGATTTTCATATGTAAATAACTTCTTGACTTTCCATTCTTGATGATCAGTATAAGCAATTATAGGACGATGATCCGATCCCAGCCAATCCGATCAGTATATGCTTGTGGAGAGATATCAGTCCAGCACATTCACCATTGCTCTATCAATCTTCGTCCTAATGGTATATTGGTGTCGTGTGCCAAGACATGTATAATATCCACCTACTGTGTGAAGATCTTGTAGGCCATTTTCACTGATCATTGACCTGAAGGTGTAGAAGCTAGATTAAGAGCCACGTGGACCTCCTGTTGGGCCAAATATTTTAATAAACTTTTTGGTTTATAAAATATTCTATAAATGAAAAGAAATGGGCATGGGCCAATAAAATTGATCAAACTTTTTGCTCTCCAAACTTAAGTGTGAACTTAATTTGTCCCACTTTGGAAGCAATATAAGTTTTGGAGTAGTTTATATATAGACGTTATCATACATTTGTTTAAATGGCTATGGAGAGAGAAAAGGGACCACACATGCACGCCGCCGCTGCCGCCATTTGGCCGGCTCGGCTTGTGGCTCGTGGCTCGTGGCTCGTGGTTTGTGGTTCGTGGTGTAGGATTATGAGTTTTTCATGGTTCAATTCTCGGATTGCAACCTAACACATAATCTTAAAACAGATCTAGGTTCTTGTAAATGAATCAAATAAACAAACCTGGACATTACCTTTTGCAGCGGAATTTGGTGGTAATGACGAGATCAACGAACAGATGAATACCTGTTCCTCCTTGGTATCCACACGCTTACAAGCACGGATGGCTGCTAGACCGGATGGAATTCAACCAGAGAGAGAGAGAGAAGGAGAGCCTGCGGCTGCTCCAAAAACGCCAAAGATGGCTTAGGGTTTCTAAAACCCTTGTTGCAATCTTATTTATTCACTAATGGGCCCAAGTTTAATTAATTAAACTAATGGTCCATTAGACTTTTGGGCCCAAGACACAAATCAGACAAAAGCCCATTTGTTGTCTGCCCAACTCTCTGTACAAATACAGTAAATGCCTTAGCATCTTACCGCATTAATTTCATCTTTACTTTCCCGTTAGCTATGGTGTGTGACCCTTCGGGATCATACAATACTGGTAATAAGTCCTAAACTTATAGATCATGAGCGGGCTCTAGCAAGTCATCATGATCACCCAGTATTTATGACTTATGTCTGATCTCGACATTTATCATACTTTCTAGAGATAGTACGGTAGATTTCAGGACATTCCCAACAATCTCCCACTTGTACTGGAATCCTACACAGGACATTCCCAACAATCTCCCGATTGTACTGGAATCCTACATTCCCTAATCCTTTTGTCTCAATATCTCGATCTGGCATAAGGCAAGATGCGTGTCATCCTTATATAGCCAGACCATGTTTATCGGAACAGATTTGATACTGACAATTCAAACGACTTGGGCAAGTCCGTTTGGGAGTGGCCACTCTCTTACCAGCTATCAAGTCTCCGATTGGCCTAGAGATATTTCCTCCGTTATACGGCAGGGACAAATCCCATCTTGTTCCATCACTATGAACTACACACTTTATAATACACCCAACCAAGGTCCTTATAGCTCCCAGTTACGAAACAGCGTTAGACAATGATCAAAGCGCATCACTTCATGTGCAGCCACATGCATGCGAACTCAGGTCTAAGGACTATACTCTATAGTCGTATATGAGAACCTCTTATGACACATATATTAATATCTTGTAGAGTTCTCATCAGCGGGCCATGTCCGGTCATATGCTCCCCTACATATACCTATGTGTCGACTTTGATGCCACGCATCTATGACCCCTCGAAACTTGGTCATAAGTCTCAACACAATCTAGTCTCAAGTGGTTGTTGGTGTTCCAATTTCAACAACCTTCGACTATGGACACTATGATTTATGTCATTTCGTCAAATATGGGGTTTCAGGATCAAGTCTACTCATGTACTTCGATGGCCCATATATAATGACATGAATCATTTTGGAACGATTATTTATATCACAGTTAAAATAATCCAGAAATCATAGATTTCATAAACATAAAATATTATGTTTACATGAATCTTTCAAAACAACTAAGTAAAGCCCTTTACAAACTCCCACTGAAATTAAGACTACATCTTAATTTCACTCATCCTACAGCTACAGTCCGCGACTCGTGCTTAGGCCTAAGGAGTGGCTTCGTTAATAGATTAGCAACGTTCTCATTCGATGAAACTTGCTTATCTACTTAACATCTCTGTCATTTATCTCACGGAATAGGTTATACCTATCCTCAAGGTGTTTGGATCTCTGATGTGCAGCTAGTCTCATCTATGCTGTGAATCACATCAAGTTCAGTAATGAACTCTTCTTTCCAAACAACCTCTTTCGCCGCTTCTCAAGCTGCGAAATGTTCAGCTTAAGTCATGGAGTCAGCAACAGTGCCTTGCACCGCCAGTCAGACACAAGATATAGCCGGACTGTGACCGGGAATTATCTTTGTCTATTGGAAACTTGCCTTTCAGACTCTATCGACTTGTAGCACCTCACTTTCTCCGTAAATCAAGAATTTATCCTTAGTATTCCTCAAATACTTTAGGATATTCTTTACGGCAATCCAGTGATTGTTTGCTGGATTTGACTGGTCTTTACTTGTCTTGCTTATCATTAAAACAACATCAAACAAGTACGTTTCATGGCATACATGATAGATCCAATTGCCGACGCATATGGAATCCTATCCATGCATTCAAGCTCAGCAGATATCGTAGGATACTGTTTCTTGCTTAACATATTGCCATGTGACATTGGCATAAAACCCTTCTTGGAGTGCTGAAAACGTGTAGGACTTTGTCAATTTAAGAATCCTGACTTTGTCCTACCAGCTCTTTTGAATCTCTATCTTTAGATCCAAAATCCAAGAACATACGTGGCTTTACCCATGTCAATCATAAAACCAACTCCCAAACCAGTCCTTTACCGACTGCAGCATTGGGACGTTATATCCGAGAATCAGTATGTCATCGACATACACTATGAGAAATGCAATATTGCTCCCACTTATCTTTTAGTAAACGCACAGTTCCACTTCGTTCCTGTTCAAGTCAAAACTTTGACTACTTCAACAGAACGATGATTCCAACTCCGATGTGTTTGCTTCCATCCATGAATGGATCAATGAAGCTAACTTACACAAAATGTAATTTTTCGGAGTCCGGGCTCACTTTCGCTTCTTTGAATTTCGCAGATTCGTCGCTTTCAATGATCATCAGATCATGCGAACTTTCAATGATCATCAGGTTCAACTAATGACGAGAAATCACTCTCGGATTAGTGACTGATTCATTCATATCTGCGAACTTCAGGCTCTACAGGTGTAGATTCTACAGAAATCTGTAAATCCATCCGTTGCTCTCCCTCAACAGGTTGAGCAGCCTCCTGTATTTCTCGAATTTCTTCGAGTTATACTTTTACTCCCACTGTTCTTCTTGGAAATTAACTTCCCTTCTTAGAAAACAGAATGGACGTAAAAGTAACAAGCCTTGGTTTCCCTAGGACAACCAGTGAAGTAGCACAACTACAAATACTCAGTAAAGACGAATTTGGATCGATTCCAATCCACATTTACGTGGTGTCTTTCAACTGATATTGGTGGAACTATTTCAGCGTAAACTTAGATATTTCTAGAGCGTTATTCTTAAAGAATATCATGGAAGATTCGTGTGACTCATCTTTAATCATTTCTTATAAGATCTGATTCTTTCTCACAGAAACACATCCAGGTTTTCAGGAGAAATGAGCTGTGAAACGATTTCACACTCATTCAGATGATCACACCATCAATGACTTAAGTATTCTCACTCTTGATCTAATCCAGAGTCTCAATACTTCTGTCACTTTGATTCTATACCTCATTCTGGAACTCTTTCGACCATGTCAAAGAATTCCGACTTGTGTCTCATCAAATGAACACAGTCACACTCACTGAAGTAATCAGTAGAGACAATGAAGTACAGGAAATTTTCTTTGGCATTACTGCTCATCGGACCACATACATGAGTATGTTCAATCTCCAATAAGCCTTTGGGCCTTTCTCTAGCTCGGCTAAGATGGGCCCTTTGTCTTTTGGTCCAATAAGCAGAATTCAAGTCTCATAAGATATCCATTCAAATGAGCCCAAAAGTCCATAACTATGGGGTTTCTGAATCCGACTTACTCTTTGACCAAAACATTTATGCCAAGAAAAATCAGGTTTAATTCATCAGATTTAAACCAATTCGGTATTTATGTTACATTTAGGCGCTCTTTGGTTTAAGATATAAAACCCATTCCTTGAATAGGGTGCTACAGTCAATATTTCATTGAGATCAAAAGAACAAAACTTGTCTTTATCAAAATGAAAAACATTCAAATTCTTTACAAGAAAATGAAAGACAACTCTGCGTAAAGCAGGTACATTGTAGCAATTACTTAATACAAAACCAAGCCTTAAGGGCATCTACAAGTGAAAACCCTACGGCTGAGGCAGCATCCATAGCTCCTTCCAGACACGCAGTTCCACTTGCCCTTCCTTCAACGTTCTACTGTTGCTCAGGCTCTGCATATTATAACAAATATCAGTGCCACAACCAGTATCCAATACCTATAAGGTATAACTTGAAGTAATAACATGAATGCCTGAGGAAGTAGTCTCATACATCAACTTCAACTCCTCATAATCTTCCATGAATTTAATGCAATTTCTCTTCCAATGTCCAGTCTCATTACAGTAGCAGCACTTACCAACGTAAGAGGTATCTGACTCGGGCTCAGAAGACACACGCTTGCCATGATTCAAAATCTGGACAACTTTGTCTTCACCCTTGTCAGTATTAGGTTTAGTAAACCTACCCTTCTCCTTCATGAGATTGTACAGGGTACTCTTCACGTTTGGCTCAACTGTCTTGAGCATATCATGCAGTTCAGTCAACGTCTTCGTTAAGCCTTTCTTGATATAGTTCCTTACGAACTTATCATAGCTTGACGGCAGTGACTGCAGAATGATCTCAGTTGCCAATTCTTGGCTAACTGGATAATCCAGTTTCCTCAGGTTATCAATGTAACCCATCATTTTACTGACATGAGGACTTACTGGATGATCATTTGGTAGCTTGCAGCTAGTGAGAGACTTAACCAACTGGTATCTCTCCACTCTTACCTGCTCCTGAAATTTCAATTTCAGGCTGCTGATCATCTCTATTGGCGACTCCATGTTCTCATATTGCTTCAGCAAATCTGAGTCCATGGTAGCCAATATCAGACCACGCACATCTACCGCATCATTATAATGCTTATTCCAAGCATCATATACTGCATGAGAGGCATTGGACCCGATCCTCTCGGGGAGAGCTCTCTCAAGGACATAGTCCTTTCTCTCCTGCCTGAGGACTAGCCTCAGGTTCAACGACCAAGTCAAGAAATTTGATCCGTTCAGTTTGTCCATCTCAAGGACAGACCGGATCGAGAAAGTGTTTTGATTGTTTGTGCTAGTCATAGCTGAAATTTAGAGATAAATAGAGTTTTAGTTATTTAGTTCATAAAAGAGTAATCTTAATAACTTATAAGAAAACTCGCATTGCATTCAAAATTTCTTTGTTTAACCTCATAAGAATGCAATGATTCCGAGACCCATGTTCAGCTAAATCCAAAGTGGGCCACTGGCCGTCACCCGGAATTAGCTTTACTTGGTAAGCATACACACAGCTAGTTATATCTCATATAACTCTCGGTTGTGAATTGGGCCCAAGGCCCAAAACACCAGATGTCTCAAGGCCCGGGACTCCCGATGGCCCAGTCAAGGAAACCAATCTCTTACAGCCAAATAATCACTAAAGTCTGGGACTCCCAATGAAATTAGTGACTATATACTACTTTACTTACGCGAAAACAGACACCTCACACTGTAAGCCATATCTGTAATCGAATAAGCGTTAAGTAGCTGACAAGATTGGAAAGACATCCAAGCTTGATATTGTTTTTGAGGATTTTAAGTTTTATTTCCAAAAATAGAAGATTACTATTTTGGGAAACTTACTTCTTTTAGAAACTTTCTAAATTTAGAAACATACTAAAAATAGAAATTTCTAATTTAATATTTTATAAATATTTTCGGGTTGGGTCACAAATTATAGGCCCAATTCTTGGCCCAAGACCATAGAATTCCAGTTGGCCCAATAATTTGACATAACCGAGTCGGTTTATTAATTCTGGTCCAAGACCAAAATTAACTATCAAAACCATCGGTTATTTACTAAACCAGACCAGCTCTAAATTATTTGGTCCAACCAAATCAAACTTAGACCAGCCTTCGGTTTAGGTTAAAATTCAATTTTATGAATTTCAATCCGGTTTAACCAGAAATTAAATAATACCAATTGTATTAAATGATTTCCAGCAAACCGCGATTTGGGTTAACGACTTAAACCATACATTAATTAAATAATTAATGATTCATATAAAAATCACGCTAACCAACTATATCAAATCGTGATCTTTAATTCAAAAAAAAAAAAAATCACAGCGAACACAAAGTCATCTTATTATTAAGCAAATCGATTCTCCTATAACATTACGATCATGGATCATTCAATAATTGAATTTGATATATTCCAATTCGCTTAACAACAAAATCCGGTTTAACCAATTCGCTTGAAGACAAAACGAATTTTGTCCTTTTCCAAACCGATTCATTCCAATTCGATTATACCAATTCAACAAGCGAATTCAATAATCAAGCGAATTCAAGCGAACACAAGATTAAGATTATCAAACGAAACAAGTCAACAATAACAAACCATAGGTTTTCGATAATTCAAACAACACGTTTTTGTCCTTTATCAAACCCTAACAACACGTCTAACAACACATTTTTCTTTTGTTCACTTCAATAATGGATCGTGACTTTCACAAACAATTCATCGTCGGAAACTCACTTAAACAAATCGAATCTTAATTATACAACGAGTCCAACAATTCATTGTTTTCGATTATTAATGATCAATCCAATTCGATAATCATGCTAATAAACATAAGCGAACCAATAACTCTTAATTGATTCTTAAACAATTAAACAGCCCTATGATCCAAATTACAAGAAACTAATGACCTGGCTCTGATACCACTGTAGGATTATGAGTTTTTCATGGTTCAATTCTCGGATTGCAACCTAACACATAATCTTAAAACAGATCTAGGTTCTTGTAAATGAATCAAATAAACAAACCTGGACATTACCTTTTGCAGCGGAATTTGGTGGTAATGACGAGATCAACGAACAGATGAATACCTGTTCCTCCTTGGTATCCACACGCTTACAAGCACGGATGGCTGCTAGACCGGATGGAATTCAACCAGAGAGAGAGAGAGAAGGAGAGCCTGCGGCTGCTCCAAAAACGCCAAAGATGGCTTAGGGTTTCTAAAACCCTTGTTGCAATCTTATTTATTCACTAATGGGCCCAAGTTTAATTAATTAAACTAATGGTCCATTAGACTTTTGGGCCCAAGACACAAATCAGACAAAAGCCCATTTGTTGTCTGCCCAACTCTCTGTACAAATACAGTAAATGCCTTAGCATCTTACCGTATTAATTCCATCTTTACTTTCCCGTTAGCTATGGTGTGTGACCCTTCGGGATCATACAATACTGGTAATAAGTCCTAAACTTATAGATCATGAGCGGGCTCTTGCAAGTCATCATGATCACCCAGTATTTATGACTTATGTCTGATCTCGACATTTATCATACTTTCTAGAGATAGTACGGTAGATTTCAGGACATTCCCAACACGTGGTTCGTGGAATGAGCCTCTAGAGAGGCTCCCGCGCGCGTATATTTTTTGGGGAAAATTCATAAGAATTTTTTTGAACCATTAAATTAATTATTCGAAACTTTTTGATCGGAAATTAAAAGAATATTCAAACGAATATTCACAACGTGTGAGCATTAACTTCGCGAGATCTCCGCTGTCGTTACACGATTTCCGTAACGGTTTTGCGAGATACTTTATGCGCAAGTTTAACCGAACCAATCTCTTTCTTCTCCTATATATTCGAAACTCCTCTATACTCGAAAAACAACATTTCTTCAACTCGAAAACCATCAATCTCTCTCTGTCTTCTTTCTTCTATCAGACGTAAGTCTGAGAGTATACGTAAATTCTAAGTTCGCAGATTCTTTGATCGAGTGTTACGATCTTAGTCTCAAAGCGGTTGTATCCTGGGATTCATTATCTCTTCATAACGTTACACTTCGGGAGATATTTTGAATTAAGGAAAGAGATCATCTCGCCTCCGCTTAATCGTTTTCCTTAATCGTTTTTATAATCGGTTTATCAAACCGTTTTTGCTTCCGAATTTTAGCAGCCTACAGTTTTAATTCAAAATAAATCCGCTTCATTCTTATCGCTTGAATCGGATTCATAAACTGTAGAAAAACCATTTTCATACGATTTTCAAAACGTTTTTCAAACTGTGTTCGGCGAACGCTACATGCGATTCCGCTGATCGTTTATTCACTAAAACGATTTTAACAAGTTCGATAAACGATTTCTGCGAAAGTTACTAGCGAGTTTGCGAAACGTTCTATCATACGATCTAAACGATCAATAAGCGATCAATCGCTATTAAAAGTCTATTACGGAAACTGACTTAATTCTTCTAATTTTTTTGTGAACATATGTCTCTCACCGGTGAAAACAACGTGATCCCACCTGTCTGCCACTCGCTTCCCCACACATGTCCCAACGGTGCCTACCGCTCTTATCGCTCCAGAAAAGTTTGATGGTTCTGACTTCAAACAATGGCAATCAAGGATGCATTTTTTCTTGAGCACCATGAATCTGGATAGGTATCTCACGGAAGTCAAACCAGTGTTACCACCTGATAATACTGATAAGCGTGCCCTCGCAAGGGTTGATGCGTGGATAAATGGGGATTTCCTGTGCAAATGCTACATACAAAGCCGCCTGGTGAACGATTTGTACAAGATTTACAACGAGATCAAAACTTCGAAGGATCTTTGGGAAACTTTGGAAAAGAAGTACAAATCGTACAACGTATGCTCTGAAAAATTTGCTACTGCAAAATTTCTCCGATTCAACATGGTGGATTCAAAAGCCATCATGGAGCAAGTGCATGAACTTCAGATGCTTTGCCAAGAGAGCGGATGAAGGAATGAAGATCTGTGAAACATACACAGTGAATTGCTTCATCGAGAAGCTTCCCCCAGTTGGAAAGACTTCAAAAACTATCTTGATCACAAGCAGAAATCGCTGACTTTTGGCAAATCTGATTTCCAGGCTGCAAAATGAGTCCTTGAAGCGCAAGGGAAAGCAAGAAATGTCCGCCAAGGCTGAAATGTCTCCCTCCCACAACGCCAACATGGCTGAGTACAAAGGAAAAGGCAAGGGCAAAGTAAAAATCATTCCGAACAAAGGTGCACCTAAGAAGATGGCTCCTCAATCATCCACTTCTTTCAAGAAGGAAGGTCCCACGGGAAAATTTGTTGGGAAATGCACTTACTGCAACAAAAAGGGACACAAAGCTGCAGAACATCGCAGCAAAGCAAAGGATCTCAAAGCTCAAGTAAACTTGACTAAAGAAGACATGTGTGAGGTGGTCACTGAAGCAAATGTGGCTGGAGAGAATGCAGAGAATCCTAAAATGTGGTGGTATGACACCGGAGCCACTACTCACATCTGCATTGACAGGGGCATATTTTCCACCTACCAGAAAAGCAAGACTGAAGCTTACCTGCTGATGGGGAATGTGTCACACTCCAATATTGAAGGCACTGGCAAGGTGGTCTTGAAGATGACTTCAGGAAAGGAATTAACCCTAACCAACGTGAAGCATGTGCCAGACATGAGGAAGAACTTGATCTTTGGAACTATGCTCAACAAGCATGGATTCACCATCAACTTTGAGTCTGACCAGTTGATCATAAGGAAGAATGGGGTGTTTATTGGGAAGGGGTTTGTTAAGGATGGACTTGTCAAAATGTGTGTAATGACAATCCTCAAGAATCATGTAACAGCTTCCAATGCAATTAATAAGAATCCAGTTTCTTACTTGGTTGAGTCTTTTAATATTTGGCATGAAAGGTTATGACATGTGAATTATAAATCTATCCAAAGATTAATGAATTCGAATCTAATCCCAAAATGAAAAAAATAAGCAAAGATAAATGTGAGACATGTGTACAAGAAAAACTCACAAACACCATCCCCTCGTGTCGAACGAACAACCGAACCTCTAGGCTTAATACACACAGATTTGTGCGACTTAAAGTTGGTACAAACTAGAGGAGGTGAAAAGTAATTCGTTACATTCATAGATGATTGTACAAAATACTGCTACGTATACTTGTTGCGTAGTAAAGATGAAGTCTTGGAGAAATTCAAAGAATATAAACTAGAAGTTGAAAATCAACTCGGAAAAACTATTAAAATAGTTAGAAGTGATAGAGGAGGTGAGTATGATGAACCATTTAATGCGTTTTGTCAAGAAAAGGGCATTATACTTCAAACTACTGCTCCCTACTCACCGGAATCTTGCGGAGTTGTGGAACGGAAAAACCGAACTCTAAAAGAAATGATGAAAGCAATGTTGCAGGAATCTGGGTTACCCCATAACCTGTGGGGGGAAGCGCTCCTTACTACAAACTATATCCTCAACAAAATACCGCACAAAGTAACTGAAAAAACGTCATATGAACTTTGGAAAGGTAAAGTACCTTCGTACAATACCTGAAAGTGTGGGGGTGCCTAGCAAAAGTTGCAATACCACCTCCGAAAAAGGTCTCAGTCGGACCTAAGACAGTTGATTGTATCTTCATTGGATATGCACACAATTGTAGTGCTTATCGGTTTCTGGGTCACAAATCAGACATACCAGATATCCATGTAAATATAATAATGGAATCAAAGAATGTGTCTTTCTTTGAACATATCTTTCCATGTAAGGATAAAAAATTAAATCGTGAAAAGAAAGACCCTAGCACCTCTACAAACGAGGCTAGTACTTCTGGCGGTCCACTAAATGAAGTGGACGAAGAAGAAGAACCTAGACGAAGCAAAAGAGCTCTTAAGGAAAAATCTTTCGGTCATGGCTTCATGATGGTCTTTCTCCTAGAGAATGGACCAAGAACATACACTGAAGCCATGTCTACACCAGACGCACCTTTTTGGAAGGAAGCTGTCAATAGTGAGATCGACTCCATTATGCAAAACCATACATGGGAAATAACCGATCTACCTGAAGGGTTTAAAGCACTAGGGTGTAAATGGATATTCAAGACAAAGTTAAAAACGAATGGCTCAATTGTTAAGTACAATGACATACTTGTGGTACAAGGATTCCGATAGAAAGAAGGTCTGGACTTCTTTGACACCTATTCTCCTGTAACGAGAATAACTTCAATCAAAATGCTCATTGGAATTGCAGCCTTAAGAAATCTGGAAATACATCAAACGGATGTCAAAACTGCTTTTCTAAATGGTGATTTAGAAGAGGAAATATATATGAAACAACCCGAAGGATTTGTAGTCCCGGGAAAAGACAAAGTTTGTAAACTTGTGACGTCATTATATGGACTTAAGCAAGCTCCGAAACAATGGCATGGAAAATTTGACAACACAATGATGTCAAATGGATTCAGCATAAATGAATGTGATAAATGCATCTACATAAAGAATACTCCACGCGGGTATATTTTATTATGCTTATACGTAGATGACATGTTGATTATTGGCAGCAATAAAGACATGATCCAACAAACTAAGAACATGCTTAGTGGAAAGTTTGACATGAAAGACATGGGTCTAGCAGACGTCATTCTAGGAATAAAAATCACAAGAACTTCAGACGGAATCATTCTGTCTCAAGCTCACTATGCTGAAAAGATACTTGAGCGATTCAAAAACTACTCAAACGGCACGGCAAAAACTCCAGTTGACTCTTAACTTCACTTGACCAAATATTCAGGTGAAGCGGTGTCACAAGTAGAGTATGCACGGGTAATTGGGAGTCTTATGTACTTAACCAATTGTACTAGACCAGATTTGGCACATGCGGTAAACGTACTAAGTCGCTACACAAGTAATCCAGGTCACAAATAATGGAAAGCCATAACAAGAGTATTAAATTACTTAAGATATACGAAAAGTTATGGTCTCCACTATGGCAGAGAACCCGCAATTTGGGAAGGATACAGTGACGCAAACTGGATATCTGATTCCAAAAACTCGAAATCCACAAGTGGATATGTCTTTATCCTTCGATGTGGAGCAGTATCATGGAAATCTTCCAAACAAACTCTACTGGCTAGATCAACAATGGAGTATGAATTCATATCACTAGACAAAGTTGCAGAAGAAGCTGAATGGCTTCGGAATTTCCTAGAAGATATTCCATTGTGGGAGAAACTAGTCTCGGCATTACGTGTACACTGCGATAGCCAATCGGCTATAGCTCGGGCACTGAATAATCTCTATAATGGTAAATCACGTCACATAAGAAGACGACATAAAACCATTAGACATCTGATCTCAAGTGGTGTAATCACAATTGATTATATCAAATCGGCTGACAACCTAGCGGATCCATTTACTAATGGTTTGTCACGAGATCAAGTTGTAAAATCATCGAAGGGAATGGGTTTAAAAGGCTATAACTCAAGAGGATGTTTGATGGAAACCCCACCTACGTGACTGGAGATCCCAAGATGGCAGGTTCAAAGGGAAAACTAAATTGAACATAATCTATTAAAGCACTAAAAGACTTCTGGTCTTTACTCAGCTCCCAAGATGATAAAAATGCTTACATACATAAGATTTGTATGTGTAAAGAGGATAGGCATAGCTTTTAATGATAAGTCCATAGATTTGATATATCAGTGGAATATTAAAGATACTTCTTAAAACAAAGACTACTGGAAAATCACCTAGTGAGTGTGAAATGGGGCCGTTTATAGAAGAATGAAAAACATGATATATTCTCCAAGTTCACTCATGACTAACCAGGCAAGTTCAAGGCCTAAATGAACACAATAGAGAACTTAGTTCTACGAGAAAATGAAACTGGGTTGTACCTGTTGTCTCGGTTTACATAAAAATCCGGGTGGTTCAAGACATCATGTTCACCTCCTGGCCAAGTAAACCCGACAGATATTAACAATGAGTGGTTCAATGCTGAAAGATGCTACTATCTCAAACACAATGATTTTTCGCTTATACTCTCGGAAGTCTGTCTAGTCTAGTCGAGTCATGTCTAGTCTAGTCGAGTATGTCCAGTAAGTCTAGTCTGCATATGTTTAGATTCATTTCTATTCATGTGGGGGGGATTGTTGGGCCAAATATTTTATTAAACATTTTGGTTTATAAAATATTTTATGAGATGAAAAGAAATGGGCATGGGCCAATAAAATTGGTCAAGCCTTTTGCTCTCCAAACTTAAGTGGCAACTTAATTTGTCCCACATTGGAAGCAAGAGAAGTTTTAGAGTAGTTTATATATAGAAATTGTAATACATTTTATTAAATAGCTATGGAGAGAGAGAAGGGACCACACGTGCGCGCCGCCGCCGCCGCTGTCCGGCCGGCTCGCTCATGGCACGTGGTTCGTGGTTCGTGGAATGAGCCTCTAAAGAGGCTCCTACGCGCGTATATTTTTTGGGGAAAATTCATAAGAATTTTTGAACCATTAAATTAATTATTCGAAATTTTTGATCGAAAATTAAAAGAATATTCGAATGAATATTCACAACGTGCGAGCATTAACTTCGCGAGATCTCCGCTGACGTTACGCGATTTCGGTAACGGTTTTGCGAGATACTTTATGCGCAAGTTTAACCGAACCAATCTCTTTCTTCTCCTATATATTCGAAACTCCTCTATACTCGAAAAACAACTTTTCTTCAACTCAAAAACCATCAATCTCTCTTTGTCTTCTTTCTTCTATCAAACGTAAGTCTTAGAGTATACGTAAATTCTAATTTTGCAAATTCTTTGATCGAGTGTTACAATATTAGTCTCAAAGCGGTTGTATCCTGGATTCATTATCTTGTCATACCGTTACACTGCGGAAGATATTTTGAATTAAGAAAGAGATCATCTCGCCTCCGCTTAATTGTTTTCCTTAATCGTTTTTATCATCGGTTTATCAAACAGTTTTTGATTCCGAATTTTAGCAGCCTACACCTCCTTCTTTTTCAACATTATATTTAATGTCATTAAAATCACCCAAACCATGAGCAGTGGATGTTCCTTCCGAAAATAAAAGTTGACAGTGTCGTCATCATTACATGCCCTTCTACTCGACCGATCATGTTCCATGCTCTGGGTATAGCGTTTTTGATTCCAACAGAAGGTTGATACTTGGGATTTAACGGCTTGACCACCAAACATAGGCTATGATCCCGATTGAATTGATCTTGGGCGTCGAGATGAATCGACCACAAATAACGGTCTTCACCGATTCGGAGTTCTGCAAGATCTCCAGACTTCTCGTTCTAGGTCCATGACGACAAGAAATCAGACATTTTGAGGAAAGCAACAAGTTTGATTGATTGATCAGAAGCAAAAGTCGATCTAGCTAGATCGAAGCAAGCGGTGGATGAGAGTTCTAAATCGCCTAAGGCGGTGGAAGAGAGAGAAACTACCTTGAACTTAGCTCGACCTGTATATTTAAATTTTAGACAGTTAAACGATTAGTATTCCGATGTTTAATAATATAATATATATGTATATATTTGGGCATTCAATTTGGTATTTTAATTTTCAGATAATCAGAACGGAACCAATACTCACAACTCCCCGGTCTGAAGACTTATATGGTATTTTGGTTGGAACTGAAACCAAAGCGAACTCATTATTTTGGATCGGTCTGAAGACTTATATTATAAATTTCTTATCTGTTTACGAACGAGACAAAATCTCTTATGCCCATATTTCTCAAAAAATAATCTCTTATACCCCAACATAATCTATATACCCCCCTTCATTTAAATGAAATATGGAAAGACCAAAGTGTCCCTGACCCATAACCCATACCCAACCCGATTTTTCCTTTTTTGTTTAATGTTTTTTAAAACGAACTGCGTTAAGAAAGAAAGAAAAATCAACCTCTCCTTTCCTCCATTCGAGCTCGAGCTCCTGCGGCGTCGCCCTCCTCAAGCTCTTCTCTCCGAGCTCGAGCTCTCTCGCCGGTGACATTTTGAAGCTGCATTTCTCTCTAAGATTGAGGTTCGTCCTTCAATTCTTCATCCTTTGAGGGAAGGGGGAATAGTTTTAGCTCAAAATTGTTATTTGTTTTCGGCTCAAAGTTGAATGAATCCGATTTCAAATTATTGGGAATGCACATTGCTTATGTATGTTAGTTGAGGTAGAGCCCGAGATTCAAGGTTGAATTTTAGTGTTATGTCCGTAGATTAGAACCCAATCTTCTCCCATTTGGAGGAATTCAAGATCGGAATTCATCTCAATTTCATTTTTGAGATATGTGAATTTGGTAAAACTAGTAATACCTGTAAAACAAACATTACTGGAAAACTAGTAATACTATGTAAAACTAGCACTACTGGGTAATTTCTATAAAACTAGTAATACCAGTAAAACTTAGATAACTGAAAAATCTGGTAGAACTAGTAATACTAGTAAAACCAGTAAAAAAAAGTAAAACCAGTAATAGTGAATGTGTTTTTTTTGTATTGTTTTTGCAGGATACTATGAGCAACAACATCAACATACATTTTAAATGCCAAGGTCGGATGTATAGTTTGTTGTTGAAGAAATCAGTGGAAGAGATTACGTTGGTGATGATAGAAGATAGGATATACAAGAAGCTTGGGTTAGATGTAAGCAAGGCTAAGCTGCGAATGAGCTACATTCCATTGCTGGTTGGATGTGAGGAAGAGTTTACTATTTCTGATGATGATGATCTTTGTGTTTACCTAATGTCTATGGATAAAGATAACCGTAGATGTGTTTTGTATGTTGAGGTCATAAATTTATCAGAACTGACCGAGCAAGTGTCGAGAGTGGACAAAAGTTCTATTGGTATGAACTATGAGGAGTTGCAGTCAAAAGACGATGAAATCGGAGCTCAAGCCATAAATTTTTACGTGGAAAAGGAAAAAGCAGTACAAGAACAACATGAGGCAATGGAGGTTGAGGATGATTTATCACTTGATGTAGGTATGGATATTTCGGATAAGTATGATAGATATGTCGAGCCAGCACCTATTGTAAAACCAAGTCAGTTTATTGAGGCATGGAAAGACTGTTTGGGTTTGAGTGTGCATCAAGAATTTCCAATTAAAGCGGTCTTGCAGGACTTGGTGGATAGAGGCGCATTTTGAGTGTTTTGGTTATGTAGTAAAGAAGTCGGATAGGAAGCGATTGGTGATATAATATTGTTTAGCAAGCTGCAATTGGGGTCTACGAGCTGCAAAGGTTGGAGAGACGCAAATTTTCTTGATTAGAACGTACACTAATATGCATTCATGCAGTCGAAGTAGTCAGAGTGAAAGCAACGCGAAGAGGAAAAGCACACCTCATTTGGTTGCATCTCTTTTGTATGATGATTATCCGAGACAAATGGAAACTCCCGCTCCTAGAATTATCATGGATCTTGTCAAGACAAAACTTGGTGTTGACGTATCGTACTCCACAGCGTTGAGAGGGAAAAAATGAAGTTGTTCGTGATTTGCGTGGTAGTTCAGAAGGAAGCTATCAGATGATGTATTGTTATTTGTACATATTAGAAAAGGTGAATCCACGTATAGTAACGTGTGTGAAATTGGATGAGCATAATAAATTCAAATACCCATTCATAGCTATGGGAGCCAGCATTGAAGGGTTTCAAGTGATGAAGAAAGTTCTAATAGTGGATGCAACATTGCTAAAAAATGGATATGGTGGTTGCCTAGTTTTCACTTCAGCTCAGGATCCTAATCGTCACAATTATCCCATAGCCTTTGCAATACTTGATGGTGAGAAAACTGAAAGTTGGACTTAGTCTTTTGAGATGCTGAAAACCGTGATTGCAGACTCTTCTGAATTGGTGTTTGTGAGTGACAGGAATGCAAGCCTCATTGATGCATAGCTAATGTCTATCCCCAAGCTCATCATGGGTATTGTGTATGGAATTTGTCACAAAATGTGAAAGCCCATGCTCCTAATGTGAACAAAGACACAATTGCCTCTAAATTCACATATATGAGCGCGCTTTACACGGTGGTTGAGTTCGACGCCGCTTATAGTTCTTTTAAGTCGAGATACCCTAAGGCGACCGAGTATCTGGAAAAGAGTACCGTGCAATAAACATGGGCGAAGTGTTGTTTCCTGGAGAAAGATACAATCTAGACACAAGCAACACTGTGGAGTCTTTGAACAATACTTTTAAGGAGGCCAGGAAGTACGCATTAATACCTTTGCTAGATACGATTTTAAAGAGAATTTCAAAGTGGTTTAACGAACATCGGAAGGAGACAGTGGCTGGAACGGTTCATAACAAGGTAGTGCCTTTAGTGGAGAACCATAATCACGATCTTTGGAAAGAAGCTGAGTCATTAATTGTCATGGTGTTAAATAGTTTCAAGCTTACGTACGATGGCACCGGTAGCGATGGAAATCCTTATTTGGTGAACTTGATGTCAAAATTGTGCATTTGCAGGTTCTTTGATATTGAAAGGTATCCTTGTGTGCATGCACTTGCCGCTTTCATTAAATTCAAGAAGGATCTCAATAGATCTAAGGATATGGAATTACATGAGTTGTCTTCGAGATATTATTGGATGGAGTTGTGGGCATTGGCGTATTACATGACAATTTATTTAGTGCCGGATATGTCAGAGTGGGATGTTCCAGATGACATCAGAAATTTGCAGATACTACCTCCTAACAAATTCCAAAAGAATGGAAGGAAGAAAACTAACAGGTTACCATCGGTTAGGGAAAGAAGAAAGAAGAAGAGGACTCAGAACAAGAGGCATCCAAGACAATCACTTCAATGGTTGATGTTTGGATGATTGTAATTTTGTTTCTAATCTACTGTATTTTTAATGTTACTTGCAAGACAGGCTCGATTGAAAATTAGTAACTATATGTCACCTTTTTCCGTTGGTAAAACTGTCTATTACTAAGTGATTATCGTAATTATAATGAAAATCATTCGAGAAAATAGTTAACATATATATAATTTAAACTTATTAGATCACTTTTACCATAACAGTGGTCATACATTGCTATTACAACAAATAAGATTGAAAATCACTCAATTAAGTAATTCCACCAACAATGTTCATATACTTTCAAGATCATTTTGGAATAATGGACAAGTTAAGAGGATAAATTTTCAAAAATTAAGGATTGTAATATATTAATACACAGAAGTATTAGAATCATAGATTAATTGAGTAAAATCAACTGTAAAACTACAAATCAAATTGTAAGATGGAGTAAAACTGATTATATTGAAAACAACCAAAGTACAACTATTAAGAAAATTTGTACCACTATTATATCCTGTAAAACTATGTGTCTTATGTTAAGCGGCAAAATTCAATTTTGACCAAATTTTTGGCGGCAAAATTCAATTTCAGCAAATGTTTTGGCGCCCAAGCAAAAAAATCCCAACTTAGCTCTTCTCCCTCAATCTATCTCTTTTCCCACTTCTCCTTCTCTCTCCCATCGGTTTCTCTCTCAATTTTCACGAGATTTTCACGAGTTTCACTCTCCTCGTCTCTCATTTCATCATGTTCTCTCTTCCCTTGAATATGGAAAATTTCGAATTTGACCCTTATTACAGTGACATGAAGAGGAAGAAGAAGGACTACGACATGATGTTCCTCATTGCAGATGGTGACAATGGCATACCGACTAGATGTCCATGCGGTGGTTGAATCATTGTGGAGCCTGAACCTGACATGGGAAAGAGATACTTTGTTTGCAATGCGTTTGAAGTTAGATATGTTGATTATACTTGGTGATTCGTTGATTCGGTGTCTTTATGGAGAGTCTTTATGTGCAGGATAATGGCCTACACATTCGGAAACTATGGGTTCAAGGCGTTGAGGAAGAAACCACTATCTTAAGGAGACTGTGGACTCTCAGGCAGAGAAGCTTCAAAGCCATGAATATCGTATTGAGCAGATGGAATTGGCGCTCAAGAACAAAGGCGAAGAGATTGAAAAGCTGAAGGAGGTGGTGGCAAGTGTTCTGGGTCGGATCAAAGACTAAGATTTATCTATGGAAGACTTATCTATGTTTATTTCATTTGTAATGCTAACTAGTTATATTCTCCAGATTGTAAGACGTAATTATGTTCAATCCAGTTTTAGTTTTACCCAGTTTTACTAAACTAGTTTTACTCAGTTTACCCATTTTTACTCTACTAGTTTTACTCAGTTTTACCAGTTTTACTAAACTAGTTTATTCAGTTTTACCAGTTTTACTAAACTAGTTTTACTCAGTTTTATCAGTTTTACGAAACTAGTTTTACCAGTTTTACTAAACTAGTTTTACTCAGTTTTACCAGTTTTACTAAACTAGTTTTACTCAGTTTAACCAGTTTTACTCATGAACATTTCAAAACATATGATTACTTACCCAAACATCACTTGTTCAACAGTGTACTTAAACACACAAAGTTCAACAAAACAACTTAAAACCAACATAGTACCACAAAAAAAAACAAAAGTCATGACATCCAACCAAGTGCTAATTATTCCTCGACCTTGTGTTACGCCTCTCAAGTACAGTGGATGTATCCCTCCTTCCGTTTACCAGCTGCCTTCTCTGCCCTTTTCTTCTCTGCCGCGGTCTTCTGGAGCTCTTCATGGACCTGCAATCAGATATAATTATAATACAACTTTGCCAAGTATTCCATTAATATTTGAGACTATTTTTACCATTTGTTCTTCAATTTCTTTCATTGGTGTTTCTTCAATGGGTTTGACTCTCTTATCCATCTCGTCAATCTTCCCATGCAACAGCTTAAACCCATCTTCCATCGTTTTCTAGATCCCATCCATGATCACAACAATATCGTTAGGAATAATATTCGAACCTCCATGTGTATCAATGGCAGCAGGTCCCTTTTCCTTTCGGTGAACTGCATCAGGTCTCTTTTCCACAAGTCCCTTTTCCACAGGTTTTTGGAGCTCTTCCTCCTCCTCTGCCGCTCGGGCAGCCACCGCTTCGTCGTAAATCTCCTGAAAAAAATACATTCTTCCCGGCAACAAAACGCTTCATCCAACTCTGAACAATAGGATCGTCGAGATCATGGACATCACTTTCTTCAAAGATTCGCTCAAGAAGAGCTTCTTCATGTCCATCTCGAGTTGGCAGGATGCTATTAGTGGCCTTATGACACTTAGGATCAGCAAGTTCTTCATTGACTTTTGAAAGAGGAAACCCTTTCATTGAGCTAATCTTGAACTGAGCCTTGCACATCCTTGGAAAATTTCGGTCTGCCCCAACAACTGGCTCGCGGAAACTACTCCCAAACTCTGGAATTGCCTCAAAGGCTAAACGCTGCACAACAACACACATATTGTAGATATTAGTTAGACATTTTCAAATCCTTGGACAATTACTCAAACCAGAACTTAATAGCACATACCTCCAAAGGGATACATAAACCGGGAATCGGCCACAATTTGTTCTCCTTGACAACCCCTCTGAAATGTTCCATCGTGTGAGAGATCTCACAGACCATGTGATCGTAGCACAGTCTCCCCCAAGGAAAAGACTTGCACAAGTCAAGATCATCGATAGCTCTAAGAAAAAAAATCTAACACCGGAGTAGCATCGTTTCCACGCTTCGTCTGACCAATGAGGACGCTGCAAAGGAAGTAGAGTACGATCATCTTCAGTCTATCTCGAGAACTTCCCATCTCCTCTAGCTTCTTTTTCACATCTGAGCTCTAACTATCGAGTTCCCAAAATGTTTCCTCGCGAAATGAAGGCCACCCAATTGCTTATAGTCAATCGGATAGTTTCAGCAGTCTAATCCGGAAATAGGTGCATGCCCCCTCCGACCATAATGGATCAGAACACCCTAAACCAAGAACCACACTTCCATCCTCTTCTCGATGCAGGTAGTTCGAAGAAGTAGCATGCACATGGCCATCAGCTTGTGGTTTCCTTGTTTCGGCAAGTGAAAGATGTGTTTGAACTGTGGATGCTCTTCAAACCAGCTTCTCTCCGCAGTCGTTAGCTTAAGATGCAAAGTATCAAGAGTAGACAGAAAATCCACATAGTAGCACCGCGTCGATATCTTGATTTTTTTTCTTATACTCCGTTGAGGGGAAGTACATTCTCAGAGGTTGCATTGCTGTCATTTCATCACCGGATTCCTACAAAAATAAGTTTTACCAAGTTATTCCAGTAATACGAAGTTTATTTTTACGATGTTATACATAGTATTTCTTAACTAGTTTTACTAAATTATACCAGTAATATAGTGTTCAGTTTTACCAAGATTTACTTAAATAGTTTTACCGAGTTCTACCAGTAATACAGTGTTTAGTTTCACAAAGTTATACCTAGTTTTACTTAACTAGTTTTATCAAGTTTTACCATGTTTTACTTAACTAGTAATACCCAGTTTAACCAGTTTTACTTAACATCCAACCAAAGGAAAACAATTTCTTCTTCATCTAAATCCCATTTAAACTACTAATACTTACCGATTGAGAATCGGTACTGTCGTGGGATTCCTCCTCATCTTCTTCTTCGGATACATCCTTGTTTGGTACGTTTGTCTCGATCTCGTTTGTCTCCAAGACTCTCGAGTTCGGTCTCGTTTGCAGTTGGAGATTCCGTTGCGGTTTCTCGGAATCGACCTCGTCTCCGTCTTCTGGAATCTCTGTCGCGTCGTCATCATCTTCATCATCTTCTACTTCACTCCCACTCTCATCTTCTTCGCTCTCTTTCTCGAGATCAACTTCTCCTTCCACTTCTCCTTATTCGTCAGCAACCGTCGGAAGAGCATTATCGACCAGAGGATCTCCCGAAGGAGCATTCATGGTCGTCGCAGTAACAACAACATTGCTCGCCGGAGGACCATTCGTGGTCGGCGCAGTAACAACAACATTGCTCTCCGGAGGAGCATCCGTGACCGGAGGAGCCGGAGGAGCATTATCGCTCGCCGTCATTGCCTCCGCAGTTTTCTTGGCGGCTCGAGTCTTCGGCGGCATATCGATTTTACTCTTATCTTTCGGATTTCACTTCTTCTCTAGGGTTTGACACGATTCTTTGTCGGGATTATTCTCTCGTTCAAGTTCGATTTCAGATTCTCTTTCTCTCTTCGAGTAACGAACAAGAAGGGAGAGAAAGAAGTTAATTAGGGATTTAGTTAGACAAATTAGGGGTTTTTTGAATTTTTCGGATCTGACCCGAATGGCTTAGGTAGGTTTTTGGATGGGTGGATAGTGGCTGGTAGTATACGCAAATATGAAACTTTGTTATGATTTTAAATTAATTTTACCATTTTTCGAATTAAAAAAAAAATCAAAAAGAAAACCCTTGTTATAACGGGGGCATACGGGATTTCTCTTTAAGATACAGGGGCATACGAAGATATGGTAAATTTCTTTTAGGTTTGGTTTTTAGCCTTTGAAGACGAAGAATTCTCCAAATGTAAGGCTGTTTCTGATAGGTATGGGCAAAATATTCGGACCCGAAATACCGAACCGAACCCGAACCCGAACCGAAAAAGTAGAACTGAATCCGAACCCGAACCGACAAAATACCCGAACGGGTCCTAAACTCCTATATCCGAAGAACCGAACCCGAACCCGAACCGAACCGAGAACCGAATGGGTACCCAAAATATCCGAATTACAATTATATACCTAAAGTATTAATTATATTTAGACTTAATATAACAAAATTATCCAAATTTACAATTATAAACTTAAATATATTGGTTATTTTTAGACTAAAATAACTAAATTACCCAAAATAAACAAAAATATATGAAGGATTATGTTGTATTTGTGAAATTTGACAAATTTTTATTTAAATATAACTAATTTTTATTTTTGTTTTATGTTTTTCGGGTACCCGAACCCGAACCGAACCCGAATAAAACCGAACCGAACCCGAACCGAAATTCTAAAATACCCGAATGAGTCTTATATGTCTAGACTCGAAAACCCGAAAACCCGAAAGAACCGAACCGAATCCGAACGGGTACCCGAACGCCCATGCCTAGTTTCTGATAACGTCAGAATTATGCGGGGTGCGTTTCACAAAAAACTAAAACGTAAGGGTAACGAATCAAACTCCTTAAACTGCTTAACTAGTCCTCGTCTTCCCCCTTCCGCTAAGTGTTGTTAACAGTAAACTGGAGCAAGTAACATACGGTGTCGAAATCTGATGTCGAAATCCGGCGGTAGTCAACCCGTTGATCGGTATCTAAGACGCCAAGTTCTAGGAGAAGGAACATACGGTGTCGTTTACAAAGCCACAGACACCAAGGTGAATCAATCAAACCCTTCCTCAGATTCAGTTCCTTATTTGTTTGATTTATACATATTCGATTTTCGCTTATAGACTGGTAGGACTGTAGCCGTGAAGAAGATTAGGTTAGGAAACCAGAAAGAAGGAGTGAATTTCACGGCGCTTAGAGAGATTAAGCTGTTGAAAGAGCTGAATCATCCTCATATCGTCGACCTCATCGATGCGTTTCCTCACGATGGAAGCTTGCATCTCGTTTTCGAGTATATGCAAACGGATTTAGAAGCTGTGATTCGTGACCGCAACATCTTCCTTTCTCCTGGAGATATTAAGTCTTATATGTTGATGACGCTAAAGGGGTTAGCTTATTGTCACAAGAAATGGGTTCTGCATAGGTAATCTAAACAATTCTGTGTTTCTTCTCAGAGGTTGGATCTTGATTTGTGTTCTCCATTGTTTAGGGATATGAAGCCTAATAATTTACTGATTGGAGAGAATGGTCTGTTGAAATTAGCTGATTTTGGTCTGGCGAGAGTGTTTGGGAGTCCAAATCGGAGGTTTACTCATCAGGTATTTCTTTATTCATCTATATAATTTGATGTTTTGTGTTTGAATTGGCAGCTAGGTTAGTCTAGGTTTTGTAATAGATACCTTTGGCACTTCTTGATGATCTATTGTAATGTTCTTACTGGAGCTGAAATACAGAGCATTGAGAAGACACCATAAGTTTTTGATTCCGATTCTTGCATACTTATGTTTCTCTGTTTTGGTGAGGTGAAACATTTGGTTGTTCAAACTTCGAAGTTACTTACGGATATATTGACATTTTTGACTCTAGAATAATTCTCTGGACTCTGATATTTTTGTGTTTGAATTGGCAGCAAGATTAGTCAGAACTTGTAATTAGTATCTTTGCACGTCTTAATGATTTGCTGGAAGACTATGTTAGAAAAACGGATAATTGGTACAGAGCATTGAGAAGACACCATACTTTTTTAATTCCGGTTCTTGCATACTTAAGTTTTTCAGTTTTGGTGTGATGAAAGATTGATGGTTACAAGTCACCAGATACCCTTTCGTCCCTTGTGAACGTGTTGACATTTTCAACGGAGACCGAGTGGTTGTGTAGATACTTCTTTTGGTTTTTTATCTGCTTGTTCACATTGGAAGACTCGTAAACTTTGACTCGCATCTAATCAAAATGTACGCATTCACACAGGTATTTGCTACGTGGTACAGAGCGCCTGAGTTGCTGTTTGGGAGTAGACAGTATGGATCAGGAGTTGATGTCTGGGCTGCAGGCTGTATCTTTGCTGAGCTATTACTTCGTAGACCATTTCTACCGGTAATGTTCTAAACTTTTTGTACTTAGTGACTCAAGATCTTTGCTATTCAATAACTTCTTTGATATTAGCAGTTGTCAACATGTATTTCCAAAGAAATCACGTTACACCTTAAGGATTTTTTCTCGAAACCATTTTTTATCTCTTCATTGCTTTGTTTTCTTCAGGGTTCTACTGAGATCGATCAACTCGGAAAGATCTTTCAAGCTTTTGGAACTCCAACACAATCTCAATGGTCTGACATGATCTATCTCCCAGAGTATATGGAGTTTTCCTACACACCAGCTCCACCATTACGTACCATTTTCCCTATGGCAAGCGATGACGCTTTGGATCTTCTAGCCAAAATGTTCATCTACGACCCACGACAACGGATTACGATACAGCAAGCTTTAGACCACAGGTTATATAGTCTTGGAAAGAGAAACTGACATGACAAATTTCTTTTCATCTCTGTGATATCGTCGGTTTTGTTCGTCAGGTATTTTTCATCTTCTCCATCACCAACTGAGCCAGGGAAGCTTCAGATTCCAGCTTCGAAAGGAGACGCCCTCGAACCGAAGGCCTCTGACCAAAACAACCAACACGGAAATAGCCCGGCTGTGCTATCACCTCCTGGAAAAATGAGGAGAGTGATGGGTCCTGAGGGATATACCTGAGTGGATTCATTTGTGCAATCATCAATGGCGTTGATTGGATTTTGCAGAAACACTTGAATTCGAGTTTTGTAATGCCTTTTTCTGCAAATTAGTTACCAGTCAAAACATACCATAAATAACATGAGGCAAAAAATCATCCTTAAAGAAAGAGGTTGCTACAAAATTAATGTCGTTTCACGTTTCTAACATAATTTGTCAAACCAAATTTTTAGTTTACCTTGAGTTGTCAGAAATTTTGAATTTTGTCATAACAATTTAATTACTGGTATATTGAACATATGTTATATTGTATTTGTATATTTAAAATATTTCTTGAACTGTATGATGTGTATATGCTTTCCATCTCTTGGCTGTCAATATCATACTTTTACTCTGAACATGGGGTTATCCCCTACTACACGCAAAGTTGTGTATTTATTTGTTCTTTGTTTGATCAAATATATATAGTATTTGGTAGTGTGATTTCTTTTTTTGTTAAAGTTTTTTTTATAACATCTATAGATATGTTAAAGTAGAATCTTGGTGTATAATGTTGAGGGAATAGTAATTTTCTGCATTGTATTTTTAATATATTTAAAATATGTCATACATGGTAATACAATTTTAACTTTTTTATGTATGTATATTTTGGGATTTATACTTGTGACCAAAATGATTAAGTGCTTTTGATCTTTGATGGTTAATATTTTGAAAAAATTAGCTGCTTATTCATCCCATTAATATATAATCTTACAATTGTGTACCTACAAGAAATTGATATGTTTATGTGAAAAGAGCAGCCGGAACATGCAATGAAGTACTGCATTCTCCAAACATGTCTGTAATGGTCCCAACACAAATGAAGCTAACAATCTAGATGAATTTGTGTGGGTTAATACTCATAAGATTTATAATATATGAAAAGACAGCAAACAATACCAGGTCTGTGTTGTTTCATTTTGTATGAATTTGTGAATCTGATTCAAGGTAACTATTTCCAGTTTGGTTAGAACATAGGGTGAGCTGTTTACAGCTAGTGTGTTCTCTCCATCTGCTCGAAACCTATGGAGTTGATGATAGAGAGTGATAATTTTCAAGCAAGTAAGAGGAATGGGGCGACCACATAGATATGGCTAGCTATTAGAAAACTAACTCTTGAACAGAATTTCGAGACTCATGTAGAACATATGAAGTTAAGGAAAACAGAGATGATGACCGTTAAGAACATGACGTAAGTGGTGTTCCTATTTATATTTACAACATGGGATGCTTAATTATCTTGAGAGATCCTAACAGAGTTTTGAAACCTACTGGTTTTGACCAGCATTATAATATCTACGTTATAAGTTTATCAAAAGGCATCTGAAACCATTTATAAAATATAGAAATTGAAACCAAGTATTGCTATTTGATGGCTGACGGATGATAGCTTCGCATCCACTCAAATATCTACAAACATTTTCCTAAACCATGTCAAATCAAACGAATATAATTGAACGAAGACGTCAAAATGAAAACAGGAAGTCAATAATTAGATGGATGAAGGTATTTTTAATATTTTTTAAACACCGACTTTGGCTTCAGAAAAAAAAAAAGAAGAAAAGAAAAAAGGACTGACATTATCATGTAAACCTTGTTTCCTTCCACAATGTTAGTAGCATTGGGGAAGCGGAGAAACTCAACTATTGGCAAAAACTCAACACATACTTATGTAAGCATATTTTGATGGAATACGAAGCATTGTTCTTTAGGTGGATCGAAAATGGTTATTTATGTTTATCTTGTCATGTAGTTTTTGGTCTCAGTAATGTCAGAATCAAAAAAAGAGGCGTGTGGAAGTTTAGGAGCTAAGGGTTACAACACCTGCAAAAGTTGTGAGAGGATAAATTTGCTAATGACAGACTGAGAAGTTCGTAATGGAAACTATTTCGATATTCCCAAACAATTAAAAATACTTTAATAAAGAAGGTTGTGGAAGCTGATGTAAGATCTCAACTCGGTCTATCCTAAGATAGCAAGAGTTTTAGGTTTTTTCTTAAGAGATTCTAAAAGAAGGATTTAAGAACACGGTGAGAATATGGAAATTAGGGTTTCGCTTTAGGTTTCCGAGATGGAATAAAACGGTAAAGAGAGGTGTTTAAGTCGCCGGAGAGAAATTAGGTCAAAGTCGATTTGCTAAATCTCTCAAGCTAAAATATTATGAAAAGCGTGAGTTTATTGAATGACGAGATCCTCTTTTACAGGGTTACAAAGTCGGTTTAACTATAAAGGACAATTGAGATAAACATAAATATTTCATAATATCTTGGTTCCGATTTTATAGAATATTTCCGTATCTCGGTGCTGCTATGCGCCGCCTTTGCTCTATTTGCGACTTGCGTCCTCTAAAACCCTAGATATAAGCCGGTTGAACCGAGTCGGATTTAATCCATGTTTTACCGACTTGGGCCCTAAACCGTCTTTCCATTCTGGGCCGACCTAAATTCCTGAATAAGTCTTTTTAGGGAAAGTGCTAATCTTGACTTCAACAATAAGCCCTCCCCCCAGTGCGGCGACTTGAATTTATTCAAGTCGGCGTTGCGAGGAGTTAACTTATGGTTTAAGAAGTAATTTTTCGTGGGCCCAGACCCTTCATCGTGATGAGCCTTCTTTTTAGGCCCAAACTTGCGGACCGATTTCGGCCTTACTCAAATCGGGGTGAATCCAATCGTGAAGATTTGGACCGGTTTTGTTGAAAATCGGATTGATTATTGGTCGGACCGGTTCATACCTGTGAGAAACGAAGCGTCGCCTAGGTAATTATTGCCTCGGATACGACGCCGTCATTTTCACTATAAATACTCCATTTTCGCTTCTTACTTCTTCATTCCTGCTCAAGTGAAGAAGATAAAAGGTAACTTTCACTCTCCACCGGATTTTATTTTCCGATTAGTTCTCCGTCGTAGCTCGGCCGTAGTTTCTTAGGATTTTAGATCAAAGCCTCTACCCCCCCGCTTGTGTTCTTTGTCTGTTCTTCGATAATTATGTAATTGATCCGCTGCTCTGGGAATAAAAACAAGGAAATTGTCACTGTTTCGTCTGTGGATGATTCGTCAAGTCGTCGTGGCACCTCCTCTGGGTCGTCTTCTAGCACTTCGTCCGACTTGAGAGACCATCCCGGTTATCTTCTGGTCGAGGAATTTGCTTGTCGGCGCGAGTTATCTCAACAAACCAATGCTGCGGAATGCTCTAGTCGGGAAGATTTTACGATTCCTCAGCTTTGAGATTCAGATTCCGACCGACCCGACGATGATGTCGACATCAAAGAGAATGATTCTGATGGTGACAATGTATCACCTGCTCTGTTCTTAGCTGCTCCGAAGGGCGTGCTCGCGAATGTTTACGAAACTCGTTCGACCGTGGAGTCTGTGACTTCCACGCTTCGAGAGTGCGGTGCTGATCCCGGAATCAAGTTTTTGATTCGTTGTCCACTTGATCGGACTTGGAATCCTCCACCCGGTTACATGACTTTATACGAATTATATTTTATCAATAAAGGCACTGCTGGCTGCCGCTTCCCGACTTACTTATCTCCTACTGCCATCGTCGCGAGATTGCTGTTTCTCAGCTTTCGGCATTCGCGGTTCGCCACATGGTGGGCCTTCTCGTGCTTGGTGCCGAAGTCGACATAACGGTCACCGTCAGCATTTTTGAGGAGATGACCTCGATCAACCCGATGACAAATTCCAGTCCAGGGTGTTTCGCGGTTAAATTCAAGAGGAATCTCGGTGTGGTTACGGACGCACCGAGTAAGATCAATAATTGGCAGCGACTTTTTTTTTATGTCGAGATTACCCCTTTGGTCGTGCCAGACGAGCATAAGGATCTCATCAGATCGTCCTGGAATACAAAATTTGGTAGATGTCGTTCTGAATTTTCTGTTGATGGACATGGATAATTTACTTAATTTTTGGTTTTTTTTTTTGCAGTGCATCATCCTTTCCTCAAGCCGTTCCCAGATAAATTTTTTCCGATCGTTGAGAAAATACAAGCTCTCGGCCTTCGCAAGTGGTCACATCTTACTCGAGAGCGCATAAACAAGTCTCTCCCGCGGATTTCCAAAGGTATGCTTACCGGTTTGCAAAAGTTGACGTTTTCTCACTAACTTTGAGTTTTTTCCTTTTTCATTTTAGTCAAGTGGAATACTAAGGCAAAGGTCGCTCCCGAGCAATTAGTAAAACCGAGAAAGATGGGCAAAGTGACGAAGATTGCGTCAGTCGACTACTCGCAGAAGATCTCGTCTAAACCTTCTGGACATGTCGAGCCGGCTAACAATGAAGACGTGGCTCCGTTGCTTCAAGGCGGTACTGAGCCGGTAGTCCCTACCAGTGATCAGGCGGTTGTTCCTCAACCCGCCGTGATTTCTAAGCCGAACATGAAGGCTCCTGTTGATAAAATTCCGTCGAAGTCTCAGTCTCGGAAGAGAGCAGCTGAAGATAAGCCAGACCAAGAGAAAGCAGCGAAGAAGGCTGCTGTAGCAAATAAACCCGCCAAAGATACTTCTGTTGGCAAGACGGTTGTTGATAAGCCCGCTAAGACTAAGAATCCGTGGAAACGGTTTTATGAGGAGAAAGGCGACATTTTTGATGCCAAGTCCGGTGAAACGAAGCCTTTTGTATCTCGCAAGGAGCTGGTCTTAGTCCGTCCCCGCAACCCGCCGAAGGATGGGGATGTTCGGCCTTCAATTCATAATTTCGCCTACTAGTACCAGAGTGAAGTTCCTCTTATTGATAACCCCCGGGCGTGTTTTGACATGCTTACTTGTATTAGAGGCAACAAGGCGGATTGGCCGGTTTTGGAGGAGCTTCCACACTCTGACGCGATCCTTAAATTGAAACATGCCGAAGCCACAATAAGTTTTTTCTTTGTAGAATTTTCCGAGATTATTTTTACTGAAACTTCACTTTTTGTTTTTAGATGATCGCGGCTTCAAACCGCGTAGCCCTTGAGAGTTCTTGGAGCGCTCAAAAGATGGCTGATGCAGTCACCAAGCGGGATGGGCTTCTTAAGAAAGCGAAGGAAGCCCTTGCGGCAAGCAACCTCGAGCTCAGGGACAAACTCCGTGACGCTGAGGACAAACTACGTAAGGTCGATGAGAAAGCCAAGGCTGATCTTCTCGCGTTCCAGTCAGAGAGGAAGGAGCAACAAAAATCTTTTACTGAGCTGATCAGGAAAGAAAGGGATCACGTTGATGCCGCGACAAGGGCCAAGGCGCATACCCATTTCGATCTTTCCCAGCGCTATGTAAAGGATCAGGAGGCTGCGACTTTGTTGCAAATTGAATTTGGCCAGATTTCTGGTCTTAGGAAATGTCTTCTGAAGCTCAGCGGAGAAGGTGTGCCGATTCCTAAGTCAGTTTTGGACCAAGTCGCAATCGATGAAGCTGCGGCTGACGCTAAGTTCGAGAAATTGAATGTCGTGACAAAAGAAGAGCTGACTTTTGTTCTTTCGCCGACTCGTCACCCTCTCCTGAATCTTTTCGCGACTCACCACCTCGCATTCCGAAGGATGTGGACGAGTTCGGTACCAACCTTGGTGTGATCCCTGAGGAGGTCCCTGAGAGTCTCTTTAAGTCGGTTAGCTTAGAGGTTGCAGCTTTAAGCGGTGGGCCGGATGTGAATGTTGAGAAGACGAATGAAACGGAGAAATCGGTCGGTGACCGGGGTTGACCAACCTTTTTATCTCTTTTTTTTGGTATAATTATCCTTGTTTTGTAAGACTTTATTCTCATCTTTTAAGGAAAAAATAAGTTATTTTGGCGGTTTATCAATCTACTTTTCTCAAATGATAACGATTGCACCGTTTCTCCCCTAAATCGGTTTCCGATTCTTTGTATTCAAATCAGACTAATCTTGTATTTAATTCTCTTGACAAATTTAAAACAGATAGCGACTTAAATCACATTTTTGGCCATACTTGTGATTTAATCGGACTAATCTTGTATTTAAACTTGCTCTTGAAAAATTCAAAACAGATAGTGACTTTAAACCACGTTTTTGCCCATACTTGTGATTTAATCGGACTAATCTGATTTCGATGAGCTTTTAAATCGGCATTGGCTGTATAATAAAGATTTTATTAGATTTGCGACTGTGCCGATGAAGGCTGTCTACGTATCTCCCGAGGAAGAATCAAGTCGCTCGTAGTTCATACAAATATTTTTTTTTTGTGCCGTGATATGCTTAGTCGCTTCAGAAATATTCCTCCAGGCTTGCTGAATTCCATGATCGCGGCAAAGCTTTGCCCTTCATCGATTCGAGCTCGTAAACGCCAGGCTTGATGACCTTCGTAATTTTGTAGGGTCCTTCCCACTTTGCTCCGAGTTTACCCGCTCTCCACTCTTTGGTGTTCTCATAGACCTTGCGGAGAACATAGTCGCCGACTTGAAAATGTCGCTCCTTGACCTTCTGGTTATAGTATCGAGTTGCGTTGCTGATAATTTTGAATGCGGAGCAGAGCTCGGTTTCATTCTTCCTCTATCGTATCCAGGGCTTGGATCAGCATTTTCTCGTTGATCTCGTTATGTTGCGGCATAAGAGATCGGCGGAGAGTATAGATGTTTGCCTCTTCCGGGACCATTGCTTAAGGAAAACGGGGTGGCCCCAGTTGCACGGCAAGGAGTTGTTCTATGCGACCAAAGGAGTCCGTCTAACTCGTCAGCCCAAACTCCTTTTTTGCTTTCAAGGCGTCTTTTGATGCCGGCAATGATGGTTTTGTTTGTTGCTTCGGCTTGTTCGTTTCCTTGAGGATATCTTGGTGTCGACTTACTAAGCCGTATATCCCATTTTTTGCAGAACCCTTCGAACAGGTTTGATGTGAATTGTGATCCGTTGTCCGTGACGATTTCATAGGGTAGCCCATATCGACATATAATGTATTTCCAGACGAAGTTCTGAACTTGGACGTCATGGATTGCGACATATGCTTTGGCTTTGACCCATTTTGTAAAGTAGTCGGTCATGATCAGCAGGAAGCGCCTTTGATTGGACAGTGGTAACGACCCAACGATGTCCATTGCCCATCTCATGAATGGATAAGCCGCAATTGAAGTTGTAAGCATTTCCGTGGGTCGATGTATGAACGGCGCATGACGCTGACACTTTTTGTTGGAATAGGTCTCGCAATCAGCCATCATAGTCGGCCAATAGTGACCATTCAGCTTGATTTTGAGAGCGAGAGACCGTCCCCCGGAATGATTCCTGCATTCTCCTGAGTGTGTTTCTTCGAGAACTCGGCGTACTTCATCTCCATGTATGCATCTGAGAAGGACTTTGTTGGCCGAGTATTTGTAGAGGATACCGTTGTGTATAGTGTATCGTGCACTTCTGACTTTAAGTCGTCGCGCTGCCCACTTGTCTTCCGGAAGCTTTCCTTCCGTCAGATACGCTCTTATTTCTTGTCGCCAATCCTCATTGTCGTCTGTTAAGAGTGCAATGAGGTCGATGCTTTTTGCTTGTCTATCAAGACACATGTCGTCTTCGCTACTCTGTTGGATTGTTAGAATGACATCATCATGTTCTTCGTGATTGCTATCGGGCGGTGGGATGCTTGGTTCGTGAATCGTTTCCACTGGGATTCATCGGCAGAGGTCGGGATTCGATGCCAGAAATGCGAGGGCATCTGCTGGGCATTTTCTTTCCTCGGTATCTGGACAATATCAAAGAACTCGAAGGAGCTGGTAAGCTCCAGTGCCGCCTTTCACTAGGCTTCCATTCGCTCGTTTTTAGCTTCGTAATCTCCGTTGATTTGGTTCGCAACGAGCATGGAGTCGCAATGGGCCAAGAGATGTCGTACTCCGATCTCTCTAGCTAGTCTGAGACAGGCTAACAGAGCCTCGTACTTGGGTGTGTTGTTAGATGCTGTGAAACCTAGCTTGAATGACTGCTCCAATACTTCTCCGGTTGGTGATACGAGACGTACACCTACCCAGCTCATTTTTTGGACGAAGCGCCATCGACAAATAGTTTCCAGTTTTTGTCTTCTATCTGAGTATCGACATCCAATTCAGGTGATAGCTCTACAAGGAAATCGGCTATTACCTGCGATTTGGCGGTTGTTCTGTTTCTGTATTCGATGTCGTACTCGCTAAGTTCCACTGCCCACTTTGCCAGGCAGCCAGATTATCCTGGGCTGTGCAAAATTGTCCGAAGAGGCTGGCTACTCAGCACGTCGATTGAGTGTGATTGAAAGTAAGGCCGTAGCTTCCGTGCAGAGATAACAACTGCGAGAGCCAGTTTTCCATTGCGGGGTATCTGGTCTCGGCTCCGTTCATCGTTTTGCTCACGTAAAAGATCGGTTTTTGCTCTCCTCGGTCTTCTCGAACTAGTACACCGCTGACTGCAGTTGTTGAGACCGCGATGTACAGGAATAGTGTTACACCATTCTCGGGCTTCGATAATATTGGTGGGTTTGACAATTAGTCCTTGAGCTGAATGAATGCTTCCTGACACTTATCATCCCATATGAACCTTTTATTTCCCCGGAGGAGCTCGTAGAAGGGCAAACATTTATCCGTCGAACGAGATATGAATCTGTTCAGGGCGGCTATGCGACCGGTTAGACGTTGTACCTCTCGTGTATTTTTGGGAGATGGTAATTCGATTATTGCCGAGATTTGTTTTGGATTAGCTTCTATCCCTCTCTAGGTAACCACATATCCGAGAAATTCCCCTGATGTTACTCCGAACGTACATTTTGTTGGAATTGTGTCCAGCAATCTCTGTACTGTCTCTATAACGTAAGAGTATGTCAGTGATCAGACATAAGTCATACAATGCTGGGGGTCATGATGGCTTGCTAGAGTCCGCTCATGATCTATAAGTCTTGGACTTATTGCCTTTATTGTATGATCCCATATGGGTCACACGCTTAAGCTAGCAGGAAATAATGTTGGAACGGCTTAGCAGAAGTACGACAAAAGTGCTAGGCATTTGTCGTACTAAGAGAGAAAGACTAATGGGTCTGATTAAATGGAATTTAATCAGATTGGGCCCAAAAGCCCAAAAGGGAAAGAGAAGGCTTTTAAATGACTAAAAGCCAATTCTCTTCTCCCTTAACCCAACCCTAGCCGCGATTTCTCTCCTCTCTCTGCGCCTCTCTTCCTTGTGGTCTAGCAGCCAATTTCCGGTGATTGCGTGTGTGAGCCTTTGGAGGATCCATCTCTCGGTGTATCTCCCTGATCATTGACCTGTTCATCAATTCCGCTGCAAACAAACAGGTAAAAGGTGAGATCATATGTTTCTAAATAAGAACACCTAGATCTAATGCATGTTTAGGTTGATATCAATATGAGAATTGAATCAGGATCAACCAAAACTTCCAACAGTGGTATCAGAGCTATTGGTTCTGTAGGTTTCTTGTTTTAGATTCATTGTTTAGGTTGTTTAATCTGTTTAGATGTGTTTTGAATCCATTACTGATAAGAAAAACACATAAGAAACTGAATTAAAACCCTGAACAAACACTTGAATCACAAAACCGAGCTATATGACTCGGGTTTTGTGGATTGACCAAGGCGTGATCAACCGGCTTGGCCGGTTGGTGATCACGGCCGAGAAACCGAGCGGGCGAACGTGGACAGTCGAGAGCTAGGCCGGCCGGATGAGCGATCGCGAGAGATGGGCCGATCGGTTGCACCGATCGCATCTCGTCCGATCGTCCGATCGCGTCGTCCCGGCTGTACCGTCCGAGCATCCCGATCGCGTCCCGAGCTGCGCATGAGTCTCGATCTTGGATCGTTGACGGATTGCGGCTAGGGTTTGGTTACGTGAAGATCACGGCTAGGTCGTGATCGGTTCACGTGATCAAATCGGTTCGGTTCGGTTTAAGATTTTAATTAAAAATCAACGTTCTGGTTTAATAAACAGATTTAATAATTTTATTAAATCTGGTTAAACCGGGATAAGAAATCCAAAGTCGTAAATTGGATTTTGTGCCTAAACCAGGATTTCTAATTTGATTTGGTTGGACCAAATAAATTGAGAAAATCCGGTTTAGTAAATAACCGGTTGACAATTGTGGTCATCGTAGTAATTAAAATTTGGTTAGACCAATTTTAATGAACCAGACCGGTTATGTCAAATAATTGGACAATTGGATCATGTCTTGGACATGGATCAATTCTTGGGCCTCGGGCCAAGAAGTTAAAACAATTGGGCTAATTATTTGAGTCTTTCTTAAGAATAATTTAAAATCTATTTTATAAAATTATAAAGTCGGTTTTAAACTAAAGTTTCCGAAATCTTGAAATTAGAAAGTTTCCTTTTAGAAAGTTTCCTAAAATAGAATTTTCTGAATTTGCGGGTTTTGGATTTTAAAGAAATTTCTAAAATTAGAAAGTTTCCGGTTTTAGAAAGTTTCCAGTTTTAGAAAGTTTCCTAAAATAGTAGGTTTCCATAAATAGAAAGTTTCCCGAAATAGTAATCTTCTATTTTGGGAATGAAATTTAATAAACCTACGGACCTCAAACAATATCAAGCGTTGGATGTCTTGTCCAGGCTATGTCAGCTGTCAAAGCCCATTCAATTGCATTCATGGCCTTACAGTGTGAGGATGTCTGCTTTTGCGTGGGTAAGACGGTTTGTGATTCATAAATGTCATTGGGAGTCCCAGACATTAATGATTACATGACTGTATAGTCCGGTTTTCTTGACTAGGCCATCGGGAGTCCCGGGCCTTGAGACATCAGGGTGGATTGGGCCTCGGGCCCAGATTCACAACCAAGAGTTATATCACGGATATAATTAGCCGATATAGGGCTTACCGATATAAGCTAAGGTTGGGTGACGGCCAGTGGCCCACTTTGATCTTAGTTATATGTGGATCTTGGAATCATTATATTCTATTGAGGGTAACTTATGTTATTGAATATAATGCATGATTAATCATATTATAATTTAATACGAGATTAATCATTTTGAACATATAACTAATAACCTTTTTATTTATATATTTCAGATATGACTACTACAAGCACACAAAACACGTTCTCGATCCGGTCTGTTCTCGAGAAGGAGAAGCTGACTGGAACGAACTTCCTGACATGGTCAAGGAACTTGAGGCTGGTCCTCAAGCAGGAGAAGAAGGATTACGTCCTTCGAGATCCCCTCCCCGAGAGGCCTCTTGCCAATGCTGCCAGGACTCTGCACAATGCTTGGGAAAAGCATTCGTCAGATGAAAATGATGTTTATTGCCTGATGTTGGTGACAATGACTCCAGAGCTGCAAAAGCAGTTCGAAAGTGTATTGTCTCCAATCGAGATCATGGCAAGCCTGAAATCACTTTTTCAGGAGCAGGCTAGGACCGAGAGGTTCCAGACAGTTAAGAACCTCTTGGACTGTAAGTTGGCTGCGAATGCGGCAGTGAGTCCTCATGTGTTGAAGATGATGGGTTATCTCGATCATCTTCACAAACTCGACTGCCCAATCAGCCAGGAACTTGCCTGCGACATCATTCTGCAGTCTTTACCTGCAAGCTATGATCAGTTCATTCTGAACTTTAACATGCATGGCTTGAGTAAGACACTGCCTGAGCTTCACGGAATGCTCAAGACTGCAGAGCCCAACTTGAAGAAAACCGCCAAGGACCCCAATGTACTTATGGTACAAAAGGGCAAGGGGTTTAAGAAGTCTTCTGCTAAGGATAAGGGAAAGGCCAAGGGTGTCCAAGTCGTGGACTCAGACACGCCAAAGCCCAAGCCCAAGTCCAAGGCTGGGCCAACTGACATGTGCAGGTTCTGCAAAGAACTGGGGCATTGGAGAAGAGATTGTAAGAAATTCCAGGAAGGTCTAAAGGAATTAAAGAAGAAGACTTTCGAGACTTCTTCATCAGGTATTTTTGTTATAGAAGTTAATACAACTACTTCTGATAATACCTCATGGGTCATGGATACTGGTTGTGGGGCTCATATTTGTACTAATATGCAGGCACTCAGCAACAGTAGAAGGCTGAAGCAAGGACAAGTGGAACTACGAGTTGGGAATGGAGCGAAAGTTTCAGCACTAGCTGTAGGAACTTACTTGTTGTCTTTACCTTCGGGATTGATTTTAGAACTTAATAATTGTTATTTTGTACCTGCTATAAGCAGAAATATTATTTCAATTTCTTTGTTGGATTTGGAAGGTTATGATTTTTCAGTTAAGAATAAATTATGTTCCTTCAATCGCAACAATTTGTTCTATGGTTCGGCCCCTCTTACGAATGGGCTTTACATACTCGATCAATCCGCGCCAATTTATAACATCAATACAAAACGGTTTAAACCTAATGAGGAAAACCGAACGTTTCTATGGCATTGTCGTTTAGGGCACATCAGCGAGAAACGCATCAAGAGGCTCCATTCGAATGGACTTCTTGGCTCATTTGACTTTGAGTCATGTGAGAAATGCGAATCCTGCATGATGGGCAAAATGACACGGGCCCCCTTTAATAAACCTAACGAGAGGGCCAGTGACTTATTGGGCCTGATACACACTGATGTGTGTGGCCCAATGTCCACTAATGCAAGAGGAAACTATCAGTACTTCATTACCTTTACTGATGATTTCAGTAGGTATGGATATGTTTATTTAATGAAACATAAGTCTGAATCTTTTGAGAAGTTCAGAGAATTCCAAAATGAAGTACAGAACCAACTTGGCAAAAGCATTAAGGCTCTTCGGTCCGACCGAGGAGGAGAATACTTAAGCCAAGAATTCAGTGATCATCTGAGAGAGTGTGGGATTGTATCCCAACTCACTCCTCCTGGAACACCTCAATGGAATGGTGTGTCTGAGAGGAGAAATCGGACCTTATTGGATATGGTTCGATCTATGATGAGTCACACAGACCTTCCAATATCCCTTTGGGGATATGCTCTGCTAACAGCAGTGTTCACTCTAAATAGAGCGCCATCAAAAGCAGTAGCAAAGACACCATATGAATTATGGACTGGAGAAGTTCCAGTGCTGTCTTATCTAAGAATTTGGGGTTGTGAAGCCTATGTTAAGAGATTAATCTCAGATAAGCTTACACCAAAATCTGATAAATGCTACTTCATTGGTTATCCACGGGAAACCAAGGCTTATTACTTCTATCTACGTTCCGAGAACAAGATCTTTGTTGCCCGGGATTGTAACTTTCTTGAGAGAGAGTTTCTCTCTAAGAAAGACAGTGGGAGTAAGGTACTGCTTGAAGAAATTCAAGATGAACAGGATACTGCTCAACCTAATGAGGAAGAGCAGCAGGAGGATCTACAAGAAATTGTAGAGCCTGAACCTGTAGTACCTGAAGTTCGAAGATCCGGGAGGATCCGTCACGAACCCAAGAGATATCAGGGATTCCTCGTGACTGACTGTCATGATCTTTTGATCATTGATGGTGATGAACCATCGAACTTCAATCAAGCCATGATGGGCCCAGATTCCTCTAAGTGGCGCAAGGCCACTGATTCCGAAATGGACTCCATGTCGGTCAACCAAGTATTTTCGTTGGTTGACTTACCCGTTGGTGTAAAAGCCATCGAGTGCAAATGGATCTTCAAGAAGAAGATTGACGTGGATGGAAATGTCCAGATTTATAAAGCCAGGTTGGTGGCAAAAGGTTTCAGACAAGTTCACGGTGTGGACTACGATGAAACCTATTCACCGGTGGCTATGATGAAATCTATTCGGATTCTACTAGCAACTGCAGCTTTTCATGATTATGAAATTTGGCAGATGGACGTGAAAACCGCCTTCCTGAATGGTATTCTGGAAGAGGATGTGTATATGACGCAACCTGACGGTTACATAGATCCAAAGAATGCTGGGAAAGTATGCAAACTTCATAAATCCATTTATGGATTGAAGCAAGCATCGAGGAGCTGGAATCTTCGTTTTGATGAAGCGATCAAGCAATTTGACTTTATCAGAAACGAAGAAGAACAATGCGTGTATAAGAAAACTAGTGGGAGCAAAATCGTTTTTCTTATTCTGTATGTTGATGACATACTGCTTCTCGGAAACGACATTCCAATGCTGAAGTCTGTAAAAGACTGGCTTGGAAGTTGTTTTTCCATGAAAGACATGGGTGAAGCCGCATACGTTCTTGGAATTAGGATCTATCGGGATAGACCTAAGAGGCTGATAGGCTTGTGTCAAGACTCATACATTGACAAAGTCCTACAAAGATTCAGCATGAAAGATTCCAAGAAGGGCTTCACGCCAATGGTACATGGCACGACGCTAAGCAAGAAGCAGAGCCCTACGTCGGCTGCTGAGCTTGAGCGCATGAAGAATATTCCTTATGCATCTGCAATAGGATCTGTCATGTATGCCATGATCTGTACTCGTCCTGATGTTGCTTACGCATTGAGCATGACGAGTAGATACCAGTCAAATCCAGGTGAAAACCATTGGATTGCCGTAAAGAACATCTTGAAGTATCTAAGACATACTAAGGATAAGTTCTTAGTGTACGGTGGAAGTGATGTGCTTAAAGTCAGTGGATTCACGGACGCAAGTTTCCAGACAGACACAGATGATTTCCGGTCACAGTCCGGTTATGTCTTTTGTCTGAATGGCGGTGCAGTAAGTTGGAGAAGCTCCAAGCAGGACACCGTTGCTGATTCCACTACAGAAGCTGAATATATCGCCGCCTCAGAAGCAGCGAAGGAAGCTGTTTGGATACGAAAGTTCATTATGGAGCTAGGTGTGATACCAGATGCGGCTGAGCCTCTGGCACTATTTTGTGACAACAATGGTGCTATAGCTCAGGCAAAGGAACCAAGATCACACCAGAAATCCAAGCATGTTCAAAGAAGATATCACTTGATACGTGACATCATTAATAGAAAGGAAGTCAAGATCAGCCGAGTTCCGACAGATGATAATGTCGCTGATCCGTTGACAAAGCCACTCCCAAGGCCTAAGCTCGAGTTCCTGACTGAAGCTGTAGGCATTAGAAACATTGAAATGTAATCTAAATTTGAGTGGGAGTTTTGTGAGCTTTATTTTAGTTATTTGATATGTTCTTGTAAAACATTATTATTTATGTTTTAATGAAATTATTATTTCAAGATTATTTTAACTGTGATGAAATAATCGTTCCAAAATGATATGAACCATTTTATAGGTCATTGAAGTAAATGATTTGATCTTGAGTCATCGAAGTCATTTAGCTTGATCATGAGATCCTATATTTGATAAATGTTTTATATCATCCTGTCCCTAGTCGAAGGTTGTTGAAATTGGAACACCAACAACCGTGTAAGATTGGATTGGTACGTGACTTATGACAAAGTCTCAGTGTGTCATAGATGCTCGGCATCAAAGTCAGTACATAGGTGTATGTTGGGAACATACGACCGGACAAGACCCGCTAATAAGAACTCTTCAGGATATTTATATCTGTGTCATAAGAGATTCTTACTACGACTATAGAGTATAGTCCTTAGACCTGAGTTCGCATGCATGTGACTGCATATGGACTGATGCACTTTGATCATTGTCTAACGCTATCGTTCTGCGATAGCTATAAGGACCTTGTTTGGGTACATCATGAAATGAGTAGTTTACAGTGATGGAACAAGATGGGATTTGTCCCTCCAATATAAATGGAGTGAATATCTCTAGGCCAATCGGAGATTTGAATACTGGAAAACGCATGGCCATGCTCAAACGGACTTTCCCGAGTCGTTTGTATTGTCAGTATCAAATCAGAGTCCGATGAACAAGATTAGGCTTTATAAGGATGACACTAATCTTGCCTTATGACTAATCGAGATATTGAGACGAAAAGGATTATGAATACAGAGATTCCAGTTCAAGTGGGAGATTGTTGGAATTGTGTCCAGCAATCTCTGTACTGTCTCTATAACGTAAGAGTATGTCAGTGATCAGACATAAGTCATACAATGCTGGGGGTCATGATGGCTTGCTAGAGTCCGCTCATGATCTATAAGTCTTGGACTTATTGCCTTTATTGTATGATCCCATATGGGTCACACGCTTAAGCTAGCAGGAAATAATGTTGGAACGGCTTAGCAGAAGTACGACAAAAGTGCTAGGCATTTGTCGTACTAAGAGAGAAAGACTAATGGGTCTGATTAAATGGAATTTAATCAGATTGGGCCCAAAAGCCCAAAAGGGAAAGAGAAGGCTTTTAAATGACTAAAAGCCAATTCTCTTCTCCCTTAACCCAACCCTAGCCGCGATTTCTCTCCTCTCTCTGCGCCTCTCTTCCTTGTGGTCTAGCAGCCAATTTCCGGTGATTGCGTGTGTGAGCCTTTGGAGGATCCATCTCTCGGTGTATCTCCCTGATCATTGACCTGTTCATCAATTCCGCTGCAAACAAACAGGTAAAAGGTGAGATCATATGTTTCTAAATAAGAACACCTAGATCTAATGCATGTTTAGGTTGATATCAATATGAGAATTGAATCAGGATCAACCAAAACTTCCAACACATTTGGCCGGGTTAAGCTTCATTCCATACCGATTGAGGATGTTGAAACATTCCTTAAGATGGCCGACATGCTGAGAGGCGACTAAAGATTTAACCAACATGTCATCAATGTAGACCTCCATCGTCGTGTCCATCGTCGTGCCGAGTTGCCCTGCGAACATTCGATTAACCAACCGTTGGTATGTAGTGCCGGCATTCTTGAGACCGAATGGCATGACCTTGTAGCAGTAAGTACCGCGCTCGGTGATGAATGCCATCTTCTCTCTATCATCTGGGTTCATAAGAATTTGATTGTATCCCGAGAATGCATCCATGAATGATAGTAGCTCGTTCCCCGCGGTTGCTTTGACAAGTCGATCAATATGTGGCAATGGGAAGCTATCCTTTGGGCAGGCTTTATTGAGATCCGTGAAGTCGACACAGACTCTCCACTTCCCGTTTTTCTTTTTGACGACGACCGGGTTAGCGTGCCAATCCGGGTACTTAACCTCTTGAATCGAGCCGGCATCGAGCAACTTGTCTACCTCATTGTTGACCGCTTTGGCCCTCTCGGGACCGAGCTTACGCCTTTTCCGTTTAATTGGATTATAAGTCGGGTCAACATTAAGTTGATGAGTCGTGATTGTAGGGTTGATACCCTTCATATCTTTGACCGACCATGCGAAGGTCGTGACATTTTTCTGTAGGAAAGTGATCAACTCCTTTTTGATATCTTCGGGTAATTCTGCTCCGATCCCTACACACTTGTTTGCGTCAGAGTCATCGATAACGACTTGCTGGATAAGTTCCTTCTCGGGATCTTTTCTTCCTTGTTCTGCATTGATCATACATGAGGGTACTCTTATCTTACGTTCTCTCGCGAAGCATGACCGACTTGCTCTTTGGCATCCCTTAACCGTCTCGATCCCGTTGGGTGAAGGGAATTTCAGACACTGATGGTAAGTCGAGGACACCACCTTCATGCTATATAGCCATGGGATGCCGAGGATAACATTATAAATGGTTGGTTTGTCGATGACATGAAACTTTACCATTTTGTTAACTCCCCTGCATAAACCGGCAGCTTGACTGTCCCGATCGTGTATGTCGTTTCGCTTGTAAAACCTGTGAGTGGCTTAGCTTTTTGCTTGATATCTTCTTCCTTGATATCCATCTCCTTGAGCGTATCCAGGAAGATCAGATCTATTGAACTTCCAGTGTCAACCAATATCCGAGATACCTGACAGCTTCTGATAAGTAGCTCGACCACCAGTGGATCGTTATGAGGATAATGGGTTCCGTAGAGATCTTGATCAGTCAAGACGACAAGAGGATCGTCTGACAGGATTTTCTGAGGCGCGTTTTGGGCGGCTAGCGCCAGGCGCTCATATACCTTAATAGACCGAACCGAGTCGTTTACGGAGATTAGGCCGCCCATGATCATGTTGATTCTTTGGACGGCTTTAGGAGTTTCCTCTTCGTCTTCTTCTTCTTCTCGGTCGCGTTTCAAAGCTATGCTTTTGATGCGCCGCTGTTGTTTGCCTTGCTTGGGCGCCTGTCCATCGACCTTTCGCTCTTCTCGTTGTCCAGATTCTTCCCTCAATCTGTCTATTGCTGCTTTGATTTCTTCATCAGAGAGTCGGGCATACAATGCGTCTTTGAGGTTCCGACATTCAGCAGTATCATGCGAGGTGGCTTTATGGTATTCACAATACTTTTCTTCCGTAGTGTAAGCGGCTTGCGGTGCCGTTTCTTTTCCCTCTTTATTCCGCTTGTTCCAAGGTTTTGATGAACGCGGTTTATCGGTGTTGCCGACAACCATCGTCGTCTTGGCCCCTTTTTCGTAATGTTGCATGGGTTCTCTGTCTTCCTTTTTATTGGCCTGTTTAATCGTGCCGAATTTCCTTGCTAGGGCCACCTTCTTCTCTTCTAATTCCACGAATTTGTTTGCTCGATGAAGGGCGTCCTCGATGGTCAATGGTGGGTTAACGACTAGGTCCTGATAAAACGGTGACTCGTGCTAGACGGCGTTTGTCAGAGACGCAATGGTGAATTTATCTGGGGCTTCTGCTTGTGTCACGGTTGCCTTAAATCGGTCTACGAAGGTTCTTAACGTTTCCTTCTTTTCTTGCGAAATGGACATCAGCGCGTTTAGCGATGTATCCTTGTTTACGTAGGCAAAGTGATGCCTTACGAACGCTCTTGTTAGGTCTGAGAAGTCGTTAATCGATTTAGGCGGTAGCCGAGAAAACCAGGTCAGTGCATCTCCTTCTAGGGTTTCAGCAAATAATTGACAAAAACCGATGTCGCGTTCTCTGGATGATGAGAACCGTGCTTTAGCTGCCATGATCTTGAAAGTCGTTAGGTGAGTGGCGGGATCCTTCGTCCCATTGTACATTGGCAGTCTGAGTTTTTCCTTCTGACGTATGTACGTATCTGTGATGCGCGACGTGAAAGGTGTCCTATGAGTCTCTTCAATGATCCGATCAATCTCAGAAGCGTATCCTTTGACGCTGTGAACTTCGCCCTTCAATTCTTTCAAGGTATCTCTGAGCTCGGTTAGCTGCTTCTCAACTTGGTTATGGCTTGCTCAGCGAATAGGCGTTCCATGAGCATCCTCGTGGGATGTACCTCGCTCGTGGCAATGGTTATCCCGGTGTGAGTCGTTCTCATGTCGCGATTTCCGTCTGTGGTGGGAGTCTCGGTCGTTCCGGGTTTCATGATCAGCACGCTCATCCTTGTCGGGTGTGTATCTGTCTTCGTACCAGTTGTCTCGCGTTCGGTATGAACTCCGCTCATGCTTATCCCATCATCGCGTTCTCGGCGTGAGTTTCTCTTGGGCTCACTATCTTGGCTGTGTTCTTGGTGGTCTCCCTCAGGTGTATAATAGATCAGTCGTCTGGCGACTTTATCTTTTACCTTTGGAGGCACCTCTCGCTTGGATTTCCTTGACTGTTGGTCTGAATCGATTCGATATTGTTCTTGACTGCAACAGGTCAATTCTTTCCGAGAACTCTTTGATTAAATCGTTCTGAGAATCGATTTTGGCTATTAAAGTGGCCAGAACTTAGTCTTTTTCGACTTGTTCCTCGTCGAGTGACAGGATACGTTTACCGTCGTCTCGACTCTTTTTTGACTTAGCATCTTTCGGTTGTTCGCCGTCGAGTGTCGCGTTGTCGTCTTCGTGATCACTCAGATCGTAATCACTTCCTTCGGTTTCGACCATTGGGTTTTCTGGATCGATCTCGTTGTTATTTCCAGACATCTCGTTCAGAAATTTCTCTTAGAAGTCCCCACAGTCGGCGCCAATTGTAAGATCTCAACTCGGTATATCCTAAGATAGCAAGAGTTTTAGGGTTTTTCTTAAGGGATTCTAAAAGAAGGATTTAAGAACACGATGAGAATATGGAAATTAGGGTTTCACTTTAGGTTTCCGAGATGGAATAAAGCGGTAAAGAGAGGCGTTTAAGTCGCCGGAGAGAAATTAGGTCAAAGTCGATTTACAAAATCTCTCAGGCTAAAATATTTTGAAAAGCGTGACTTTACTGAATGATGAGGTCCTCTTTTATAGGGTTACAAAGTCGGTTTAACTATAAAGGAAAATTGAGATAAACATAAATATTTCCTAATATCTTGGTTCCGATTTTATAGAATATTTCCGTATCTCGGTGCCGCTATGCGCCGCCTTTGCTCTATTTGCGACTTGCGTCCATGTTTTACCGACTTGGGCCCTAAACCGTCTTTCCATTCTGGGCCGACCTAAATTCCTGAATAGGCCTTTTTAGGAAAAGTGCTAATCTTGACTCCAACAGCTGACACACCTCCAAGTGTTTTTGGATTTAAAGTGGTGAGCAACAATACAAATGGTTTCTTCTCGCTCTCATTCCATCTGCGTCAGAAGCTTGCTGCAATTTGGTTACAAAGATAGATACGGGCTGCCTCACTGCTGTTGGAAGAGAGATTCATAGCATATTTAAAAGCACAGCTAGAAGTCGCATTCTTGTTTTTATTTTGAGATTAGTAGCAAGCTTACTCTTGGAGTTGAACATGTCCTTCGATTTTTGACCACCTATTGTTGGGGCTGTAGCCATTGCTGTAGAAGTTTGTAAATTTATCCCCATTGATGAGGCGGAGGTGGCCAATGATTTATGCAATGAAAATTGAGAAGAGAATTAGAGTTTGGTGGTGCCAACACAAAAACGCAATGAAACGAGACCAACAATTTTTACGTGGAAAACCTCCTCGATGTGAGAAGGAAAAACCACGGGACCGTAGTCCACTCCAAATCCACTATATCAAATATTTTCGAGTACAACCACGTCCTCTCTGTTCCACAGAACAACTACAGAGGGTAAGGCTCAACAAGAGCAATCTCCAACACAAGAACTTCAACAAGAAAACGATACAAGAGCCTTAAAATATGCAGTACCAAACGACTCTACGTTCACTAAGATTCCGGTCACTATTTCCAATCTCCACCGTAAAAATATTAGGTAAGCGATTCAAGAATCCCTCTGCAAAATTTTAGCTCAATCAGAGAAGATCTCACCGTTGGATTTACCAAACACTGAAGACTGGTCTCAGCACACTTCAAAACAGAATAGCTCCACTAAAACTCCGATTTACAAAAAACCAACCGTTTAAATTCAAAACGCACCGTTGAATCTGAAGATCACTTAGTCATGAAGCTTTCCTCAAAGTTTCAACAAGATCAGAACATGTTTGATAGTCCAATCGTCAGCTTGACCAAAACGGGCGAAAACTGTTGTTCTCCCCTCTCTTCTTCTTCTCTCCTTTCTTTGCTCTCTCTATTCTTTTTCTTTTTCTTGGGTACGTGAAGTCTACCAAAAATAACATTATAAGAGTGTATATTAAACATACTCATTGGGTTAGAATGAATATAAGACCCAATGCTTTTTCCTCCACTAAGGAGGATTATCGACAAACTCCCCCTCCGACTAGGTGGAGGAAACAGCCATACCAGCTATCTCTCGGCAAACTTCAAGCTTCCATCTCGGCAATGACTTAGTCATCATATCAGCTCCATTATCACCTGTATGAACTTTCACAAGTTCCACTTCCTTAGAATCAACCACATCACGTATCCAATGACAGCTCTTGTTAATGTGTTTCGACCGCGAATGAAATGTCGAGTTCTTCCCGAGACAAATCGCGCTTTGACTATCACAAAGCAGCTCATACTTTTCTTGCCTGAAACCGATCTCATCAATAAAATTCTTCATCCACAACAAATCCTTACAAGCTTATGTTGCGGCTATAAACTCAGCTTCAGTGGTAGAAAGTGCAACACACTTTTGTAACCTTGACTGCCATGCCACAGCTCCTCCTACAAATGTTACCAACTAACCCGAAGTAGACTTACTGGAATCAATTTCCCCATTGATATATCATGGTTTTTTCCTGTTTTAAGCAATGATATAAGTATATATTAGAGTCTTTTGTAGTGTCTTTCGAGTCTTTTCAGGTGTTTATTAGGTCTACACACGTTTGCAGGATTTTGGAAGATATTGGAGCTAATTGGGCAAGATTTGGAGCTAAAGCCGTAAGGAGCAGAAGTCACCTTCTGAGTTCGCAACAAGCATCTACCGATGCACATTTTCATCGATCGACACAGCTCCCAGATCGCAACATTCCAGCGCATTAATGAAGAATTCAAGAATTGCAGCTTTGACCTAGAAGTTCAAGTATTTATAAAAGAGACCCAAGACGTGTTTTACACTTTGTATTAGGGTTTTTGGTGTTTTGTTTAAATTACACATTCATACTTTTAGCTAGAGAGAGTTTTTGAGAGCTTGGGGCTGATCTGTTCTTGTACTGCTTTTTGGAGAAGATTTCGAATCCCTTTTCATTCTCTACTCTTCTTTTAATGCAATTTATTCTTAATAAGATTTTTGTTTCGTTAATCATGTCTGAGTAGATTCATTTTTAGGTTTAGGGATTCTCATTAGGGATTTAATGACTTGTTAGATTAATCAATCAGTTAAGAATTCATAACTTGTTAGTTCTTCAACCTGAATTGCACTTAATACTATTTTCTAACCTGATCACTTAGAATCTAGATCTAGGGTTTATAAATTGACACGAAAGTGTAATTTAGAATCTGAACTATTTAGGTTGAGCAATTTAATTGTCTGCAAAGAAATTTGGTTTAATTGAATTATGAACTAATCGAACCTGCACCTAAGACTAGTTTAATCAGTTAGGAATTGCAAAGAAATTTTGATTTCTAGGGTTTAGACTTAGTGAATTCTCGCAACGAAAGTTGGTTAGTTCTATATCTGTGTTTGAGTTTTAGAACGGTTCTTAATTCGATCTTGACTGATATTTGATCTGCTTGGCATGATTTCCCGATAAATCCCTTGACCTAGCGCTGTATTTGATAAACAAACCGATATTTGCTGCTAATTTACTTTTTGTTTTAGTTTAATATTCTTGATTACATCGCCTACCTTAACTCGACATTCAATAGTCTATCGCAAGATTTCTTGAGTCTCTCGATCCCTACATACTACATTTGCCTGTGCTTTTGCAGTGTAACTTAGGGAATTAAACACTGAGCATATCAAGTTTTTGGCGCCGTTGCCGGGGACTCTTTTGAGTCTTCGATAGATTTGAGTTTAGATTTTAGACTAGGTTTTTCGTTTTTTTATTTTGTTACTAATTTCCTGTTTTCTTTCTGTCTTTGCGTGTTTCAGGTTTGCGATCAGACACGTGCATCGACCGACACTCTTGAAAATTGATCGACGCACCCACGAGCTGAATCGATCGTTGCGGACCTGTGCATCGATCGACGCTTGCCGTGAACAGATAGTGCATGCCTAATCGTGCGACTAGAAGTAATCCAGATAAGAAACTCGTGAATCTGGGACTTGAGGAACTTGCAAGGTTAGAAAGTACAAACATGAAAGCTCAAAAACCGGTTAAGATGGCAAACCCAATTGATGTGATCCTAATTCGAGATGAACATGGTGTTCTGAGAGATAGAGAGAACCATGTCTGCAATGATCATGGTCAAAGACTATGCTGATGGGAACATGATTGTTCAGGAGATTGTTCAGCCTGAACTGAATGGAGAAGCTCAAGGTGGACAGGAGAATCCACAAGTTGAAGAGCCACCTACATTACAAGAAAACATCGTTTTTACGACTGTACTTTTAATCGCAGAATAGTCGTTGATTGGGGTTTTACGACAAACATACGACTAAATATGGTAGTCGTCAATCCATAGTCGCTAAATATCATAGTCGTATTATTAGTCGGCGAGTTACGACTATTTATACGACAAACATAGGTAATCTTAAAATTGACGCAGCGCCGTCGGAAGATATAGGGACTAAACTGCGACTACGGTAGCGACAATTGTGCGACTACAGAGGGAGTCCAGATACGGTCGGAGAGATGTTGTCATAAAATAGTCATTAACTAAGGTGACCATGGGGCGATTAATATGCGACTGTATTGTATAGTCAGAAAGTAGTCGAATATATTAGCCACTATGGAGCGACTGCGTAACGACCATTTTAACTACTATCCCGCGACTAATCTGAACATCCATATATGATTATGGTAATGATTTCGCCACTATGTGGCGACTGTTATGTGACTGAGTAGTATAGTCACGACTTAGTCGTAGACTAGGGTGACGTTTTGGCGACTGTTTCTTGACTAATTTACCGATTATAAGATGACTAAATGGAGAATCCAAATATGATTATGGTAAACATCTTGCTATTAATTGTCGACTGTTAAACGACTATGCAACGTCTAAACGAAACATCCAGATTCGATTATGGTACTGTCTGGCCGACTGCTATCTGACTGTCTAATATAGTCACAACGTAGTCGTAAGAAATGGTGGCTACTTGCTGACGGTAACGATTATTAAGCGACAATGTGGAAAATATAAATTCGTTTATGGTAAATATTTAGCGACTAGTTTGTGTGTATTTTGCGAAAAATGGACGACCGTTTAGTGGCTTTTTCGTAAAATTTATAATTGGATTAATTTCATTTCCGATTTGGTAATCGGTGATACCGTAATTTAAATGGTACAACAAACATAACAAACACTTGCATCAAAACGCAAACTCCAGCATTACTAGTTGCCAAATCATACACCAAAAAAATTAACAAGTGCAAGAGACAGTGATAAGTAACCTACGAATCAGATGGTGTTGTTGTTTTACTTTGAGCTTCTGTTAGTTGCTCTTGGTGGGCGACAACGCTGAAAAGTGTATGGGCTGCTTGTGCTTGCGCATTAAAAGTTTAGCTGTCAGGCTTCCGACTCCATGAGGATTTAGTCGTCCATCTTTCTCGGTGGCCTGTGACAATTACATATAGTAATAGAAAAAAATTAAATAAATATCGATGACTTTATAAACATGGATTGTGAAAACAACGACTTTACCCGAGGAAAGATGTTGTTATATTCAACTGTTGATATCTCACGTGGTCGGAGTTCTTTACAGTGCTTCTGCAGTCCTTTGTGTTGCTAACCATGTCTTTCATTCGTCGTTGATAGATCTCCTCAACAAATGTTTCAGAAGAAAGTTATGAATGGTTTGGCACTTATCTTGTAAGCGCTTAGAAAATCGAACTTAGGAGAACAAATTAATGAGTTAAACGGAGATTGGTGTCTTCAATTGCGTGCTAACTATAAGATTAACATCCTAACCATCAGACAATAACTCCTCAAACACTCATTACAAAAACAACAAACTTACCCAGACTGTGGAATATAGGAGTCCTTTACAACCTGTTGAACCAAAACTAATTGTAAATAAATAATCAGAATCCGAGCCTGTCCCGATTCAAAAGCAAAGCAAAGCAAAAGGAACCAACGATATAGCTACATGTACCCGTAGGCATCGATTCATGGAGTGTTTCGTGATTGAGATATTCGAGGATTCGGTCAAAGTTAGCTATGAAATGGAAAGCTTCGAATAAGATATTCAAAGAATCTCTTACCAGTTTGAGATGGGTGGGCGTATAAGAGGATTCATGGAGAGACTAGAGAGATGATTCAGGGAGAGATTAGAGAGATGATTCGTGGAGAGATTAGAGAGATGATTCGTGGAGAGATTAGAGAGATGATTCGAAGGAGATATCTGAAAAGGGGAAGCACAAAATAAAATAAGGGTTTGACGTATTTGATGAATTCTCGGCACTCTGTTGAAAATTCTTCGGTATAGGCGGGTAATTGAAATGTTTTGGGCTATAATTTTGGGTTTAGGTTTCCCGGATTTATTTGGCAAATATTTTGAATTTTTGCCCACTAGTTGGCGTAACGTGTCCGTAATATAATCATTTTTTATTGACTATGTTTTAAAAGTTTAACTAATCTATTTTACTTTATTAAAATCAGAATCGCTCACAATATACATAACGATTGAAGACATGTTTTATGAAAGTAAATTTGTGTTTTAAATTCTTTGATATAGTTTTGCAATTTTGGTAACACACAAATTAAAAATAGTACACAGCAAGATCTAAGAAATAGTTTCGGACTAGAATGTTAAAGCACATACGAAACCTTATATTTTAAGTGTTTAGGGTTTAGGGTTTCTTTGGAGTGAACAAAACCCTATACCCTAAAAAGGAACCGTAAAGCCTCATTATGCGGTTTCATTATAGGGCATCTCCAACCCACCCTTAAAACCTCAAATTTTTAGGTTTTAATATTGAAACCTCAAATTTGAAGTTTATGAAACAAACAAATTATACTTAAATTCACAACTAAAATTATTCAACAAACGTATTCTCGTGACACTCCCAAATATGATCAATCAATGCATTTCGAAGTGAGAAATGTGCTTCTTTATTTTTTTTATCTCAAGATTGATATATATATATATATAGTATCTAAGTTAAAAATTGTTTAATGATCAAAACTAATGAAATATTTACATTAGAGAGACTAGCTTATGATACCGTGAATCTTTCTAGATATATGTGATTGTATTTGAGTATATACGAACCTATCATGTTAAGAAAATTTAATAATATTGGTTGAGATGAACATTTAATATTCTTCTTGTCTCTCATTTAATGTGTAAAGCAATATGCACAACCCTACCAAATGAAACATTCAAAACAAGATTGGAGGGTGTTTGCAGCATAAACGTCCCGCCGAGACAAAGGAACTCTGCAAAAGTATGCAAGAGAACAAAAGCCAAAAACAAGTGCACGGTTCTATGTCACGGTGGCTACACCAAAGCAAACGACAAAACCAGTATACGATTCAAGGGCTCATGGGCTACACCAGGACAAAAGTCAAAAAAGTGTACGGTTTGTATAACTTTTAACCATGATATAGCCAGGCGTACCTAACCAGGATATTTAACCATGATTAATTGATTTGATTGGGGTCGCGAAGATATACACTCCACGTAACCGTACGTCTCTCTCTCTCTCTCTCTGTTTTGAAGCGGCGCTCGATGCACCCTATTAAAACACTCTGTTCTTGTAACCTTCTTTAATGAAAGTCCTTTGTTTGGTGAGGGGAAGTTATTTCGTCGTAATAATCATCTTCCTGATTAACCTTTCTCCCACTATCATTTTCTCTGAAACAGAACCAAAACACAATGGTCCATTACAACTACATAGCAGAAACACAACCTAACAGATCCGAAACAGGTTGGCGCTTCAGATTTAAGATTTTATGCGTCTACCCATACTATGTGTTTGAAGATGGACCACATTGGAGTTTCATCTTGGCAGACCAGAGAGTAAATGAAAATTATTTGACTGATTTTCCAACACGCAAGACTGCAATGGTTCTGACTCTTTGAACTTTTTGGATTCACTCATGTGCAGGGAGCCAAGATCGAAATGGTCATTTATCCAAACGAATTAAATAACTTCTATGGACTTGAGAAAAACGAAGGCAAATGGATTGAGATATCTGGAGTTAGGGTAGTGCGAGCGGATCCAGGTTTCTGTCCAACAAAGTCTCGCCACCGACTTGAAGTCACGGAAGACACTGAGATTGAACTTATCGACCCTTTGGACAACAAGCACTACATGGAATTTGTTAGTTTCCTCTATATCCGTGAAATAAAAACAGACAGAGACGATCCTATAGGTAAAAACTATCGAAAGTTTCTCTTTCCAATGTTTTTGAGACTCTAATAGTGAATCGCTAAATAACAACAAATATCTTGACTAAACACCATGGGCGTTGTCTCGATCATCTGCCCCCTTGAAGTCGATCCCGATAACCCTGAAAGGAAAAAGAAAGTGTTCCACCTCAGAGACGCCCATTAAGTGCATGTTTTTGGTAGTGTAGCAGTAAACACAATGACCAAAACAATTGATAAAAGTGTAAACTGTTCGATACTTCTGATTTGCTTCTCTTATTCGTAATATGATGAATAAGTTAAAGTGTGTGACTTAAATACGCAGTTGACTTCTTCTCTGAATACTTGAGGACTAAGGGTTTAGAAACGATCGTGGTGATCAAGATGTGGAGGATTGTTCGGACTGGAAGTAACTGACGTTTAACATTTTCAATCGTTTATATATAATAATTTAGGATAGTTCGCTAAAGGTCTTATTTTATATAGGTGAACCTGATGAGACATGGGTTGAGACCGTGGAAGGCTTAGCGGACTACAGGTTCAATCCGCGAATCCAGGAGGTTTAAGATCTTAGGTTCCAGCTAGAGGCCGCTTACACCGATGCTGCCAGAAGCATTATTGTGGTCCCTATCTAAATCTCATTAACAATTTAGTGTATGTTACTTGAAAACCTTAACGTTTTATTATTCTTTCGGTTTTAAGATGCTTATCAAACCGTATTAATTATGCTTTCATGTTTAATATTTTAATTTAATAACGGTACTTAATTGATAGCCATATTTTAATTGATAAATACTTCAAAGTAAGGATTATTCGGTGACTTTTAAGAGGCCTCTCCAAGTCAATATTTTCTTTGACTAAGATTAAGAAATCGACTACTATTTGTAATCTTAATAAATGAGAATGAATACTAATACAATTGGAAATGTAAATTTCGATTTATAAAAATGATTAATATTAGACCGAGGGAGTAATTAAATACATATACGAGTAATAATTATTGCATTTTTGAAAAGGGGAAAAATTAACAGCCGTAGATAAACAAGAGTAAAATTTTGGATTTGTTTTTGGTTTCGTAATTGTATATTAAGAATTTTTTGGTTACATTTAAGACCCCTCTTCTTCCACCAATGAATGTGCTCGACGTGACTGGAAGATCGTGTCGCTTTAAATCAGGATTGGTTCGATAACCGTTCGTTCTTCCCCTGGGTAAATATATAGCCCCTGTTTTCATCATTCTTCCCCATTCTCACTTCTTTCCTCTCCATCGCTTCTAAGTTCTAACAGAGCCTCGCTTCATCTTGTATCTTTTATCTTAAGTTCTTCGTTAAATATGCTGACATGTTCTTCCGTTTTCCTTTTGTTCGGTTCTATATCGACCTCAGGAGGCATGCATGAACAACATCAGAACTAGTATTCTCCTCAAAATAAAGTCACCTACGAGTCTTGCAAGGTCAAACGACCAAATGGTCTTTCGCCGGCAAACACTCGATGGCGAGATGATTGTTTGAGATCGATTCCTTTGGGTTACTTAATTTTGAGGAGAATATTAGTTCAGGTGTTGATTTCATAACAGTTCCCATCTCATTGATGGCCTTGCTGGGAGAAGACAACTAAATCGGCAGTCGAGATAGCTGTTCGGCTTCTCTTGTTTTGATTGTTGACCGGTCAGCTCGACGGTCAGCGGATAACGGGAAGTGGACGTTACAAAAGGGATTCCTCAGTGCTGCTCAATACCTAACAGTGAATTCAGACCACCAAGCTATAAACATAAAGTTTCTGACCTTTTATGTTTATAGCTTGGTTTATTGAATTCAGTGTTAGATATTGAGTAGCAGCAGAAATCCCTTTTCTAACGTCCCTTTCCCGTTCTCCACGACCAAATGGGATTATAATATCCAAAATGAAAATAAAACTTGTTGATAAAAAAACTACGGTTATCAATACCTTAGAAGAAGGAAATAAGCAATTTTTGGAACAATTAAAGAATACAAGTGCACAAAGACAACATCATTTGGAGGATCCGGAAGCGGCTTACCGGATTTTTAAGTTATGATTTTTTGGTGTGTTATATGTATTTGTGTGGTTTATCTTAAATTTGAGTACTTCATGTTGTTTATTTTAAGTTTTGGTATTTTTGTATTTCAGTATTTTTTATAATTTAGTAATGGTTTTATAATAAGTAATTATTAAACTTAGTATTTATTATAGATATAAATAAAAGTTTTAAAAGTTAAATGACCATTTTATAGAATTTAATCGAAAATAGAGTTTAGTGTAGAAAAAGTGTGGGGGTTGGAGATGCTCTTAATCTAATAACCTTTCTAGCACCCAAACAGGAAATTTATGTGTGTTTTTCCAATAAGTACCCTGCAGTACAAATAAATAAAATATCAAATATAGAATTTGACGAAGATAAATTCAAATAAATATATAGGTAAGAAAGAATTTTACACATACAAAAGTTCCCACTCAGCTTCAATATTTTTCTTGTCTTTTTGCGGAGAGCTCTTCTTCGGAGATTTCTGGATATTTTATGGACATATAACCAAGCTGGGTAAATATAACCAAACTCTCAAATTATTTTTTACTAAATCCAAAAATACTATACTAAACATTAAAATTTGTATGTCTGCCGAATTATAAATTTTTAATGTTTTGGAAATCCCGCGCATCGGCGCGGTACCTAAACCGAATGTCACTGTAAATTACCAATAACCGGTCGAAATGCCCTAACCATCATATAGCCTCTCTAAAATTCAGATAGTCTCTCCCTTTCCGTTGTCGAATACCCTAACAATCATAACCTCGGAATTTTGGCTCTCCTATTGCAGAGAAAACAGAGACGACAAGAGAAATGGATAAGGTAAAGGCAAGAACCCCTTCGCGGCTTCGCCCCATTCATACTTTCTGATTTTGATTCTTCTCTTATATATTGAATCAATTTCTTTCGTTGATCTGCTCGTGCCATCGCTTATGAAGCATGATATACTCTAGGTTCGAACTTCGATATTGATGTTTACATCTTATTTAAATTACAATATGTATGTTTTTAGAAACATTGTACCATTGAGTTTGATGGAGCTTCAAAAGGAAACCTGGAGGAGCTGGTTCAAGAGCTGTTCTGCGTGATTCCGATGGAACTGCCATCTCCTTCTACCGTGAAGGATTAGGCAATACAACAAACAACGTTGCCGAATATAGAGGTTTGATTCTTTGTTTGGAGTCTGCTTTAGAAAAATGTTACACACACGTGAGGGCCTATGGAGACTCTCAGCTTGTTGTTAAACATGTCAATTTCTTTACAGATAATACCTGTTTTCTCTCTTGAATCTTTAGCCTTAGACTTTATGATAACAATCATTAAATAGATGCGGGGTGAATGGCAACTCACAAGCCTGAAAATGGCGGAGCTGTATAATCAGGCAAAAGAGTTTACCAGCCAATTCAAGTCATTCGATATCGAGCATATTCCTAGGGTATTGCACATATCCTTTTTTGTGTTTTTAACATTCGATTGGTAGATGCTTAAGATTTTCTGAGTTTCTCTAATTTCCATTTGCAGGAATACAACTCTGAAGCTTATAGCCATGCAAACTACGAAGCCCATCTCCAAGGTGAGAAATGAATATGCAATAATGAATTCAATTATATTTTCCCGGAAAATTAGTCAAAGTTCAATGTTGTTTTCGATCTTCTGTGATGCGTATTCAGATGACCAGACACAAGTGATTGCAGGCAAGAAGTACTACTGAAGTAGAGATATTCGTGTTCTTCATGCTTAGAAGTTAGAAGAACATGCCTCTACGCTTTTTTACTTCTGTTTTTTTCTTTTCTCATCAGAACATGTTCCCTCCTAAAGAACAAATCAATGTATTCCGTTAAGGAGGGAGGATTATGAAAAATCAGTTTCTTATGGTAAATTTAACGCATAACAATTAGAGGTTATGAATTCTCTTTAATAATGATTACAATATAGCATTGGATGAGTTGAACAGTTTGATGGAACGGTATGAATTTTTTTGAACTTGTCATATTGAACATATTATGATCATATAAATTATTAACAACATCTAACATATTTTCCTCTTTAATTTCGTGTTGTTACCCTAGTCCTCTTCCGACATGGTACTCAAACGAGCACCAACCTCTCGATCGATTCTAAGTCTCCTTCACTCTTATTCTATAACTTTTAAGAACTTATAAATTTTAAATTTTTGATTCCTTAAAACCAGTGTAGATATTGCTAAGCGTTTGATTTCTATTTTAAGGGTTAATTAACTTCGATTTAAATTCTAGTTAACATATAATATTGCAACTTATACATGTTTATTAGAAGTTGGAAAAGAGCGATTATACACTTTACATATTGCAAATATAGATTAGCTTTGAAACCCGTATACCTACCACAAACATGTAAAATATAACCAAACTATCTCATATTGCTTTAAAAAATCCAAAATACTATATGATACGACGCATACCCGACTACTTTGCGACAAGAATAACGAGTTGAATATTAGTCTTATCAATAGCGACAAATAAACGACTTGGTACTACTATACACGAAGTAGCAAATTAGTCGCTCATGTACTGACCAAATCGCGATTGTTCTACCACTCTTAACATCAGACGCAAAAATAGTCGCCATATCGCCAACAAGCCTGTGACTATTGTTTCCGGTCTCGACAATGGTCGTTATTCAGTCGTAAATCGATGACTAAATTGGCGACAACCATTTCTGGTCGTATATAAGCGACTACTACACGTCCAATAATCCGTTGTCGCAAAATAGTAGATATATTGTCACCTAATAGTGGCCAAATTTTACGACTATAATTATAGTCGCAAGGTCTAGTCGCAAAACGATGTTTCCTCCTGAAAATGAGTAGTCTAATAAGATGATAGGATTGCTGGAGCAGCTTCTGGAAGGACAGTAGAAGAGTACAATATACTTTAATGGAAAGATGGATGCTCTGTACTTGGATCTGAATGGGAAAATTGAGTCCCTGAGCACTCATGTGAAGAAATTGGATGTTCAAGTTGCACAGACTGATGGGTCTGCAAAGAGGCAAGATTGATCTCTTCCGAGATGAAATGATGCTAATCCGAAGTACCAGTGCAATGCAATCACGTTGAGAAGTGGTAAAGAGGTCATTCATGCTCAGAAAAAGGGTCTAAGTTCGGAAGAAATCGTTGAGATTGAGGTGATGGAAGATGAAATTCGCGGATCGCAGATTGAATCGATCGATGCACCCCAGCATCGATCGACGCCGATCGTGAATGAAGTAACCAAACCAAATCACGACGTAGTGCACCTGAGCCTATCATCGACCGACTCACTCCTAGTGTCAATCGACGCAAGGCGACTGCAGAGAAATCGGATATAGAGAAGTTGAAGAAAGCTGATGAAAGGATCTACAATCCTAAGGTTCCCTTTCCTAAGAAACCAAGGAAGTCTACGTACGAGCTGCAGTTAGCTAAATGCAAGGAGATCATGAATAAGGTGTTGATTCAAGTGCCTATGATTGATTATCTAAAAACTACTCTTGTGATGAGAAGATGTCTTAAGGACATGCTTTCTGGTAACATGACTGACGAGGAGAGTGTAATGATGATGTCAGAGGTGTGTAGTGCTGTGATTCAGGGCAGGATTCCTGAGAAGCTGAAAGATCCAGGGAGCTTTGTGTTGGATTGTGCTATCTAGAGATATAGATTCGAGAGATCATTGTGTGACCTAGGTTATAGTGTGAACCTTATGCCAAAATCAGTTGCTAAGAGACTTGGGATGACAGATTTCATGCCTACTAGGATCTCATTAGTCCTAGCTGACAGGACTGTCAGGATCCCTAAAGGAGTGTTGGAGGATGTGCCAATCAGAATTGGTAACTGTGTGATTCCTACTAACTTTGTGGTTCTGGAGTATGGAGAAGAGCCAAAGAATCTACTTATCTTGGGTAGACCATTCTTAACTACTGCCGGTGCGATGATTGACTGCAAGAAGAGGACTATAATTCTGAATGTGGGTGATCTGAAGATGAGTTTTGATATGGAGAAGCTGGTGAAGAGACCATCGATTGACGGACATACCTTTTATGTGGACACTCTCAGTGATTTGGGAGAGGAATTATTCCATAGAACACATGCTGAAAATCCGCTGGAAAGAGCTATGCTAAGCTCAGTATTGGAACTGGAGCATCTGGAGGACGAGCCTGCAATTTGCTATGCGAGGCTGATGGATTCTACAGAGCAAGTCATGTAGTTGGAAGTGCAGAACGAGCCGTTGCATCGATCGACACAACCCGTACATCGATCGACGCAAGGCGACTGGGCAGAAGAAAAAGCTCCAAAAATTGAGCTCAAACAACTTCCATCCGGGCTAAGGTACGCATTTCTTGGATCTAATTCGACCTATCCAATGATTATTAATGCTTCTTTGAACAACGCATATACTTCCTTATTGCTGAGCAAGCTGCACAGGTATCGCAAAGCTCTTGGATATTCTCTTGATTACATTTCAGGTATCTCTCCGGAGCAGTGCATGCATAGGATCCATCTTGAGGATGAGAATAAGTCATCTGTTGAGCATCAGAGGAGGCTGAATCCGAATCTGAAGGAAGTAGTTAAGAAGGAGATTATGAAATTGGTGGATGCTGGAATCATCTATCCTATCTCTGACAGTGATTGGGTCAGTCCAGTACACGTTATGCCTAAGAAAGGCGGAGTTACAGTGGTGAAGAATGAGAAGTACGAGCTGATTCCTACGAGGACTGTGACAGGACACCGGATGTACATAGACTACAGGAAGTTGAATTCTGCGACAAGGAAGGATCACTTTCCCTTACCGTTTATTGATCAGATGCTGGAGAGGTTAGCTAATCACCCTTAGTATTGCTTCCTTGATGGGTACTCTGGCTTCTTTCAGATTCCCATCCATCCAGAGAATTAGGGAAAGACTACTTTTACTTGTCCCTATGGTACTTTTGCATACCGCAGAATGCCTTTTGGACTTTGTATTGCACCATCCACCTTCCAAAGATGTATGATGTCCATTTTTACTGATATGATTGAGGACTTTATGGAGTTGTTTATGGATGACTTTCTGTTTATGGGTCATCTTATCATTAGTGCTTGGATAATCTGTGCAAAGTGCTAACTAGATGTGAGGAAAAGCAATTGGTTCTGAATTGGGAGAAATGCCATTTTATGGCAGAGATGGTATTTTTCTTGGGCACAGAGTATCTGAAGCTGTGATAGAAGTTGACCACGCCAAGATAGAGGTAATGACTATCCTTCAAGCGCCTGATTCTGTGAAGTCTGTGAGGAGCTTTTTTGGACATGTTGGGTTCTACAGAAGGTTCATCAATGATTTTAGTAAGATTGCTAGACCACTAACTGCTTTGCTTTGTAAGGATTTGAAATTTGAGTTCACTGCAGATTGTCAGACTGCATTTGAACAGATAGAGCAAGCATTAGTGAGTGCTCCTATAGTACAACCACCAGATTGGGATTTACCTTTTGAGTTCATGTGTGATGCAAGCGATTTTGCTGTAGGAACTGTTCTAGGGCAGAAGAAGGACAAGAAACTTCATGCTATCTATTATGCCAGCAGAACACTAGATGATGCGCAGAGAAACTATGCCACTACAGAGAAGGAGTTTTTGGCAGTTGTCTTTGCCTTTGAGAAACTTCACCTCTATCTGGTTGGATCCAAGGTGATAGTGCATACGGATCATTCAGATCTGAAGTATTTGATGCAGAAGAAGGATGCTAAGCCGAGACTTCTGAGATGGATTCTCCTTCTTCAAGAGTTTGACATTGAGGTTAAAGACAAAAAGGGAGTTGAAAATGGAGTTGCTGATCATCTGTCAAGGATCAGGGTTGAAGAGGATGTCCCCATTGATGATTTCCTACTTGAGGAGAACGTCAATTTGATTCAGACATTGTTTAAGACGGATATGGACAGAAACTTACAAAAGTGTCGGATTACAGAACATACGTCGATCGATGCCACCTTGGCAACGATCGATGCACGTATCGGGGTTGAGTCGATCGATGCGGACCTGTGCGTTCGGCACAATGCGCCTATGAACCCAGAACCTCTGAAGGTTCAAATTGGATACTACGACATCGATCTTTACGCTATTTTGACGACCGATCAACCATGGTTTGCTGATATTGAGAACTACTTGGCTGTAGAGACTGAACCAGATGATCTCAAGGGGTATGCAAAGAGGAAGTTCATCAGAGAACTCAGGAGGTTCTATTGGGATGAACCCTATCTATACAAGCACTGTTCGGATGGCATTTACTTCATGGGTCCTTTTCCCTCATCTCATGGGAATAAGTTCATATTGGTTGTTGTGGATTATGTGTCTAAGTGGGTGGAAGCGATAGCTATCCCAACCAATGACTCTTCGGTGGTTCTTAAGCTGTTTAAGACCATCATTTTCCGTAGATTTGGAGTGCCTCAGATTGTGATAAGTGATGGAGGATCTCACTTTATCAACAAGGTCTTTGAGAAGATGTTACAGAAGCATGGTGTTCATCATCGTGTGGCTACTCCTTATCATCCCCAGACTAGTGGGAAAGTTGAGGTCTCTAACAGACATATCAAGGAGATCTTGGAGAAGACAGTTGGAAAGACAAGGAAGGATTGGTCTACAAAGCTGGATGATGCGTTATGGGCCTATAGGACTGCGTTTAATACGCCACTTGGGACTACACCGTTTCATATTCTGTATGGGAAAGCCTGTCACCTTCCAATTGAGCTTGAGCATAAGGCAGCATGGGCTTTGAAGCAGATGAATTTTGACATGAAGCCTGCAACAAAGAGGAGATTGGTGCAGCTGAATGAGTTGGATGAGATTAGGCATCATGCCTATGAAAATTCAAAGCTGTAAAAGGAGAGGACTAAGGCATATCAAGACAGTTTGAGCCTAATGATCATGTACTTTTGTATAACTCACGTTTGCAATTGTTTCCAGGTAAGCTGCGTTCTAGATGGTCTGGTCCTTTCACAATCAAGGAGGTGCGTCCCTATGGTGCTGTTGTCCTTATCAACTCAGAAGGTAGGGAATTCACTGTTAATGGACAGAGGGTGAAGCATTATTGGGCTAAAGCCGAGATTCCAAGAGGTCAGATTCTGCCTCTGGTTGATGCACCCACTGCCTGATCGCTTAACAGTCAAGCTAGTGACGTTAAAGAAGCGCTTAGTGGGAGGCAACCCACTGGTAAGTCTGTACATACTCTTTTAGGTGTTTTTGATTTGATTTTACTTGGTGTTTTAGTTTTTGGAGTTTTTCTCGTATAGAGCTAAGTCCGAAATCTGGGAAATTGCCTTGCATCGATCGACACGGTCTTGTGTGTTGGTCGATGCAGGTCTGTTGCGATTCGACTAGCGGGTGGAAATTGAACCGCGAGAGATGAATGAAAATTAGCCACTTCAATTGCGGTTAAGCTCACGGAGGAAATCAAACCGCAAGGAGAAAGGAGTACGAAGTGTGTCGATCGTTGCAGTCCTGTGCAACGATCGACGCACCTGGTCCAATCAAAATCAAAGGTACGCGTGCTACAAACTGGAAATCGGATTGGTTCGAAACGATTCTACCAATCGCGATCTGAAACGATCGACGCACCTATTGCGTCGATCGAAGCAGTCACGAGCGAGGTATGTGCCTTTTACTTTCTTCTTTATTCTTCTTCCTCATTTCCCCTCTTTCGTGAACGAACCATAAAATCGCCCATAACCCTCAAATCTTCATTTCTTACTCGATTTCGTCGATTCAAGTGCCCATTCCACTTGATTTCTCGTCCTCTTTCCATTTCTATCACTCATTTGCACCAATTTAGAGGTATGTTTCCCGAATCTCTTGGTTTCTCATTTCGGCCCTAAGGTAAAAAGTTTGAAATTAGTCACGATTTTCACTATTTGATGATATATTGATGCTTGTTTGAGGTTGCTAGTGATGATTTCATGGTGATTTAGTGATTGCACTGACAGATTTCACAAGTTTTCCGAAAATCTTCTGTTTGATGACAAACACTTGCGATTCTATGATTTAGGGCGGATTTAGGACGAATTGAAAGGGATTGATACTTATTTTGCTGTCACTGATGGTTACATGAGATGATTGATACTGGTTCTAGTGCATTTGTTGAACTTAGAGCTTTGGCTTAAATGAAAGTTTGCTTCTTGTGTCTTTGATCGCAGATGGCCCCTCGTAAGCGCCCTCGGACTGCTACAGCTGATTCTGCTCCTCCTGCAGACTGGATTTCATGAGCTTCATGAGCCGGAGCTAAGATTTTGGGAGCCCTATTTATAAAAAAATATAAATTGTAATATTTTTAATATATAATAATTTTGAGATCATCTAATAGATATTATCACCTAAACTTCTACTTTTTCTATCAATTTTTTTTTTTACATTTTTGACAACCTTTATTTCATATTTTTTGGTAACTTTTGTTATATATTTAATATTATACATGAATATGTTGGGAATCCGAGCCAATTCTACTGATTCAGAATTCTCGCGAGTTCCCGATAGCCTAGGATCTAGGGTCTAGTTAATTGAATCATGGATCTCACCTCGTGATTACCTGGTGTTTGGCAGCAGAAGATTGATCAGGTAGCACGAGATCGCCTCAGATGCTGCGCCTCTATCGTAGTCCACATGCACACAAGCTGGAATCCGCCGGGTTGCTAGTGCCGGGACTCGGATCTCCCTGGGAACTGAGTTTCTCTAAGGTTTCTGTGTTTTCTCACTGAGAAAGCACTCTGGGCGGCGCAGAAGAACCTACTCATTAGGTCGAGATATAAAACGTACTTATATACTGACCTCGAGGTGAACCGAAACATCAGTTTCGGTTTCGCCATTGTGTCGACCGACACACTTATTGGTGTCGATCGACACACGTCCTGTATCGACCGACGCACCCAATGGTGTCGATCGATACACCCCTTTGAAACTTATATTCGATCTGTATCCAATACATATCGATCAGACCATATGCCAATGATCAATTCCCATGCAGAGTATATCCAACTTGCTTAGGTGTGTGACCCTGTAGGTTCACACGATACTGGAAACGAGTTACAACTCATTTGTCATAATTGGTTTCTAGCAAAACATTATGATTACCCAGTATCACATGAATTGTCCGATCTCGACAATACAACTATCTCTAGAGTTCGTACAATGTGATTTCAGGACATAATCCCAACAATCTTCCACTTGTACTGGAATCACCTATTCCTATAATCCCTTCGTCTCTATATCTCGATATGGCATAAGGCAAGAGACTGTGTCATCCTTATTATAGCCAACATCATGTTCATCGAACTTCTGATCTATACTGATTAAAACAAACGACTGACAATCACCTCGTTTGAGCACGGCCATGCATTTTCTCAGTATCAAATCTTCGATGGGCCCTGAGATATTTATCTCCCGTTTTCCAGGAGGGACAAATCCCATCTTGTTCCATCCTTGTTTCTACACATACTTCATGATACGTCGAAACAATGTCGTTATAGCCGCCAGTTACAGAACGACGTTTGACAAGGTCAAAGCGCACCAATTCATATGCTAGAAAGCATGATGAACTCAGGTCTAAGGACTATACTCTATAGTCGCAATGAGAAACTCCCATGACACTTATATATAACTATCATGTGGAGTTCTCATTAAGCGGGTCATGTCCGATTATATGTTCACCAACATATATCTATGTGACTGACTGTGATAATCATATCATTGACTCCATGAAACTTAGTCCAACAGTCACCTCACATACTAGTCTGCGCGGTTGTTAGTGTCCCATTTTAACAACCTTGACTAGGGACAATCCTCATTTATGTCATCTTTTACTTATAGGGTTTCATGATCAAGTCTTCAACTTGATGACCTATATGATGACCATAAAGTACTTTGGGACCATTATTTAATTATCCAACAATTAAATAATAGTGATGTCAGTTTTAACTTACACAAACACTGCCAAGACATGTATATGTTAAGTTTACAACATAACTAAAATAACTCCCACTAGAATCAAGATCATCTTTTCAGATATCTTACACCTACAGCAACAGAATAAATTCCGTGCTTAGGTTGTGGGAGAGAGTGCGGTGCTATTGCTTGAAACAATTTCAACAAATTACACCGCCATTCAGATAAAAGCACTATTCTACGGTCTACTGCTTGGAGCCTTTCCAACAGTTAGCACCGCTATTCAGACAAAGAGACATAACCAGGTGGGAACCGGGAATCGTCTTTGTCCGACTAACTACTTTCAACTGGTTCGTCACTTTATCAGTTCACCACGAACCTATCCTTAGTGTTTCTCAACACTTGGGATATTTCTGGTAACTGTTTAGTGACTATTACCGGAATATATTGGTATATTCTCGTCATGCTTTATGCTTAAGCTGCATCTAGACGAGCGCAAAATATGGCATTCATGATGGATTCTATTGCATCAGCATAAGTAATCACACTCATTAATACTAGTTCAGACAGTGTTCAAAACACTTCTTCTTGCTAATATTGTTACCAGCTCAGCCAGTGTCCAAGACACTTCATCTTGCTTAGATTATTGCCATAAGACCTTTGGTATGAAGCCATTCTTGGAATCAAGCACCTTAGAGCTGTCCAATACCTTATCAATATAAGGATTTTGACACTACCCAATTAGCTTACTCAATCTATATTAATAGATTCTTATTCCAAGAATACACGCGGCTACTCCCATGTCTATCGTTTAAGTTTGACTTCCGACCCAAATCTTGACAAGACTTTAGCGTCGGAACGTCGTTTGTGAGATTCAAGTATGTTATCTACATACTGTGTGAGAATTGCCATTACGCTCCCACTAGTCTCCTTGTAAACGCATGGTTTCTTTTTTCTTTTTGATCAAGTCAAAACCTTTGACCAATTTATCAGAATGTTGATTCCAACTCCAAGATGTTTGCTTCAATCCAGAAATGGATCGGTGAAGCTAACATGCATACCCAGCCAATTTTCGGAGTTGGGGCTCACCATCGCTTCTTCGAATTTCGCATGTTCGTCACTTTTCAATGATCAACAGATCACGACAATTGGTCACGAGAAATCACTCTCGAGTTAGTGACGGATCCTTTCGGATCTGCGAATTTCAGGCTCCACAGTTGCAGATCCTACATTACTTTGTAGATCTCACCGCTGCTCTCCCTTAACAGGTTGAACAGCTTACTGTGTTCATCGAATTTCTTCGATGTGTACTTTTACTCCCACTGTTCCCTTTCGAAAGTATCACCTTTCTTAAAAGACACAGTTCTGGGCAACAAAAGCACTAAGCCTTGGTTTCCTCAGGATAACCAGCGAGGTAGAACTTATCAGATATGAATTCAAGTTTGTTTGTTGACTACTGTCTTACACAAACCTTGCAATCCCAGTTAATCAGAAAAACAAATTTGGAAATCACCCAGTCCACATCCAATGTGGTGTTTTTCACTGATTCTGATAGAAACCTTTTAGCGTAAACATAGACATTTCAGAACGTATTCTTAAATGGTTATGGAAGATTCATGTGATTCATCATATCTCATAAGATCTGATTCATTCTTTCAGATGATCACCCAATTCATGACTCTAGTATTTTCCTCCGCGATCCAATCGAGGATCTCAATACTTCTGTCAGATTGATTCTACACTTCATCTTGGAACTCCCTTAAGGGATTCCAGCTTGTGTCTCATCAAATGAACACAGCCATGCTTATTGAATCCATCAATAAAGTAATGAAGTACAGAATATTTCCTTTGGCAATTATGCTAGTTGGGCCGCATGCATCAGTATGTGTAGGGCCCAATAAGCCTCTGGCCCGTTTCCTTTTAGCTCTGCTAAATGGGCCTTAGTCATTTGGTCCAGCAAGCAGGATTCATGTCTCAATTGATTTACAATCAAATGAGTCCAAAACCTATGGATTTACTGAATCCGCTTCACTCTTGTGGTTAAATGACTATACCAAAGAAAATCGAGTTTGAGTCATCAGACTTAAACCTTTAGTATCTGTGTTATATTTAACTTCTGCTGGTTTAAGATATAAAACCCATTCTGAACGGGGTGCTACCACATACTATTTTATTAAGATCCAAAGAACTTGTCTTTTATCAAAATGAAAAACATCCAAATTCTCAAAAGAAAATGAAAGACATTTCTGCACAAGGCATATACATAGTAGCAATTACTTAATTTCTAAAACCAAGTATGAAAGGCTCCTACAAGTGAAGAATCTCTACGGCTTATGTAGCAACCATTGCTTCAACCAGACATGTAGTTCCACTTGTCCTTTCTTCAACGTTCTACTGTCGCTTAGGTCCTGCATATTTCAAAAATATCAGTACCACAACAAGTATCCAATACTTATGTAGAACTTGAATTAATAACACAATACCTGAAGAAGAAGTACCATACATCTTCTCCATCTCTTGTGAATCTTCCAAGAATTTATTGCAATCTCTCTTCCAATGCCCCGACTCATTACAGTAGAAGCACTTACTAACACCAGATGGGCTTGACTTGGGCTTAAAAGATGACACAGGCTTATCTTGATTCCAAATCTGGACGGCCTTGCCTTCACCCTTGTCTATAAAAGATTTCTCAAATCTTTTTCCCCTTTTGATGTTTTGCTCTGCTGTCTTGAGCATGCCATGCAGCTCAGTCAACGTCTTCGTCAGGCCTTTCTTGATATAGTTCTTAATGAACTTATCATAGCTTGACGGCAGTGACTGCAGAATGATGTCAGTAGCCAACTCTAAGCTGACAGGACATTCCAGTTTCCCCAGGTTATCAACGTAACCCATCAGTTTAATGACATGAGGACTTACTGGAGCATCCTCTGGTAGTTTGCACTCAGTGAGAGACTTCACCATCTGGAATCTCTCAACTCGTGCCAGATCCTGAAACTTCAGTTTCAGGCTGGTGATCATCTCTATTGGCGATTCCATGTTCTCGTATTGACTTTTCAAGTCCGAGTTCATGGTAGCCAAAATCAGACCACGCACATCTACCACATCAATATAATGCTTATTCCAAGCATTATATGCTGCATGCGAGCGATTGGTCCCAAGCCTTTCTGGAAGAGCTTTTTCAAGGACATAGTCCTTGCTCTCCTGCTTGAGAATGAATCTCAGATTCCGATACCAATCCAGGAAGTTGGATCCATTTAGCTTGTCCTTTTCAAGGACGGATCGCAACGAGAAAGTAGTCATAGACATAAGCTGAAATCCAAGAAAAACAAAGATTTAGTTATGTGTATGATGAGAAATCTTATCGAATAAGAAAACTCGCATTATATTCAAACAATGTTTCCTCTATGAATATAATAATCCAAGATCCATACTTCACCAAAATCTGAGTGGGCGACTCGCCATTACCCAAACTTTAGTTATCTAGGTAAGCAAATCATTGCTAATTGTACTCAGTACAACTCTTGGTTGTGGATAAGACAAACTATGTCTAATCCACTCTGATGTCTCTGGGCTCAGAACTTCTGATAGCTCAGTCAAGTAAACCAATCTCTTTAGTCTTGTGATCATTGACAGTTGCACTGCAAGTCTGTCAATGACCACCTGCCTTACCCATGTAGCAGTGGATACCAAGGACTCCAAGACTATCCAACAAACGACACGAGTTTTGACATTAGACAAGATTGGGCAAGACATCAATGTTACTTGATATTTAGTTGAGGAAACTAAACCCAAAAGTTTAGCAAATCAATTTCTTAGGTCATGTAATTGTTGATGTTAATGCACTGCAAGTCCATCAATGTTATTACCTACCTTACTCACGTAATTGTGGACACCAAGCTCTTGGCTAGACATCACACAACGAAATGAGTCTTGACAGTTGACCATATTGAAGCTAAGCTTTAATCAAGGTTTTGGTCGAGTTTGGTTTCTGCAAATTCAAGGTTCAATAACCAGAATTCCGAGCACTGTGTCGATCGACGCAGACTCTGTCTGTCGATCGACATAACCAAACAAAACAGGATTTCAATGACCGGTTAATTCAATTAACCCGGTTCATCGAACCAGTTATGTCGATCGACGCAGCCCATGGGTGACGATCGACATAGACCTAAACCGCAGATTGTTCTTGATAACCGGTCCAATTAAATTGAACCGATTTATCTGATCAAACTGATCTTAACCAATCGGTTTATACTAATTGAGATGATCAGTTCAATCCAATTGAACCAATTCATCCAATTTAAACCGATCCATTTGGACTTAACCAAGCATGATAACCGGTCCAATCCAATTGAACCGATTAACCATTCGCTTGGTCTGTGTCGATCGACACTCAACCTGTGTCGATCGACGCAGTAGGCCTTTTAGGTTTTCTTCGAGAAAACCCTAGCCGCCTAATATTGGTCTATGTCGACCGACACTCAAACTGTGTCGATCGACACTCGACCATGTCTGCTCTGTGTCGACCGATACACCCAGTGTGTCGATCGACACATAAGGCTTTCGGTTTTTCTTCGCGAAAAACCCTAGCCGCCGATTCTGTCGAATTCGCAACTTTGTGTCGACCGACACACCCAGTGTGTCGATCGACACTGTGCGAAAACACAGAATCGCAGATCGATCAAATCGATCTCACCTGTTCTAAACCAAGCAACCTAGTTTGCGAATCTAAATCATCAAATTCGTTTAACAGGTTCGATTCAATGATAAAACCCTAAGGCTCTGATACCACTGTTGGGAATCCTAGCCAATTCTACTGATTCAGAATTCTCGCGAGTTCCTGATAGCCTAGGATCTAGGGTCTAGTTAATTGAATCATGGATCTCACCTCGTGATTACCTGGTGTTTGGCAGCGGAAGATTGATCAGGTAGCACGAGATCTATTGCGCCTCAGATGCTGCGCCTCTATCGTAGTCCACACGCACACAAGCTGGAATCCGCCGGGTTGCTAGTACCGGGACTCGGATCTCCCTGGGAACTGAGTTTCTCTGAGGTTTCTGTGTTTTCTCACTGAGAAAGCACTCTGGGCGGCGCAGAAGAACCTACTCATTAGGTCGAGATATAAAACGTACTTATATACTGACCTCGAGGTGAACCGAAACATCAGTTTCGGTTTCGCCATTGTGTCGACCGACACACTTATTGGTGTCGATCGACACACGTCCTGTATCGACCGACGCACCCAATGGTGTCGATCGATACACCCCTTTGAAACTTATATTCGATCTGTATCCAATACATATCGATCAGACCATATGCCAATGATCAATTCCCATGCAGAGTATATCCAACTTGCTTAGGTGTGTGACCCTGTAGGTTCACACGATACTGGAAACGAGTTACAACTCATTTGTCATAATTGGTTTCTAGCAAAACATTATGATTACCTAGTATCACATGAATTGTCCGATCTCGACAATACAACTATCTCTAGAGTTCGTACAATGTGATTTCAGGACATAATCCCAACAGAATATACATATATTTTTGTAAAAATTGTGGGCCTTATAAAGTGGGGCCCCATTTAAAAACATCAAAAAATGGGTTCAACGCCGGCTCTGTCATCACCACCTGCTCCTTACCAGCGTGATCGTGAGGAAATACAGGCTCCTTGGCCTAAGGGAGAGCAGGAATCAATACCTATGACGAGATAGTGGGCTAATGAGCCTAAGATAGTGATGATTGCATTGAGATGTACATATCGGAGCAGTGGGATGGGTATGATACATTGTTCTACATTGCATGGCTGCACATGGATATTGAGCCCACACGCTTTACTGATTATAGGACCTGTCAGATTATGGGCATCACAGAGGAGGTGCATGCGTTGGTACAAAGGTTTGGTTTGGGATCGATGCCTATGAGGAGCTATGAGCTTTACCTAGATTTGGTGAGACAGCTGTTGTCCACATGCAGAGTGTATTACAGCATTTCTATCTTAGATCTATGTCGCATCTACGTGTTTAGCTTGAAGCCCACTCAATGTTCTATCATTGTTGAGTGGGATAGCTCAAACACTCAGTACTTTTGGGAGCATATTGGGAATGAGCGCTACAACTCACGGACATCGAAGCAGATATCTATCAGACACACAGTGCTGAGAAATGTAGTCCGTATTCTGGGATACACACTGCTGTGTAAATCTGAGACTAACAAGATGAGGAAGCATGAGCTTATGGTGCTTTACACTGGGCTGAGACACTTGTTTGAGGAGACTACATTGCGTGATCCTGCGCATGAGCTTCACTTTGGAGCTCTCTTTGCTGAGCATATGTGCACCTTGAAGAAGAAGGCAGTCGAAGGCAACAAGACTGAGACTGTGGGAAGTCTGCTTACTCCCATTTTTCAGCATTTCAGGATTTCTATTGATGGGAGACAGTGTGATACCACGAGAGTGTTGATGGATATTACTCACTTGAAGAGCGCCAAATGGATGAAGGATGATGCCCTCTGGGTTTTCTATGATGCACACCTGCATAAGTGGTGCGTGCAGCTTTGAGCACCTGAGCTCACGAGGATGGATACATTGCTTGCCTTGAGCTTTGAGCCTCACATGAATGATCTGCGCAGAGTGCCTAACCCTCTCGGTGCCTCCACTTCATGAGCTTCTACATTTTCTGCTCTTGCACCTGCTCTTGCTGCTAGTGTTGATGATTTTGAGCCTATTCCTTATCCCGGCCCACCGATGGACCCAACTTTGATGTCTTAGGGAGCTTTTCAGGCTATGGTGAATGACAGGTTGAAGGGCCTTTGGGATTTCATGAATAGATGTTCCTGCAGAAGACAGCCTAGAGTACATCAGCTTGTACCTGCTCCACGACATCGACGTTCTCCCACTCCTGCGACCTTCAATAGCTCTGATCGTCGATATACTGGTATTGATGCTGAGACTTCAGAGAGCAATGAGATTTGATACACATTCTCCATGACTTTGGTTCTGTACCTTTCACTTTTCTTTTTCTTTTCCTCTTGAGTCATTTTGATGTTTTTCTTGAGTCTATGTCAGTACTTTTACTTTGGGATTGATGTATTTTGCTTCTATGACTATATGTTGCTTTGATTTTTGTGTTGTCTTTGGTTATTGTAGCTTACATGTTGAGTTTTAGTGATTTATCACGGAACATATGTTGTCTGCGAAAATGTTCAAACAGACTCGCAGTGCGTCGATCGACACGGTCTTGTGTGTCGATCGTTTCACCCGTCCATCGCACTGCATCGATCGTTGCGTACCTGCGGAGCGATCGACGCAGATGGGAAAAAGGTAAAAAATCGCCAGAACACAACACATTCAATCCATTTTTCTTCTTTTACCAATCCTAAGCTTGATTCCACCGAGGACAGTGTGTTTCAAGTGTGGGGGAGGTAGTACTGACATAATGTTTTTCTTTTCTTAGAGTCAGTTGTGTCTGTTTTATTGAGTCAAAACAGTTGAGTAGGAAACAATGAGTTTTTGAGGAGATCACCACATTTGCAGGAACTTAAGTAACCATTGGAATAAGCTTGCAGATAATCTATGACTATTAGAAAACTCAACACAGACCAGCATACTGAGGACACCAATAGCACTTAAGGTATTCAGAGGATCCATTACTGACTTCACTTTAACTTGACTTAATTTTCTCACCTAGGCGCTTGGTATACTTTGAGTCGGATTCCTCTGTTAGTCCTGACACAGCTTGTAAACCTGTCAAAGTATGGTTCCCTTCTCCCCTTCCTTAAAGTAAAAAAAAAAAAAGATATAAACTGCGGATGAGCTAGTAGCTCCGAAGTGATCACGAGAGTGGTAGAGACCCCTATTACCTTCTGAGTTCGCAACAAGCGTGGATCCCATATCGCAACATTCCAGCGCATTAATGAAGAATTCAAGAATTGCAGCTTTGACCCAGAAGTTTCAGTATTTATAAAAGAGACCCAAGACGTGTTTTACACTTTATATTAGGGTTTTTGGTGTTTTGTTTAGATTACACATTCATACTTTTAGCTAGAGAGAGTTTTTGAGAGCTTGGGGCTGATCTGTTCTTGTACTGCTTTTTGGAGAAGATTTCGAACCCCTTTTCATTCTCTACTCTTCTTTTAATGCAATTTATTCTTAATATGATTTTTGTTTCATTGATCATGTCTGAGTAGATTCATTGTTAGGTTTAGGGATTTCATGACTTGTTAGATTAAATCAATCAGTTAAGAATTCATAACTTGTTAGTTCTTCAACCTGAATTACACTTAATACTAGTTTCTAACATGATCACTTAGAATCTAGATCTAGGGTTTATAAATTGACACGAAAGTGTAATTTAGAATCTGAACTATTTAGGTTGAGCAATTTAATTGTCTGCAAAGAAATTTGGTTTAATTGAATTGTGAACTAATCAAACCTGCACCTAAGGCTAGTTTAATCTGTTAGAAATTGCAAAGAAATTTGGATTTTTAGGGTTTAGACTTAGTGAATTCTTAATTCGATCATGACTGATATTTGATCTGCTTGGCATGATTTCCCGGGAACTCCCTTGACCTAGCGCTTTTATTATTTGATAAACAAACCGATATTTTCTGCTGATTTACTTTCTGTTTTAGTTTAATATTCTTGATTACATCGCCTAGCTTAACTCGACATTCTATAGTCTATCGCAAGATTTCTTGAGTCTCTGTGGTTCGACCCCTACATACTACATTTGCATGTGCACTTGCAGTGTAACTTAGGGAATTAAACTCTAAGCATATCACATAGCCATATCAGCATCTGTATAACTTACAAGCAATGGCTTATCACCACCAAAGGTAAGCTTCAAACTAGAAGTCCCTTGAAGATATCTCAAAATCCACTTCACAGCAATCCAATGTTCCCTTCCTGGTTTTAAAAGAAACCGACTAATTGTTCTAACTACATGAGCTATATCTGGTTTTGTACAAACCATAGCATACATCAAGCTACAAACTGCAGAAGCATATGAAACCCTAGCCATATCTTCCCTCTCTGCATCTGTACTCGGACTCTGTTGACCGGTTAATCTAAAGTGTGTAGCAAGAGGAGTGCTTACAACTTTAGACTTGTCCATGTGAAACCTTTGAAGTACCTTCTCAATATACTTCTCCCGAGACAAGTGAATCAGCTTCTCACATCTATCTCGAACAATTCTTATACCAAGAATCTGTTTCGCTGGACCCAAATCTTTCATGGCAAAGGACTTAGTAAGCTGCTTCTTCAACTCTTGAATTCTGCACAAGTTCCTGCCCACAATCTGTTGGATAGTTCAGTTGATCCTGATTCAATTCTCATATTGATATCAACCTAAACATGCATCAGATCTAGGTGTTCTTATTTAGAAACATAACATGATCTCACCTTTTACCTGTTTGTTGCAGCGGAAGGAATAGAACAGGTCAGAGATCAGATAGATGCACCGAGGGATGAATCCTCCAAAGGTTCACACACGCTTCACAAGGAAATGGCTGCTAGACCACAAGGAACAGAGGCGCAGAGAGAGAGGAGTAGCCGCGGCTGGGTGTTAGGGTTGGGAAGAAAAGACTTGGCTTTTAGTCATTAAAAGCCTTCTCTTTCCCTTTTGGGCTTTTGGGCCCAATCTGATTAAATCCCATTTAATCAGACCCATTAGTCTTTCTCTCTTAGTACGACAAATGCCTAGCACTTTTGTCGTACTTCTGCTAAGTCGTTCCAACACATTTTCCTGTTAGCTTAGGCGTGTGACCCATATGGGATCATATAATAAAGGCAATAAGTCCAAGACTTATAGATCATGAGCGGACTCTAGCAAGCCATCATGATCCCCAGTATTATATGACTTATGTCTGATCTCGACATACTCTTACTTTCTAGAGACAGTACCGAGATTACTGGACACAATTCCAACAATCTCCCACTTGTACTGGAATCTCTGTATTCATAATCCTTTTGTCTCAATATCTCGATTAGTCATAAGGCAAGATTGGTGTCATCCTTATAAAGCCTAATCTTGTTCATCGGACTCTGATTTGATACTGACAATCCAAACGACTCGGGAAAGTCCGTTTGAGCATGGCCATGCGTTTTCCAGTATTCAAATCTCCGATTGGCCTAGAGATATTCACTCCATTTATATTGGAGGGACAAATCCCATCTTGTTCCATCACTGTAAACTACTCATTTCATGATGTACCCAAACAAGGTCCTTATAACTATCGCAGAACGATAGCGTTAGACAATGATCAAAGTACATCAGTCCATGGGCAGTCACATGCATGTGAACTCAGGTCTAAGGACTATACTCTATAGTCGTAGTAAGAATCTCTTATGACACAGATATAAATATCCTGAAGAGTTCTTATAGGCGGGTCTTGTCCGGTCGTATGTTCCCAACATACACCTATGTACTGACTTTGATGCCGCGCATCTATGACACACTGAGACTTTGTCATAAGTCACGTACCAATCCAGTCTTACACGGTTGTTGGTGTTCCAGTTTCAACAACCTTCGACTAGGGACATGATGATATAAAACATTTATCAAATATAGGATCTCATGATCAAGCTAAATGACTTCGATGACTCAAGATCAAGTCATTTACTTCGATGACCTATAAAATGGTTCATATCATTTTGGAACGATTATTTCATCACAGTTAAAATAATCTTGAAATAATAATTTCATTAAAACATAAAATAATGTTTTACAAGAACATATCAAATAACTAAATAAAGCTCACAAAACTCCCACTCAAATTTAGATTACATTTCAATGTTTCTAATGCCTACAGCTTCAGTCAGGAACTCGAGCTTAGGCCTTGGGAGTGGCTTTGTCAACGGATCAGCGACGTTATCATCTGTCGGAACTCGGCTGATCTTGACTTCCTTTCTATTAATGATGTCACGTATCAAGTGATATCTTCTTTGAACATGCTTGGATTTCTGGTGTGATCTTGGTTCCTTTGCCTGAGCTATAGCACCATTGTTGTCACAAAACAGTGCCAGAGGCTCAGCCGCATCTGGTATCACACCTAGTTCCATAATGAACTTTCGTATCCAAACAGCTTCCTTCGCTGCTTCTGAGGCGGCGATATATTCAGCTTCTGTAGTGGAATCAGCAACGGTGTCCTGCTTGGAGCTTCTCCAACTTACTGCACCGCCATTCAGACAAAAGACATAACCGGACTGTGACCGGAAATCATCAGTGTCTGTCTGGAAACTTGCGTCCGTGAATCCACTGACTTTAAGCACATCACTTCCACCGTACACCAAGAATTTATCCTTAGTATGTCTTAGATACTTCAAGATATTCTTTACGGCAATCCAATGGTTTTCACCTGGATTTTGACTGGTATCTACTCGTCATGCTCAATGCATAAGCAACATCAGGACGAGTACAGATCATGGCATACATGACAGATCCTATTGCTGATGCATAAGGAATATTCTTCATGCGCTCAAGCTCAGCAGCCGACGTAGGGCTCTGCTTCTTGCTTAGCGTTGTGCCATGTACCATTGGCGTGAAGCCCTTCTTGGAATCTTTCATGCTGAATCTTTGTAGGACTTTGTCAATGTATGAGTCTTGACACAAGCCTATCAGCCTCTTAGGTCTATCCCGATAGATCCTAATTCCAAGAACGTATGCGGCTTCACCCATGTCTTTCATGGAAAAACAACTTCCAAGCCAGTCCTTTACAGACTTCAGCATTGGAACGTCGTTTCCGAGAAGTAGTATGTCATCGACATACAGAATAAGAAATACAATCTTGCTCCCACTAGATTTCTTATACACGCATTGTTCTTCTTCGTTTCTGATGAAGTCAAATTGCTTGATCGCTTCATCAAAACGAAGATTCCAGCTCCTCGATGCTTGCTTCAATCCATAAATGGATTTATGAAGCTTGCATACTTTCCCAGCATTCTTCGGATCTATGTAACCGTCAGGTTGTGTCATATACACATCCTCTTCCAGAATACCATTCAGGAAGGCGGTTTTCACGTCCATCTGCCAAATTTCATAATCATGAAAAGCTGCAGTTGCTAGTAGAATCCGAATAGATTTCATCATAGCCACTGGTGAATAGGTTTCATCGTAGTCCACACCGTGAACTTGTCTGAAACCTTTTGCCACCAACCTGGCTTTGTAAATCTGGACATTTCCATCCACGTCAATCTTCTTCTTGAAGATCCATTTGCACTCGATGGCTTTTACACCAACGGGTAAGTCAACCAACGAAAACACTTGGTTGACCGACATGGAGTCCATTTCGGAATCAGTGGCCTTGCGCCACTTAGAGGAATCTGGGCCCATCATGGCTTGATTGAAGTTCGATGGTTCATCACCATCAATGATCAAAAGATCATGACAGCCAGTCACGAGGAATCCCTGATATCTCTCGGGTTCGTGACGGATCCTCCCGGATCTTCGAACTTCAGGTACTACAGGTTCAGGCTCTACAATTTCTTGTAGATCCTCCTGCTGCTCTTCCTCATTAGGTTGAGCAGTATCCTGTTCATCTTGAATTTCTTCAAGCAGTACCTTACTCCCACTGTCTTTCTTAGAGAGAAACTCTCTCTCAAGAAAGTTACAATCCCGGGCAACAAAGATCTTGTTCTCGGAACGTAGATAGAAGTAATAAGCCTTGGTTTCCCGTGGATAACCAATGAAGTAGCATTTATCAGATTTTGGTGTAAGCTTATCTGAGATTAATCTCTTAACATAGGCTTCACAACCCCAAATTCTTAGATAAGACAGCACTGGAGCTTCTCCAGTCCATAATTCATATGGTGTCTTTGCTACTGCTTTTGATGGCGCTCTATTTAGAGTGAACACTGCTGTTAGCAGAGCATATCCCCAAAGGGATATTGGAAGGTCTGTGTGACTCATCATAGATCGAACCATATCCAATAAGGTCCGATTTCTCCTCTCAGACACACCATTCCATTGAGGTGTTCCAGGAGGAGTGAGTTGGGACACGATCCCACACTCTCTTAGATGATCACTGAATTCTTGGCTTAAGTATTCTCCTCCTCGGTCGGACCGAAGAGCCTTAATGCTTTTGCCAAGTTGGTTCTGTACTTCATTTTGGAATTCTCTGAACTTCTCAAAAGATTCAGACTTATGTTTCATCAAATAAACATATCCATACCTACTGAAATCATCAGTGAAGGTAATGAAGTACTGATAGTTTCCTCTTGCATTTGTGGACATTGGGCCACACACATCAGTGTGTATCAGGCCCAATAAGTCACTGGCCCTCTCGTTAGGTTTATTAAAGGGGGCCCGTGTCATTTTGCCCATCATGCAGGATTCGCATTTCTCACATGACTCAAAGTCAAATGAGCCAAGAAGTCCATTCGAATGGAGCCTCTTGATGCGTTTCTCGCTGATGTGCCCTAAACGACAATGCCATAGAAACGTTCGGTTTTCTTCATTAGGTTTAAACCTTTTTGTATTAATGTTATAAATTGGCGCGGATTGATCGAGTATGTAAAGCCCATTCGTAAGAGGGGCAGAACCATAGAACAAATTGTTGCGATTGAAGGAACATAATTTATTCTTAACTGAAAAATCATAACCTTCCAAATCCAACAAAGAAATTGAAATAATATTTCTGCTTATAGCAGGTACAAAATAACAATTATTCAGTTCTAAAATCAATCCCGAAGGTAAAGACAACAAGTATGTTCCTACAGCTAGTGCTGAAACTTTCGCTCCATTCCCAACTCGTAGCTCCACTTGTCCTTGCTTCAGCCTTCTACTGTTGCTGAGTGCCTGCATATTAGTACAAATATGAGCCCCACAACCAGTATCCATGACCCATGAGGTATTATCAGAAGTAGTTGTATTAACTTCTATAACAAAAATACCTGATGAAGAAGTCTCGAAAGTCTTCTTCTTCAATTCCTTTAGACCTTCCTGGAATTTCTTACAATCTCTTCTCCAATGCCCCAGTTCTTTGCAGAACCTGCACATGTCAGTAGGCCCAGCCTTGGACTTGGGCTTGGGCTTTGGCGTGTCCTTGTCCGCGACTTGGACACCCTTGGCCTTTCCCTTATCCTTAGCAGAAGACTTCTTAAACCCCTTGCCCTTTTGTACCATAAGCACATTGGGGTCCTTGGCGGTTTTCTTCAAGTTGGGCTCTGCAGTCTTGAGCATTCCGTGAAGCTCAGGCAGTGTCTTACTCAAGCCATGCATGTTAAAGTTCAGAATGAACTGATCATAGCTTGCAGGTAAAGACTGCAGAATGATGTCGCAGGCAAGTTCCTGGCTGATTGGGCAGTCGAGTTTCTGAAGATGATCGAGATAACCCATCATCTTCAAGACATGAGGACTCACTGCCGCATTCGCAGCCAACTTACAGTCCAAGAGGTTCTTAACTGTCTGGAACCTCTCGGTCCTAGCCTGCTCCTGAAAAAGCGATTTCAGGCTTGCCATGATCTCGATTGGGGACAATACACTTTCGAACTGTTTTTGCAGCTCAGGAGTCATTGTCACCAACATCAGGCAATAAACATCATTTTCATCTGACGAATGCTTTTCCCAAGCATTGTGCTGAGTCCTGGCAGCATTGGCAAGAGGCCTCTCGGGGAGGGGATCTCGAAGGACATAATCCTTCTTCTCCTGCTTGAGGACCAGCCTCAAGTTCCTTGACCATGTCAGGAAGTTCGTTCCAGTCAGCTTCTCCTTCTCGAGAACAGACCGGATCGAGAATGTGTTTTGTGTGCTTGTAGTAGTCATATCTGAAATATATAAATAAAAAGGTTATTAGTTATTATGTTCAAAATGACCAATCTCATATTAAAATTTAATATGATTAATCACGCATTATATTCAATAACCTAAGTTACCCTCAATAGAATATAATGATTCCAAGATCCACATATAACTAAAATTAAAGTGGGCCACTGGCCGTCACCCAACCTTAGCTTATATCGGTAAGCCCTATATCGGCTAATTATATCCATGATATAACTCTTGGTTGTGAATCTGGGCCCGAGGCCCAATCCACTCTGATGTCTCAAGGCCCGGGACTCCCGATGGCCTAGTCAAGAAAACCGGACTATACAGTCATGTAATCATTAATGTCTGGGACTCCCAATGACATTTATGAATCACAAACCGTCTTACCCACGCAAAAGCAGACATCCTCACACTGTAAGGCCATGAATGCAATTGAATGGGCTTTGACAGCTGACATAGCCTGGACAAGACATCCAACGCTTGATATTATTTGAGGTTCGTAGGTTTATTAAAATCATTCCCAAAATAGAAGATTACTATTTCGGGAAACTTTCTATTTATGGAAACCTACTATTTTGGAAACTTTCTAAAATTGGAAACTTTCTAAAACCGGAAACTTTCTAACTTTAGAAATTTCTTTAAAATCCAAAACCCGCAAATTCAGAAACTTCTATTTTAAGAAACTTTCTAATTTCAAAATTTCGGAAACTTTAATTTAAAAACGACTTTATAATATTATAAAATAGATTTTAAATTAATCTGAAGAAAGACTCAATTAACTGGCCCAATTGTTTTAACTTCTTGGCCCGAGGCCCAAGAATTGGTCCATGTCCAAGACATGGCCCAATTGTCCAATTAATTGACATAACCGGTCTGGTTCATTAAAACTGGTCTAACCAAGTTTTAATTACTACGATGACCACAATTGTCAACCGGTTATTTACTAAACCGGAACTTCTCAATTTATTTGGTCCAACCAAATCAAATTAGAAATTCCTGGTTTAGGCACTAAATCCAATATTTCTTTCGACATTGGATTTCTTATCCCGGTTTAACCAGATTCAATAAAATTATTAAATCTGTTTATTAAACCAGAACGAATCAATTTTAATTAAAATTTTAAACCAAACCCTGAACCGAACCGATTTGGTCACGAACCAAACCGAGTTGGTCGTGACCTAGCTTCCTGCCCAAGGAACCATCGTCCAGCCGCTCAGCCGCGAGCCAACGATCCGAGATCGAGACAATGCCAAGCTGCGGTCGGGACGATCCATCGGGACGGTGCAGCCGGGACGATGCATCCACGATCGCCGAGTGATCGGGACGCGACGCTCGCCAGCAGGACGCGATCGAGACGACGCGATCGGACGCGACGCGACGATCGATCGTGATCGATCGAACGATCCGATCGGATCCAATCCGACCGTCCCGACCGTCTGACCTGCGATCGACCCCGTCCGTCCGACCCATCCTTCTCGTGGCCGATCACCAAAACCCGAGTCATATAGCTCGGTTTTGTGATCCAATTAATGTGTTTAGAGTTCAATTCTGATTCTTAAGTGTTTTTCTTATCAGTAATGGATTCAAAACACTCCTAAACAGATTAAACAACCTAAACAATGAATCTAAAACAAGAAACCTAAGAACCTGGCTCTGATACCACTGTTGGATAGTTCAGTTGATCCTGATTCAATTCTCATATTGATATCAACCTAAACATGCATCAGATCTAGGTGTTCTTATTTAGAAACATAACATGATCTCACCTTTTACCTGTTTGTTGCAGCGGAAGGAATAGAACAGGTCAGAGATCAGATAGATGCACCGAGGGATGAATCCTCCAAAGGTTCACACACGCTTCACAAGGAAATGGCTGCTAGACCACAAGGAACAGAGGCGCAGAGAGAGAGGAGTAGCCGCGGCTGGGTGTTAGGGTTGGGAAGAAAAGACTTGGCTTTTAGTCATTAAAAGCCTTCTCTTTCCCTTTTGGGCTTTTGGGCCCAATCTGATTAAATCCCATTTAATCAGACCCATTAGTCTTTCTCTCTTAGTACGACAAATGCCTAGCACTTTTGTCGTACTTCTGCTAAGTCGTTCCAACACATTTTCCTGTTAGCTTAGGCGTGTGACCCATATGGGATCATATAATAAAGGCAATAAGTCCAAGACTTATAGATCATGAGCGGACTCTAGCAAGCCATCATGATCCCCAGTATTATATGACTTATGTCTGATCTCGACATACTCTTACTTTCTAGAGACAGTACCGAGATTACTGGACACAATTCCAACACAATCAACGTGTCGTCAACATACAACAACAAGATGATAAAATCATCATCATCAAACACCTGCACAAACACACAATGATCTGAAGTAGTCTCCTTATAACCATGCTCCCCCATAACCGACTTAAACTTCATGTACCACTGCCTCGGTGCTTGCTTCAATCCGTAAAGGCTTTTCTTCAAGCGACAAACTAACTCCTCTTTGTCCTTTTTCCCAAAGCCTTCTGGTTGTACCATGTAAATCTCCTCCTCCAAATCACCATGAAGGAAAGCCGTCTTTACATCCATCTGCTAAACCTCTAGATCAAGGCTCGCTGCCAATCCAAGTACAACCCGAATGGATGACATCTTCACAACAGGAGAAAAGATTTCATCATAATCAATCCCCTTCTTTTGGCTGAATCCTTTCACAACCAATATAGCCTTGTATCAAGGTAGCAAACTGTTATCTTCATGCTTAATCCTATACACCCACTTATTAAGCAATGTCTTTTTACCCTTAGGCAATTTCACCAACTCATATGTGTCGTTCTCATCAAAAGAACCCGTCTCCTCTCCCATGACTTCTAACCATTTATCTTTGTGTTCATCATCCAAAGCTTCACCAAAGCTTTCTGGTTCTCCTTCATCAGTAAGTAACACATACTCACTAGGATTATACCTTGTCGACGGTCTTGGACCTCTCTCAGATCTTCTAACAACAGGTAGGTTCTCGATAGTTGATGTCTCATCATGATCATCACCATGATCACCAATACCGTCATCATCATGTGCGATAGCATCATCTGCACCAGGTGTATCAACATGAACCTCACCCTCATTCTGACCATGGACTGATGTCGAAGAAAAACCGCTGAATCAATCAAACCTTCATTTTTCTGAGCTGGTTTTTCAGACTTCTCAATGTCCTTAATCGTTTGATCTTCTATGAACACAACATCTCTGCTCCTTATGATCTTCTTCTCGACGGGATCATAAAATCTGTACCCAAATTCATCCTGACCATAACCAATGAACACACATTGTCGTGACTTCATCTCAAGCTTCGACCTTTCGTCTTTAGGAATGTGCACGAAATACTTGCACCCAAAGACCCTTAAATGACCATAAGAAACATCCTTTCCGGTCCAAACTCTCTCTGGAATGTCACCATCCAATGGAGCACTTGGTGACAAATTCAGCACGTCAACAACTGAACTCAAAGCTTCACCCCAGAAACTCATCGGTAAGCCTGACTGTGAAATCAAACATGTGATCCCTCGACAATCGTTCTGTTCATCCTGTTGGAATTGTGTCCAGTAATCTCGGTACTGTCTCTAGAAAGTAAGAGTATGTCAATGATCAGACATAAGTCATATAATACTGGGGGTCATGATGGCTTGCTAGAGTCCGCTCATGATCTATAAGTCTTGGACTTATTGCCTTTATTATATGATCCCATATGGGTCACACGCCTAAGCTAACAGGAAAATGTGTAGGAACGGTTTAGCAGAAGTACGGTAAAAGTGCTAGGCATTTACTGTACTTAGAGAGAATAAAACGGTTTAGCCACTGTGTGTCGATCGATACACAAGGTATGTCGATCGACACAGTGCGCGAATGCCGTCGAGTTAATTGGTGTTTGGGCCAAATGGCCCAAACGGAACCGGACAAGTTTTATAAAAAAAAACTCGAGTTCAGAACCAAATACCCTAGCTGAAAACTCTCTCTCCCTCTGCGCCGAGTTCCCCTAGTGGCCTAGCAGCCTTCTTCCTATTTGGTGTGCGTGTGTGAACCTCTGGAGGAGTTATCTCTCGGTGGCTCTCTGATCTCTGACATACCATCTCTTTCCGCTGCAAACAGGTATAAGGTGAGATCTATCATTGTTTCTATTCAAGAGAACCTAGATCAGCATGTTTAGGTTAATCTGAATCTGAGAATTGAATCAGGATTGACTAAACATTCCTACAGTGGTATCAGAGCTATTGGTTCTGGTTTTTCTTGTTTAGATTCAAGTTTAGGATTGTTTTTCTTGTTTAAAAGTGTTTTGAATCAACTACTGATAAGAGAAATCACTTAAGCAACAAGGAATTGAAACCTAAACACACTTATAATCACAGAAACCAAGCTATATTGATTTGGTAGAATGCGATTTTCAAAAGTCAGTATCGACTGCGATCGCATGGATCGATCGATACGATCGCATGGATCGGTCGATACAGTCTATCGGCTAACCCTGTTAACGCGTGAAAGCATCGATCGATGCAGGATCGATGCAGGTTCGATGTTGGTGCATCGACCGATGCGGTTGGTGCATCGATCGACACGGTTAGGGTTTTGGCTCGGTTCCGTGCATGCGTGAGAGCATCGATCGATACAGGATCGATGCAGGATCGATGCTAAGAGCATCGACCGATGCGGTTGATGGATCGATCGACACGGTTGGTTCATCGATCGACATGGTTGGTTTAAGGCTCGGTTTAATATTTTGATTAAAATTAATTCGTCCTGGTTTAATAAACAGATTTAATAATTTTATTAAGTCTGGTTAAACCGGGATAAGAAATCCAAAGTCGAAAAATTGGATTTTGTGCCTAAACCAGGATTTTCTAATTTGATTTGGTTGGACCAAATAAATTGAGAAAATCCGGTTTAGTAAATAACCGGTTGACAATTGTGGTCATCGTAGTAATTAAAATTTGGTTAGACCAATTTTAATGAACCAGACCGGTTATGTCATTTAATTGGACAATTGGGTCATGTCTTGGACATGGACCAATTCTTGGGCCTCGGGCCAAGAAGTTAAAACAATTGGGCCAATTATTTGAGTCTTTCTTCAGATTAATTTAGAATTTATTTTATAAAATTATAAAGTCGATTTTAAATTAAAGTTTCCGAAATTTTGAAATTAGAAAAGTTTCTTATATTAGAAGTTTCTAGATTTGCGGGTTTTGGATTTTAAAGAAATTTCTAAAGTTAGAAAGTTTCCGTTTTAGAAAGTTTCCAATTTTAGAAAGTTTCCAAAAATAGTAGGTTTCCAAAAATGGAAAGTTTCCCGAAATAGTAATCTTCTATTTTGGGAATGAATTTTTAAATAAACCTACGAACCTCAAAGAATATCAAGCGTTGGATGTCTTGTCCATTCTATGTCAGCTGTCGAAGCCCATTCAATTGTATTCATGGCCTTACAGTGTGAGGGTGTCTGCTTTTGCGTGGGTAAGACGGTTTGTGATTCATAAATGTCATTGGGAGTCCCAGACATTAATGATTACATGACTGTATAGTCTGGTTTTCTTGACTAGGCCATCGGGAGTCCCGGGCCTTGAGACATCAGAGTGGATTGGGCCTCGGGCCCAGATTCACAACCAAGAGTTATATCACGGATATAATTAGCCGATATAGGGCTTACCGATATAAGCTAATATTGGGTGACGGCCAGTGGCCCACTTTAATCTTAGTTATATGTGGATCTTGGAATCATTATATTCTATTGAGGGTAACTGATGTTATTGAATATAATGCATGATTAATCATATTAAAATTTAATACGAGATTAATCATATTGAACATAACAACTAATAACCTTTTTATCTTATATATTTCAGCTATGACTACTACAAGCGCACAAAACACATTCTCGATCCGGTCTGTTCTCGAGAAGGAGAAGCTGACTGGAACGAACTTCCTGACATGGTCAAGGAACTTGAGGCTAGTCCTCAAGCAGGAGAAGAAGGATTATGTCCTTCGTGATCCTCTCCCCGAGAGGCCTCCTGCCAATGCCGCCAGGACTCTGCATAATGCTTGGGAAAAGCATTCGTCAGATGAAAATGATGCCTATTGCCTGATGTTGGTGACAATGACTGCTGAGCTGCAAAAACAGTTCGAGAGTGTATTGTCACCCATCGAGATAATGGCAAGCCTGAAATCGCTTTTTCAGGAGCAGGCTAGAACTGAGAGGTTTCAAACAGTTAAGAACCTCTTGGACTGCAAGTTGGCTGCGAATGCGGCAGTGAGTCCTCATGTCTTGAAGATGATGGGTTATCTCGATCATCTTCAGAAACTCGACTGCCCAATCAGCCAGGAACTTGCCTGCGACATCATTCTGCAGTCATTACCTGCAAGCTATGATCAGTTCATTCTGAACTTTAACATGCATGGCTTGAGTAAGACATTGCCTGAGCTTCACGGAATGCTCAAGACTGCAGAGCCCAACTTGAGGAAAACCGCCAAGGACCCCAATGTGCTTATGGTGCAGAAGGGCAAGGGGTTTAAGAAATCCTCTGCTAAGGATAAGGGAAAGGCCAAGGCTGTCCAAGTCGCGGACAAGGACACGCCAAAGCCCAAGCCCAAGTCCAAGGCTGGGCCAACTGACATATGCAGGTTCTGTAAAGAACCAGGGCATTGGAGGAGAGAATGTAAGAAATTCCAGGAAGGTCTAAAGGAATTGAAGAAGAAGACTTTTGAGACTTCTTCAACAGGTATTTTTGTTATAGAAGTTAATACAACTACTTCTGATAATACCTCATGGGTTATGGATACTGGTTGTGGGGCTCATATTTGTACTAATATGCAGGCACTCAGCAACAGTAGAAGGCTGAAGCAAGGACAAGTGGAGCTACGAGTTGGGAATGGAGCGAAAGTTCCAGCACTAGCTGTAGGCACTTACTTGTTGTCTTTACCTTCGGGATTGATTTTAGAACTCAATAATTGTTATTTTGTACCTGCTATAAGCAGAAATATTATTTCAATTTCTTTGTTGGATTTGGAAGGTTATGATTTTTCAGTTAAGAATAAATTATGTTCCTTCAATCGCAACAATTTGTTCTATGGTTCTGCCCCTCTTTCGAATGGGCTTTACATACTCGATCAATCCGCGCCAATTTATAACATTAATACCAAACGGTTCAAACCTAATGAGGAGAACCAAACGTTTCTATGGCATTGTCGTTTAGGGCACATCAGCGAGAAACGCATTAAGAGGCTCCATACGAATGGACTTCTTGGCTCTTTTGACTTTGAGTCATGTGAGAAATGCGAATCCTGCATGATGGGCAAAATGACACGGGCCCCCTTTAATAAACCTAACGAGAGGGCCAGTGACTTATTGGGCCTGATACACACTGATGTGTGTGGCCCAATGTCCACAAATGCAAGAGGAAACTATCAGTACTTCATTACCTTCACTGATGATTTCAGTAGGTATGGATATGTTTATTTGATGAAACATAAGTCTGAATCTTTTGAGAAGTTCAGAGAATTCCAAAATGAAGTACAGAACCAACTTGGCAAAAGCATTAAGGCTCTTCGGTCCGACCGAGGAGGAGAATACTTAAGCCAAGAATTCAGTGATCATCTGAGAGAGTGTGGGATCGTATCCCAACTCACTCCTCCTGGAACACCTCAATGGAATGGTGTGTCTGAAAGGAGAAATCGGACCTTATTGGATATGGTTCGATCTATGATGAGTCACACAGACCTTCCAATATCCCTTTGGGGATATGCTCTGCTAACAGCAGTGTTCACTCTAAATAGAGCGCCATCGAAAGCAGTAGCAAAGACACCATATGAATTATGGACTGGAGAAGCTCCAGTGCTGTCTTATCTCAGAATTTGGGGTTGTGAAGCCTATGTCAAGAGATTGATCTCAGATAAGCTTACAACAAAATCTGACAAATGCTACTTCATTGGTTATCCACGGGAAACCAAGGCTTATTACTTCTATCTACGTTCCGAAAACAAGATCTTTGTTGCCCGGGATTGTAACTTTCTTGAGAGGGAGTTTCTCTCTAAGAAAGACAGTGGGAGTAAGGTACTGCTTGAAGAAATTCAAGATGAACAGGATACTGCTCAACCTAATGAGGAAGAGCAGCAGGAGGACCTACAAGAAATTGTAGAGCCTGAACCTGTAGTACCTGAAGTTCGAAGATCCGGGAGGATCCGTCACGAACCCGAGAGATATCAAGGATTCCTCGTGACTGACTGTCATGATCTTTTGATCATTGATGGTGATGAACCATCGAACTTCAATCAAGCCATGATGGGCCCAGATTCCTCTAAGTGGCGCAAAGCCACTGATTCCGAAATGGACTCCATGTCGGTCAACCAAGTGTTTTCGTTGGTTGACTTACCCGCTGGTGTAAAAGCCATCGAGTGCAAATGGATCTTCAAGAAGAAGATTGACGTGGATGGAAATGTCCAGATTTATAAAGCCAGGTTGGTGGCAAAAGGTTTCAGACAGGTTCACGGTGTGGATTACGATGAAACCTATTCACCAGTGGCTATGATGAAATCTATTCGGATTCTACTAGCAACTGCAGCTTTTCATGATTATGAAATTTGGCAGATGGACGTGAAAACCGCCTTCCTGAATGGTATTCTGGAAGAGGATGTGTATATGACGCAACCTGACGGTTACATAGATCCAAAGAATGCTGGGAAAGTATGCAAGCTTCATAAATCCATTTATGGATTGAAGCAAGCATCGAGGAGCTGGAATCTTCGTTTTGATGAAGCGATCAAGCAATTTGACTTCATCAGAAACGAAGAAGAACAATGCGTGTATAAGAAAACTAGTGGGAGCAAGATAGTATTTCTCATTCTGTATGTCGATGACATACTGCTTCTCGGAAACGACATTCCAATGCTGAAGTCCGTAAAGGACTGGCTTGGAAGTTGTTTTTCCATGAAAGACATGGGTGAAGCCGCATACGTTCTTGGAATCAGGATCTACCGGGATAGATCAAGAAGGCTGATAGGCTTGTGTCAAGATTCATACATTGACAAAGTCCTGCAAAGATTCAGCATGAAGGATTCCAATAAGGGCTTCACGCCAATGGTACATGGCACAACGCTAAGCAAGAAGCAGAGCCCTACGACGGCTGCTGAGCTTGAGCGCATGAAGAATATTCCTTATGCATCTGCAATAGGATCTATCATGTATGCCATGATCTGTACTCGTCCTGATGTTGCTTATGCATTGAGCATGACGAGTAGATACCAGTCAAATCCAGGTGAAAACCATTGGATTGCCGTAAAGAATATCTTGAAGTATCTAAGACATACTAAGGATAAGTTCTTAGTGTACGGTGGAAGTGATGTGCTTAAGGTCAGTGGATTCACGGACGCAAGTTTCCAGACAGACCAAGATGATTTCCGGTCACAGTCCGGTTATATCTTTTGTCTGAATGGCGGTGCAATCAGTTGGAGAAGCTCCAAGCAAGACACCGTTGCTGATTCCACTACAGAAGCTGAATATATCGCCGCCTCAGAAGCTGCGAAGGAAGCTGTTTGGATACGAAAGTTCATTATTGAACTAGGTGTGATACCAGATGCGGCTGAGCCTCTGGCACTATTTTGTGACAACAATGGTGCTATAGCTCAGGCAAAGGAACCAAGATCACACCAGAAATCCAAGCATGTTCTAAGAAGATTTCACTTGATACGTGACATCATTAATAGAAAGGAAGTCAAGATCAGCCGAGTTCAGACAGATGATAACGTCGCTGATCCGTTGACAAAGCCACTCCCAAGGCCTAAGCTCGAGTTTCTGACTGAAGCTGTAGGCATTAGAGACATTGAAATGTAATCTAAATTTGAGTGGGAGTTTGAGGGCTTTTATTTAGTTATTTGATATGTTCTTGTAAAACATTCTTATGTTTAATGAAATTATTATTTCAAGATTATTTTAACTGTGATGAAATAATCGTTCCAAAATGATATAAACCATTTTATAGGTCATCGAAGTAAGTGACTTGATCTTGAGTCATCAAAGTCATTTAGCTTGATCATGAGACCCTATATTTGATAGATGGATTATATCATCCTGTCCCTAGTCGAAGGTTGTTGAAATTGGAACACCAACAACCGTGAGAGACTGGATTGATATGTGACTTATGACAAAGTCTCAGTGTGTCATAGATGCGCGGTATCAAAGTCAATACATAGGTGTATGTTGGGAACATACGACCGGACAAGACCCGATTATGAGAACTCTTCAGGATATTTATATCTGTGTCATAAGAGATTCTCACTACGACTATAGAGTATAGTCCTTAGACCTGAGTTCGCATGCATGTGACTGCACATGGACTGATGCACTTTGATCATTGTCTAACGCTATCGTTCTGCGATAGTTATAAGGACCTTGTTTGGGTACATTATGAAATGAGTAGTTTACCGTGATGGAATAAGACGGAATTTGTCCCTCCAATATAAATGGAGTGAATATCTCTAGGCCAATCGGAGATTTGAATACTGGAAAATGCATGGCCATGCTCAAACGGACTTTCCCGAGTCGTTTGGATTGTCAGTATCAAATCAGAGTCCGATGAACAAGATTAGGCTTTATAAGGATGACACCAATCTTGCCTTATGACTAATCGAGATATTGTGACAAAAGGATTATGAATACAGAGATTCCAGTACAAGTGGGAGATTGTTGGAATTGTGTCCAGTAATCTCGGTACTGTCTCTAGAAAGTAAGAGTATGTCAATGATCAGACATAAGTCATATAATACTGGGGGTCATGATGGCTTGCTAGAGTCCGCTCATGATCTATAAGTCTAGGACTTATTGCCTTTATTATATGATCCCATATGGGTCACACGCCTAAGCTAACAGGAAAATGTGTAGGAACGGTTTAGCAGAAGTACGGTAAAAGTGCTAGGCATTTACTGTACTTAGAGAGAATAAAACGGTTTAGCCACTGTGTGTCGATCGATACACAAGGTATGTCGATCGACACAGTGCGCGAATGCCGTCGAGTTAATTGGTGTTTGGGCCAAATGGCCCAAACGGAACCGGACAAGTTTTATAAAAAAAACTCGAGTTCAGAACCAAATACCCTAGCTGAAAACTCTCTCTCCCTCTGCGCCGAGTTCCCCTAGTGGCCTAGCAGCCTTCTTCCTATTTGGTGTGCGTGTGTGAACCTCTGGAGGAGTTATCTCTCGGTGGCTCTCTGATCTCTGACATACCATCTCTTTCCGCTGCAAACAGGTATAAGGTGAGATCTATCATTGTTTCTATTCAAGAGAACCTAGATCAGCATGTTTAGGTTAATCTGAATCTGAGAATTGAATCAGGATTGACTAAACATTCCTACACATCCTCCTGCCATACCCATTCAACTGTGGAGTCTTAGGCGGCATGAACTGATGCCTAATACCATGTTCCCTGCAATAAGCATCAAATGGTCCAGAATACTCACCACCATTATCACTGGGGATACACTTCAACTTCTTTCCCGTCTGTCTCTCAACCAATGCCACAAAATGCTTGAAATATCCCAAAACCTGATCCTTCGTCCTCATAGTGAAAACCCAAACCTTCCTCGAATGATCATCAATGAAAGTGACAAAATATGATGCACCACCAAAAGATTTTGTCTTCATTGGACCACACACATCTGAATGCACCAAGTCAATTATCTCGAGTTTCCTCGAAGGTGCATAAGACTTAAACGATACTATGTGTTGTTTCCAAGCAAAACAATGTGCACACTTCTGTAAGTGCAAACCGGAGATCCATGGAATAGCCTCCTTCTTTGAAAACACAAACAATCCTTTCTCACACATATGACCGAGTCTCTTATACCACAACTCCATGGCATCACCATTCTCCATTGCATTAACAATGTCTTTGGAGACCTTAGCCTGCATCCAATAGAAAGATGAAGACTTATCACCTCGAGTCATAACCATAGAACCATGTGAGAGTTTCCATTTACCTCCACCGAATAAACTGTAGAAGCCCTCATCATCAACTGAATATATGGGACATGCTTAACTCCCTTAAGCAGAAGTCTTATACCAAGACTAGTCTCGAAGAAAATATCACCAATGCCAACAACTTGAGCCAAACCATCATTACCCATCTTCACCGAACCATAATTGCCTAGAGTAAGGTTGTGAAAAAATCCCGCTGCGATGTAGCATGAGTATTAGCTCCACTATCAACAACCCAACTGGTGTCTTGGCATGCACCATTAATGGCATCACCCTCAAGAAGAAGAAGAAACTGATCCTCGGTGACACTCACCCGATCTTCACCATCTCCTTGACGATTTCTTTGCTTGCTGTCCTTTTCAAATTCCAGCAATCTTTCTTCATGTGCCCTTTCTTATGACAGTAGTGGCACTCCAAATTCGGAAATTTATTAGATTTGCTTCTGCTCCTGTTCTTATCCTTCTTGGGCTCGCGATATGAACTCCTTCCCCTTTACTCAGTAACCATAACATCTGAACGCGAGGAACTAGGATTTGACTGCCTTCTCGTTTCCTCATTCAAGACACTGTTTTTCACTAGGTCCATCGAAATAGAACCATTCGCTGCAGAGTTACAAAGAGACATCGTAAACACTTCCCAAGAATCTGGTAATGTACCAAGAAGCCACAAACCGTGAATCTCATCTTCAAAATGAATACCCATGTCAGACAGCTTATTGAGCAATCCCTGGAACACATTCAAGTGATCCGTCATCGGAGTACCATCCTGATACCTCAACTCAATCAACTTATTGATCATGAACATCTTATTATTCCCGGTCTTCCGAGCATACAACTGCTCCAGCTTCAACCACAAAGAACGAGCACTAGTCTCTGTTTCAACATGATGCAGAACATTATCATCTATCCACTGCCTTATCAAACCACAGACTTGTCGATGCAGCAACTTCCACTCATCATCGAGTTTCTTCTCCTGAAAAACCGGTACATGGAATTCTTTCACGAAAAGCAAATCTTTCATCTTGCCTTTCCATACATGATAATTAACACCATTCAGAATAATCATTCTGCCCATATTTTCCATCTCTCACACAAACATAACCAATAACCAAAGTTACCGAAATCCAAAGCTCACAACCTCAAGCTCTGATACCATTCTGTTGGGAAAACACAAACGCGACAACGACGCAGCGGAATATAGTCTCCCGCACTTGTGTGAGTCTGTGAGAAAAATATATGCAATGGCAGAAACAACTCAAAAATGTAATGAAACGAGACCAACAATTTTTACGTGGAAAACCTCCTCGATGTGAGAAGGAAAAACCACGGGACCGTAGTCCACTCCAAATCCACTATATCAAATAGTTTTGAGTAAAACCACGTCCTCTCTATTCCACAGAACAACTACAAAGAGTAAGTCTCAACAAGAGCAATCTCCAACACAAGAACTTCAACAAGAAAACGATACAAGAGCCTCAAAATATGCAGTACCAAACGACTCTACATTCACTAATATTACGGTCACTATTTCCAATCTCCACAGTACATATCTTATTTAAACGAGTCAAGAACCCCTCTGACAAATTTCAGCTCAATCAGAGAAGATCTCACCGTTGGATTTCCCAAACACTGAAGACTGGTCTCAGCTCGCTTCAAAACAGAACAGCTCCACTAAAACTCCGTTTACAACAAACCAAACGTTTAAATTCAAAACGCACCGTTGAATCTGAAGATAACTGAGTCATGTTTCAGCAAGATCGGAACATGTTTGATAGTCCGATCGTTAACTTACCAAAACGGGCGAAAACTGTTTTTCTCCCCTCTCTTCTTCTTCTCTCCTTTCTTTGCTCTCTCTCTTCTATTTCTTTTTTCTTGTGTACGTGAAGTCTACCAAAAATAACATTATAAGAGTGTATATTAAACATACTAATTGGATTTGAATGATTATAGGACCCAATGCTTTTTCCTCCACTAAGGAGGATTACCGACAGCCAAAACTGAAGCTAATGTTTGAGTGTGTAAGAATTTTGGGTTTTGAAAGTGCTTACCAAAAAATATGTGTGTGTGTGTCGACAATCAATGTAAACTTGGAATCTCGAAGCCTAAATTTTTGAGTAATTAATTCATGGTGGCTTTCTTTTTCCTCAACGAAGATTGTCTGGTTGGTGAAGATAATCTCGTATTTATGCCATGAGACTTTGTAGATAGTTTTGCAAATTATGATGATTAATTTGTTGAGCTTGTAAACTTATGTTGGGCTTCAGTGTGTCCTTGAAGCGGAATAGACATTTCGCCCATTCGAAGCCTTGCATCGTTGTTGTTTATAGGATGTTAATATTAGGTTGATTAACCAGGGGATAAGAAGCATGTTTATTTCGAGTATATCATATACATACCTTGGTGTCAATGAGGAGTAATTCTACATCCATAAGTTTATACCCATTTATGAAGTTGCGAGCCTCTAAAAAATGTATCAATTTCACGAGCATGTCTTCTTTGCAAAAATCTCCTTGAAGGTCGTCGAACATCTTTACATAAGCGACTCTAGGTGGTGAGGCCATATTTTGGTGGAATGAAATTTGTTTGCGAGGGAGACAGATAGGGAGATGTTTAAGTTGTGGATAGAGAATATTTATAGCCATGTATTGGAGAGGAAGCTTGAAGGTCAAGTTTTGGGCGTTAAAAAAGATATCAATAGCAATTATAAAATGGGTTAAGAAATAGAGTGATAACTGACATTTAACGGATTAGGGTAATTGAGTGAATCGTTGGAGGTATTATAGATGACTTGGTGGTGGCTGCAGACGACGAAGAGACGAAGAAATTTGTGTTGTCTGCAAGGATTTATTAGGGCCTTATTTTTTTTATGCGGGATATTTAGAAGTTTAATAGACAGTAAAAAATCTATACTAATGATCGATTGCAGCCCATGTAGACTGCTTTATAATTTTGTTTTTTGTCAGCAAAGTGATTTTATATGAAAAGACCAATGGGCTGGTACATGTACAGAATAATATAACGAAGGATGAAAATTGTGTACAAGCATAATGGGCCAGACACGGCCCAAGTACAAGTGAACCAACTCACTAGTTTTCGGATAGACTTAGGGACGCACCGTCGGGCCCGTTCAATTCGATCGGGCATCGAACACACCGACTGGAAGAACTCGGTTACGAGCATGTGGAGAGACAAAGGTCATCGACGGTTGAAAGGAACAACAGCGCCATGGATTCAGATCTGCCGATACCAAATTAAGGACTGATTTAAAAGAAAGAGAAAGGGCAAAATCGGTCCTTAAGATGGATAGATATCTGATACGATCAGGTTTTAATCCCTAACGTAAACTGCAATTGCACAGACGTGACTAGTAGTATATAGGGTATCGAATCCACAGAGACTCGAGATCTTGCGATAGATTGTAGAACGTCGAATTAAGCTAGGAAGCAATCAGAGAATAACCAGTAAATCATAATCAGACAGGTTTACAAGCTGTGTCAGAACCAACTGAGGAATCCGATCCAAAGTATACCAAGCCCATAGGAGAGAGAATTAAGTCAAGTTAAATGTGAAGTCAAGTAATGGATTCTCTGAATACCTGAAGGGATATGGGTGTCCTCAGTAGGCTGGTCCGTGTTGGGTTTTTTAATAGTCATAGATCATCTGCAAATCATCCAATGGTTACTTTAGTTCATGCAAATGTGGTAATCTCCTCAAAAAGTCCTTGTTTCCTACTCAATTTTGACTCAATAAAACAAATTTTAACTGACTCTAAGAAAACAAAAGTATGCGTCAGTAGCTACCTCCCCCACACTTGAAACACACTGTCCTCAGTGGTCTCAAGCTTAGGCTCGGTGAGAAAAGAAATCGGATTGAAAACAAACCGAAAAGAGTCAGAACACTTACCTGTCGTCGGCCTGTGTTGATCGATGCCACTAGGGTGTCGATCGATGCAAGGCGAATATGCCCACGATTATGTAGATAACCGGTGTCTGAATCGCAATTGAATCGGCAAACCGTAAATCGCAACTGTGTTGACCGATGCACTAGGTGTGTCGATCGATGCAGTGCGATTCTGCTTGTTTTCTCACGCCTTTGAACACACAACACAGAAAAATCAAAATACCCAAAACAAAACGAAAAATGAAAAGAAAAACGAACCTAACATTGGGTTGCCTCCCACTCAGCGCTTGTTTAAAGTCAATAGCTTGACTATGGAAAGGAGATCGGACTTTTGGTGGATTCAACAGAGACTTTGAGTGTCTCTGTGAATGTCTCTTCATCCAAGGGGGCGTATAAGCTTTCAGATCATGAGATCTCCCAAGATAAGAGTGAAAAGAACCAGGGTGGGAGCGAAGCGAGGGTGGGATACTGCGTTTTCCTGCAGTCACAGCTTTGTGATTAGGAGGTCTGAGTTTAGAAGAGTCATACCTGTGCTTTGGTGGATGTGAGAGATCTGGAGCTTTCTGCTTAAGAGCAGTTGCAGGCTCTGAAGATGTTAGAGCAAGTTCAGAATGAACTGCCATCTTCTCTTCTTCAACAGGAATCTCTTGTTCCACTTCCACACTGAAGCTTTGTCCATCAATGGTGGATTTCTGCAGCGTATCCATCTTGAACCTCAAAGGCTTGTCTCCCAGATGGAGATCAATCAGTCCATGTCTCACATCAATCACAGCTCCAGCAGTACCTAAGAAAGGTCGACCAAGTAGCAAAGGATCAGCTGGCTCAATGTTATACTTCAGCACTACAAAGTCCGTTGGAATCAAGTAGTTTCCAACTCTGACATGAATGTCCTCAAGAACTCCTTCTGGATACTTCTTTGAACGATCAGCTAGGATAAGAGAGATCATAGTAGGCTGGAAATCCATCATTCCCAATCTCTCAGCCACATAGTATGGCATGAGATTCACACCAGATCCTAAATCACACAGAGATTCCTTGAATATGTCCTTAGAGATGGAACAGTCTAGCACAAAGGCTCATGGGTCTGGTATCTTCTCTGTAATCTGAATTAGCTTCTTTTCCATCACTTTCATGCAGTTAGCCACGTCTAGCTCCTTTTAAGACAGTTTAGGAGCCTTAGGATATGACACAGAGGGCTTATAGACTCGTTCTAGGACTGTTGCAGGTTTCTGGTCTCGTCTGCGATCTGTGTCGATTTATGCAAGAGATGTGTCGATCGACACAAGGCGATTATGGTCATATTCATCAGACGTATCGGGGATGCATCGATCGACATCGAGGGTGAGTCGATCGACGCATGTCTCAGACAGACAATATTCATCTAGAAAATCCGAGATTATGCTCTCTTCTTCTTCCAGCAAGTCAATCTCATCTTCTGTGATCACAACATGGACGAATTTATTATTTTCAGCTCTTCCTGATCCATTTTGCCTTTGTTCTGTTCCAATAATCTGATGAACCTGGCTATCTAGCTTCTTCACATGAGTGCTTACAGGTTCTATCTTCCCATTTAGATCAAGGTACAGAGCATCTATCTTTCCATTGAAGTCCACTGTACTCTTCTGCTGTCCTTCCAAGAGCTGTTCCAAGAGTCCCATTATCTTATCATTCTGATCATTTTTAGGAGAAACAGGCTGATATGATGAAGCACCATAATCTCTAGTAAATGAAGTGTTCTACTAGAAAGGTCTCTGAAATGCAGACTTTGGTGCGAAACCTCAAGTCTGTTCTTGCTGATTTCCATACCTCTGACCTTGATAACCAGCTCCAGCAATGTAATTAACATCCTCAGTCTCCTGAACATCCACCTTTTTACCAAGCAAGATACTATGGACAGAATCAATCTTCTTGTTCATCTCAGCTATCTGGGAATTGTCAGCTTTTCCACCAGATTTCATCCTCTCCATATCAGCATTCTTGACACTATTGCTAGTGACCAAGTTCTCAATAAGCTCATTGGCTTCTTCTGGAGATTTGGTGTAGAAATTTCCATTACTTGCAGCATCTAAAGCCATCTGATACCACAAATCAACTCCTCTGAAAAAGATACATAACAGCTGCACCTCAGAGAAGCCATGATGAGGACAATCTCTCTGGTATCTCTTGAATCTTACCCAGGCTTTCTTAAAAGGCTCTGTAGATCCTTGCTTGAAGTACAAGAGATCCTATCTAAGCTGATCAGAGCGAGCATCATCATAAAAGTTTCGCAGAAACTTCTCCTTCACTACATTCCAAGTGGTCAGAGTCCCATGTGGCATCTGACTTAGCCAATCAGCAGCTTCTCCTATAAGAGAGTGAGGAAAAACCTTGCAGTGCAGGTAGTTATAAGTCACTACATTTTGCTTCATCCTGGTGACTATAGACTCAAAGTGCTCAATGTGGTCCATAGGATGCTCATGTGGAGATCCGCTGAAAACTCGCTGCCCCACAAGTGTGTAGTAAGAGGTCTTCAGCTCGAATTCATTGCGCGGAAAAGCAGGAGGTACAATCGCCGACCTATTAGTATAGTGGTAAGTATTCCCGCCTGTCACGCGGGTGACCCGGGTTCGATCCCCGGCAACGGCGCCAAAAACTTGATACGATCAGGTTTTAATCCCTAATGTAAACTGCAAGTGCACAGACGTGACTAGTAGTATATAGGGTATCGAATCCACAGAGACTCGAGATCTTGCGATAGATTGTATAACGTCGAATTAAGCTAGGAAGCAATCAGAGAATAAACAGTAAATCAAAGCAGAAAGTAAGAAAACGGTTTGTAAATCAGAAGGCAAAGCGTTAGGTCAAGGGAGTTCTCAGGAAATCAGGAACACAGGCTAATCAATCAATCGGGATCTAATTAAGAACTGTTCTACAACTAGAATCACATAATTATAACAGACCAACTTTCATTGCGAATCCTAGAGTTCTAAATAAGCATTAATCTCAGGTTCTTTCGTTCACAATTCTCCTAAGCCAAATTTCTTTGCGAATAGTCAAATTGCTCATCTAAGTTCTTTCTAGTTGATTAATCAACTTTCGTTGCAGAAATCAACCTAACATCAATAATCTAAGCGGCCAGTTTAGATCAAGCATTAAAAACAACCCTAAATGAAGAACTAGAAAGATGTGAATCCTTACAGATTGATCAACCTATAATTCCATGAAATCCCCTGTGAGAATCCATAAACCTAACTGGTAAACTACTCAGACATGATCAATGAAACATAAATCATAATGAATAGAAAACCAAATAGCATAAAATAGAATAAGAAACTGGGGTTCGAAATCTCTTCTCTCTCGAGTACAAGATCAGCCCCTAACTCTCTCAAAATAAAATAATGCGTAGCCTAAACAAGTGGCTAAAAGCCCTAATATAATGATCTAATCACGGCTGGGGCTTCTTTGTAATTATGAGAAACTTCTGGGCTTTTGTGTAATTTCCAAACTCTTATTAAACCGCCAAGAATTGTCCATCTCGCGTCTGTGTCAATCGATGCACAGTGTGTGTTGATCGACACAATCATCTGTAATCGGCAGTGAACTTTTCCTCTCGGCCAAATGCACCAAATAGCTCCAAAATGCGCCATAATGTCCAAATCTGCTCCAAACGTACCTAGACCTGTAAACACACATAAAAAGACTCCAAAGGATTCTAATTAAAGACTTGATAAGAAGACATATACCATGGTTAGAAGTCCTAAAAACCATGATATATCAATATCCGGAAACAACCGGGAAAAAACACCGAACAAAGTTGGTAATATAACCGGATAGTAGATCCGGATTTATTGAAAGCAAACAAAAACAAAATCAACCGAAAACCAAACTATATCACAGAAAAGAGAGGGAATCGGCAATATACAAAAGTAACCAGACCACCGGTCCGGCGTGAAGCCGAAAACCGGTGGCCGGAACTAGTTTCTTTGTAGGATCGCTGTGGAGAGAAGGTGAAGAAGAGAGAGAGAAGAGAGAGGTTGTTAGACTGCTTTATAATTAGGTTAACAACCCAAAACAAATTATTATGACAAAAAATGAATTTGCAAAATCCCTCAAAATAATCATTGTTTATGTTTTTTTAAATATTGCCACATGTCCATTTAAAGCAAACCAAATAAAGCTGATGTGGACATTCTCTTGAGCTTCAAATAGCTCATATTTATTAGTATAGATTAGAGGTTGACAAAATAACCATACATTGGTTTGTTTTTATTTATAGGGAGTATTCTATTGAAAATGAGGGGAAGTGTTACACACTAGTGAAAATATAGACATAAGAACAACAATGAAATAGCAAGATTTCACAAAAATTCGGACAATGAGAGCAATAAAGATACTATAAAATGATATATGTCGGCCGACAGAAACCTTGAAAGCACCATCATCCATAAGAAAATAGTGGCAAGTCACAAGTACAAAGGCAAAGAAGCCACATCTAAAATATAACAATGGAGGAAAAGAAAACTCTTTACAAAAAGAAGTTCAACAAGTCGATTCAAACTATATAGACTAGAGTGAGAACCGTCCCAAAACCCCACATTATCCTCCGAGACTCAAACCAAGAAAATCTGAGACCGCAACACAGAACCAGGCGGGGATCCCTCAAAACAACCAAGTAGCACAACGCAACACCCGATAGACAACCAAACAACTGACAAAGAAATATTCCCTCGAACACGAAGCAACCAAACAGACTTCACAAGCATGAAACAACAGAGGAGAAGAGAAAATCCTGGTTAAACTTGAGACAAGGAGAAAGCCGCAAAGATAAAATCCAGAAGACGCACAACATCTTTGGAGGCAAGGAGGAGACATGCGGCACCACCCACAACAAGAGACACCAAGCATAACCTAATCAAACGACACAACCAACAAATTGTACCAAGAGAGATCTTACCCACTTTAACAAACAACCACAACTAGTGGAAGCACCTGACATGAGAAGAGGAACTCCAGACCCGAGGCCGATGAGGAAAAGGGAGGGAAAAGAAAATAATGCCTAAACAGCAGAGAGTCCAAAGACATTAGAACCACAATCTGCATGACCTAAGACCATGAGATGAAGAGAGGAGAATAAAGAAATCAGCCAAACGAGAGTAAGGGCAGAAATAACCTACCACACTGCCAAGGCAGAAATAAGAAACATAGACAAAGATAGATGAAAAGCAATTCTTGTAGAGGAAATAAACATAGATGAGGAGAACCACCAGCGAATTCCAAGCCCCATAGCGCAACTCATGATAAAAAAAATGGAGAGAAGAAGATGAGAAGTCCAAACAGAGAGATCTGAGGCCGTCCTCAAGCTTAACAGAAACAATGACAGAGGAAGCTAGATCGCGACATACCTAACTGTTGAAGCCGAGCTTTGACAAGGATTAATTAGGTAAATTTAATTTAGATTAGGGACTTGGTTAATTCGACTTAAGGATCTAAGAGCAATAACAGAAAGACCGGAAACATAGTCGTTTATTAATCTTAGAGTTTGAAATCGAGATCGATTTCTCTGCTTTGGAAATTAGGGTTTTTAGTACAATGATCCATGATGATCTTTTCCCGTATAGGAGAAGTATATTTGTATCAGGAGAATTAGGGTTATTTCCTAGATTCTCTTTGATATGATAATGTTAAATCCGGATACTCTTGGATTTTCTTTCATTTTTCGTAGATTTATCTTTTATCTTCTTCTTTTTATAAAAATATGTTAATTTTCATTAACCATATTTACCTCTTTTGATGCAGGTCGGCATGGGCTTCACCGAGTTGGGTTGTCTTCTTCATTATTGGGTTTGAGCTTCAATGGGTCGATCTTCGGTTGGGCCGGGCTAAAGGAGGGGGTGCTAAACCCACCTCCAATAGTAAGCCCCCCCACTTCGGCACGCTGAGTGAAACTTAGCTTGGCGAATTATGTTACTTTATTATCCGGTGCAGCAGCTAGGCTTGCACGCATTGTTCTCCCATAGGACGGTGTCGGTTTGATACCATTAATGCGTTGATCGTTTCTTCATCGCGAGTTTCCAGGAGTCATTCAAGGAGCCTCTTCCTCCACTAATGAATGCTATACGCGTGTCTCAGGTAATGAACCGTCATGTCGCATTAAAGCTGTCTCGGTAACGTCGCATCGCTTCAATAACTTCTATTTTCTCCGCTATAAATACGGCTCCCCTTCTGTCATTTCTCTTCATCTCCACTTCTTTCTTCTTCTTCTTCTTTGTGAAAGTCTTGATCCGACCTCCCTTCCTTTCTCTTCTATTCCCATTTCGTTATCTCTTCCAAGTTACGATGCCGATGTATCCTTCATTTCTTTCGTACTTGGGTCTATGCCGTCCCCCGGAGTTGTTTCGTTTTTCAAGAGAGTTCGCTGATGATCTTATGCTCTTTTTGCTAAGGGGTAGTTCGTTGATATGTGGAATTATGCCGATGGTTGCCCCCATTTGTCGACCTTCCAAACTTAAGGGCAGCGCTCAGATCCTTCGCCTGGATTGATATGATGCGTCGTTAATTTTAGTAATGTGTTCCAGTCTTCTCCTTCCGGGATCAATTTCCTCCCGCGTAAGTATCTTTATTTTTTTTCTTCGCCACTTGTAGCTCGACGACCTGACTTCTGTTGTTGTTTTTACGTTGGTAGGTCAACTGATGATACATCGGAGCAGGCCCGCCCTAGAAAACGCGGAATAGATTGTTCTTTTGAGCAAGCTGTTCAACAGAGTCCGGTTGACGGCGAGGTGGACGTTTTGGATGTTGAGGCTCCGGTCTTGATTTCATCACGGTTCCCATCTATGTCACTAATCTTCAAGGACATGGAAGATACAACACGATGAATTCGTCTTTCAAGAAAGGAGCCCGACTCCTTGCGAGATGAAACCGATCTTTCAAGTTAAGCTTTGGTTTTGGAAGAATTCGTCTTTCAAGAAATTAGTTTAGCCGCTTCTATTATTATAGCTTGGCTTGTAATACCTTCCTCTAAATGAATATAACGAATAATATTTTTTCGAATTATTGTTTTCTTTCCGCTTGCTCGCTTATTTGCCGATATAACTAGCACGTCTCTTCCAAAGAGAGGGATTGAGAATGTTTCGAGGCTGATGTAACACTCCATTCTTAACACAATAAATCTTTCGAAGTGCTTAACTTATTGTTATGGTTTCCCGATTATTTTTCTTATCGGCATAATCAATCTTTGCCGACGCATCTTAATTTTATTGCCAACGTAACTATCTTGTCGATGTATCATTTTTTCTTGATGACGTAATCTTGTCGACATATCCTAATTTTTCTGCCGACGTAACTAATTTGTCGACGTCTCTTAAGTTTATTGCCGATGTAATCAACTTGCCGACGTAATCATCTTGTCGACATAATGAACGAAAATTCCTTTTGCTGCTGTTGTTAACTTCGTCTCTTCGGGGAAAAGGGATTCTTTTCTTGTTGTTATAATTTGTTCGTCATCTAAGAGGGAATGATCGTTGTATTTTGGCTTTATTGTTGCTGACATGTTCATCTTGAGAGCATCTTTCCTTTACCTGGATTGATCTTTCTTTTGTTGAAGATATTCTTCTTTTTGTTTTCTAAGCCTTTGCCGGATTGTTTACTGGCGGCATTCTCAGTAGTCTGTAGACTATTTCGAGAGGTCGAACAATGCTTTTAGGGTTGGTCACATTTTATTGTTTAAAGGGGAGTTCCGAGGTATGCCTCATAACCTTTTTTGATACGAGTGGAGTAATGCCGACTTCGTATCACGGTTATCACTTAGTATGGGATCGGTTATGCGAGGCAGGCCGGCTTACTTAACTCGACTAGACTTAAGAGAGCGGGGGCAGTCTCGGATTACTCCTTTAATTGTGTAGCTAGAGTTGGCACTTTTCGCATACACAATGAAGGTGTGGATTATTTCACCACTGCGCTCGAGGAGCGCGTTTGGATCGGTCATTTGGCCAAGATGCCGACGCATAGGATTTTCTTATGAAGATATGATTTTATTAAAGATATAGATGAATCCGTGAGGACTGCCTACGTACCCTGTAATCAAGAATCAAGCCATACGTAGTTCGTATTACATAAGTGGTAGCACATTGAGCGTACTTTTTTGTAGTAGAAGCGTTTGAGGTGCATCGAGTTCCAAGAGAAGTCGACTGGTGTTCCATCCAACTCGGAGAGCTTGTAGACCCCGGGCTTGACGACCATGGAGATCTGATAAGGTATTTACCATCATAGTTTCCTGCTTGACCATGGAGGTCCTGCAAGTCTGTCCAATGGTCACTTAGTTCCTGTTCCAGCGAAAAATTTCCTCGAAAAATTATAGTTTCATACAAGTATTGACTCAATAAAACAATTTTGAAAAACTTAGTGAAAACATGGGACTGACTCTAAGAAAATAAAACACAATGTCAGTAGCCACCTCCCCAACACTTAAACTGCATTGTTCCCAGTGCAATTGTAGCATGAGCTCGGTATATATCAAATTGGAACCAAAGAGATTTGAGTTAAAAATCGAACCTGAACACGGTCGATGTCGACCGACACTAAGCTTAGTGTCGACCGACATCGAGCTCGTGTGAGCATACGCATGATGATAAATCTGTCTGTGGTTAAGATCATGAGTTAGAACTCAAATTTCTCACTTGTTAGTTGTGTTAGATTACTCAAAATCACATCAAAAACAACAATAAAGCTGCATAAACTCAAATAGTCATAGTTCCAAGCAAATAAAACTGACAAACTGACTCAAAAGAAACATAAAAACTGACTCAAGAAAAGGAAAAAGAAAAATAAAACCAGTAGCAGCTGCAAGTCTAGAACTCCTGGGAGTCCTCATCATCCATATCCTCATCGGAATCAGCAGGTACCTCTACTTCCTCTTCCTCGGAGCTGATGTCTGTAGGAGCTGGCGCAGGTGCGCGACGTCGTGGCTGCGGGTGATGCACACTGTAAGATCTCTGGCAGGACATGCGATGCATTGTCTTCCAGATGCCCTTAAGTACACCTGCTGCCCACTTCTAGAAATGTGCTGGTGGCATGTCCTCTGGTGGCATTGGTGGCTCTGGAAACCCATAGGTTTCGTCTGTATCAGCAGCAGGAACATCCTCATGCTCAGCAGCAGAGGCAGCAGCTCCAGAAGATGCGCCTCGGAGTACGGTGGAGCAACGCGGAACAGGCTGACATAAATCTACGATGGGCTGGAAAGTGAGTGCGAGAGGTACGTTGGTGATGCTTGTAAGCTTGGTGCATGGGAGCGGGAAGAGGCGCTCAACGCCATGTACGTCAAGGAAGCTCCACAGGAACTGCCTTCCTTTGATATCTCTCTTAACCCAACGCATGCTCTTCAGATGAGTGAAATTCATGGTAGGCCTCGCAGTACAGATCTTCATCTGACTCCTGTCCAGCTGAAAGTGATAAAAAATTGGAGTTAAGAGACTCCCAATCGACACCGTCTTCGCCACCTTTCCAGCGAAAGGCTTCGTCACTCTCAAATGCTCCAAATGCTGAGCAAAGAGAGTTCCCATGTTTACGTCCAGCTCCAGGTGAGCATCTTCAAATTCAGCGACATCAATGCTGCCACCAATCCCAATATAGAGAAACAGAAGCTCAGCTATCCTTATCATACCAGGCTTCATTTTACATAGGATCGTGTTGGCGAACACCCAGACTAGATACCGTAGAACCGGATGCCGCACAGCGGAATGCCTAGTAGTCTGAGAATCATATACTCCAGTCCCAAAATGCTTCCAGAAGAGCTGCACATCTGACTAGTGCTCATGCAAACTGACCCTCTCCCGCGTCCTGTCGAACTCATAAATATCACACAGCTCCTGAAGTCTGAGCTTGTATCTCCTGCCCTTAGCCATGAAGGTCAATGTCCCCTCTGAAGCCTTCTTTGCCACATCGTTGGTGTAGTACACGCGGACTGTGGCCATGAACTGCCGGACTAGCTCTTCGTGCAGGTCATAAGGCTTGGTACAGATCGTACCCAAACCTATCGTTCGTATCACTCGCATGACATCAGACCGTATCTTCAGCTTGGTCATGGTGGTCATGCACGGAAACCTTGTAGGCTCCATCTTAACGCCACACCAAGCGTCGTAGAATAGACTGTCATAATCGTCCCAGTGCTCGAGAATCGGCATATGGGTACACTCTCGCTTCTTCACTTCGACTGAAGGATCATCCTCGAAGCAGGTAAGCTTGAACCGCTTCTCTTCCATCCTAGGCCAAGGTGCCTGATTCTGTGCATCGCGTTGCTGCGACGAGGAGCCTGAAGTGTCGGTATCAGCCCCTCTCCGTGGTCGTTTCCCTGGATTGCCTGTAGGATCCATCTGCAAAACATTGAACGAACAATCGAGAAGCATGAGGTTCAAACACACCAACTATTCAAAGTCATAATCTCATCAAATTGAGCATAGGAAATCATCCACAGTACTCATAACAATCATATTCCACTACCAATACATCCTAGATATCCATAAATCAATAAAAAATCGAAGCTTTTTACCATTGGATATGAACTGAAAAATGGAGATTCAGAGCCATACCTTCGCAGATCGATGAAATAGATGCTAGAAATAGATAGATAATGAGAAATCTAGTGGAATAGAGCTTTGAATCGATGAAAACGGTTACGAATTTAGGCCTGTGGCGATTTTTGAAACTTCTGGCGAGAGAGAGAATGAGGAAGATGAAGAGAATTCTCGGGTTTTTAAGAATCCGTACCTCGATTTCGTCGATGTCGACCGACATCAAGATGAATGTCGGTCGACACTTACCTTTTTAGAACAAATCAACCTCTGAAATCGACATCGGTAGATTATCTTCCGTGCTCGAAATTTCCTCGAATCGATGTTGACCGACATCCAAGTGGAAATCGACCGACACTGATTCTGCAGTGTTACGGGTTCTGCGAAACTTGACACAAAAACTCCAAAAACGAAAGAAATTAAAATGCAAAGCTCAAAGTCCTAATATTTACAACTTACTAGGGGGTTGCCTCCCACTCAGCGCTTGTTTTAAGTCATTAGCTTGACTTTGATGAGAGCTTAGACTCCCGGTGGTTTCGACAGAAGCTTTGAGTGCCTCTGCGAAAGTCTCCTCATACAAGGTGGAGAGTAAGCGTTGTCAGCGTGAGCTTGTCCAAGGAACGAGGGTATTTGATGTCCTCCTGCATTCACAGCAGTGAAATCAGTAGGATCGAGTTGTGAAGACGCGTACTTTTGTTCCGGTGAGGCTCTGATGTTTGGAGCTTTCTGCTTAGAAGCAGTGATAAGCTCTGGAGATGTTAGAGTGGAATCCTGAGAAACCACCATCTTTTCTTCTCCAGGATCAAAAACTGGAACCTCTCTAGTATGAGTTTCCTGTTCATCCTCAATGCTAAAGGTCTGACCATCGATCTTCGGCCTTCGCAGCATGTCCATCTAAAAGTGTAGAGGCTCATCTCCCAGGTGGAGATTAATAAAACCATGCCTCACATCAATCTTCGCTCCAGCTGTGGCTAAGAAAGGTCTTCCCAGTATTAGGGACTCATCCGGCTCACTATCGTACTTCAAAACCACAAAGTCTGCTGGAACTAGATAGTCTCCAACTCTGACTGGGACATCCTCAAGAACTCCTTCTGGAATCCCTTTTGACTGATCAGTTAAAACCAGAGAGATCTTAGTGTGTGAAAACTCTGTCATCCCCAGTCTCTCTGCCACAGAGTATGGCATGAGATTTCCAGCAGCTCCTAAATCACACAAGGAGCGCTTGAAACCATTCTCAAAGATGGAACAACTCAGCACAAATATACCAGGATCTGGTATTTTCTTAGGGACTTGATTAAACATCACGTCACTGACTTTCTTAGGAAGTACTACCACCCATTCCTTCGGTACCTCATCCATTGGCAGCATCATCTCCAAGTACCTCTGTACACAAGGATGATAGGGTGAAGTGTCAACTTGCGGATCCTCCTTCAACTTCTTATCCATCACTTCCAGCTGTTTAGCCTCGTCAAGATCTTGTTGAGACTTCATTGATATCTTAGGGAAAGGTATAGGAGGCTCATGGCATGTTTCTTCAGCAATAGCACACGATGTTGGCAAATCCGGCTCCTTAAGCTCTTGATGTCAACCGATGTTGAACTGATGTCGGTCGACATCAGCCAATTCACTACTGATGCCGATTCCAAAATCGACCATGCTCGATTTCCATTCGTTACGAGAACTCGAAATCCCGTTTGAAAGTGGATGTCGACCGACATCACAGTTGAAATCGACCGACACTGGGATTTCAGTCTCGGGTTTTTCAGCATCTTCAACAAGTTCAGCAGTCTTAATCTCAAAATTCTCTCCTTGACTTGACCCATCATCAATCTGAACTGACCAAACCATAATGTGGGTGTCCATGACACTCTTTCCCTAGACTGAGCTTGAAATTTGGTTCACTTGTGTGTCCAACTGCTTCATGTGAGTACTTAAAGACTCAAATTTACCATTCAGATCTTCATACACAACATCCAACTTCTTGTTGAAGTCCACAGTGACCTTCGTCTGACCCTCCAGAAACCGCTCTAATATAGCTTCCATCTTGCTCTCTTGAGCATTAGCAACATGAGGTGTCTGATAGGATGATGATCCATAAGTCCTCAGATAAGAATTACCTTGCTGAAAAGGTTTCTGATAACCAGCATTCTGACCATATCCAGAAGAGTTTTGGTTGCCTGTGAAAGCACTCTTCTGTCCACCAATAAAAAAACTTGTTACCTTGCTGATTTCCAAACCTGTTTCCTTGGAATCCAGAGCCACTGATGTAGTTCACATCCTCTTCTTGGCAGTCTTCTTCAGCTTCAAACACTTCAACTTCTTGAGCAAAGTTGACAGCTTTCTTACCGGTCAACAAACTATGAACAGAGTTCAGCTTGTTCCTGATATCAGTCATCTCCAGATTATCAATCTTTCCACCAGACTATTTCCTTCTCCTATCAGCAGTCTTGGTGCTGTTACTACTCACAAGTTATCAATCAGCAATCTCGCCTGCTCATGAGTCTTGGTGTTGAAATTGCCATTGTTGGCAGCATCCAATGCAGACTGGTAATTGAGATCAATTCCTCTGAAGAATATGCCCATCAGCGTTACTTCAGAGAATCCATGATGAGGGCAGTCACGTTGGTACATCTTAAACCTCATACAAGCAGACTTAAGAGGCTCTGTAGGACCTTGAACAAATGTCATAATGTTCTGTCTGAGCTGATCTGAGCGAGCATCATCATAGAAGTGTCGCAGAAACTCTCTCTTCACATCATCCCAAGTAGTTAACTTCCCAGATGGAAGTTGCTTCAGCCAAGCAGCAGCCTCTCCAGCAAGAGAGTATGGGAAAAGCTTCAGATACAAGAAGTCATAATCCACCCTATTGTACTTCATTCCAGTGATGAAGGCTTCAAAATCCTCAATGTGGTCCATGAGTTGCTCATGTGGGAGACAATGGAAGGGGTGCTATCTCAGCATAGCGTAGTAGACAGTCTTGATCTCAAAGACATTCCTATCAAAGAAGGAGGAACAATTACTGACCGGTTAGCATAAAACTCAACCGGACGGTTGTAGTCAGCAAGAGTCCTCTCAGCAATAACCATCTGCGTCTGACCTTGAGGTTGTTCAGGCGCAGGTTCATGGATTACATTCCCTTGGGCATCAATCTTATGACCGTCATCATTGTAGGCGTTGTTCTGTTAGTCTCTCAGAACGCCCCTAGCATCAGGTCTCAAAATCAAACGATTGTTCATCATTCTTGTTCTTTGACCCTTTCTGTTAGTTCTCTCTAGTCTTGCAAGCTCCTCAAGTCTGAGGTTCAAATGTTCTTCGCTCTGGTTGCTTCGAGTATGTCGACTTGGCATACACTGATCTCAAAACACTGTTCCGAGGTCGATGTCGAGCGACACTGGAGTAGAAATCGATCGACACTGAATGCGTCTGTCAAATCCTGCAGCAACAAAAACAAGCCAAACAAGAGGAAAATCAGTAACAAACTAAATAAAAACGACCTAGACTCAACTCTAAAACAAAATCTATCGGTGAACTCAGTTGAGTTCCCGGAAACGGCGCTAAAACTTGATAGGCTCAGAGTTTTATCCTATTCTACTGCAAGTGCACAGTTATGCAATGTAGTACTTAGGGTATCGAATCCACAAGGACTCACGGTCACACGATAGATTTTATGTTGTCAAGCTAGGCTAAATCAAATCCAGAGAAAGCAGTAAACAAAAGCAATAAACTAGAAGGAGTTTTCAATAGGAAGAAAGGCGTCAGACTTAGGAAGTTCTCGGGAATTAAGCTATGCTAGAAACTTAACTAACCGGATTCAGATTAAAACAGGTTCAAGAACTAGAAACACAATGATAAATAATCCAACTCTCGCTGAGATTATTTCTATATCTAGCAACCTAGCGATCCAAATCTCTTTGTGATCCTAGAGTTCTAAATAAGCATTAAGAACAGGTTCTATCGGTTCACAATTCTCCTAAACCGAATCTCTTTGTATCTAGTCAAATTGCTCACTCTAAGTTTGTTCAGATTATAACTCACACTCTCGTGCTATTGTTAATTGTCTAAGATCTAAACCCTAGGTGATCAGTTTAGAATTCAGTATTAAGAACACTTGGGTGATGAACAATAGATGGTGAATCCTAATCAATCAGTTATCAAGCAAGCATAAAACCTTTGTGAGAATCCCTAAATCTAACTAGGTTACTACTCAGACATATCAGTAATCAAACAACACATCATGAATAGAAAACCAAAAGACTTAATAGATAAAGAAAAAGGGTTCGAAATTCTTCTCTCAATGTTACAAGTAGCAAGAATCAGCCCTCTCCAAATCTCTCAAGCAAGAACAAAGTTAAGAACATGATAAAAGGTAGAATGAGTCTGAAAACCTAATTAAACTCTCTAAACACGTTTTGGGGCCAGTTTAGAATTAAGGAAAACTTCTGGGCAATTCTGCAAATCTTCAAAACTTGTCTCTAACTCGTGGATGTTATTCTGTCGCGCTCAGTGTCGACCAACATCCAACTCAGTGTCGGTCGACACTCAATCGTGGTCGAGACACCAACTTCAGCTCGTTTCACAATTCACCAGAAACGTCCTATAATCCATCATTTGCTCCAAACGCAAGTCTACCTGTAAAAGACTCAATAGACTCTAAAAACTAGGTTAAAGACTCAATATATACAACTTTATCATGGTTGAAAACCTAGAAAAACTATGATATATCACCGTACCAAGACTGCGCGTTGTGTTAGTTCAGACTAAACTAATATCGTGAACACATGCTGAATTTTTGGATAAAAACGTATCTTATATATTAACCTTCAGAAAGTACGAGATTACAAAAGACTTTATCTTACAACGGTCATGATTTAACGCCCAAAATATAATATACATAGGTTTTACACACCTTTTTACAACTGCCAACAAAAACTACTCCGATGTCATAACGTTCCGCTCCAAACCCCTGCAAGCCCGTCTACTGGTTACCTGCAAAACAAATGAGTTAAGAGTATTCTAGCAATACTCAGTGAATTCCGGGCTTCTAAACAATCGTTAGTTCCCTTCCCGAGCCCCAAAGACAGTGAACAATCAATCGCATTAACGCTTAAGCGGAAGCAACAAAATATCATGCCATATTCTCTATATGCATATATCTATTCTCATTTGTTTTACACATGCGAACGCCTTCTGGTGCAACGAACACTCCCTCCTACATACGTGACTACTTTCACCTTATTCACCACAAAATATCGTAAGACCAAGAATGACATCATGATTACATGGACACTTCACTCTGGACCCTATCGTCACACGATACTCGGCCATGGGAGCTACCCGGTCACTCCGAGCCTTCGTTACCTTCACCCTAGACAACATACGCAATGGGATGTCCATGTAAATCAATTCTAGAACATTCACACAAGTCCTAGAATGTAACAACTAGAACATTATAACACAATTTCCTAGGCCATCTAAAGCAATAACACCCATGCCTTAGAAAATAACCACACAAACTGGTATGTAGAGTCTGAAGACCTCTAATGGCTACATGCATATCACACAATGCATAACAGATTTCAACGTGCAATTAAACCATTCAAAGGCACTTGACAATCAATCAACACGTAAACCACAAACCTCAATCCGTAGGTTCACATAAAATCAGAAAAGATAGCACCACTGTGCAAATCATAACCAACCCTGCAACAAACGTGTAAGCACAACACACAATCGGAACTCACAAGGCTTTTGGCGTGGTCGGAATATGGTTTGCGGAACAACAATGGTTCTACGACGTATGGTTTGTTCAATGAACTTTTCCTACGGTCGGAACACTCTTAACCCGTTTCCCGCAAGTCCTAAACGCTTGGCCTTCGCCACACGGTCGTCCGGTACTCGGCCAGAATTTCTCTCTAACTCGTTGTTCTCTCTAAGCCTCTCCGATCTTAGAATGGTGGAAATTGTGATTGTTAACAAGGAAGGGGTTGTACTATTTATAAGAAAAACCAAGGTGGTGGTGGCGGACATCAGCCGGCGGCCCATTGGCTGTTCCAGAGGCAGCCATGCGTCGCGACACCCAGCATCTTCCCAGCGGTGACACCCAGCGTCTTCCCGGCGGCGACACCCAGGAGCTTCCATGCATGGTGGCACATTGCTTACCATGTTCGCGACAACCAGCAGCTTCCATGCATGGCTACACATGGTGATCTCCAGCGGTGACACCTAATGGCCTTCATGCATGGCGACTCATGGCAGCTCCTAGTCGTGACACACGATGGTGGTCATGCGTAGTGATACCTCCTACTTGTCATGCACAATGACACCTCCTCCTTATTTTGCCGGCCATAGTCCCTGTCTGCGTCCTGCCATCCTCGCCCATCCGTACACGCATGCACTGTTCGCCCATCGACGTACCGAACTCGGCCATTATTGGCCCGACGGAAATTCCTTCGGCCGTTTCCGAACCGTCTTGACCATTGCTCTAAAAATATCCAAATCGACAATCTGCATCAATTCCCGACGATTCATTATCTATGGGAAGGTCCTCATCCATCGATCATGCCCTTAACCCGATCACTGGCCGCACTGGCCATTCTAGTTCACTAGTCAGGTTATTACATTCTCCCCCCTTATTTAGATTTCGTTCCGAATTCTAATGTGGTCGTGATGTTTCTCCCTTCTCAAAAATTGTATCCTCTGCAAAGAACTCAGGATGCTCGTTCTGAAATCTCCCTTCATCTTCCCACGTAACTACTATCCGGTTCTGCTTGCCCCAAAATACTTGGATTTGCGGAATCTTCCGGTTTTGAGCTTTTTATCCGTCTCGATCCAATATTAATGGGTCCTTAAGGGTAGGTTAGATCCTTACGCAATTCCTATATCCTTTCTGGTACAGTTGCGTCCAGATCGGGGATATGCTTCCGTAACATTGAAACATGAAATACCGAATGCATGGTCATGTCTGAGGGTAGCTTTAATCTGTAGGCCACTTCCCCAACTCTTCCCAACACCCGATATGGACCAATATATCTTAAATCTAGCTTACCAATCTTCCCAAAACGGTCCTTACCTTTTTGTGCTGCTACTTTGAGGTAAACGAGGTCTCCTACCTCGAATGCCACCTCTCTCCGACCTTGGTCTGCATACTTCTTTTGTATATCTTGTGCTTTCTTCATATTGGTGCGGATGACTTGCAGTTTTTCCATGGTTTCTTCTACGATAGGCGGTTCGAACATACGTCGTTCTCCGACTTTTTTCCAACATAAAGGTGTCTGACATGGTCGTCCATGCAGGGCTTCGTATGGAGACATGCCGATACTAACATGGAAACTGTTGTTATATGAAAATTCTACCTGAGGTAGGTAGTCTTCCCATATACCCATCCAGTCTATAATACATGGCCGCATCATGTCTTCTATGGTTCGGATCGTTCTCTCCGTTTGGCCGTCCGTATCATGATGAAAGGCCGTACTCATATTTAACTATCACTACAAAAATAACTCACATTGATAGCACATTAAGATAGCACGGTTTTTACAAATGCTATAAAAAAGATGTTTCGATTTCGATTACTATATTATAGCATTTAAATAACGCTATACCGAAATTTTATTAAGCGGGAACAAAAATTAACTTTTGGAGCCAAATTTTAGTGATGAGCGCGGAACACTTTACCAAATTTTGGTTTTGGGGAAATTTTATACTCAATTGAAACATTACACATATATAATTTCTTTTTTTTTTAACTCCTCACAATACACGATTCTCTCTTGCTCTCCCTCTCTCTCGTCTCTTTGTCGTCTCTTTCTCGTCTCTTGACCAAGAAAACATAGCTCACTGCTCTCTCTCTCTCTCTCTCTCTCTCTCTCTCTCTCTCTCTCTCTCTCTCTCTCTCTCTCTCTCTCTCTCTCTCTCGTTTGAGAAATTGTCTATCGTTTCCGATTAGGTTTTTGCTTGAGCTTTGTTTCTGGATCTGAAATCTCAAGGTTTGTGCTACTTAACCCTAAATTGTAATGTTAATGCTCTCTCTAGCTGTTCGGTTCATGAGCTTATCTACGAACTGTTGTTTATAGATCTTTCTTGTCTCATTTTGATCAATCAAACGCTTTGTATAAATTTTAGGCCGCGAGTCCGTGTTCTATTTCCATGAGATGATTGTTGAGATGCTCGGATGGGGATTCGAAGAAGGGAAACCCCTTTTTGGTTTTGGTTATGATTTCCGTCACTGCAGCAGGTGAAAAAGCATATCTTTTCTGATTTCGATTAAGGATTTTGTGTAAACATTGATTATCGGTGTATTGAATGTTCGTATGTTTCATGGTGTATAGACTGCAGGAAACTATGGACTTGTTTGCTAAAAGTTGGAATCAGTTTACAAAGCTTCAGAAGAGAAGAAGATTAATGTTATTAGCCATTCTATGGGAGGACTGTTGGTGAAATTTCATGGGTTTTGGTTATTTCTGTCAAAGCAACAGGTGAAAAAGCATATCTTTTCTGATTTTGATTAAGGAGGGGGTGGGTTATGTATTAAGATTATGGTTGATTATATCCAAGTGATCATGTAAATGTTTTGTGCCTCCCAGGTCCTTTGTCATGTTCTTCCAACCTTGGTGAAGCTGCGAAAGGAAAGCTTAGATGGTCACAAGAAGATCAAGAGTTATATGTATGTATAGTTTTTTTTCCTTAAGCCGTGATGAAGTCTTAACATGCAATTAATTTGTTTGTGGCTCTTGTGACTATTGTGCTTCACTAAACAAGATTTATTTTTCCTTCTAATGTTATAGATGGTGGGATGTCGAGAAGTACCAACAAGATCAAGAGGACTGTGCAGAGGAATGACACCAAAGGAGACAATCTTGCTGAGGTTTTAGTATATGAACCAAGGTAAATATATGATCATACGGAACAAAATCTTTGTTGATTCTTTTATTTCCTTCAAACTGTTTCACTTAATTTGTGAATTGTATTGTGATTGAGCGTTCTCGTTTATTTGGTCTGCCTCTACTGCGTAGCTGTTAATTTATAGTATCACAAAGGCAGGATTTATACCATTAACGTTAGCCTAATATTGTGGGTTTTGGAATGATCTTCTTGATCTCCAAGCCCCTTTTAGTTAGGAATGGTTTGAACTTTCAATAAAGACAAATTCAATAAAGACAAATTCTTGTGGTTGCAAATCTGTTTCTCATGATCTGTCAGTGTCGACCTGGAACTCATTTAGCTTAGTGTTATTGTTGATGTGTCTATGAGAAAGACTTAGGTTTGCCTTTGTCATATAGCTTATTGCCTTTATTCTTATTCAAAAGGAACAGCAAATTGAAAATTTGTATTCCAAATACATAAACAAATTTGTAGTCCTATTTCTCACATCATTCTGAGGCTTCTGGAATCTGAGTTAGCCAAAAACCACCTGGAAATAATGAACTAGCTACCCTTTTTCATTTGATGAACGATTGTAGAAATTAGATTATAGGTCCAATAGAGTAGCTATCTTCTAGTCGAAGAACCAACTCTCTCTTACATTGTTGTTTGTTCCCTTTGCAGTTGAAAACAATTACATGATTTCTTATTGGTTATGAGATCTTTACAAGTTAATTTCCAGGCAGTCATCTCTCTTTTACTCCGACTTCTGTTTCATTGTATTGGTTCTAAGTTTGAAAAAAATTGTTCTTTTTTGGTTATGAATCAGTTGCGTGATGATCCTACTGCTCATCATCATAGCGTAGCAGCTTCACAACAGAACCTTGAAGATACTGATGAAACAAGTGCAGATTCAAGATATTATTCTGATCAAGGAAGTGGTGCTCAGGTATGGATGCTACCAATACGATATATATGTTCTGTATTGTGTTTTGTATGAGTTGTGGCTATGACTGTTAGGTTTGGTCTTGAGATTGCGCTGTATTGTCAATTGTCCCAGACCATTTGTTCATTGTATTTCAAGTTTTCAATAGAAGCTGATACTTGTACATGTAAATTTACGCAGGCCTTTCTCAAAGAAAACGTCTTCTCCAACTGATATCAGATACTAAGGTATGGCTCTAGTTGATACTTGTATTTGTTGCTGCGATTTTTCATTTGTAGGTTTAAAACTTGTGCTCTTTTCTTCTTGTTTTGTTCAGAGAGACACAAATTGCTTAACTGTTGAAACTATGGAGCATCAAGTTCACTTGCAAGGTGGTATGTACATCACAATGACAGTAGTTTCAAAAAATGGAGTAAGTTAAGTGGATCGATTTCTTCAATTTTGAGCCTCAAGATAGAGTTTTGTAATGTTGTTTACTTTAGTTTTGACTTTGTAATGTTTTGTGTAATACATTTTTTTGCTTTATTAATGAAAGTTCTAAAAGTTCAATTATATTTATTTTTGTATAAATCCAAAATAGAAAAAATTATATTATAAATATAAATTAGCTATAATTATTAATTATTATAAAAAGATATTATGACAAATAAAAAAAGCTATAATAGATAGATCCAATAGCAAAGAACAACATCGCTATCATAAGTGTTTTATATCATAGCACGAGCAAAAACGCTATTATATATAGCTGATCTATTATAGCTGGGGCAGACATAGCCATTTCAAAAACGCTATTATAGTGAACAATATTATAGCACATACAAAAAACGCTATCATATATGGCCTACCTATTATAGCTGGGGCAGACATAGCATTTTCAAAAACGCCATCATATACATACCATGGCGTTTTTCGTGTGCTAAGAATAGAGTTTTTTCTTGTAGTGTATGTGCCCATAGCTCCTTGTAAGGCCTTCCAAAACGCAGCCGTAAACCTTGGATCTTGGTTTGACACGATCGATGTGGGTACTCCGTGTAGTTTCACAATCTCACTGATGTAGAGATCCACTAAGGTTTCCACCTTATATGTATCCCGAACTGCTAGTAGTTCGTGCCACCTTTGTTAAACAATCCATGATTACCCAGATAGAGTTTTTAACCATCCTCCTGCGATAGGAAAACCCGAGACGAAATCCATGGCTATCGAGTCCCACTTTCATTCTGGTATGGGTAACCCTTGCAACAATCCTACGGGTACTTGATGTTCTGCCTTGACTTTCTGACACACCTGGCACTTGGCCACCCAATCCGCTACTGGCCTAGCCAAGGGTAAAATCGCCGAATGTCCCTATACATTTTGGTGCTACCGGGATGAATACTCAATACCGACTGATGTGTCATCCGTAAGATTTCCTTCCGTAACCCTCCATTTTCTGGTACTGGTATTCTTCCCTTTAGTAATAGCGTTCCATCTTCTGCTAGGTGGAACTCACTCACACTCACCTCTTTGTGATTCTTCAATTTCTCAATGATCTTAAGGGTCTTCTCGTCTCTTCTCTGCTCTTTCCGAATACGTTGTATCAACCCAGCTTAATTTACAGCATGAAGTCCTATCGGTTCGCTCGTCTCCCCTTCTAATGCCGGCAGACTTACCATCTTTAGCTCTTGGTTAAGGGCATTTAGCTCTTTTTCCTTATTCATGATTTTTTCCGCCGACTTAGCGCATCTGTAACTACGTTGGCCTTGCCTAGGTGGTACTAGATCTTAATGATGTAGTCCTTGATAAACTCCATCCACCTTCTCTGTCGTAGGTTTAGATCAGCCTGAGTAAAGAGGTACTTCAGACTTTTGTGATCCATGAACACCTGGACACTCTCTCCGTATAGGTAGGATCTCCAAATCTTGACGGCGAAAACTACGACCGCCATCTCCAGGTCATGGGTGGGGTAGTTCTCCTCTTGCTTCCTTAGCTTCCGTGAAGCGTAAGCAATATTTCTCCCCTCCTGCATTAGGACGCATCCCAGACCAACTAGTGATGCATTTGTGTATACATCATAGGGCTTACCTGGCTTAAATATCGTTAACACTGGGGCGGTTGTTAATGCTTCCTTGAGCTTTGTAAATTCATCCTCCGTCTTCTCATCCCATACGAACACAACTCCCTTTCCCATAAGTCTGGTCAAAGGCTTGGTGATCCTCGAGAATCCTTTGACAAACTTTCGGTAGTAACTGGCCAACCCGAGGAAACTCCCCACTTCCGTTGCCGTGGTCGGTTGTGGTAATTCTTGTATGACAGCAATCTTCTCCGGATATGCGGATACTCCTTGTCCCGATATTCGATTTCCTAGGAAACCTATCTCCCGTTTCCAGAACCGGCATATGCTAAACTTAACATATAATCTATTTTCTCTTAATCTCTCCAACACTTTCTCCAAATGCTACGCGTGCTCCTCCTTGGTTTTTGAAAAGATAAGAATGTCGTCGATGAAGACAATCACGAAGCTATCTAAATAGTCGTGATACACTTCATTCATCAACCGCATGAATATGATATATCATGGTTTATACTGATTTTTAAGCCATGATATAAGTCCTAGTCTAGAGTCTTTTAGTCGTTTTTGTAGTCTTTTATAGCTTATGGCACGTTTGGAGCTTAATTGGAGATTCAGGGAGCTTTTGGAGTAATTCTGCAACATACACGGATTTCACAGAGGTCACTGGCTGCGTCTGCACCTGGTTTCGGTCGACACCACAAAATGATGAAAATCTTGCGCGTCAAAATTAGAGATTTTGGAGATTTGCAAGTTGACCCAGAAGTTTTCCATATTTACAAGAACACCCAAAACGTGTTTTAGACTTTAATTAGGTTTTAGAGAGTTTCATCTCTTATGTTTGTTCTTGCTTTTGGATTGAGAGATATTGAGCTTGCTTAGCATTGATTGAAAAAGAACATTCTATTGACATTTTGCGGTCTTTTGTTTGATACCCTAAGTACTATGACATTACACTGTACACTTGCAGTTGATAACTAGGGATTAAACCTTGAACCTATCAAGTTTTGGCGCCGTTGCTCTGGGCCTCTGTTTTTATTAATAGATTATAGTTCTAAGTCTTTACTAATCTTTTTATTTTATTTTTGTTACTTACATTTTCTACCTTGCTTGTCTTTGTTGTTGCAGGAAACTACGACCAGGAATACTCAGCGTCGACCGATACCCTACCAGCATCGATCGACACCAAGTTCGATACCCGATATTATTTGTGTATGTCTATTTGTGCAACCAGGAGCAACCCAGACAAGGAGCTTTTGTATCTTCAGAATCATGAGCTTGCTAAGCTAAAGAGAATGAACCGTAAAGCGAAGAAACTAGAGAAAATGTATCAACATGTGATTGTTACTGCGGATGAGAATGGTGTTCTTCGTTATCGTCAGGGTCAAGCGTACAACCAGCATGGACAGAGGTTCGACGCTGCAGAAAACATCATCCCGGCACCTGTCATTGAAGCCGTTGCGGGCGCATGGATTAATCAACATGGGGTGGTGAGGCGCACTTGTTGTGTAGGTTGCTGTTGCGCAAGCAGGAAGGACTCTCGCTGATTACAACAGACCCGTTGAGTTCTATGCAAAGAGGTCTGCGATCAGACCTCCTCCGATAGAGAGGAATTATTTTGAACTGGAGACGTTCTACTACACTCTTGTCGGACAGCATCAGTTTCATGGTCTTCATATGAGCATCCCATGGAGTATATCTAGAGATTTGAGGATTTGGTAAATGGCATGAAGTACAATGGAGTCAGCTATGATTTCCTACACTGCAAGCTCTTCCCACACTCTCTTGGTGGGGATGCTGCTAAGAAGGCATTTCTGAGGAATTTCTATGATGATGCACGATATGATGCTCTGAGGGAATCGATTTCACAGTTCAAACAATCTCCAGAAGAAGCCTTTAAGGTTGCTTGGGTGCACTTTAGAGCGTACCAACATGACTGCCCACACCATGGTTTCTCACAAGTACAGCTGATGGGCATATTCTTTAGTGGTATGGATTGGAGGTATCAAATGGCTTTGGATGCCGCTAGCAATGGAAACTTCAAAAAACGAGGTCTCCTGAACAAGAAAGTAAGCTGATTGAGAACTTGGTGTCTATCAATAGCACCAAGAATGCTGACTTTGAGAGGCAGAAATCGTAGGAAGTATAGATGGAATTCAGTTTGCTGAGATGAAGAATAAGCTGTATTTTATGCATAGTCTTTTGATGAACAAGAAGAAAGTTTAGTTTGCTACAAAGGTTGAGAATTATGAGCCAGTTAATGAGTGTGAGTAGGAAATTGTCAACTACATTGGTGGAACTGGTTTTCAGGATCAGAGATATGGGAATAAACAGGGCAATCAAAACTCTTATGGTTACGCTCCAAAGTCTGCGTTTCAGAAGCCCTTCCAGCAGAACAATTCATTCACAAGGACTTATGGAGCTTCTTCTTACCAAGCACCTCATGCACCAACTCATGAGAGCAGACTAGAAGCTATGATGGAACATGTTCTTGAGGGTCAACAAAAGACTACTTTGGACCTCAACAAAACGATTCATGCCTTGTATGAAGATCTGAATGGAAAATTTGAGGCATTAAACACTCATGTGAAGCAGATAGATGTTCAAGTTGCTCAGAATGCTGCAACTGTGAAAAGGTAAGATGGATTCCTCCCAGGACGAACTGAGTAGAACCCGAAGCATTTTGTCAATGCTATCTATGTTCATATTGACAAAGAGGTTGTCCCACAACAAGCTGGAGTTACTGTTGAAGCAAGACTCGTAAGGAATCAATGCGTTTTTGAAACCACAATAGCGGTGTCAGTCGACATTTCTAATGATTGTCGGTCGACACCCGTGTTAGAAAAGGATCCTTCAAGTTTCGAGCACAAACAAAAATCGACCGAGATTGACACAGGTGAAAAGTGGTGTCGAGCAAGACTAGCGTCGCCCGACACCCAGTCAGTGTCGCCCGACACCCAACTTAAATTACTTGGATTTTTTCGTAACCGATTTTGGTGATTCAAAAGCCTAAATTACTTGGATTCTCTCTCCTAAATCGAAAATCCTTCATTTCTTAACCGATTTTGGTGATTCAAAAGCCTAAATTACTTGGATTTTTTTCCTCATTTCATATACTAATGGTTTTCACCCCCCGCGCACGCACGGAGGTTCATGTGTGTCATTTGTGTTTTTGTCTTTTTGTCTTGTGGAACATTCGTATATTCGTTTAATATAATGTTGTAGTCTAACTTTAATGTATGTTTTCTTTTTCTCTAACATGATTAGTTTTTTTACCGCTTGTATTGCCCGTTGTAGCTAGGTTTGGGCGTTCGGTTCGACTCTTTCGGTTCTCGGGTAATCGGTTCTAGAAAATTGGTAACCATATAGGAACCGACTAAAATTCGGTTTGGATCGGTTCGGTTCCGGTTCCATGTGGGTACTTGAATTTAGAACCATTTATACCCGGAAAAGTTTTGGTTCCCATCGAGTTCGGTTCCAAATGATTACTTTGTAACCAAACAACCTGATTTAACCTAGTAAACCAAAGAAAAACCAAAATCATGTTCTTAATTTTTGTTGAGAGAGCTTAAGTAGAGTTTCAATGCGTTTTAACATCTAAAAGAAGATGTAAATTTATTTAGGTAAATGAATATTTGGTTAATGAATATGGAATCGAAAGATAAATCTTTATGGGTAAATTGGTTTGGTTTCTATTCGGTTACTTTCGGTTCCTCGGTTCGGTTTAGTTTGGTTACGAGAACCGTGGTTCTTAATTTTTGGTCCCATTCAGTTATTAGTCATTACCTAAAACCTACCCAAATCACAAATTTTGGAGTCGGTTCGGTTTGGTTATTCGGTTCCGGTTAATCTTTCCAGGCCTAGTTGCAGTGGGGCCTCCTGTTGCTTTTTCTTACCGGATAATTTTGAATATTTGTCATTTGTTGGTATCACTGGCGGAGCCAGCTTAGTAGGAGGGGGGTCAGTTGACCCCCATGACATTCGATTTTTTTTTTTTTTTTGCAAGCTTAAAATTTGATATTCAAAGGATTATTTGATTATAATAATGAAATTGACCCCATGCAATGTGTTTGAATCTTCTCGTCTGACCCTGTTATCTTTTTTATCATTTAATCATTAATCATTTGTTCTTTATTGTCTCTTTTAACCTCTAATTTCTCCTTAATCAAAAAAATCTCTAATTTCTTGGTTCTTGCGTTTTTTAATCGAATTTTCATTATTCCTTTTTATTATATGCCAAATTTTTAACTGTTTTCTTTCCTATTAATAATTTTTTTGTCTTTCATTTACTTTTTCCTTGTCAAATATGGCATTCATCTAAAAAACTGGTTTTAGATGGACACAAAAATTATTAATGTTGACGATCTATATTTAGATAAATGAATATTTTTGATGAAAATTATATTATACTATCTTTCTTCACCAATATGATAGAAATATATTAAAAAAAAAAAACAAACAACATGAAACATGTTGTATGTTTTACATAAAAAGTGAAATACCTTTAAAATACATATATTTTTATAAAAAGGAGTTTTTAAAATTACAGAATTTACAGTAATAATGATATTATCAATAGTTAATTTTTTATTAATAACAACACTTAAAATCTTTGTTTTTCAGGAAATAATTTTTCTAAACATAATTTTTTAATACTATTATTAACTGTAGTAGTACTGACCCCTGTAAAAAATATTTCTGGTTCCGCCACTTGTTGGTATCTGCATTTTTTAATTCTAAATTGGCATTGATCTTAGACCATCTTTAATATAAATCTCCAATATATTACTCTATTTTTTCATGTTAAGGTGAATATTTAAAATATATTTTATTTTAATTTTATTTACTGTTAATACTTTTTATTTATAAAATTTACAATTTGATTCTATTTATTCTACTTTTTTGCAAAACTTTCGTAAACAATAATAATTTTGTTTAAACTGAATATTTTATAAAATAAAGGAAACAACACTCTATAATATAAAATAAAATAACATAGTATATTTAAGTTTAAATATCATCATTTTGTATTTCTCAAAAAATGATCAAATGACTATTTTTTTTTTTACAAATAAAAAAGTAAATTCTAAATTGTACGTTATGTATGGAGACTTGATGATAATGATTTGTGGTATGCGACTTTGTCTCCAAATCCAGAGTTGGACAAACAAAGATCGGTCTTCAAAGCTGCTTCATTGAAATTTCTTTTACATTTTGGTTATCCCAATGCAGTAAACCAGACACTTTATTGATTTATGCAAGGACCCTAATTATGAAATAAATTGATCAAGTTGAGCGGAGTCAACTTTGAACCCAGACACAAGCTACAATTTTTTTTTTTTTGAGGGTGCCCCTGGATCATTAGTTTTTAGGTTTGAAGCTTGGTTTAGTTGGTGAGAGACAAGTATTTGATGTGTACATTTTGGCCAAGGAGATGAAAGGATAAAATGCATTGGCACTGACTGGGAACAAGCACAAGAAATATGTAAGGGTAAAAAATCACAATAACTCCCAAGCATCTGAAGTGCACCATCTTTTTCAATATTTGCCCCATGCACACATCTAATTATAGCCTCGGACAGGGTCATCTGGAGAAAGCCTCGCCTTTCCTTCGATCCCGCTAGCATATATCGCTTGGAAATCACACTACACGCAACACACACACAAAATGAACTCTACCGTTAGTGTCATATAATTATATGAATCGCAGGAGACACCACACAAAGGGTACACAAACTCAAAATTGACAATACATGTTCATCTGTAGCATTTAGTTCAATAAATAGTTCAAAACTGGAATTGACAACAAATACAAGACGAGCAGAACGCCTGTAAATCTTGTTTACGACCACGACAACTGAATGTCCAAATTCAAGAGCCTTCTTTAAAACAAACCTTGTATGGGGTATTTGGCTCTCAACAGAGTCCACCTAAGAACTAATAGAGTGAGTGTAGGAAAATGAGAGAACTAATAGAGTGAGTGTAGGAAAATGAGAGATGCAGAGCTGAAAGTTTATTCTAGAGCATTGAGACAAAGCATCAAAATTACCACAAGAAGCCCTCCGTCAACCATGTTCAAGACACGCTCCACTTCACCCCCAAAGTCAGAGTGGCCAGGAGAATCAATTATATTTACTTTTGTATTTTTTGCAAGTGATGGATGTGTTTTGATAAGAATTGTGATTCCTCTTTGATGTTCAAGGTCATTTGAGTCCATGATCCTCTCTTGCATGACTTGGTTATCTTGGAATACCTACAAAAGCATGGATTAAGACAAAAGAAAATTTAAAAATTATTACATTGACAAAACATGGACTTAACTTTCTCAGGGTGGATAAAAACCAAATATCATGTGTTTCAGCTATTACCTTAGCTTGCCTGAGCATATAATCAACCAAAATAGTTTTTCCATGATCAACATGAGCTACAATTGCTATATTCCTCACGTCATTCCTCCTCACCAACGTCTTGTGCTTCACCTCTATCAGCCAAAAAAGAGTGATTTCGTTTAGAGAACTAATCAAAATAAAGAAATTAAGTGCTTGAAACTCTATTGATCAAACTACGGACATAGGAAGGCTATATCCTTTTAGTTTAACAATCTCACAATCATTTATCTTATCTTATTCAATTCAAAATGACCAAATTGAAGCGCAAAAACACTAAACACGTTTCTTCAACCAAAACCCAAATCAATATCAGCAGCAAAACTACATCACCTTATCCTAATTTTTTTTTAAACGAAAAAAATAGAGTAATGACTGGAGGATGCTTCGGCGATTGATGGAGAGACAAAGCAAGTGATGGGACGATGAAGCAGATGCTGCTGGGGACGAAATCGGTGAGCTTTAAGCGCGGAAGCAAGGCTTGCGCCGAGTACATGATGCTCGTGAACCCATTAGGTAGGTAGTGTTGGGGGTTTTTGGAAGTGGCTGGGGATTTATAAGACTACATCGATGCTGAGATATAACGGCCGGAAGAGAAGGATTTGTGAAATTGAATGAGATTTAATCAGATTTGGAGGACAATAAATAGTGTTGAAGGGAGATCCAAGAGCACGGGAAATTGAAGGTGCTTTAGGGATGTGGATTGAGATGAGAAAGAAGAAAGTAGAAGGATCGAGGAGAATGTGGGGAATTTTGTGGACTCGTTCAAACCATCCCACCGATGTGATTTTATCAGAAATACAATTCAACTAGATGACTTGTCCATACCTTGTGCAGAATGAATAATTTTATGATGATTGTTTCACTTTGTTTAGAAAAAAACCTGGATGAATATTAAAAATCATATAAATTTGAATATATTAATATTATAGTTATAAAAATTAGAAGATGTAAGTTAATATAATATCTACTATATTAGTGGCTAGAATATCTACATTTATTCTTTTTATATAGTAGAATTCTATTATATTTTTATTTATATTTGATAACTAATTCTATAATTCAAGTTATAAAGATTTTTTTACTTTGTAAACTGCGAGTATAAATTTGAACATTTATTTTTTTCTAAACAAACGGAATTAGTGAACCATTCTTCGCGGCCAAGTCCATATATTTGTGTGGTAGATTTTTGTTAATAAATTTCTACCATTTGATTATTTTAGATATCTACTAAATATTAACCAAGAAATTGTACAAAACATAAATTTTAACGAAGGAGTTGTAAGAAATACATACAATCCGAGACATACACTTAAATTAGACTTAAACATGAGATAAATGTACAACAATATAAACTAAAAGAACATCAAGTACGAGTGTTGTTGTTTGAGCATAGCTTGAACAAAAGAGTCGTTGGGTTTTCCCAGAGTAACTCCAACACGAAAGTGTTGTTCGGTTTGATGTTGTTTGCCTTTAGAAAATCGCTCAAGAAACCTATTAAACGCAAATATTACCAAAATCATATCTAATATTAATATTTTCATATGTATATATACAAACAACTATATAACTGACAGTCTGTGCATCTTAGCAATCCTATATAAAATTAAACTCATTGATGCACAAAATCAATAAATAATAATAGTATGCACAATAACGTAGAATAATAATTAATAACATAAAACTGTAATGTTTAGAGACAAACTAAGTTAGAACCCTTTAGATGGGCCTTAACCAAAACACAAAGTCTAAAATTTATTACAAACGATATAATAAGTTCTTAATTTATAAGGGACTTGGAATATAATAAGGAGGATCAAGATCTGAAATTAATTTCCGTAGCTTTTATCCAGCGAGCCCTAAAAGAGAAACAAATCAATGATCTTACGTTCTAAACCACAAAAATTGAATTATAGTATTGTAATTGTTGAAAAGCATACCACTCTATCATATGTTTAACCTCTTACAACTCGGGATCAAATTCAATTTGGGAAATAAGTCCGGAATCTTTGAGATAATGGGTACCCATGCCAAAACATTATAATTAATTTATATACTATAGTTATCAATTTACGGAAATAAAGGAAATAAGTAAATATGTATGAAAAAATATATAATAACCCATAACACAAAGTAGGATTGACTCTCAAAAACCTCAACACAACAATTGATTCATAATTTTCAGTTGAGTGAAAAAATTCATGAAACTTCATTGCATGAGGACCCCTACCTAGGCATTTTATGTGTTCTACTACGATTATAGTTGTTGAAAAATGATTAATAAATTATTTAAATGTTTAAGATCATAGTTGGAACATGAAATGTTAATAGTGTAGCAAATGGTTATAAATAAATTCAAATTAAATAAATGTATAAATTTAGATTGTCTTACTTTATTTTACTAAGATTAAACCAAATCTGCTTCACCGAATCTGATGAGATTTGTCTCTTGTTGATCCTTTATTGTTCACATGATTCCAGATGACCCACAAATTTGATGCATCCAATGAAATCTACAAAACAAATATATGAGTAAAATAAATTATTATGCATAGATGAACAAAATTTCTTGTAAGATACCTATAAAGATATAAACGCTCAAACATACCAATGGAGTGCTTTGATGATATTTTCTGGTCTAATATTGATTCCACTCCAATAAAATTGTAGAAACATGTATTTTTCGAGGAAGAATATTGGTAATATCTCGCATATGAATAAATAATCTCAATGCTATTTTCGCTTGGACCATTTGAGGCGCATCTTCGTCCACTAATGAATGTGTTTTGCATGCCTAGAATATTGTATGCCTTTAAATCATGATTGGTAACCGTCGCGTCGCTTCGATAACCTTCATTTCTTCCGCTTAAAATATAGCATCTCATTTCATCATTCTTCACCATCCTCACTTCTTCCATTTCCCTTGTTTCTACCTAAGATTCGATTCGTTTTCTGTCATTTATCTACATTCTTTCCTTAAACATGCATACATGTTCTTCATTTTTCTTGTGTTCGGATTTGTGTCGACCTCCACAGTCATGCCTGATCGAGTTCTTCGATGAATTTATGCTTTTTCTAATGGGTAAATCGTCAGTAAATGGATTTGTGCTGATGGTTGCTAATTAAAACGTTATATACTTAGAAACATATAAAATAGACAAATGTAAGCGCCCTAACACATCGCGTGATGACTGGAGAATACACGTTAAGATTCTTCAAAAATGGACCGAAGGCAAATCAGCTAATGGTCAGCGAATCCACCTCATACTCTGTAACGACCATGTATTCAATCTGCATATACTATATTTTAGTTACAACTCTCTCACAATTTGATATTGAAAGCTCTTAAAATACTCTTTATAAACACTGATCCTGTTTTTGACTTCATAATATATAGAGTAACAAAATTCAAGCAACAATAAGGGGTCGAGAATTGACCAATAAGTTTAGAGGTCAAGCTCACAAAAGCCACTGGATTGTTATAAAGTCGTTTAACGTAGTTGCTCAAACACAAAGATACATAGCAACCAAACACACTTACTGTTTGGAGTTTAATAACTCAACAGAGATTAGAGTCACGCGTTATAAAAATGATTCATATTGTTTTATTTATCGTAGATCGATCATATCTTGAAAAGAGAGACCCCTGAAAATATCAAACATCGGCCTTTTAGGTCACATAAATATACTAATAAGTTTGCATTTGTTAATTGCGATTAAACAAAAAACTTCATTATGATTTGGCTTATCACATCTGTAAAAAAGAATTAAATTCATAAATACGCCAATAACTTAAATTTGGAATTTTTTCGTATATTTTAAAGATTCAACTAAAATACATAAGATTAGATTTATAAACTACAATCTTCATCAAATACAAAATTAAACCAAAAAATATTATCAGCCAATTTATATAATAGAAATAGTTGCACTACTCCACTTTAACTTTTTGATTATTGTTAAGATTTTATGACGATTTTCTTGTTAATATATTCGTAAATATTATAAAGATTAGTTTTTAAAAAGATTATAAAGATTTTTTTAAACCTGAGACGGTATAAAATAGTTACTCTAACCGCATAATATTTACAACCAATATATACTAAGGTGGAGTGTATGAAAAGAATATAATAAAAAGAACAAACACTCCACCTTAGTATATATCTTGATCTGTACGGGATGTATTCCAATAACCGGCTTATGTTTCTCAGTTTGTCTTTAAATGGGGTTGTATTTCTGGTCCATTAGATTAAAGAAGTATCAATCTTTCTCTTCCATCGAAGCATTAGCTGCAAATGTGCACAAGAATTCACGCACTTTATTAAATATATCACAATAACCTATATATATATACAAACATATATATATATATATATGTGTCCTATCCGGAAACATGACTGTTTTTTTGTCAACATGAATGATTTTACATTACGAAAGTCTCATGCTCCCATATTCCCTTTCCACATTTCATAATTTTTTTGGTTTTGCTTTTCAAAATTTTATTTGGGTTTACACAGAGATGTCAAAATAGACATAACTGACTTGTTTAATCATATTTATATGTAAAACTATTTAGATCTGTTTACATTTATTTTATTATTGTTCAGATACCTAGACCGAACCGAACCCGAATCAAAATTCTAAAATATCCAGTTAGGTCTTGTATCTTTAGACCCAAAACTTCGAAATACCCGAACCAAATCCGAACATATACATCAATGTTCATACATATATATATTGTTGTAGATGCTGCCTTATTATGTAAAATTACATTATTTATTCTTTTTTTGTTTTTTTAGTGTTAGTAATTTAGTTATTTTACATTGTAAAAATATATTTATTTGAATATAATTTAGTTATTTCTAAAATCTTTACATGACTCGATATATGGACCGTTTGTGATATGAAAGAAATTGCGTACATTATTATTATTCTACCAAATAAATATCAAGAAGCCAACAAAATTGGAATTAGATGCAACTATTTTCGAGTTAAATAGCTGATCCATCCAGTAACTATCATCATCATACTCATATTTCCAATTCAATTAGTCTCTTATTGTTATTAGTCGTGGTTACATATAATATGATTCTATAGAATGTATGCTAAATATACAACATTTTTTGTAAGAAATTACATGTACGTAAGATGATTTTTATGAGATTTATATATTCACATTTCCAAAGACTTGACTGAATGGAAATGTCTTGTGTTGTATATTCATTTTCAGCAATCTTTTTTATCACACATTTAAGCTTCTACCAGAAGTTCAATATTCAAAGAGAAAAAGAAGAGAAAAGGCTACACACATGTATCGGAACTTGTATTCAATTTTTTAGACTGATAAATCTAAGTTCTGTACTTTTTAAGTAAGAGGTCTCCTTTAGAAATTATCTCATATATCGTGTGATACACTGATCATATGCTTCTTACCTGTGATATGTACAGAACTGCGATCCTATAATTATAAATAAGCATATACTGTATAGTATCAAAAAGGCCACTCATTCATATGAACTATTTTAAGATCCAAAGCTAAATTTATAAAATAAACTATTGTTTACATCACAAACTAGATTTTGACCCGCGCTTAGAAAGCGCAGATTTACTTTTCTTTACAAATTTAAATTATATTTATTTTATTATTAATAATTAAAATTTATAATTATGCAATCTAATTTTGTTTATAATTGTTTAATCCACATTATAAAAATAAATTAATAATTTAGGTTTAAAAAAGAATTATGTGTTATTTGAGAAGAGGTATATCGTAAAGATAAAGATATTGAAATAGCGATTTTGCATTATAAGTTTTTAATTTGTTTTAAACTCGTGCAAAGTTCATTTTTAGAATTCGAAATTGGCTAATTTATTTTTCAACCCGCTCTTACAATAGTTTAAATATTTTGCAATATGATGTAACAACCCGCTAAAAATGCAATAGTAAAAACGAATTCTAAAATTTTATTATAATATAAAAATAAATATTTATATTTGAAATATAAAATAAAAAGATATTAAAATATATTATATTTGAATTTTGAATATAATCATAATTAAAGAATATTATATTATATATACAAAATAGTTGATGTTTAAATTATTTAGTCATATTTATCAATTGATTTAATAGTTTCATGTTTATATTTTTAATTAATTAGAAAAGTGAAACTCATAATATTTAGCTTGTTTGGATACATGTTTAGTAATTGTCTTGTTTGGAAACATGGATAGTAGATAAATTGTTATATTCCTTAATTACCCTTAATAAATATTAAAAACACTCTTAAATCTCTAGTGGCACAAATTGTAAATAACACATGCCCTAAAGGTTAGTTTTCTAATGACTCTAATTTTTTAATAGTCTAATTTTTTAATAGTATTGATAGTACTATATATATAAACAATATTATTAAAAATACATATAGATCGGCAAATCCTATCCGCTTGGCCATTATCATACACAAAAACCTTTACCATTCTACTTCTGAATGTTTCCTTGTCTCTTTCAGAGAATCTTCTAAGATGATTAGCCAACCATTTAGGGGTTAATGCATCACTTACAGATATAAAGACCAAGAATTCTGAGTAATCCATCATTGCTATAAACGGGAGCTCTATGTTGTCGCTGACAATCACATGGATGCATAGGCTTTGTATAGCGTCAAAGAGACGACATGAAGTGGGAGTGTCACCTGCTGGATGCAGGAAAAACTCTGAGTTGCCCATCCCTCTTATCGATTGTTATATTCCCGTTGTGTTAGGGAAACCTTCTTCCATGACAATGTCGTCTTCATCCACCAGCAAATCCCATAGCTTTTCTCTAATTAACCCTGTCAAATAAATCACAATTTACAGTACATACTATTAGGTTTTATGGATTCATTAGGAAAAAATAAGCATTACGCAAACGCATCAAACAAACAATATAGGCCCTAAGTCTTCCGACATTAAAGTTTCCAAAACGACAGTACATGTACTCTGTAACGTATACTCATGAGCCATGAACTCAATCATAAGTGTCTCTGAATGAAGCAATGTACTAATTAGACTCGGTTAAGAACAAAGTTTCGCAAGAGTGATTATTTGATATTTTATTTAGAAACAATGATAATGATAAAAACTCAATACCTTTTCATAATGATTGGTATGAAAATCCTGCAAAAGCATAAATAGCAAAATAAAAAAATAAAAAAAAAAACTCTAATAAATTGTAAAAAATAAATACATTTTGTTTGGCTTGTTATCAAACAAACCTGAAAATTCATCAAAACCACAAAAACAAAATTAGAACCATGTTAATTTCGATAGAATATAAAAAATGTTTAGATATGTGGATGTTCTACGAGCGTTGGAGAGACTCTATTTATAAGGATCAAATTATTTAGGGTTAGACTAAGTTTTCGAAATCTTCTATAGAAAGATTAGAATATTCTATAAGATATTCTGTAATTTTAAATTTGCTCATTATTATCGATAGTTATTAGTTGTTAAATTTTAGGTGGGGTATTGTTTTGAATTTGAAAAATAAGGAAATCTATTAATTACTAAATATAAATTGTAATCTAAAATTTAGGGAAGAAGTTAAGATTACAATTCGAAAGTTTAGGAAACCACATTTAATTTATTAAATTTGATTAATTGTCGAATTTTGATTTATTTTATGCAAAAACTTTCCAAAATGAATTTTGATTTATTTTTAATATGGAAAAAAATCTCGACCAATCAAAACATTTCATTAAAGTCATGTCATCAATGACATCATAGTTTTGATTGATCAAGAATCATCCACATCATCGATTTTAATAATTCGACTTCGCAAATAATATATAGTAGATCTACTATATATTATTTTCGAAGTCGAATTATTAGAATGGATGATGTAGATAAATCTTGACCAATCAAAATTATGATGTCATTGATGACATGACTTTAATGAAATGTTTTGATTGGTCGAGAGTATTTTTGGCATTAAAAATAATTCAAAATTCCTTTAGGAAACTTTTTGATTTAAAAAAAAAAGAAAAAATGGACAATTAATCAAATTAAAAAATTAAATGTGGTTTACTAATCTTTCGAATTGTAATCTTAACTTCTTCCCATAAATTTAGATTTCAGTTTATATTTTTTTCATATTTTATTTCCTTACATTTCAAATTCAAATTAAACTCCAACCTAAAATTTAGCAACTAATATATATCGAGATTAATTATTAAATTCCAAAAAATATCCAAAGAATATACTCATCTTCTAATAGAAGATTTCAAAAACTTAGTGCAACCCTAAATATGATGATCCTTATAAATAGAGTATCTACCAAACTCATAACATCCACATCTCGAAGCATTTCTTTTGTTTGTATCGTTTCTATTGTTCTAATTTTGTTTCTGTGGTTTTGATGATTTTGTAGGTATCTAACATACCATGCTAAACAACAAGGTAACTTTATCACTTGCTATTAACATTCTTATAATTTTATTATGTGGTTTTGATCATTTTGTAGGTATGTAAATACCAAGCCAAACAATAGGTAACTATATCAATTACAATTAACATGCTTCTAATTTGGTTTTGAGGTTTTGATTGCAGGTATGTAACATACAAAGGCAAACAATAGGTAACTATATCAATTACAATTAACAGCTTGCAACCATTTGTTGTGTGGTTTTGATGATTGTGCAGGTATATAACATACCAAGCCAAACGATAGGTAACTTTTATCTTACAATTTACATTGTAATAATCATTTTGTGATTTTGATGAATTGGCAGCTATATTTCAAACCAAGGCAAACGATAGGTATCCATTTTTTTAGCTTTTACATTGTTTGAATCATTTTGTTTGAATTTGTATAGAAAGTTTTGAATGTTTCGTTCTACTAATCTTTATTTTGCTAGATAACTTCTCACCATTCGGTGTTTGTTATATTTTACACAGAAGAAGATTAAGCACGAAGTCAATGAAGTATTCAAGAGAAGGATAATATATAGTAGATATTGCTTTGTATGTTTTTTTATAGTTCACATTTATATACTTTTATTGTTACATTACGAAAGCATATTTTAATAATAAAATGATTATTTCTTCTTCTTTATATGTCCATTTAATCCTCTGAATTATCTTCTTGGTTAAGTATTTTATTACTCAAAAAATTGAAAACCCATCTTTAAATAAACACTAAAGGTCTTCAGAAGCCCAAATAACATATTGTTTCTACAGCCCGTATAAATATAATGGAGAAATAATCATTGTTATATATTCCCATAATTTTGCGGCAAAGGGTTTGTGTTTCTATTTATCTTTATGCAAATATTTTCGATGTCTTCTTCAGGATTCGTGGATGTGTCTGCCATGAATCCGAACATTTGTGAGTAGAGAATTCGTGTTAAAATCTTGAGGAGATATGTTATCAATTGTGGTGTTAAACCAACAATCGGTTTAATATTGGTCAATGAAAAGGTTTTTCTTATTATCTCATTATAAGATTATTTCTTTTATATTTACTTTGTTTTTGGTTGTTCTAAAGTTCAAATATAATTTTACAGGGAACTAAGATACATGGCATTATAGGTTGCAATTTGTATATTGACCAATCCTTGGATGTCTTGATTGAAGGAGTTTCTATAATTGTTTCTGATTTTGACTTAATTCATGCTTGTGGAGGTTTTAAACCAACAAAACATCGTTTCGAAATAAAGTGGAAGTGGACAACTTATGTTGAGAAAATTCTTTCAATAAGCACGAGCAGTTTCTATGATTTTGTCGATTGTCAGCATAAAAAATCCGGGTGTCGAGATCGTATTCATTCTGTAGGTATGTAAGATAATATTATACTACTAATTTGTATTTTTTGGTCGACCAAGATTTTTTATTTTCTTTCTGTATATTGGTATAGATTTAATTGGGCGAGTTGATGATTTTCTTGCTTGGTCTCCCGATCCCATAACCTTTAATCTTGTGGATTCTAGGTTAGTGTTTATCTGTTCTAATATTGTATAAGTATTTGTATTATAATTTGGTAATTAATAGGAAGTGTCGCTTGCTTTGTGAGCTCGGTGGCAAGAAGGCTAAAGAGTTTCAAAAATCTTATGAGGATAATGATGACTACATTATGGTTTGCATCTTGAGGTTTGCTAAGGTTATTTTTATAAACGGTATGTTTGAGAGACTCTGTTTATTTACATTTCGTATCCGTTGTTATAGTGTTGATTATTCATTTATTGTTTAAAAATATTCATTTGACAGGTGGTTGGATTGCAACTTCTGCTGTTGATTGTGTTCAGGTTATTATGGACGGTGGTTTTTGTGAAATTATTGAGTTTAAAAAGAACTGGCCATCACGGAATTTAACCGATTAGAATGTCATATCTATGTGTTTTTCTTAAATGCATGTGTTAGTACTGTGTTTGGTAATATTTTTTTATTTATTCTTCTCAATAGAGCAAATATTTGTGTATACTATTAAGAAGGTTAAATTCTCTTCAAACAAATAACATTGCTCAAACACTCTTTCTAATGATCAAAATACGTCTTCACAAGTCCACTACACATGTTTTGTTTACGTCCCGTGTTAAGATATTGTAGTATTTGTGTATAAATGTTGAGGATATCTACTATATATTGGGTAGTTAATTAATATCTTGGCTTTCTATTGACATTAGTTTGTCACTAATTAATTTCCTTATTTTTCAAATATTTAATAACACCCTATTAATCATATTTAGTTTACGCAGTTATGACGAAATTACGAGGCAATCATATATAGAAAATTTCTATTATGTAATATTTGTATATAAATGTTGAGGATATCTATTATATATTGTGTAGTTAATCAATATATTGGCTTAATATTTACCTGAGTTTGTGACTCATTAATGTCATCATGTAATCCAATATCTTATAATCTCTTAAATACTCAATATCTTAACTTCTTCCCTAAATTATATAAGAAACACAACCATATAAGTATACAAATGAACAATATCTTAACTTCTTCCCTAAATCATAGATTACAAATAATATATTCTCTCCCATTGATTATAGTAATTTTCAAATACTAAATAACACCCTACCGAAAATTTGTTAACTAATAACAATATTATTTGTTACGGAATATCTTTAAATCTAGAATATTTCAAATTAGTTGAAACACAATATTCTTTATATTAATATTGTGTGGGCTAGCGTTAGGTTTCCGAAGTACTGTATATATTCTTCTATGTTGAACTTATTTATCATTCTCTTTTAATATCAATCGAGATTTTATAAAATGAGAGATTTAGTTGAGACCAATAAGAACCTTCCTCGCAGACGCCGTTCGAATTATGTTTTTGCTGGAAAACATAGTCACAAGCCTCAAAACCGAGAAGATCCAGGTCAGGGTGTTAGCACAATGGACTTTGTTTAACTCTAAGTCTGGAAACATGATAGAAATGATTTGGTCTGACATAAAGGTACGAGAAATACATTTTTTAATGTTTATATGGGTTATGATATTGTTCATTTGTATACTTATAGATTTTCTTTTACTTTGTTTAGGGAACAAGAGTTCAAGCATCATGTGAGGAGTCCTTATTCAGCAAACATAAGACATGTCTTCAAATAGGTAAAAATGTTATGGTTAATGTTTTTTCTTCCAAGGAGTACGTTGGCGACTTCCGTCCAAGTGATCTTACTTACAAGTTACCAAATCACTCGTACCACAAGAACAAAACCATTGGAAGATTTTGAGATTGAGAATCACGATAAGTATTGTTATACTATTTCTGAAATTCTCGTTGGATCTCTTAACAAAAAAGTTTTAATTGGTAAGATGTTGGGTGTGATTGGTGACCCCTTACCACTGCGGTAAGGGATTTACCGCTTTGATGGTCACCAATCATCAAAGCGTTAGCAAATATAATATTAATTTTTTTCTCAGCTTTTTCATATCGATTTCTCCAACCGCTTGTTCTTACCGCTTTGCACTATTTTCTAACCGCTTACCACTTCCGCTTACCGCTAATCTTACCGTTCCGCTTTTGTTCACCAATCGGACCCGTTATGTTATAGTATACTTATTGTCCCTTATATTACACTTTTCAATAAATAGTTGTTAATTATTGTTTCATCGATATAAGATGTTATGGGAGTCATTTTCCACATGGGTTCTATTGAAGATGTCAAGACTAAGAGCAAGTCTGGAAACAGTACCAAGATTGAATTATACCTCAAAGATAATGGGTTAGAATATTAATCGTTATAATACCAAAATAACCTACAAATTTTTTTATTCTTTTTATCATATATTTGAATACAGAGATGATGCATTACCTTGCACCTTGTGGGGAGATTATGCCAAACAAGTGATTGACTATACTTCCACCAAAATCTCATCTCCTGTTATGATTATTATCCGATTTGCATGGATCAAGGAATATGGAGGTAATTACTCGGTTAATCTAATATATTGGACAGAGTCCATGTGTGTAACATTAATTGTTTAATTTACATTTTCATAAATATAGCGAAGCTGTACATCTCGAATGCTTATAACTCGACCCAACTCTCATTCGGAGATGAAAATAACCCTGAGATTTCAAAGTGGTTGGATAGGTAATGTATTACATTATGTTTAAAAGAAATGTCGAAATATTTTCATTTCAAGAGTTCATCTATTCATTCAAAATCTATTTTGCAGTATACCAAAAGAATCTCAAGCTCTGATAATCAAGTCTGAGAAAAGCATGGTTTCTTTTGGATCGGGTCCACTTTTAGATTTGCATATTGAATTTTTCATCAAGAATAATAGAATGACTTTACTTGGCATTTTGCAATCGTAAAAGGTTAGTTATCTGTAATATTACTTACAAATATATTTGTATTTAGTTGAAATTGTTTATTTAATTAATCGATGATTTTATTGTTATTTAGCATGGTAAGTTGGTTACGTGTGCCACAGTTGTCTCAATAGACTGTACAAAAAATGGTTTTTTCATGCATGCAAAGTTTGCAAACTCAAAGTGCTTGAGTACGGATCAGATTCTGAAGATGAAGGAGAGTCTGAGCCCTTATATAATTGTAAAACATGTGGTGATGTGAAAAATGTCTTTGCGAGGTAATTTGTTTTAAAGTATTCTGATCAGGTTAATTTTTTCTCCACTTTGAACAGAACAGTCTCCAGACTAAAAAACTTATAATTTATATATCTAATGCATTTGGTTTATATTTTGTTTATGCATGCTATAGATATTATTTGATCTTCCGTGTGTCTAATTATTCCGAGGGTGAAGCCAAATTCCTTACATTTGATGAAATTGGAGATAAGCTTGTGAAGAGATCGGCAGATAATATCTACAATGAACACAAAAGGAAAAATCAGTATTTTGAATTTTTATTTGCTTTTGAAACTATACATCTTTTTATATTGAGAATTCGTTGTTTTTCTACTTTGTGTTCTTAGGACGATCCATATTATCTCTCTACTCAATTATTCGATTTGATTGGTCGCAAGTGTCTATTCAAAGTTACCATTCCTAAGGACAATGTACAGAAGGTGTCAAAGAGACCATATGTCGTGGACTTATTTTAGGATGATGACTCTGCAACTGATGAATTTGAGAATTTAACTAACTCAACTCAGGTACCTAATACATTTGTCTCAATTTGAAAAATTACATTAAACATTATGTTAATCGCTGAATAAAACTTTGGTAATATTTTTTATGATTAGGGACCTCTTATGCTTACCTCGGGTATGGAGACTGATTTTGATGCATCAATGGCCCTAGCAGTTACACCATCAACATCAAAAAGATCAGAAGATTTCATCTCTTTAAGCAGTGTTGGTGAAAATTCATCTGTTACAAAAAAAGATTAAGCAGGAAGACCAGGAAACCGTAAAAAGAAGGATACTTTAGACTTTTGTAGCGTATCTTCTTTTGTGTTTCAATTTAATTTTATTTTATTCGTATTATCATAACAGTTTGGGTTGTTTAATTGAATTATCCATTTATTCGGTTAGTTTTGCTTCCAATTTATTATTATAACAAATCTCTGCGAATTAATCTCAATAATAACAACTTCTATTGTACACAATGGTATAGTTTATAAGAGTAATTTAATCAGAGATTTGAAATATTACGTTTTAGAGGTTCAATATATTTGAAGAATAAGGATTAAGAAAGGAAAAATATATCCAAAACAACTTTGAGTTAGGTATTTTACGCCGTCAAATTAAACATGTAACATCTAACTTTTATTAAGATTGAACAACTCCCCTTTCAATTATTCATCTCTTAACAAAATCATTTTTATTATTAGTGTTTATTTCATCTTTGAAATGTTTGTTCGACGATTTCAACAATATACTTGGAGAGAAAATATGATTCAAATATAAATTGTTCACTTTTCTAAGTTCACAATTTTATGTAATTATTTGAATTTCTTAATCAGAATCGGGATGACCATATTTCATTTCATATGAAAAGGTGGTTCCGATTCTGATAAAGAAAATCAATTAAGTTCATAGAATTGTGATCTTTTAAAAATGTGGTAAGGTATATATGATGAGTGTTGTGTTTGGTTTATATAGATACTTTGATTGTCATCAGAAGCCCTAATATTGTAGCCACTTATTGTAATTTAACCTTGATTGGGTTTATGGACAATATTAAATGATTTAACCTTCATACTCTCTAATTTCAAATGAATCATGGATTATTTATGTGGGCTAAGGCCAAAAAATATTATTAGCGTTTGTGGCCCAATTAGTTTTTTCTAAACAAATGGTTGTGACTTATAATTATTACATCTTTTACCACTTCACACCTTTTGCTCGCAAATTTGGAAACTATTTAATTTAAAAACCCTAGACAATTCGTTTTCTTACCATTTACTGAGATAAAACATCTAATTTTGAATAACTTTTGTTCTTCAAACTTTTCTCAGAATCTAAACAATGGCTCCTCAAACGTTCAGAAAAATTTCTCGCATCAACAACTTTATTCCTTGCTTTTAAGACCTAAAAGTGATGCTTCTCCGTGTTTGGATGTGTGTTAGGTTTTCTCAACCAACCATCCGAATGATTTTGGTGGATGAAGAGATAATCTCTATTTTACTCTATAATTTGTTTTGTTTATTTGGCTATTTCATGTTTTGTTACTGTATTCGTTTGTTGTTTTAGGGTACTGAAATAGAAGCTACTGTTCTTGAACCTCTTATTGAGAAATTTCGTTACACAACATGGTTTGAGGGTCGTTGGTTTAAACTTGTCGATGCTCGAGTTATACAAGCACCGGTATATGGGTCGTTGACCCCTCACGATTTCAAGCTCTTTTTCTGGTTAAACACATTTTTTGCCTTACTTATAATAATATTCCGGTAGGTCATTTTATGCAATTTAAATCAATTCCAGATATAGTAGATGAGAGAGTCTCTGATGAATACCCTATAGGTAACTTTTAATGAATACATATTTTTCCTTTATCGGATTATATTAATGATGTTATTTTAATCTCTAATTGAATTAAGGTATATAGCTCTTAATGATTTTGTTTTCTCCATTATAGATGTACTTTGTGTAGTTACACATGTTGGAAAACTTGAAGAAGATTATACAAAACAAAGGCTGTGGTTTACAATTCGCGATCTAAGGTTGGTTAAACAGATGATTATAATGTTCTTCACATATGTTATGTTGTCTGTCTCTAATAAAAATCTTGAAATCATTACTTTTTTCTAGCCTCCGGAGTGTTGAGTGTTTAATATATGGGGAAGATGCTAAGGAACTAAGAAAAAGGTTTTGGAAGGAGGCTGATAGACATCTATTTGTTATTCTTCGTTGCTTCTACTTAAATCCAATACTGGGTTTGATTCTAAATTAACTTTTGTGTCTTTTTATAATGAATTCATTGTCTATTACATGTTTGTGTTTATGATTGATGACACTAATGATTTCTCTATTGTTTACAATGTTAATATTATTTGTGTATCTATTTTAGTTATGGGTCTAACTTGGCTCAAAGCAGAAGAAGGGATTTCTACGATTATATACGATCAAACAAAGAATTGTGACTTTAATGGATTTTGCAACAGGTTTGAATATTAACCCTAATGCACCTCATTATGTAATATTCTTTATATGTTTACCGGAATTCATACATTGTTTTCTATTTTGTAGTTATCCAAATCCCTTACCTGACCAATATCCTCCCGATAATATCCCTTCTTGGTTAAAGCTATGGTAAATTATGTCCATGTTGTCGAAGACATATTAAATTTTATTTTTGTATTAGATTATATGTTCATCATCTTTATGTTACTTTAAAATAACATATGTATCGTTAATGTTAACAACTCTTATGTCCAGTATCATCAGCTCTTTTTACTACCTAATTTTAATTTCATATATAATCTCATTTAACGCAATTTGTTTAATGTTGAATTCTAATCAAAATAAATAGATCATCATGAGAAAAGAGGTTTTAGGTGGATTTGAAATATATTATCCATATGACATAACTAATGCTAAAACAAAACATGTATAATGAGTAGCTATATGTAGATATATTATATGTTTAAACAATACACTTAGACAAATAAGAAGTAGTTAGATTTAGTAAAATTTCATTATTTTCAAACATAAAAACGTCATGTGACTAAATTCCTCAAATGACTTACTTAATTGGACACGATCTTAGAATATATTTTTTAAATAAAATCTAATAGCTAATATATTAAAATCCATTAATAGATTGGGATTAAGCCCAACTAAAGATTGGCCCACTGTAAGATAGTTACTGCTACATCTACTCGATCCCAAATTAGCCATTCACTGCAATCAGAGCACAAATTGAAAGTAAACAGCGATCTAGAAGTTAAACAAACACAACTAAGGTTCGGTAGGCAGAGATTGTTTTACGAGAAAGTCTTTTGCATTCAACAACTCGGAAAACAAGGTAATCTACTATTTCACTAAGTGTACTCCTAAACCTAGGGTTAGAAATCGTTATTTTTATAAAAAGGATTGTATATGAACAATTGTGTTTACTATATCTTATTCATGTAAATTTATCTTTTTCTCATCGATTTCTATTAAAAGTACCAACTTCCAATTTGTAACAATACTTTAGGGATTTGTCAACTACTCCGATATTCTCTATTTTTAGATTCTGTCTTTTCAACTTCAAAATATCTAATTTCGATTGTTTTGGTTTATATATGTTATGATTTTTGATTTATCTTAATATATATTAGCTTTGCAGAATATATATTTTGAAACAATTAACATGGTTTGGATTATCTGAATATATATTAGTTTTGGAGAAGATGGTAAACCCTTGATTTTCTAAGCCTCTTATTCCAGATGAATTTTATGATATTGTTTTTTTATAAATGCATGTAATGATTTATATGATTTTCTATATTCTTATGAAAACAAATCCGAAGATGACATACCCACGATTCTTCAAGCCTATGTTTCCAGCCAAATGTAGGAGTATGGTATGTAATCTTAGTTCTTGTCTCATTAAGGTTTATTTTTATAGTTATTTTATTTCTTGCAATAATTTTTTAAGCTTTCTGTTGTAGACTATCCTTGAAAGTTTCTTTAAGAAACAAATACTTGGAAAAACCAATGTAACAGTCGGTAAACTCACATCTACTGCGAGGCCAGAACAGTTCCCTATCAAACGAGTTGGTGATAGGCTAACAGAAGGATGGAGACTGTTCTTTAAGGCTCATGCATTAGAAGTTGGAGATTTATTTTTTGAGTATCGTGGCGGTGCTGATTTCCATATGGTACAACAGTACGTACCAAACTGTTGCGAGATCCCATATGAGAATACCACTCAAGACATTTTCTTTACTCTTTCTAATATTTTGACTAATAAGGAAATGATATTTGATGGAACTGAAGAGAAGTTTGTTACCTTAAACGTCACAAGTGATGGCATCAAACGAAGCAGAATCGTAAGTTATTCCTTTGTATTTGGTTTTAAATATTGATACATGATCCATATTTTTCATTTTGTAGTATCTTCCTAAGTCTTTTGTCGATGCAAACAATTTAGAAAAAGTTCCTGGCAACACCATATCGATGGTCAATGTTGCTGGACAGAAATGGTCTGTCGAGCTTGCTTTCCATTCTGATACTGATAGGCGACGTATTCGTTTGGTTGGTGGCTTAAGAGATTTTTTATGGGCAAACAATGTGAAGGCCAACCAAACGATTGTCCTTCAACAGTTCTGGGAAAACAGCACTACTCCTGTCCTAAAACTCTTCTCCAAAAATCATGTTTAAGTATCTAAAACTTATGTTTGATATGTATTTTCATGTTAGGCCAAAACTTCTCTTTAATATTTTTCTTTGTTTAATATAAGTTTGGTTGTTTATAAATAATTTAATTTGCATCTAAATTATTTTTCCGGTGACACCAAATATAGAGAATGTTTTGATCCTTTAGGAATTTTCTTTCTAGAACAAAAATTAATTAATACAAATTTTATGTTCATAATATTTTACTTACAAATGTAACTACTATCATACCATAATAGCTTTTATACCGATTTTTATGGAAGGGTTTGGTTTAACAAGAAATCTAAATTCTTCAAACAGAATATTAAAATATCTTCTAATTCAAGTTTTTAATTATTTACCAAATATAAAAATAAATTTTTAAATTATACTATATCCTAATAAGAATGAGATATTCTTTCCATCAAATAGAAGATACTATAATAACTTTGAATTCCTAAATTCTAAACTGTGTTATTTTGTGTATAATTTATGTGGCCGATATTAGTAAACAAAATCCTAAAAAAGATATTATCCCTAAGAAACCCTAATATCATAGTACTATATATTTGATATCCTCTTCTCATTAGTATCATTTCTATCTCGAGTTGCTAATGGAAGTTATAGGTAAATTTGAGAACTCTTTGGTATCTTTAATTTTTTACAGTACATCATTTTTCATTTCTGTTGAACAAGTCTTAATATTATAATTAACAATTCTTATTTTAACAGCTTATTCCGGACTTTCTATTAAACCAATGGAAATTTACCGATTGTTCTTCATTCTCCAAAAATTGTTTTCGACGAAGATGACAGTTTGGCACATAAGGAAAAAGAAGATAAATTTCTCGCTTGGATGAAATGCAATCAAGTTCATCCTGAAGAAAGACGTCTTCTATATTCACAAATAACAACTAAATTCGTTTGGGATAAAAAAAAAAACCTTCAATGGAAACCCCGCATCAAAGGTAAACCGCGTTTATGTCGTTTACCAGTATATCCAGAAGAAATTAGAGAACTATATTATTTAGGTCGTCTATTGGATGTAATAAGGGGACCATGTGGCTATTTGGATCTAAGGACGGTTAACAATGTTGTTTATGACACATTTCGAGATGCATGGTTTGCCCTTCAAAATATTGAAGCGCCCTAATTTATGTTCAATTATCTGAATCATCTATTTAGTTATTTATTCAAATAATGGTTGTGTTTCTTTTCAATAATCAAGAATTCATGATTCTTGATTTTCAATTTTAATCTAAGATTCTCTTTCTATAAAACCATGCTTCATCTACAATTTCTATAGTTTCAAATGCTCAATTAAGCCAAAAAATCTCCAAAAGTTAAGTCATCCCGCACAATATCGACAAACATCTTATATATTTTGTACCCATAAACTTACATCTTATAATATATTTTAAATTGAAAAATTCCTAAACAAAACAAAAACAATCGTCAACAAAAAACAATTCACCCCGCACAAAATGCGGGAGAGTCATCTAGTTGAAGATATATGCGATGAGGAGGGGAAGAAAAGATTGGGGGAGATGATTAATCAATGAGAAATTTGCCTAATAAGGATGAAATTAAAGAATTATTGTCATAATAATTCTTTTTAACTTAAAAATGTCCTTCTAGTATTATATTTAGTGTTAATTCTGTTTTAACCTTGTATTTATGTTTGAAAATAAATATTAATTATTTAAAAATAAAATTAAATATTTAATTATTATTTTAATTTTTAACTTTAAAACTATGTTCCTCCGTCAAAAGAAAGTTTAGGTCGAAAAAATCCCCGACGGTTCTCCTTCGCCAGTTTCCTTCGCCGGCAAAACACCACCGACACTTCGCCAGTTTCCTTCGCAGCTGCTTTTACTGTTTACGAAAAACCCTAAAATCTCTCAATCGATTTGTTCATTCGAAAACAAATGGCGTCTCTTGTTCATGTTCAACCATCACCTAGTTTACCGGCGGCAGTTCTCCGGCGGTCTTCTTCTCTGATTTGTGGCCCTACTTCGGTTCGATTACCTATGTAAGTCTCCTTTATTTCTCACTTTGTCTGTTATCAGTAGTTCTATAATCTTCGCTCGCATATGATGAAAATCTTTTTCCGTGATTTGTTCTATGGGAAATAGAGGTGTAACACAGCGGATCCGTACAAGTTCGACGACGGAAACTCCGACGGTTTCCATCTGCTTACAGGCGACACCGTTCCCGCAAGTGCTCTTCTTTGGAGGACACGTTTGGAAGATGCGATTTACAAGAACACCACACGGCTCCGTATATTTTCCGGCACTGCCAATCCTGCCTTGGCTCAGGTTTTTTCTTAATCTATAACACTACAAAAAAGGCTGTTTTGTGTCATTTATTTTTTAGGTTTGCATCACTAAAAAAGCGACTCAGAATGAAATGATGCAAATACATTACATCTGTTTAAACAATCGTTACAAATACTTGCATTGATTATTGTAATTGATATTAATTTGTGTCACTCGGATAAAAATGATTTGAATTTTTACGTCAATTAATCTACCCGATGTTAATTTTGTAACGCTTATTGTTATTGATGTCAAATATTTACATCGTTAGTAAATAATTGGTGTTAAAATTAGTGTCAATTTTGATAGGTGATTTTAATAGATATCATTTACAATAACTGATGTAAATTATCGAATTAAACAAAATAATTTTTAAAAACAAATTTTGATTCTTGATAGAACAAATTAATCACCTTAAAAATAAGAATTAGATTTAAAATTGATTAAATTATGTTTTTTAATAAATCTAAATTAAACCAACTATTAGTTATTAATTACAAATATTAAACTAATATAAACCAAAACAAATTAAAATAACTAATTACAATTAAAATATAGATTGAAAAAACAAATTAGGGCTTTGCTCCTTTCTATTTTCCATTGGCGCCGCTTCCTATTACCCAAAACAAATTAAACCAAAACCAAATTGTTGCTTGCTTGACCTCGACCTTGAACCTTCATAATCATATTCATACGCGATCGTTTCAGAAATCTAGCGTTCTCGACTTTGTACTTCTTCTTTTTCAAAGTGTCGATCTTGTTGTTACTATGAACGTCGGCACGGTACGGCTGCGATTTGGTGGCGAACGTTGCGGCCAGTGTTGAAGTGACGGTTTAACGGCATTGGCCCTGTTCGTTTGTCAGCCGCAGGCCTTCTGCGGCTGCGGCTGCGTCTAAACTTTGTTCGTTTGAGAGACGCAGTCTCTTGCGGCTGCGGCTGCGTCTAAACGCTGCGGCTAGCGGCCGGAATTTTTGACCGCAAGAAAATTCAGCGTCTGCGTCTGGACTTGCTTGCGTTTGCGTCTGCGTCTACAGAAAAACTCGCGTCTAACAAACGAACAGATCTGCGGCTGCGGCTGCGGCCAGACGCGCGTCTGTCAAACGAACAACAATTGTTGCGTCTGACCGCAGCCGCAGCCGCAGACCGCAGCCGCAGCCGCTTGCGTCTGACAAACGAACAGACCCATTAGCTACCTCCAGCCAGTGCTTATGACGGAGATTGCTGCGGCTACGGTCGACGTAGCAAAATCCCCAGGCTTGGATGAGCATGACTCGTGATGATGTTCTGAGATTAAAACCAAAAGAGTTAAATAATTAGCTGATTGGGACTCAAAAAGTATATATAAGTATATACCTAAGAAGAAAGAAGACGATGGAGAAGGAGGGGGTGAAGGAGGAAGAAGAAATTTCTGAGATTTGTTACCACATAATTTGGGGGTGAAGGAGGAAGAAGAAATTTCTGATATTTCTGATGGAGAAGGAAGGAAGAGGAGGAAGAAACGATGGAGAAGGAGGGGTGAAGGACGAAGAATAACTGATGAGAATTGTAACCACATAATTTGTTAAGTGAGAGAGAATCGATTTGACTGAGATTTGTTAAGTTTAATAGCCATTAGATCAACTAGTATCAATGGTCAAGAAAACAATAGATGTGATCCTCACCTTTTAAAACTAAACAATGACCAACTAGAATTATTTTATCTTTTTATTTGCTCAATATCATCATTAATATTGATGCTAAATCACATCATTAATTTTAATCAAACTAAATAAATTAATATTTACATCATTTTTATTGACGTAAATTTATATCATTTTATTGAAGTGATGTTAAAAGGGAAAAAAACATCATTCTTGCATTGATGTAATTCCATTTTTTTGGAATTAATATTTTATAAGTGATGCAAATTTACAGATATTTGTATCAATTTTAATGAACTGATGTTAAATAAGTCAATAACAACATCAGTTATCATAAATGATGTTAAATAACAAATTTTGTATCATTTATCAATAAATAATTCAAAATAGCATCACTTGGTTTTATGATGCAATTTAATTGATGTAATTTGGCATTTTTGTAGTGTATGTTTATAAATGGCAAGAATTAGCAGATTCAACTTGTTTAATTAGCTTTTGAAACTGGAGATATGTTCAATTGCCTATTAAACGATTAGGAAGAAACTAATTTATATTGTAAATTCATGGATCATTGGGTGTTTCTACAGGAGTTTTCTTGCTATTTGGGTCTAGAACTTGGGAAAATCAAGATTAAACGGTTTGCTGATGGTGGGATCTATGTACAGCTGCAAGAGAGTGTTAGGGGATGCGATGTGTTCCTTGTACAGCCTACATGCCCACCTGGGAATGAAAACCTTATGGAATTGCTCGTTATGATTGATGCTTGTCGTAGAGCATCAGCCAAAACCATCACGGCCGTCATTCCTTACTTTGGCAACTATAGAATCTTTCACAGAGCCAATCTTCTTTCAAAGCATTATATCCATAACTAATCAAATTGGTAGATTTGTTCTCCGCATGAAGCTGAATTGAGTTTGTCTATTGTCTCATTCCTGTGGATCCAATCAGTTTCTAGTTGGTGGATAACATAGTTTTCATATGACTCTTTTGTTAAAAAAATTCTTGCAGACTCAGGTACGTGAATCTATTTCTGCCAAGCTTGTCGCCAATTTGATAACAGAGTCTGGTGCATATTGTGTTCTTGCATGTGACCTTCAATCTGGACAGTCTATGGGCTACTTTGATATTCCAGTTGACCATGTTTATGGCCAGGTAAAGAAGGTTCCCATAAAGCATTGATTACCTTTTGTGAAAAGTGATTTTCGGACGGTTCCTTATTTCTTGGGTTAATATTCATGAAACAGCATGTGATACTAGATTAAACAACTATTAATAATACTCTTTTGTATCACAAAAATGCGTTTTATATGTCTCATGACCATCAAAACTAGTTTTTGTTGATGGCTCCTCATTGTTGACCGTATTAGTTTATGTCCCAGTCGTAACTGTAAAGATCACACATAGCTGCGTCGACGTTGTTTTCCATACATAGGCAACAAAATTGCCAATTGACGATCAATAACAAGAATAACTGGGGGATAGTTAGTATTGATCAAATCTCCAGGAAAATAGCTGAACTCGATATCACCGATTCTCTGTTCGATTCCATAGTCTTCTGAAACCATTATCTTCAACTTATCAAGGGTAGTATTAGAATCCAGAGCAAGTAATATCCCTCTTTTTTCTTCATCAACATCAAAGCTCCAACATTTGCTGGCACATGATTTCTAAACACCACAAGTTGAGTAGATATGAATCATGTTAATCCACCAGAACAAAAAAAAAAACAAAAATTATGAAACCACTATTGATTGACGTCAAAGAACAGGTAGGAAACAATTTTTTTTAAAAATTAGTAAATTTTCGAAATAATCATGAAATAAAGGATAAACATGATCAGAAATTTTGTTCCTAAATTTTTTCTAATTTGTAACAAATTTGTTGAAATGTACATTTTACAAAATGTAGAAGAAAGAAAGAATTGTTGACTGTATGTTCCACGAAGGTTTGAATAATGAGTAAGTGGTAGAATATAAATTCTACGGAATTGTAGAATAAAGTTAAAATATCATGTATTCCACAAAATGTTGCAATTCGTAGAATATAGTGAAAACTGTAGAATTCATATTCCACGGTTTTAAAATGCAGTTAAAACCGTAGATTTTATAATCTACAAAAGTTGGATCATAGTAAAAGTGGTAGATTATGTATTCTAAATTGTTTGGATATTAGTGAAAACGGTAGAATACGTATTCTACTACTCTGTACATGGTGGAATTCAAGTTATACTATTCGCAGAACAAGTAAACAAATAATATTTAAAAATCGTTAATAGCAGAAAAAAGTATTAAAAAATTTCCATTGGTGTATTTTTATTTTGCCTTATTTTTTACTATTTTAGATTAAAAATAATTCGAATTTGAGTTTTTAAAAATATAAATAAAGGTAATTATGTTAAATTAAGGTAAAATGTTAAAAAGGTTAAAGGGACAATAATTATTTTTTAATCATTTTTACACAAAATTTCCTTAATCAATTAGGTTAAAAAAAATGATCATAATCTTATATGGCCCTCTCGACTCTCCAAAATTCTGAAAAGAAATATGGGTGAAAATCTCATATAGCCTTATGGCTAAAAAAAAAAATCTTGGTTACCCCATAATAATCTTCATGCCCCTTTTCCTATTAAAGAATTATGTATCGACGATTTTGCCCTTTTTAAATAGGTTTAAATTTAATTGATTTAAAAAAAAAAACCGAGGCCCAGCCCCAAAAAAGCCTAGAACTAAGTATAACTAGTATAAGTGTGGATAACTAGTATAATTGGTATAACTGGTATAACTGGTGCAACTAGTATAACTGGTGCAACTAGTATAACTGTGGATAACTTGTGTATAACTGGGAACAACTAGTGTAAAACTATGTAGAAATGTGTACAACTATTAGTATAACTAAACTGATAACATTATATATAACTAGTATAATTGGTGCAACTAGTATAACTGTGGACAATATGTGTATAACTAGGAACAATTAGTATAAAACTTTGTACAACTATAAGTATAATTAGTGTAAAATTGTGTACAACTAGTGTACCTCGTCTTCTTCTGTACTCTTTGTCGCGTCATCACCATCTCCTTCTTCACTCTCATCTCTTTCGCTCGAATTCTCGAGATAAACTTCTTCGTCAGCAACAGTAGCGTTAACAATCGTCAATCGATTAACAAACCTCTTCTTTGGTGCCCTTTCCGCCGCAGGACTCTTCGGCTTCGCCTTCTTCGAAGCATTCCTCGTTTCCACCATCTTCGATTTCTGATTTCTCGAGAAAGGGGTAAGTTTCGGGCTCGAAAGTTTTTGGTGTATGTTTATGAAATTGAGAATTATGGATTTTACGCCAAGGAGGATTGGAATCGATGCAATACTCAAGGTCTTGAAGTTGTTACATGGGAGGATGACTAATTTCAGCCATGGCTTTTTTCTGATGTAAGCAGCCAGAAAAAGCTTGGTATCGGTAGCGGCAACTGGATGCATGGTCTTGATTTTAAGGTTTTAAGGTTCAACCTGAAACTATGGTCTTGATTTTAAGGTTTAAATACTAATAAGAGATGGTTTAATAACAGCTTTCCACTGATAGGACAATTTTCTTATGTTCTGCAGTCAGCTAAGAGAAGCTTGGTATCGGTAGCGGCAACTGGATGCATGTTTATTCTGATGCAGACACTGATGGCTATGACGTGGAGTTACCATTCATATTGTATTAGCTCCCTTTTGGACCCATATTGTTTCTTGGATGTAACTATCACATGTACCTTTATTTAAATCATATCATGGTTAAATTATACGTAACACTAGATGGTTAGATTATACGTAACACTAGATGACTCTCCCGCACCTTGTGCGGGGTGAATGATTTCGTCGAGGATTGTTTTACTTAATTAAGGAGTTAAACACGTATAAATATTAGAAACTATACAAATTTGAATTGAAGCGTGATTTTATAGAAAAGTGAAATTAAGAATAATAAAAAATAATCGAGAAACATTAAAATGGAATATTATTGAAAAGAAACACAACAATTATTAAAAATAAGCACATAAATAGCTGATTCAAATAAGTGAAAAAAATTAGAGAATTTCAATCATCAAGGGCAAACCATGCATTTCGGAACGTGTCATAAACAACATCATTAATCGTCCTTAGATCGAAATAGCCTAATGGTCCCCTTATTACATCCAATAGAAGGCGTAAGTAATATAGTTTTCCAATTTCTTTTGCATATATTGGTAAATCACATAAACGCGATTTACCTTTTATGTGGGTTTCTATTCATGCATTTTATGATCCCAAACAAATTTAGTTGTTATTTCTGAATATAAAAGACGTCTTGCTTGAAGATAAACCTGACTACATTTCATCCATGCTTGAAATTTACCTTCGTTTTGTTGATATTCCGACATCATCGACGAAAAAAGATTGCGAAGAAGGAAGAACAATAGGCAAAATTTTCATAAGATAAATTAAACGTCAGGAATGACCTGAGACAAATTTAGATCTGTTTATGAAAACAAAAAACGTTTTAAACCAAAATCAAAATGTATAGAATATGGAAAAACAAATATGCTAAAGATTTCAAAAAAAAATACCTATAGCTTCCATTAGAAATGAAAATAGCATAATGATATGAATCAGAAGACAATATTAAAATATAAAGTACTGTGATATTCGTGTTTCTTAGACAAATATATAGTAACTTTTTGTGATCTTTTCACATGATTATTTTGGTTGGAGTGATTTATTATTGTTAGGATCCCATTTTTTAATTAAAATTATTTTATGGATGAATACATTTCTAAATTCAGGTAAATAAATAAAAAAATTAGTTAGATGAAAATTGTATAAAATTTGAATATTTTATAGATTAATTATTGTTATATAGTTAAGATTTGCTCAATAACCAAGTAAGGCACAACAAAATAATAACTAAAATATATATTAAGTGATTGTAAATTTTACCGATCTTAGTGTTGGTAGGTGTACATTTTTATCAAAAGTTCACCTGTTTTAGTATTTTACCCCTTAAGTCTTCATACTCGACTACTCTAATAAATACAGTCACTCAAATAGTTAAATTGGTGCAACAAAATTCGATAGTTCAACTCTAATCCTAGTGATTCAGAATGAAATATTTTGTCGAAGATTGTTTCATTTTATTTAGGAGACATACATGTATTAGTATTAGAAAATTGACAAATTTGAATATATCAATACTATAGTTATAGAGATTAGAATATGTAAGTTACTATAAAATATACTATATTAATGGGTAGAATATGTAATCTCCATCTGTTCCTTTTATATAGTAGAATTCTATTATAATTTTATTAACTTTGGGTACTACTGCTATAATTCAAGTGATAAAAGATTGGCGTATATTTTGTAAACGATAGTATAATTTAGAACATTAATTTATCTATAAAAACAGAATTAGTGAAACATTCTTTGCGGCAAAGTCCATATATTTGTTTGGTAGATTTTTATTAATCAATTTCTACCATTTGATTAATTTTGGTATCTACTAAATCTAGAAGAAGAAATTGTACGAAACATAAATTTTAACAAAGAAGTTGTAGGAAATACATACAATCCGAAACATACACTTTAGTTCGACTTAAACATGTTTTAAAAGGTAAAACAATATAATTGTATCTATGAGCCATATTTGTTTAATAGTTGTATTTCTTTTCCTTTGGTTCCTTCTAATCCTCTTTCTAGTACTGGTAAAATATTCATACTCGAAGATCCGAATCCGATCTGATTCGAAAAAGTGGTATCGAATCAAACCTGGAACCGATAATATGTCTGAACGGCTCTTGGATTCCTATATCTAAAGAACTGACTTCAAGATCCGAGAATCGAATAGATATCCAAAATAAATATCCAAAATATTATTTATATTTAAACTTAAAATAACTTAAATATCTAAATTTATAATTATAAACCGAAGTTATCAATTATTTAAATACCCAAAATAACTGAAGTATCCTAAAATATTTAGTTATATTTGTCAAAATTTAACCAAAATTTTATTCAAATTTAATCAACTTTGTATTTTTTTTTATATTTATGGTATCCAAACCCGATCTAAACTCGGATGAAACCGAACCAAATATCTAAAATACTTAAACGGTCTTATAACTCTAAACCCGACAACCCAAAAAAACTGAACCAAACCTGAATGGATACTTGAACGCTCATGTCATCCTCCTCATCTCCTACTTCTTGTTTTTCATTCTCCTTCATCTCATTCTCTTTTTTCTCCTTTAAATCCATTCTTTAATTCCGCCTCATAGTTGTTTCAAATATTTTGCATTTTGCACAAAAAAACCCATAGAAAAACGCAACCATAAAGCATTACTCATAATGTATCACAATATACAATCATACAATCATACAATGTAAGATTTTAATTGTATGTTAGTCTAAAATCGAAAAGCTACTTAAAAACTAAACATGTCCTCGTGTTTAGACGTAGTTTACAATCCTCATGTTTCTTTGTTCTACATGTCCTCAACTTTCTTAATGAGAAATTGTTTATTAATAACACTAAACTAAGCTTTAAGGCTCCAGTACTGGCTAGAAAAGAAGAAATTATAATCATTTATGTGGGTCTTATGTCTCTGAGATTTCTTCTTACATCATCAAATTTCAAGAGAAGCTTGATGAACTTGTTGGAGTTGCAAGCGCTTATGAGCACATATGCATGGTTACAAAACACCCATTATAGAATTTCCTACTAATGATCCATCCCATAAACTGTGTTCATTGTTCGTGAAGGTTATCAGCGCTTAAAATGCAATTTCTTTAACATTCGTAACTCGATTAGAAGAGAATCTATACATAAACCCTTGCATATAATATAACAATGAATCATATTGAAACAGTATGTGCTTGTGAAATACTCTTAAACCCTCTCTAAAGTGGTCATAGAACCTAGACAATAATGTAGTGCATAAGAAGTTTTATTCCAAATGTGATAAACCATTATCTAGACTCTTTAAAAACAATCTCTTAAATTCTAAACTAATAAAACCGTTAAAATGTACGTAGAAAATAAAAGTTAAAGATGATGCATCAATTTTTAGGGTTTCAAAATTACTGAGTTGCAAAATCAAAGGAAAACAAAATCTATAAAACGTATGAAAATTATTAAGTGGATTGTGGAATTGAATAAAATACACAAAAGAAGAGCCCTAGAAAAAAAATTTGATGAAAAACCAAAAACCAAACTCATGAACTACGTTCTTGTCCATACTCGTACATAATTTGGAATAAAAAACTTAGTCACCTAAAATACAAAATAGAATGTTAAATTATTTTATTTACCAAAATAATTTTTTAACTTTACAAAATAATATAAAATTAAACTATAACCTCTAAATCTTTATTGTTAATCAAAAAAATGAATATTACATTGAATACAATATAGTAGAATTAGTCAAATGTATCTTAAATAAAGAATCCATAGAGTATAATGCTAAATTATTATTTTTGTCAAAGTAATTTTATAACTTAACAAATGATATAAAATTAAACCATAACTCATATGTTTTGGTTGTTAGTCCAAAAAAATGACAATACATAATTAAACTAAACTCAAAACTAATATTAAAAAAATTAATAAAATGTATGTTACATATGACAATATACTACTATTTTATAGGTTTGAATATTATAGCATAAAGGTCTTTTGTCCATTTTATTATCCTGGTTAATCGCTTAAATACTATTTTCATATTGGTATACTTTTGGTTTTTGTTGCCAATACGAATATTTCGCAAATTAAAAAAAAAAAACTTGTTTATGTCCTTCAGGGAAAAAAATTGTGTTGTCATTGTTATCCTCAAAGGATCAATTACTGGTAATCCAATGTACAATCCACAATTAAGGTTTGTGATTAAGATAACGGCAAATTAAAAAGAGAACACTTGACACTTAGATTTGAATGAAACTTTTTGATGATGGAATGGAAATGATGGCTTTGGTAAAGTGCCGTTTCTAGAAAGACATCAAATTTATGTATTGCCAATAGAATCGCATTTTCTTATTGGCAGAATATTTTCTGAAAACATATCTATAAAACTATATAATAAAATTATATGAAAACAAAGTTTCTAACAATGTGAAGATCTTGAAAAAATGGGCTATTCTTGGATGTGACCTATCTTTAAGAATATAGGGGGTGATTGGTAATGGCTTTAGAATTTCTCTAAAGCCTAATTTCTCTCCAAAGCACACAATCTAATCCAATCATGCTTTGTAAATATTTTTCTCTCCAAAGCTCTTTATTATTTTTTATTTTTTGTTTTGGCTGTACAAAGCTAAATATGCAGAGCAAAAAAATTGAGCTGTGAAAAATGAAAATATTCTCACAGCCAAAAACCTACATCAATTAAATTTAAAGCCAAAGCAAAAAAATCTACAGCATAATTTATACAGCAAAAAATAAAAGCTACAGCTCTTCCAATCAACCTCATAGACACCAAAAAAAGAGAGAATCAGAGTGAGAATATAAGCAAAGTTTATTTCGTTCTCCACTTAAAACACACTTAGATAAAATCTGTTAAAATTATTTTGGTAAATAAAATAAATTAACATTCTATTTTGTATTTTAGATAGAATCAAGCTATTTACGCATCCTCAGAACATAATCTCAAAAACCAAAATATTTTAATATATTTTATCTATTGAACATAGTATCAAAATATTTTTTTTTTAAGTTCATATTTTATTTAAACGATGATAGTGATAAGAAATCAATACCCTTTTCGTAATGTTTGATATGAAAAAACCTGCAAAATAACAAATAGCACAATAAAAATTAAAACTTTGATTAATTGTAAGAAATAAATACCTTTTGTTTGACTTGCTATGAAACAAACCTGCAAATTGATCAAAACTACAAAACAAAATTAGATCCATGTTAATTTCGATAGAATAAAAAGAAATGTCTAGATATGTGGATGTTCTATGAGCGTAGTAGATACTCTATTTATAAGAATCAAATAATTTAGGGTTGGAATAAGTTTTCGAAATATTCTATTGGAAGATTAGAATATTCTATAAGATATTTTAGCTAATATATTTATAGATTTTCGTTTAATATTAACAATCTTCTAGTGGAAGATTGGTATATGCCATAGAAATATTAAATATTTTAGGCAATAGAATTTTCGGTTACATTTAAAATTTGCTATATATGATCTGTAATATTTGCCATAATTTAAAATTTGCTCATTATTATCGATAATTATTAGTTGCTAAATTTTAGGTGGGATGTTATTTTGAATTTTAAAAATAAGGAAATATAGTAAGAAATAAATATTAATTGTAATCAAAAATTTAGGGAATAAGTTAAGATTACCATTCGAATATTTAGGAGACCACATTTAATTGAATTTGATTAATTATCGAATTTTGTTTTTTAATAATCTTTCCTAAATAAATTTTTATTTATTTTTAATATGAAAAAACTCTGGACCAATAAAAACATTTCATTAAAGTCATGTCATCAATGACATCACAGTTTTGATTGACCAAAAATCATCCACATCATCGATTTTAATAATTCGATTTCGCAAATAATATATATTAGATAGGTCTAAATGATTTAAATATATATTTATTTAAATATTTATGTATTTCAGATTTGGATTCTTCACATTTATTTTTATGTAGTTCAAACTTATTTATGGTTATGTTTATCTTAAGTGCAACTAGTACAATTAGAATAACATTTTGGTAGAGCTAAAAAAATTTGGTACAACTAGTACAAATGTAAACTAGAATGAGTTGCATTAAAAACAATAAAAACGTGAAAAACATGAAAAACATGTGACGTCATAAGATTAAAAAATTATCTTTTTAACAAAGAGTTGTAACAGGTTTCTAGTTGTACCAAATTAAAATTTTTAACAAAAATTTGTACTTTCATAGTTTTAATTTGTAAAGTAATATCATGCTATATATTAAATTTTTCTAATTGTATTTATGAAATTAAGTAAATAAACTAAATTTATAATATTTTCATATCATAACATGCGAAAAATACATTGTTACTTATTGTTCATATTAGGAGTCATTAACATACTTTGTCTTCAAAAAGTTACATAATAAGTCACATTCTCGTTTGGAAGGGCTTTTGACACTGTGCAATTTTATAAATTGCCAAGTTGCTCTTTTAAATTTGTTATAATTTGGTTAGGGTGTAAACTGGTTTGGTTTGTAGTTTGTTTAGTAGGCATAAAATCTCAATTTCTTAACATAAATAAAATTCCTCTTCTCCCGTCACCCTTTTCATCTTCCCTTATCTCTTGAAGAACTGTTCATTCTTCATCTCCTTCAACCTTAATCCACATCTCTTCTTCGTCTACCCCTCTCTCCTCTATCTCGATCTTCATCTCCTTCAACCTTAATCCATTTATCTCATCCCCACCGCATCTCGCTCGCCACAGAATCGCGCTCACCATTGTCTCTCTGCAATTCTTCGCCGCTTTCACCACTGTCTCGCTTGCATCTCTCCCTCATCGCCAGATCTGCGCTCGGCTCGTTCACATCTCGAAATCTCGACCTTAACCCTAATGTTTTTGTTCTTAGATCTTAAAGTTTGATACTTTTCGATTTGACTCAAGGTCTGGTTCGTTTTTCTTGTGGGGTTTGATTCGTTTTTCCATTAAAGTTGGTATATTGATTCTCTCTGTGTGCATCAATTAGGGTTTATATCAAAATTCACGTTTTTGGTGGACATCGTTCTGGTGGACAACATTCTAATGGACATCGTTCTTTTTTTCTCCTTAATTTATGTGGATTGTTTTTGTAGACGCAGTTGTGGACAACCTTGTGAGTAATTTTCTTATAATATCTTAGTTTGCTAAAATGTGGACAACGTTTGGCGGATATGTTTTGTCCAATAATATATCCACTAAAACATGTATAGGAAAATATGGTATCCACTGAAACATGTCAACACATACATAATTGAAAAGGATCACATGGAAATTATATGTCCAATTTATAATGTCCATGAAACGTATAACAACAATGATGTTCCTAAAAAGTCGTGTACATAAAATGCGTATAGGAAAATAAATGGGTGTCCATTAAAACATGTCCACACAAAGGTAAACCTTGTTCACACAGAAATAATCAATATAATAAACTATATAGAAATTGATGTCCATTTAAACTTAACCACACAGACGTAATCAACATGATAAATATATGCAGTTAGATGTCTATTTAAACGTGTCCATACAAACATAATCAAAATGAGGAAAAAAAATGAAAATAGACGTCTAATTTACATTGTCTAATATGACGTAATCAACATATGGAACTAAATGGAAATAGATGTCCACTTTACATTGTTCATTATACTTATACATTGATCTGAAATGTGGTCCATTGATTTGAAAACTTCTTGTGATGGATGAAGGTTAGTAAGTCCACATGTTCATTTAGAGTGTTCTGCATGAACGAAATAACCGAGAATTATGGTGGAATATTTAAATTAATATCCACATTACCACTTTAAATTGTCCACACAATATGATTTAAAATGGAGTATTGTAAATATGCAAATCATGTACACACAATATGCTTACCAATACCACTTATGTCATCCACATCTTGTTGTCCATGACAACCGACGACTAATATCCACATCATACTTATTTCATCGTGGACATCATTTTTACTTTGTTGTCAACATGTTACATGTGTACACGTTCCACAAACTCAAAATTCTTTTTTGGGATTTACTGGATTAGCCGTCCATCGTGGACAACATTATATGGATATATACTCCACATTTACTATTTTCACATAGGTTCATGGACACACAATCATGACCAATTCGGGACTCTCGTCATATGTTGTTTATCCACCATAAATTCTCAAATTCCCAAATACCAATGTCATCTGTTGTTTATCTACCATAGATGTCCACCAACTACTGTCCATACACCACTAAGAATAAAAAATAACAAAATTTAACTAGAGTATGTAATGTGTCGTATGTCCAATGTCCATTAAATATTGTCCATAAAACATATAATAATATCATATGTTTGTTCAAAGATGCACACAGGGATAAAGTATGTCCATTAAAACTTGTCAATGAGACTGAATTATAAAATATGAATACGATATCATGTCCATAAAATACTTGTTCACGAGATGGATAATGAAAAACAACTACTATATATAGCACAATTCTCCATGGACCTCTTAAAGTTAAGATATATGCACATCAAAAACTTGTGTCCATTTTAACATGTCCACGAGGATGAATATACAAAAAACTTGTCCACAAAAATGGATTTAACATGTCCACAGACATGATTTTCAGTTGGTGAAGGGGAGAACATCGATATGAGCGAGCCCAACACAGATCTGGCCGACATCGACGGTGGCAAGACAGCCAAAAATATGCAGAGAGTAGAAGATACGACGACGTGGGAGAGAGATACAGAAAACGAAACCAAATCCGATATTCTGAAGTTAGGGACTAAGGTTTCGACAATCTGAAAGTTAAACGAAAACAAAACAAGGAACCTGAAGGAGCCGAGCTGTAATCATTACTGAGAGAAGAGAAGGGAGATTCCACCGGTGAAGAAAAAAACTAAAAGGAGAAGCTTCCTTGAATTTCGGGTCACAAACAAATTGGATTTATGAGCGATTGATTCTCTCTGTAATTAGATCAAACAAGAGTAGGAGAAGATAATGGAGATAGAAGGTAACAAGAAGAAACTCCAAACTGGTCGACGGCTGCGTTAGCCAAAGATAAAAAAGAGAGGCAACCCTTTTTTTTAGAGTTTGAGACTTTTAAGTTTTTTTGGTATTAAATGGGTTAAAGTAAAGAGTAAAGAGGTAAGGAGTAAATAAATGTGAAGAGGAGTTAACGTTTAGTTTCTCTTAGTTAAGAGCAAATTAGTATTCTCCAACCATGAAAGTGCCCTAATACAAGCATGTGACCTTTTATGTAATATGAAAGTGAAAAAGTGACTACAGATGTAAATAACACTCATATTAGTGTTGTTAGGTTTTCAATACTAACCTTAAAAATATAAGGTAGATTATGTACAAATGTGAACTCATGCAACAAATACCCAAAATTTGAATTTTTTAATTAATACAAATGTGGAAATATATATACAGATGTTTTAATAACGTTTTAAAACTAACATCGGGATTGTATTTACCCAAAAATAAAGTTTTACATTTTTGTACCATCAAAGAGTTGAACCAGTTGTACCAGTCGTACCTAAAAGAAACACCATGCATTCAACCTTCAGTCATAAAAAGACTTACACAAATACAAATAATATCCACAACACAAACAAATTACACAATTAACTTTTAAAGTTTTCACCGTAAAAAATCGCTCAAATGGCAATGGATTCTTTTTCTTTCTTCGAGATTCTCCAACTGATGAGAATATAGTCACTTGATTTCTTCCTTTTTTCTTATAAGCCTGAGATAAGACATATTGATTTAGTATTTCCCCAGGAACATCCCAAGTAGAATTAGTGATATCTTCCAAAGTTCATCCCATCACAAAACTGAAAATATGAAGATATTTCTGATTCCATCGTACTCCATCTCCCTCATAAGAATAATATCCCCCATAATCAAAATGTAAGAGCGTGTCATGGATATTATTCATTGTCCTCTGAAAAAATAATAAACAACATTAGAACACATGAGTCGTACCAGTTGTACCAATTATATGAATAGTTCAGTTATACGAGTTGTCCTAATTATACCAGTTATATGAGTTGTCCTAATTATACCAGTTATACGAGTGGTACCAGTTGCACCAGTCGTACAATTTGTGCCAGTTTGTAAAAAAAACAAAGATTTCATTAAGGGCAATTTTGGAATTTCATAAAAAGGAGGTCGACATAGATTAAAGAGAAACATGATCCGTTAAAAAAGAAGTTGAAGAATGAGGAACTAGAGACGAAGAGGCAAAAAAATTTCAACTGAAGAGGTGACGTGGACTAAATGATAAGGTTGATGTGGAGACATGTGGAGAGAACAGAAAGTCTGCTATTATATATATGATATCATCCATTTTTCGATCTTCAAGATATGTGATTCGAATATCCACTTTTTCGGCCCTAAGGTATAAAAATCGAATTTCACATTTTCTTGATGATTTTTTTGTTGGAATCATACCTCTATAGGTTGTTTGATAGTGATTTCGAGTTACCCATGCAATATCTTAGTTTATTTTGCAAGTTTTGAGAAATCTTCGGTTTGATGATGAAACTTGTTAGATTTGCAATTTGCTCTGATTTAGGACGAAATTGTGATAAATTGTTGTTGATTATATTGTTATAGACTGATGCTTGTGATTAATTGTCATAAGTTTGTCAATTTTTTGAATTTTGATTTTTGGCTTAACTTCTCGGGTTGCATGTGCTTTTGTTTGTCTTTGAACGCAGATGACTAATCGGACCAAGAGAACATGACATATACCAAGGCGAAGAATCCAGCTCCAACCCCCCCCCTCCACCGACCCAACCTTTCGACTAGCCACACTCGTCTTCACCACTTCCATCACCTCCTCCATAGTCTCTCATCTATCTTGGTTCGCAGATCAACCTCCTTGACCTAAGATTGAGACAGTCAAGATCAGATCACGTGTAATTTGGGAAGACACTCCAACAGATGAGACAGAGAAGAGTGCATGCACCAACACGCCGATTTCTAAGGATTGGGATGGGTATGAAACACTCTTCTATAATGCGTGGCAATCTGTGAAGATCAATCTGTTGGGAATGTCCTGAAATCTACCGTACTATCTCTAGAAAGTATGATAAGTGTCGAGATCAGACATAAGTCATAAATACTGGGTGATCATGATGACTTGCTAGAGCCCGCTCATGATCTATAAGTTTAGGACTTATTACCAGTATTGTATGATCCCAAAGGGTCACACACCATAGCTAACGGGAAAGTTAACAAGGAATTAATACGGTAAGATGCAAGGCATTTACTGTATTTGTACAGAGAATTGGGCCAGACAAAAGACAGTCTTTTGTCTGATTTGGGCCTTGGGCCCAAAAGCCTAATGAGCCATTAGTTTAATTACTTGGGCCCATATAAAGGAAGGAGGAGGCGCAGGAAGCCCTAACGCTTCCCCTATCTGCGATTTTAAGCCAGAGCAGTCCTCTCTCTCTCTGTTAATTCCAGCTTGGTCTAGCAGCCTGATCCAATAGCTTGTAAGAGTGTGGATACCTAGGAGGAGCCGGTAATCATCTGCTCTAAGTGATCTCGACATTACCAATCAATCCGCTGCACTCTAAAAGAGGTAATGATCCTGATCTGTATGATTCAACTGCAAATCACCTAGATCCTAGATGATTATGTGCTAGGATGTAACCTGACAATTACACCATGAACTCACATAATCCTACAGTGGTATCAGAGCCTAGGTTGTTAGGTTTTTGCTTTTTGGATCGTGTGAATAAGCAATTAATTAGCGATCGATTATTGTATGAATAAAGGATGTCACGATCGAATTTGTTGACTTTGTTTTGGAATCGATTTTGTCAAATTCAATTATTGAATTGAGTTTGATACGTTTTGCTTAAGTGATTATTAATGGCATGAATCGAGTAGAAAAGGTCAAAATCAATTTGTCTTTTTGTGAATCCATTATTGAATTGAATTGGGAAAAGGTCAAAACGTGTTATGTTTGTTATGATACGATTTGGTTAAAAATCACTTGTTGACTTTATTATACGACATAAGGTTGCGATCGATGATGTTCGCATGTTGACCTTTTTAATCATGATGATGGCTTGTTATACTTCGCTTGTTGAATTGTTGACATGACTCGCTTGTCCTTTAGTGAATATAAGAATCGGTTGTTGATTTTGTTATGCAATCATAAGGTGAATCAATTAATCGATTGATAATTAATTGGTCAAGGTTGCGATCGATGATGTCATGAAACGAATTAGAAAAATGTTCAAAATCGTTTTTGTCATGATCGCTTGTTTAAGCAATTATTGAATTATGTATAAGGTCAAAGCCTTGATAATTGTGGTTCGTTTTTCCCAAACCCGCGACAATGAACCGATCAAACCGATTGTGGTTCATTGTCTGCTTTAGCCAAAACCGCAAGTTAGGTCAAAATTGGCTAAAACACAAGGTGTTTCTTCCTGATTTTGGACTTAACCGAACCGATCCAATTTAATTGGTGGTTCAAGCGGTTAACCCAAATCGCGGTTTGCTGGAAATTATTTAATACAATTGGTATTATTTAATTTCTGGTTAAACCGGATTTAAATTCAAAATTGAATTTTAACCTAAACCGAAGGATGGTCTAAGTTTGATTTGGTTGGACCAAATAATTTAGAGCTGGTCTGGTTTAGTAAATAACCAGTTGGATTTAGTAGTTAATTTGGTCTTGGACCAGAATTAATGAACCGACTCGGTTATGTCAAATTATTGGGCCAATTGGAATTATGTGGTCTTGGACCAAGAATTGGGCCTATAATTTGTGACCCAACCGAAAACTTTAATAAAATATTAAATTAGAAATTTCTATTTTTAGTATGTTTCTAAATTTAGAAAGTTTCTAAAATAAGTAAGTTTCCCAAAATAGTAATCTTCTATTTTTGGAAAGAAAACCTAAAATCCTCAAAACCAATATCAAGCTTGGATGTCTTGCCCAATCTTGTCAGCTACTTAACGCTTATTCAATTACAGATATGGCTTACAGTGTGAGGTGTCTGTTTTTGCGTAAGTAAAGTAGTATATAGTCACTGATTTCATTGGGAGTCCCAGACTTTAGTGATTATTTGGCTGTAAGAGATTGGTTTCCTTGACTTGGCCATCGGGAGTCCCGGGCCTTGAGACATCTGGTGTATTGGGCCTTGGGCCCAATCCACAACCGAGAGTTATTGGATATAACTAGCTGTGTGTATGCTTACCAAGTAAAGCTACTTCTGGGTGACGGCCAGTGGCCCACTTTGGATTTAGCTGAACATGGGTCTCGGAATCATTGCATTCTTATGAGGTTAAACAAAGAAATTTTGAATGCAATGCGAGTTTTCTTATAAGTTATTAAGATTACTCTTTTATGAACTAAATAACTAAAACTCTATTTATCTCTAAATTTCAGTTATGACTAGCACAAACAATCAAAACACTTTCTCGATCCGGTCTGTCCTTGAGATGGACAAACTGAACGGATCAAATTTCTTGACTTGGCCGCGGAACCTGAGGCTAGTCCTCAGGCAGGAGAGAAAGGACTATGTCCTTGAAAGAGCTCTCCCCGTGAGGATCGGGTCCAATGCCTCTCATGCAGTATATGATGCTTGGAATAAGCATTATAATGATGCGGTAGATGTGCGTGGTCTGATATTGGCTACCATGGACTCAGATTTGCTGAAGCAATATGAGAACATGAAGTCGCCAATAGAGATGATCAGCAGCCTGAAATTGAAATTTCAGGAGCAGGTAAGAGTGGAGAGATATCAGTTGGTTAAGTCTCTCACTAGCTGCAAGCTACCAAATGATCATCCAGTGAGTCCTCATGTCAGTAAAATGATGGGTTACATTGATAACCTGAGGAAACTGGATTATCCAGTTAGCCAAGAATTAGCAACTGAGATCATTCTGCAGTCACTGCCGTCAAGCTATGATAAGTTCAGAAGGAACTATATCAAGAAAGGCTTAACGAAGACGTTGACTGAACTGCATGATATGCTCAAGACAGTTGAGCCAAACGTGAAGAGTACCCTGTATAATCTCATGAAGGAGAAGGGTAGGTTTACTAAACCTAATGCTGACAAGGGTGAAGACAAAGTTGTCCAGATTTTGAATCATGGCAAGCGTGTGTCTTCTGAGCCCGAGTCAGATACCTCTTACGTTGGTAAGTGCTGCTACTGTAAAGAGACTGGGCATTGGAAGAAAGATTGCATTAAATTCATGGAAGATTATGAGGAGTTGAAGTTGATGTATGAGACTACTTCCTCAGGTATTCATGTTATTACTTCAAGTTCTACCTTATAGGTATTGGATACTGGTTGTGGCACTGATATTTGTTATAATATGCAGAGCCTAAGCAACAGTAGAACGTTGAAGGAAGGACAAGTGGAAGTGCATGTCTGGAAGGAGCTATGGATGCTGCCTCAGCTGTAGGGTTTTCACTTGTAGATGCCTTTGAGGCTTGGTTTTGTATTAAGTAATTGCTACAATGTACCTGCTTTAAGCAGAGTTGTCTTTCATTTTCTTGTAAGAATTTGAATGTTTTTCGTTTTGATAAAAGACAAGTTTTGTTCTTTTGATCTCAATGAAATATTGATTGTAGCACCCTATTCAAGGAATGGGTTTTATATCTTAAACCAAAGAGTGCCTAAATGTAAAAATACCGAATTGGTTTAAATCTGATGAATTAAACCTGATTTTTCTTGGCGTAAATGTTTTGGTCACATGGAGTAAGTCGGATTCAGAAATCCCATAGTTATGGACTTTTGGGCTCATTTGATTGGATATCTTATGAGACTTGAATTTTGCTTACTGGACCAAAAGACAAAGGGCCCATCTTAGCCGAGCTAGAGAAAGGCCCAAAGGCTTATTGGACCTTGAACATACTCATGTATGTGGCCCGATGAGCAGTAATGCCAGAGAAAATTTCCTGTACTTCATTATATTTACTGATTACTTCAGTGAGTATGACTGTGTTCATTTGATGAGACACGAGTCGGAATTCTTTGAAATGGTCGAAAGAGTTCCAGAATGAGGTATAGAATCTGAGTGACAGAAGTATTGAGACTCTGGATTATATCACGAGTGAGAATACTTAAGTCATTGATGGTGTGATCATCTGAATGAGTGTGAAGTCGTTTCACAGCTCATTTCTCCTGAAAACCTTGAGGTGTTTCTGTGAGAAAGAATCAGATCTTATTAGAAATGATTAAAGATGAGTCACACGAATCTTCCATGATATTCTTTAAGAATAACGCTCTAGAAATATCTAAGTTTACGCTGAAATAGTTCCACCAATATCAGTTGAAAGACACCACATAAATGTGGACTGAAAATGATCCAAATTCGTCTTTACTGAGTATTTGTAGTTGAGCTACTTCGTTGGTTGTCCTAGGGAAACCAAGGCTTGTTACTTTTTACGTCCATTCCGAAAACGAAGTTAGTTAGTTCGGAATTCTGTTTTCTAAGAGGGAAGTTGCTTTCCAAGAAAAACAGTGGGAGTAAAAGTATAACTCGAAGAAATTCGAGAAATACAAGAGGCTGCTCAACCTGTTGAGGGAGAGCAGCGGATGGATTTACAGATTTCTGTAGAATCTACACCTGTAGAGCCTGAAGTTCGCAGATTTGAATCCGTCACTAATCCGAGAGTGATTTCTCGTGATTAATTGCCATGATCTGATGATCATTGAAAGTGACGAACCTGCGAAATTCACAGAAGCGAAAGTGAGCCCGGACTCCGAAAAGTTATACTGTATGTAAGTTAGCTTCATCGATCCATTCATGGATAGAAGCAAACATATCGGAGTTGGAATATTCGTTATGTTAAAGTAGTCAAGGTTTTGACTTGAACAAGAACGAAGTGGAACTGTGCGTTTACTAATAGATAAGTGGGAGCGATGTTGCATTTCTCATAGTGTATGTCGATGACATACTGATTCTCGGAAATAACGTTCCAATGCTGCAGTCGGTAAAGGACTGGCTTGGGAGTTGTTGTATGATTGACATGGGTAAAGCCACATATGTTCTTGGATTTTGGATCTAAAGATAAAGATCCAAAAGAGCTGGTAGGACAAAGTCAGGATTCTTAAATTGACAAAGTCCTACACGTTTTCAGCAATCCAAGAAGGGTTTTATGCCAATGTCACATGGCATTACGTTAAGCAAGAAACAGTGTCCTACGATATCTGCTGAGCTTGAATGCATGGATGAGATTCCATATGCGTCGGCAATTGGATCTATCATGTATGCCATGAAACATACTTGTTTTGATGTTGCTTTAATGTTAAGCAAGACAAGTAAAGACCAGTCAAATCCAGCAAAAAAAATCACTGGATTGACGTAATGAATATCCTCAAGTATTTGGAAAATACTTAGGATAAGTTCTTGATTTACGGAGAAAGTGAGGTGCTACAAGTCGGTAGAGTCTGAAAGGCAAGTTTCCAACAGACAAAGATGATTTCCGGTCACAGTCCGGTTATATCTTGTGTCTGTCTGGCGGTGCAAGGCACTGTTGCTGACTCCATGACTTAAGCTGAATATTTCGCAGCTTGGGAAGCGGCGAAAGAGGTTGTTTGGAAAGAAGAGTTCATCACTGAACTTGATGTGATTCCCAGCATAGATGAGACTAGCTGCACATCAGAGGTCCAAACACCTTGAGGGTAGGTATAACCTATTCCGTGAGATAAATGACAGAGTTGTTAAGTAGATCAGCAAGTTTCAACGAATGAGAACGTTGCTAATCTATTAACGAAGCCACTCCTTAGGCCTAAGCACGAGTCGCGGACTGTAGCTGTAGGATAAGTGAAGTTAAGATGTAGTCTTAATTTCAGTGGGAGTTTGTAAAGGGCTTTATTTAGTCATTTTGAAAGGTTCATGTGAACATAATATTTTATGTTTATGAAATCTATGATTTCTGGATTATTTTAACTGTGATATAAATAATCGTTCCAAAATGATTCATGTCATTATATATGGGCCATCGAAGTACATGAGTAGACTTGATCCTGAAACCCCATATTTAACGAAATGACATAAATCATAGTGTTCATAGTCGAAGGTTGTTGAAATTGGAACACCAACAAACACTTGAGACTAGATTGTGTTGAGACTTATGACCAAGTTTCGAGGGGTCATAGATGCGCGGCATCAAAGTCGACACATAGGTATATGTAGGGGAGCATATGACCGGACATGGCCCGCTGATGAGAACTCTACAAGATATTAATATCTGTGTCATGAGAGGTTCTCATATACGACTATAGAGTATAGTCCTTAGACCTGAGTTCGCATGCATGTGGCTGCACATGGAGTGATGCACTTTGATCATTGTCTAACGCTGTTTCGTAACTGGGAGCTATAAGGACCTTGGTTGGGTGTATTATAAAGTGTGTAGTTCATAGTGATGGAACAAGATGGGATTTGTCCCTGCCGTTTAACGGAGGTAATATCTCTAGGCCAATCGGAGACTTGATAGCTGGTAAGAGAGTGGCCACTCCCAAACGGACTTGCCCAAGTCGTTTGCATTGTCAGTATCAAATCTGTTCCGATAAACATGGTCTGGCTATATAAGGATGACACGCATCTTGCCTTATGCCAGATTGAGATATTGAGACAAAAGGATTAGGGAATGTAGGATTCCAGTACAAGTGGGAGATTGTTGGGAATGTCCTGAAATCTACCGTACTATCTCTAGAAAGTATGATAAGTGTCGAGATCAGACATAAGTCATAAATACTGGGTGATCATGATGACTTGCTAGAGCCCGCTCATGATCTATAAGTTTAGGACTTATTACCAGTATTGTATGATCCCAAAGGGTCACACACCATAGCTAACGGGAAAGTTAACAAGGAATTAATACGGTAAGATGCAAGGCATTTACTGTATTTGTACAGAGAATTGGGCCAGACAAAAGACAGTCTTTTGTCTGATTTGGGCCTTGGGCCCAAAAGCCTAATGAGCCATTAGTTTAATTACTTGGGCCCATATAAAGGAAGGAGGAGGCGCAGGAAGCCCTAACGCTTCCCCTATCTGCGATTTTAAGCCAGAGCAGTCCTCTCTCTCTCTGTTAATTCCAGCTTGGTCTAGCAGCCTGATCCAATAGCTTGTAAGAGTGTGGATACCTAGGAGGAGCCGGTAATCATCTGCTCTAAGTGATCTCGACATTACCAATCAATCTGCTGCACTCTAAAAGAGGTAATGATCCTAATCTGTATGATTCAACTGCAAATCACCTAGATCCTAGATGATTATGTGCTAGGATGTAACCTGGCAATTACACCATGAACTCACATAATCCTACACAATCCCACCAGGTTCATTGACTACGACATGATCAAAGACATGTGCATCAAAGAGGATGTTCTAAGGATAATGAGGAATATTGGTTTAGGAACCAGGCCTACCAAGTAGTATGATCTGCTTCCTGACTTGAGGAGACAATTCCTTGCCACTTGTTGTGTCTACTACAGTAAAGAACTGTTGAAGGTAGCACAAGAAGGGATCATGACGTTCATCAAAGGGAGGAGATATAGAATATTGATTCTCAATCTTTGTGGACTTTATGGGTTCAAGAAGGATCCTACCAGAGATGTTCTCTCGGTTGAGTATAACGATATTCAGACTTTCGGGAAGCCTTTTAATAATGATATCTATGAGTATAAGGCTTCTAGACAGATATACGTGCAGCATCCGGTCCCGAGGCATGTCATCCGTGTTCTGGGTAACATGATTCTCTGTAAGGCTGAGACAAGCAAGATGAGAAAGTCTGAGCTCACCCTCTTGTACCATGGCATTGTGCACATCTTGCCTAACAATATCTAAGAGTGGTATGAGCCTGCTGAGAACCTGGACATGGGAGTTGTGTTCTCCAACCACTTGTGCACATTGAAGAAGAAGGCATTTGGTGGCAAGCGGCAGAAAATTGAGGGTGTTAGGAGTCTATTGACTCCGATCTTCCGACACTTCACTATCAACACGAACAATAACACCATCAACACTGATAGATTGCTGATGAATGAGGAGCACATGAAGTATGCCACTTTGATCAAACCCAAATGGATATGGGTTTTCACTGATGCAGCTGGAGCGGATTGGACTACTCATCTCCTGGAGAGAGAGCTTACCACCATCATAGATGATGGTCCACTACTGTTGAGTTTCAGGCCCAATCCTAGCCTCCTGATAGCTGTCCCACGATGCAAGCTACACAAATGAGCTTCATCCAGAGCTGCTCCTGATCCTGCATAGGATGACCCAGTTCCTGACCTTCCCGGAGGTCCACCCGTGTATCAACCTCCTTCTCTGGAGTTCCCTGAGCCACCTCTTGGTGATATGAATGACCCTGATTTTCAGCGATACATGATCATCACAATGAGATAGATGTGGCATGGTATGTCTAGTGCAATCACTTTTACCTGCCTCCGCTCGACTTAGACTTGCAGACGTCGTCGCTCCCTTACAACACAGATCGAACCAAATTATAGTTTGATTATGAATGAATTTGTTTTCTAAACCCGAGAAACGAAAAACACAAGCCGAACCGAATAACCGAATGTCTATTCGGACAAAGCCCAATACTTAAGCTTATGAATCACATTAGGCTTGTTCTTTTATTGGCCGCTGCAGTCAAAAAATTGCCGCATCAGTCATAAATCATCCTTTTCTCGCCGCTGCTTTTTCCAGCGTCAATGGCTACCGACAACTCCAGTAAAAGTAACCGCAACGACTACTTTGTGTATCCGTTTGTTTAAATTTGTCTCCATTTGTGTTTAATTTTTTAAACATTTACGCTAACACATCGGTTGTTAAAAGAACATGCCAATTATTAAAAAAATTATGTATATTTATGTTTTGTTTTGATTGGGTTATCAATTTTTTATTTATTTATTAATGTGTTAATATGATGTGTTTTTTATTTTGTTTTGATTAGTTTTTTTTTTTTTTATTAGTTGAGGTGTCATGTTCTAGTAAGATGTGTCGATACTAGTGTTCTAAAAAGAGGTTTAGGCGGCCGTCTAGGCGGGGCCTAGGCGTTAGGCGGTTCTTGACCATGACGATTTTTTCTTAGGCGTTAGAATTAGACGTTTATATTATTAAGCGGATTTAGACGGGTCTAGGCAGTCCTAGACGGGTTTAGGCGGGTTTAGGCGGGTCTAGGCGGTCCTAGGCGGCTCTGCACAATCTTTAGCTAATTATCATTTGATTTTTTAATTTTTGTGTTATTTCAGTCTAATTTTAAAAATTTATTACATATAAATTAATGGTTATCAATAAAAAAAATATCGTAATTTTAACAGATTTTGATAGTAAATGTAGTGTGGTGATAAATTTAACTGATTTTTTATTATTTTGATATAATTTGAGTTTTAAATCTATTTTTAAAATTACAAATATTTGATTGTCCCACTTCCAAAATAATAAACCAAATCAATTTTTGTTTTTGTTTTCTTCTGAATTTACTTCGATTTAATCATTCATTAAGACAATGTTTTGCTGGCTGGTCCCATGCAAACGACAGTCCGAAATGAGCTACTTATGATTTATGAATTGGAGGCAGAAATTCTGCCACTTGGCTAACGAAGTTGAAGTAGTTGATGCAGACGTTACCCATCAGCATTTTTGGTTGAACACATTTAAACTAGGTTAGGTGTTAGACGCGAATTCAATGTTTTTCACACAGTTAGTTGAAACGTTTCTCTCGAATAATTAAATGAAACGTGCAATAAGTACGAAAGGTAGGCCCAGAATCCATTATTATGCGGAAAATGGCAACCGTTAGAACTTTGAATTGAATAACTGACACTATATCTATCCCGGATCCGAAGGCTTATCCAAACTAAAAATGTTAAATTGCTATATATCCACATTTATGAGACATATTTTGGTAAATAGTTGTAGCTAATTCTACGTTGTTTTATATATGAATAGGAGAGAATCCGCGCGGATTTTGTTTTATTATTTAAATATTTAATATATTTTGAATATTAATATTTTTATATATCTTTTTTATAGATTTGTAATTTTTTATGATCATAATAATTTGAAGAAAATAACATGCACTCACAAACAATATAACTTGAAATTATATGTTTTATAAGTTTTAGTTATCAATTTTCATGAATTTTCTTTTTTGGAATTTTTATTTCCTTCAACCTTCTTATTATTTTTAAAAAATTTCATACATTATTTAAAATATATGTACTTGTTACATTTTCAGTCATTCAGATCTTAATATTATAATAATATTTTAATATTGTTTATCATTTTGAATTTCGTTAAGTTATGAATATATTTCATTGATTTTATTTATTTTTTTATTTTTATATTATTTATTTGTTTATGTTATCATTGTATCTCCTTTTATCATATTTTCATTATATTTCTATAATTATTATTTTCATTCCTTATTATTTTTATATGGTTTTTCTTCTAATTTTCCATTTATTTTAAAAAATCATAATTGCATAATTATTTTTAGTTTTATAATTTGGTATTTTCACTTATATTACTATTTAATTATATTAAAAATAAATTTGAATTTTAATTTATTTTATATTTATATTTAGTGATTTTAAATAATTAAATTTAAATTAAATAGTTTATTATAGATTTATTTTATTTAATGATGATGTGGAAAATGTTTTAATGACGTGGACCAATAAGGGGAGGGCTGACGTGTCAACGCTGGAGAGCCTCTCCTTCTCTTATTATATATAGGATTTTCTAGGAAAAAAACTGAACACATAAATTATAGATTTGTATTTTTAAATTAGAAACACTATTTAATATCTAATGAAAAATAATTCAACTAATTTTAAAAGCAAATGCAAACACAAATAGCTACAAAAATTTAATAAATTTAAACCTTTAATGAAATTTACAAAAATTACTGTTTACAATAAACCCAAAAGCGACTGAAAATTTGTTATGTTGATGATTCAACGAATCTGAAGATACAATTATTTAGAGTGTTTTTGTACCAGTCGCGATGTAGTACAAACGGTGATATTAGAATCGCAAAGTAGTACAAGTTGTGATACAAGACGTGGATATGTTTGATTGCTGAGATATGAACGAATCTCTTTGGATATGATTCGTTGCTAAATTTTTTTGTTGAGTTGAGTGAAGATATTGGAGAGGATATTACAGCTTTGGAGTGTTTTCATATTCTTAAGAAAAGAATATGAAAATAGAGTATTTTCAAAAGAATTTGGAAATATCTTAACAACAAAGAAATTTTTATTTGTGTGATTGGAGGATCTTGAAGTGCAAGATTCAAGCTGATATATAAGGATGGTGTAGCCTTATAAGAAAGGTGTCATTGTGATCACAAAGAAAAAGTGTTTGTCTGAGAGATCGGGTTGATTGTGTGCGACAGAGTTTCACGGTGTGTGCTTGTGCGTTCAAGCGTGTTGATGTGTTGGGTGGTGTGACATGTATATTGGAGTTCTTGGTGTGATAGGTGTGACGTGTTCTGAAGAATTTGGAGAAACGATGTCTAGACTCATGAGAAGTTTAACTCATGGGTTGTTTATCCTGATAAAGTCTAGGTTCAGGTGGAGTTTAGCTCATGATTAGCGACTATCATGAAGAGTTCATATTATTGAACAAATCGGTAATTCAATATGATTTGTTTTACGTGTTTGTGATTGGTTGTAATTGCTTTTTTTGTCCTAATAAGTTTAAAATTTGAAAAGATCCAGAGTGTTAGAAAAAATAAACCCCGTTAACAAACTTGGTGTGTCTTTACTTTGTGCACTATATTTCTTACCCCACCTGCATTTTCAGAATCATTTGCAGCCACGGAGTTATAAACAGCACCGTTCAGGTTTTGCTCGGTACATGTTAACACATCATCACTCATGAGAAGATTTATTAATGATTCTATATGTTGTTGATGATAAGTCCTTTGAGAAGAAACCACTAGAAAGCAAAAAGTTGTGATTTTGTTCTGATACATGAAGACAATGGCTATAACGTGTTGTCGTGTTGGTCTGATGATCATTGGAGTAAAGAAGCTCACGAAGTTTGTCTTGTAATTATGTATATGATTTTCCAACAAACTTTCCATCTCTAAAATTTTATGTGAATTTTTTTTATGTCGATTTTCTCATCCGAAGATTTTTTTCTGATAATTTATTTTCTTGTTTAAGAATTAATAAAATATATGTGTTGATATTAAAGCGTTTTGTAAACATATTAAACTTGAACTTAATGCATGTTTTATTTATTGAATTCAAACAACAGTTTAAAATATTAAATTATCTATATTATAAAATATGTTGTATTCCCGAAAATTGTCCTTCATTTCGTTAGGGATCGTATTTTTCATTAAGGGTAAACCTGGAATATTGAGAAATTTGGTCACACATGGATATTTGGGCGGATCCGGATTTGAAATACGGATATACACGCAGATTCTGTTTTAAAAATCTTGATCGTTCATTTCGTAGATTTAATATTATCCGTCGAATTAGTTGGGTTTCTTAATCCTACTATTTATTTATTTTTTTAATTCATTTTGTCAACCGACTTACCATATATATTTATTTTCGTAGCCTATATTTTAGGAAACATAAATCTGCAATTTTGGTGAATATTTTTTATAATCTTGATGAATATCGATTTTAATTCATTTAATTAATTTATTTCCTAAAAATGCACAATATCTTTATGAATATCTTATTAATTCGAGTTTGAAAAACAAATATTTTATGGTATATACCAAGCTTTCGAGACAAGTTTGTGAAATCTTATATAAAGAGAGTTTGAGGTGGTATAGAAACACAATTGTTTGCATCTTCCATATTTTCAAGAAACTTTCTCTCTGGTTTTTTTTTTTGCTATAGAAGTATTCTTTCAGATCATTAAAAATTTAATCAAATGATCTGTTATCATTCATATTATTTTCTTCTTTTCGATTTAAAATGTATTTTTATGGTTTTGGTTTTTTATTGAGAAATTTGCCTAATAAGGCTGAAAAAAGAAACTATTGTCCTTATACACTTTTCATACGCTAAAAATGTCTCACTAGTATTTTATATTTTCTAAATCCCATTTTAACCTTATATTTAAAAAATAAAATAAATAATTTGTAGAAAATAATTTATATAAAACAATAAATAAAAAGTAAAGCCTCTCTTTTCTCATTCATAACCCCTTTTCTCATCGGAGACCTAATCCTCCGATTAACCACCACCGGTTTTTATCATAGTGAATCCTCTCGCTTACTTGATTTCCGATGCTTCTCAGCGTTCCTTTCTCCGATTTCAATTTACAACAATAACTCTGATTCTAGGTCGAGTGATGTATATCAAAACTACGAATTTAACCAGAACCAACGCTTGCTTCGCTGTTGGTTCAGATCGCGGCTTCCGGATCCTTAACTGCGATCTGTTTCGCGAGATTTTCCGGCGTGATTTCGAACGTGGAGGTGGGGTTGCCGTTGTGGAGATGCTTTTCAGATGCAACATACTAGCGTCGTGGAGATGCTTTTCAGATGCAACATACTAGCCCTTGTAAGTGGTTGACCTGATCCTCAATATCCGCCAAATAAGGTCATGATTTGGGACGATCACCAGAGCAGATGTATCGGTGAACTCTCCTTCAGGTCCGATGTGCGATAGGTCCGGCTTAGAAGGTATCATATTATTGTCGTTCTGGAGCAGAAATTTTTGTCTGCAACTTCGCGGACCTCAAGCTGATGCATCAAATTGAGACCATCGCGAACCCTAAGGGATCGTGCGCCGTCTCTCGGGGTGCTGGTTCTATTGTATTAGTATGTCCAGGTTTGCAGAAAGGACAAATTCGGATCGAGCACTACACCTCTAAACGGACCAAATTCACTATGGCTCACGATTCGAGGATAGCTTGCTTCGCTCTCACGCAGGATGGTCATTTGTTGGCCACGACCAGCTTTAAGGGTACTCTGATTCAGGTCTTTAATACTGTTGATGGCACCTTGCAGCAAGAGGTACTACTATATAATGCTTTTAAATCAATGAAAGCCTTTTCCTTTTTGTTGAGTAATCTAAGAATCTTGGCGAATTTGGTGGTTTAGTTGGGAGATGCAGACAAGTTCATTTAATATATGATCCTCAGTGATTGTTTCGGTTTGATAGGCTTGCTGTTGTTGGATGGGTGTTTATGAAAGAGGCGGACAGTTTTGAACTTTTCTACGCTCGATTCGATTCCTTTTGTTTTTGCATGGTTCATGGTTCTATAACGCCACCGTGACGTGACTGTACAGGACAGGAGGGGTGCAGATAGAGTAGAGATATATAGTATGGCTTTCTCTTCAAATGGTCAGTGGTTAGCTGTCTCAAGTGACAAAGGAACTGTCCATGTCTTTGGTCTCAAGTCAACTCCGGCCCTCAAGTGAAAGACACACCCCGAATTGCATCTGATGTTACGCGCCTTTCCGCATCCCTATCCTTGTCTCTGTCATTATTCAAACGTATGTTAGAATTTCAGAAGCATCCATGAGGAAGCTCTGAATTATCTAGTTTGGTTCATGAGACATTCATAAGAAGCTCTGAACCATAACTCATAACAAGAACATAAACAAATTAAAGAAGAACAATGCAACCGGTTCTGCTCAACAAATACAACTAGTTTGAACTTAAGAAAGCCATTAATCTAGTTGTATAAAGGAGTCTTTATCTATATGAAAACACTTCCAAGAGCTTAACATCTCACCAAGGAGAGTCTACTCATAAAAATGGAAGAGAATCAGTAATTAGCTAAAGGAACATCCAAGAGAAGCTAAAGAACTAATTATGAATGATTCTCTCATCATACTTGGACAACTATGAAAGAGTTATCCAAGCATGATAAGAGGCTGCCTTAAGCAGCCATAACCGTGGCTCTTTAGAGTCTACATTGTATATGAAATTGTATATACAATGAAAAGAAAGAGTGGAACCGATTATAAGAAGAAGAGAGAAAGAGATAAGAGTTTCTTGTAACAAATGAGTTCTAAATCTTGTATATCTCAATGTGTATGAATGAGTTGTGTTACATCTCCTTATATATAGAAGGAGAGCATAAGGAAGCCCTAAATGGGTTTACATTTCGAAATAAGCATTTGGGGGGAATTGGAAACAATTTGAATTTGAATCCAAAAGAAGACAGCCTGTCCGCGTCTTCTATTCTATGTGAATCACCAACGGATATAATAGAATTGTCCATGACATCGTCGATGGTGTCGTCGATTCTATTCTATCATCGACGATGACATTGTCGATGATAGAATATAAATCTTCCAGACTTCACTCTAGGCTACATGTCGCCGACACCTTCGATGACACATGTACTTCAGAATTCACTTTAGCCTCCATGTCGCCGACACCGTCGGTGACACATGTACTTCAGAATTCACTTTAGCCTCCATGTCATCGACACCGTCGGTGACACATGTATTCCAGACACACATGTATTCCAGACTTTACTTCAGCCTTCTTCATGCCTTCATCTTAGCTTTGGCTAAGTGATTGATGCATCTTGGACTCTTGTGATCAACACCATAGCTTCTATATTTGGAGTGAGGCTCGGATTTGTCTTCATGACTTCAGCCTCTCCTCCTTCATATAGCTTCATCTTTGGAGTGAGGCTCGGCTTTGTCTTCATGACTTCAGCCTCTCCTCTTCCATTTCATCTTCCTCTCTAATAAGGTATAGATGGATTAAACCATAAACCAGTTACTTTCACCCCTTGGTTCAGATTTTCAGTAAGCATAACTCTTTATGCTCTATTAGGAGTGCTGCCCAAGTATTTCAGCTCAGAGTGGTCGGTGGCTCACTTCCGGTTGGTTGAAGAATACTGTTGTTATTCTTAGCATGGATGGGAGGTAAGCAAATAAAAAAGACTTTCCATTCTATTGACAAACTTGAATTTACAATGAAGTTTACATGAGAAGTTTAACTCTTTATGATTTGTTCATTGTGTGTATTGCATATCTGATTTGACCGGAGTCTCGATTATCTTTTGTTGTTGTTTTTAAACAGCTTCTACAGATGCCAGTTTGATCCGGTGAATGGAGGAGAAATGTCTCAGCTTGAGTATCACAACTGTCTAAAACCGCTGCCTATTTTCTTGAGTTTTTTTAATTAGTTCCTTCTATCTTCATCTCTGCTACTTAAGTGGTGAGATTTGGTGCAACGATATGGTGTTGATGTACAGTTTGTGTGTATAATAAATTAATAATAATGAATTGTTCGTATAATTTGTTAAACCTTTGATTGCTAACCAAAACTGATTCAAGGCTCATGTCCCAGTCATTTCACTTAACCACTTGTCTTGGTGTGTAAGAACAAAACGCTGTTCCGGTCAAACAGCGAGAGACCACGAGAATTACTTAGCGTGTACGCTCAAGGATCCTCATACACAAACTAACGGTGTCAGGTAAAATTTCGTAAACCGAGTTTCGAGGCACGAGGAAAAGGAATCCTATTTCGGATTCCAACTAGTATCAATTTCATCAACTTCTGAAAAAAAAATGCAATGATTCGAGTACTTACGTAAGTAACGTAATGATGCATCTCAGTATCCGTGAAAGTTAAACTTTCAAAGTTTCTTGTTTCATGTATCTTATTGAGACCATTTGTTAATGATGCATGCCAAGTTTCTTGCCTGGAAACACATTGTCACAAAGAGCAGCTGAACTACAATTATCATCGTCCCCACCTTGACGTCAAATAGGAGATAGAAGAACAATTTTAAAAAAAAAAAAAGAGGATAGGTCAAAATTATCCTAATAATTTCGTGTGTTACATATAGATAAAGATAAAAATGATTATAGATTTTGTTCCAAGATTTTCTATAATTTTTAACATATTTCGTGGAATGTACATTCCACAAAATGTAGAAGAAAGAGAGAACAGTGGATTGTATGTTCCACGAAGGTTAGAATAATGAGTAACTAGATTTTGACCCGCCAATCGGCGGGTATAATTTTGTTTTGATGTTTATTGATATTTTTGTGTATAAATAATATATTTGTAAAAAATATGTTTTTATAACATATTATAAATATTAAATTTAGATGTTTGAGATATGTTGAACACATATATATGTTCTATATAGTTTCTTTTTTATTTTTTCTTGTAAATGATAATGATCCACGCTAAAGACGGACAATTTTTTTTTAATAGCATGTAGATTTATATTTGTAAAAGTCATCTATCTTATTTTTAAAACACATGTTCTATCTTTATGTATAGTATGGTAGTGAATATATATTATTAATCCAAATATAATTTTTATGTATATTTTTATTTTATGTTTGGAATGTTTTTTTAGGCTTGCAATTTTTTTTTGTAAAACATAAAATTTATCTTTATTAGTTTTATATTTTATTGTAAAAAATGAATTAAAATTTATCTTACTTTCGTTTGGTTTTGTTCAATATGTTGATGTTTTGTGAGTGAAACAACTTAGGAGCTGATTTGTTAAGGTTGTTGTCACAGAAGTCAGTTTAAGACGTTCCTCCTTTTTGCCCTAGTACCATAACAAAAATATTTCTTCATGCAAAACAATGTGAGAAAAGACCAGTTTCAAATCACATGTCTTCATCGTTGAAATAAACTTTGAGGTGATAGCATAGCTTGTCACTGTCGAGAGCTTCATTCTCGTTTACAGTTAACACTGGCAAGTTAATAATGAGGTTCAATTTCAACCAAAAACCTCCCTAACTTAATCCTTTTAGCTTAGCTAAAAGCTTATAATGGTGTTTTATATTATTACTCGTGCATACAAATTTTTTTGGAAAATAAAAATGTGATTCCAGAAAAAGAAACTGACTAAGATAGAGATAGAGAGAGAGGCTCACCATTGCTAACTTGTCCAAACTCCGAGAAGACCTTTTTAAAAGGCCATTCACTCTCTTGATCCGGAAGCCCTGTAAACATTTGAGCCGATTATGGATTCAAGTTCTTATAAACCAAAATAGGTACATAAACAGAATTAAAAAAAGTACACTTCAAGAAGATCGACGGGCCACAAGTAGAGAGAGAAAGAAGATGCTTCTCTGGTTTTATCGTCCCTGAAAATCTCCGGCAACGCAGTTGATGGCCTAGATATGAGAACATGGTTTGCTTCTCTCCGTATGAGATAACGAAATCAAAGGGTATATGAGAGTTTTCGCCGTCAGGAAAATAAATGTTCTAGGACTTTGAGATGCTACGATGTGGATAATCTCACCACTCGTCAAGATAACACAACCATTCATTTTTCAAGCTAGATAAATCTCTTCCTGATCCAAAAAAACACTCATATTAGCTTACGTGATAACACACATCTTAATGTATTGTAATGCAAAGCATTTGAGATATCAAATAGATCATACAAAAACAACATAATTTTCAAGGGTGTTACCTAGCTGCAACATGGCAGTGTCAAATCCACCTATTATATTCAAAAGTGAAGCTTTATTAGAAATTTATTAGAAAGTTAAGAGGAAAGCAAAAATCAGCTCAGTGAAACCAATAGAAACCTCAACTAAATAAAAAAATTACGGCAATAGCTGCAACCATAAAATTGACAAGATTATTATAAGATATAAAATCTACCATACTCGACCAAAGTTCTGCCACAAGAAACTTATCTACAACCCATCCAACAACATACCTATAATATCAAACGGAAGCAGATTTACTTGATATATGATTCCCATCTGCACGTCTTCTCGTAGAAAATGATGCCTCTATATTGCAAACTCTTTGACCTAGGTTATCTTTTGCTTTTCTTCACCATCACAAACAGTTTATTTATAGGGATGGTATACTCACAAAGATATTTTTTGAGATTATATGAAATAGCATATTATATTATAAATTATATTGGTTGATGTGATTATGGTTGTTAGGATACGGTTTTTGAATAGAACTCATTTTATGGCTTAATACGTTCCAAAATTTAGGAAAATAAATATTTTATTCAGTTAGATAGAAATTATATGGAATCTGAAATTTTTTGTAGATTTGTTATTGTTTATATTTAGTTTAGATTTTCTTTCCCATTTTATTGTCATCTAAGTTAGGAAATCATATTGTTTGAAAAGATTTTATTATAGTTAGCATATATGGTATAAATACGAATAAAAAGTAAAAATAAAAAAGAGGATCTTGTTACTAAAAAGATTTTACCGAAGAAATGTTCACGTGCATTATGGTTTGTTACTAAAAAAAAGCCAAGAACCGTATATAGACCCGTTTGTTTTGGTTTATTAATATCGAATAAGGAATATCCTTCGGTTTATGCATTTTGGTTAGTTAGAAAATCGGTGGTATATCTTTTAAATGTGTTAGGTATACCGTATACCGTACATCCTTCAAATGTGTCACCAACCGAAAATGGTTTGGTAAAATCTTGGCTTAGTAAAAAATATGTCTTTTTTAAAAAAAAAAAAATCTTGCTCAGTAAAAAATCTGTCACTTACACTTTTTGATATAGACTTTAATATCTTTTAATAAAATACAAAATACAAAAAAAATCGAGTAGTAAACATTGTAAATATATAAAAATAGGCATTTTCTAAAATGTGCTTTTGTTTTAATACATAGATATATGTTTTTCGACCAAAGGTTATAATTTAATAATATTTGTATTTGTATCTATAGTTCTTCTTTGTTTAATATTTATATTTTTCATATAAATTTTGAAAGTTACAATTTCATCCATTTATAATAATGGTTTAGATACAAATGTATAGATATTATACATAATATCTATTATTATAGAATGCATCATTTGTTACATTCAATCTTAACTTATAACAATACATGAAAGACTAATTTGATTTGGCATGCATGTACTACGTAAAATAAATATTTAGATATATATTAAAAATTATGAATTATGAGATACATATAAACAAATTACTATTTAAAAAATGCCACACCAGTTTTTGTAAAAGTTGTTTTGAATAAAATTTATTAGTGAATAACGATTTAACAATTAAAAGCAGAAGAATATTTTTGTGTGATTTAACGTTTATTTATGTAAAGTAGTTATTATATTTGTTAGATTTGGGAGGATAATGATTGAGATAATATATTTATATATAGAGTAAGATTACGATACATGCTTGTACATTGTTGTTTAATGGGCTCCACCATTTTAAGTAGAGAGACAATTGTAACCTTAATGAGTGTTGTAAATTAGTAAAGAAAACCAGTGGCACATCTTGTAATTAAAACGAAAAAATGGACAATTTCTATTTTGTACTTCTGTTTTAATAGTATAGATTGGTAGAATGTAAATCCTATGAAGTTGTAGAATAAAGTTAAAATTTCAGATTACGTATTCTGCAAAATGTTTCAATTTTTAGAATATAGTGGAAAGTGTAGAAATCATATTCCATATTTTTAGAATGCATGGATCATAGTGCAAGTGGTAATTTATGTATTCTAAATTGTTTGGATATTAGTGAAAACGGTAAAACACATATTCTACATGGTAGAATTCATGTTCTATTATTTTAGAACAAGTATGAAATAAAAATATTAAAATTTGAAAATAACAGGAAATTTTTTTTGAAAAATACAGATTGGTGTATTTTTATTTTACCTATTTTCTGTATTTTTGGGATTAAAAATAATTTAAAATATGAATTTTTAAAAATAATAATAATGGTAAATATGTCAAATTATGATAAAATATGAAAAGGGATAAAAGGACACTAATATTTTTTTTCTTCCCTTTTACACAAATCTCCCTTTTCTATTCTGTTTTTTTCTTATTTCCATGAAAGAAGAAGCTCGGTTATCTTGAGTTTTGGTGAATATTGTGAGGTAAATATGGGTAGTTGCGAATTTCTCTAATACTTTTGGACATGAGTCTGAAATGTCCGAGTAAAGGTTGTTGCTCCGACGTCTGATTGATCTCATAAGTCCCGATAGTCCGAACCTCCCTGTCGATTTTTGTTTTGTTCTTCGGTATACGCTGAATACACTTGTTTATAGGTGGTTGATCCCTTTTCTTCAGTTTGGATAATTTTTTGTTTCTTTTTTCATTTGCGCATTATTATGGGACCAAATTAGGGAAGCTCAGTTATTTTCTTCATATTATTTGTTTGTATACAATATTTGATTTTATATAATTAAATATATTATTTCTACCATTAATTTATTTTATCAACAAACTTACCATTTATATTTATTTTCGTAGCATATATTTTAGGAAACTTAAATACGTAATCTTGATAAATATATACTTTACAATCTTAATAAATATCACATAATCCCAAATTTACAAAACAATTTCGAATATAAAAATAGTTTTACAAAACAATAATATTTATTTATTATTACTAACATTATTTTATTTGAAAAATAATATTAGTTTTTTTGTCCAGAAAATAATATTAGTTTGTTGCACAGTAATTTTTGATATTATTTGATTTATAGTTTGAGATATACCAAGGTAAATTTAAGTTTTATTTTTATTAGTTGAAATATATAAAAAATATATTTATTTATGTTAATATGTGTATATTACCACATATTTATTATTATTTATAAAAGTAATATTGTTATATTAAATTATTTAATTATGTATCATTTGATTTAATATTTAGTACAAAATAGATTTGTGGATTTCAAAATTTATAAGTGTTAAATATTTTTTTTAATGTACTATTTGTTTGTATACAATATTTGATTTTATATAATTAATTATATTATTCCTACCACTTATTTTTTAATTCATTTTTCAATAGACTTACCATTTATATCTATTTTCGTAGCATATATTTTAGGAAACTGAAATATGTAATCTTGATAAATATATCTTTTATAATCTTAATTAATATCACATAATGCCAAATTTATAAAAACTATTTCGAATATGATATTAGTTTTACAAAAATAATATTTATTTATTATTACTAACATTATTTTATTTGAAAAATAATATTAGTTTTTTGTCCAAAAAATAATATTATGTTTTCCACATTATTTTTATATTATTTGATTTTATATAATTAAATCAATTATTCCTACCATCTCATTATTTTAATTTGTTTTTCTCAACAGACTTACCATTTATATTTATTTTCGTATTCTATATTTTTAGGAAACTGAAATATGTAATCTTGTTAAATATATCATTTACAATCTTAATTAATATCACATAATCCCAAATTTATAGAAGCTATTTCGAATATAATATTTGTTTTGCAAAAAAAAAAATTGTATTTATTATTACTACCATTATTTTATTTGAAAAATAATATTAGGTTTTGTCCAAAAAATAATATTAGTTTTTTTCCAAATAAATTTTTGATATTATTTGATTTTATATAATTAAATATAATATTCTTACCTTTTATTTATTTTTTAATTTATTTTTTTCAATAGATTTACTATTTATATTTATTTCGTAACCTATATTTTAGGAAACTGACATAGACTACTAATTTGAGATTGCCTTCTATCAATAAAAAACAAAGCGTTGTATGATTGTACTCTCTTATTGTTTTTATATACATTTTATTTCTATTTTACTCATTTTAATTTGCATGCAACGAAATGATGGATATTTGTATATGTCAACTCAAGATTTAATTAATGATTTTTATCTAATTAATATAAATAACTATTTTACTATAAACATGCCTACATGAGTAGTAATTTTGAAAACTCATTTTGATTATTGATATATTTTAAATATTTGTTCTCTTAAAATATAATTGTATCTATGAGAAACATCAAATTTGATTTTGAAAAGTAGTTATTATAATTTAGATTTGGTATAATAATATACATATTTTGAATATTATGCATCATCAATAGTTGATTTGATTTAGATTTCGCAGGATATATTAATATTTATATTGGTAGAGATATTTCAGGTTATTAGTTGATTTAGTTGATGTAAATACAAATATTAGATGGGCCTTTCTAAATTTTAAGTAAAGATAATTTAAATTTTGTCAAACAATGGCAAATTTAATCCTAGACCCGTTATACATAAAATTTAAGGTGGATTTAATCCACTTACAAAGATTGAAAAATTGCAGATTTTTTTCATGTTGATTCACATATATTATGTTTCCGAAAATATATCACAATATTTTTGGAATATCTTAATTAGTTATATTGGTTAAAATATACTATATAATATTATATTTTTCAATATATATCTAATAAAATCTTTTTATTATTCTATTCGAAATATAAATCTATAATATTTGTTATTTAAACACAATTCGATATAAACATTATTTTTACCATGGAATATGCTAACTTAAATAACTATTTTTCAAAACATGATATTCTAACTTAAAATATATTATTATTTTTAATAAATACAATATGATGGATTTTTCTTCCTCCTTTCGTGGTGACTCACATAATACTACTCTGTTTTTTTCCAATAACAATACTCTATTCAATCAAGTGTTTTGGTGGGATAACAAGAATAAAATCGTGTGATTTAATTAATCTTATAATATAATGTTATCATTTGTATTTTTTTTTTACAAAGATTGGTAGAGCTATCATTTGTATATTTTAAACCTTATGTAACTAGGACAAAAAATTTAATGTGAATAAAAAAATCGTCTATTAACATAAATAAAAAATCAAACAATTTGTTAGTGTGAATCAAAATGAAAAAATACCCGCACTCAAATTTTTTTACAAAATTTTGGTATATTATTTACAGTTAACTATAATATTTTGCATCATTTTAACAAAGCAAATAATTATTCATTTAGAATAATTTTTTTCAGGATTTAATATTGGTGAATGCAAAAAACTCTTGAAGTGGTTACAATTTCAAGTATTGTGTTCCTACTTTATTATGTCATAACTCTTTTGAACTTATTTTTAGTCGGCCTGTAATATTTTACAGAATTTTTTGGATACAATTCTCGGTTATTTATTAAAGTACTATTTATTCAATTGCTTTTATGTTTATGATATATGTCGTTTTATTGTTATTTATCGTACTATTTGCATTGAAATTTGTTAATATCAATGCAAAGTAATAATATTAGTAGGTAAATGTCAACTCAGTATTTAAATCATGATATTTATTACGTGAACCAAATTAATATTTTATTGTTAAAAATATTACAAATAATCAAAATTATTTCAGTAGCATGAACAATTGGTTGATTTGCATGCAACGAAATGATGCATGTAGGTATATGTCAACTCAAGATTTAATTAATAATTTTTATCTAATTAATATAAATAATTATTTCCCTACAAATATATCTACATGAGTAGTATTTTTGAAAACTCATTTTGACTATTGATATAAATTAAATATTTGTCATGTTAAATAAAAATAATTGTATCTATAAGAAACGTCAAAATTTGATTTTGAAAAGTAGTTATTATTGTTAATATTTAGTATAATGATTTAAATATTTTGAATATTATGCATCATCAATAGGTTATTTGGTTTAGGTTTTGCAGGATATATTAATATTTATATTGGTAGAGATATTTCAGGTTATTAGTTGATTTAGTTGAATACAAATATTTTGATGGGCATTTCTAAGTTTTAAGCAAAGATAACTTAAATTTTGTCAAACAATGACAAACTTAATCTACTTACAAAGACCAATTATACATAAATATTTTTGAACATCATTTAAGGCCCGGTTTTTAAAAACAAATAAAACAAAGTTTTAAGTTGTCTAAAACTCAAAAATAACGGTTTAACATCTAAGACTTAAACACACCAAAAAATAACTAGCTAGCATATAAAAAGACTAAAAACGGATATTAACATAAATAAAATGTTGTATAAAGCTAATTCAAAAACAAATGCAAAAAATAATTGTTTGATCAGACACAATTTAAACATACCAATAATTAGTTAACTACCATAAATGAATACTAAAACTTCGATATTAACAGAAATTTTCAAAATGAGACAAATCTAAAATGTGAATAAAAAGAAGAAAAAAACCCGCACGCTCAGTGCGGTCGGATCCTAGTTAGATATAGTACTTGATACTACGATAATATACTGAGTATAAATCAGTGCTTTAAATTTTAAAACGCACTCATGGACCTCGAATGAGAGGAGTTCACCCTAACTTTACTCCCAGACACGAGAACCAAGGCGGCTGTCAATGCTGCTTCATTCCGATCAAAGATGCGTCTTCGCGTACAGATCACAGCCGCACGTTCCTCTGTCTGATCTTTACTACAAAACTTCACGGGGTTCCACCAGAAGACCCGTAGAACTCTCTGTCGTTTTCATCACCGTCGACGATGAGACCCATACGCTCAACTAATGAATCTCGACTTCTCCATCGTGGTGGCCCTTCCAAGCTCTGATTCCCCTTGTTTTGAACACTCGGCTTATATTCCTTCGCCTCCTCCGCTTTTCCATTTTACTATGTCTTCTTTGTGTGATTCGGTCAATGCACTAGACCCCTTAGATCCTCCGGATCCGCCGGAACCGACGCTACCATCTCATATCTCGACCACCAGCCTTCCTCCCGCTTCATCGGATCTACTTTCTTTTGAGGTAGATCCCCCAATCTGCTTTAGATCCTTTTTTCCGATGAGTTTTAGGAATATCTTCCTATGTACAGTTTCAATAAATCATCTTTTTGGCCCTAGTCCCTCTGATGCGACTGTCGCCACTGCCCAGACTAGTCGTCTCTTCTCTGCCACCAACAAATCCTTGGAGAAAAAATCACCAAATTTCCGATATGGGCTAATTCTTCAGCTTCTCTCTAGTGGGTCATGGCCCATTAGAAAATATGTGCCCCATTTTCAGCCCAACTGTATTCTTAAAAGCCGTTATCTTTAGCGAATTCTCTGAAGTGTTGGAGCTGTATAGTTGATCTATTTCCTCATCTATGAAGAGAACAATTTCCTCCCCTGTGGAGAGATCAATTTTCTCCTCTTTGGAGAGATCGTTTTTATCACCTTCATCAATTTCGGAGAGAAATTTTCCATCAATATTCTTCTCTATGGAGAACGTTTTTAAACGCTCAGCATTCAAGGCAGTAGCTATTAGTTTCGTTCACTTTTTTTAAATGGCAGAAGAATGAAGACCGAGTTCATTCCGATATTTTTAAGTCTTTTTGAAAGAACTTCTGGTTTTATCTATGATTTAAATTGTTATCTTATCCTTTTAATGTTTTCTTTGGTTAATTACGTATCATGTGAGTTCTAATCTGTGGCAAAGAGCTTTCTCCTCCTTGTATCATGAAGCTTAGTTTAATATAATGAGATTTGTGACAAAAAGTTCTAAAATGCACTCAGTAATTTCTCAAATCGATCTTCCAAATTATGATTATGAATTTTTGTGAATTGTCCTTTACCTAACGCCTTGTTTAATTGAATTTTATCTTTTATGTTTGAAACTCTAGTTATTAGTTTCATAAAACCAACAATCAAATCCATCCTTTGTCTAATTATTTCATTTTGAAATAATTGTAATGTGACACTTTGTTTTTTTTTTTTAATTCGACCTATAGATTACTACAACATTTCTTGTGCACTTGCGGTAGTTTTAAAAGGGTTACACTCTGTGTACCAAGTTTTTGTTGTCGTTACTGGTGACCCAAAGTGTTAATTTTAATTCTTAGACTGAAATTTAGTCTAGGATTCACTAACTAGTTCTTTCTTCCTCTCTTGTATGCTTCATGTGTATGACCAGGAGTCAAGGCTCACAAAATGTTCTTACACTCTCTAACCAATACTAAGAATGGATATAACGAGCAAACAAGAAAAAGCAGTAGAATCTCGTTATCATGGAAGCGCACACGACAACCAACCTGCAGAAGGTCAGCTAGCTATTGAACTTCAAAGGCTACACCAAGAGATGCATCAATTGCAACAACATCATGTCATTAGGGACATAGATACACCTCAAACCTTACATAAAATAGAGCTTTGTGCTTGTGCACCAGCCATCCAAAGGCAAGATTTTGAGATCAAACCTCAAACATTGGTGTAGGAACACTTGTTATATGGTTGGCTGCAGGGAACCTGATGGACCACGTTGAGATTTTGAGGAGATTTGCAGTAGTACATGCTCGAATGGGTACATTCTAATTACCTCAAATGCAAGCTCTTCCCTTTCTCTTTGGTAGACAAATCACGGAGGTAGCTCGAGTCATTACCTCATGGATCATTTACTGTTTGGGATGCATGCAGAACAGTTTTCTTAGACCACTTATACACTACGTTGAAAACATATTCAATGAAGAACATGATTTCTATATTCTAGCAGAACTCATGAAAGGCCTTTTCTGAAGCATATGAGAGATTCAAGAAGTATCATAGAAACCGCCCATTACTAGTATTTATATGATCATATATTTATCATTTTCTACGATGGAGTCGACTGGGACTACATGAATGCTCTCAACGCTGCCAGTAATAGAGATATCGAGTGCTAGAGAACTTGGTTGTAAGTTCCATCAGTTTTTTCGTGAGTATGATGGTCTAGACGTGTCAGAAATGTTGAGTCACATAAGATTAATGAGCTGACTGTGAAAGTAAACTTATTGCTGAATACAAATCAGAGAAGGTGTACAACTTGCGAGGGGATGCGAGAAGCAAGTTTCTGTCATGGCTTTACTAAAAATTTGTCAGATGAGCAACATGCTGAATTGAACTACGTGAATGACCAAGGTTATCTACAAAATCAGGGGTTTCAGAATAATTTATCTCAAAATTTGCTAGGAAAGCAATTTATCCAAAATTAGGTTCAAAACATATTCCTGGGTAAATTTCACCATAACCAGCCTTTCAACACCTTCCAATCAGCACCCTCAACCCCTTTCCAAGCTCCTAAGAGTTCTAGAGTAACTCCCGGGACGAGATTAAAGTTCTTATGCAACAACTTATACTCAACCAGTACAAATTTGCTAATAAGATCAATATCAGGGTGGACAACATGTACAATGATTTCAATAGTTAGTATGAAGTTTTTTGCACTCATGTGAAGAAGATGTACACTCATGTTCCTCAGACTTCTTAAGTAATCAAGAGGACACAAGGAATTCTTCTAGGAAGAGTTGAAACAAACCTCAGAGAACACTGCAATGTGATCTTGATTCATAATAATATTGAGGAAAAATCTAAGAAGTTATTGAATCCGAGAAGCAGTGTATGGAATTGAAAAATATGTACAATCATTTGCAAGTTCATATGTTAAGTATATGTTGAGTCACCACCATATGTTCCTTAGGTTCCATATCTAGTTCCACCTAGAATCTTAGAGAAAATCTATTAGCACAGAGAAGTTGACCGGTTTTAACAAGTTGGTGAGAAAGATTCCCAATGAAATCTTATTTGAAAAAGACTTAGGGAATCATTCATTGTAATTTTTTTTGAACTGCAGAGAGACTCAAGAAGAGATTAAGACACTCATTATTGAAGCATGGAGTACACCACCACCACTGAAGTTGTTTCATAAAATTGAAGACCCTAGAAAGTTTGTTGTTCCATGCTCCATTACATGAGCTGAATTTTAAGGTTATAGTGTGAATCTTATGTCAAAGGCTATTGTAGAAAAATTGTGAATTGCTGATATGAAACATCCCGAGATGACTCTCGCGTTCACAAACTCTTCCACTAAAACTCCACGGATACATTCTTGAATTTACATGTTATAGTGCGGAACTATCTAATTCATAATGATTTTTAGGTTGTGCATATGAGAAAATGATATGACATACATTTAATTCTTGGAAGACTATTCATGGCCACATTGGGTGCAATTGCAAATATGCCTAATATAAGAGTCTCTTTTTCAACCATCAACAAAAAAAAAATTCTACAAATTTATCCCACTAGAACTATCAAACAAGTATCTTGCATTGAAGTATTTGACAAAGAGAAGCATATAGCTAGTTTATTGATAGGTCAAGAAATATCCATATTCTACTGCAAGTGCACAGATATGCGAATGTAGTACTTAGGGTATCGTATTCACAAGGACTCACAGTCATACGATAGATTATATGTTGTCAAGTTAAGCTAAATTAATTCAAGAAAGCAGTAAACAAAAGCAAGTAAACAGGAAGGTGTTTTCAATAAGAGAAAGGCGTCAGACTTAGGAAGTTCGCGGGAATTATGCAATGCTAGAAACTTAACTAACCGGATTCGGATTAAACACAGGTTCAAGAACTAGAAACACAATGCTAAACAGTCCAACTCTCGCTGAGATTATTTCTATATCTAGCAACCTAGCGATCCAAATCTCTTTGTGATCCTAGAGTTCTAAACAAGCATTAAGAACAGGTTCTATAGGTTCACAATTCTCCTAAACCAATTCTCTTTGTATCTAGTCAAATTGCTCACACTAAGTTTATTTAGATTATAACTCACACTCTCGTGCTATTTTCAATTATCTCATATCTAAACTCTAGGTGATCAGTCCAGAATTCAGTGTTAAGCACAACTTAGGCGATGAACAAACATATGGTGAATCCTAATAAATCAGTTATCAAACATGCATAAAACCCTTATGAGAATTCCTAAATCTAACTAGGTTACTACTCAGACATAGTATCAGTTAAACAACACATCATTGAATAGAAAACCAAAGATTGAATAGATAAAAGTAAAGGGGTTCAAAATCCTTCTCTCAAGGTTACAAGTAGCAAGAATCAGCCCCTAGCCAAAATCTCTCAATCTCCAAAGCAAGAACAAGTAAGAACAAGATGAAAAGATAGCATAATTAGTCTGCTCTCAAAAACATAATTAAAAATCACTAAACACGTTTTGGGGCTAAATTAGAATTAGGGAAACTTCTGGGCAATTCTGCAATTCTTCAAAACATGTCTTCAACTCGCGTATAACTTCTATGTCGCTCTCAGTGTCGACCGACATCAAGGTTAGTGTCGGTCGACATCCAGTCGTGGCCGAGACACCAACTTCAGCTCGTTGCACAAATCACCAGAAACGTCTTATAATCCCATCTTTTGCTCCAAACGCAAGCCTACCTGTAGAAGACTCAATAGACTCGAAAAACCAGGTTAAAGACTCAATATATACAACTATATCATGGTTGAAAACCTATAAAAATCATGATATATCATTTATCCCTATAAACAACATGGTGATAAGACTGAGATCAAGGAAATCATGGAGGGAGATCATGAAACTATCACCAAGAAACTTAGTAAGAAGGCAAAAGTCAAGGGAAAATGAAGAGCAAAAGGATCAATGTGGATCCTAAAATAACTTTGATCCCTCAAGGATATGATGGAGACGATGTTGAGTATAAGGTGAAATTAAAATGTATCTCTTATCGTTTATAGTTGTTCTCTCACTAAAGTTGAAAAAGAAATACAAAGATCCTGTTAATGGTATGTTGAGCAAGGTTCTTAATTTAAAGATGTCTAGTTGTGGAGCTTGTTTTGGAGCAAGCTCTAATGTTCAACATGACTAATACATGAGACAAAGTCGAGCTAATACTTAAAACAAGCGGTTGGTGGGAGGCAATACACCGGCAATTGTCCATTTTTCTTTCATTTTCCTTTTTGCATTTGATCTTTTAGTTTTTATTTTCATTATTTCATGTAAAAAAGGTTCCATGGATCGATTGTTCCACACGGGACCGGTCGGTCGGCTGCATTACACACTTATCCAAGAGAAAAAGGATCGACCGGTCTAATTAAGAACGATCAACATAGATGGATTATGAAGTATGGAGAAGCCTATATTATTCAGGTCGATCATTTCAACTCAGATCGATTAATCTACAGTCCAATTGATCATGAATGGCTTGATTGATCCACTATGGCATATAAAATAAGATTTTTCATATCGAAATTTCTTCCTCAGATCGATCGATCCACTGGCACATATAAAATATCAAGATTTTCATACCAATCTATCTGATAGAGAAGAAAACTGTCACAATTTTCCAGATCAATCGTTCCCCCTCATATCGATTGATCTATAGTCCGAGCGATTTATCCCCTGCAAGATTGGTAGATCTAAATCAAGTAAGTCTCACACACACAAAATTATGCTTTTTGTTTTTCCTTTTCTTGGTTTATTTTCACACTGAGGTGTAAAGTAAGTCCAAGGGAGATATTTATCGTTACTAACACTATTTTCATTTTTTTTTTTTTGTCTTTGAGTAATTTTGATGTGTTTTACTTGAGCCAGTGCAATATTTAATGAGTCAAAATCTTGGTGGGAACTATGAGTTTTTCTTGGAACTAATCACAAAGAATTGGCACTTATATGTCACTGCCACATGAGTTGATTGCATATCTTACTAAGTAAAATCTTTCAATGGATCGATATATCGGAAAATTTCATATCTCTCGAAATTTTGAAATATTTGAAGCTATACTAGATGAACTCTAATTTTCTTATTTTGGAGTTTGGTATACATCAAATATTATTCCTCATCTAAACATTTTCAAGAAAATTCAGTACAATCTCTCTTTGATCTTCCCATATTTTTTTAAAACAAGATTGTTTGAGGTTCTTAAAATAATGGTGAGGGTACTTATATAATAAAACTAATACCTTAAAAAGTAGGGATAATCTACTAAGAAGAGAAAATAAGAGAGATTTGTGCAGAGATTGTATGTGTGTTCATGAGTTTGGAAGGAAAAGAATCTATAAGTACTTGGATTGATACTCCCTACATGAGACCGCACACTTAAATGATTAAATGAGTCAACAATGGAGTGTTTGGGTTTCTTTAAGGGGTGATAAACCGTATATGGAATGATTGCTAATCTTGGGGTAAGTACAATGACATACTATCTAATTTCAGATTTTATTGTATGTTAATTCAAAATGTGTTGGTCAATGTGGCTTTCTAAATATTTGGTGATTTTCACGTTTTCAAACCTCTTTTTGTGCTTAAATTTATGCTTTGTTCGAGGAAAAACAAAATTCTAAGTCTGAGAGAGTTGATAAACTGTATTTTTTTACGGAATTAGAACCTTTGTTTTGTGTCTTTTATCGAGTTAAAGTGCTTTTAAAATCTTTTAGTCTTTATTGAGTAATTTCAGATCAAAATATGGTTTTGGATGAAGATTATAGATTTTGGAGCGATCATGGACAAAAACGAGCAAATGAGCTGAAAAGACCCAATGATCGGTCGGTACAAGGAGTGGACCGGCCGATCCGTGCAGTTGAAAAGATAGAGAAAACTCATGATTGCTAAAAGATAGACCGTTCTAAAGAGACTGATTGATCAATAAGAACAAGGTCAAAGAGATCGACCAATCCTTCACACTGACCGATCGATCAAAATTACTGTGAAGTTCCACCTGAGAGGAAAACAATTGGTCGATTCAGGAGAGACTGATGATCCAGCCGTACATGTTGGAGAAGATCTACCAGTCCCACAGGTAGACTGACTGGTCCAGTCTGACGAGAAAAAGGGAGAATTTTCAACTCTCTATATTTTGACCCAAATCCCCCCAATTGTACGATCATGGCCAACACTGATATGATCATGAGATCAGGTGATGTAATCATCAAACCAGCAGCTGAACCATAGCTCAATAAAATCGGAGACACAAGATTAATCAAACTCGACAAAGACATATGTGCCTTCCATGGAGAATATCAAACCAACCATAAATAGTTGAGCCAGAAATTAACTTGTTCCAGAAACCCAACTCATCAGAGATTCATAGAAAACTGGAATCAGATCAATTGGAGTCAAAGTGAAGAAGTATTCAAATTGCAAATGGGAGTTTCCCAATTTTCCCGATATGGACCTAGGAGCATTCATTGGAGGAATCAGACATAACTAGGAAGAATTAAGCTATAAACCTACTTAGTCTAGAAAGGCAACAAACCAAAGGCTTATGGGGAATTGAAATTAAGTCAAAAACATTTTGATTTAGAAGTTATTCAATGTCTAAATTAGAGGAGTATCGACTTTTTTATTTGCAGTCTCACAAGTTTAGTCAACTTCAAATCTACATGTGGCGACTAAGAGAGTTCACATATCATTCAGAAGTCAATTAGGAATGATACCTATAAATTTCAGCTCATTTTGAGCATGTAACAAGCCCAAGAAGGCCCTAATTAAATGGTATATTTTTCTGTCCAACAAAAGTGACGAAAATTAGAGTTGAAGAGTCATTTTGGAGGTCAAGGGTCATTCTTCTTAGTCAATTGTATATTGACAAAATTATTAGGAAAGTCTACCTAGATTTTACAACGTTCTACTTAGTCTTTTCATTTCTTTTATTTCTATAAGTATTTATGTAAACTCATTTGAGAGATAACAACTTTCTTTTGATCATTTTGATTATTTTTAGAGATATTCTCAAATGTTCTTCTTGAACAAATTTATTGCTTGGTGAATCATATCCAAACGACAACCCTATTTGTTGTCTTTGTGTGTCATATCAAAGGGCATTGAGGCTGGAATATCAAGGATCTTCCGCAATCCTTGTGTGACCAAATAATCCATATCTCGTGACCATTGGATGCTAGTAGCTCCCTTGACACTTGATCTATCCAAACCAACTGAAGATTACAATAATCCTTGGAAATATCTTATCACCAATCAAATCCAGCCGATTTAAACCAATTTGTGCTTATTTTCTATCAACTTTAAAAAGATATTTTATTTTTATATTAAGACTTCTTATTCTTTTCTTTTGTAAACATTAGAGAGAAGATCTTTGAAGCTATTCTAACAGATTTCGAGAAAATTTCTAAATTGTCTCATTTATTTATTTGACCTCATTATATTTTCTCTCATACCTTTTTGCTTGTTCTTTGCAATCATGTGTTAGTAGACCCACATGTAGGTTTAAAGTTTCTATAGAATTCATGAATCGCTTAATCAGATCTTTTAGAACATGGATTTAACTTCTAGTTCTTCACATATTGTTGATTTTAATTTTGGAACTTGATTAGCTACTTAGTTTTTGATATTAGGTTGTTTATTTCACCAAAAGTGTTTGTTTAAATACATGAATGAACATAGATGAGAAAAACATCTTCAGCCAATGAAAAGCTCATGTTAAAGCGTTTTGTGAACATACCAAACTTGAACTTAATGAATGTTTCATTTACTGAATTAAACATACAATTTAAATTTTAGGTTATTCGACATAGTAATTGATACTACGACATAAAATTGATTACAAATCAATGTTTTAAGTTCTAGAACGTGTTTAATGATTTCATTGTTCGATCTTCAAATTTGTTATTCTGAATTTTTACGAACTGTCCTTAACATGAGACAATGTTTAATTGAATTTTCATTGTTTGCGACTCTGTAATTAGTTCATAAACCTAACAATCAAATCCATATTTTGTCTTAGCTTGATTTCATTATGAAAGAATCATGGTGTGACACTTTCTCTTTCTGGAATTCGACTCCTATATTACTACACCATTTGATGTGCACTTGCAGTAATTTAATAGGGCTAAAACTTGTGTATCATACACAATCTATGAATCATCACTCTCATTTGATAGATGCCTAACTTTGGCATTAAGGAGCTTTTGGAAGGGAAACCATTATTTTCTCTATTGGTGGGCCTTAATGCTAATTTTTATATGTAGAGCAGATATATATCCGCAAAAGCATGAAGAGAAGCTTAAGAGCCCCTAGAAAAGGTGATTCATTATACTGTCAACGAATGGACACTACTTTGTACTCACCGGTTATTCCACACAAAAGTAATCATCCCGGCTAGTGAATAAGTCGTAAATATGAAAATGGTCGACAAAATCACTCCAGACAATTTTTAAAATGTTATAATAAATGAAATAATTATAAATAAATATTTTCACTAAATTAAAACTTGTCAATAAATATATAAGATTTCGACTATTTAATATTAATTTTAAATTATGATTCGTCTTCATTTTTTTCTTTTGGTACAAAAAGATTAGTCTTTTTCTTGAAAAAAAGTAAAGAGGCAAATAAAAAAATATAAAATATAAGATCGACGATCTATTTTTCCCACAGAACTATCATATACCATTATATGTCTCCCGAATTATACATTTTGTCTACATCTCTCCGAAAATCAAACGAATAAGGAATATGCTAATTTTAGATGATCAAATTTTACAAGAAGTCCTAAAGTTTTCTAAATTCATCATGAGTCATGAAAGCGTGAGAGAGATTACCCCATATGCAAATTAGGCATGGAACTCGAGGAGATTGGGTTGAGTAAGGGAGATTTGACAACCGTAGAAGCATAGTTGGCGAATCTCGCTCTCCGATAGCTGAACATGTATCCCACCTTTTATCTTCAAATAATATATTTATTATATAATCTACCATTATTTTCTCCACCATCTCTTTTTTATTAATCTAGGGTATCACGGGGCTATGGAAGGATTCAGACTAATTCCCAAGGGGAGATATAGTCCATGGATAGACCCTCTCTCCGGATATTCAAATGGGACGAAAGTAAGGGGCTTATATCCATATCTAAGAAAATGTGTTTTAGTTTCGCATAGCAAATAGATCGAACTTGAAACGTGTTGGCGTCCTAAACGCGTCTCTTTACCACTTGACCACAAGGCCTTGGACAAAATTAAATATGTCGAGGCGATAAACACAGAGACTTCTCCACCATCCCTTTCATACGAGTCATCACCATCTTCATATAGATCTCAAAATTTCTCACCAGAATCAAAAACTAATGCAAGAATATGGGTCAAGGTCAGTATCCAAATTTTATCATTTTTAATCGGAATTTAATCCAATTAATAATCGGTTAAACATGATTTAAATCTATACTATTAAAGCAGAAGTACAAACCAATTAATACCCACTGTTTTTCATTTATTTACAACTGAATGCCACTGTCTTGCTTCCTTATTCTATGCGTGTGAATAAGGTCATTTTTGTCTTTTGATATGTAAAATCTATAAATGAAATCGATTGGTACAGAAATACACATAAACCTACGGTATACGATATGTGGCTTATTAAACTAATCTGAATATACGAAAATCTTGGTATACGATATGTGGCTTATCTTTCTATACCTTTTATCTTTCGTGCACCTACACAAATTAATTAATTATGTGCACCTACACAAATTTGATTTAATTTTAAGCTCAACATCAATCACACATAATTAAGAACTACCGGTTTAGAACAACACTTTTGATTAATTAATAAGTTTTAGTTATTCTAAACCGATGATTGTTAATCTTGATAATTTCCACTGTTCTAAACGTATAAATTCTCAAACTGATTTATTTAGTTAAGATCTCGCCAACCTATGGAATATATCAAATCTCAAAATGTATCTAAACTTAAATTCAAGATTATACATTATTAGATAAAGGAATTAATTGTTTGAATCACACATATAAATAAAGCATATTCCAAGAAATAAACCTAAATAATATATTTGATTAACTATTTTGCAAAATTTGTTAAAACTTTGCTAATTCGACATAAGAAAAATAAAAACTTAAAAAGAATATCCTAAATTAAAATACAGATTTTATTCGAATCTATTAAACTGCCAAACAATATGATATGCGGTTTAAACTCTCCTAAACTGATTTACTTTGTTAAGATCTCGCCAACCAATTTAAAATATAAAACCTCGAAATGTATCAAGACTAAAATTCAATATGATACATTATCAGTTACTGGAAATCAAAAAGTGAATCACACGTAAAAATAAAGCATATTCCGAAATATGCTTGGAATAATATTATTCGAGTATCTATTTTGCCAATGCGCAATATATGAAACCCTAGACTTCAAAACTCTATAAATAAAACGTGTGATTCAATCATTTCAATCATTCTCTTCACATTAAAAAACACAGCTATAAAAATGTCGATTTTAAGCACTAAAAGTAATGGTTTTACTGACCTTGCAAATGTCAAACCATTCAAGACTGGTTGGCGAATTCGTGTGAAGGTGCTTCATTCTTGGAAGCAGTATACTTCTCAATCTGGAGAAACATTGGAAATGGTGTTAGCAGATAATACAGTAAGCTTTTGTCAATTAATTTTTAGTATTACGAAAATTTATATATTATGGTAAAACAATACATGCTAATGTTTTCTTTTATTTATAACTTTTATCAGGCTAAAATTCATGCAACATGCAAAAAGACGTTTGTTACGGCTATTGAAAAACATCTTCCTGTTGGCGAATGGAGAGTCATAGAGAATTTTTATCTATCTCCTGCCTATGGCCAATACAGGACAACTAATCATCAGTACAAGCTTGGGTTCCAGAACCACACTTCTGTTACCCGGACTCAATATCAATCCGATGATATTTTTCTTTCGATAACAGATTTTCAGACTATTTTCAGTGGTACTCTGAAAAACTGTTTTCTTATTGGTAATTTTCTATCATACTATTTTCTATTTTATTAAATTATCGATTAGTGTCATTTTTACATCTACATTGTTTCTTTGTAGACGTTTTGGGTCAAGTTGTTGATGTTGGAGAGGTTCAGACTCTTCAATGTAACGGCAAAGAAAGGAAAAAGTTGGAGTTTAGCCTCTGTGACTCCCAGTAAGATACTACATCACTGTATATTAATATTATGAATATATAATATTTCTTCATTGATAATTTTTAATTTAATATAGGGATCAACGTCTACCCTGTTGCCTATGGGGTCGCTTTGCTGAGCAAGTAATGGCGAGTTGCTTGGCAGCGGGAGAAAATATGGTGATATGCTTAATAAGGTTTTCGAAAATCAACTATTACAAAGGTATAACTCTTTTTGTTATACTTTAAAAAACAAAAATATATGAAAATAGTTCATTAAAATTTATGTAATATTGATAAAGAAATAAATCTTTTAAATAATATTATAACCGTGTAGATAAAAAATAGGAATCATATAAACATGCAAGTTATTATTTAATAATAGTAAACTATATGGTTGTATTTGAATATTTAAACGTACTTTTTTGGTAAATATGACAAAGATGATCCGGTTGTATTTCGAGGAAAACAAAACTTAATGTAACAAAATAATTGTATAAAACTTGCATGATTTAGCGGGTAATTTAGTTTGTTTGAACTAATATTTTTGCTTTACATTCAACTGCGTGATTACCAAACATATTACCATATCGGGTTTAGAAAGCTGAGTGGTTGACCATATTGAATTTTGAAATTTTTTTGATATGCCTTCCCTAGAATAATGTGGTTAAATATAAGTCATTTTACCTTGTGTTTCGATAATTGCAGGTAATCTTCAGATTACCAATGCCTTTGATGCTTCCCAAGTGCTGTTAAATGCAGCATTACCTGAATTCAACCAATTCAAAAAATCGTATGTCTCAGTTTTCTTTATACATGATGATTTATTTAAAATTAAATGCTTTTCACGATTTAAAACATTAAATGCACTTAATTTGTTCAAACTCTTAAAAAACAGGCTTCCTAATGATGGTATTTCACTAAATATCATGGATCCGAATGATGAGAAAGATGGATTAGATGCAGCAATTCAATGGTGGTCTCAGTTTGAGAAAAAAACAATTTCACAGATGCTTTCCACCAATGAGGTTATTAATCCTAGATTTAATATATCATTTAATAATATTCACTATCGGTCCATGTTATAATAATCGAAATTATATAAGGGATATATTATTTAATGCAGATTGGAAAGTGTAGAGTTTTTTGCACAATCTATGCCATTGATTCAGATTGGTCCTGGTACTATTGGGGTTGTAAAAAATGTAATAGGAAAGTTTTTCCACCAAAGGTTGAATTCAAAACAGCCATATCAAGGATTTCCACTCCTTTTTTCTGGTGTGCTCTTTGCGAAGAACATGTTACTAACGTTACAGCAAAGTAAGGAAATATTATGCTATTATTTAAAATGCAATATATATATATATATATATTATATTTCATTTTAATATCTTTGCTTTGGAAATATAGGTTTTGGCTGCATCTCATGGTTATGGATCACACGGATAAAACTAAATTTATGCTTCTTGATTTTATTGCTCAAGACATTGTTCCTCAGTCAGCAGCAGATATTGTTGGTCCATCATTCGAAGAGGTACCTATATATATTTTTTTGGAAACAATATTTGAATTTTTCATCCGTTGAAATATTCTCCTTTATTTAAATTTCACAGGTTGAAGACCCAACTATTTTACCTGAAGCTATAATCAATCTTATTGGGAAAACATTTGAATTCCTGGTATGTATTGAAAAGGATAATGTGACCCACGGTAATGAATATTACAAAATAGGAAAAGTATGGACAGGAAATGATGTTCTTAAAATCGATGAAACTGCTAATCCAGATACTCCTACAATTACTTTGGGAACAATTGTTTCAGCTGATGAGGTATATAGAAGAAGTCTTCCTTTTTTACATTGTTTTATTTCCGAATGGCTTTTATGTATTAATTGATATGTATTATTTTTAGGTTTCAAATGTCGGTCTTTTAAGTGAAGAGTCTTATGATGCTGTTACAACTCCTTCATTGAAGCGTGAAGGAGGAGAACTCGAAGATATTTGTGATCTCACATCAACAAACCAAAAAACATGCTTCAAGAAGATTAAATTGGAAAAGTTTAGTGATGATGGCAAGAAGAAGGATAAAGTTACTGCATAATCCTATTTCGAGATGATTGGTTTTCTGTTTTAGTTTTTATATTCAAACATTTGGTATTACTTTGTTTCTTTGCTGGTTTTTTCCCTTTAAAATAATTTGTTCCCGTTTTTTAAATAAAGAGAATAAAGATTTAGGATTTCGATTGCAATTAACTTCTCTAAATTACAGTATAGATGACAACACAAATTTTCAACAACAACCTAATTTCGACTGATAATGTATAATATCATTGTTATAGTATAGAAATCTTTTAAATCATATCAAAATCATGCTTTAAAAAATAGTATTCCTATATTGATATCACGTTATTATTCAATTTTGCTCCAACAACCTAATTTCGACTTCAATCACAAGCTATAACAAAGTATATAAAAGTTACTAACCTTAATCATTTCCAGTTGACTTTGTGTTTGCCTCAATGAACCACGTATCATATTGAAAACGCCTACACAAACAGGAAAAAAAAGCACGAAACAATGATTATCAGAATCTAAAATGGTATTCATATGAACAGAGTTCAATAACGAAGTTATACTATGAACAATAAAAGCGCATAATAAATTTCTGTTTATTCCAATATAGATTTAATAAATTTGTATATAAATATTTTGTAAAATTGTTACAAGATTTTTTTATATGTTAATATTATAGATAAGATGATGAAAAAAATCTTTTCAAATTTAATAAATCTTTTAACAAGGTAAATATTAAAATAATAGATTTTAAAACAAACTGATATGGAAAATAAAATCATAACTGAATTTTAAATCTGTAAAATTTCCCCATTTCGATACAGGGTTTACAAAGTATCCGGTAATTGGATATCCAACTAACCACCAAGCTTTGTTTCACAAAACCATACGTGAACTATTGCTAAAATTCAATCTGCATCCTCAAAAAGTAAAGGTAAATGAACTATTCACTAAAAACCTTACCAATCTATTCAAAATTCGAGATATATGTACACGTGAGATATTATCTACTCTGTCGTTTGCTGTAGGTTTCGGAAGTTCGTTTTTGTCTTGCTAAATTTAATAGCTAACATCATTTTGTTAATAAAATTCAAGATGAAGAAGAATACTGAAGAGGATAACAATACTGCCAATGAAAATCAAAAGGCGAAGAAGAAGAGAAAACTGGCTTTAAATACTTCTGAAAACTACTCATCTCCTATTCCATCAGTTGCAAGCAGTGATACAGTATCAACAAGTTCTGTGTACTCAAGAGTCTTTAACAATATTACAAACGTACCAAGATTGCCAGATGATGTGATGCCAGCTACATTTTCCGACTCCAATCTGACAACATCCAGAACAGAAGCTATGATAGTTGACTCTCCACCTAAAAGAAGCAGAAAAGTCAAAACAAGACCAAGTATGGTATTTTAAAAACATTTACTTGAGTTATATTCTCTTAGTTCTTATTATTTAACTGTTTCTGACAAAAACAAATTTACAGATTTGATGGATCCATCTATGCATAAACCTATCACAGTACCAGTTGAGAATCAAGACTTTAGTGGTATTACATGCTTATCTAAGTCTTCCGAAAATATCAACCTGTCTTCAGTCTTTGGATCCAACATGACAGCAAGTACGAGTGAAATTCCGTTGATGACAACTGCACCAACAAGAAGCCGAGATTGCTCAGAAAAATCAAGTACGTTCAGTTTTTAGAAGTCTGATAATAAGTAGCACACAAACTTATCTAACCAATGGTTAATTTCACAGGTCGACATGATAAACATTCTAAGAATCGATCAGAAAAAGTGGACAATGAACGGCTATATGAAAGTTATAATCACAACTTCGATTCTGATGAAGAGTGTGATTTTTTGGCTTTTTCACCAGGAGGTAATTATATTAACTATATATTACTTGATTTGTAACATTACCAACTAAATCTCTGTGGCTCTTTCTTATGTCATATATAGGGTCTTATGTTGATGACGAAGAACAAGTTTACGACTGCAGTAGTCAATCGGATACAGATTCAGATTCAACATGTGCTGATAATAACATAACTCAACAAGTGGATGAAATAGTTTCAGGCAGTGTTTTACCAAGGGTTCATCGTGAAATAAATGTGGCTGGAGTTAAGAGCGGTAATACCATGAAACACAAAACAGGTCAATATAAGGGTTACACACGATATGGTAAAAAATATAGTCCCTATTTCATGATAATAGCGTGATGAGTTAGGAACATATTATGCTTATTATTCTTTGATATGGTGTTTTCAGAATACTTGGATGAAGGAGATCCAATTTATACATGTCGTCATTGTGGTGCTATTTTCTGGTATGGAGAAAGATTGAATAGGAGAAGAGGAACAAAGAAACCTATCTTTACACTCTGTTGTATGCAAGGACAAGTTGTGCTGCCTTTTCTAAAAGATCCACCTGATGTTTTGAAAAAATTGTTTGATGGCACTGATAAGCTGAGCAAGAACTTCCAAGTGAATCTCAGACCTGTCAATATGGCTTTTTCATTTACATCTCTTGGTGGAAAAGTTGATAGATCAATCAAAAAGGGTCGTGGTCCAAACATGTTTCAGATGCAAGGAGAAAATTATCATCTGATGGGTAGTTTGAAACCTAAAGCTGGTGACTTTGCTAAATATGGACAGCTCTATATTGTAGACACAGAAAATGAGATAACTAATCGATCTAAATCTCTCAGGTATTACTAATCTGTTTTATGGCATAAATTACTTGAAAAGACTTTTGAAACATTCTAATCTTATTTGATTGATCTTTTAATTTTGCAGCAAGGGTAAAAACAGTGGACAATGGTCTAAGAAGAAGGATTTGAAACCAGAACTCATTGAGAAAATAATGCACATGCTAAATGAAGTTAATCCTTATGTGAAGAGCTTCAGATCAGCAAGAGAAAGATTTAATACAAATCCGGATGAAGCGTTTCATATGAGGATTATTAGTGATCGTGTGAAAGATGGAAGGACATATAACACCCCAACCGCTAATGAAGTTGCTGCACTAATTCCTGGTGATTTTAGTACGGAAATGGATAAAAGGGATATTGTATTGCAGCAACATTGTGGCAAACTTCAGAGGATTAGTGAAATTCATCCTTCGTATCTTGCGCTACAATATCCGCTTATCTTTCCATATGGAGAAGATGGTTTCTGGGTTGGTATTAAAAAGAAGTGTTCAGCTGGAAAAAATCTTAAGAGAGATAACATTAGTATGCGACAGTGGTTTGCATTTCGACTTCAAGAAAGGAAGAATGAGAGTCATACTCTACTTCGATCAAAGAGATTGTTCCAGCAATTTTTGGTTGATGCTTATACTATGATCGAATCAAACCGATTGAGATATTTGAGGCTCAACCAGTCTAGCTTGAGATCTGACAGCTATGATTCTATCCAACAGACTGCAAATGATGGAGTTTTTGATCTGAGCGAGCAAGGAAGATAGTTTCTGCTGCCAGCTTCTTATACTGGGGGTCCTAGATACATGAAGAATAATTATTTGGATGCAATGTCTATATGTAGCACTTTGGCTTTCCAGATCTCTTCATAACATTCACATGCAATCCCAAGTGGCCAGAAATTACAAGATATGTCAAGGAAAAAAACCTAAGTGCAAATGATAGGCCAGATTTCATTAGTAGGATGTTCAAGATGAAGTTGGAGTCTTTGATGAATGATTTGACGGAAGAAGAACTTTTGGGCAAGACTGTATCCGGTACGTTTTTATTTGTATTAGTGAAAGCAAGTAGGATAGTATATACTGCATTTTTAAAAGTATAGATGGTCGTGGTATAAATATCTCCACGAGCTTAAGTTGATACAAATTAGTATAGCATAAGCGATTTTGTGGCATGTTTTAATACTATTATTTACGTGAAGATAATTTAGCAATTAGCATAAGCGATTTGATATGGTCGTTGTATAAATTCGTATAGCATTACTGAGCAATTTGTGGCATTAGCTAAATATAGTGATATGGTCGTGGTATAATTTATACCAGTGGTTAAACTATTAATGCCCATGTAGTATTTGGTTGAGAAATAGATTTATAACAAAACCAACTCATTTATAATACTAACTTTTTTAAAATGCAGCTATGTACACAATTGAATTTCAGAAAAGGGGTCTACCACATGCTCATATATTGTTATTCATGCATTCCAAGTGCAAATTTCCAACAATGGACGATATTGATAGTATTATTTCTGCTGAGATTCCTGATAAAGAAGCAGATTCAGACCTTTTTGAGGTGGTTAAGGATATGATGATTCATGGACCTTGTGGAGCTGCTAATGTGAATTCTCCATGTATGGAGAATGGGAAATGTTCCAAGCTATACCCTAAGCCATACGCGGAGAAAACTTCAGTTAATAAAGAAGGTTTTCCGATTTATAGGCGGCGTGAACAACCAGATCGTTTTGTTGAGAAGAATGGCTTCAAATGTGATAACAGATATGTTGTTCCATACAACAAGGCTCTATCCATTCTATACAAAGCTCACATTAATGTTGAATGGTGTAACCAATCAGGTTCGATTAAGTACTTATTCAAGTATCTTAACAAGGGTCAAGATCGTGTTTCAGTTGTTGTAGAACCACCACCTGGTGTTTCAACAAGCACCGAGGGGAACAACAATCAACATAGTAAGGAGGAAAACGAGATTAAAGACTACTTTGATTGTCGGTTAGTTGTGTATTTATTTAAATTTATATATCATGTTGAGAATATAATATAAAAACGATTTTGTGCTGATTGTTTTTAAAACTTGATTTTCTTAGGTATGTATCTGCTTGCGAAGCTGGATGGAGGATTTACTCATTTCCTATACATTATAGGTCTACACCTGTTGGAATTGTGTCCAGCAATCTCTGTACTGTCTCTATAACGTAAGAGTATGTCAGTGATCAGACATAAGTCATACAATGCTGGGGGTCATGATGGCTTGCTAAAGTCCGCTCATGATCTATAAGTCTTGGACTTATTGCCTTTATTGTATGATCCCATATGGGTCACACGCTTAAGCTAGCAGGAAATAATGTTGAAAGGCATAGCAGAAGTACGACAAAAGTGCTAGGCATTTGTCGTACTAAGAGAGAATGAATAATGGGTCTGATTAAATGTGATTTAATCAGATTGGGCCCAAAAGCCCAAAAGGGAAAGAGAAGGCTTTTAATGTCTAAAAGCCATGTCTCTTCTCCCTAACCCTAAGCCTCCCAGCCGCGATTCTCCTCCTCTCTCTGCGCCCCATCTCAGCTCGGTCTAGCAACCAGTTTCCTGTGATTGCGTGTGTGAGCCTTTGGAGGATCCATCTCTCGGTGTATCTCCCTGATCATTGACCTGTTCATCAATTCCGCTGCAAACAAACAGGTAAAAGGTGAGATCATATGTTTCTAAATAAGAACACCTAGATCTAATGCATGTTTAGGTTGATATCAATAATGAGAATTGAATCAGGATCAACCGAAACTTACAACAGTGGTATCAGAGCCATTGGTTCTTAGGTTTCTTGTTTTAGATTCATTGTTTAGGTTGTTTAATCTGTTTAGATGTGTTTTGAATCCATTACTGATAAGAAAAACACATAAGAAACTGAATTAAAATCCTGAACAAACACTTGAATCACAAAACCGAGCTATATGACTCGGGTTTTTGTTGATTGGCCAAGGCGTGATCAACCGGCTTGGCCGGTTGGTGATCACGGCCGAGAAGCGGAACGGTCGGGATCGGAACGGTCGATCGGCCGAGTGATCGCACGGCGATCACGTCGGATCGCGTCGTACCGATCGCGTCCCGGCTGTCCGTGCGGAGCGTCCCGATCGCGTCCCAGCCGAGCGTCCCACCTGTCCCGATCGTCCGAGCATTCCGGCTGGCGAGCGTTCCGATCGTCCGGCTGGCTCGTCCCGACCGTCCTCGATCTCGGATCGAACGGCTCGCGGTTTGAGCGGCTGGACGAGAGGCTGAGCGGCTGGAAATTAGGTCACGACCAACTCGGTTTGGTTCGTGACTAATTCGGCTCGGTTCAAGGCTCGGTTTAAGATTTTAATTAAAAATCTACGTTCTGGTTTAATAAACAGATTTAATAATTTTATTAAGTCTGGTTAAACCGGGATAAGAAATCCAAAGTCGAAAATTGGATTTTGTGCCTAAACCAGGATTTCTAATTTGATTTGGTTGGACCAAATAAATTGAGAAAATCCGGTTTAGTAAATAACCGGTTGACAATTGTGGTCATCGTAGTAATTAAAATTTGGTTAGACCAATTTTAATGAACCAGACCGGTTATGTCAATTAATTGGACAATTGGGTCATGTCTTGGACATGGACCAATTCTTGGGCCTCGGGCCAAGAAGTTAAAACAATTGGGCCATTAATTGAGTCATTCTTCAGATTTAAATTTAAAACTTATTTTATAAAATAAAATTATGAAATTCGATTTTAAATTTATAAAGTTCCGAAATTTCGAAATTAGAAAGTTTCCAAAATTAGAAGTTTCTGAATTTGCGGGTTTTGGATTTTTAAAGAAGTTTCTAAAGTTAGAAAGTTTCCGGTTTTAGAAAGTTTCCAATTTTAGAAAGTTTCCAAAATAGTAGGTTTCCATAAATAGAAAGTTTCCCGAAATAGTAATCTTCTATTTTGGGAATGATTTTAAAAAAAACCTACGGACCTCAAACAATATCAAGCGTTGGATGTCTTGTCCAGGCTATGTCAGCTGTCAAAGCCCATTCAATTGCATTCATGGCCTTACAGTGTGAGGATGTCTGCTTTTGCGTGGGTAAGACGGTTTGTGATTCATAAATGTCATTGGGAGTCCCAGACATTAATGATTACATGACTGTATAGTCCGGTTTTCTTGACTAGGCCATCGGGAGTCCCGGGCCTTGAGACATCAGGGTGGATTGGGCCTCGGGCCCAGATTCACAACCAAGAGTTATATCACGGATATAATTAGCCGAAATAGGGCTTACCGATATAAGCTAAGGTTGGGTGACGGCCAGTGGCCCACTTTGATCTTAGTTATATGTGGATCTTGGAATCATTATATTCTATTGAGGGTAACTTATGTTATTGAATATAATGCATGATTAATCATATTATAATTTAATACGAGATTAATCATTTTGAACATATAACTAATAACCTTTTTATTTATATATTTCAGATATGACTACTACAAGCACACAAAACACGTTCTCGATCCGGTCTGTTCTCGAGAAGGAGAAGCTGACTGGAACGAACTTCCTGACATGGTCAAGGAACTTGAGGCTGGTCCTCAAGCAGGAGAAGAAGGATTACGTCCTTCGAGATCCCCTCCCCGAGAGGCCTCTTGCCAATGCTGCCAGGACTCTGCACAATGCTTGGGAAAAGCATTCGTCAGATGAAAATGATGTTTATTGCCTGATGTTGGTGACAATGACTCCAGAGCTGCAAAAGCAATTCGAAAGTGTATTGTCTCCAATCGAGATCATGGCAAGCCTGAAATCACTTTTTCAGGAGCAGGCTAGGACCGAGAGGTTCCAGACAGTTAAGAACCTCTTGGACTGTAAGTTGGCTGCGAATGCGGCAGTGAGTCCTCATGTGTTGAAGATGATGGGTTATCTCGATCATCTTCACAAACTCGACTGCCCAATCAGCCAGGAACTTGCCTGCGACATCATTCTGCAGTCTTTACCTGCAAGCTATGATCAGTTCATTCTGAACTTTAACATGCATGGCTTGAGTAAGACACTGCCTGAGCTTCACGGAATGCTCAAGACTGCAGAGCCCAACTTGAAGAAAACCGCCAAGGACCCCAATGTACTTATGGTACAAAAGGGCAAGGGGTTTAAGAAGTCTTCTGCTAAGGATAAGGGAAAGGCCAAGGGTGTCCAAGTCGTGGACTCAGACACGCCAAAGCCCAAGCCCAAGTCCAAGGCTGGGCCTACTGACATGTGCAGGTTCTGCAAAGAACTGGGGCATTGGAGAAGAGATTGCAAGAAATTCCAGGAAGGTCTAAAGGAATTAAAGAAGAAGACTTTCGAGACTTCTTCATCAGGTATTTTTGTTATAGAAGTTAATACAACTACTTCTGATAATACCTCATGGGTCATGGATACTGGTTGTGGGGCTCATATTTGTACTAATATGCAGGCACTCAGCAACAGTAGAAGGCTGAAGCAAGGACAAGTGGAACTACGAGTTGGGAATGGAGCGAAAGTTTCAGCACTAGCTGTAGGAACTTACTTGTTGTCTTTACCTTCGGGATTGATTTTAGAACTTAATAATTGTTATTTTGTACCTGCTATAAGCAGAAATATTATTTCAATTTCTTTGTTGGATTTGGAAGGTTATGATTTTTCAGTTAAGAATAAATTATGTTCCTTCAATCGCAACAATTTGTTCTATGGTTCTGCCCCTCTTACGAATGGGCTTTACATACTCGATCAATCTGCGCCAATTTATAACATTAATACAAAACGGTTTAAACCTAATGAGGAAAACCGAACATTTCTATGGCATTGTCGTTTAGGGCACATCAGCGAGAAACGCATCAAGAGGCTCCATTCGAATGGACTTCTTGGCTCATTTGACTTTGAGTCATGTGAGAAATGCGAATCATGCATGATGGGCAAAATGACACGGGCCCCCTTTAATAAACCTAACGAGAGGGCCAGTGACTTATTGGGCCTGATACACACTGATGTGTGTGGCCCAATGTCCACTAATGCAAGAGGAAACTACCAGTACTTCATTACCTTTACTGATGATTTCAGTAGGTATGGATATGTTTATTTGATGAAACATAAGTCTGAATCTTTTGAGAAGTTCAGAGAATTCCAAAATGAAGTACAGAACCAACTTGGCAAAAGCATTAAGGCTCTTCGGTCCGACCGAGGAGGAGAATACTTAAGCCAAGAATTCAGTGATCATCTGAGAGAGTGTGGGATTGTATCCCAACTCACTCCTCCTGGAACACCTCAATGGAATGGTGTGTCTGAGAGGAGAAATCGGACCTTATTGGATATGGTTCGATCTATGATGAGTCACACAGACCTTCCAATATCCCTTTGGGGATATGCTCTGCTAACAGCAGTGTTCACACTAAACAGAGCGCCATCAAAAGCAGTAGCAAAGACACCATATGAATTATGGACTGGAGAAACTCCAGTGCTGTCTTATCTAAGAATTTGGGGTTGTGAAGCCTATGTAAAGAGATTAATCTCAGATAAGCTTACACCAAAATCTGATAAATGCTACTTCATTGGTTATCCACGGGAAACCAAGGCTTATTACTTCTATCTACGATCCGAGAACAAGATCTTTGTTGCCCGGGATTGTAACTTTCTTGAAAGAGAGTTTCTCTCTAAGAAAGACAGTGGGAGTAAGGTACTGCTTGAAGAAATTCAAGATGAACAGGATACTGCTCAACCTAATGAGGAAGAGCAGCAGGAGGATCTACAAGAAATTGTAGAGCCTGAACCTGTAGTACCTGAAGTTCGAAGATCCGGGAGGATCCGTCACGAACCCGAGAGATATCAGGGATTCCTCGTGACTGACTGTCATGATCTTTTGATCATTGATGGTGATGAACCATCGAACTTCAATCAAGCTATGATGGGCCCAGATTCCTCTAAGTGGCGCAAGGCCACTGATTCCGAAATGGACTCCATGTCGGTCAACCAAGTATTTTCGTTGGTTGACTTACCCGTTGGTGTAAGAGCCATCGAGTGCAAATGGATCTTCAAGAAGAAGATTGACGTGGATGGAAATGTCCAGATTTATAAAGCCAGGTTGGTGGCAAAAGGTTTCAGACAAGTTCACGGTGTGGACTACGATGAAACCTATTCACCGGTGGCTATGATGAAATCTATTCGGATTCTACTAGCAACTGCAGCTTTTCATGATTATGAAATTTGGCAGATGGACGTGAAAACCGCCTTCCTGAATGGTATTCTGGAAGAGGATGTGTATATGACGCAACCTGACGGTTACATAGATCCAAAGAATGCTGGGAAAGTATGCAAACTTCATAAATCCATTTATGGATTGAAGCAAGCATCGAGGAGCTGGAATCTTCGTTTTGATGAAGCGATCAAGCAATTTGACTTTATCAGAAACGAAGAAGAACAATGCGTGTATAAGAAAACTAGTGGGAGCAAAATCGTTTTTCTTATTCTGTATGTTGATGACATACTGCTTCTCGGAAACGACATTCCAATGCTGAAGTCTGTAAAAGACTGGCTTGGAAGTTGTTTTTCCATGAAAGACATGGGTGAAGCCGCATACGTTCTTGGAATTAGGATCTATCGGGATAGACCTAAGAGGCTGATAGGCTTGTGTCAAGACTCATACATTGACAAAGTCCTACAAAGATTCAGCATGAAAGATTCCAAGAAGGGCTTCACGCCAATGGTACATGGCACAACGCTAAGCAAGAAGCAGAGCCCTACGTCGGCTGCTGAGCTTGAGCGCATGAAGAATATTCCTTATGCATCTGCAATAGGATCTGTCATGTATGCCATGATCTGTACTCGTCCTGATGTTGCTTACGCATTGAGCATGACGAGTAGATACCAGTCAAATCCAGGTGAAAACCATTGGATTGCCGTAAAGAACATCTTGAAGTATCTAAGACATACTAAGGATAAGTTCTTAGTGTACGGTGGAAGTGATGTGCTTAAAGTCAGTGGATTCACGGACGCAAGTTTCCAGACAGACACAGATGATTTCCGGTCACAGTCCGGTTATGTCTTTTGTCTGAATGGCGGTGCAGTAAGTTGGAGAAGCTCCAAGCAGGACACCGTTGCTGATTCCACTACAGAAGCTGAATATATCGCCGCCTCAGAAGCAGCGAAGGAAGCTGTTTGGATACGAAAGTTCATTATGGAACTAGGTGTGATACCAGATGCGGCTGAGCCTCTGGCACTGTTTTGTGACAACAATGGTGCTATAGCTCAGGCAAAGGAACCAAGATCACACCAGAAATCCAAGCATGTTCAAAGAAGATATCACTTGATACGTGACATCATTAATAGAAAGGAAGTCAAGATCAGCCGAGTTCCGACAGATGATAATGTCGCTGATCCGTTGACAAAGCCACTCCCAAGGCCTAAGCTCGAGTTCCTGACTGAAGCTGTAGGCATTAGAAACATTGAAATGTAATCTAAATTTGAGTGGGAGTTTTGTGAGCTTTATTTTAGTTATTTGATATGTTCTTGTAAAACATTATTATTTATGTTTTAATGAAATTATTATTTCAAGATTATTTTAACTGTGATGAAATAATCGTTCCAAAATGATATGAACCATTTTATAGGTCATCGAAGTAAATGATTTGATCTTGAGTCATCGAAGTCATTTAGCTTGATCATGAGATCCTATATTTGATAAATGTTTTATATCATCCTGTCCCTAGTCGAAGGTTGTTGAAATTGGAACACCAACAACCGTGTAAGATTGGATTGGTACGTGACTTATGACAAAGTCTCAGTGTGTCATAGATGCTCGGCATCAAAGTCAGTACATAGGTGTATGTTGGGAACATACGACCGGACAAGACCCGCTAATAAGAACTCTTCAGGATATTTATATCTGTGTCATAAGAGATTCTTACTGCGACTATAGAGTATAGTCCTTAGACCTGAGTTCGCATGCATGTGACTGCATATGGACTGATGCACTTTGATCATTGTCTAACGCCATCGTTCTGCGATAGCTATAAGGACCTTGTTTGGGTACATCATGAAGTGAGTAGTTTACAGTGATGGAACAAGATGGGATTTGTCCCTCCAATATAAATGGAGTGAATATCTCTAGGCCAATCGGAGATTTGAATACTGGAAAACGCATGGCCATGCTCAAACGGACTTTCCCGAGTCGTTTGTATTGTCAGTAACAAATCAGAGTCCGATGAACAAGATTAGGCTTTATAAGGATGACACTAATCTTGCCTTATGACTAATCGAGATATTGTGACGAAAGGGATTATGAATACAGAGATTCCAGTTCAAGTGGGAGATTGTTGGAATTGTGTCCAGCAATCTCTGTACTGTCTCTATAACGTAAGAGTATGTCAGTGATCAGACATAAGTCATACAATGCTGGGGGTCATGATGGCTTGCTAAAGTCCGCTCATGATCTATAAGTCTTGGACTTATTGCCTTTATTGTATGATCCCATATGGGTCACACGCTTAAGCTAGCAGGAAATAATGTTGAAAGGCATAGCAGAAGTACGACAAAAGTGCTAGGCATTTGTCGTACTAAGAGAGAATGAATAATGGGTCTGATTAAATGTGATTTAATCAGATTGGGCCCAAAAGCCCAAAAGGGAAAGAGAAGGCTTTTAATGTCTAAAAGCCATGTCTCTTCTCCCTAACCCTAAGCCTCCCAGCCGCGATTCTCCTCCTCTCTCTGCGCCCCATCTCAGCTCGGTCTAGCAACCAGTTTCCTGTGATTGCGTGTGTGAGCCTTTGGAGGATCCATCTCTCGGTGTATCTCCCTGATCATTGACCTGTTCATCAATTCCGCTGCAAACAAACAGGTAAAAGGTGAGATCATATGTTTCTAAATAAGAACACCTAGATCTAATGCATGTTTAGGTTGATATCAATAATGAGAATTGAATCAGGATCAACCGAAACTTCCAACAACACCAGTGGAAAGACTTGACTTTCATCTTGAAGGTAAACAAATAGTTGTTTACAAGAGTAACGACAAGGTTGAGTATGTTTTGCAGCGTAAGCAGATTCAGAATACGATGATGTTGGCATGGTTTGAGCTGTGTAAGGTCAATGCAGAGGCTGCAGAATTGTTATATGCTGACATTCCAACAAAATTTACATATAATAAATCTAATAAGTCCTTCAAGATTAGGGAAAGAGGATATAGCATTGGAAGGATCCGTTGGGTTCCTAGGAGTTTGGAAGAAGCATATTATTTGAGAGTACTACTGAATGTCGTGAGAGGAGCAACTTCTTTTAATTACTTGAAGACATACAATGATGTGCTTTATCCTTCTTACAAAGAGACATGCTATGCAAGAGGATTATTAGATGATGATCAGGAATACATTGATGATATCATTAGAAGGAGTTTCTACTGTACAGCATCATCGCTTCGTCGGGTTTTCGTTATGATGCTTAGTTCGGGTAGTCTTTCTCTGCCTGAAAAAGTCTGGCAGCAAACTTGGGAACATCTCTCTGAGGATATAGAGAAAAATAGAAGACAGTATTTTAATAGACCAGGTTTGTATATCTATCATTATTTTGTATATATCATATATAGTTCAATATTGTACTTCTAAAAAATTGTTTTTGCAGATCTCAGTTTGAGTGACGAAGAAAAAAAAGAGTATGCCTTGCAAGAAATCGAGAAGATACTTAAAAGTAACGGAGGTTCTCTTTCTATGTACGCTGGTATGCCTCGGCCAAAGCAAGACGGTAAAGATAACTCTAATGTCTTGGTTCTTGATGAGCTCAACTATGACAAAATTGAGTTGAAAGAGATGCATGATAGAGATTTTGTGAAGCTAACTGATGAGCAGAAAAACATATATGAGAAGATCACACGGGCTGCTATACATAAGCGTGGTGGAATTTTCTTTGTCTATGGATTTGGTGGCACTGGCAAAACGTTTCTCTGGAATATATTATCAGCTGCGATCAGGTGTAGAGGAGAAATCGTTTTGAATGTTGCATCAAGTGGTATTGCTTCTCTACTCTTACCAGGAGGACGAACAGCACATTCAAGGTTTGGAATACCTATAAATCCGGATGAGTTTTCTATGTGCTCGATTACACCTGGATCTGATCTTGCTGATTTAGTGAAGCAAGCATCACTCATAATATGGGATGAAGCCCCCATGATGAGCAAGCATTGTTTTGAATCTTTGGATAGAAGTTTGGCAGATATAATGAGGAATGGGGATGGAAAACCATTCGGTGGAAAAGTTATGGTATTTGGCGGTGATTTCAGACAAGTTCTACCAGTGATTCAAGGTGCAACAAGGGCTGAAATTGTGTTATCTGCTCTTAATTCATCACACCTTTGGCAGCATTGTTCAGTCTTGCATCTCACAAAGAATATGCGTCTCCTGTCAAATGACTTGACAGCTCAGCAAGCTCAGGAACTAAAGGAATTTTCAAAATGGATATTAGATGTTGGTGATGGAAAGATTTGTGAACCTAATGATGGCGATGTTCTAATTGATATTCCTGAGGAGTGTCTGATTACTGATGCTGAAGAACCAATTAAAGCGATATGCAAAGCAGTTTATGGTGATTCAGAATTATTACAGCAGGTTAAAGAACCTAGATTCTTTCAAGAAAGAGCAATTCTTTGTCCTACTAATGATGACGTCAACACCGTAAACGAGCATATGTTAGATCAGCTTAAAGGTACTACTGAATCCGGTTTTTGTGCAAACCATAAAACAATATATGAAGCAATAGGATGTGGAATTTGTTAACAAATCATTTTTTGTTTTTCAGGTGAAGAAAGAATTTATCTAAGTTATGACTCGATTGATCCTTCTGATATCAGTGCAACCAATAATGAAGCTCTTACTCCTGATTTTCTGAATTCTATTAAAGCATCAGGATTACCAAACCATAGTCTACGACTAAAAGTTGGTTGTCCTGTGATGCTTTTGCGGAACAGTGATCCTGACAATGGATTAATGAATGGAACAAGATTACAGATAACGCAATTATCTGATTTTATGGTGCAAGCTCGGGTTATAACAGGTAAAGTTCAAGATTTTTATATTGTTCAATTTATGAACAGCTTGCTTCTAATTTTTAATATATGAACTGTTTTCTTTAACAGGTAAACGAGTGGGGGAAATAGTACTTATTCCAAGGTTACTCATAACACCTTCAGACACGAAATTGCCATTCAAAATGAGGAGGAGACAGTTGCCTTTATCTGTTGCTTTTGCGATTACGATCAACAAAAGTCAAGAACAATCTCTGTCAGAAGTTGGGCTGTTCCTACCTAGGCCAGTGTTTTCTCACGGTCAGCTATATGTAGCTGTATCCAGAGTGACTTCAAAGAAAGGCTTGAAAATTTTGATTGTGGATCAAGAAGGAAAGCCACAGAAACAAACAATGAATGTTGTTTTCAAGAGTATTTTTCAGAACCTTTAAGCTATTCAAGTTTTATGTTTAAGGATATTTTAAGTTTTTTAATCTAGACATTCTTAGTTTTATGTTATTTCTTATCTTATTATACATTCAATAGTTTTTTATGTTAACTTTAATTTGGTTTAGTCGTTAGTTAGCAAATTCTATTCAACATATATATTTTGAGTAAGAACTAATATACAATATTTGCCTAAGCGAGCTTAAACGTATAATAACCATTTCAGATACTAATCTTATAATCCAACTAAGATTCTCCTTCAACCTAACAATGTACTATTGTTTTCCGTTTACTAACCTTAATACAGTTGCCTGTTTTTAGTTGTAATCAATAGAATCTTTCAATGATGATGAATATAGTAGAATACAGCACCTGAGACAAAAGAGAACACGTTATATGTTAGTATAGTATTGAAGCTTATTGGAGCTTAAGTGCATCTGATAAAATATCGAGAAGTATTGATAATCGAGGCAAGGCAAGTGGACAGTCATACCTCAGGTTGGAAGCGAAGCATGTCTGCACGGGCCATAGCTTCTGCTTATGCAATTCTCTGTCTGAACGTCTGAGCCATCTCCTCAGCCTTGAGACAACAGAAAAATAGAGAACAGGACTGAGACACCATTGAGGGAACTGAGAAAGCGTATTGCAGAGGAAATAGTGTTACCTTCTCGAAAACAAGTTTTGGGTTAAGAACCATATCACCGGGAGTTGGCTCCAGCTTCTTGGTGGAGAGACTTACTCTTCCTCTGTCACATTTGTGGCTCAATTTCAGAACCTGCAACACTATAAGTTAGGGACTATTGTTTTAACATCTGAAAGTAATGTTTTAGAAATATCTGTGATAGACCTTTACAGTGTCACCGGGCTGAAGAACAGTTGCTATATCTGAGACACGGTCATGACTGATCTGACTGACATGGAGAAGCCCATTGATTCCGCCAATGTAAATGAAAGCGCCTTATGGTTTCAAGCTCTGAACAACTCCGAGGACCACTGATCCAATTCCCAGCTGAGCCTGGCTGTCTGCTACAGCTTTCCTGTTGCTTGATATCAGACTTTGTTTGTTCCTCATCAACTTCCACAAATTTGAAAGGTATTTATTTTTCAAGAACCTCTTCAGCTGGAGCTTTCTGACATAATAATGTAGGAAAACACATAGTTAATCAGGTTGTGCTTTGGACTTGAACAGACTGAGAAAACCACTAACCAGTGATATTTGCGAAAATGGCACAAATCCACGAAAACCCTCCACTAGAGCCACCAATCCACCTTTGTTAGCACCAATAACCTACGCATAATCCAACTCCTGAGATTGTTAACCAGAGAGACCAAAAGAGAACCAAAGAAGTTCCAAACGTACCTTAGTCTTCACAATGACATCCTCAGCCTGAAGCTGCCTGCATCTTTCCCAATCAAGTTAGTATTGGATCATCCTCAAACTCAATAGCAAACTGTCGTCACTTTCGTTTTCAACCATGATGACAAACTCCTCTACCATATTAGATCAAGTATTCCAGTAAGAGCTGATTTATAACAAGAAAGCATGTTAATTCATTCATCATATAATTATTTGTAATTGTTTTAAAGACATGTCAGAAATAGTGAGATAATAAAAGCTTACCATTCTAAACCAGTTGCTCTATGTAGCTATAGTGAATGTCACGCCTCACTTTCAAATGGGAACTTTTTTGACTACCTGTCATGAATCAATGTATTTTCAGCACACATCCATGTACATCTTTTCTTTCTTTTCTGACTCAGATAACACAGTACGGTATATCTTTTTTTTTTACCTTTTCTTCAAGCTCAGCTCGAGGTAAGTTGATAAACCTTGGCAATTCTGTTCGGCTGTTTATAAATCTTAGCCCAAACCTTATGGTAAATAGGTTCTCCATCTATACAGAAGAAACGTAAAAATAGACAAATGGCTTATTAGAACTTGCAACCAAGTCGACTCAAAGAGGTATGGTTTACTCAAATGAGAATCAAAATGCTCTGTTTTTTTTTTCTGTAGAAGAGTAACAGAAAGGACCTAACTATTGTGTGAGATTAGATATGTACCTCTGAACCCAATATGGTATCTAGATTGAAGTCGATTCCTGTGTTTACTGCAGCAAATCTCATTGATAGCATCTGTGGAAAAACAACTTAAACTTTGATGAGACTGTGTCACACAATTCTATTCATTTCTAGACTGTTTTGGGATGAACTTTTAGTTATGTCTTTTAAGGCCGCTATTGTACAATATATATAGGTATAAAGACCAGAACTTGACCTTTGAAAGTATCACTTTATATCTAGAGCAGATTTTTTTTGTATTTTGCATATCTCATAAGCCGTATATTTCATCTTCTTCAGTTCCGCTATTGAAGTATTCATCAATTAGTTCTCTTCAATTAAACCGAAGTTAAGTGAGCGAGATGCGAAAGTTACCTGGGAAGTTTTGAGCCGGAAACCGTGATTCAAGAGCCCCTGAGATCCTGCATGAAATCAGCTGTAAGAAAATTCAGAGATATTCAAAAATAAGAATCGAATTACGGTAAAAGAAGCTTACATAGAGGAAAAAGCAAAATATGAAGCTATATACATAGATAGATTCATATCAAACTGATAGATTCTTTCTATCGATACTCTGTAACTCTCGTAGTAAACTGAATAATCTCTGTATTGAAATGATAAGAAGAGCTTGAGTGTATGAATCAATTACAATCTCATGGCAATTGTAAAAGAAACATCGATCTCATAACGATCGAGAGCTATGACTCATAACGTCAAGAAGCTACAACAAACAAGCATAAAACGAATGAATCTACAACTTCAACTATTTATATCTTCACTCTTCACTTCACAGTCTCGAGTGTATAGTAACTGCAAACCCTCCACTCGAGACTGAGTCTTTGCTCTCAGCTCTTCAGCTTGTGTTACTTGAACTGTTACTGCTTCCTACCAGCTCAGCTTCCAACGAATCCAACAACACCTTCTCTGCTTTATTCTTTCTTCTATAGTAAGTGTTGTGGTATCTATCAATACCCCCCCCAAGAAAATCAAGCTTGCCCTCAAGCTTGAATGAGGGAAACTGCTCAATAAATTGGTTTGAAAACATCCAAGAGTTCTCTACCTCCGACTGATCCTTCCATTTTACCAACAATTCCAACTCGCCTGTGTCCGTATAACGTTTATCAATCACATCTTCAGGAACCAGGCTATCATTCTTCAAATTGTTGCAGACCGAAGGTAGCTGAGTGCTCACCTCATGGTGACCCAAAGCCTGCTTAAGCTGAGAAATATGAAAAACCGGATGTATTTTAGAGTCCACCGGAAGATCAAGTTTATACGCAGCTGGACCAATTCTTTCCAACACCTTATAGGGTCCGTAAAACTTTGCTGCAAGCTTTGGACAGAAACGAGATGAAACTGAATTTTGGCGGTAAGGCCTCAACTTCAAATACACAAAGTCACCCACATTAAACTCCACATCTCTTCGGTGTTTATCAGCTTGTTTCTTCATAATCTGCTGAGCTCGATCTAAATCAACCTTTAACTGCTGCAACATGGCATCTCTGTCTTTCAAGGACTGCTCAAGCTCAAAGTTTTTGGTTGAACCTTCTTCAAATCTGATCAATGGTGGAGGCTCACGGCCATAAACAACCTTAAATGGTGATGTCTTTAACGAACGATGGTAAGTTGTATTGTACCAAAATTCCGCCCACGGTAGAAATTTAGACCAAGTCCGTGGATGGACAGATGCAAAGCAACGTAAATATGTTTCAAGACAACGGTTTAGAACCTCCGTTTGACCATCAGTCTCAGGATGATAAGCGGTACTGTACTTGAGCTTTGTGCCAGCTTGCTTAAATGCTTCTGTCCAGAATGAACTGAGAAACACACTCCCACGATCAGATACTATACTCACAGGGAATCCATGTAAACGCACTACTTCAGCAACAAACTTCTTCGCAACATCCAGAGATGTAAACGGATGTTTCAATGGTATGAAATGTGCAAATTTACTCAATCTGTCCACCACAACAAGAATAGCATTTACACCTTCAGACTTAGGTAATCCCTCCACAAAATCCATGCTTATATCCTCCCAAATTTGCTTTGGTATTGGTAATGGCTGAAGCAAACCAGCTGGTGATAGCGTGGAATACTTGTGTGTCTGACAAATGACACAATTCGCAACGTACTCCTGGATCATTTTATGCATACCATCCCAATAAAAAGACCTCTGAATGCGTTTGTACGTTTTGAGTACTCCCGAATGTCCACCAACCTTGCTATCATGGCATTCTTCCAAGATCAAGCCAATAAACTTTGAAGTTTTTGGAATCACCAACCGGCCGTAAGACCATAATTTGCCATCTATCAACTGATACTTCTTTGAGGCAAGTGTATTATCTCTGATTTGAGTCATTAACTTCTGAATACCTTCATCTACTGCAATCTCAGCCAATAGTTCCTCCCACTGAATAACCACTGGTACTGTTAACGCCAAACACAGCCAAGATAACTGTATACTCCTAGATAACCCATCAGCCACCTTGTTATCCACTCCTTTCTTATACACAATATCAAAATCAAAACCCAAGAGTTTGATCAACCATTTCTGATACTCAAGATTAACTTCTTTTTGCTCCAACAGATACTTCAAGCTATGCTGATCAGTATGTACCTCAAATTTATGACCTGTTAGATAATGTTTCCATTTTCTAACAGCCATCACTATCGCCATTAGTTCTCTTTCATATGTTGGTTTCAACTGTTCTCGAGCTGTTAAAGCATGGCTGAAGAAGGCAATTGGGTTCCTGCCTTGCATTAAAACTGCCCCTAAGCCAAAGCCTGAAGCGTCAGATTCAACAATGAAAGTCATATTGAAGTCAGGTAAGGACATCACCGGCGCTTGAATCATCGCCTGCTTAAGGTTTTCAAACGCCTGTTGAGCTTCGGATGTCCACAAAAACTGATCCTTCTTTAACAGGGTAGTTAAAGGTTTTGCCAACACTCCATAATTCCTTACAAATCTCCTGTAATACCCTGTTAAACCGAGAAATCCCCTAAGCTGCTTAATATTCTTAGGTGATGGCCATAACTTCATTGCCTCGGTCTTCTTAGCATCTGTAGCAACACCCTGATCAGAGATGATATGACCAAGATATTCCACTTGAGGTTCTGCAAATGAACACTTCTTCTGGTTCGCATATAGCTTCTGTTCTCTCAACACTTGAAGAACCTGAGCCACATGTTGCAAATGCTGATCCATCGTCTCACTGTAGATGAGAATATCATCAAAAAACACCAACACAAAACGCCTCATGAACGGTTTAAACACCTTGTTCATTAACGCCTGAAAGGTAGCTGGAGCATTGGTTAAGCCAAAAGGCATTACCAAAAACTCATAATGACCTTCAATGGTTCTAAAGGCTGTTTTCAACACATCTTCTTCTTTCATTCGTATCTGATGATACCCTGATCTCAAATCCAGCTTAGAGAACACTTTAGCACCATGTAACTCGTCAAGTAGTTGATCAATAACCGGAATGGGATACTTATCCGGTATGGTTGCTCTGTTCAAGGATCGATAATCCACACAAAAGCGAAAAGACCCGTCCTTCTTCTTAACAAGGAGTACTGGACTTGAAAAAGGGCTAGTGCTTGGTCTTATTATTCCTGTTTTAAGCATGTCTGAAACCATTTGTTCCATGACTTGTTTAGTGTTGTGTGGATAACGGTAAGGGCGAACAGAGACCGTTGCAACGCCTGGTTTCAAGATAATCTGGTGTTCCTGACCTCGAAATGGTGGTAACTCCGTTGGAATATCAAATACATCTTGAAACGTAGATAGGAGCGATGTAACAGTAGTCGGACAATCTGGTGTTATTGATGCCATTTTAAGAGAAGAAAAAAGCACTCCACTTCCTGTTTTTCCTCCCTCAAAAACCGGAGACAATGATTTGAAAGAGAGTCTTTGACAATGTAGCGTGGTGTCTCCAAACAAAGTAACCCGACTCCCTTTATAGGTGAATGTGAGTTCTTGGCTTTTCCAATCAACCTCACATCGACCTAATGTCTCAAGCCATTGCACTCCGAGGATGACATCAATATTTCCCAGTTCTAAGGAGATGAAATCTGATGTAAAGTCATTGTGACTAAGTTGGAAAGTGACGCCTTGACAAAGCCCGAAAGCATTGACAGTGACTCCATTTCCCAACATTACATCGAGGTTACTTGCTGCAGAAACTTTCAAATGTAACCTCTGCACAACTCTTGGAGAGATGAAGTTGTGCGATGCTCCGCTATCAAGCATGATTAACACCTCCTTGTTTTGTATTGTACCTCTCATTCTTGTTGTCTTAGGAGAGTCAATTCCCAAGAATGAATTAAGAGACAATGTTCTTACTTCTGAAGACCATTCATGCGTATTATCTTCAATGTCACTATCAACATCCAATACCTCCATGTCCAGACCATTTACCACTGTGAGAATCCGCAAAGCCTTGTTTGGACAATCATGAGTCCGAGACCATGGTGCCTTACAACGAAAACAGACTTTATCTTTCCTCATAGCATCCAACTCGGCATCACTATACTTCTGTCTCGGTCTGATCACTTGTTGCTGACTCTGATTGTTGTCACCACTCTTCTGAGTATCCTCTCTCGGTTTATCCCACTGAGAACGGTTCACAGACTGATAACCCCCTGACTTGTTCTGATACGGCCTGTATTGAGAATTCTTTGGAACCTTAACTGAGCTCTCACTGACCACTTTACAGAACGCACTTGTCTCCATTTTTAACACTGCGGAAATGAAACTTGACAAGCCCTGAGGATCTTTCATTCTTATTACCTCCTTCATTTCTTGATTCAAACCGTTGTAAAAAATGCGTTCCAGATGTTTGTCTTCCAATCCAGGAACTTGAGCTGATAAATCCTCAAAATCTGATATATACTCAGCTACAGAAGCAGTCTGCTTAATTGAAAACAATCTAGTGCTTGGTTCATCTTCAATAGACTCAGAGAATCTGATCACCAATTTCTGTTTAAAGTCCTGCCAGTTCTGAAAACCCCCACGTTTCATCACCCATGCGAACCATCTCTTCACTTTTCCTTGAACACTCAATGCGATTACATCCAATTTTTCTTCTTCACGAAACCGACCGACATTGAAAAAATGTTCAATATCGCCAATCCAGTCATGTGTATGTACTCCATCAAAGATCGGCAATTCAATCTTCTTAATCATACTATCGCGATGAGCAAAGTTGGAATGTAATGGCCGATAACCTAACGGATTGTCCATTTGATCAAATTCCGAGTAACGATGATGTACCTGATGGCGATGACTATGCGATTCTTGATCCTCTTTCGAACCTCCCATCGGTTGTTTCCCGAGAGCTTTCAACACTGATTTGAGCTGTTCCGATATCTCATAACAACTCTTTTTCGTCTCTGAGCAATCGAGCTTCGTCTCTGCCATTTGTTGCATCAAAAAATTGTAACCTCGATCAAGTTTTTCGACTTCCGATTGCAACGAATAATCCGCCGCTTCTTCCTCCTCGAACCTTCGCGACTTCGCCGGCGACGGAATAATCTCCATTTTCGCGTTTAATCGACCAGTATCAACCGCACCAATGATAGATTCTTTCTATCGATACTCTGTAACTCTCGTAGTAAACTGAATAATCTCTGTATTGAAATGATAAGAAGAGCTTGAGTGTATGAATCAATTACAATCTCATGTCAATTGTAAAAGAAACATCGATCTCATAACGATCGAGAGCTATGACTCATAACGTCAAGAAGCTACAACAAACAAGCATAAAACGAATGAATCTACAACTTCAACTATTTATATCTTCACTCTTCACTTCACAGTCTCGAGTGTATAGTAACTGCAAACCCTCCACTCGAGACTGAGTCTTTGCTCTCAGCTCTTCAGCTTGTGTTACTTGAACTGTTACTGCTTCCTACCAGCTCAGCTTCCAACGAATCCAACAACACCTTCTCTGCTTTATTCTTTTTTCTATAGTAAGTGTTGTGGTATCTATCACAAACTTGCGAAATATAATCTTCTTGCATCTGAGGTATATAATCGTATGAGGGATATAAACATCTGATGAAGGTAACGAAATAAGCTTTAAAAGGCAATTTTGATTGAGATAAACATTGAAACGAGAAAAATCTGGGGAAAATAGGAAAAGAAAATCACCCTTAATCTCTTACCCTTCTTTCCATCGGTTTTTTTTATTGCTTGTCTTTTTTTGTTTCCTTTACAATATAATCCTGTCATGAAAATTCAGTTGGGCCTGTGTGATATTTTTATTAGTTTTAATAACTATTCTGGGCTGATATTGAGTTGTCGTATGGTTTTTCTTTTAATGGGTATTGGGCTTAGTAATTTAAAATATAAGATTTTGTGCACATTTATTGACTTCTATAATACATAGGTTTTTTGTCCTATAATGTAACATTTTCATTATATGTATAAATTTATATATAGAAACGTGGTGGATATTTGTCAACTTACAACAAAAAAAAACTCCTCTTGGTTTCTTATGGTTTATTTAATTATAAAAATACGTAATGATTTTTAGTTAAGAGTATGTGCACTATAGTTTTTGTAAAGGAGCCATCCATATACGTATGATAAGAGGATGTGCACTAAATGTTTTAAAATCTATGACTGACGAGGACATGTTAATTGCGGAGTCATCTATCTTCGATATTATTACTGAGGAGGATGTGCACTAACTTAAAGGACTCGTGTATCATCATTATTATTTTAAAAAACTATGTAACTTAAATGTTATTAAACAATAAAAAATTTGTGTTCATAAAATACTTAAATAATTAATAGTACGATAACAATCATATAAACACTAAAACCAAAAAAAAAAGTTATTAATTAATTATAAATCATCAAAGTAATATCCCGCGCTTAGCGCGGATCAAAATCTAGTTTGACTTGAAAATAGTAAACAAACTAAAACCAAAATTTATGAGATATGGGGTTGGGAACTTTTATTTTGTTGAGATATAAAATTTGAATTTTATTTTACAAAGATTAATGTTGACTTTCATTTAATGGATATATAAACATATGATATAGTTTTTGTGACATATACAATAGTTTTTATAGAAAAATTAAATAGATCGACGATACAAAAATATAATAGAAAAGTAAAAGATATATTATCTGATACAATAGCCTCTATAGGTATGTTCGTCCTCTCAAGTGGGTCGAAACCGCGACCCGCGATCCGCCCCGCGGCGGGTTAAACTAATTTTCGATCCGCATCAACCCGCCCCGCAAACCCGCAAAACAAAAATAGTCGACCCGCATCCGTTCCGCTTAAATTTGCGGGTATCCGCGGATAACCCGCAAATATTTAAATATTAATTAAAATTTTAAATTATAAATAATTTTAATTAAAATAATATTTATTAATAAAATTTAATATTAAAAAGTAAAATAACAATTTTTATTTAAAAAACTTATTTTTTGAAATTTTTTTTATTTTTATTTTATTTTTCAATTTACTCATAAAATTTTTAAATTAATAATAAATTTTTTTTTTTAAAATAAAAAATTTGCGGATACCCGCAAACCCGCGGTTCTTAACCCGCCCCGCCCTACATTTTAAAATCCTAACCCGCATCCGCCCCGCTAATTTAAAAAACATATTTTCCTGATCCGCATCCGTTCTGCGGCGGGTCGATCCGCATCCGATCCGCAGGTTCTGACTCAAATTAACAGGGCTATTCGTTCAGCAGGATAACTATCCTCCTAGTGCAAATATATCAGGAGCATGGATTTGAACAATCAAATTCACGATCTTGCACAAAAATCAAACGGGAGTCTATAAAGTGGACTGACATCATTAATATACAACATCGAGATATGGAACAGGGCGGATCTCTAAGTGTTGAAACTTGTGTTTGATAAGGGTCCATTTGTTGCCAAAAAAAAATAAATAATAATAAATAAGGGTCCATTTAGCCTATCAGCACGCTCCAGTTGTATCATAATATATAACCAAGTTGGAGTGAGTCGATATAATATACATATATATTTATGTGATTTTTTAAAACTATTTTTGCATTAAATTAATTTTTATAGGTTTTACGTTTTTTGGGTCACACATAAATATCGCTTAATGGGTTCGATTTTAAAAAACAAATTCAGAAAATATATTGAGCCTAACCCACTATGTGATTTGCGCCGTAGAAATTTAGGGTTATGACATAAAGGGACGACGACTGTTTTGTTTTTTTTTTTTTTTTTTTTTTTTTTTTTTTTTTTTTAATAAAAATATATTTTATATAATAAACCGACCCGGACTTAAACCGGTCATCGGACCGAAATTACAATCGAGCGACGGCAACCGGATACAAAAACCGGCCGCTATCAGCACAACGGAGCTGCTACCACCGCTAAACAAGAACACAAACGGGATCGATAAAATTGAGGTGGGAAGAAGACTAAGGGTACCAAAACCCAGATCTCCGGCGGACCGAGCAGCCTCACACTCCCACCGCCGGTCAAACCCGTGAATTCCGGTTGGTCCGTAACCGGTTTCCAGGGCCACAGACAGATCGATAGGAGGGAGAATCTACTCCCGGAGAGTCACGCGGCCACTTGAATCAACCGCCGTGAAGCAGTCGACCTCAACCTACACCCTCCGCCGCTTCCGCCGCTATCTCGCTACACTCCCGATAGCCCACAGCCGCGCACACCTAGAACCCTCCATCCGCTCGAGATCCGTCGCCGCAACCACCGAGGGAGACCCATCCGGAGAACCGCCATCTCCGATTGAATCCTCGGCTTCACCTTGACTTCCTTCGAATAAAGACGCTTGCCCACCGACCGACTGCCCAGAGAACGCATCTCGAAGCTCCGAGAAGATAGGCGCCGTGAAGCGAAGAGATCTCTCCGCCGTCCTCTCGCGGAGTCTCCCTCTGCCGCTTCATTCTTCCGACCCTCGGAGCCATGGAGCTTCCGCAGCGTCTCTTTGCTTCGGGATTCCCGCCTTCGCATCTCGGAGAGGATTAGGGTGCCACCTTCGCCATCGCCGATGAATCGATCCGCCGTTGAAGCTCATCATAATATTTAGACGACCTCGGAGGCCTTCTCGACCAACGGCGATAACCGCCGCCGCCAAGAAGACCCCAAACGATGAAGAAGAAACTAAAAACCCTAGAGAGAAAAGTTTGAAGGCGCGTGCGTCTCAAACGCTTTTTTCTTTAGAGGGATTCGGACGACGACTCTACGATTAATTATATTCTAGATTCGTCCGTGATGACATATGAAGTAATTTGGGTAAAATTTTGTTAAGGGAAAATTGTTGATGTGTGATTTTGTAATAGAACGTTCAACATATATAATAATTCTTTTGAATTGTGGTATATAGGGATATTGTGGTGGGTAGCTGTTACAAAAAGGGGATATTGTGGTGGGTGAAAAATATTATTCTATTTTAATTTTACAAGTATTTATCCAGTAGAAAAATATTTTTTATTCATATATTTTGTTTAAGATTTAAAACTATTTATTTATTTTTTTTTATTTTTTTTGTCAACAACAAGAGATGCAACCACTTCTTAACTAGACAGCTAAAGTGGAATATCTAGATTAATATAAACAAAATAAGATGGATGAACCTTTGCACCGCGTGCTAGTTTGTCCGCCTTTGTGTTGCTTGCTCGAGGGATGTGAGTGATAACGAACCTTGTGAAGAAACTCTTGCGACTCTCATACTCATCTAGGTGTATCCTGAAGGCAGGCCATTATGTGGGTGTAGTCACAATCTTCACCAGCTCTGAACAGTCTATTGCGAAAGTTACATCTTGTTGGTTCCATCTCTTCATACTTTCTATTGCCCAAATAAGAGCTTCGACTTCTGCATGAAGTGGTGATGAGCTACATCTGATATTTCTTGCTCCCATCATGACATCTCTTCCTCCTTCGTAGGCACTGTACCAGCCTTGTCCTGAAAAACTATCTCCTTCTTTCCATGATCCATCCACAAAGCACCAACGTCCGCAAATGTTCAGCCGTGTCAGCAAAGCCGGAATTCCAATTTGTTGCCTGTGGGAATCCGTATTGACCGGTGAATCCAAAGAATCCGAATTTTGTGCCTCTCCCCATGCAAGAGCCTCACTTTCCGCTAGTCGTAAGATCTCACGTGGATCCCGATCTATATTACTATACAGCTTATCATTTCTACTTTTCCAAATGTACCAAATGATCCATGGAAAATACAAATTATCAATATCCGGGGGGATCCGCCAGAACAGATAGTCCATGTTTGTGAAAAGCGCAGGTAAAGGAAAAACTCCAAGATTCGAAGGAATTAATGAGAGAGCCCATGTTTGTAAAGCCGGTGGACATTCAAAAAGAACATGATTTATTGACTCTTCATCTGCTCCACACTTGACACACTGTGTATCACACCTGATTCCTCTAGCTTTTAAGTTTTTTGTAACCGATAAGCATCATGATATCACTTGCCAGATAAAATGTCTTATTTTTGGTGGACATTGTAGTTTCCAAGAAAACTCTTGAAGCCGTTTCACATCTGGTCCATAAAACATATCTTCACAGCCTTTTTCCGGGTTGTTCCTTTCTACATAATAACCTGATTTAACCGTATATTTACCATTTTTTTGTATAATGCCATCCGATACTATCCGGCCTTGAGTGCCTACTAATCGGTAAGCCCCTAATAAGAGCCACATATTCTGGAACAATAATACTTTGAATGATGTGTTCATCCCATACACCATAAGTATGGTCGATCAATTGACTCACTTTAAGTGAAGGATCAAAAGTAGTTGTTTTGCTAGTTGCTGATCTCGGGCGGTGGCCTGGAATCCAAGGATCATTCCATACAGATATGGTGTCTCCTGATCCAACCCTTTTGATTAGTCCTTTATTAACCAGAGATCTAGCTGAGATGATACTTCTCCATCCATAAGATGCAGAGTATGATCTAATTGGGTCCAATGGACCTCCATTCCTATAATATCTACCCTTAAAGACCTTTGCAAATAATGAGTCTGGTGTATCTAGCAGTCTCCATAATTGTTTACCCAGGAAAGCCGTGTTAACATTCACCAGGTCTCTAAAACCTATGCCTCCGTCCTTTTTATCTCGACATAATTTATCCCAAGACATCCAGTGCATCCCTTTGTGATTGCCATTTGTGCTCCACCAAAATTGTGCCGTAACACTGGTCAATTTGCTGGTTACCTTTTTTGGTAATCTAAAACATGACATAACGTGATTTGGTAACGCTGTTGCAACCGATTTGATCAAAACCTCTTTTCCTCCTTTTGTTAAGTATTTGATCGTCCATCCATTGACTCTATTATGAAGTTTGTCATGAAGAAAACTAAAAATTTGTGTTTTCGATCCTCCAAGGCTCTCTGGGATTCCTAAATATGTACCCATTCCTCCTTCCTTTGTAATGCCGATAATTGTCTTTATTTCCTCTCGGTTGATATTGTTTACCTTATGCCCAAACTTTATTGATGATTTATCAAAATTAATTTGTTGTCCTGATGCCAACTCGTAGCCTTTTAGGATTCTTAGAATGGTATTACTCTCCTCTATGTTTGCCTTACAAAAGAATAAGTTGTCATCTGCAAACAACAAATGTGAAATCGAGGGGCTTTCTCTTGCCACTTTCATACCTGTCCAAACCTTTTCTCGTTCCGTCTTTTTGATATTAGCCACTAACGCTTCCGTGCATAGAATGAAGAGATATGGGGATAAAGGATCCCCCTGACGGAGTCCCCTGTTTGGTTTTATTAGCCCCTTCGGTTGTCCGTTTAGTAGAACTTTATATTGCACCGATGTAATGCAAGCCCTCATGAGACTTATCCAACGGTTTCCGAAACCCAATCTCCGTAGCAATTTTTCTATAAAGATCCATTCCACTCTATCATATGCTTTGCTCATATCCGTTTTAATGGCCATAAATTTCCCTTTGCACGAAGGATTAGTCCGTAAACCATGGAACATCTCTTGTGCTATTAAAATATTGTCTGAAATTAGTCGCCCAGCCACAAAGGCTGACTGCATTTCAGATATCAGTTTCGGTAATAATGGCTTTAACCGTTGACATAACACCTTTGAGAGCAACTTATATCCCACATTACATAGGCTAATGGGTCGTAATTCCGTCATACGACTGGGCCGTTCCGTCTTTGGTATTAAACATATGTTTGTGAGATTCAACCTCGTATCAAACTCTCCAGACTGTATAAACTCGTTTACAAACCGGATGATATCATGCTTAATGATAGGCCAAGATTGTTGAAAAAACAAGGCCGTCATACCGTCGGGTCCTGGGGCTTTCTCTGGATGCATCATAAAAAGCGCCTTCCGGATTTCCTCTTCTGATGCAACCGATGTTAGTCTAATGTTCATTTATTCCGTTATTAGTTCTGGTACCTCAAGGAGAAACTCATCAATATCTGTGGGTTGTGATGATATGAATAAATTCTCGAAGTAATTGACTGCCACCTTTTCCACCTCTTCATCTTTCGTTACCCATTCACCATTATTATTATGAAGACCTGTGATTCGGTTTCTAGCCCTTCTTTGCTTTGTTAGCGCCTGATAAAATTTTGTATTACGATCCCCCGATGTGTACCACATGTTCCTACTTTTTTGTTGCCAGTATAATTCCTCATCCAAATATGCTTCTTTTAACTTACGAGAAATTTCTTTGACCTCTTCGGTTGACCGACTATCATCATTCTGGACTTCTTCTAATGCCTTTTTCAAATCCTCTATTTTCTCCCTTCCATATGGCAGATTATTTTTCCTCCACTTCGAGATTTCGAGTCGGCAATTCCTTATTTTAGTTACAATGTTCGGTTGACTTTCCTCCACCGATGAAGTCCACCCACTTGTGATTGTTTCCATTAAACCCTCTTGGCCTAACCACCTTTTATCAAATCTAAATTGGGACCTCTTCCTCTGTATTTTATCTTCTATAGTTGCGAATATAGGTCTATGATCCGACCCTATCATACCCAGATATTCAGTAAATGATTGGGGAAATAAGGTATGCCACTCCTCATTAGCTAATGCCCTGTCTAACCGACATCTCACCATTCCCCCCCCCCCCCCCCCCCGCCAACCTCTCCAGGATAATGAGTTACCTAAGTAAGGAAATTCTAACAAGCCACAATTTCTAATCATATTGTTGAAATCCAGAAAGCTGGCTGCACTGCGTACAGTTCCTCCCTCTTTCTCATGATTTCCTGTAATCTCGTTCAGATCTCCGATAATAAACCATGGCTCATTCCTAGTTATGCCAATCCTAGTTAATCTCTCCCATACTATATTTCGTATCTGATGATTAGGTTCCCCGTATATAAAAGTTAGGAAAATCTTCTGACTCTGAAACTCCGCTTCTATATCGATTAATCTATTATTTGCAAAAAGAACATTTACATTGTAAATGTTATTATAATATAAAGCCAGTCCCCCACTTAGACCTTGCAGTTCAACCGTGTATAAATTATCATATCCGAAATGACCTTGAAATATTTCCACAAAAGGGCGTTGTTGTTTGGTCTCTGATAAGAATAAGAACTCCGGTTTATATTTAAAGCATGATTCTCGTAAATAACTAATTGTCCATTTACTGCCCAGTCCCTGGCAATTCCAACTTAAAATCCGCATCAGAATATCCGTCTTTTATAAATTATAATAGTACATGGGTCTGAAGCCACCCGATGTTCTAATCCTTTTAACAATCCGTTCTTTAGTTTGATGTACCCATCCACCATTCCTTCCTTTTTTCCTTTATTTTTTTGTCGCTGTATACTCTACGTAACTGTTTCCTTTAACCAAACCATTATTACATGCCTTAATATATGAATATGAAAAGCATCCACAGCCAGCCCCTGAAACTGTGGCTCTTAAATCCCAAAATAAAGATGTTCTCCACCCAAAACAACCATAGAAAAGCACCAGACCGTCTGATATAGAGACATTCCCTAGCCATAATATTGTTACCAAATCATAAGATCCGCACAATCCCTGTAAACCGTTTAAAACATCCGCTATCCCAAAATCTCTCGTTTCCTGTACCACTACCTTTCCTTCATCTTCCTTGACATACTCCTCAGACCTAGTTGTACCTGCACAAGGAAGAGAATTTTTCCACAGAATGCTTATAACCGATATAATGTCCCAATCCTCCAAACACCTACTCCTTTCTCTGTGTCCACATAATACGACTCCATACCATGGATTATTATAATGTCTATCTCTAGAGATAAAAAAAAAACCTGGACTTTAAACAAAGTATAACCACCCTCCCATCATGAGACCTGATCAAAACCCATCAATTTCCATCTTTCAAAATTGCTAAACTATTAACTGCAATCATACCATAACCATACCATACACACTGCCTACAAATCTGCATATCTCTATCCAATCTTCTATCTGTTACGAATAGAACATAATAGATTACATCTTGATGAACAAGGATTAAAAACATCTGCGTATCAGTTGTTGTAGCACATGTGGCAGTCGTGTCACTCCTTTTAGTTATTCCATGCATCTTTATCCTTGAGTCAAGGTAAGCACATTCCACTGGAAACCATGTAGTACATGTACACACAAGAAACATTATAACAAACAGTGAATTAGTGACCAGTGGCCGTGAGTGAAAGTCAAACTCAGTAACCAGAAGATTAATGACATAAATCCCTTTATATCCTTTAGATATTAAGCCTGAGTAGTAAAGAAAAGACTGTGCACTCTTATCAAGAATACCCACTACACCAATACCATTTATTAACTTAGACCATTGTCTGGAGTACACAGACTTCCCAATAGTAATAAAAGCTTCCTTGTTTTCAATAAGGGTTATATATTTCAAACCAAGGATAATGGACAAGCCAAAATAAGCTGTATAATGAGAGAGATCAAACCTGAATAGACCTATAGGATAATGGCGATCTAAAGTCTGCCTTACCAGGAAACTAATAAAGACTGTCGGCCGTGTTAATGATTTCGACCCAAATGAACGTAGTTGTAATGAGTTAAACCATATCTCAATGAGTTGATCCAACTGAGGACTTGCATCATACTCACTGGTGCAAGGGGTTGAGTTATTAGCTATAAACATTGTAAACCTCGCCAGTACCTTACTTAGACAACCATATTCCAATACCATATAGTGAAGAACCCTCTCATTCAAAAACGAAGCACTACTCGTGCGTACAATAAGGAAATGCAAATGATTCTTACTCTGAACATTAAGAGTAAGAAGCCAAAAAGAGAAAAAAGGAAAACAATCAAAGACATAAGGAATATTCTCCCTCTCATCTCTGATATTATTTAAACGATAAGAAAAAAACCAGAGGGTCTTCTGTAACACTTCCAATGCATTCCTACTCAGGATTCAGAGACGTCTTGGATGGTTTTTTGGCCTGACCACCTTCCTTGATGCTAACCAACGTTGAAGTTTCTCCAGACTTACCTTGTGGTCTTGTTAAGGTCCTCTTCCGAGGAGAAAGCAGAGCTTGAACCAGTCTCTTCTTTGTTCCTCCCATTGCTGCTCCCTGCCCTGGCTTGACTCCTTTCTTTTTAGCCCCATTATTGGGGCCTTGATTTTGTTTATGTTCCTCTGAAGACTCCTCCGAATGTTCTTTTCCTTCTCCCATCCCTTGATCATGTGCCTCCTCTGTCTCAGCCAACTCAACCTCCGTTTGTGCTTCCTCATCCTCTGTCATATGCTCCACCTCAGTCTCAGTCCTAAGATCACCCTCCTCCATGGATTCATTCCCATTGCTCCTTTCTTCATTTGCTTGAGTTTCCACTTCATTTTCCATGATAACCTCCTCCCCAAAACCTTATAAAGTGGTTCAGAATTATCCTGTAGACTTCCAATCCTAATTTTTCCTTCCTCTTCTTTACCCGCAGAGATGTCCATGTGTGTTTCATCAAACTTTAGTTCCTTCTGAGCCTTAGGTTTTCCCTTAGTGGGAGATGTTTTCTCCTTCTCAGCCGGATGATTCCCTTGAAAGGCCTCCATCATTTTCCTCTCATTCTCTGATAAATGCGCCCCGACACCTTCTGTTTGAAGCTCCTTGATTCCCTTTGTATCCATTGCATACCTCCTCTGAAGGGTCCTTGGGGAAACATAGCCTGATTGGCGAATCCCCCTTGAAGGACCTTCTCCATAAAACCGTGGATGCCTCGGTTTATATGCCCGGTGTTCCTCTGTAGGCTTTTGCCAACGCTAGGAATCCTTAGCCACACCTTTACCTTTGTTATCCTTATGAGGCTGAGTCACACCTTTGTCTTTCGACTTCTCCAGAGAATGTGTGACTGCAGCCTTAAAGCTAACCACCTGTGGACCTTGGCTAGGATTGTCAGAAGGACCATCACCTCCATTTTCTTGAACAAACCCATTGGTAGGACACCTTGTTATGTCATGGCAGAGATTGTTGCAAAGCTTGCAGAATCCAAATAACTTCTCGTACCTCAGAGATACTAGAGTTTCTTCTCCAGTGAAGAACTCAATTATGGTGGTGAAGATCAAAGGTTTGAAGCCATCCACCACCACTTTGACCCTCCCTTCATTAAGATCCACTTCCTTGACCTCACCTACTGCCTCACCAATGCTCCTGAAAGTAGGATCCGCCCAATAATGAAGTGGAACCCCAAGAACCCTGATCCAAAAAGTAATGGCCGAAGGATAAGAAGTTGAAACAACCGGCTCCCACATCACCAAAGACAACATCCAATAGTCAAAATGAAATGTCTCAATTTTGAGAACCTCAGTGATGTCATCAACATTGTCAAAGTCGAATTGGAACCTACCGAGCCCCAAGTCAGCACCCACCACCCTTTCTTCAATCTGCCAAATGCGCGGAAGCATGTACAAAATATTCACCATGTTTTGCTTTGATGGGTTCATGCATCTTCCAATGAGGGTGTTAGCATAGCCTTGGATCAAAGTTGAGTTATCAAATTTGGGAATTGAAATCTTCAAGCCCGACCCTTTCTCTGTGATCTTGTTGCCCGATGCTTTTCCCACCAATGAAGACTGAGACATGGTTGAGAACCAAAAAGAGGAGAGGAACAGAGGCCTCAAGAAAATTAAACAACAAGAGAAAGCTCTAATGAACTCGGGAAACTGATAATCTTTAGTGAACCTTGATAGAATGTGATGAGAAATGTGAAGAGGGAGAGCCGTATTTATATTACTCTGCAGACTACTACCATTAATTCTCGAATCATGAAAATCAGCCTTGACAGTGATTGAAATCTCTACCAAATAGTGAAAAGAGAAACCCCAATATTCAGAAATTTTAATGTTAATATCATCAAGGAAACCATCAATCTTTGTAAAGAATTTTCCCGAGATATTTTGTTTCCATTTCTCACCATTATGCATATCAAACAAAACCACGAAATCCCCAGAATCAATATCAAAATCAATCATACTTCCGAATAATCGCTCCAATAAAACCAAATATTCAAGGTAGGATTCTAACCTGTATGAAAAATTGATGATACCCAGATTTGTTCCTTTGAGAACTCCATATCGGCTAGTTCTTCCAACTTTCCTTCCATATTCTGACCCAATTCGAATCCCGAAAAAATGATCCTCCAAATCCTGTGAATAAAACCGATCCAATTCCTTCCAATCCCCTTGCTTCGCCAAATATGTTCCTCTTAATACCCATCTGTGATCCGAATCAACCAGATTTACCTTATTCACTTCCGCATCGAAACCTCTGTTAATAATGGATTTTTGCCCTTGTGATAATTGTAGAATCCGATCCTTGTAAAGTGATAGCCATGGATAACCGAGTAACACCAAATCAATCCAAGATCTTAACAGATCGAAGAACATCGAGACCTAGAGTGCTGTCGCCATTCCTATCGCTTTAGGGTTTCTTTTGTTTTTTAATTAGTCGGAATGATTGTCCTACCAAGTTGTGAAAAAGAGATCTTATTTATTTATTTTAAATTAAATATATATATATATATATATATATATATATAATATAATTAGTTTTTCATGTTTATATAAAATTTAAAGAAAAACAATCACACTTTTAGAAGAAAATTGAATTTTATGTGATTTTATATTTTAATACATTTAACGTTTTTTCAGAAAATCAAACAAAAATTTCATGTTTTTGGCAAAAATGACATTTTACAGTTCTTGACGGGAAAACAAAATCTTACATTTTTTAGGAAAAAAAAAACAGAATTTATATTTTTGATGAGAAAAAAATCTTATGTTTTTAGCGGAAAAATAAAATATTATATTTTAGTAGAAAATAAAATTTTACATTTGTGACGGAAAATAAATTATACGTTTTTTGGAAGGGAATAAAATTTTAAACTTTTGGAAGAAAAACATAATTTTACATAAAAAGGCGTTTTCATTTGAAAATGGAATCTATAAGATTGTTCTAGCAGATTTTTACGTTTGTGGTGAGAAAACATAATTTTACTTTTTTGACGGCGAAACAGAATTTTACATTTTTTTGGCGAGAAACTTATAATTTTATATTTCTCACAAAAAGTTTGATTTTATATATGAGAAAATGGAATTAGTTAGATTTTACCACTCGTACGTGATATTCTATAAGAAAACAACGGTAGAGATAGTTATATACTATATATTATTTGCGAAGTCGAATTATTATAATGGATGATGTAGATGAATCTTAACCAATCAAAACTATGATGTCATTGATGACATGACTTTAATGAAATGTTTTTGATTGGTCGAGAGTATTTTTGACATTAAAAATAATTCAAAATTCGTTTAGGAAAATATTTGATTTAAAAAAACAAAATTCGACAATTAATCAAATTAAAAAAATTAAATGTGGTTTCCTAAACCTTTTGAATTGTAATCTTAACTTCTTCCCATAAATTTAGATTACAGTTTTTATTTATTTCATATTTATTTCCTTACTTTTCAAATTCAAACTAAAGTCCAACCTAAAATTTAGAAACTAATAAATATCGACAATAATTATCAAATTTGAAAAAAAATATCCCACACAATATACTAATCTTCTAATAGAAGATTTTGAAAACTTAGTGCAACCATAAATATGATAATCTTTATAAATAGAGCATTTACCAGACTCATAACATCCATATCTCGAAGTATTTCTTTTATTTGCAAATTAATATTGTTCTAATTTTGTTTCTGTGGTTATGATCATTTTGCAGGTATGTAACATTCCAAGCCAAACAATAGGTAACTATATCACTTACAATTAATATGGTTCTAATTTTGTTTTGTGGTTTTGATGAATTTGCAGGTTTGTTTCATCCCAAACCAAAGAAAAGGTATTTATTTCTTACAATTAATCAGAGTTTTACCTTATTATTTTGCTTTTTATGATTTTGCAGGCTTTTCGTACCAATCATTACCAAAAGGTATTGAGTTCTCAAGATTTTCATGTTTTTTGAACCAATTCATAGGTGATTTGCTTTCATACTATTCTCTGATATATTGGATTTTATAAAAACGATTAAGATTAAGATTTGATCGTTGTAAATTTATGAGTTTTTTTTATGAGTTCTATTGTTTCATGATGTTTATAATTTAAATCGATGTTTATTTATGATGTTTAGTATATCGTTTGTTCTATTTGCTTATGCTAAACGATTTTGTTTTTTATGTTGCAGAATACAAAAAGATGAAGAAGAGATGCACACTATGAATAAGGTAATAATATACTATTATGTTAATAATGAGTTAAAGCATAATAGTACTTACAATTTTGAAACATCATTTTTTTTGTTTTGCAAAATCTATCAGTGTTTTGCAAAATCTATCAGCAGTAAACGACTTATTGTTTTGCTGGTAAAGGAGAGCGTGCGCGTGTAGACACGCGCCCGATCTCATTCTCTCTCTTTTTAGCAGAAACTTTTTCGTCGGAGCTTTGTGTTTTTGGAGGCCTCTCCGGTCCGGCGAGGTATCGCCGTGGTCGTGAGAGGTCTCCCGTCTTGTGAAGTGCGTCAACGTCCGATCGTGATGACAGGAGAACCCAGAAGATGTCTCGTTTTTGTCTTCTCCGGCGTCGAGTGGTGTGGTTTCCTTTCGCCAAGGCGGTGCGGTACCGGCGAGTGACGAATCGAAAGCCTCTAGTAAGTCGTGAGCTCTGGAAGTCGCTAGAGGACGTGCGGCGGAAGGAGCGAGCGCAGGGGTCTTAAGGTGAGTTGTAGATCTGGTTTCGTGTCTGAAGCGGCGAGTGGATCGGAGGGAATCGAGCCGGGCTGAGGGAGTGTCGCGGAGGTGGTGGCCACATCGAAGCGACTGCGGTGGAGCGGCGGGTCCGTGCCTTGTTGCATGTCGCGTCACCGGAGAAATTTCCTCGGCAGGAGGAGATGCAAGATGGAGGCGGCTGTTGGAGATAGGTTCTCGCCGGGTGTGGTGTGCGGTGGTTGTCGCCGATTTCGAAATTTGCTGGGAGCAGGTTTTACCGGTTGAGTCCGTGGATTCCTCGAGAGAGCTCCGTCGCTGTCGGGAGAAGGTGAGTCGTGGTCATGGTCTGCGGATCCGGAACGGCGGCTGAAGGCGGGTCTTCTGTCGTCCGGGAAAGACTCCGGCAGTTACCGCATGTTAGCCGGATCGAACCCGCCGATGGCACGGCGGCGACATCGTGTGTTCGTCCCTTAAAAGGGTCAGTGGCAATACCGTAAATTCATATCCGGTTTGAGGATCCTCTACGGTTATTTAGGTTTTAGTTCGGTTATTTTACTTCTGGGTCAAATTCTGTTGTAAACCCGATCGATCCCGGTTTTGGATCGGTTTATTATTATTATATAATATTAATATTAAAAAAAAAAAAAAAAAAAAAAAAAAAAAAAAAAAAAAAATCTATCAGTGATGAGAAAGCTAACACGTTTCTGGTCCCTCCATTATTATTATTCCATCTCAAATCTTTCATATTGGGTCATGTATTTGTACATGGTGTATGGTGATGTATCTCCACCATTTGAGCTTACTCGCTACTTGATCATATCTGTTTAGGTGAGTGAGTGCCGTTACGGATTTGATGGATGTGCGTTGTGTCCTCTCCGACCTTGGAGGTTTGAGGAACTCTATACATATATCTTTGGTGAGGTTCGTCTATCTTAGCAACCCGTGGGATTATTTGCCTTACAAGGACAGAAGGAGGGCGTCTTTAAAACAACAACCTTTTACTTTGATATGCTTGAGTTTAATATGTCAATTCAGACAGGGGAGAAGATGTCTTCCTCTGGCGCCATACTAATGATACATAGAAGAGAAACTTCTCAGCCTATGCGACATGGGAACAATTAAGACAAAGGAGGGAGGATGTGGATTGGAATCGAGTAGTCTGGTTCAAACAAAGCATACCACGACAGTCATTCATCGTCTGGTTAGCTGTTCTTAACCGGTTAGCAACTGGAAATCGCATGAGGAGCTGGGGCATACATCAACCATGTTTATTCTGTGGAGAGCGTGACGAAACCAGGGACCATCTTTTCTTTGCCTGCCCCTACACTTACACTGTATGGCTCCAGGTTGCTAATGGACTGATGAGCGCGTCGATAACTCCGGACTGGGCGGAAACTATGGACTACATGAAGACGGCCCGGGGAACTAGTATGGATTATATCCTCATTCGCCTAGTTTTTCACTCCGCCGTCTACCACATCTGGCTCGAACGCAACTCAAGACGTCCAAGAAAATAGACAAGACCATCCGAAACCAGATTTACTCTCTGGACTACAGGCCACCACACAAGCTGGAGGGCATGATGAGGCGTTGGTTTGCTGTGACATGCACAATGATCTTATGTTATTTTGGCCTTTGGATTTTAATAGTGCTGGGGGTGAATCACTTTTTGAGAGCTCTCACCAGCAATAGCTTTTTAGTCTTTACACCATTCTTTGATTAGCTAACCTTGTAAAGTCCACATTTTTTCTAAGATGATCAATAAATTTGATATTCCATCAAAAAAAAATAATAATAATATGTCAATTCATTTTTTTTTTTGTAAAAAGGGCTTTCATATTTAATTGCAAGAAAGAAAAAGAGTTTACAAGCCATGAGGCATGAGTCGTTTGGGATTTACCCGAGAACATCCATTAACTTTAAAAGCTAGAATGGAAAGAAAGGAAGAGTAACTAATCGAGTCTTCCGCCTCGACTACTATAGGTAGTGAATAGAGTTAATAGAGCTAGCCACGACCGCCTCTATATCTCGACCACAATTACCCCGTCCTGGTGGAGCTTGATGCCAATGCATCTCTTTGGCTTTTGTAGACGGCTTGACAGGCCGTTCACGGAGGATTCTCTTACCCGCAGGGGTAAGTAAACCATCTTGATCCGGGTCATTGTCAACATCTACAATATCTTCCTCATCCTCAGAAGAATCTAAGGAAGAGAACCTATTATTATTCATAGCTGCACTAGACACGGACCTCCTAATATGTCGCTCGACATCTGTAGGAGAAGTTTCCTCTGTGGAGATAGTCTCAACCGTTTGAGCCAAGACAAAACTGTTGATTAAAGGAGTAGAAGCATTTGCCGCAATGGCAGTAGATTTGACACTCTGAATCGAAGAAGAACCTATTGGTAAAGTGGCGATAGCTGGTGGAGAAGTAGTTACCTGAGCAGTATCTTCTTGAGCACAAACTAATAACGTCGTTAGAGAATTTTCCTTCTCCAAACTTTCTGCTTCTACAATAGGAAACTCCGCAGTAATAGGAGCTTCCCATTATCTTTAAACTGAGTAGATTCCTTTGGCTTTTCAGCAGTTTTCAGAGCGGACAAAGTAGTTGACATACCTGATTTGAGCAAACATCTAGAGACTTTGTGTCCCAACTGTCCACACCCACTACAAGTAGAAGGTAACCACGAATATATAACATCAACCATCGTGATCACATCACTCCTATCAATCAAGGCCACACGTCGAGGGAAAGGTCTATCGAGTTTGACCTCAACTAGGATTTTGGCTTTTCCCATCTGAGTCGGATCAAGCCAAGGTTTCTCAGTCAACATTGGTTCTCCTATTCCTGAAGCAATCCACTTGATTCCAACAAAAGAGTACAACTGATCCGGGAAGTTATTTAAGGTTAGCCATACTGGAACAGTCGTAATCTCAGGGACATAAATAGTGTCATTAGTAGACCAAGGAGACACGAACATCAAGCAGTCATCAACATGCCACAACCCCCTTTGTAAAACCCATTTACGAGTAGATTCATCAGGGATATGGAAAAGATAATTAGACTCTCCTAGTTTACGGATGAAGATTCTACACTTCTTTCCCCATATCCTTGATACTACAGCTTGAATTTGACCACTAGAAGGGGCAGAACATCGATAAAACTGACCCACAACAAACTCTTTTTGATTCTCTATACCACCTAGAAGAATGTGGCTCGGGATTCTAACTTTAGGGGTACCATCTTCCATGTACTCCGGGATAGTAACTCTCTGCAAATTTCTGAGAGATTAGTTCATCTTTGCTGCCCAAGGATAATCTTTAGAGCAAGCCTTGATTGCCGCATCTGATTCTGAGACTTGTTTAGAGGCATGGCAGATACTTTAGAGCGATTAACTTTGTCTCCATTTATTCTATTCACTAACTCTGGCCATTGAGAGTTCACAGGAAAACAATGTTGGAATAGCTCAGAAGGTTGATTCAAGGAACTTGAACAAAATGGGAGAGGTTTCTTCCAAGCTCCCTTACACATAGAGACCGGAGATACAGGAGCAACCACCGGTAGATGTTCTTTGGTCGAAAGAGAGACACAAGTCGAAGGAGGAGGAGCCTTGGAGACTTGCTGAGATGAGATTTCCTTTAAGGAAATTTCTGACAACAGATTAGGAGGTCCATTTTGATGGCTTGCATCTTGTTGTACTGAGCCGAGATACAGAGTGGTCGAATCAACATATTTAAAGCTTGCATCTACATCTAGTTCCAAGGCAGGAGAAGCAGGGGCATCATCAAGCTTTGGGACTGGCCGAGGAGACTCCATTGGTGACGGATTCGACAAGACTGGAGAAGACCATCGGTTGAGCCATGGCCAGCGAGGATCTGCAACTACAGTCTTCGCATCTGAGCTACCGACGGTTGTGGGAGAAGCTTGAATCGAGATTGATTTCGAATCCATGGCAGAGAGAGGCGAAGGTGGTGGGTAGAGAGCGAAGAGAGCTCTCCGTATACGACCGGAGGTGCAGCCAGCGACAGCTCCGTAGGCGGAGGCGTCACGAGATTTCCGGAGGAGGAGGTGAAGGTTTCGCCTTTGGTATCGCCAACTGAATATTGAACTGCCAACAAAGTAAGTGAATCTAATATGTCAATTCATTCTTTCAATACATACGTTTTTTGTCCCAATGTTCCAAAAGGAAACAAGAAAAGAATATATATATATATATATATATATATATATCCGTGTCGGTCCTCAAGAGGTCTAACAATATATGAAGGAAGAGGTCTGAGTCGTTGAGTTTCATTTCTTCACTTTTCTACTATGTTGATGTATTACTTTGAGTTAATCAGATAATCATATTGTCGTGGCCAAGATCGGGCTGAAACAAAAACTGGTTTTCTTTTTCAAGGAAACACCAAGTGAAATCTTTATTAATGATGACGAAGAAATCCAAAATGGTAAATAATCAAATGGTTCTTTCTCTTGCATTTGATTGGTCACTTTAAATGTTAACAAAATAAGTTAAATTACCCATATTAACTTACATATATTCTCAATTTCCATATTTGCTTAACATAAATCACTGAATTACAATATTTTCGTAATCATTAATTCATAATATCTTTAAATGACCAATTTTGAAATATATTCAAATCTTAATACTATTATATAGATATTCGAAAATAACGACTATAGTTATTGATTATTTCATATAACAATCATGGTATGTTGTCAAAAAAAAAAAAATTCATGGTATATTTAAAAATCTCAATCACCATTTAATTATCTATAAACAAATTAACAATCGTATATATTTTTTCCTATATTTACGCTTTAAAAGTTAATTTACGAATATTTTATGTATTTAATTTTTAATTTATTTTAAAAGTATTCGATAATTATATTTTGGTCACACAATTTTAAATGGTATTTTATAAATTGAAGTTGGACGTATTAAATTCAGACTATTTTATTATTTTCTTATTTTGTTGAATTTTTGACGTTGTCGGTTTTTTTTGTTGATATTATATACTTATACAATGGATTGCGTTTAGATCTCAATCATCTATACCCATTTTTATTATATTAGTTACTAAGCTACACATTATATATTACTACTGTACAAGTGCAATCAAGCAAATGAAATATATATACTTTTTTGAACTATTTGCTTTTATTAATAAATCAAGCTATATTTTACTTAATGTTGCCTATCTAAACATATAACGGGTACTATATGCTTAAAATAACAATTGGAAAGTATTTTTAAAAATACACATCCCATAATTAACGAGACTATATTCGATTAATCTTCCGTATAAACATCAAATATACATTGCTTTGGTGCCAATGATTAAAAATGATATATATTTTGAGGGTATTTGATTTATTTACTTCACATTTTTATGTAAATAGTATATCTTGATTTTAAAATCTTATTAATATTCCATTTTCTAATTTAAGCTAAAAAGACAATTATTAATTTTAACCTCAACAAACGTGTTATATATGTTAAATTATATTTTGATATAGAGTGTTCTAAATGTCACAAAAGATATGAAAGGATAAAAAGTGGTGTTTGTGATTATTACTATGCAATTGTCTAGAAACATAATGTTTGTAAAGGTGTTATTTGGATGTAAGGACGATTAATGATTTTGTTTATGACACATTCCGAAATGCATGGTTTGCCCTTGCAGATTGAAATTCTCTAATTTTTGTTCACTTATATGAATCAGCTATTTATATGCTTATTTTCAATAATTGTTATATTTCTTTTCAATAATATTCCATTTTAATGTTTTTGATTCTTTTTTATTATTCTTAATTTCACTTTTTTATAAATTCACGCTTTAATTCAAATTTTTATAGTTTCTAATATTTATACGTGTTTAACTCCTTAATTAAGTGAAACAATCCTCGACGAAATCACTCACCCCGCACACGGTGCGGGAAAGTCATCTAATATCAACTTAAAATTGTTGCTAATGTTCTATAATGATATGTTACAAACATTGTAACAAATTTAAAATTGAATATATCTACCATATTAAATTAATCATAATTTTACCTTTTTGGCGGGTAAACATAATTTTATATTTTTGGCGAAAAAATTATAATTTTACATTTCTCACAAAAAATTGATTTTATGTATGAGAAAATGGAATTAGTTGGATTTTACTATTTGTACGTGATATTCTATAAGAAAAAAAACTGTAGAGATAGTTATATCAACTTAAATTGTTGCTAATGTTCTATAATGATATGTTACAAACATTGTAACAAATTTAAAATTTAATATATCTACCATATTAAGTTTATCATAACATTTGGTGTATTCAAAATATTCAACATATTTACGATATTATGTTCATTGGAACATTTGGCCATATTCAAATTACAATTTTTGAAGAAGAAAACCCTATTCGCGTGGGTGTTCTCTAAACTTTCCTTTTTTGTCTTCGCAAGCAATCCTTCCGCCGGCGTACTCCGGCATGGAGTCTGATGTGATCATAGAAAGCTTGGAACCTGAAGTCAGTGAGCAGCTTGAACCAGAGGAGGATGGAGCTAAAGAGCAGCTTGTAGCTGAGGATAATCAAGAGCAAGAGTCAGAAGCTTTGCACATACCAATTGGACCAATGACCAGAGCTAAGGAAAATTAATTCAAGCAAGCTTTCTACACCCTTTTGCACAACGTTCATGGCCAATTTGAATGTGCTAATCCAGCCACTTTGGTTGTGATTCAAGCCACTTAAGTCATCAGCAATGGAGGTGTGTGGACTTGTACTCTTTTCTCTTCTCTTGGCTTTGTCCCAATGGGTTTTCCAAGAAAGGTTTTTAATGAGGCAAGCTCACATACTATTATCCTAGCCCATTGATCCTTAAGCCCACATCCCATTTTGAAGAGAAGATTTTGAATTTGAAGTGTTTTAGTTTGGTCTTTCTTTAGTTAATGTTTGTTTAGATTTCCAAGACTTGAGAACTCTATTTGTACTCTCTTCTTCTTATTTTTAGAACCATCAAATTTCTTTTATTAAAAAAACCTTCGAGATTGTTTGACCTGAATGGTGTGTAATATCAATTCATCTTAGATTCTTCTTTTGGTGAGTCATATCCTAGAAAATCTAAGTCTGAAAGTCTTGAAGTGTTTCCGCAACTTCAGGAAGTTTCTTTCAATCCACGGATTCAACCCAATAATTTGTTACTTCAATCTGTTCAACATTAATCCAACAACCAGGATCACAAAGTGCATCAAAGGGAAAATATATTATCACTTAAGATCGCATCATGTGGTATCAGAGCCACTTTGTGAAAGGTTGTGTCGTTTCAACTCTCTACTAATCTGAATCGTGTGTGTGTGTTTGATATGTTAGTTTTAGGGTTTGTTTTGTTAAATCGTGAATCTAGAACCTGTTAGAACTGAGAATTATGTGCATATCATCAAGGAATTTTTTATGTATATCAAAAATTGACTCTTGGACTTCTGATCTGATCGATTAGGGTTCTTAGGTTTTATGATATGATCGATTAGGGTTTAGTGTTCTTTTTTTTCTTCTAAAAATTTATTTGTTTCCTTCCTCCAAAGAACTCTTTACTTGTTCTGTGATTTACTTTGGACAGGAAACATGGTGAGCTCTAATGGAGAAGAATACAGCCGTGCTAGAGACAATAAGCTTTTGATTGAAGCAGCCACATCAAACTTGGCTAAGATGATGAATAAACGGCTTGATGCGTTTAGAGAAGAAATCCATCATTCTGGAACAGATAGAACAAGGAAGAGTCGTAGCCACCATACAGAGAACAATGCAGCAGCAAACTACTATAGCCATTCATCAAATTCAAGCCACCACAAAAGGAGAATTCGTGATCGTGAAGAAAGAAACCCTTCCAAAGATCTAAAACTTAAGATTCCTTCTTTCCAAGGAACTAATGATCCTGATGAGTACCTGGAGTGGGAGAAGAAGATTGAACTGGTGTTCAACTGCAGAGAATACACAGAAGAAAGCAAGGTGAAAGTTGCACCAACGGAGTTCAAAGACTATGCTCTGAGTTGGTGGGATCAATTGGTCACGTGCAGGAGATTATCTAGTGGATACATGGACCCAGATGAAAGCTATTATGAGAAAGAGGTTCGTTCCCAGGCACTACCACATAGAGCTACACTACAAACTGAGAAACTGTACACAAGGAAGCAGAACAGTGGAAGAATACTACAAGGAGATGAAAACCTTGTTGCTCAAAGCTGATATTCAAGAAGAGAGTGAAGCAAAAATGTCCAGATTCATGGGAGGCCGAAACAGATTCATGGGAGGCTCAACATTATGTGGATTTAGAAGAGTTGTTGCACAAAGCTGTCATGTTTGAGAAGCAACTCAAAAGGAGAAGTTCTAAGCCGAGTTATGTGTCTGGAAAACCAAACTATCAAAGGGAAGAAAGGTCAGGATTCAACAAAGACTACAAGCCTTTTCCAAAAGTTAAAAGTGAAGAGCATGACCCAAAAGGAAAGGCTAAAGTGAATTCTACAAGGACCATAGAGATTAAGTGCTTCAAATGCCAAGGGTTTGGACATTATTCCAATGAATGCACCAACATAAAGGTCATGGTTATAAGAGATAATTGTGAGATTGAGTCAGAAGAACAAACAGAACATGAGCCATTAGGAGAAGAAGTGAAAATGCCAGTCAAAGGAGAGTTATTAGTCACTAGAAGATCTCTGAATGTGCAAGCCAAAATTGAAGGAAATGAACAAAGAGAAAATTTGTTTCACACTCGGTGTATTATTCAAGAGAAAGTGTGCAGCCTTATCATTGATGGAGGAAGTTGCACCAATGTAGCCAATGAATCAATGGTTAAGAAACTTGGGCTACAAGTGATGAAACGTCCAAAGACTTATAAACTTCAGTGGCTGAATGATGAAGGTGAACTTGAGGTAGACAGCCAATTGTTGGTTCCTTTGTACATTGGAAAATATGAAAATGATGTTCTGTGTGATGTGCTACCTATGGATGCAAGTCATATTCTGCTTGGGATACCATGACAATCTGATAGAAGAGTAAATCACGATGGCTACACAAATCACCATTCTTTTTGAGTTCAAGGGCAGAAAGACAATCTTGGTTCCTTTAACTCCTAGTGAATTACTTCAGGATCAAATATGCATGAAGAAAAGTAAAGCTCAATCAGCCCCTGCCACCAAACGACCCACCAGTCTCATGCTTCAGAAACCAAAGGGAAGTTATAATACAACCTTACTTCTTGTCTTTAAAAGTTGTTATATGAACTTAACTGTCTCAAAGCAGGTTTTGCCTAGCGAGATAGAACAACTTTTGCAGGAGTTCAGGGATGTATTCCCTGAGGAGAATCCAGAAGGCTTACCACCCATTAGAGGCATTGAGCGTCAAATAGACTTCATTCCAGGAGCTTCCTTGCCAAATAGACCTGCCTACAAAACTAATCCCGTGGAGACCAAGGAACTACAGAAGCAAGTCACTGAACTTATGGAGAAAGGCCATATTCGTGAGAGTATGAGTCCCGGTTTTGTGTGTAACATCCCCGAACCGGCCTAAGGGCCGTTTGGGCTGTCCGTGGAACCAGAAGACTAAACTCACGATCTAACGGATCTAAAAGAGCGTTCCATGGGCAGAGAAGGGTTAAGCTCAGCTGAACGGGAGCTTGACCTAAAGGAAAGCAGCTGGAAGCCAAGTGTTTAGCTCAAACGAGCTGGACGGGCGAGCTGACAGCTAGTGAAGCTAGAGACCAGCTTAGCTCAAGGCCTCCATAAGCGAATGGACACCAATGGCCATTGTGTCCATTTGCAAGCCAAAAGACAACCCTTGGCTTAGGCGGTTATGGGGAGATCTTAAGGCTATAAATAGGAGACTTGGAGGCTATTTTTGCGCACACACATACAAGGGAAAAAACCCAGAATTCACAAAGGCAAAGGCCATAAAATCGTGAACAAAAGAGAGAGAGATCGGCCGGATTTCAAGAGAGAGAAGGCCGGCGGTCAAGAGGAGTTTGGTGGTTGAGAAAGGCGAATTGGGAAAGGAGACCATGGCTAGAGAAACGGCCAAGGATCATGGAAAATCAACCACAACATCTAAGGTAACATCCGAGCCCCTTTCTCTGTCGGCCTTGGCCAAGCCAATGGCAATACGGTCGGATTGATTGTGGCCGGATTTTTCTTCTTCTTCCTTCTAAGTTGGACCGGTTATAGGGAGAACCTATACTCGGCCTTAAGCGTTCTAGTTAAGCCTTACACGACCGGCCAAAGGCCTTGGTCGTGTCTGACGTTTCATGAACGGTCTAGTCCATGCACAAGGCCAAATGGGTTGACGCGTCTCGAGCGGTTGAACGGCGCATCTAGAGGGATGTAGACCGAGACCGAGGGAATGAAGCGTGACCGGTCTAAGCGTGAATCGGATAAGTCATCCGGATTGGACACAACCATGGACCGGGCGTATGCCGCGTTGTACGGCGATCATGCACCGCGAGAAAACTCGGTTTGATCGTGGGATGATCAAGTGCAACCGCGGACAGTCGTACGAACCGAAGGATCGATCGCAACCGTCCGCAGAACGATCACATCCGTTCGTACAAACAGTCGCGTCCGTTTGCGGATGTACGACTGGTCCGTGGTACGATCGCGGTGTTGGAATTGTGTCCAGTAATCTCGGTACTGTCTCTAGAAAGTAAGAGTATGTCAATGATCAGACATAAGTCATATAATACTGGGGGTCATGATGGCTTGCTAGAGTCCGCTCATGATCTATAAGTCTTGGACTTATTGCCTTTATTATATGATCCCATATGGGTCACACGCCTAAGCTAACAGGAAAATGTGTAGGAACGGTTTAGCAGAAGTACAGTAAAAGTGCTAGGCATTTACTGTACTTAGAGAGAATAAAAGGTTTAGCCACTGTGCATCGATCGATGCAGAAGGTGCAACGATCGATGCAGTGCGCAAACACCGACGAGTTAATTGGTATTTGGGCCAAATGGCCCAAACGGAACAGGACGAGTTTTATGTCATAAAACTCGAGTTTCAGACTGATTAACCCTAACACTTGAGCCGTAAACACTCTCTCTCTGCGCCGAGTTCCCCTGGTGGTCTAGCAGCTATTTCCTGTGAAAGCGTGTGTGAACCTTTGGAGGATTCATCCCTCGGTGTTTCTCTGATCTCAGACATACCATCCATTTCCGCTGCAATAACAGGTATAAGGTGAGATCATCATTTGTTTCTATTCCGAGAAGAACCTAGATCGCATGTTTAGGATAATCTGAATCTGGAATTGAATCAGGATTGATCTAAACGTTCCTACAGTGGTATCAGAGCTATTGGTTCTGGTTTTTCTTGTTTAGAAACTTGTTTAGGATTGTTTAAAAGTGTGTTTTTGAATCAATCTACTGATAAGATTAAAACACTTAAGAAACAAGAATTAAATCCTAAACAAACTGTTTAAAATCGCATGACCAAACTATATTGATTTGGTATGCGATCTAAACTGATTTTGCATCGACTGAGATCGCATTGCATCGATCGATGCAATGCAAGGATCGATCGTTGCAGTCGCGAGAGATTGACCGTGATCGCATGGATCGTTCAAACGATCGCATGGATCTCGCGAGAATCTCTCGGCCAAACCTGATAACCGTTCATGCACGCGTGAGAGCATCGATCGATGCAGGATCGATGAACGATCGTTGCAGGATCGATGCTGTGAGCATCGATCGATGCGGTTAGGGTTTTGGCTCGGTTTAATTTAATTAAAATTGATTCGTTCTGGTTTAATAAACAGATTTAATAATTTTATTAAGTCTGGTTAAACCGGGATAAGAAATCCAATGTCGAAAGAAATATTGGATTTAGTGCCTAAACCAGGAATTTCTAATTTGATTTGGTTGGACCAAATAAATTGAGAAAATCCGGTTTAGTAAATAACCGGTTGACAATTGTGGTCATCGTAGTAATTGAAACTTGGTTAGACCAGTTTTAATGAACCAGACCGGTTATGTCAATTAATTGGACAATTGGGTCATGTCTTGGACATGGACCAATTCTTGGGCCTCGGGCCAAGAAGTTAAAACAATTGGGCCAATTATTTGAGTCTTTCTTCAGATAAATTTAAAATTTATTTTATAAAATTATAAAGTCGATTTTAAATTAAAATTTCCAAAATTTTGAAATTAGAAAGTTTCTGAATTTGCGGGTTTTGGATTTTAAAGAAATTTCTAAAGTTAGAAAGTTTCAGGTTTTAGAAAGTTTCCAATTTTAGAAAGTTTCCAAAAATAGTAGGTTTCCAAAATAGAAAGTTTCCGAAATAGTAATCTTCTATTTTGGGAATGAATTTTAATAAACCTACGAACCTCAAACAATATCAAGCGTTGGATGTCTTGTCCAGGCTATGTCAGCTGTCAAAGCCCATTCAATTGCATTCATGGCCTTACAGTGTGAGGATGTCTGCTTTTGCGTGGGTAAGACGGTTTGTGATTCATAAATGTCATTGGGAGTCCCAGACATTAATGATTACATGACTGTATAGTCCGGTTTTCTTGACTAGGCCATCGGGAGTCCCGGGCCTTGAGACATCAGGGTGGATTGGGCCTCGGGCCCAGATTCACAACCAAGAGTTATATCACGGATATAATTAGCCGATATAGGGCTTACCGATATAAGCTAAGGTTGGGTGACGGCCAGTGGCCCACTTTGATCTTAGTTATATGTGGATCCTGGAATCATTATATTCTATTGAGGGTAACTTAGGTTATTGAATATAATGCATGATTAATCATATTATACTTTAATACGAGATTAATCATTTTGAACATATAACTAATAACCTTTTTATTTATATATTTCAGATATGACTACTACAAGCACACAAAACACGTTCTCGATCCGGTCTGTTCTCGAGAAGGAGAAGCTGACTGGAACGAACTTCCTGACATGGTCAAGGAACTTGAGGCTGGTCCTCAAGCAGGAGAAGAAGGATTATGTCCTTCGAGATCCCCTCCCCGAGAGGCCTCTTGCCAATGCTGCCAGGACTCTGCACAATGCTTGGGAAAAGCATTCGTCAGATGAAAATGATGTTTATTGCCTGATGTTGGTGACAATGACTCCTGAGCTGCAAAAACAGTTCGAAAGTGTATTGTCTCCAATCGAGATCATGGCAAGCCTGAAATCGCTTTTTCAGGAGCAGGCTAGGACCGAGAGGTTCCAGACAGTTAAGAACCTCTTGGACTGTAAGTTGGCTGCGAATGCGGCAGTGAGTCCTCATGTGTTGAAGATGATGGGTTATCTCGATCATCTTCACAAACTCGACTGCCCAATCAGCCAGGAACTTGCCTGCGACATCATTCTGCAGTCTTTACCTGCAAGCTATGATCAGTTCATTCTGAACTTTAACATGCATGGCTTGAGTAAGACACTGCCTGAGCTTCACGGAATGCTCAAGACTGCAGAGCCCAACTTGAAGAAAACCGCCAAGGACCCCAATGTACTTATGGTACAAAAGGGCAAGGGGTTTAAGAAGTCTTCTGCTAAGGATAAGGGAAAGGCCAAGGGTGTCCAAGTCGTGGACTCAGACACGCCAAAGCCCAAGCCCAAGTCCAAGGCTGGGCCTACTGACATGTGCAGGTTCTGCAAAGAACTGGGGCATTGGAGAAGAGATTGCAAGAAATTCCAGGAAGGTCTAAAGGAATTAAAGAAGAAGACTTTCGAGACTTCTTCATCAGGTATTTTTGTTATAGAAGTTAATACAACTACTTCTGATAATACCTCATGGGTCATGGATACTGGTTGTGGGGCTCATATTTGTACGAATATGCAGGCACTCAGCAACAGTAGAAGGCTGAAGCAAGGACAAGTGGAACTACGAGTTGGGAATGGAGCGAAAGTTTCAGCACTAGCTGTAGGAACTTACTTGTTGACTTTACCTTCGGGATTGATTTTAGAACTTAATAATTGTTATTTTGTACCTGCTATAAGCAGAAATATTATTTCAATTTCTTTGTTGGATTTGGAAGGTTATGATTTTTCAGTTAAGAATAAATTATGTTCCTTCAATCGCAACAATTTGTTCTATGGTTCTGCCCCTCTTACGAATGGGCTTTACATACTCGATCAATCTGCGCCAATTTATAACATTAATACAAAACGGTTTAAACCTAATGAGGAAAACCGAACGTTTCTATGGCATTGTCGTTTAGGGCACATCAGCGAGAAACGCATCAAGAGGCTCCATTCGAATGGACTTCTTGGCTCATTTGACTTTGAGTCATGTGAGAAATGCGAATCCTGCATGATGGGCAAAATGACACGGGCCCCCTTTAATAAACCTAACGAGAGGGCCAGTGACTTATTGGGCCTGATACACACTGATGTGTGTGGCCCAATGTCCACTAATGCAAGAGGAAACTATCAGTACTTCATTACCTTCACTGATGATTTCAGTAGGTATGGATATGTTTATTTGATGAAACATAAGTCTGAATCTTTTGAGAAGTTCAGAGAATTCCAAAATGAAGTACAGAACCAACTTGGCAAAAGTATTAAGGCTCTTCGGTCCGACCGAGGAGGAGAATACTTAAGTCAGGAATTCAGTGATCATCTAAGAGAGTGTGGGATCGTATCCCAACTCACTCCTCCTGGAACACCTCAATGGAATGGTGTGTCTGAGAGGAGAAATCGGACCTTATTGGATATGGTTCGATCTATGATGAGTCACACAGACCTTCCAATATCCCTTTGGGGATATGCTCTGCTAACAGCAGTGTTCACACTAAACAGAGCGCCATCAAAAGCAGTAGCAAAGACACCATATGAATTATGGACTGGAGAAACTCCAGTGCTGTCTTATCTAAGAATTTGGGGTTGTGAAGCCTATGTAAAGAGATTAATCTCAGATAAGCTTACACCAAAATCTGATAAATGCTACTTCATTGGTTATCCACGGGAAACCAAGGCTTATTACTTCTATCTACGATCCGAGAACAAGATCTTTGTTGCCCGGGATTGTAACTTTCTTGAAAGAGAGTTTCTCTCTAAGAAAGACAGTGGGAGTAAGGTACTGCTTGAAGAAATTCAAGATGAACAGGATACTGCTCAACCTAATGAGGAAGAGCAGCAGGAGGATCTACAAGAAATTGTAGAGCCTGAACCTGTAGTACCTGAAGTTCGAAGATCCGGGAGGATCCGTCACGAACCCGAGAGATATCAGGGATTCCTCGTGACTGACTGTCATGATCTTTTGATCATTGATGGTGATGAACCATCGAACTTCAATCAAGCTATGATGGGCCCAGATTCCTCTAAGTGGCGCAAGGCCACTGATTCCGAAATGGACTCCATGTCGGTCAACCAAGTATTTTCGTTGGTTGACTTACCCGTTGGTGTAAAAGCCATCGAGTGCAAATGGATCTTCAAGAAGAAGATTGACGTGGATGGAAATGTCCAGATTTATAAAGCCAGGTTGGTGGCAAAAGGTTTCAGACAAGTTCACGGTGTGGACTACGATGAAACCTATTCACCGGTGGCTATGATGAAATCTATTCGGATTCTACTAGCAACTGCAGCTTTTCATGATTATGAAATTTGGCAGATGGACGTGAAAACCGCCTTCCTGAATGGTATTCTGGAAGAGGATGTGTATATGACGCAACCTGACGGTTACATAGATCCAAAGAATGCTGGGAAAGTATGCAAACTTCATAAATCCATTTATGGATTGAAGCAAGCATCGAGGAGCTGGAATCTTCGTTTTGATGAAGCGATCAAGCAATTTGACTTTATCAGAAACGAAGAAGAACAATGCGTGTATAAGAAAACTAGTGGGAGCAAAATCGTTTTTCTTATTCTGTATGTTGATGACATACTGCTTCTCGGAAACGACATTCCAATGCTGAAGTCTGTAAAAGACTGGCTTGGAAGTTGTTTTTCCATGAAAGACATGGGTGAAGCCGCATACGTTCTTGGAATTAGGATCTATCGGGATAGACCTAAGAGGCTGATAGGCTTGTGTCAAGACTCATACATTGACAAAGTCCTACAAAGATTCAGCATGAAAGATTCCAAGAAGGGCTTCACGCCAATGGTACATGGCACAACGCTAAGCAAGAAGCAGAGCCCTACGTCGGCTGCTGAGCTTGAGCGCATGAAGAATATTCCTTATGCATCTGCAATAGGATCTGTCATGTATGCCATGATCTGTACTCGTCCTGATGTTGCTTACGCATTGAGCATGACGAGTAGATACCAGTCAAATCCAGGTGAAAACCATTGGATTGCCGTAAAGAACATCTTGAAGTATCTAAGACATACTAAGGATAAGTTCTTAGTGTACGGTGGAAGTGATGTGCTTAAAGTCAGTGGATTCACGGACGCAAGTTTCCAGACAGACACTGATGATTTCCGGTCACAGTCCGGTTATGTCTTTTGTCTGAATGGCGGTGCAGTAAGTTGGAGAAGCTCCAAGCAGGACACCGTTGCTGATTCCACTACAGAAGCTGAATATATCGCCGCCTCAGAAGCAGCGAAGGAAGCTGTTTGGATACGAAAGTTCATTATGGAACTAGGTGTGATACCAGATGCGGCTGAGCCTCTGGCACTGTTTTGTGACAACAATGGTGCTATAGCTCAGGCAAAGGAACCAAGATCACACCAGAAATCCAAGCATGTTCAAAGAAGATATCACTTGATACGTGACATCATAAATAGAAAGGAAGTCAAGATCAGCCGAGTTCCGACAGATGATAATGTCGCTGATCCGTTGACAAAGCCACTCCCAAGGCCTAAGCTCGAGTTCCTGACTGAAGCTGTAGGCATTAGAAACATTGAAATGTGATCTAAATTTGAGTGGGAGTTTTGTGAGCTTTATTTTAGTTATTTGATATGTTCTTGAAAAACATTATTATTTATGTTTTAATGAAATTATTATTTCAAGATTATTTTAACTGTGATGAAATAATCGTTCCAAAATGATATGAACCATTTTATAGGTCATCGAAGTAAATGATTTGATCTTGAGTCATCGAAGTCATTTAGCTTGATCATGAGATCCTATATTTGATAAATGTTTTATATCATCCTGTCCCTAGTCGAAGGTTGTTGAAATTGGAACACCAACAACCGTGTAAGATTGGATTGGTACGTGACTTATGACAAAGTCTCAGTGTGTCATAGATGCTCGGCATCAAAGTCAGTACATAGGTGTATGTTGGGAACATACGACCGGACAAGACCCGCTAATAAGAACTCTTCAGGATATTTATATCTGTGTCATAAGAGATTCTTACTACGACTATAGAGTATAGTCCTTAGACCTGAGTTCGCATGCATGTGACTGCATATGGACTGATGCACTTTGATCATTGTCTAACGCTATCGTTCTGCGATAGCTATAAGGACCTTGTTTGGGTACATCATGAAATGAGTAGTTTACAGTGATGGAACAAGATGGGATTTGTCCCTCCAATATAAATGGAGTGAATATCTCTAGGCCAATCGGAGATTTGAATACTGGAAAACGCATGGCCATGCTCAAACGGACTTTCCCGAGTCGTTTGGATTGTCAGTATCAAATCAGAGTCCGATGAACAAGATTAGGCTTTATAAGGATGACACCAATCTTGCCTTATGACTAATCGAGATATTGAGACAAAAGGATTATGAATACACAGAGATTCCAGTACAAGTGGGAGATTGTTGGAATTGTGTCCAGTAATCTCGGTACTGTCTCTAGAAAGTAAGAGTATGTCAATGATCAGACATAAGTCATATAATACTGGGGGTCATGATGGCTTGCTAGAGTCCGCTCATGATCTATAAGTCTTGGACTTATTGCCTTTATTATATGATCCCATATGGGTCACACGCCTAAGCTAACAGGAAAATGTGTAGGAACGGTTTAGCAGAAGTACAGTAAAAGTGCTAGGCATTTACTGTACTTAGAGAGAATAAAAGGTTTAGCCACTGTGCATCGATCGATGCAGAAGGTGCAACGATCGATGCAGTGCGCAAACACCGACGAGTTAATTGGTATTTGGGCCAAATGGCCCAAACGGAACAGGACGAGTTTTATGTCATAAAACTCGAGTTTCAGACTGATTAACCCTAACACTTGAGCCGTAAACACTCTCTCTCTGCGCCGAGTTCCCCTGGTGGTCTAGCAGCTATTTCCTGTGAAAGCGTGTGTGAACCTTTGGAGGATTCATCCCTCGGTGTTTCTCTGATCTCAGACATACCATCCATTTCCGCTGCAATAACAGGTATAAGGTGAGATCATCATTTGTTTCTATTCCGAGAAGAACCTAGATCGCATGTTTAGGATAATCTGAATCTGGAATTGAATCAGGATTGATCTAAACGTTCCTACACGCGGTACATGCGTCGCGTGACCGTGGTACGAGCGCGGGACGATCGTGACATCCCTTGGGACAGGACGCGATCGACCGAGAGCATACGTACTGCCGTACGCGAACGCGTCCGTAAGAACATGTCGTCGACACGAACGCGGACACACGTGGACGATCATACGGACGTCTACGGACGACCGCACGGACGTGCAAGGACGATCGCACGGACGTACGCGGGCGACCTTACGGTTGTGTGTGAATGACCATACGGACGTAAAACGCTTGCAAAGGAACGTCCGGTCGCGATTTTGGCTATGAACGTGGAACGCTAGGGCTTATGTAATACAATTAGGGTTGGGATTATACAAAGGGAACTAAGGTATCATATAGAACATATAAATGTTAGGGTGATAGTCTAACTTATATAAATATGATTTCATGAACTGTTTTGGCTTTCAGGTAATAAGAAGGATCATGGGGATGATTCATCCTAGGCGCGGACACAAGGACCGAGTGACGAGTGGTGTGTTTAGTGATAGACATTGTACTTAGGACCGAATACTATTAGCATAATGCGGATTGACTACATTGTATTGGTACCTTTCGTTATTAATAAAAATGTCTATTTCTCTTATTGCTCATGCCTTAGAATATGTTTAGAATGGAATGAATGAATGGAATGAATAGCTGAATGAATGATTGGGTGAATTTGTCTAAGTATAGAACGATTAGGGTTGAGGTTCCCAAACGAACCTCAACTTAGAATGGATTAGTTAGTGAGACATCCGTCTCGGGCCTATGGCCGGGATGGGGTGTTTCAAGTTGGTATCAGATTGGAGTTATTTCCTAGGTTATGGGTTAGGGGCTACACCACTCGTCCGGGTTAGATGTCCGTGTAGAAAATTTTAGACTTGTTTATGACTTGGAGATTGCTTGTGTTGAATGTCTAACTTTTTGATCTTCGGGTTGGAAAAAGCAAGTCGAAGCGTACGAAGGATAAGGAAGTGGCTGGAACCGGACAAGGATCCAAGAACCAGTCCACACTTGTCCCACATGGGTTAACCGGTCCTGAGGTTACCCAGAAGAGCACTGAACCCACTGATCCAAACCCTCTCAACACGAGCAGGGTTAATGAACCGGAAGTCGAAGTTGAGGATGGACAGGAGAAGGTGGGCGAGTCCTCGTCTCATGCGGCTCGATATGAGACCGGCCGTGAGGAGGATGAGGCTATGAGAGGTGGTGGTGAGCCATTGACCGCAGTCCCGAACATCGGTCAGATGTGGACCATTCTGATGGAGGTCATGGACCAGCTTACAGCACTAAACCAAAACATCTCTGGTCAGAAGCCGGTTCCTAAAGAGCCTAAGGCCAATGTCGTGGAGACCAAGGACCTTAGTGATGATGAGCCAGACGTAGTAGTGGTAGAGTCACCGGTTCCCAGAAAAACCGAAAGGTGGACTACCTCAACGTTCTTGGCCACATCACCAAGTTGGGCACCAAACACTTCAAGGGAAGTGCAGACCCGCTTGAGGCTGATGAGTAGAAGTCACGGCTTGTCCGGAACTTCCGATCTACCCGGTGTCCCGAGGACTACCGGAAGGACATTGCGGTCCACTTCCTGGAAGGGGACGCGCATAACTGGTGGCTGTCAGTGGACAGGCGCACCAAGGTTCTCATTGATTCGTTTGCGGACTTTGAGATCGCGTTCAACCGGAAGTACTTCCCATCTGAGGCTTGGGATCGTATGGAAGGCAAATATCTGAACTTGGTCCAAGGCCGCAAGACTGTCCGTGAGTACGAGGCAGAGTTTGACCGTCTCAGACGTTACGTTGGACGTGATGTTGAGGACGAGCCGGCTCAGGTACGCCATTTACTTCGCGGCCTGCGAGTGGAACTACGGACTCATTGCTCGGTTTGCTCCTACGACTCCGTCTCTGAGCTGGTTGAACGAGCTGCTACTGTGGAGGCCAACATGGCCGAGGAGAACCGCGTTGGCGCAAAGGCACAGAACAAAGTGGCCAGCCAACCCGGGAAGAACCTAAAGAGGAAATGGGATCAAGTGGGGGCTGATCGCCAATCCTCTGACCGCACGAAATGTACCACCTGTGGCAAATATGACTTGGGGGAGTGTTGGAAAGCCGGAAAGGTATGTGAGAAGTGTGGCAGCAAAGACCACGAAGTCACAAGCTGTTCACAAAAGGGGCAAGAAAGGGTGACAAAAAGACCATTGACATGTTTCCAATGTGGAAATACCGGGCATTACATGCATGATTGCTCGAAGCTGCAAGGTGAAAAGCAGAAGGCACCAGAAGGAAACCGGGGACAAGAAGGTCACGCGGTCAAGGCCAAGGGCCAAGCCGGGACGCCCCGAGTCTACAATATGGTGAAGGATGCAGGCGAGGCCGGCTCCTATGACTCGATCACTGGTACGTCACTAAGACCCCTACTTCTTCAATTTTAAATGCATTGCATACATTGGGGAAAAGGGCGGGACACTTAGACATTTGGGGGAATGTGTAGGGACCGTTACAATAGGTGGTGTGAAGACACTCACGCTATTTGACTCTGGGGCTACACATAGTTTTGTGAGTCCCGGAATGATTGGGAAAGGCTTGTTCCAGAAGGAACAAATGGCCGGCCAAGGCATTGTGAGTGCGGCCGGTGGGCAAGTGATGCCTATGTTAGGGTTAGTCAAGGACATCCCAGTCTCCATTGGGGCGTGGACATGCCAGCTAACCTAGTAGTAGTCCAGCTTAAGAATCACGAAGTGATCTTAGGAATGGATTGGCTTGGACAAAACCGAGCCACCATTGAATGCCACCGAGGAAGGGTGAAGTTGGAATGACCAGAAGGAAGGGGTCGTGTTCCAAGGAGTAAGACCAACTTCGGGGAGTTTGGTCGTCTCTGCTATCCAAGCAGAAAGGATGTTGGAAAAGGGATGCGAAGCATACCTATCCACCATCACCACTAAGGAAGTTGGGCCGGAGATGAAGGTCGAAGAAATCCCAGTGGTCAAGGACTTTGGGGACGTGTTCAAAGCCTTGGAAGGCTTACCGCCTGACCGGTCTGATCCGTTCTTCATTGAGCTAGAACTCGGGACTAAGCCTCTCTCCAAAGCGTCATATATAATGGCCCCAGCCGAGATGGCTGAGCTGAAGAAGCAGCTGGAAGAACTGCTAGACAAAGGCTTTATTAGGCCAAGTAGTTCTCCTTGGGGGGCACCCGTTCTATTCGTCAAGAAGAAGGACGGAAGCCTTCGGTTGTGCATTGACTACCGGGGCATAAACCGGGTTATTGTGAAGAATAAGTACACGTTGCCTCAGATAGATGAATTGTTGGACCAATTAAAGGGTTCAACGGTGTTTCCCAAGATCGATCTGGCTTCAGATAGATTATGTTTATGTTTGAAGTATCATAATTTATATTGGATTTGGTTCTTTGGATCTATTTATTTTGTCCAGACGTAAAAAACCCATCAAAAATGGGAAGGATAAGAGAAGGAGGAATTATGTCGAGAAAAAGAGAGAAGGTTGTTCATCATTTGGTTTAAGTGTTAGGTTGGCTCGGATAAGGTTTTAGCTTGATTTGGGGTTGTAATTCAATTTAATATTGAGGTTTTTTTGTTTAGCATCAGATTTTAGTCTATAAACCGTTTAAACGAATTACTATGGATTTTGAGGTTTTACCAACTTTCAATTGAGTTCTCTCTCAAACCCACGGCCCGAGGTAGCCGTCAAAGCTCGTTTCGTCTCTGACGGTGTTCTTCCTCCGCCGTGTCGCCGGTATGCCCTCCGTCTAACATGCTCACCTCTTCCTCCTCGTCTTCGTCTTCACCATGTCTTCCGATGGCTCGCCAATCTCTAACCCCCCGCGACCCTCCTGACCCACAGCCTCAACCGCTCGCCTTTCCGCAGTTCGTTTTCTCCTCTCCATCTCCAGTACACGTGTTCTTTGCTCCGCCACCACCTCTGCTCACAGCCGCCAACTTTTCCCTATGATGTCGTCGTCGCCTCCGCCGTCCTGCGCGCCTCCGCATAATGGTGTCTCTCATGTCTTCCTCATCTCCTCATAGCCCTGTGCTTTCCTTCCGCCTTCCCTCTGCGGACATGGAGACTGAGGTGCTTTTCAGTGAGGCTCTATCTGGGAAGATCTTGACTCGAGCTCTGCTACTTTCTTCCAGCCTTTGTCTGGTGTTGCTATCTATGTTTCCGTGGAAACTGCTCCTCCCGCCGGAGCCACCAGATCCGGCGGACGTTGGTGGCTCTTCACCTCTAAAATTGGCCCCTCTCCGTTTACTAATTGTATCCTCTGTAGGATTTTCAGCCTCTTTGAGTTTCAATCCTGCCATTGGCTGTATCCCGATTCTCCATTACCTCCACTTGAAGTCTCGGTCCTTCCCTTTGACCATTGACTTGTTCCTGATAGGTATCGTTGTTATGACCCCCTAGATTTACCCGGATTTGATTGGTCTTAGGCTAGGAGTAATTTCCCTTTAGCTCAAGATTCTATCACTTCTCTTACTTTTGTATGAGGTTATTGGATGTTTGCTTAGCCTCTTCCTACCTCTGTATGAGGATTGACTTACTGCGGTTTCCAGTCTTCTTTTGATGTTTGTTTCGACGCAGGAAATATCGAGGTTGATTTCTAGTTCTTTGTGGCATTTTGAAGAATTAGTATTTAACAACTTCTCTTCCTTTGTTCGAGTTTTGTTGGACTCTCGTTGTCCACCTTTCTTCTTTATGAAGATTGTTTGTCTCCTGGTACCACATGTTATGTGTGGTTTTGATGTAGGGAGTATTATGCTGAAGATTACAGAGATTTCGGTCTCTGCTCTATTCAAAGGCTCAACAAATTGGAGCTTCATCGCCTCTATTTCCGATGTCGTACTAGCGATTGTTAATTGTGCACTTGATGTTGTTTCAATTGCGGACTTTAAGACACTTTATGTGTTTACTAATTTCCAAGGCTGTTTGGTGCTTTCTACTGCTATTGGTGTCAACTTTGGAGGACTTCTTCACATCTTTAGTTGTTCGAGTGCTATGTTAGCCTCCTTCTTTATGTTGTTTTCCTTTATTTAGCTAATTGTTTAGCTACTTTGTTGGTCATTTTGGCCTTTTTAGTATGTTTTATGAACAATTAAGTTAATCTATAAAGTAAGGTTGGACCAAAAAAAGTACCAACTTTCAATTAGGAAAAATTAGATTACCAACTTTATTTTAAATTTAGGATAAAGTCTTAGTTTGGGCTATATTTAAAGTTAATATTATATGTATGATAATTCTCGTTATAAAATATATCGTTTTCCATGATTTTTCACATGTTGATATGCGACGTTTCCTTTTAAATGTTAAGAAGTCCTAGGTTCAAGACGATAAAACTCGGAAACGATTTCTTCCAAAAAAAAAAAAAAAAAGATGGGACCACTAGGTTCAAGACGTAAATCAATTTATGCAACGTACCTATTTATTTCTTTCGGGGCGCGTGTCGATTTCAAGATTATAATACTACCATTTTATAAAGCCAAAGTTTAATAAAATCGATCGCAACTTCCCCTAAAATTTAATCACAAAGAAGATGAAGAGTATTGAAGCTCCATTACTGGTGAAGACCAATCAATCCGAAGAAGAAGATAGAAAGAAAATAAGATGGGTGAAGATGAAGAAAGTTGCTTCAATGGCTGCTCCAATGGTCGCCGTGAACATGTCTCAGTATCTTCTTCAAGCAACTTCAACGATGATCGTCGGTCATCGGAGCGAACTCTCTCTCGCCGGAATCGCCCTTGGAAGCTCCTTCGCTAACGTCACCGGTTTTGGTATTCTCGTAAGCAAAATCATTTATATTCTTTTTGTGATTTTCTAATCATTCTTTTTTTGTATGATTAATAAATTCATTTTGTATACAAACAGTTTGGACTTTCAGGTGCACTGGAAACACTATGTGGCCAAGCCTTTGGAGCAGAACAATATCACAAGCTTGGTTCCTACACTTTCACTTCCATGGTTTATCTCTTCATTATCGCTTTTCCAATTTCGATTCTTTGGATATTCATGAACCAGATCTTGATTCTGCTTCACCAAGACCCTCAAGTGGCAGAGTTAGCATCTGTTTACTGCATCTGGCTCATACCAGCGTTATTTGGTTACTCGGTTCTTGAGTCGCTGGTTAGATATTTTCAGTCACAAAGTTTGATCTCTCCTATGGTATTGAGCTCTCTAGCTGCTCTCGCTTTCCATGTTCCTCTCTGTTGGCTAATGGTTCACAGATTCGAGTTTGGAGTCAAAGGAGCGGCTGTGTCTATAGGTATCTCCTACTGGCTTAACGCGCTTTTCCTCTGGGTTTACATGAAACGCTCTCAAACGTGCTTGAAAACGCGGATTTATATGTCCAAGGATGCGTTTCTTAACACAAAAATCTTCTTTCAATTTGCGGTTCCTTCTGCAATGATGTGTTGGTAAGTATGTAACGATTTATTAGAAAATTTACAACGACTGTAGTGGTATTAGTCTGCGTCTTTGATTATTTAAAAAGAATATTCTTATGGATCTTTCGGTGTTTTTTTTTAACCACCCTTTAGGTTTTTAACACGTTTTTTTGTTTCTTCAATAGCCTTGAGTGGTTAGCTTTCGAGGTGATAACTTTGCTGTCTGGTCTTCTACCCAACTCAAAGCTGGAAACTTCGGTTATTTCAATTTGGTAATGATATCGAACCACAAGATATATATATATTCATTACATTTTATTTCATTGTCTAAACCTTGATTTTTGGATCTGAACAGCCTCACCACCTCTTCTTTGCACTATAATTTGGTAAATGGAATCGGCGATGCAGCGAGGTTTGTTTTTACTTTAATACGCTTACATTCTTACTTCACACAATTTCATTTCCTAAGAGTTAATGTTTTCTTTTTGGTTTAGTATTAATGTGGCGAATGAGCTAGGAGCTGGGAACCCTCGGGGTGCCAATGATTCTGCTTCAGCTGCGATTATAATTGCAGCTGTTGAGTCAGTCGTTGTTAGCTCGACTCTCTTCTTCTCACGCAATGTGTGGCCTTATGCTTATACCAATGTGGAGGAAGTAACTCGCTATGTGACCGAGATCACTCCCATTCTTTGCGTTTCAATCCTCATGGACAGCTTCTTGACCGCCCTCTCCGGTTAGCCTTTCGTAGCCATCCTCTCCTGTTCGGGAACCCTGTTTTTTTTTTTTCGTGATCACCAACCGACCTTTTTTTGTGTTTAGGGATTGTGAGAGGAACAGGGTGGCAAAAAATTGGAGCTTATGTGAACATAGCTTCTTATTATATCGTTGGTATTCCTATTGGACTTGTATTGTGTTTTCATCTTCAGATCAATGTGAAAGGACTCTGGGCCGGTTTAGTCTCAGGATCAACACTACAAACCCTGATCCTATTTCTTGTTGTTGGATTCACAAATTGGACCAAAGAGGTGATCAAAACTGTGTAAATTGTTTTTTTTTTATATATAATTATTTGTTAGATTTTCTAGACACTGAGCTAATATTATTTTAATTTTTTTTTGCAGGCAAACAAAGCTAGAGAGAGAATAGTTGATGAGAAAGTTTACAGACCTGACTCAGTGGTTAATTGAAAGTGAACATTGACTTCCCATTGAGTGAATTTGTTCAAGAAACTTCAGCGGTTTTGGATTTTAATTTTGTCTACTCCACTCGTTCCTAAAAGGATGTATGGAACCTAAATAAGTTATGCGGTGATTGTAAGTTATTTTGAGGATAAAAAGGTATGTGTTGTTCAAAAAAAGTATATGATTTTGAGATTACATTATTGATTATTGTATGATTGATATAGGTAACAAACTTTAACAGATACCTCATCAACGCCAAGAAAAAAAGAGAGAAAAACATATATAATTTATAAATATATATATATACACAATTTTGATCCACTTGACTACATATGTATATTTTATAATATAATTGTTGACCAAAAAAATACTATAATTAATACACATAAAATTTAGATCCACTTGACTAGATGTAAAAATAAAAATAATACTTAGCCTAAAGAGAGTAGTTAACTTGAAAGAAAATGACAAACTTGAAAGTAAATTCGAATACTCTCCGACAAAGAAGTGAGATGCACACAAGAGTCAAGGTGAGTAGGTGATTGTAGTGACGGAGAACACGTGGAAGCACTTCCCAACAACACCATTCACCATTGACCATTCAAAAATGGAAGAGTACAAGCTAACAAACGTAACACGTGGAAGCACTTCCCAACAACACCATTCACCATTGACCATTCAAAAATGGAAGAGTACAAGCTAACAAACGTAACTGATTTTCCTGAACAAATGAAGAAATTTGTGATGTGGCGATAAGAAGCTGAAGTGGAATATGTGGCACTTAAACTGTGACTCAACATTGAAATGGAGATATTTAATGAAGATTTGGTTTAAAAAAATTTGGTTAAATATGTGGCACTCATTTTTTTTCGTCATAAAACAAGTCCACACAAAAAAAAAGTCCACACATCAACTTTTTGTATTGTAATTGACATTGAAAGCGGAGGCTATGACATCTCTAAATGGGCTTAAGAAACAAAAACATGGCAGATTTTAACAGCTCCTAAGATTAAGGGTTTAAATGAAATCTAGAACAAATACAAAAATTGCATTAATTCTGCAGATAGAACCACCTACATTTGTTTACCATTCACTTTTATTGAATAAATAATTAAAAATTACTTAATCTGCATTACATATATTAAATAGAGAACAAACTAAAGAAAAAAATTATACTATATGAAAATAAGAGTTTAGGACTCCTCAGACTATTCACATAGGATTAAAAAAATGCTCCAAATAAAAGACACGTGGCAAATCTTACTGAGTTTAGGCTTTTCCATCCATCGTCTTCCAGACTTAAATCTCCATTCACAAACATCAGTTTCAATTTTGGAAGCGAATCGATTCATCTCTCAGCCTCATCCGCTTCCTACAACTTCGCCACTAAATACCCTTAAATATCAGATTAATGCATCAATTGATTTCACTCCGGTGGGATGAGGAGATCGCTGCATAGCGATGAACATAAAAATGCTATTCAGATAACGATTATGGTAGAAAGAAGAGAGGATAATGTTACTTCCGAGGAAGCTCCATTCCAAACTTTATGGTTCTCTAAGAACAACAAACAATCCTACCGGTGAACACGGACCTCGAGAAATCAGTATCAAACCATTCCCTTCTATTCCTTCTTCTCCTCGAAATGCTTCTTCGAAATATGATTTCTTCAAGGTTTTTTTTTTGGTGTGGTGAATTCCCTGTTTTCATAAATTCAGAATTTTTACCTTATGACAACAAATTTTCAGGCGAAGGTATGGCTTGAAGTTGGAGATGCCAACCACTACATTGTTCTGACCACTGGTTCTGACTCGGATCTTAGCCTATAGAATGTTAGCTGTAACAAAGGTAACCAATCTTCTTATTTTCTTTTGTTGAATATCGCTCTTAGATTCAAAAATATGGGTACTGAAATTGATTCTCCATAAATTTGATAAAACATTTTGCCGATTTGATTTCAGATCCCAAATCAAGTAGCTGTAAAGAAGCTTCTTATTGATAACAGCCTTCTCGTTGTGTATGCCCTTTGGCTATTCAATTGGTATTCTTCTTATCAATTAAAATTTTACCTAATCTTGATGTTTTTTGTAAAGATGCTTTGTTTCCCTTTGTTTATGGTGCGTACTTCATCTTTTTCATGCCAACATATCAAAATGTCCAAGCCTCCCCTTCTCCTGAGTTATTCATTCTTTTCATCGTTCATTTTCTCCTCTTGCTTGGGTCATCTATCAAATTTGGTAAGTTTTTTTTTTGAACGACTATCAAATTGTGTATGTTAATATATGGTAATTGCTTCTTTTTTTTTCAAACCTTTTAGGCAAAACTATAAAACATACACACTTTAGAAAATATTATGTTTGTGATTTTTTTGTAGGAGAAAACGGATATATAAACATGGCTGATTCAATATTTATCCTTCAATTTTAGCCTTTTATCCTTTAAGATTGAACTCTTGCGTCTAAGTTTGTGTGTATTACTACGTCTCTTTGTTCTTCCAGAATCGACTTCAAGATAAGAACTGTCGAACTTGATGGGAAACATATCAAATTGCAGATATGGGAGACAGCTGGTCAAGAGCGTTTTAGAACTATAACCACATGTAGAAAAACTGGTTTTTGTTTCAAGATTTAAATTTGATGCTTGAAACTTGCAAGTAAACCCTTACATACGATTGGTGAATCTGTAGATTCTTGAGTCTTTAACTTGAAAACTTGTGTATTTCCTTACTATGACATGTAAAATAACAGGTTTATATGTTTTGTCACTAAAGCGTTTTGGTCCATTCCTATCATGCAATGTATCACAGGGGAGTGTAACAAATGAGTTAAGATCTGAAAAAGTAATGTAAAGTATGAGGCGGAGATTCATCAGGTATTTTCAGGATTGAACTTAATATATTTTCTTCAATTTGTGTGCATTACGTACCTTAACATATCAATGATTCTTTACTTTTATTTTCAAGGTTAATGTGGCATTTTATCCGAACCAGGTGAGTTGTAGATAACATTGATGCCATTCAGCATACCCATGTACAATACTCAGTTTGACATTTTCATTACATGTTCTTACTTGCATCTTCTGATTTTTATGGACTCTTCTGTTTATGCTCATTATTCATGGTCATATCTCTAGGTATGTGATATTGGAAGAACGATAGGTATAGCAAATGGAGTGCAGCCAGATGCTTCTAAAGGCAACGGTAATTATGATGAACATGGTGGTCCGTCCAGAATTGACGAGGAAGGTGAATTGTCACCTCTATGTGATTCTGAAGACAATGATGATAATGAAGATTCTGGTTTCAAATCTGCTGCCAAACCAGAACATTCCGTTGGAGCTGAAGGAGAAAATGATGACGATCCTGACGATTCAGATGGTGATGATGCTTCACAAGGTGGTGAGGACGCCTCGGGAACTGAATTTGGTGACGAATGTTCACAGGAAGATGAAGGGTATCAATGAAGAGGGTGAGCATGATGGGATTGATAGTAGAGCTGAGAGTGAAGGAGAGGCAGAAGGAATGGGGTCGCATCGTACAGAAGAAGACACTGGATTGCTCCCATTGTCAGAACGTGTTCTGTTATCCATTAAGCCTCTTCCAAAGCATGTAGCTGCAGTGGCTTTGCTTGATGAGAGAAAAAAAAAGATTCCAGAGTATTCTACAGGAATGACGACTTTTACGTTCCCAGGCTTCCTGGAATGTGTAAGAACACTAAGCCAATTATCATTTTTCTCTCCATTGAGGAATAATGATTGTTCATTAAACCTTGACAAGTTCCATGGTTAAAAAAGTTCTCTTATTTCAAGTGTAATAACATCTCGGGCAAACAAATACAAGACACCAAATAGAAATATGGCATCTGCAACTTTAACCACCTCTGCCCGATCACTCAATTACAAGACACCAAACTATATTCTAACATGTATGCATTAGTGTGTATGTTAAAGAATTTTTAAAATGCAGCCTCAAACATTATTTCATGATGTCATTTTTTTTTTGGGGACAATTTATCATTTTAGTGCAACTCTATGATGCGTTTCCTATTCTTTTACGATAGACGAGATTATATGTACAAAAAAATATACATATACATTATTTGATGTTTACATTGTAAGATTAAGATATGAGAACAGTTTTATTTGCAATAGAAATGAAACAAGGTCACAACACGATGGATGTAGAAGAAGGTGATTAATGTGCTGAAAAAGTAAAAGAACAAAAGTTATGCGAGACATTACGAAGAAAAAGACCAAAAAGTTTGACCAGTGAAATATTTGTAATAGTAATGGAAGAATAGAACACCCACTCGAGAAACCTGAAAAATATATTATATTCAGATTAAAATTTTTTATCTTTTTTATCGTTCCACCCGCCCGTATGGAAAAGATAACATGCAAGGTTAACCGATAGTAGAATATGGAAGGTTTAATTATATATTTCCGTCCTAGAGTGCTATTGAAATTATGAGCACAAGTTTTCCAAAATAAAAAAAAAAAATTTGAAAACCATAAACATATGTTACTTCACTTACATAGTACCAACTTCATTGCGGTCAACTTTTATTTATCGCTTATTTGAAACTAGGATAAACGTATTCCACTTATACTGCTTCAAAAAATTAATATATATGTGATGTATATATATATCAATATAAAAAGTTTATGCAACCAGGAACATACATCACATATCTAAATTTTCAAGAATCTATAAATATGACAATGTAAACATGCACATTATACATGTCAACAAGAAACTTAAATGACATATAATAACCAAAGATAAAAATCAAACTACAATCTTAAGCTTCCCGTCAACCAAAAATAGACTATCATAACAGATACGAGACATATATATTCAAGACCATTAAATAAACTTCCAACGAATCATTAACACCAAATAACTTAACCGAGAATTAAAAATAACAAATACACAATATATGATAGAATAATAAATCTCTCTAAATATTTCAAGACCGATGAATCATAATAAAGTTTAGTTATTATATTGATCTTTCTGACTATCCCAAATGTACTTCAGTTAAGATATTAAACACAACTTTTGAATTTTAATTATTTCAAAATTCGTCTTAAATTTTGTTTATTTTATAATACACTCACATTAAATATGCATCATACATACTAAAATGAAAATACTAATAGTCTAAAATGAATAAAACATTATGAAAAACCCGGGATCCAAGGCACAACAATAAAAAAAATCCTCTTTATTTAAACACAAATACAAGAAAGACCTACATATATATATATATATTAAGAAAAAATAATCAAATATTTTCCTCAAACTTTGATACTAATGTGAACAAGGGTCACGATGAAACCACAAAACCAAAGACTATAGTGATTTACAAAGTCTTATATTGAATCCTTCAAATTTGATAATCACCGTCGGAATCAATTGTATATGGGCAATACAAGATATTCCCAGCAAAATAAGAATCATACATAGAACCAATCTACAAAACTCTCTCTCAAACACAGAGATTGTCATAGGCTTAAAACTGAACATGTATAAATCAAACAAAATTACAACTTGACAGATGGTCCATCAAACATAACATGTATACATATCAAATTTATGGCAGGTGCACAATTGTACAACTGTCTATATGGGATGAATCAACATCAGATTTCCGCAAAAAGAATTGCCATAAAATATCGTAAGAACACATTCATATTGGTAACAAGCATCAATCCCAAAAGATGTAAAGGTTCCTACATACATAATTAAAATTCTATGACCATTTGTCACATACTTTATATACTTTTTCTAAAAACAATGAGTCGAGAAATTATTACTCGCTTCAACACCGGTAACAAGATTCTACTTCAACAGATCTATAGACGCTATCAAGCTTCACAAAAAAATCACACTTCTTGATGAAATTTTAATTCGACACCGAATAAGCAACATGACAACAAAGTATGAATAAATAGCAGAACATGCATTTGATCTAGCTTTAATGATTTGTTTACCTCTTTAAAAAAATATATATGTGATAGCCCTTCACTCTCCTATCGGCTTTATATGCTAAACTTTTTGGGAAAAAAATATTCCAATTAGTCTCGACTCCACTCATGATCAACATATATATATCTTTCACATTGCTTTATATATCTACGACAAGTAAAAAATACGAATATAAACATAAGACACAATGAATAAGTCAACGAAAGGTGATAGCCGAACCACATAAATCTATAAGTGCAGGAAAACATAGAATAACTAAACAAAACATTAGTTGTGATATAAAATCTAAATCAAACTCATAAACAAAACCGATATAAATAAAAGTAATTTGAATCTACAACCCGCGTGTAGCGCGGAATAACCCCTAGTTTATGAAAAGCTTCAAAATTGCACACTTCTCCCAGATCTGCAATACAATTTATATTTTATTTTTAAATAATATTTTTCTGATATGCATTAAATGATCTACATTTATAGAATTTGGTTACCATTGAAAACCTAAATCCTTTCTTTGGAAAGACCTCAATAAAATTGCCAGTGAAAGATCTAATAAATGTTAGGGAATTGAACATTGATGCTAGATATCAGTCGTGTGGCTTTGAGGGAGAGTAGATAAATCATGTGCTCTTTCCTAGTAGTATATATTAGTATAGATTGATAGACTACCTATAGGTATGTTTGAAAAACTATAATTAATGACCATAGACAAGTTAAAATTAGGTTGGCCAAAAAACCTACTGTTCATTGTTATTATTCACCAACCAAAATCCCAGTTTTGCCTTCACTTTTTTCTTATAAATTATACATCAACATGTTTATGAACAATGTTCGCGTATTTATCAGATAACTGAGTTAACTGATAACGAATTTATTATATGAACAGTCTCTAGCGAACACTGGCTTGTTGGATAAGATAACATAGTTACACAATGAGTTAATTGATAACTGAGTTTACCAAATGAACAATGTCCAACGAACACTGATTTTGTATGATAAAATAACCGAATTACACGATGAGTTAATTGGTAAATGAGTTACCGGACGAACAATGTTTCAGGAACACTAATTTTGTATGATAAAATAACTGAGTTACACGATGAATTAACTGATAATTGAGTTTACCAGATGAACAATGTTTGATGAATACTGATTTTGTAGGATAAGATAACCGAGTTACACTATGCGTTAACCGCTAACTAAATTTACTAGATGAACAGTATTTTGTTAACACTGATTTTGTAGGATAAGACAACTGAGTTAAATGAACTAACTTAGTTAACAAATGAACAGTGCTTGCCAAAAATGATTTTTGAGTTCAATGGCATTTGATGTAATTAACTAAAATGTTAAAGATATTTTTGTTTTATCTATGCTTTTTCTTTCCTAAAATATTTAATACCAACTAACTTTAGTATTTTCCTAGTTTTAATATTATCTTCTTCTTTTTTCTTCTGAACAACATAATATTATCTATGTCCATAAGTTAAAATCACTCTAAAAAGAGAAACTATAATTGATGACTACAAAAAATCAAATCTAAGCATATCTTGTATAGATTTAGGTTTATCTATTAGTCTTCAAAGACCCTATAAATATTTATACAAAGTTTTGTTTAGTAAAATATTTTTACAAACTCTATATGATAGGCTCTGATCCAACCATAAATTCTCCCCTCTTTTGATCTTCTTCCTCTTTCTTAAGTCGTATTTTTTTCTTTTCTTTTCTTCATATCTCTCTCCTCAATGGCTATAGAGTCATCGACGATAGCTGAATTAACACCAGTCTATAATATTAAAAAAGCACTATCATCTCCTTCAATATGTCAAACATAACAAAACTCACCGCAAACAATTTTATAACATGAAATTTGAAAATACGATCGCTTCTAGAAGCACATGAGCTTCATTTTTTTATCGACAATGAAGATCAAATACCTACACAAACCATTACAAATGACAATAGTGAGATTCAATCGAATCTACATTTCCTAACACAGAAACGGCAAGACAAGATGCTTTTCAGTGCTTTCATTTGCTCTCTCTCTCTCTCTCTCTCTCTCTCTCTCTCTCTCTCTCTCTCTCTCTCTCTCTCTCTCTCTCTCTCTCTCTCTCTCTCTCTCTCTCTCTCTCTCTCTCTCACAATACAACCGATTGTAGAAAGGGCTACAACAACTTGTGAAGTATGGAAAATCCTATACAACACTTATGGAAAACCATCAAGGGGCATGTTAAACAGCTCAAACAACTGATCAAGAAAATCAACAAGGGAAATAAGTCGGTCAATGAGTATATGCAACTTATCAATGATAAAGCTGACAAGCTTGCGATCCTTGATGCTGTACTTGATCATGAAGACCTTCTAGATATAATCATGAAAGGCTTAGGAGAAGACTATCGAGCTATTGTTTACATGATGAATGGACGCGACACACCAATCTCAATTGATGAACTAAATGAGAATTTAATCATACGAGAACATACCTTGGCCATAACCACCACCAATGACGAATCGCTTCCAGCTACAACAAACACAATTCAAAATTGTACTCACAACAACAACAACAACCAATCACACTCTTCCTCGCGAGGTGGATACTCTGCCTCTCGTGGTGATCTCGACAATTACGACCTTATCTCGGTTAGTGTCAAATATCTGAGGTTCAAGGTCATGGTGCTCGCCGCTGTCCTCAATATCAGCCATCTCAAATAGAAGCTCCTTATGGATAACAACCATCACAATCATATCTAGGACAAGCACCCTAGCTTTCTCCGCACTTTCCCTTACCAACACCACAATGTAATCAACAAGCGCATCATGTCACATCAAGTTCATCAGCATACTCTCTGTGGCTCTTAGAAAATGGGGCTTCTCAACATATCCAATGATCTTGCTAATCTCTCTCTACATGCGACTTACAATGGTGGTGAGAATGTGATGATTGGGAATGGAGAACAACTTCCAATCACACATACTAGTTCATCTTTTCTCCCTTCATACTTTCGAGATTTGCTTCTTAAGAATGTTCTTTATGTTCCTTTTATGAAAAAGTATATAATCTCAGTTAACAAACTCTGTATGAGTAACAATGTCATGGTCCAACTTTGTCCCTATGACTTTCAGGTGAAAGATCTATACACGGGGACAACATTATTTAAGGAAAAGATAATGGTGGAGTGTACGAAGGACCATTGATTTCTTCCTCACTTTCAAATTCTCCTTTAACTCTTTCATGTTCTAAGTCTTCTTTTTAGATTGTCACGCACGTTTAGGACATCCAAATATTCAAACAATGCGTTCCATGATTTCTCGGTTTTCTTTGTCTTTATCATCTTCTCTGTTGCCTATTTTAAATTGTGATTCATGCTCAATTAATAAAAGTCACAAGCTTTTGTTTTCTGTATGTTCTCTTATCTTAAAAGCGCCACTTGAAAATTTATTTTCAGATGTTTGGACTTCTCCAACTATGTCTATTAACCGATATAAGTACTTTGTCATCTTTGTCAATCACTTTACCAAATACACCTTGTTTTATCCGACGAAATTAAAATCTGAAGTGGCTAATTTTTCCACCTATAAAGCTCTTGTAGAAAATCGTTTTAAAACCAAGATCATCAATTTGTTTAATGACAATGGGGGTGAGTATTTATCTCTAAAACAATTTCTTGCATCCAACGTCATCACTCAATTGACCACTCCTCTACATAACCCTGAGCATAATGACTTAGTAGAGAGACCCAATAAACACATCACTAAGATTGGACTTGCACTCTTATCTCACGCATGGATTTCAAAGATTTACTGGACTTATTTATTTACAGAAACTGTATACTTAATCAAACTGTTGACCAAAAAAAAAATCAACTTAATGACAACACCCAACTTGTCTCATGATAGGTCTAGTATTAATCCCTGTTCTAACTGCAAGTGCACAGTGATGTAGTTGTAGTACTTAGGGTATCGAATCCACAGGGACTCCGGTCAACGATAGATTAAAAAACAGAAGAGATTAAACTAGGTGAAAGCAAATATGATTAGAAACTAAAAGCAAGCAGAAAAGTAAATAGCAGCGAGTTTGTGAGCAAAGAATCGAAGCGTTAGGTTTCAGGAGTTCTCAGGAAATCAGGAACGCAAGCAATCAGTCAATAAGGATCTAATCAATAACTGTTCTAGAACTCAAACACGGATATAGAATTCACCAACTCTCGTTGCGAGAATTCTCTAAGTCTAAGTGCAGCAATCCAAATCTCTTTGCAATTACTAACAGATTAAACCAGCATTAATTATCAGGTTTGATATGTTCACAATTCCCCTAAACCAAATCTCTTTGCGAGTAGATCAAATTGCTCATCTAGGTTCTTTCTAGCTAATTAACCAACTCTCGTTGTATCAATCAACCTAACATCATAATTCTGATTAGCTACTTCAGATTAAGCATTAAGAACAACCTAAACAAAGAACTAGCAGATATGAATCCCTACAGATTGATTTAAACTATAGTTCCATGAAATTCCTAATGAGAATCCTTCAACCTAACATGTAAACTACTCAGACATGTTCATCGAGACAGAAAACATCTTGAATAGAAAACCAAATATCATAAAATAAAACAAAGAACTGGGGTTCAAAATCCTCTCTCTCTCGAGAGCAGGATCAGCCCCTAACTCTCTCTGAAATAAAATAAGACTTAATGAAAGCGTAGCCTAAACAATGGCTTAAAAACCCTTATATAATAGCTAAAACACGTTTTGGGCTTCTGTGTAAATATCACTCATTTCTGGGCTTTAGTGCATTAATCCTCATTCTTCATTAACGCTCGCGAGAATGCTTGGTCACGCTATGCAACGATCGATGCCAATGGTGTGTCGATCGTTGCAAGTGTCAAATATGGGCAGTGAACTCTATCTCCCGGGTAAAATATCCAAAATGCTCCAGAATGCTCCAATAACTCCAATTATGCTCCAAACGTGTCTAAACCTGTAAACATACTAAAAAGACTCCAAAACATAACATAAGACTCGATAAATAAGGCATATACCATGGTTAAAACTGGTAAAATCCATGGTATATCAACTCCCCCACACTTAGCTCTTGCTTGTCCTCAAGCAAGTAAAGAACCAAAGTATAAGAGAAGAAGTTTGAAAACACAGAAACTCATTTCGTCCTAGGAACTTTCGCATTCACATTCACTTAGTAATCCACTGAAAACTTTCCTATAGAACTCAAGACCACAATATACTTCCCCCACACTTAGCAACTGTCCTAAGTAAACTCCACAATCACATTCAAGCATTCAAATTCTCCCTACTGACTTCTGCAAGTATTTAAGTGCGGTCTCACCTAAGGAGTATCGATCAAAGGCACATGGATTCTTACCTTATCAGCTCTAGACCACCATACTATCTTTCTCTAGTCCCTTTCTTCTCTTTCCCTTCCTTAACAACTGATTTTTCCCCATTGGGTATCATTTTATTTTTTTTATCAGTGTTCTTCCCGTTATGGGGTGTACTTTGGACACATTCCATGGATCACATGAGAGGAAATAGTGTTTTCTACCATTCCCATGACCACTTCGGAGTTACTAACTCATCCGCAGTTTATTATCTTTTTTTTTTTTTTTAAATTTTATGGAAGGGGAGAAGGGAACTAAATAGGATAGGTTGACAGGCTGTGTCAGAACTAACAAAGGAATCCGACACAAAGTATACCAAGCCCTTAAGTGAGAAATCTAAGTCAATATTAAGGTGAAGTCAGTAAAAGGATCCTCTGATACCTGAAGTGATGTGGGTGTCCTCAGTAGGTTGATCCGTGTCTGAGTTTTCTAAAAGTCATAGAGGCTCTGCAAGTCTGTCCAATGGTCACTTAGTTCCTGTTCAAGCGAAAATTTTCCTCGAAAAATCATAGTTTCATACAAATTTTGACTCAATAAAACAAATTTTTGAAAAACTTAAGAAAACAAAAGCGTGCGTCAGTAGCTTCCTCCCCCACAATTAAACTACACTGTCCCCAGTGTAATCAAGGCATGAGCTCGGTGAAAGAATAATCAAATTGAAGAACAAACCGAAAAGTTGCAGATTACTTACCTGTCGTCGCCCTGCGTCGATCGATGCCCAAGGGTGTCGATCGATGCAAGACGAATATGGCTCGCGGTTATGTAGATAACCGGTGTCTGAACCGCAATCAAATTGGCTAACCGTGAATCGCAATGTGTCGACCGATGCACTATGTGTGTCGATCGATGCAGTGCGCTTCTGTCTGTTTCTCTCGGCTTTGAACACACAAAACAGAAAAATTAAAAATATCAAATCAAAACGAAAAAATGAAAACAAAAACGAACCTAACAGTGAGTTGCCTCCCACTCAGCGCTTGTTTTTAGTCATTAGCTTGACTATGGTACAAAGATTTGACTCAAGGCGGTTTTAACAGAGACTTTGAGTGTCTCTGTGAATATCTCCTCATCCACGGAGGTGTATAGGCTTTCAGATCATGAGGCTTCCCAAGGAAAGAGAAATCAGAATCAGGGCGGGAGCGAAGCTTGGGCGGTCTACTGCGTTTTCCTGCATTCGAAACAATGTGATTAGAAGGTTTAAGCTTAGTTGATTTGTACCTTACCTTTGATGTATATCTGATGTCTGGAGCTTTCTGCTTATGAGCAGTTGCAGGTACTGAAGATGTTAGAGCAAGTTCAAGAGGAACCGCCATCTTCTTCTTTCCACTATCAGATACTGTAGTTCCACCAATCTTAACTTCTTCTTTCAGATGACCATCAGTGGAGATCATCTTCTTTGCATGAACTCGCGAAGTTTCAACTGGTGGTGTTTTATTCACCTTCTTATCCATCACTTTTATGCAGTTAGCCACTTCTAGCTCTTGTTTGGAAGGTTTATGGACCTTAGGATAAGGCACAGGGGGCTTATACACTCGTTCTGGTACTGTTGCAGGTTTCTGGTCATGTCTGCGTTCAGTGTCGATCGTTGCATGATGTGTGTCGATCGATGCAAGGCGATTCTGTTTCTCGAAAGAACTCGAAATTGCCGTCAGAACGGCGTGTCGACCGACACATAGGGGGTGTCGATCGATGCATGTATCAGGCAGACAATATTCATCCAGAAAATCCGAGATTATGCTCTCTTCTTTACCTAGCAACTCAATCTCATCCCCTAAGGTCACAACTTTGATGGATTTGTACTGTTCAGCTTTCCTAGCTTCATTATGCCTTTGTATTGCTCCAGCTGTTTGCTGAACTTTGACATCTAGCTTTTTCACATGCGTGCTCAAGTATTCAAACTTCCCACTCAGATTTTCATGTATAGCATCCAGCTTCCTGTCGAAGTCCATAGCAGTCTTAGTCTGATCCTCTAGCAGCTGCTCCATCATGGATTCTATCTTGCTCTCATAAGCATTAGCTGCAGGAGGTGCCTGATAGGAGGGTGATCCATACCTGTTTCCCTGAAACCCAGAACCATTTATGTAGTTCCTCACCTCTTCCTGTCTTTCCAGTAACTGCTCCAGCATGGTTTCCAATCTGCTCTTATATGCAGGTGCAGGTGGTGCTTGGTAAGAAGAAACACCATAGTTCCTTGAGAAGGCATTACCCTGTTGCTGGAAAGGTCCCTGAAAAGCAGATTCCTGACTGTAGAATTCATTCCCTCCAACGCAGTTGATAGCTTCTTGCGCATACTTTTCAAGTAGAAGACTATGCAAATAGTCGACTTTACTCTTCAACCCAGCTATCTGTGAACTGTCAATCCCTGGATTGAAGAAATCATACATCTTCCTTTCGATATGTGTCGATCGATGCAGGAGAAGCGTCGATCGATGCAAGCGCGATGATGTGACGATCGACACACAGGACCGTGTCGATCGTTGCAGGGCGATTACAGGCGTACCTGAAACGCAAGAAACAGAAAAAAAAAAATTAGTGAAAAAAACAAAAAACGAAAAACCTAGTCTAAACCCTAAGTTCAAATCTATCGGAGACTCAAAAGAGTCCCCGGCAACGGCGCCAAAAACTTGATAGGTCTAGTTTTAATCCCTATTCTAACTGCAAGTGCACAGTGATGTAGTTGTAGTACTTAGGATATCGAATCCACAGGGACTCCGGTCAACGATATATTAAAAAACAGAAGTGATTAAACTAGGTGAAAGCAAATATGATTAGAAACTAAAAGCAAGCAGAAAAGTAAATAGCAGCGAGTTTGTGAGCAAAGAAGCGAAGCGTTAGGTTTCAGGAGTTCTCAGGAAATCAGGAACGCAAGCAATCAGTCAATAAGGATCTAATCAATAACTGTTCTAGAACTCAAACACGGATATAGAATTCACCAACTCTCGTTGCGAGAATTCTCTAAGTCTAAGTGCAGCAATCCAAATCTCTTTGCAATTACTAACAGATTAAACCAGCATTAATTATCAGGTTTGATATGTTCACAATTCCCCTAAACCAAATCTCTTTGCGAGTAGATCAAATTGCTCATCTAGGTTCTTTCTAGCTAATTAACCAACTCTCGTTGTATCAATCAACCTAACATCATAATTCTGATTAGCTACTTCAGATTAAGCATTAAGAACAACCTAAACAAAGAACTAGCAGATATGAATCCCTACAGATTGATTTAAACTATAGTTCCATGAAATTCCTAATGAGAATCCTTCAACCTAACAGGTAAACTACTCAGACATGTTCATCGAGACAGAAAACATCTTGAATAGAAAACCAAATATCATAAAATAAAACAAAGAACTGGGGTTCAAAATCCTTTCTCTCTCGAGAGCAGGATCAGCCCCTAACTCTCTCTGAAATAAAATAAGACTTAATGAAAGCGTAGCCTAAACAATGGCTTAAAAACCCTTATATAATAGCTAAAACACGTTTTGGGCTTCTGTGTAAATATCACTCATTTCTGGGCTTTAGTGCATTAATCCTCATTCTTCATTAACGCTCGCGAGAATGCTTGGTCACGCTATGCAACGATCGATGACAATGGTGTGTCGATCGTTGCAAGTGTCAAATATGGGCAGTGAACTCTATCTCTCGGGTAAAATCTCCAAAATGCTCCAGAATGCTCCAATAACTCCAATTATGCTCCAAACGTGTCTAAACCTGTAAACATACTAAAAAGACTCCAAAACATAACATAAGACTCGATAAATAAGGCATATACCATGGTTAAAACTGGTAAAATCCATGGTATATCATCTCACACATCACCATTTCAAATGCTGTTCAAAGTGGAGCTGAATTATATAAAATTGCAAGCATTTGGCTGCCTTTGTTATCTATGGATAAAGCCATATGGTCACAACAAGTTCATCCCAAAGTAAAATATGTGTATCTTTGTGGGCTATTCGCTCATATAAAGTTAATTCCGCTGTCTCGATGTTCTAGCTATTTGATTTATGTCTCTCAGCATGTTGAGTTCAATGGATCTATATTTGCATTCTTTTCTCTTCATTCGAAAAGTATTTCTTCTTCTTCACCACCTCCAGGTCTGAATACCGATTACATTCCTTATGCTTCTCTTGTTCCTATCTTTCAACAGCCACTCTTCACTACTTCAACCTCGTGTACATAATCTTCACATGACACAATGGCACATTCTTCATCAGCAAACAAATTGCTAGTTACATATTCAGAAGCAAAACCTCAGCCTACCTCATCTTCATTTGAGCCACTTGTTCCTCTACAAACCAATCATCCCATGACTACTAGCTCCAGAAACAATATCAAGAAGCCCAATCCACGGTATTTTTTAAGAGTAATCCTCAAATATATTGAAACATAATCTCATGTTCAAGCGATTAAGGATAAAAGGTGGAGAAGGGCTATGAGCGATAAGTATGATGCATTTGTTCGTACAAATACATTTGAATTGGTTGATCGTTTTGTTGCAAAGAAAATTGTAGGTTCAAAGTGGGTATATCGTATTAAGAGACTGCCAAATGGAAACATAGACAGATATAGAGCGATATTAGTAGCCAAAGGTTTTCATTAGCGACCATGAATTAATTTCCATGAGACTTGTAGTCCAATTATAAAGCATGCTACAATTTGGCTAATACTCGGCAAAACTGTCTCAAGAAACTGGCCTTTGTTATATCTTGACGTCAACAATGCATTTCTTCAAGGACCTCACTCTGAAGAAGTGTATATGCTACAGCCTCCTCGAATGGTTGAAAAGGATAACCCCAATTATGTCTACAAGTTGAAAAGGGAATTTATGGCTTGAAACAAGAACCACGTGCTTGGTACAATTCTCTCAAAGACTTTCACGTGAGCACTGAGTTCAAAAGTGAAGGAATTTCTAGTAGTTCTAATCAGGATTAGCAACCCTAGTCTGAATTCCGAGCCTAGGATCTAAGGTTCATGTAATTGAATCTATGGGATCTCAGATTTACCTGTTGATTTGCAGCGGAAGTATTAGCAGATAATCGAGATCACGAAGCGCCTCAAGTGCTGCGCCTCTACTGGTATCCACACGCACACAAACTGGACCGCATGGATGCTAGTGCCTTCTAGAGATCTAATCTCCAGAGAGGTTTCTTTCTATGTTCTGGTGGCTGTGAATTAGGTTAGGGACGAGTTTAGGTCGACCATATATCTTATATATGTCGGCTTAAACCACAACGAAATTAACCAACGATTAAACCGAATTAATCTGATTAATCCGCAAGTGCATCGATCGATGCAATATATGCAACGATCGATGCTCCCCAGAACATTGATATCGAATGCATATCACATATGCATTTACTGGATCATTACATTAATGATCAACCTCGTCTTTAACGCCCAGTTTGCTTAGGTGTGTGACCCTGTAGGATCATATAACACTAGCAATGAGTTCTCAACTCATTGATCATAAGTGGCTTCTAGCAAAGCGTTATGACTACCTAGTGTTATGTGATTGTCTCATCTCGACTATACGACTTTCACTTAGAGCAAGTACAGTAGATTTCAGGACATTCCCAACAATCTCCCACTTGTACTGGAATCATCTATTCCTTTAATCCCTTTGTAGCTATATCTCAATCTAGCATAAGGCAAGCACTGTGTCATCCTTATTCAACCAGATTACGTTTATCGAATCCCGATTTGTACTGATGAAAAACAAACGACTGACATTCACCTCGTTTGAGCGCGGCCACGCATTTCCAGTATCAAATCTTCGATAGGCCCAGAGATATTTAACTCCTGTTATATAGGAGGTACAAATCCCATCTTGTTCCATCCATGTCTCTTTTATATTTCATGATACGCCTAATCAGTGTCTTTATAATCACCAGTTACGGCTGACGTTTGACAAAGTCAAGACGAACCAATCCATATAAGAGAGGACATGATGAACTCAGGTCTAAGGACTACTCTCTTTAGTCGTAATGAGAAACTCTTATGACACTCATATAACATCTTGTAGAGTTCTCATTAACGGGTCAAGTCCGATCATGTGTTCTTTAACACATATCTATGTGATTGACTTTAATACACTTATTAAATGACTCCATGAAACATAGTCATCAGTCACCTCACATACTAGTCTCACGTGGTTTTTATGTCCCACGTTAACAACCTCGACCATAGACTATTATAATTTATGTCATTTATTGCTTATAGGGTTTCATGATCAAGTCACGTACTTGATGGCCTATAAAATGTCATAAATTACTTTGGGACAATATATATATTTAATTAACACAATTAAATAACGCTGAAACAATTTCATTAAAATAACATAACTATTATGTCTTTGTGAACATCATGTCATAACTAAAACAAATACAACTCCCACTGAAATCAAGATCATATCTTTAGAAATTTAATGCATACAGCAGTAGTATGAAACTCATGCTTAGGCCTTGGGAGAGGCTTGGTCAGTGGATCAGCAACATTCTCATCCGTCGGGACTCTGCTGATCTTCACATCTCCTCTATTCACAATATCACAGATAAGGTGATATCGCCTTTCTATGTGTTTGGATTTCTGGTGTGATCTAGGTTCCTTTGCTTGCGCAATGGCTCCATTGTTGTCACAATACAAAGCCACTGGCTCAGAAATGCTAGGAATCACACCAAGTTCAGTGATGAACTTCTTGATCCAAACAGCCTCCTTTGCCGCTTCAGAAGCAGCGAGGTACTCAGCTTCAGTTGTGGAATCTGCTACAGTGTCCTGCTTGGAACTCTTCCAGCTTACTGCACCGCCATTCAGGCAGAAGATGTAACCAGATTGCGATCGGAAATCATCTTGGTCTATCTGAAAACTTGCGTCTGTGTAACCACTTACTACCAGCTCATCACTTCCTCCATACACCAAGAATTTATCCTTAGTATTTCTCAAATACTTCAGAATATTCTTGACTGCTGTCCAGTGACTTTCACCTGGATCCGATTGGTATCTACTCGTCATGCTTAAAGCACAAGCAACATCTGGACGAGTACAGAGCATGGCATACATGATGGATCCCAACGCCGAGGCATAGGGAATCCGACTCATGCGATCTCGCTCAGCAGGTGTCTCAGGACACTGCTTCTTGCTGAGACTTATGCCATAAGACATTGGTATGAAGCCCTTCTTGGAATCTTGCATTCTGAACCTGTGTAAGACCTTATCGATATAAGTGTCTTGACATAGTCCAATCAACTTGTTTGATCTATCTCTATAGATTCTTATTCCAAGAATATACACGGCTTCTCCCATGTCTTTCATTGAAAAATAACTTCCGAGCCAAGTCTTAACAGACTGTAACAACGGAACGTCATTTCCGAGAAGAAGTATGTCATCTACATACAACACGAGAAATGCAACTGCGCTCCCACTAGTCTTCTTGTAAACACATGGTTCTTCTTCACTTCTGATGAAATCAAACTTTTTGACTGCTTCATCAAAACGAAGATTCCAACTCCGAGATGCTTGCTTCAATCCATAAATGGATCGATGAAGTTTGCATACTTTCCTAGCTGCATTTGGATCGATGAAACCTTCGGGTTGTGTCATGTACACATCCTCTTCCAGAATTCCATTAAGGAAAGCTGTTTTCACGTCCATCTGCCAGATCTCATAATCATAATGAGCAGCTGTTGCTAGGAGAATCCGAATGGATTTAAGCATGGCGACAGGTGAATAGGTTTCTTCATAGTCAATACCATGAATTTGTTTGAAACCTTTTGCCACTAGCCTTGCTTTATATATCTGAATATTTCCATCCACATCAATTTTCTTCTTGAAAATCCATTTACACTCAATGGGTCTTGCACCATCGGGTAAATCAACCAAAGTCCATACTTGGTTCTGTGTCATGGATCCCATTTCGGATTCAGCGGCTTTCAGCCACTTTGCGGAGTCAGGGCTCATCATTGCTTCTTCGAAATTCGCTGGCTCGTCACTGTCAATGATTAACAAATCATGACATTTGGTTACGAGAAATCCATATCTCTCGGGTTCGTGACGGATCCTTTCGGATCGGCGAATTTCAAGCTCCACAGGCGCGGGTTCTACAACTCTTTGTAGATCCAACTGTTGCTCTTCCTCTACAGGTTGAGCATTTTCCTGCGGTTCTCGAACTTCTTCGAGTTGTACTTTACTCCCACTGTTTCTCTTGGAAAGAAACTCTCTCTCAAGAAAAACGCAGTTCCGAGCAACAAACACTTTGTTCTCGGATTGGTTGTAAAAGTAGTATGCCTTGGTTTCCTTAGGATAACCAACGAAGTAGCATTTGTCTGATTTGGGTTCGAGCTTATCTGTAATTAATCGCTTAACATAAGCTTCACAACCCCAAATCTTCAGGAAAGACACACTCGGAACATTTCCAGTCCACATCTCATGTGGTGTCTTTGCAACTGATTTTGACGGAACCCAATTAAGTGTAAACGCAGACGTTTCTAGAGCATATCCCCAAAAGGATAATGGAAGAGTTGAGAGACTCATCATTGACGAACCATATCTAATAAAGTCCGATTTCTCCTCTCAGACACGCCATTCCATTGTGGTGTTCCAGGAGGAGTGAGTTGTGAAACAATTCCACAATCTCTCAAATGATCACTGAATTCTTGGCTTAAGTATTCTCCTCCACGATCTGATCTAAGAGCCTTAATACTTTTGCCCAGTTGATTCTGTACTTCATTTTGGAACTCTTTGAACTTTTCAAAAGATTCCGACTTATGTCTCATTAAATAGACATAGCCATACCTGCTGAAATCATCAGTGAAGGTAATGAAGTATCGAAAATTTCCTCTAGCACTTGTGCTCATTGGGCCGCATACATCTGTATGTATAAGGCCCAATAGGTCACTGGCCCTTTCATTTTGTTTGTTGAAAGGCGCCTTTGCCATTTTTCCTAGTAAACAAGACTCACATTTCTCACATGATTCATAATCAAATGAGCCCAAAAGCCCATCACTATGGAGCTTTTGAATCCGTTTCTCGTTTATGTGGCCCAAACGACAATGCCAAAGAAAAGTCTGATTCGTGTCATTTGATTTGAATCTCTTGGTGTTAATGTTATAGATTGGTGCAGTTTGGTTTAAAACATAAAGCCCATTCTCTAATGGGCTGCTACCATAAAATATATCATTGTAATCAAAAGAACAACATTTATTCTTAATTGAAAACTGATATCCTTCCACATCCAAAATAGGAATGGAAATAATATTTCTGCTTATAGCAGGTACATAGTAGCAATTATTAAGTTTTAAAACCAAACCAGAAGGTAAAGACAAGTTATATGTTCCTACGGCTAATGCAGCAACTCTTGCTCCATTCCCCACGCGCAGGCCCACTTGTCCCTTTTCCAACTTTCTACTGTTGCTTAGGCCCTGCATATTTGTACAAATATGAGCACCACAGCCGGTATCCAATACCCAAGAAGTAGAACCAGAAGTAGTAACATTTACTTCTATAACATAAATACCTGAAGATGAAGTCTCGAAAGTCTTCTTCTTCTTCTTCTTCTCTTCCAGGAATTTATTGCAATTTCTCTTCCAATGCCCAGGCTCTTTACAGTAATGGCACTTATCAGTCTCAGATGGGCCCGGCTTGGGCTTTGGGGCTGGCGCCGGCGTGTCCTGGTTCTCAACCGGGACTGCCTTGCCCTTTCCCTTACCTTTGCCAAGTTTCTTAAACTTCTTACCCCCTTGTACCATAAGTACATTAGGAGTGCCCTTCTTGATATTTGGCTCAACTGTCTTGAGCATGCCATGCAGATCAGTCAATGTCTTTGTCAAGTTATTCATGTTATAGTTCATAACAAACTGATCATAACTTGACGGCAGTGACTGCAGAATGATGTCAGTAGCCAACTCTTGGCTAATGGGACAATCCAGCATCCCCAGGTTATCAATATAACCCATCATCTTAATGACATGAGGACTGACTGGACTGTCCTTTGGTAGCTTGCATTCAATGAGAGATTTAACCGTCTGGTATCTCTCAGTTCGTGCTTGCTCCTGAAACATACTTTTCAGGCTAGTGATCATCTCCACGGGCGACTCCACGTTCTCGTATTGCTTCTGCAAATCCGAGTTCATGGTAGCCAACATGAGACAATTCACATCGACCACATCATTAGAATGCTTATCCCAAGCATTCCTTTCTGCATGTGGAGCATTGGCTCTCGGTTTTTCAGGGAGAACATTTTCAAGGACATAGTCCCGCTTCTCCTGCTTGAGAACAATTCTCAAGTTCCGATACCATTCGAGAAAATTCGATCCATTTAACTTGTCCTTCTCAAGGACGGATCGCAGGGAGAAAGAATTGTTATGAGTAGTAGTCATAGCTGAGAACATAGAAAAGAAAAGGTTTAGTTATGATGTTCAAGAAATGAGAAATCTTAACTTTTAAGAAAACTCGCATTATATTCAATCAATGCTTCCTCAGATGAATATAATGATCCAAGACCCATATTTTACTAAATTCAAGTGAGCCACTGGCTATCACTCAACTTTAGCTATTTAGGTAAGCAACAACCTTGCTAGTTATATCCAATATAACTCTTGGTTGTGGATCGACATCTTATGTCCAATCCACCTGATGTCTCTGAGCCCAAAACGATTTTGATGGCCCAGTCAAGTAAACCAATCTCTTCAGTCACGTAACTGTCGATGTCTTGCACTGCAAGTCCATCAACACGATTACCTCTGCCTTACTCATGAAATTGTGGACATCTTGCACTGCAAGTCTATCACACAACTAAATGGGTCTTGACAGTTGACAAGATTGGAAAGACATCAAGTATCACTTGATATTTGGTTGAGGAACGGAACCCTTTAAAACGTTCAGTTTTACTATGTTTTAATTCTTATAATTAATCCGCGATGACCGATCAATCCAATTGATCCGGCTTTGAATACCGGTCAGCGTCGATCGATGCTACATTAGCATCGGTCGATGCCAACCTAATCAAACCAATCGCATTTAAACCATTCACAGTGTTCGACCATTGTTAACCAAGCTCGATAACCGGTCCAATCCAATTGAACCGATCCAACAATCTCGCGAGGCTGTGTCGATCGGTGCAACAATTGCATCGATCGTCACTAGGCGAAAACTAGGCTTATTAGGGTTTTCGTCCTGCATCGATCGATGCCGGATTGGCATCGATCGACACCATGCGAAAAAACCCTAAATTTTATTCGGGTTTTCGCCCTGCATCGATCGATGCCGGATTGGCATCGATCGACACCATGCGAGAAAACCCTTAAACGTTTTCGATCAGAACCCTAAACTAGGTTTTCAGGAAAACGAATTTTAGCTTGCTTGTATCAATTATAAAAAGATCTAGATTCAACCAATCTAATCATCATGCTACTGATTCAATGGAACCCTAAAGCTCTGATACCACTGAAGGAATTTCTAGTAGTTCTAATCAGGATTAGCAACCCTAGTCTGAATTCCGAGCCTAGGATCTAAGGTTCATGTAATTGAATCTATGGGATCTCAGATTTACCTGTTGATTTGCAGCGGAAGTATTAGCAGATAATCGAGATCACGAAGCGCCTCAAGTGCTGCGCCTCTACTGGTATCCACACGCACACAAACTGGACCGCAGGGATGCTAGTGCCTTCCAGAGATCTAATCTCCAGAGAGGTTTCTTTCTATGTTCTGGTGGCTGTGAATTAGGTTAGGGACGAGTTTAGGTCGACCATATATCTTATATATGTCGGCTTAAACCACAACGAAATTAACCAACGATTAAACCGAATTAATCTGATTAATCCGCAAGTGCATCGATCGATGCAATATATGCAACGATCGATGCTCCCCAGAACATTGATATCGAATGCATATCACATATGCATTTACTGGATCATTACATTAATGATCAACCTCGTCTTTAACGCCCAGTTTGCTTAGGTGTGTGACCCTGTAGGATCATATAACACTAGCAATGAGTTCTCAACTCATTGATCATAAGTGGCTTCTAGCAAAGCGTTATGACTACCTAGTGTTATGTGATTGTCTCATCTCGACTATACGACTTTCACTTAGAGCAAGTACAGTAGATTTCAGGACATTCCCAACAAAAAGTTCTCTTGCCAATGTTCCTTGCTTATCCTCAACACGGGTTCAAATCCCATCTACATTCTTGTTTATGTTGATGACATTATCTTGACTAGTACAAATAAGTATGAGATAAACATAGTCAATGATCTCGCATCCAAGTTATGTCTCAAAGATCTTGGTGAATTGTCTTACTTTCTTGGAAATGGAAGCTACCAGAACATCAAAATGCCTTCACTTGACGCAAAAAGTATATTGTGGATCTTCTACGGCGTATTAAGAGGGACAATACTAAACTAGTGTCCACACCTATATCATGAAATTCTTATACGTGCGACTATAGAGACTTTTGGATGCGTCTATCGTAATGTTGTTGTGATTTTGCAATATCTAGGGCTCACACGCCTTGACATAGCATTTTTCTGTGAACAAGCTTTCACAGTTCATGCATCAACCAACAACAACTCCCTGGAAAGTTGTCAAACGAATACTGCGATATCTACCCGGAATAGTTGACAAATGCATCTTATATCTAGGTATCTTCTCCAAACAATCTTCACGTATACTCAGATACAATCTGGGCTAGTGATTGAGATGACTACATTTCGACTGGAGCTTATATTGTTTACATTCGTAAGCAACCGATCTCTTGGTTTGCACATATGCAAGGAAATGTTGCTCGTTCGTCGACTAAAGTAGAATACTGAGCAGTTTAGGATGTAGTCTCATAGGTGAAACATATACATTACTTAATGAATGAACTCAGCTTATAATCGAAAACCACTCCAACAATATATTGCGACAAAATTGGAGACACATTTGTCTGCAAAACATGTTTTTCACTCCAGAATGAAACACATGGCATTAGCATATCACTTTGTGTGTGAGAAAGTACAAGCCAAAACATTGCGTGTCTCAAAAATTATCTCAACTGATCAACTCGCAAATGCTCTAACAAAGCCATTTTCGTGGTCTAGGTTCCTTACATTGATTCACAAGATTGGACTTTGTAGTCGACGTCCAACTTCAAAGGGCATATTAGTATACATAGATAAAGACTATCTAGACTTGTGTTTATCTAAAGATATAGGGAATCTAATCTAGCATATCTTGTATAGATTTAGGTTTATCTATTAGTTTCCAATTTTTTTTCAAATACTTGTAAAAAGTTATATTCAATAATATACTTTCGTAAACTCTATAGTATATTGGCTAGGCTTTTGGGGGTAGTCTCTAATATTCCTTCTCTTTTTCAAGGTTTTCATCCCTCCTCTCTGTACATGTATCTATTGGGGGGGGGATGTTTATGTTGACAAAGAGTGTAGGATATTATGGAATTGGCTCCTCTGGTATCTTTGAAAAATCGAAACATATTAATCTTTGAAGGTCAGAGATTTCCGGCTGAAGACACGATCTTCAAAAGGCGAGAAGAAGCAGATCTTTGGTTTATTTTCAAACAAGAGTTAGAAGCACTGAGAGGAGCGGGTCAGTCCCTGCAATCAGTACTTGGAAACCCCTCCAAGCTTGTGGGTTAAGTGTAATATTGGAATATATTGGCGTAAAAAGAAGGATCTAGTGGGACTCCCACTGTGGGAGTGACATGGTTGTTAAGGGATGAGTTTGGTTGTGTATTATTTCATCGTAGGAGAGCCATAATAGGTGTGCATTCATTAGACTAGGAGAAGCTGAATGTGTTTGGGTGGGCTGTCGTGAGCTTGAAGAGCCATCATGTGCAGAAGGTAATTTTTGAAGGCATGTTTTCTAACTTAATCAATGCAGTTAATCGGCATGATGCTTGGGCCTCTTTGCAGTTCCAAGTTTCAATGTTAAAGAAATGCTTAAGGATTTTTTTATTTTATTTTAATGAAACTGTGTTTTGGAAGCATTTCTTCAAATAAAGAGGTTTCATTCATCGCAAAAAGTGTGACTAGCCTGGTTGTATCCAGTCTTATGTAGCTCCAAGCTACCCAGACTAACTTGGATCCATCTTTATTAGTGAAAGAATTGAGCCCTCTGCCTGAAGTTTAGGAGGTGGTATGCGTGTTTTTAGTGTTTGGTAAGGCTTATCCTTGCGATGGGTGTGTTTTTTTTTTTTGAGCCTGGCTTGTTTGGAAAGTTTATCAATGAAGTTTTTTAATGATATACACCCAAGTGGTGGTGGTCTACAGGCATCTACAACTCACCTCTATATTTGACTTCAAATGCTATTTTAGAAGAAAATCCACTCTAACTCACTGTTTGTGCTGGATTTCACACATAAAATCCGACCCATAAAGAAAAATGGCAGATCCATATTAAAAGTCTGTAGAGGAATAGTTCAATTTGAACCAAGTACATAGGATGATTAAAGCCCAGGAATGAAGGAGATCGACCTCCTTCATCTCTAGGTAGAGTTCGTCAAAGAACGAGTCATGGTTTGTTGTAACAGATCCCGCGGATCATGGAAGTAGAGAGATCACTGTCAACAGAAAGTAACGAGAAGATCGGAACAAGGAAGGCGAGATCGAATTATAAAAGAACGAGAAGGTCTTTCGAGAAAGTATCTGAAAATTATTCGACTAAACACTTCGACTAGAAATATTCGATCTCATTCTTTGTATACATTTGATCAAATCATTGTATAAGTTCTATTTTGACATTCAATCCTAAATACATCTTTGATTCATAAAAAATCTATATTATTTCTATTGAAAGTCTAAATCCACGTTCATACAAATTTTGGTGAATCTTGAACTCACATTTGGCGCTGTCTGTAGGGACTACCATAGATCTTTCTGTCACAAGAATCGGATATAGGATTCGATAGATCGAATTGAATCCAATTCTACCCGGAACCACCCTCACTGCACCTCCATTCAACAACGAACAAGTGATCTACGTCGTTCCACAGAACACCATCATAGTGAACAATACCACAGGTCAGACCGACATCATAATGATGAGCTTAGCCTTGATACCTACAACTTGGCACACCTTGGCTTTGTCGCTAAAAAAACGGCAACGAGTCAGATCCCGAAGAACACTTCATCGGGTGTCAACAACCAAACCAGGAACTGGGTTTGGATCAGATCTGATACCGCTTCAGCATCAGGAAGCAGATCTGGAACACTACGATCCAGCTTACCATAGACTCCTTTCGTGTCAAGACGAAGTCCGTATGATCTCGCTGAAATTCGTTTGATGCTCAACTAACTAGTGAGCCGAACACGCAACAACGAGGCCAACACCCGGACCCATGAAATTGCTAATCGCACGTTGGCTACCCAGCTCACCGAATAGGAACGACGCATTAACGCTCATTTCTAGGAGCTTGCCCGCCTAAACCCTCGAGATCGATCCTTAGGCGATCGGAGACCTCCTTTGTGTCCTCTACCTCGTACTCGCCTGGATTTCTCTCAGGTCGCATATCCCCCCGAGTTCGCATGACATGTCGCTAGCATGTAAAAAAATGGATTTCATCCTACGTTGACACCAACAGCGACACCGATTCCTTTTAGTTCGAGTTCATTGACTGCAGATCTCAATGGATCTGTGGATCGAACACCACCCGAACAACCTCCTTTGTCAAATAATACTGATATCAGACCAAGGTGGGTTGCTGGCTCGGCTTTTGCATCAAGCTCCGGACCTCCCATCAAGTCGAGCTCGATCCACTGGACTGACAAGGCAGGATCAATTCCAACAATCGACCAAATCGATCCGATCTATAACGTACATCAACAGTCAGCTTAGCTGCAAACATAGTTTGCCCCGTTGGTGATCGCTGAACATGGCTTGCCAAAACAATATATGGAGCGGGCGAACGCCGAGTTTATGAGCCTGAGTTTGCAAGTTCACATGGCAACTAGCGCGGCACCAGACATCAATCGAGTGATCGAAGAAACCGTCAAACGCCTTTCACACATCGAATCAGTTTTGCTAGATTGCGAGAAACAGGAAAGACCAAATTCTCAGAGTTCTCAGAAAATTCGGACCCAAAAGCTCACATAAGAGCGTTTAGACTTGCGATGTCTCGCGTCTATTTGACCGGCGAAGAAAGAGACCCTGCTTTCTGCAGACGCTTCCCATAAATTTTTTTTGGGCCCAAATTTAGAATGGTTTGCCAGACTGGAAGAAAATTCTATCGATAACTTCAACCAGTTTATGACGGCCTTCTTTAAACAATACTCTATTTTCACCAAACTTAAAACTACCGAGGCAGCCATGTTGAACATATCTCAGCGACCCGATGAGTCACTTTGTTCGTACATTGACCGCTTTAAATAGGCCAAGGCTAAAATTGCGAACACAAATGTCCAAGTCACACTACAAGTATTGAGACGCAGACTATGGTATACAACCAAGTTCCGCAAAGAGCTCACAGTCCGCGAACTAGTCTCTCTCGACGATGCTCTACATCGCGCCTCAGCGTTTACCATATTTGAGGAGGAAACTTCCATCCTGATAGGTGTCTAGTTTTATCCCTATACTAACTGCAAGTGCACAGTGATGTAGTTGTAGTACTTAGGGTATCGAATCCACAAGGACTCTGGTCACACGATAGATTATAAGTAATTTAGATTTAAGCTAAGCGAAGCAATATTGGAAAATGGTAAACGAAATAGCAAGTAAACAAATCAAGCGAGGGTGATGTAAGCAGTCAAACGAAAGTGTCAGGTTTCAGGAGTTCTCAGGATATCAGGAAATCAGATAATCAAACAATCAGATTCAATCTATAGCGTTCTTGAACTAGAATCACGAAGGTAAAACTAACCAGCTGTCGCTGCGGTAATTATCTATGTCTAACAACCTAGCAGACCAAATTCCTTTGCGAATCCTAGAGTTCTAAACAAGCATTAATTCCAAGTTCGTTCGTTCACAATTTCTCTAAACCAAATTCCTTTGCGGATAGATGAATTGCTCGCCTAATCAGATCTAGTTAAATAAACCAACTGTCGTTGCGTAAATCAACCTAGAATCAGTAATCTAAATGGCCAGTTCAAACTAAGCATTAAGAACAGATTATATGAAGAACTAGATGATGAATCTAATAAATTAGTTATTCTAACATTCCTTCAAATCCCTAATGAGAATCCCTAACCTAACAAGAGATCTACTCAGACATAGCAATCATAACAGATAACATAGTCAAAATAGATATCATAGAATAATCAAAAGAATAAGAACATGGGTTTGAAATCAAGTCTCTTTCGAGAACAAAACCAGCCCCTAAAACTCTCTCTGAAAATAAAACTTAGTTCTGAAAGCTTCGTCTAACAAGTGGCTGCAAAACCTAATTATAAAGCTAAATCAAGTTTTGGGGCTTCTTTGTAAATATCAGGAACTTCTGGGCACAACTGCATTTTCATCATTCTTCATTGAACTGCCGAGTTTGGCCCATATCGCATATGCAACGATCGACGCCAAAGGTGTGTCGATCGATGCATTCCTCAAATGTCGACAGAGAACTCTATCTCTCGGCCAAACACTCCAAAAAGCTCCAGAAAGTGCCATAATCACCAAATCTGCTCCAAATGTGCTTGTACCTAATAAACACCTGAAAAGACTCTAAAACATAGTAAAGAACTCGATAAATAAGATTTATACCATGGTTAAAAGCCCTAAAATCCATGGTATATCAACTCCCCCACACATAGCCTTTGCTTGTCCTCAAGCAAAACAAAGAACTAAAATGTAGTCAAGAGGTTTGAAAACTTTCAGAAACTCTTTTTGTCCTAGAAGCAAAAACACTCAGATTCCCTTTAGTAATCCACATGAAAGATTTCACCTGCAGACATCAAGACTAACATATACTTCCCCCACACTTAGCAACTGTCCTAAGTAAACTCCACAATCACATTCACGCATTCAAATTCACCCTACTGACTTCTGCAAGTATTTAAGTGCGGTCTCACCTAAGGAGTATCGATCAAAGGGCACATGGACTCTTACCTTGTCAGCTCCAGACCACCAAACTATCTTTCTCTGGTCCCTTTCTTCTCTTTTCCATTCCTTAGCATTCTGATTTTTCCCATTGGGTATACTTTTTTTTTTTTATCAGTGCTCTTCTTGTTAAGGGGTGTACTTTGGACACATTCCATGGATGCACAGGATATGATAGTTGTAGCTACCACTCCCAGAGACCACTTCGGAGTTACTAACTCATCCTCAGTTTATTATCCTTTTTTTTTTTTTTTTAATGGAAGGGGAGAAGGGAACCAAATAGGACAGGTTTACAGGCTGTGTCAGAACTAACAAGGGAATCCGACACAAAGTATACCAAGCCCTTAGGTGAGAAAATTAAGTCAGTATTAAAGTGAAGTCAGTAAAAGGATCCTCTGATACCTGAAGTGATGTGGGTGTCCTCAGTAGGTTGATCTGTGATGGGGTTTTCTAATAGTCATAGATAGATCCTGCAACTTCATCCCGATGGTTACTTAAGTTCCTGAAAGTGCTGTTAATCTTCTCAAAAAATCATTGTTTCTTACTTAAACTGGTTTTGACTCAATAAAACCAAATTTTTTTGAAAAATAGGGCTGACACTAAGAAAACAAAAGCGTGCGTCAGTAGCTACCTCCCCCACACTTGAAACACACTGTCCCCAGTAGTGCTAAGCTAAGGATTGGTAAAAAGAAAGAAAAATATGTTAATGGACGTTGAGTGCTGTCTTATTTTTACCTTTGTCGCACTTTGCATCGATCGTTGCATAAATGCATCGACCGTTGCTAGGCGATTTTTCGTCGTGTGTCGATCGTTGCTCAGGACCGCAACGATCGCTGCAATGCGATTTCTCGTTCTGTGACGATCGACAAGTATTGTGTCAATCGACGCACTGCGATTTTTCGGATCAGTCAGCAGGTTAGCAAGTTAGTTTTTGAGAAAATCTAAATTTTTGAACCTGCAAGCTGTTAAACACTGAAAACAGGCAAAATCAAAGCAACTGATAATCCTCAAACAAACACATCATCCAAACATAATCATCCTAAGAAAATAAAAAGAAAATGCAAAGAGAAAAAGAAAAACAAGAGAATACAGAACCGAATGTCTGAAAATGGAGACTACGCTCACTCGCTCTCATCATCTATCCCAGCATATGGATCAGTACCGCCGGAATCCTCAGGAGAACGCTGTATGCGTCGACTGGCAGGGACGGGATGATGAACCTATGGCTGTCTCCTGCAAGTGCAGCCACGCATCCACTCCCAAATGGTCTTCAGTATCCCATCATGACGCTCTCTCCACTCAGCCTCAGACATCTCTCCAAGAGGAAGTGAAGGGACATGAAAAGGGCCAATGTCATCAGTAGGGGCAGCAGGTGCAGGCGCAGAGGAAGTAGAAGCTTGAGTAGAAGGCTCTCCCAGCGGATGAGCCAAAGAAGGGACTGTGCGCTGAGCTTTAACAGGAGGCTGAAATCTCAAGGCATCCAGCGTATCTATCTGTGTTAAACCAGCAGCAGGAAGATCCACGCCATGCCTCTCAGTGGCAGGGTCATAATAAACCCATACACGTCCCTCCTTGAGCCATGTAGCGCTCTGCAGGTGACTGAAATCGAGGAACTCCCTGTCATCATCGCACTCCGTACCCTCTAAGGGAATCTTGCAATGCCTGAAAATGGGAGTAAGAAGACTCCCCACTGTCTCCGTGCCCACGCCATCAAATGGCTTCTTCTGCAGGTCGCATAGTTGATGAGCAAAAACAGCTCCCAAGTTGAGTCCTCCAGCGGGGTTTCTCAGATCAGTACTCCTGAAATGCTCCCTCAGCCCAATAAACAGCATCTCCATCTCATTCTTTCGCATCTTGTTGGCTTCAAACTTGCACAACAGAGTAGATCCCAAGATGCGCAAGACATATCTAAGGACCGGATGCCTAACCTGAATCACTGGTGAAGTCCGCGAGTTGTACCGCCCGTTGCCAATGTAATCCCAGAACTGCTAGGCCTCTGATGGTTCCCACGGAAGGGACATATCTATGCGTGTTGGCTCAGTGCGGAACCCATAGATCCTGCAGATATCAAGAAGGGGAACTCGATACCTGGCTCCTAGACACATGAAGGTAAAGGTACCTCCTGAAGCTTTCCTGCTATCTGGGTTTGGATAGATAACCCTGCAAGTTGCAAGCATCTGCCTAACCAACTCTGGGTACAAGTCATAAGGTTGCATTGGCATTGTCCCCAGACCAATGCCTTTGCACAGTGCAAGAACCTGCTCATCAATGCCAAGACTCTTGCAAGTCGAGTAGTCTGCAAACTTAGTTGGCTTAAGAGTCATGCGACACTAACCATTGTATAGAAATGTATCATACTCATCCCAATACTCATGCAGTGGTCTCTCTGTGAAATCGTCGGACTTGAGCAGCTCAGCAATATTATTTGGCCACTCTCTATCTGACTGGATTTCTGTCATATCTGCTCGGGGCCAATGTAGTGCTATTATCGGACCAACCCTCACATAATCCTCAGGGTGCGGTGATTCTCAATGGAACCACTCTGGTGGTGGAACGTACTGACGTGTAGCGGTTTCTGCGGTGGCTCTGCGTTTGCGGGATTGTCGAGGAGGCATCTGCATTCAAGAAATTAAAACAAATTAGTCTCGGCAAATTCTCTGTGAAATCGTCGAGCAACGATCGTTGCACGAGTGGCGACGATCGTTGCAAAGCGATTTCACAGTCGCAAAGCAACGATTTAAATCGTGCCAAAATCAACCCAAAATCTCACAATCAGCAATAATCAATCTCTAATCACCCTAAATCAAGTCTATAATAACATGCAATCATCATTTTCAACCCAAAATTTCCTAATCCTAAAACCCTAAATTCGAATCTGAGAATGAACAAATTGGGACACATTACCTTGGATTTTCTTCGAATGGATTAGAGACATAGATAAATCGTGTAAAAACAAGGGGAATAGGACTTTGAATCAACAAAAACGATGAAGAAATGAGTGATTTAGAGAGATGGAGTTTCGTGATGTACGGTCGGCGAAATGAACAAGAAGAGAAGAGAGAAAGGTTTAAGGTACTTACCTTAATTTTGCAATTTAAACCAATTGCAACGACCGTTGCAAATGAAGCAACGATCGTCACACATCTCCAGACTCGTGTTCTGTATCTAAAAACTCAGCAAAAACAAATAAAAACGTGTAATCCTAAGAAAAACACCAAAAGTAAGAAAGAAAATTATTAGAACCTAATAGTGGGTTGCCTCCCACTCAGCGCTTGTTTTAAGTCATTAGCTTGGCTTTTTGTAAGAAGGTCATACTCATGGGGGTTTCAACAGAGACTTTGAGTGTCTTTGTGAATGCCTTATCATCCATGGCGGTGTGTAAGCAGTAGCAGCATGAGATCGTCCAAGGAACGTAGGAAGGAATGTAGGGCGGGATTGACACTTGGGTGGCGTAGAGCGTTTTCCTGCATTCACAGCATTGGAGTCAGGAGGTTTGAGTTTAGAAGGTGCATACCTTTGCTTTGGTGGAGTTCTGATGTTCGGAGCTTTCCGCTTCTGAGTAGCTTTAGGTTCTGAAGATGATAGAGTAGATTCCTGAGGGACCACCATCTCCTTATCCACCACTACCATGCACTGAATTACATCTTTAGACCTTACATGAGCTTTTGGGAATGGTATTGGAGGTTTATAGATCTTTTCCTTAACCACTCCACGAGGAATAAGTGAGACTGGTTCTTCACGGTGTGCAACGATCGACGCACTTGGTGTAATGATCGATGCAAGTGTTTCAGCTCGAGTTTCAACTTCAGTCTCGAGTTTCTCAGCTTCGTGGTCTAATTCAACAGTCCTAAACTTAAATTTCTCCTCCTGACTTGGTCCATTATCAGACTAAACTATCCAAGCTAAAAGATCAATGTCAATCTCTGTTGAGTCTGGTCCGTCGAAGCTCTCAAACTCAGGGAATTCAATCTCAGATTCTTCTCTGTTTTCCACAATTTCCATAGCCTTAACTGCAAGATATGGTCCCTGGTCCAGCCTACGGTCAACCTGAATTGGAATGTTGTTGACATGAGCTTCTTGAGCATCCTTCTTTTTGGCAGAACTTGAAATCTGATCCACTTGCGTATCCAGCAGCCTCATATGAGTGTTCAAGGACTCAAGCTTACTATTCAAATCAGTGTACAAGGTCTCAATCCTCGAGTTGAAAAACATAGTGGTCTGTTGTTGTCCTTCAAGACACTGCTCCATCATGACTTCAAACCTGCTCTTATGTGTGGGTGCAGGAGGTGCTTGGTGAGATGAATAACCATAGTCTCTCGATCTCAGAGCGTAATTAGAACTTTGTCTCTGCTGATTTCCACATGTCTGTTCATAATAATCAGCTCCTGCTATATAATTCATCTATGCAAATCCTCCAGCTACTGCATCAGCTCGGATTTGTCTCTTCCCAAGTAAGATGTCGTGGATAGAATCAATCCTGTCTCTCATCTCAGCTACCTGACCAACCAATGCGTAATACTCCGGTAGGATGGGGTTTCCTTCCCCATCTAATTTCCGAACTTTTGCGTTGCATATATGACCCTCTTGGTTTCGTAAAACGCCGTCTTCACCGCGAATCAGAATCACTGGTTCCATTGAGCGAAACCTGCTAAATGCTCAAGCTCTCGGTATCACTGGTTTCGCCTTGTGTCGATCGATGCAAATAGAAGCGTCGATCGATGTAGTGCGATTCCCTGCAACACCAAAGAAACAAGAACGTAAGTAAATAAAAATAAAATAAAATAAACAAAATACTTAGTCTAAATCCTAATACTGAATCTATCGGCGAACTCAAAGAGTCCCCGGCAACGGCGCCAAAAACTTGGTAGGTGTCTAGTTTTATCCCTATACTAACTGCAAGTGCACAGTGATGTAGTTGTAGTACTTAGGGTATCGAATCCACAAGGACTCTGGTCACACGATAGATTATAAGTAATTCAGATTTAAGCTAAGCTAAGCAATATTGGAAAATGGTAAACGAAATAGCAAGTAAATAAATCAAGTGAGGGTGATGTAAGCAATCAAACGAAAGTGTCAAGTTTCGGGAGTTCTCAGGATATCAGGAAATCAGATAATCAAACAATCAGATTCAATCTATAGCGTTCTTGAACTAGAATCACGAAGGTAAAACTAACCAGATGTCGCTGCGATAATTATCTATGTCTAACAACCTAGCAGACCAAATTCCTTTGCGAATCCTAGAGTTCTAAACAAGCATTAATTCCAAGTTCGTTCATTCACAATTTCTCTAAACCAAATTCCTTTGCGGATAGATAAATTGCTCGCCTAATCAGATCTAGTTAAATAAACCAACTGTCGTTGCGTAAATCAACCTAGAGTCAGTAATCTAAATGGCCAGTTCAAATTAAGCATTAAAAACAGATTAGATGAAGAACTAGATGATGAATCTAATAAATTAGTTATTCTAACATTCCTTCAAATCCCTAATGAGAATCCCTAACCTAACAAGAGATCTACTCAGACATAGCAATCATAACAGATAACATAGTCAAAATAGATATCAAAGAATAATCAAAAGAATAAGAACAGGGGTTCGAAATCAAGCCTCTTTCGAGAACAAAACCAGCCCCTAAAACTCTCTCTGAAAATAAAACTTAGTTCTGAAAGCATCGTCTAACAAGTGGCTGCAAAACCTAATTATAAAGCTAAATCACGTTTTGGGGCTTCTTTGTAAATATCAGGAACTTCTGGGCACAACTGCAATTTCATCATTCTTCATTAAACTGCCGAGTTTGGCCCATCTCGCATATGCAACGATCGACGCCAAAGGTGTGTCGATTGATGCATTCCTCAAATGTCGACAGAGAACTCTATCTCTCGGCCAAACACTCCAAAAAGCTCCAGAAAGTGCCATAATCACCAAATCTGCTCCAAATGTGCTTGTACCTAATAAACACCTGAAAAGACTCTAAAACATAGTAAAGAACTCGATAAATAAGATATATACCATGGTTAAAAGCCCTAAAATCCATGGTATATCACATCCTCGTGGAAAAGCATCAAAAATAGAAAAACCAACCAAGCTCGCAAAACGCTAGTGGTCAAAAAGACTTGTAAATCCGGAACCGTTTACGCAGTGGAGAGCCCAGAGGGCTCGCATAAGTTCGATTTCAACAAAGACAAGTACTGTGAGCATCACAAGAAAAGAGGGCACTCAAGAACCGAGTCCTATACTCGATCTGAAATAGAAGCCAAAAAACAAGAGGCCGAAAAGTACTAGGAATCCGAAGTCGAGGAAGAAACACTTCCCGACAATAAGGAAACAAAACCGACCAAAGAGTCGAACACTAAAAAGTCATCTAAAAACAAAAGAGAGCGATCTAAGGAGGAGGGAACACCTGATACCGCTCCCCAAGGTTCCCGAAAAAGAGTCGAAGTCATTCTCGGCGAACTAAGCCTATGTGGCACCCCAGAGGGATCAGCTTTTTCATCACCTCCTCCAAGGAAAAACCTTAGCTAACGCATCAGCCTCCCTAGGTTTTGTGGGGGGGGGGGGGGTGTTGGGGCTATACCCCCTAAACAAGCCGACTTCATATTTGGCGGCTCTAAGCTATGCCGAGATTTTGTCAACTCGATCAAAGATCTTCAGAGTAGAGTCGAGACCGATAAACAGGAAAAAAACCTCCATACAAGGCCCAAATCACGAAATAACATTCCATGAGAGCGAGACACTCAAACTAGAAAAACCGCATGAAGATGCCCTACTCGTCTTCCTAGTAGTCGAAGATGTCGAACTCTCTAGAATAATGATCGATACGGGAAGTTTTGTCGACATTATCTTCTACGACGCTTTTAAAAAGATGGAGTTCGATGACTCCGAGATTGTCGAGGGACGAACACCCCTTGTTGGGTTCGCCGGTGAAACTACATACTTGTTAGGCTTTGTCTTCACCCCAATGATAGCTGGCGGAGTTCGAAGAATGTTATAGTTTGTCGTATTAGATGTACCGGCTCCTTATAACACCATCCTAGGAGGACCTTGGATATACAACATGAAGGCTGTACCATTGACCTATCACCAGTGCGTGAAGTTCCTAACTCCGAAAGGAGTGAAAACTTTTTGGGGAAGTCAAAAATATTCCAGAAATTGCTGCATGAATGGATACAAAAATATTGAAAAATCTCCCGCATAACAATTAAAGAAACAGGAGGAGCATGCTCAAATGCGAACCAAAATAAAAAATGACCCTAGCCAACGAGGACCCCCAATGGATCTCACTATCCATGTTTATATAGACGAGACCCATCCTAAGATATGCGTCGGTATTGGAGCCAACCTCCTTAACTACGTTAAAAACGAAATGATATTATTCCTCAAACAGAACGTTGAATCGTTCGCCTGGACCTCAGCCGGCATGAAAGAAATCAACATTGACGTAACGATTCATGAGTTAAACATCGACCAAACTTACAAACTGGTCAGACCGAAACGTCGCAAGCTCGGCCCCGAGCGAGCTCAAGCCATTAACGATGAAGTTGATCAGTTACTCAAAATAGGGTCGATCTTGAAATACCCCGACTTGCTTGCGAACTCGGTCGTAGTCAAGAAAAAGAATGGGAAATAGAGACTATGCGTCGACTTCACATACCTTAATAAAGCCTGTCCGAAAGACAGCTTCATATTCCCACAAATTGACCGACTTGAAGAAGCTACATTAGGTCACCAGCTCCTATCCTTCATGGATGCCTTCTCAGGATACAATCAAATACTGATGAATCCGGACGACCAAGAAAATACCTCGTTATTAACAGACCGATGCACCTACTGCTACATAGTAATTCATTTCAGGTTGAAAACGCAAGAGCTACTTATAACCGCCTCGTCAACAAGATATTTTCCGGAATATTGGGTAAAACCATGGAGGTCTACATTGACGATATGTTGGTTAAATCATCGAAGTATGAAGACCACATTGCTCAATTAAGAGAATGCTTCACCATTCTCAACAAATACGAGATGAAACTCAACCCTGCGAAGTGCACCTTCAGTGTTCCGTTAGGAAAATTCCTGGGTTACCTAGTAACCGAAAGAGGAATCGAAGAAAATCCCAAACAAATCGAAACATTTCTGGAGATGTCATCTCCGAAAATAACGCTAGAAGTCCAGAGTTTGACTGGAAAATAGCGGCCCTGAACCGCTTCAATCCGAGGTCGACCGATAAATGTATTCCTTTCTACCAGCTCCTTAAAGCAAACAAAAATTTTCTTTGGGAAGAGAGGTGCGAAGAAGCGTTCGCCCAGTTCAAAGCCTATTTAAGCGAACCCCCGATACTGGCGAACCAGTGGAGGTAGAACCTCTATACCTTTACCTAGCTGTCTCTTCGGCAGCAGTAAGTGGGGTATTGGTTCTCGAATAACAAAGTGAGCAAAAGAAAGTCTACTACGTCAGAAAAACTTTGATCGACACCGAAACGAGATACCTTGCAATGGCACCCCCCACCATCGACCTCGAGCTATCCTTGTTCAAAAGATGGAATCTCCACATTGATTGTGCGTCCTCAAAACAAGGATATGAGGTCGGAGTAAAACTGGTCTCTCCGACTGGAGAAGTACTGGAACAATCCTTCCAACTCGGCTTCGCTGCATCAAACAATGAAGCGGAATACAAATCACTCATATCCGGACTCAGACTTGCATAACGATCAAATCCCGAGAAGTAGACGCTTTCAATGACTCTCAACTGGTTAGCAGCCAGTTCTATGGCGACTACGAAGCTAAAGACGAATTAATGGAAGCGTACCTACGCGTACTTCATAGCCTCGCCGATCAGATCAATTTGTTCGATGTAACCCAAATCCCACGAGGCCAGAACACCGCAGATGATGCCCTCACAGCATTGACATCCGACCTCAACATGAAAAGAATCATACCGATTGGGGGATCGAGAAGACTAGCATAGACATCCCATTGAAAGCTTTATCCTTAAAATAGAAAAATCCCTCTGAAGGAGACGATGTTTAACAAACGACCTGCTGATATATCCTGGTTTTTACTGGTTTTAGGCCATGATATAGATGTGTTTTTAGTGTCTTTTGTCTTTGTTTAGAGTCTTTTACAGGTTTAATCAGGTTTGGAGCTAATTGGAGGTATTTGGAGCATTTTGGGACTTTTGGGACGTTTTGGCCGAGAGCTTAACTCACTGTCCGATTTATTGATCATGCATCGACCGACACACCTTGTGCATCGGTCGACACACTAGCGAGATGGGCCATACGCGTCGGTTTAATGAAGTTATGAAGATTTGCAAAGAAGCCCAAGATAGTTCCAGTATTTACACAGAAGCCCCAGCCGAGATTAGGCCTATATATAGAGGATTTTGGTGTTTATTTTACTTACACTTTCATAATTAAGAGCAGAGGATTTTTAGAGCTTTTGGGGCTGATCTGAACCTTTACTTCATCTGTATTTGGAGAAGATTTCGAACCCCTTTTACTCTTATTCTTTTATGCAATTTATTCATCATATGATCATGTTTTCATTATCTATGTCTGAGTAGATTCCTTGTTAGGTTTAGGGTTTCTCACATAGGATTTCATGACTTGCTAGACTTGTTCAAATTCAGTTAAGAATTCAAACTATATCTGTTCTTCAATTTAATTGTGCTTAAAGCTAGTTCTAACCTGATCAATTAGAATCTAGATCTTAGGTTGCTAAATACGTCACGGAAGTGGGGTTTAGGAATCTGAACTAATTAAATTGGGCAATTAAACTTTGCGCAAACGGAAGTTTGGTTTAGGATAATTGTGAACATATCAAACTTGGGATTAATGCTAGTTTAATCTGTTAGTTCTCGCAAACGAAAGTTTGGTTTGCTGCACTTAGACTTAGAGAATTATCGCAAAGGAATTTGGTTAATTCTATATCTGTGTTTTGAGTTCTAGAACTGTGCTTAATTAGATCCTTGCTGAATGAACTGTCTGCTTGTCTGATTTCCTGAGAATACCCTAGGCTTGACGCTTTTAATTACTTGCTTTCACAACCGTTAATCTCTGCTACTGATTTACTTTCTCGCACCGCTTTTAATTCAATCACATTGCTTTCTTTCTAGTATTAGTCTCTACTGTTCTGATCTATTGAGACCAAGTGTCCATGTGGATTCGATAACCCTATATACTACTTTGACATTGCTGTTCACTTGCAGTTTAGAATAGGGATTAATTCTTGACCTATCAAGTTTTTGGCGCCGTTGCCGGGGACTCTTAGAGTCTTCGATAGGACCGAACTTAGGGTTTTTACTAGAAATTTTTCTTTTTGTTTTTGCTTTTTCGTTTTGTTTTTATAATCTACTAACTTTTTCTCTGTTTCTTTCTGTCGCAGGTACGACTTTCGCCTTGCGTCGATCGTTGCACCCCTTGCGTCGATCGTCACTAGGCGATTCTGAGATTGAATCGATCGTTGCACTGATAGCATTGATCGTTGCTGGACGATCACAAACAATTTATGCCAACGCAGAAAACTCGAAGTAATCCGAACTCGAGGTTGCTTAATCTCGGACTAGAGGAACTTGGACGTCTAGAAAGGACTATCAGAAGAGAAAAGAGAGAGAGAATGGTACGAGAACGTATGATCTTGATACCAGATGCTGAAGGTACCCTGAGGGACCAAGATAACAACCCGTACAATGCTGCTGGGCATCGGGTTGATGCTGAAGGGAATGTCATCCCTGATCCTCCTGAGCAACAGCAACAGGAGCTGAAACGAAACCAGGGTCAAGGACAGGACCAAGGTAGAGAGATGGTGGTTCATGAGAGGACACTAGCTGACTACAACAGACCTGATGAGTTTCATGCAAACCGAGCAGCTTTGGTGCTTCCTGCTTTTGAGAGGAATGATTTTGAGGTAAAGACCATCTACTACCAGCTGATGAGACAAATTGCTTTTCATGGTCTTCAAGCAGAGCAGCCTATGGATCGCATTGACAAGTTTGAGGACATAGTCACTGGCATGAAGTATGAAGGAGTATGCCCGGACTATCTGTTCCTTAAGCTATTTCCGCACAGTCTTGCTGGAGACGCTAGTGCATGGCTGAGACAACTGGCACCTGGTCAGTATACTACTTGGGCAGCCTTAAAGAGTGAGTTCCTGCGTCACTTTTATGATGATGCGCGCTCGGATCAGTCCAGACAGGACATACTCACTTTTTCCCAAGGAGCTGTGGAGCCCTTGAAGACTGCCTGGATGAGATTTAAGCAGTATCAGCGTGACTGTCCACACCATGGATTCACAGAAGTACAGCTGATTGGTATCTTCTTCAGAGGCATAGATCTCCCTTATCAGACTGCGCTGGATAATTCCAGTAATGCTAATTTCAACACCAGGACTCCTACACAAGCTAAGCAGTTGATTGGGAACCTGATTAGCAGCTACAGTTGCAAGACTATAGATGAAAAGAGAAAGAAATCCGGTGGAAGTATAGAGGATTCTAACATGACTGAGATTAGATCCAGATTGGACACAGTTTACAATCTCCTGACAAGCAAGAAGGCTGTCCACTCTACCCAAGATGTAGAGGTAATTCAGACTGAGGAAGACACTCAAGAAGAAGGAGTGAATTACATGGGAGGTTCTGGTTTCCAAGGTAGTAGATTTAGAAATCAACAGGGAAACAGATTCTCAAATGGAGTTCAGCAAGGTGGTTTTAAGAAAGCCAATGAGTCTGAGAGTAAAGTAGAGATGATGCTGAGACAGCTAATGGAGACTCAGACTAAGTACGCAGCAGATGCTGACGCGAAGATGGATACAATCTACAAAGAGCTGAATGGGAAGTTTGAGAGTTTGAACACACACATGAAAGAGCTTGATGCTAAGGTTGCAAGAACTGCTGGACATGCTCAAAGGGAAGAGGGATATCTCCCGGGAAGGAATGATGCCAATCCTAAGTACCAGTGCAATGCCGTGACATTGAGAAGTGGTAAGGAGCTGTCATCTGGCGAGAAAAAGCAGTTAAGCGTTGAAGAACTCGTGGAAATTGAAGAGTTGGAAGATGAGATACGCGATATTCGCCGCGCATCGATCGATGCATCTAAGCAACAATCATTGCCAAGCGAAATCAAGGAACCGGAGGTCGTAACAAAGTCGCCTAGCATCGATCGATGCGATAAGAGCAACGATCGACACAAGGTGATTGCAGAAAGTTCGAGTGCTGAAAACCCAAAACAGTTGGCTGAAAGGGTATACAAGCCTAAGATACCTTATCCCAAGAACCCCAGAAAAGCTAAGAATGATAGGCAGTATGCAAAATGGAAGGAGTTCATAAAAAAGGTAAAGGTTGAAGTACCTTTGTTGGATTCCATTGAAACTTCCCCCATGATGAAGAGATGCCTTAAGGATGCAATTTCTGGAAAATGGTCTGATGAAGAAAGTATAATGATGCTCAATGAAGTATGTAGTGCAGTGGTTCAAGGCAGAATTCCAGAGAAATTAAAAGATCCAGGCAGCTTCGTATTGGATTGTGCTATCTACAAGGAGAGGTTCGAAAGGTCCCTATGTGATCTTGGCTCCAGTGTAAATCTGATGCCCCTTTCAGTTGCTAAAAGACTAGGGATGACAGATTTTATACCAACTAGGATATCACTGGTTTTGGCAGACAGATCAGTCAGGATTCCCGAAGGAGTAATAGAGGATGTGCCTATAACAGTTGGCAAGTGTGTGATCCCAACTGATTTTGTGGTTCTACAATATGGACAGGAGCCAAAAGACCCATTGATTCTAGGCAGATCTTTCTTAGCAACAGCTGGTGCGATGATTGACTGTCAAGGAGGCAAAATAGTTCTAAATGTAGGAGATCTGAAGATGAGTTTTGACATGAACAAACTGGTAAAGAGACCAACCATCGACGGGCAAACCTTCTATGTGGACACATTGGGTGATTTAGCTGCAGAGTACTTCCATCAATCACATGCTGAGGACCCACTAGAAAGGGCTTTACTGAGCTCTATTTTGGAGTTGGAATACCTACAGGACGAGCCTGCAATGTGCTATACAAGATTAATGGATTCTGTCGAGGTTGCAATGCAGGTAGAAGTGTCTGACGCGGGACTGCAACGATCGACACCATCTAAGCATCGATCGTTGCAAGACGATAGAGACTGGGCAGAAGAAAAGGCTCCGAAAATAGATCTGAAACAACTTCCATCCGGGCTAAGGTACGCCTTTCTTGGACCTAATTCAACATACCCAGTGATTGTTAATGCTAGCCTGAACAACGCAGAGCTCACCTTACTGCTAAGCAAGCTGCGCAAGCATCGCAAAGCTCTTGGCTATTCCCTTAATGACATTTCAGGTATCTCACCAGAGCTGTGCATGCACCGGATACATTTTGAGGATGAGTCCAAGACATCAATCGAACATCAGAGGAGACTTAATCCTAATCTGCAGGAAGTAGTCAAAAAGGAGATTATGAAACTCCTTGACGCTGGAATTATATATCCTATCTCTGATAGTGATTGGGTGAGTCCAGTCCATGTAGTGCCAAAGAAGGGTGGTGTTACAGTGGTGAAGAATGAGAAGAACGAGCTGATACCTACTAGGACTGTGACAGGACACAGGATGTGCATAGACTACATGAAGCTTAATGCTGCTACTAGGAAAGATCATTTTCCGTTGCCTTTTATTGATCAGATGCTCGAAAGGTTAGCAAATCATCCTCACTACTGCTTCTTAGATGGCTACTCAGGTTTCTTTCAGATTCCCATCCATCCAGAGGATCAGGGAAAGACCACTTTTACTTGTCCATATGGGACTTTTGCTTACCGTAGGATGCCTTTTGGACTCTGCAATGCACCAGCCACTTTTCAGAGATGCATGATGTCCATATTCACAGATATGATTGAGGATTTTATGGAGGTATTCATGGATGATTTCTCAGTATATGGATCATCCTATAATGAATGCTTAGATAATCTGTGTAAGGTTCTGAAAAGATGTGAAGAGAAGCACTTAGTTCTTAACTGGGAGAAGTGTCATTTCATGGTCAGAGATGGCATTGTGCTAGGACATAAAGTGTCTGAAGCAGGAATAAAGGTGGACCGCGCTAAAATCGAGGTGATGACCAACCTGCAGGCACCTGATTCTGTTAAGTCTATTAGAAGCTTTCTTGGACATGCTGGCTTCTATAGACGGTTCATCAAGGATTTTAGTAGGATTGCTAGGCCACTAACTGCTTTGCTGTGTAAAGACACCAAATTTGAGTTCACTGCAGATTGTCAAACTGCATTTGAAGAGATCAAGCAGGCATTAGTGAGCGCTCCCATAGTTCAGCCACCGGATTGGGATTTGCCTTTCGAGGTAATGTGTGATGCAAGTGATTATGCTGTAGGAGCTGTTCTTGGACAAAAGAAAGATAGAAAGCTTCATGCTATCTATTATGCCAGTAGGACACTGGATGATGCACAAAGAAACTATGCCACTACGGAGAAGGAGTTGTTGGCGGTTGTCTTTGCATTTGAGAAATTTCGCTCTTATCTTGTTGGTTCCAAGGTGATTGTACACACTGATCATTCAGCCCTGAAGTATCTGATGCAGAAGAAGGATGCTAAGCCAAGACTGTTGAGATGGATCCTGTTGCTTCAGGAATTTGATATTGAAGTGAGAGACAAGAAAGGGGTTGAGAATGGAGTTGCTGACCATCTTTCGAGGATGCTAGTTGAGGAGGATGTGCCAATTAATGACTATTTGCCTGAAGAAAACGTCAATATGGTTGGGACAATCTGTGAGACAGATTTGGACAGAAATCTGCAGAACTGTCGGATTAATCGCGTTGCGTCGATCGATGCTACGTCAGCGTCGATCGATGCATCTATCGGGACAGCGACGATCGATACATCCGACTGTGACGATCGTTGCATCGCGGATACAGACGCAGAAACTTTTACGGTACGGATTGGAAAGCATGAGTTTGAGATTGATGCTGTCGCAACAAATGATCGACCATGGTATGCAGACATAGCCAATTATCTAGCTGCAGAGACTGAACCAGATAATCTGAAAGGATATGAAAAGAAGAGGTTCTTCAGAGAACTTAGGAGGTACTATTGGGATGAACCTTACCTCTATAAGCATTGTTCAGATGGCCTTTATAGAAGATGTGTTGCTGAGTCGGAGGTTCCAGATATCCTTTTCCACTGTCACGGATCAGATTATGCAGGACATTTTGCTACTTTCAAGACTGTGTCTAAGGTTTTGCAAGCAGGTTTCTGGTGGCCTACAATGTTCGCTGATGCTCACTCCTTTATTTCTCATTGTGATGCCTGCCAGAGGAGAGGGAAAATCAGCAGGAAGCATGAGATGCCTCAGAATTTCATTCTTGAGGTTGAGGTTTTTGATTGCTGGGGCATAGACTTTATGGGTCCCTTTCCCTCATCTTATGGGAATAAATTCATATTAGTTTCTGTGGATTATGTATCTAAGTGGGTAGAAGCAATAGCTAGTCCAACCAATGACTCTTCAGTAGTCATTAAGATGTTTAAATCCATCATATTCCCTAGATTTGGAGTACCTCGTGTTGGGAATGTCCTGAAATCTATTGTACATGCTCTAAGTGAAAGTCGTATAGTCGAGATGAGACAATCACATAACACTAGGTAGTCATAACGCTTTGCTAGAAGCCACTTATGATCAATGAGTTGAGAACTCATTGCTAGTGTTATATGATCCTACAGGGTCACACACCTAAGCAAACTGGGCGTTAAAGACGAGGTTAATCATTAATGTAATGATCTAGTAAATGCATATGTGATATGCATTCGATATCAATGTTCTGGGGAAGCATCGATCGTTGCAGAGAGTGCATCGATCGATGCACTCGCGGATTAATCAGATTAATTCGGTTTAATCGTTGGTTAATTCCGTTGTGGTTTAAGCCGACATATATAAGATATATGGTCGACCTAAACTCGTCCCTAACCTAATTCACAGCCACCAGAACACAGAAACAAACCTCTCTGGAGATTAGATCTCTGTAAGGCACTAGCATCCCTGCGGTCCAGTTTGTGTGCGTGTGGATACCAGTAGAGGCGCAGCATTTGAGGCGCTTCGTGATCTCGATTATCTGCAAACACTTCCGCTGCATATTCATCAGGTAATCTCGAGATCTGATAGATTCAATTACATGAACCTTAGATCCTAGGCTCGGAATTCAGACTAGGGTTGCTAATCCTGATTAGAACTGCTAGAAATTCCTTCAGTGGTATCAGAGCTTTAGGGAATCAGTAGCATGATGATTAGATTAGTTGAATCTAGATCTTTGTATAATTGATACAAGCATGCTAAAATTCGTTTTCATGAAAACCTAGTTTAGGGTTTTGATCGAAAACGTTTAAGGGTTTTCTCGCATGGTGTCGATCGATGCCAATCCGGCATCGATCGATGCAGGGCGAAAACCCGAATAAAATTTAGGGTTTTTCGCATGGTGTCGATCGTTGCCAATCTGGCAACGATCGATGCATGGCGAAAACCCAAATAAACCTAGTTTTCTCCTAGTGTCGATCGACTCAATTGTTGCATCGATCGACACAGCCTCGCGAGATTGTTGGATCGGTTCAATTGGATTGGACCGGTTATCGAGCTTGGTTAATAATGGTCGAACACTGTGAATGGTTTAAAAGCGATTGGTTTGATTAGGTTACCGGTATTCAAACCCGGATCAATTGGATTGATCGGTTATCGCGGATTAATTAATTGTAAGAATTAAAACATAGTAAAACTGAACGTTTTCAATGGTTCCGTTCCTCAACCAAATATCAAGTGATACTTGATGTCTTTCCAATCTTGTCAACTGTCAAGACTCATTTCATTGTACGATAGGCTTGCAGTGCAAGGTGTCAACAATTACATGAGTAAGGCAGGAAGTAATCGTGTTAATGGGCTTGCAGTGCAAGGCATCAACAATTACATGACTGAAGAGATTGGTTTGCTTGACTGGGCTATCAAAATCGTTTTGGGCCCAGAGACATCAGGTGGATTGGACATGAGATGTCGATCCACAACCAAGAGTTATATTGGATATAACTAGCAAAGTTGTTGCTTACCTATATAGCCAAATTTGGGTGATAGCCAGTGGCTCACTCAAGTTTAGTGAAGTATGGATCTTGGATCATTATATTCATCTGAGGAAGCATTGATTGAATATAATGCGAGTTTTCTTAAAAGTTAAGATTTCTCATTTCTTGAACATCATAACTAAACCTTTTTCCTTTTCTATGTTCTCAGCTATGACTACTACTCATAACAATTCTTTCTCCCTGCGATCCGTCCTTGAGAAGGACAAGTTAAATGGATCGAATTTTCTCGAATGGTATCGGAACTTGAGAATTGTTCTCAAGCAGGAGAAGCGGGACTATGTCCTTGAAAATGTTCTCCCTGAAAAACCGAGATCCAATGCTGCACATGCAGAAAGGAGTGCTTGGGACAAGCATTCCAATGATGTGGTCGATGTGAATTGTCTCATGTTGGCTACCATGAACTCGGACTTGCAGAAGCAATACGAGAACGTGGAGTCGCCAGTGGAGATGATTACTAGCCTGAAAAGCATGTTTCAGGAGCAAGCACGAACTGAGAGATACCAGACGGTTAAATCTCTCATTGAATGCAAGCTACCAAAGGACAGTCCGGTCAGTCCTCATGTCATTAAGATGATGGGTTATATTGATAACCTGGGGAGACTGGATTGTCCCATTAGCCAAGAGTTGGCTACTGACATCATTCTGCAGTCACTGCCGTCAAGTTATGATCAGTTTGTTATGAACTATAACATGAACAACTTGACGAAGACGTTGACTGAACTGCATGGCATGCTCAAGACAGCTGAGCCTAATATCAGGAAGGGCACTCCTAATGTACTTATGGTACAAGGGGGTAAGAAGTTTAAGAAACTAGGCAAAGGCAAGGGAATGGGCAAGGCAGTCCCGGTTGAGAACCAGGACACGCCTGCGCCAGCCTCGAAGCCCAAGCCGGGCCCATCTGAGACTGATAAGTGCCATTACTGTAAAGAGCCTGGGCATTGGAAGAGAAATTGCAACAAATTCTTGGAAGAGAAGAAGAAGAAGAAGAAGACTTTCGAGACTTCATCTTCAGGTATTTATGTTATAGAAGTAAATGTTACCACTTCTGGTTCTACTTCTTGGGTATTGGATACCGGCTGTGGTGCTCATATTTGTACAAATATGCAGGGCCTAAGCAACAGTAGGACGTTGGAAAAGGGACAAGTGGACCTGCGTGTGGGGAATGGAGCAAGAGTTGCTGCATTAGCCGTAGGAACATTTAACTTGTCTTTACCTTCTGGTTTGGTTTTAGAACTTCATAATTGCTACTATGTACCTGCTATAAGCAGAAATATTATTTCTATTCCTGTTTTGGATTTGGAAGGATATCAGTTTTCAATTAAGAATAAATGTTGTTCTTTTGATTACAATGATATGTATTATGGTAGCAGCCCATTAGAGAATGGGCTTTATGTTCTAAACCAAAGCACATAAATCTATAACATTAACACCAAGAGATTCAAATCAAATGACACGAATCAGACTTTTCTATGGCATTGTCGTTTGGGCCACATAAACGAGAAACGGATTCAAAAGCTCCATAGTGATGGGCTTTTGGGCTCATTTGATTATGAATCATGTGAGAAATGTGAATCTTGTTTACTAGGCAAAATGACTAAGGCCCCTTTCAACAAATCAAACGAAAGGGCCAGTGACCTGTTGGGCCTTATACATACAGATGTATGCGGCCCAATGAGCACAAGTGCCAGAGGAAATTTTCGATACTTCATTACCTTCACTGATGATTTCAGCAGGTATGGCTATGTCTATTTAATGAGACACAAGTCGGAATCCTTTGAAAAGTTCAAAGAGTTCCAAAATGAAGTACATAATCAACTTGGCAAAAGTATTAAGGCTCTTCGATCAGATCGTGGAGGAGAATACTTAAGCCAAGAATTCAGTGATCATTTGAGAGATTGTGGAATTGTTTCACAACTCACTCCTCCTGGAACACCACAATGGAATGGCGTGTCTGAGAGGAGGAATCGGACTTTATTAGATATGGTTCGATCAATGATGAGTCTCTCAACTCTTCCATTATCCTTTTGGGGATACGTTCTAAAACGTCTGCGTTTACACAAAATAGGGTTCCGTCAAAATCAGTTGCAAAGACACCACATGAGATGTGGACTGGAAATGTTCCGAATGTGTCTTTCCTGAAGATTTGGGGTTGTGAAGCTTATGTTAAGAGATTAATTACAGATAAGCTCGAACCCAAATCTGATAAATGCTACTTCGTTGGTTATCCTAAGGAAACCAAGGCATACTACTTTTACAACCAATCCGAGAACAAAGTGTTTGTTGCTCGGAACTGCGTTTTTCTTGAGAGAGAGTTTCTTTCCAAGAGAAACAGTGGGAGTAAAGTACAACTCGAAGAAGTTCGAGAACCGCAGGAAAATGCTCAACCCGTAGAGGAAGAGCAACAGTTGGATCTACAAAGAGTTGTAGAGACGGCGCCTGTGGAGCTTGAAATTCGCCGATCCGAAAGGATCCGTCACGAACCCGAGAGATATGGATTTCTCATAACCAATTGTCATGATTTGTTAATCATTGACAGTGACGAACCAGCGAATTTCGAAGAAGCAATGATGAGCCCTGACTCCGCAAAGTGGCTGAAAGCCGCTGAATCCGAAATGGGATCCATGACACAGAACCAAGTATGGACTTTGGTTGATTTACCCGATGGTGCAAGACCCATTGAGTGTAAATGGATTTTCAAGAAGAAAATTGATGTGGATGGAAATATTCAGATATATAAAGCAAGGCTAGTGGCAAAAGGTTTCAAACAAATTCATGGTATTGACTATGAAGAAACCTATTCACCTGTCGCCATGCTTAAATCCATTCGGATTCTCCTAGCAACAACTGCTCATTATGATTATGAGATCTGGCAAATGGACGTGAAAACAGCTTTCCTTAATGGAATTCTGGAAGAGGATGTGTACATGACACAACCCGAAGGTTTCATCGATCTAAATGCAGCTAGGAAAGTATGCAAACTTCATCGATCCATTTATGGATTGAAGCAAGCATCTCGGAGTTGGAATCTTCGTTTTGATGAAGCAGTCAAAAAGTTTGATTTCATCAGAAGCGAAGAAGAACCATGTGTTTACAAGAAGACTAGTGGGAGCGCAGTTGCATTTCTCGTGTTGTATGTAGATGACATACTTCTTCTCGGAAATGACGTTCCGTTGTTACAGTCTGTTAAGACTTGGCTCGGAAGTTGTTTTTCAATGAAAGACATGGGAGAAGCCGCGTATATTCTTGGAATAAGAATCTATAGAGATAGATCAAACAAGTTAATTGGACTGTGTCAAGACACTTATATCGATAAGGTCTTACACAGGTTCAGAATGCAAGATTCCAAGAAGGGCTTCATACCAATGCCTTATGGCATAAGTCTCAGCAAGAAGCAGTGTCCTGAGACACCTGCTGAGCGAGATCGCATGAGTCGGATTCCCTATGCCTCGGCGTTGGGATCCATCATGTATGCCATGCTCTGTACTCGTCCAAATGTTGCTTGTGCTTTAAGCATGACGAGTAGATACCAATCGGATCCAGGTGAAAGTCACTGGACAACAGTCAAGAATATTCTGAAGTATTTGAGAAATACTAAAGATAAATTCTTGGTGTATGGAGGAAGTGATGAGCTGGTAGTAAGTGGTTACACAGACGCAAGTTTTCAGACAGACAAAGATGATTTACGATCGCAATCTGGTTACATCTTCTGCCTGAATGGCGGTGCAGTCAGCTGGAAGAGTTCCAAGCAGGACACTGTAGCAGACTCCACAACTGAAGCTGAGTACCTCGCTGCTTCTGAAGCGGCAAAGGAGGCTGTTTGGATCAAGAAGTTCATCAGTGAACTTGGTGTGATTCCTAGTATCTCTGAGCCAGTGGCTCTGTATTGTGACAACAATGGAGCCATTGCGTAAGCAAAGGAACCTAGATCACACCAGAAATCCAAACATATAGAAAGGCGATATCACCTTATCCGTGATATTGTGAATAGAGGAGATGTGAAGATCAGCAGAGTCCCTACGGATGAGAATGTTGCTGATCCACTGACCAAGCCCCTCCCAAGGCCTAAGCATGAGTTTCATACAACTGCTGTAGGCATTAGATTTCTTAAGATGTGATCTTGATTTCAGTGGGAGTTGTATTTGTTTTAGTTATGACTTGATGTTCGTAAAACATAATTTGATTATGTTATTTTAATGAAATTATTTCAGCATTATTTAATTGTGTAATTAAATAATTGTCCCAAAGTAATCCATGACATTTTATAGGTTATCAAGTATGTGACTTGATCATGAAACCCTATAAGAAACAAATGACATAAATTATAAATGGTCCCTGGTCGAGGTTGTTAACGTGGGACATTAACAACCACGTGAGACTAGTATGTGAGGTGACTGATGACTATGTTTCATGGAGTCATTTAATAAGTGTATTAAAGTCAATCACATAGATATGTGTTAGAGAACACATGATTGGACTTGACCCGTTAATGAGAACTCTACAAGATGTTATATGAGTGTCATAAGAGTTTCTCATTACGACTAAAGAGAGTAGTCCTTAGACCTGAGTTCATCATGTCCTCTCTTATATGGATTGGTTCGTCTTGACTTTGTCAAACGTCAGCCGTAACTGGTGATCATAAAGACACTGATTAGGCGTATCATGAAATATAAAAGAGACATGGATGGAACAAGATGGGATTTGTACCTCCTATATAACAAGAGTTAAATATCTCTGGGCCTATCGAAGATTTGATACTGGAAATGCGTGGCCGCGCTCAAACGAGGTGATTGTCAGTCGTTTGTTTTTCATCAGTACAAATCGGGATTAGATAAACGTAATCTGGTTGAATAAGGATGACACAGTGCTTGCCTTATGCCAGATTGAGATATAGCTACAAAGGGATTAAAGGAATAGATGATTCCAGTACAAGTGGGAGATTGTTGGGAATGTCCTGAAATCTATTGTACATGCTCTAAGTGAAAGTCGTATAGTCGAGATGAGACAATCACATAACACTAGGTATTCATAACGCTTTGCTAGAAGCCACTTATGATCAATGAGTTGAGAACTCATTGCTAGTGTTATATGATCCTACAGGGTCACACACCTAAGCAAACTGGGCGTTAAAGACGATGTTGATCATTAATGTAATGATCTAGTAAATGCATATGTGATATGCATTCGATATCAATGTTCTGGGGAAGCATCGATCGTTGCAGAGAGTGCATCGATCGATGCACTCGCGGATTAATCAGATTAATTCGGTTTAATCGTTGGTTAATTCCGTTGTGGTTTAAGCCGACATATATAAGATATATGGTCGACCTAAACTCGTCCCTAACCTAATTCACAGCCACCAGAACACAGAAACAAACCTCTCTGGAGATTAGATCTCTGTAAGGCACTAGCATCCCTGCGGTCCAGTTTGTGTGCGTGTGGATACCAGTAGAGGCGCAGCATTTGAGGCGCTTCGTGATCTCGATTATCTGCAAACACTTCTGCTGCATATTCATCAGGTAATCTCGAGATCTGATAGATTCAATTACATGAACCTTAGATCCTAGGCTCGGAATTCAGACTAGGGTTGCTAATCCTGATTAGAACTGCTAGAAATTCCTTCACCTCGGATAGTAATTAGTGATGGAGGATCTCACTTTATTAATAAGGTTTTTGAGAAGCTCCTGAAGAAGCATGGAGTGCATCACCGAGTTGCTACTCCTTATCACACACAGACTAGTGGACAGGTAGAGGTTTCTAACAGACAAATCAAGGAGATCTTGGAGAAGACAGTTGGGAAGACAAGGAAAGATTGGGCAGCTAAGCTTGATGATGCTTTATGGGCCTACAGGACTGCGTTTAAAATGCCATTGGGGACTACTCCATTCCATTTGCTGTATGGGAAAGCATGTCATCTGCCAGTAGAACTTGAGCACAAGGCAGCATGGGCTGTAAAACAGATGAACTTTGACCTCAAACCAGCTGCAGAGAGGAGATTGATACAGCTCAATGAGTTGGATGAGATTAGACATTTTGCTTATGAGAACTCAAAGTTGTACAAGGAAAGGACTAAGGCTTATCATGACAAAAAGATTGTCTCCAGACGGTTTAAGCCTAAAGATCAGGTACTGTTATACAATTACCGCTTGCATTTGTTTCCAGGCAAGCTGAAATCAAGATGGCCTGGACCCTACACGATCAAAGAAGTGCGTCCATATGGAGCTGTCATTTTAATTGGCAAGGAAGGTAATGAGTTTGCTGTAAATGGGCAGAGGGTAAAACACTATTGGGCTAAGGCCGAGATTCCAAGAGGTCAGATTTTGCCTCTGGATGCTGCACCCTCTACCTGAAAATTTCCACCCGTCCGGTCAAGCTATTGACCTTAAACAAGCGCTGGGTGGGAGGCAACCCACCATTAGGTACTGGTGTTTTTCTACTTAATTTTTGGTGTTTTTGTTAGGATTTTACGTTTGTTTTTGTTTCTGGTGAGTTTATGTTTGCAGGTCTCGGATAAATCGCAGTGCAACGATCGACGCACTTCTGTGTCGATCGTCACAACACGAAAGGAATCGCATTGCAGCGATCGTTGCGGTCCTGAGCAACGATCGACTATACACGAAAATCGCCAAGTAACGGTCGATGCACTTAGTGCAACGATCGATGCCTGAGCGACAGAGGTAACCCGACAGACATAATTTCATCTTTTCAATTTTTTATTTTCTTTTTACCAATCCTTCGCTTGACACTACTGGGGACAGTGTGTCTTAAGTGTGGGGGAGGTGCTACTGACTTTTGTTTTCTGTTTTCTTAAGAGTCAGTCCGTTTTTCAAAAAAAATTTGTTTTATTGAGTCAAAATTGTTTAAGTAAGAAACTATGATTTTCTGAGAAGATTTACAAGACTTGCAGGAACTTAAGTAACCATTGGGATGAGGTTGCAGGATCTATCTATGACTATTAGAAAACCCCATCACAGATCAACCTACTGGGAACACCCACATCACTTCAGGTATCAGAGGATCCTTTTACTGACTTCAACCTTAATACTGACTTAGATTTCTCACCTAAGGGCTTGGTATACTTTGTGTCGGATTCCCTTGTTAGTTCTGACACAGCCTGTCAACCTATCCTATTTAGTTCCCTTCTCCCCTTCTATAAAGTAAAAAAAAAAAAGATAATAAACTGAGGATGAGTTAGTAACTCCGAAGTGGTCATGGGAATAGTAGCAAACACTATTATCTCTCATGTGATCCATGGAATGTGTCCAAAGTACACCCCATAACGGGAAGAACACTGATAAAAAAAATAAAATGATACCCAGTGGGGAAAAATCAGTTGTTAAAGAAGGGAAAGAGAAGAAAGGGACTAGAGAAAGATAGTATGGTGGTATAGAGCTGATAAGGTAAGAATCCATGTGCCCTTTGATCGATACTCCTTAGGTGAGACCGCACTTAAATACTTGCAGAAGTCAGTAGGGAGAATTTGAATGCTTGAATGTGATTGTGGAGTTTACCTAGGACAGTTGCTAAGTGTGGGGGAAGTACATGTTGGTCTTGATATCCTGTGATTGATTCTTTCAGTGGTTTACTAAGGGGAATCTGAGTATTGTAGCTTCTAGGATGAAATGAGTTTCTGAAGAGTTTTCAAACCTCTTCACCATGCTTTAGTTCTATGTTTTGCTTGAGGGCAAGCAAAAGCTAAGTGTGGGGGAGTTGATATATCATGGTTTTTACTGGTTTTAGGCCATGATATAGATGTGTTTTTAGTGTCTTTTGTCTTTGTTTAGAGTCTTTTACACGTTTAATCAGGTTTGGAGCTAATTGGAGGTATTTGGAGCATTTTGGGACTTTTGGGACGTTTTGGCCGAGAGCTTAACTCACTGTCCGATTTATTGATCATGCATCGACCGACACACCTTGTGCATCGGTCGACACACTATCGAGATGGGCCGTACGCGTCGGTTTAATGAAGTTATGAAGATTTGCAAAGAAGCCCAAGATAGTTCCAGTATTTACACAGAAGCCCCAGCCGAGATTAGGCCTATATATAGAGGATTTTGGTGTTTATTTTACTTACACTTTCATAATTAAGAGCAGAGGATTTTTAGAGCTTTTGGGGCTGATCTGAACCTTTACTTCATCTGTATTTGGAGAAGATTTCGAACCCCTTTTACTCTTATTCTTTTATGCAATTTATTCATCATATGATCATGTTTTCATTATCTATGTCTGAGTAGATTCCTTGTTAGGTTTAGGGTTTCTCACATAGGATTTCATGACTTGCTAGACTTGTTCAAATTCAGTTAAGGATTCAAACTATATCTGTTCTTCAATTTAATTGTGCTTAAAGCTAGTTCTAACCTGATCAATTAGAATCTAGATCTTAGGTTGCTAAATACGTCACGGAAGTGGGGTTTAGGAATCTGAACTAATTAAATTGGGCAATTAAACTTTGCGCAAACGGAAGTTTGGTTTAGGATAATTGTGAACATATCAAACTTGGGATTAATGCTAGTTTAATCTGTTAGTTCTCGCAAACGAAAGTTTGGTTTGCTGCACTTAGACTTAGAGAATTATCGCAAAGGAGTTTGGTTAATTCTATATCTGTGTTTTGAGTTCTAGAACTGTGCTTAATTAGATCCTTGCTGAATGAACTGTCTGCTTGTCTGATTTCCTGAGAATACCCTAGGCTTGACGCTTTTAATTACTTGCTTTCACAACCGTTAATCTCTGCTACTGATTTACTTTCTCGCACCGCTTTTAATTCAATCACATTGCTTTCTTTCTAGTATTAGTCTCTACTGTTCTGATCTATTGAGACCAAGTGTCCCTGTGGATTCGATAACCCTATATACTACTTTGACATTGCTGTTCACTTGCAGTTTAGAATAGGGATTAATTCTTGACCTATCACCTGCGAGAAAGCACAAAGTGCAGGAAACAGCCCTGGCATCATCGATATCGACGACAATATCAACCCTAGAAAGGCTATCTGCGTAGCAAACGCGCCTGATGACCCCATCAATGCGACCTATACAGGTCAAACATAAGAGTCCGATGCCGAACAAGATTGGAGAACTCCTATTATCCGGTACATCGTCGATGGTGAAGTTCCCCCCGACAGGTGGGCCGCCAAAAAAACTCAAAGCACAAAGTGCGAGGTATTGTGTCACGGAAGGAAAGCTTTTTAAACGAAGCTGGTCCGGACCATACCTCAAATGCCTCAACGGCGAACAAACTCTAACTGTAATGGTCCATGCTCATGATGGACCCTGTGGAAGTCATTCTGGAGGATGAGCTCTGGCCAAACGAATCAAACGACAAGTGCCAGAGGCATGCCCTGATCATCCACAAACCATCGGAGAAACTCTCTTCGATCTCATCACCATATCCTGTTATGGGATGGGGAATGGATATAGTAGGACCCTTAGTCGCATCGGGAAAGAAAAAAGATGCATCTACTAGTCATGACAGATTACTTCACCAAGTGGATCGAAGCCGAGTGTTACCAAAAAAATAAAAGACGTTCACGTAAAGGAGTTCGTCTAGCGAAATAATAAGCCATCACATACTCCCTCATGGGACTGTCACCGATAACGGATCCCAATTCATATCGAACATATTCCAAACATTCTGTAGAACTTGGAACATCAAACTGACCTATTCGACACGTCGTTATACTCAAGGAAACATATTGGCCAAGGCATCTAACAAATCGATCATGAACAACCTTAAGTAGAGGCTCGACGAATGCAAGTCAAACTGGAGCGATGAGCTCTTAGCTGTACTCTGGGCTTTCGATCTACTTCTCGCATATCCACGGGGGAAAAACCTTTCTCTCTCGCCTAAGGAATCGAGGCCATAATTCCAGCAGAAATCCTCGTGTCCAGCATTCGCCAAAAGAATGCCCACAACATGAGGAACTGAACAACCAAATGATAACCGACAAGCTCGATCTCATTGAGTAACGTAGGAACATCGCACTCGCCCGAATCCAAAACTACCAGCAGGCCGCAGCTCGCTATTATGATTCCCGAATTAAAACTTGAAGGATTCAAGTAGGCAAATTCGTCTTGCAGAAAGTGTTCGACCATAAAAAGGAAGAACATGTTAGAACGTTAGGGTCAAAATGGGAAGGTCCCTATCAGGTCACCGACTTTGTCCGGGATGGAGTCTACCGACTCAAGTCAGTTGAAACCAAAAGACCTGAACTACGACCTTGGAATATCACAGCTAGAAGAACTGGGGGGGGACCCCTCACACGGGCAAACCCCTTGCATGGGCACAATAGTTCCAGAATTCGTTCACAAAATCCCTACGAACCCACGTTCAGTCGAACTCCAAAGACAACACTTAGATCACAAACCAAATCGAGCTCTCGTATAAACGAACTCCTCTTGACGATCTTAAACTCCTTCTTGATCAACCTTTTGTCGAACTCAGTCAAATCGAACTAACATCTCTAGGCAAAAAACACAAAGTTCTATTTGCCAATTTGACAAGTTCAACAACAGTTTTCCAAGTCTGAGGTGATTACCCCAATTCGACTTCTCTTGAAATGATCGAACTCGTCCAATCCTTTTGGGATCAAGTCTTTCACCTATCAAACCGGTTAAGTCGAGGTCAATTGATCAAAATCGTTCGGTTCTTTAAAGACTCAGTTCATTTAAATCAGGTTACCAAACCAAACATCTTCGATTTCTTTAGTCGTTGTTAGTAATAAAAAAGCACAAAGAAATGAAAGAAATTCGATATAAAAAATGGGGATTAAAACCTTCCTGGGTAAAAAAGTCCTTCTCGGGCAACACCGAATCCTAAGAGCCCTTCTCGAGCAACACTGAGTTTGAAAATAAAATTAAAAGCCCTCTTGGGCAACAACAAAACACTTAGAAATTTATAACGACCAAAGGCACTGGCTTACTTATCCATCTGCTCATCGCCATCCGCATCCTTTGCACCAAAGGTCGTCCTTCCTTGAACCTCCTCGCTTTGCACCGAGCCACCTCTCCTTCGGGAATTGCGATCAATACTGATTGAACCGAGGAGCGGTTTGAGGGGGATGATCTACCAGCATTAGAGAGTCTTCAGACATGGCAGGAAATTTCAAATTTCTGATGGAGAAGTCGGACATAGCTGCAGCGTTCATCTCCTCAATTGCGATCCTATTCTTCTCTGCCAAACGGAGGACCTCCTCAGCTAGGTTGAGCTCACCAGATGCAAACTCTGCTATGAGCTCGATGTTCGCAAGCGCCTTTTGTAGGCGGATCTCTGCGCTGGTCTTGACCTTCTTCAGGTCGAACTTTACCTTGATGTCCTTCAAGATCTCGAGGTACTTTTCGTTTAGCTCCTTCTTGGTGGTGTGAACCGCAACCTTAATATCAGATTCTTTGTCGTCGAGAGCTTTGTCCTTCTCCTCATTCTCTTGGGCCGCTTGCTCTAACGCTTTCTACCTAGCTTACTCGGCTTGAAACATCTTGTTAGTGGCCACACTAAGCTATGCTTCATATCCTCCTCCGCATGCTTTAGATGCATAAGGAGAGCTTCCTGCTCCACGTACTCAGCCAGATTTCCTTCAGCTCTTCTTCCCAAGACTTAGCATCCTAGAGGCCATGGTTGAGCTCTTCCACCACATTTTTAGCTTCCTCGAGATCGCTGGCTCGAGGGACATCCTTCAGCTCGCGCTCGACCTGGCCGCGTACTTGTTCGCGGCCTCGAGCGACTATACGAATTAAACTAATTCATCAGGACATCGAACTATACTGAAGTAAAAAAAAACCTAAGGCAAGAACCCATAACTTTCCCTGAGCCGCCAAAATCTTGATGTAGGCATGTGCATTGGCCATATCGCGAATGTCGGGAGTTGGAACCCAGAGGGCTTAAAATGCCTCAGCAGATAGGCGACGCCCTCAAAATCATTGGCAATAAGACAATTCTTCTGGTGCTTGAACCGCTAGTTGAAGGACCTGCTTCCTACCGAACCCGAGGAAGCTTGCTTTTCTCGGGCTCTTGGCCACCCTTGTGCGAGCTCACCTCCCCATCGGTCCGCTGACGTTTTGGAGTGGGAGGTCGAGATCCGCCTCGATTGTGACCATTGGACCCCCTTGGCCCATTCCAATGGAAGCTAACCTGGACAAGTTCTTTAGACGAGGCTACAACCACTTCTTTGTCAGTTTGAAGAGGAGGTGGGACCTCGCTCCCTTGAGAGACTTCATCGACTCTTGGGGTTGTACGCAAAGGAGCTCGAACCAGAGAAAATAGGAGGGCATCAACTCTCTAGCTCGACTCTGGGTCCTTTCCATGATGTCGAAAGCTCGTCCTTCGTGACATATCTCGTTTGGCAGATGGCTAATGACTTAGTTGATTTCTGAAACTGTTCGAACTACATACAAAAAATTAAAAGCCCGAGTTAGATTATAAAAAGAAATCAACCAGAAAAAGCGAAGGAGATAACAAAATCTTACTTGTTCCGGTCCGCTCCGCGATATGAAGAGGTGGTATGATCCAGAATGGTGAATCTTGAGGATTTGGTGGAGCTGGATTCCTCAAGGGAGTTGCGGTTGATTTTGAGGAGGTCTCTGGGGCTAAGGAAAAAGAGCAGCTCGTATACGCTCTGGAGAGAAGGTATCCTAATCCACACTGCCTCTTCTTAATCGTGCGATCAAGTTCTCCGTCTCCGAATTTAGGGAAGACGAGTCAGGAGGTTCTGCAAAAAGAAGAAGAACACTGATATGCTCAAGTTTTACTATCCTTAATGCTACACCCCAAGTGCACATATATGCAATTGTAGCATATTGGGGTCGAATCCACATAGACTCAAGAATCTTACGATGGACTATAAAGCGTCGAATAAAGCTAAGCAGAACAGAGAATAAGCAAATAAAGCAATACATGAAAGTAAACTAAACGGTTTGTAAGCAGACAAGAAAGGGGCCAGGTCAAGAGAGTTCTCAGGAAATCAGGAATATAAGCTAATCAATCAATCGAGATCAAATTAAAAATGGTTCTAGAAATAGAATCACAGAAGTACAACAGACCAACTTTCGTTGCGAATATCAACTATATCTAACAATCTAGAAAACTAAATTTCTTTGCGAGTTCTAAAGTTCTAAACATGCATTAATCTCAGGTTCATTCATTCACAATTTCCCAAAATAAATTTCTTTGCGAGTAGACAAATTGCTCACCTAGGTTTTTTCTAGTTAATTAACCAACTTTCGTTGCAAGAATCAACCTAATATCAGTAGTCTAAGTGGCCAATTAAGATTAAGTATTAAGATCAACCTAGACAAAGTACTAGAAAGTATGAATCCCTATCAATCAATTAACCTAATATTGCATTAAATCCCTAATGAGAATCTCTAAACCTAACTAGTAAACTACTCAGACATGATCAATGAAACACAAATCATAATGAATATAATAGTCAATAACATAAAAGCGAATAAGAAACAGTGGATCAAAATCTTCTCTCTGTCGAGTATCGAATCAGCCCCAAAAAGCTCCTAATCTCTTTGAATGTAAAAAAGTGTAGCATAAACAATGGCTTAGAAACCCTAATATTAAGTCTAAACACGTTATGGGGCTTCTTTGTAATTATGAGAAACTTCAGGGCCAAGCTGAAAATTCTCCAAAGTCTTGTAAAACTCGCGAAGTCCTAAATCCGGCCAGTGTCGATCGATGCCAATGGCAGTGTCGATCGACACTCAGGCGTGATGTGAATATCAGGCTTGTTTGAACGATATCTGAGGCCGATAATGTTACGGTAAACTCAAAATGTGTGTCGATATACACAAGTCTCAAGATGTCGTCCCAACTTCTCTTCTTCAGCATGACTTCTCCAAATGGCTCCAGAATGCCTAAACCTACAAACGTGCCTAAACTTGTAAAAGACTCTAAAAGACTCCAAAACACATAATGACTCAATAACAAAGACCTGTATCACGGTTAAAAACCCATAAAAACCATGATATATCAACTCCCCCACACTTAGCCTTTGCTTGCCCTCAAGCAAACAGAAAACCAAGATCAGGAGAAGAAGTTCGAAAAACTTCAAAAACTCATCACATCATCGGAGCACCACATTCATATTCCCTTTAGTAATCCACATGAAAACAAACCCGCAGAAATCAAGACCACAATGTACTTCCTCCACACTTAGCAACTGTCCCAAGTAAACTCCACAATCAAAATCATGGCATTCAAACTTACCATAATGACCTCTATAATCAATTAAGTGCGGTCTCACCAAGGGAGTATCGATCATAGGACACATGAACTCTTACTCAGTCAGTATCTGATCACAAGACTGTCAACTTCTGGTTCATTTCTTCTCCCTTTTCTCACTTTAGCAACTGATTTTCCCCTTTTGGTAACATTTTTTTTTATCCCTGCTCTTCCCTCTTTATTTGGGGAATTACTTTGGACACATTCCGTTAAGCACATGAGGTAATAGGGGTATCTACCACTCCCGTGATCACTTCAAAGCTACTAGCTTATCCGCAGTTTATTACTCCTTTTTTTATTTGCTTGAAGGGAAGGGAGAAGGGAACCATACTCAGACAAGTTTACAAGACTTTCAAGACTGACAGAAGAATCCGATCCAATGTATACCAAGCCTCTGGGTCAGAAAAAGTAAGTCAAGTTAGGGGTGAAGTTAGTATTGAATCCTCTGAATACCTGAAGGGATATGGGTATCCTTGGTAGGTTGATCCGTTTGGGGTTTTCTAACAGTCAGAGATATGCTTCAAACTCATCTAGTGTTCACTTAAGTTTCGGCAAATGTGGTGAATTCCTCAAAAAGTCCTAGTTTCCTACTTAAGGTTTGACTCAATAAAATGACTCAACTAACTATAAGAAAACGGAAAATGGTGTGTCAGTAACTAAACCTCCCCCACAATTAAACAACACTGTCCCCAGTGTTATAGAAGCTTGGGCTCGGGAGAACAAATAATCAGAGTGAATAGAGACTGAAAATGCAGAACACTTACATGTCGCGTGACGTGTGTCGACCGACACAAAGATGGCGTCGATCGTTTCCTGTGTTCGAATAGTGTGTCGATTGACACAAAAGATGCGTCGATAAAGTAACCAAAAATAAAAAAAGTAAAAACAGACTCACCAGTAGGTTGACTCCTACCTACCGCTTGTTTTTAGTCATTAGCTTGACTATGGCCAGGAGATCATGCTCCTAGGGGTTTCAACAGAGGCAAAGAGTGCCTCTGTGAAAGTATCCTCATCCAAGGTGGTGTATAAGCAGTAGGATCATGAGACATTCCAAGGAATAATGGAAGAGATCTAGGGTGGGAGCTAAGAGTGGGTGGGATACTGGGTTTTTTTTGCATTCACATCAATTGGGTTAGGAGGTTTAAGTCGAGAGGATTCATACCTTTGCTTTGCTGGAAGTGATATGTCAGGAGATTTCTGCTTAGCAACAATTGCAGGCGTTGAAGATGTTAGATTACGCTCATGATGAACCACCATCTTCTCCTCTCCAGTATCAGACACTTTGACCTCTCCAATCTAAACTTCTGATTCCACCTCAACACTGAATGTCTGACCATCAATTGTGGATCTTCGCAACTTGTCCATCTTGAATTGAAAAGGCTTATCTCCCAAATAGAGATCAATCAGACCGTGCTTCACATCAATGACTGCTCCAGCTGTAACCAAGAAAGATCTACCAAGCAGTAATGGATATTCGGTTCAATCTCGTATTTCTGCACCACAAAGTCTGTTGGAATCAAGTGGTTTCCTACTCTGATAGGAATTTCCTCTAGGACTCCTTCTGGAATCCTCTTTGATCGATCAACTAGGATAAGAGAGATCCTAGTAGGCTGGAAGTCCATCAGTCCTAATCTCACAGCCACAGAGTATGGCATGAGATTTACACTAGATCCTAAGTCACACAGCGAATGATTGAAGTTGTCCTTGAAGATGGAACAGTCTAGCACAAAGACTCTGGGTCTGGAAGCTTCTATGGAATCTGGTTTTGTAGCACTTCAATGACCTATTTAGAAACGATCAACACCTATTCTTTCAAATCTCCATCTGAGGAGATCATTCCTTTTGCATATCTCTGCAGAGAAGGGTGTTTCTTCAGGGTATCAACTATTGGGATACTAATCAGCTTCTTATCCATCACTGCCATACATTTAGCTTCATCCAACTCCTTTTTGGACCTCTTTTTAGCTATAGGAAAGGGTAATGGAGGCTAATAGACTCGCTTTGGTACTGTTGCAGGCTGTCGCATTCGTCTGGGGGAAGTGTCGACCGATGCCATAACAATGTCGGTCGATGCATGTTCTCAAAAACAACGTTTTCTTTCGGGTCAGATATGTGTCGACCAACATAAAGTTGATGTTGATCGATGCTGGGTTGCATTGACCTTTCGGCATCGACCAAGGTCGTCATTACATCGTTCAAAACTCCGTCAAAACTCAAACTATCGTGAATTACCCTTTTTGTCGACCGACACTGATGATGTGTGTCGATCGACACAAAGTTTACAGCGTTAGAGTTCCCAGTAACTTTGAGATCAGAAGCTCTGATGTCTCTTTGCTTAGGTACAATGACAACATTGACGTATTGTTTCTGATTCTTGGCCATATTATCCTTAATGTATTCCTCAGCTTGCGTCATACGATTGTCCAGATTGTCAACTTTGCTTGTCAGAGTCTCCAACTTCCCACTGAGATCTTGGTACATGGAGTCCATTTTCCCATTCAGATCCGCTGTCATCTTCTTCTGACCAAGAAGCACCTGCTCAAGCATGGTTTTAATCTCAGACTGCTCATTAGGTGGAGGAGGAGTCTGATATGATGAAGAATCATAGTCTCTGGAGAATGAGTTGTTCTGTTAAAAAGGTCTCTGAAATGCAGGCTTTGGAGTATAGCCAGAAGTTTGTCCTTGCTGATTCTCATATCTCTGACATTGATAACCAGTTACAGCTATGTAATTTACGTTCTCAGACTCATCAATTGGTCCAAAAGTCTCTACCTCTGTAGAATATTGGACTTGCTTCTTTCCAACCAAAAATAGAGTGGAGTGGCCTTCTTTTTTATTTGAATTTAGATATATATATCTATTATATCTATCTCTTGTTTTTTTTACATATAGTATTTTTTACCGGCCGAATCAGCATATTTTTCGAAGCCCCGTAACTCTTCCTCAGCCAGGCTTGGACAGAATAGCAGAGCAAGTACAAGTATTAGTAGCATAGCAAAAATGCGTTCCTCATCATTAAGTCATTAAATTAATATGTTTGCGCGCGGTAATTGTGAACTCTCGGGAGAATCGATGACTGCATCAAAGATGCACTTGTTAGTACATCTGAAAATTCTGAATTGGCTCGGTATAGAACCAACAAAAGCATGGGAGAAAACAAAAAGGGAGCATAGAGATTTCTTCTCTTATGAGATTGATAGTTTGATCGCGGGGGCGTCAATAATGCTAATCCCTCTTTTTTTGTGCTACTTCTACTCCTAGGGCAGGAAGAAGATAAGAAAAGGCGAAGCGTTCTCTTGGTTTCCCAACCTGTTGCTTCTAGAGGCTGCCCTCTCTCGGCTGGATGTTGGTCCAGCCTACTGACACCTGGTCGAAAAGGAATAGAAAGTCTAAAGAGAGGCAAAAAGGCTTTTAATAATTTTTTTTCTTTTTTACGAATTTAATTTTAATAAAGCTAAATAGACAGATCTAAGAGATGAAATATAACCAAGGTATATCTTTTTGATCAGAGGTTGAATCGATCATCAGAAGAAGGATTAGGCCAAAAAATAGGTACTATCTAATTGGGGCGCCGTTAGCCGTGATTGCTGGAAGTGCTAAGGATGAATGCGTAGTCAGGGATCTTCGAGTGTGCTCCTCTAACTAGAGGCGTAGTCGGTAACAGGATCTTTGATACCTCGAACCTAGAGCTAAAGCAGCCGTAGCAGTGAAGTCTATAGGGCCGGTCTTGAAAACCGGTATAGTTCATAAAAAATAACTATCGAGGGTTCGAATCCCTCTCTCTCCTTTTGTTGGATGAATAGATTTTTTTCTTTATTGGCTTTTTTTACTTCTTATCATCATAAAAAACAAAAGGAGAAAAAAATGATTTTTGTTTTTTAACGGTTTGGGGACTGGAAACTGACCTACCTTTTGGTTCTGCAAAAAAAAAGCCTTCTTTTTTTGAACCTATTTTTAAAGAATTAAAAAAAAGAATCAAAAAATCCAAAACGAAATCTTTTCTGGTTTTAAGCATTTTCAAAGAAAGAGCAACAATTTTCCTAAAAGTAGCAAAAGAAATTAAAAACTGGCTGTGAACAGAATCTAACTTATTCTTCATCTCTGCGATCTGAGTTCCATCTACATTTCCACCTGAGTGCTTCCTCTCTAACTCAGCATTCTTGGTGCTATTGTTAGTCACCAAGTTCTCAATCAACTCTTTAGCTTGCTCTGGAAACTTCATGTTGAAGTTTCCATTGCTGGAAGCAACCATTGCCATATGATACTACCAATCTATACCTCTGAAGAAAATGCCCAGCAGCTGAACTTCAGAGAAACCAAGATGAGGGCAGTCATGTTGGTACATCTTGAAACGTATCCAAGTAGCCTTTAAAGCTTCAATAGGACCCTGTTTGAACTGGAGAATGTTTTCCCTCAGCTGATCAGATCTAGCATCATCATATAAGTTTCGAAGGAACTTCTTCTTAGTAGCATCCCAAGTGGTAAGAGTACATGGTGGAATCTACTTCAACCAGTTTGCAGCTTCCCCACCAAGAGAGTGTGGAAAAATCTTGCAGTGTAGGAAGTCATAGCTCACTCCATTGTGTTTCATTCCTATAACCATATCCTCAAATCTTTCGATATGGTCCATAGGATGCTCATGTGGAAGTTCATGGAACATATGCTGTCCAACAAGAGTATAGTAGGAAGTCTTAAGCTCGAAGTCATTCCTCTTAATCGAAGGAGATCTGATCGCGGACTTGTTAGCATAGAACTCGTCAGGTCTGTTGTAATCAGCGGGAGTCCTCCCAGCTTGCGCGTTCCTTTGTGCATGTGCAACAACTGCGCCAGCAACTTGTTCAACACCTCCAGCTTGTTCGGCGCCCGCAGAAACAACTGGTGCTAAAATGGGGTTTCCTTCCCCGTTAAGTTTCTGACCCTGATTATTGTAGGTATTACACTCAAGGTCTCTCAAAACACCAGCTTCATCCCAAGTCAACACCACAACATTAGGATTCAACATCTTCACTGGTTTCTGTGCTTTCATGTTTGTTTGATGTAGCCTTGCAAGCTCCTCGTTTTTAAGAAATAATAGCACTTTGTCCGGATTACTCCTTAGTGCACGATTAGGCATGCACAATCTGATTCACGACCTTTGTGTCGACCAATGCTGGTTAAGAGTTGATCGATGCTAGTGTCGCGAGCTGTGTCGATCGATGCCCAGTAGGTGTCGATCGACGCAAGTGTTCTTCGTCGAACCTGAAACGCAAAGAACGAGACAAAACAAAGAAAAGTTAGAAAAATTAAAAAAGAAAAAGCTTAGCCTAAACTCTAAACTTAAATTTATCGAAGACTCAAAAGATTCCCCGGCAACGGCGCTAAAAACTTGATATGCTCGAGTTTTACTATCCCTGGAGCTACACCGCAAGTGCACAGATATGCAATTGTAGTATATAGAGGTCGAATCCTCAAGAATCTTACGATAGACTATAAAGCGTCGAATAAATCTAAGCAAAATAGAGAATAAGCTAATAAATCAATGCATGAAAGTAAATTAAACGGTTTTTAAGCAGACAAGAAAGGCGTCAGGTCAAGGGAGTTCTCAAGAAATAAGGAATATAAGCTAATCAATCAATCGGGATCAAATTAATAGCGGTTCTAAAACTAGAAACACAGAAGTATAACAGAGCAACTTTCGTTGAGAATATTAACTATGTCTAAAAACCTAGAAAACCAAATTTCTTTGCGAGTTATAGAGTTCTAAACATGCATTAATCTCAGGTTCATTCGTTCACAATTTCCCTAAACCAAATTTATTTGCGAATAGAAAAATTGCTCGCATAGGTTCTTTCTAGCTAATTAACCAAATTTCGTTGCGAGAATCAACCTAATATTAGTAATCTTAGTGGCCAGTTTAGATTAAGCATTACGATCAACCTAGACAAAGAACTAGAAAGTATGAATCCCTATCAATCAATTAGCCTAATATTCCATGAAATCCCTAATGAGAATCCGTACACCTAACTTGTAAACTACTTAGACATGATCAATAAAACACAAATCATAATGAATAGAATACTCAATAACATAAAAGAGAATAAGAAACAAAGGTTCGAAATCTTCTCTCTGTCGAGTATCGGATCATCCCCAAAAAGCTACTAATCTCTTTGAATGTAAAATAAAGCGTAGCCTAAACAATGGCGTAAAAACCCTAATATAAAGTCTAAACACATTTTGGGGCTTTTTTTACAATTATGAGAAAATTCCGGAACAAGCTGCAATTTCTCCAAAGTCTTGTAAAACTCGCGAAGTCCTCCTAACTCGGTCAGTGTCGATCGATGTCAATGGCAGTGTCGATCGACACTCAAGTGTGATGTGAATATTGGGCTTGTTAGAACGATATATGAGGCCGATAATGTTATGGTAAACTCAGCACCTTCTGCGTTGACCTTGCATCAACCAACACAAAAGGTGTGTCGATCCACACAAGTCTCAAGATGTCGTCCCAACTTCTCTTATTCAGCATGACTTCTCCAAATGGCTCCAGAATGAGCCATAATCTCCAAATATGCTCCAAACGTGCCTAAACCTGTAAAAGACTTTAAAAGACTACAAAACACATAAAAGACTAAATAAAAAAGACCTATATCATGGTTAAAAACCCATAAAAACCATGATATATCAAACACACAAAAAGAAAAAGGGGTCAGTAGATTTCGAGAAAATAGTTCTTATCGAACTAAAAGTCCTAGATCTAACCGACGCTGACTACCCATCGTGTCGGGATGACTGAGAGGTCGACCTCTTCTACATACTCTTTTTCTACTTCGAAGAAAAAATAGTGTTCTCTACAAATATCACGTGGAGGGATCTCCTCCAAAATCTTCTCATGGCAAGAAGAGAGATAGTACGTTCCTGGGGCCTTGACATTGTACTTGACCTGGCATAGCTACATATTTTCTCGACCCCAAACTCGATTCCTTTCTCGACAGCTTGGACTCCGAGTCCGATGACATAATAGACGAATTTGGGACACATCTGGGGAAATACAAGCTGAAGTTGCGCCAAAACCCAGGATACGAGGCGAAGAATCGAGAAGAAGAGCCTGTACTTGTCAAAGTAAGTGTAGGATGCACAACAATAACCGGGCCGGGCCTTCTGTGGATACTCCAATTAATTCGAAATAACCATCTCCACGTCTGGCAGAATCCTGCATTTCTCCCTAAGGTTCTGCACTTGACGCAGAGTCAGGGTAGACACATGGTGATGAGCACAGGGCTCCGCCGACGAGCTACTGCATATTGGTATGTTATTAGGTGCCATTAAAAGCGATTGGTTCCGGCGAGAAGGAAAAGAAAAAGATTTTCTAGAGAGAGAACGAAGACTATGGAAACTCTAAGAACAGAGAAGTGATGCGAAAAAGAAAAGAAGTAAGGAAGAGAGAAGAGGTTACCTGGATAAGTAGTGCACCAATTAGTGGGAATCGTGAAGGCCATAACCTCTCCTTTTAAAGTAAATTAATGAAACCCTCCTCGAGATCGTAGGAATTCTCCACATCCCACAATCTCAACTGTGTATTTAGATTTCAAGATAATCATTACAGGTCTAATCAGTTTATCGACTGAGTTTTAGAAGCTAGGGATCTTTCGTATACTCCCATCTGAGCCGTCGATTCAAAATTAATAATTACGGATATACTGTGAAAGATTAGGCGACATCTCCGCCAATCGAGGTTGATAAAATATGTTTAGATATTGAATCTCAGCCGTTAGTTTACAGAACAAATCAACGGATGATGTCTCAATCGCTATCATTGCCCTGTAGAGATTGAGGTCCACGGGCTGAGAGTGAACAAAACATGCCGACTTTGCATCCTGACCCTTTGTTACGGATTAAATCAACGGTGAAGTACATATAATTATTATTCGATAGGACCAAGAGCGGCGTGCAGTGTCCCGAGGTTTACCGTACATCAGCCTCGACTTGTCGAACTGATGGGCTGGGGGCAATTGTTGGTGCTGGATTTCACACATGAAATTCGGCCCATAAAGAAAAATGGCCAGGCCCATATTAATAGTCCGTAGAGGAATAGTTCAATTTGGCCCAAGGACATGGGATGATTAAAGCCCAGGAAAAAGGAGTCATGGTTTATTGTAACAGATCCCGCGGATCACGAAAGTGGAGAGATCGACGTCAACAGAAAGTAACAAGAAGACCGGAACAAGGAAGGCGAGATCAAACTATAAAAGAACGAGAAGGTTATTCGAGAAAGTATCTGAAAATTATTCGACTAAACACTTCGACTAGAAATATTTGATCTCATTCTTTGTATACATTCGATCAAATCATTGTATAAGTTCTATTTCGACATTCAATCCTAAATACATCATTGATTCATATGAAATCTATAATATTTCTATCTAAAGTCTAAATCCAACGTTCATACAAATTTTGGTGTGAATCCTTGAACTCTTACCCACCTCTATTTCTGCCTCTACAATAGATATTGCTATTTTTCCTATATATAAAGGAACTATATTTTTCATCTATAATAGAATCAAACATTTTTATTTGCACAATAGTCCTTAAAATTTTAAATATTTATAACTATAAGTGAAATAAATAAAAAGTTATGTTTTTCTTTATTTTAAAGTTAAACTATTTTATTTTGAAAATAATTCTTTATATTTACAAATATATAATTATAACTTAATTTATTAATTATATTTTTTCTAAATTTTTCATATGATTTTTACTAAGTCTTGGAATTTAAACCGAACCCAACCAAACCCATCGAACCAAAATTTTTGGTTTTTAGAAAGGTTTGGTTATGAGTTTGGTACGATTCAGTATATATAATTTAAAAATCGGTTATAGTTTCGGTTCGGTAGTCGATATTCATTTTTTCAAAAAAAAAACAAACAAAATCATACTGATTTATACTAAACCAAAATGATTCATATTCAATATAACGAACCATATTACTGAATTACGCGAAATAAGCTAATTTGACCGAAATAACATAATCTAACCAAACTTAACTGAAATTTAACCGAAAACAGATGCGAAATAGTTTTTGTTCGGTTTAATTCAGCACAAATTTGGAGAAACCGAATTTTTCAAAAGACACACTTTCCTTACCGAACTATCCTGAGAAACTGAAATAGCATGCTTAATTTTATTATTGATAAAATAATTGATTTTGAGACTAAATATTCAGCCAATTGTAATTTTGGATTAATTTATGTATGATAAAATTTTAATTTAAATAATATTATATTTTATACAAAAATTAACAAAATAAAATAAATGGTTTAATTTAAAACTTTTATAAACAAAAGTACTATTAGTAAAATGAAAAAAAAATTAGATAAAATATTACCTTTAGAAGAAAATATAAATCAATACATTGCAGATAAACTTACCTCTATTATAGATTTTTTTTTATTATAAAGATAAAAATAAAAAAAATACATTGGAGATGGTCTAACATTTCTCATAAAAAGTTGCCATTTAAGTCTAGGACAGAGATTGAGATTGATTCGACTCAAGCATCCAAAAATATCAAACCATTTTCATTAGACCATTAAACCCATTTTTTTTTTTTTGTCAACAAGATAAAACAAAGAAACCTATTTTTCACTAATCCATCTTGGTGGCTCCGGTCCAACGTGGATTGCATATGACGGTCTTAGGCGGGCACTCCGTGCTAGTCTATCTGCCATCACATTTTTTGTGCGCGATACATGGATGATTTGAAAGGTTGTGAAGTACTCCCTTCTTGCTTGGAACTCCTCTAGGTGAATCGAGAAAGCTGGCCATTCTTCTGGTTCCGACACTATCTTCACCAATTCTGAACAGTCTGTTGCAAACGTAATGTGTTGATGTTTATGATACTTCATGCATTCTATAGCCCATACCAGGGCTTCGAATTCTGCATGTAGTGGAGATAAACTGGCTCTTATATTCATTGCCCCCATCAAAACATTCACATCCCTCTCGTAACCACTGTACCATCCTTGTCCCGAAAACTGATCACCATCTTTCCAAGATCCATCCACAAAACACCAATGACCATTAAGTATCAAATCTATTTCAGAATTTTCTCCACCTAGTGTTCTTGGTATTGGTTCGTTTACCTCTTTTAACTGCGCAACGCCCCATGTAACAGACTCTGTTTCTGCCAACCGTAAGGTTTCCTGAGGGTTCCGGTCAAAATGGCTATAAACCATATCATTCCTGCTCTTCCAAATATACCACATCAACCAAGGATAGATGTCCATCTCCTTATCCGAGGGTAATCTCCAAAACAGATAATCCATATTCGTATAGATAGATGTCGCTGGGAAAAACTCCGGATTTGTCGGTATTGGTGACAACGCCCAAGTTTGAATTGCTGGTGGACATTCGAACAGGACGTGGTTTATTGATTCTTCATCTGCTCCACACCTAGCACAGCGAGTATCACATTTTATCCCTCTTCCTCTCAAGTTTTTTGCCACTGGTGCACAACCTGATAATACTTGCCATATAAAATGCCTTATCTTCGGTGGGCAATTTACCTTCCACGAATAAGCTTGAAGTTGTTTGATACTTGGCTCCAGAATAGGGGTAGCTTCGCCATTGTTTATAGAGTCTCTCTCTAAATGATACCCCGATTTCACCGTGTATTTTCCAGACTTCGTAGGAAACCATCCCAGCGAATCAGCTCTGTGAGTCCGACTAAAGGGGATACTCAGGATCAAAGCCACATCCTCTGGTACGATAACTGTCTCCATTAGTTGTATGTTCCACATTTGGTTGTGATGATCAATCAATTGATCAACAGTAATCAATGTATGATTGGAATCCGCTTTTTGAGTTGCCGGTCTCGGGCGATAGGATGGTATCCACGGGTCATTCCATATTGAAATAGATTTCCCTGTTCCCACCCTTTTAATAAGTCCTTTTTTAACCAGAGACCTGGCCGAAGTGATACTCCGCCACCCATAGGATGCTGAATATGATCTTACTGGATCAAGAGGATCCATATTCCTGAAATATCTCCCTTTAAAAACTTTTGAAAAAAGGATATCCGGTTTATCAATTAGTCTCCACAGCTGTTTCGCTAAGAAAGCCGTGTTTGCGTCCCGAAAATCTCTGAAACCAATCCCACCATCTCCTTTTCCTCTACAAAGTTTATCCCAAGACATCCAGTGCATACCTGAACTCGTTCCACCCGTGCCCCACCAGAAGTTTGAAACTATACTCGTTAATTTCATAGTAATCTTCTTCGGTAATCGGTAACAAGACATTACATGATTTGGCAGAGCCGTCGCCACAGCTTTTATCATAACCTCTTTACCACCTCGTGAGAGAAGCTTTGTCGTCCAACCATTAACTCTACCATGAAGTCTATCTTGTAAGAAACTAAAAACCTGTGTTTTGGGACCACTCAGGCTCTCTGGAAGACCCAGATATGATCCCATCCCACCCATCGTTGTGATACCTAGTATCGCTTTCACCTCATCTTTGACCTCAGTCGAAACCGTATGCCCAAACTGAAGTGAAGATTTCGCGAAGTTTATTTGCTGACCCGACACACCCTCGTAGGCTTTAAGTATCTGCAAAATTGTCTGACATTCCTCCTTATTAGCTTGACAGAAGAATAAACTATCATCCGCAAAGAGAAGGTGCGATATTGGGGGACATGCTCTTGCCACCTTCAGCCCCGTTAGTTGCTTCTCGCGCTCCGCTTTCTTTATATTTGCAATCAAAGCTTCCGTGCATAGGATAAATAAATATGGTGATAAAGGGTCTCCTTGTCGCAACCCTCTCTGCGGCGCTATGAACCCTCGTGGCTGTCCATTAATTAGTACCTTATACTGAACTGTGGTTATACATCGCATTATCCGATCAACACATTGGGCTGCAAATCCCATCTTGCTCAGCAGATTCTCTATGAAAGCCCATTCAATTCTATCATAAGCCTTACTCATATCCGTTTTTATTGCCATGAATTTACCCTTGCATGATGGATTTGTCCGTAATCCATGGAACATCTCCTGTGCTATTAAGATGTTGTCTGAGATCAACCTGCCCGCAACAAAAGCAGATTGTGTCTCCGACACCAGTCTTGGTAGAAGTCTCTTTAACCTTTGACATAGAACCTTAGATATAATCTTGTAACCCACATTACAAAGACTAATTGGTCGCATTTCCGTCATCCTGCTCGGCCGTTCCGTCTTCGGAATGAGACAAATATTTGTCATATTAATTCTTGTGTCCAACTCTCCATTCTGTAGGAAATCGTTAACCAGCCGAACAACATCATTTTTCACAATTGGCCACGATTGTTGGTAGAATAACGCTGTCATCCCATCTGGCCCCGGGGCCTTCTCTGGATGCATCATGAACAAGGCTCTTCTAACCTCCTCCTCCGTTGCCAAAACCATAAGTCGCTCATTCATCTGAGATGTGATTGAGACCGGAACCTCTTGTAAGAACTCCTCAAAACATTCCGGGTTGTTTGACGAAAATAATTCTTCAAAGTATTCCACTGCTACTCGCTCCACTTCATGATCCTTTGTAACCCAATCTCCTGATGAATTGTGAAGTCCAACAATTCGATTCCTTGCCCGCCTTTGCTTGGTTAATGCAAAGAAAAATTTCGTGTATCGATCCCCCGAAGTGTGCCACATGTTCCTACTCTTTTGTTGCCAAAATTGTTCCTCGTCTCTATAAGCCTGTTTTAGTTTTCCTGAAATCTCCAAAACTTCCTCTTGTGTTTTATTATCATCTTTTTGGACTTCTTCCAATGCCTTCTGCAATTCATTTATCTGATCCTTATTATATGGAGGATTGTTTTTCCTCCATATTGACAACTCGCGTCTGCATCTACCAATCTTGTCATGAAAGTTTGATCCTCCAGTATCTCCTGATCCTTCCCATCCCCGTTTGATTGTATCCATTAGACCATCTTTGCCCACCCATCGTTTATCAAATCTAAACTGGTTCCGTCTCTTTTGTATTTTATCCTCGATAGATGCCACAATCGGACGGTGGTCCGAACCTATCATGCCCAGATATTCTACAAACGAAAAGGGAAAAAGTGTGTGCCAATCTTCATTTGCTAGAGCCCTATCCAGTTTGCACCTGATCAGTTGTTTGCCCCTCCTTCCTCTCCAGGATAGAGTATCTCCCAATGTCGGAAATTCAATAAGACCACAATCATGGATCATATTATTAAAAGATACGAAAGTGGATGCATGCCTTAGAGATCCTCCTTGTTTCTCATGATTGCCCGTAATCTCATTTAGATCTCCTATAATAAACCACGGATTTGTTCTGACCACACCCATACGCGTCAATCTCTCCCAGACCAGATCCCTCAATTTCTGCACTGGATCGCCATAAACAAAGGATATTGAAACCCTACTTCCTTGTAGGTCTGCTTCAATGTCTATGATCCTATTACTTGCATATGTGATGTTCACATTTGATGTGTCATTGTAATATAATGCCAATCCTCCACTTGTCCCTCTGGGCTCCACCGTATGCATCTTGTCATATCCAAAGTGACCCATAAATTTTTCCGTAAACGAATATGATTGTTTAGTTTCTGATAGAAATAAGAACTCCGGTTTATTCTTATACACTATCTCCCGCAAGTACCCTATCGTCCATTTGTTCCCCAGACCTTGACAATTCCAACTCAAAATTCGCATTAAGACTTTGATTTTGTTTCTCCCATCCGGGATATCGACTTGGAATTTAAAATTCCCGAAGTCTTAGTTGTTGAAAAATAATCGCCATCCATTAGAAGACCCAAATAACACTTGCATTGTCCTGTTAACCCACCGAAGGAAAGAAACTTCCAATTAAGAGTATTGATCTTATAAAATTTGGAGACTCTTTGCGATAATACCTTACTTCTCTTTTTCCTGCAAACAACCTTTGAAATCCTAGGTACCTCAGTCATACCATGACAACCAAAATATAGCTCCAAAAAAACTACAAGTAATTTTTCCTCGCCCATGTCATGTGCATAGATCCTATACGATGACCTCTTGCAAAAGCCCCTGTCCAGTGATTTCTCCAACCAAAGAATTTGTTGGTACCATATTTTACCCAGAGATAACCTCCATAAGGACCCGAAACATATATCATTATCATAGATGGTATTATTATTATGATAGGTGGTTTCTTTGTTCCATGTCATCATTCTCCAATTCCAATCATGCTCCCACCATCCGTACATGAAAACCGTCACTGCTCCTCTCCTCATCAACACACCTCCGGATCCCCACCATAGCTTCCTACCTTGGATAATAGAATATTGAGTGGCTTGTTTTTCCTGTGATTCATGTAAGCATATGAAAACCATGAGTTCTCTGTGCAGACACCATAACCATAAATAATGATTCTTAAGCTCCTTCCTCCCAAATTCAGTCTTCCATCTTCGTGATCCAACACCAAGAGCCGCGAGAACCCAAATCGGGTATTTCCACCAATTAATCCCAATAGACAATACCCACAGGGACAAAGAAAGCATATCTTGAATAGGAACCAATTGTGTATTATCCATAATCTCATTTAAAAACAGAGAAAACCACCGAAAGAAATTCCATAGCCATGACCAATATTTATCCTTAATCTCCCAGACTACTGTCAAAAATATGAGTCTTTTCCCATCAAGTCTATCTACAATACCATCTATGAATATGAACCACCTAACAACATGAATGAGAAACCCACAGAAATTATTAGAATCCATGATAATTATCACCTGAACAGTGACGTGGTGTAGCAATCCACTCCATGTCTGCAATCCCTGACAAAGTTCAGTCCCTTGAATCCTCAGAAACCTCACTATCAATCTATCACCAGAAAACACAGATTGCGTTTCTAAAACCCCTGTGTTCAAGTCAAAAACTTCATACACCAAAGAATGCTCTCCCACCCCAATTAATAATAGCCATATCATATCCTTTCTAGGTTTGTGCACTCTTTGAATTAACCAGAGTACATTATGCTTGTCCTTCCTGTCATACTTATTAAAGATAGATAGCCAATAAAATTGTGAGCCCCTACTTTCTGCTCCACACTTATTCTCAACAACCAAAATGATAGAACCTAAGATAACACTTGTCTGATGCATATATAAGAAAGCCAAAAAAATAGAGCACCATAGACTCGCAAGACTCACCAGACTTTCAAAATCAGACCAACTTAAATTAAAAACCAGAGAAACAAAATAAAACTTATGCATCAGACCATTAAACCCATTAGAAAACCCAATGAGTGGCTATTCGATGGCTATACCTACACTAAGAGGATTAGTCCGATGCCAAAAGCTTATATCACCCCTGAATAAAAAGAAATCAGTGAATTTTGTACCAAGATTTCATGAAGAGCATATTAAATCAATCTAGATATGTAGAATCCCATGAATACGTCTCTATTATTCGTTTGTGCTTCATTTTTTTATTTATATGTTTTTAAAAATGTTAAATTTATTTAATCAAAAAATCATTTTTTACAGTGGATGATGCTACTTTGTTTTTGATTTACACTTGCTTTTGGAACGTAACTTTTAATCCCCTAAAAGCAAATGATGCTTCCATTTCTCCCTTTAGCTTTATGATTCCCATGCTTTGAAGAGATGATATTATTTTGCCAACCGATTTGTCGATGTTTCTGATGATGAGTGATGATGCTACTGGATATTTTCCATGCCTCCATGAGTTTTTTTCACGCCATATCATGTGCACCGTGATTTGCGTGATGTAGTGTTGACCCTGTATCTTGACACTATGCTAATGTCTCTAGAATACGATCCCAACTTGTAGAGAAGTTTGGACCAAATAGCTTTCCTGCAAAGTTTCTCCATACTTCTTTAGGAATTATTGTCTCCAGAGACCCTCCCCTCCGTACTCAGAAAAAATTTCATATGCCCCTCGATTTTTTAGACTTTTTATTAACATTTTTTTAATCGAAAACTTACGAATTTACCTAAAGACTTTATGTTTTGCGTTTAATTACATGGTAAACAGACGGTTTACCCGACCTAACTGCAATCAGATTTTGAACCGTAAATGAACCAAGGAAACCAAAAAATTGGTGGTTCACCCGATTTACCCGGATCGGATAACCCACAAATCGGATAACCCGCACAACTCAAAGATATTAGAAATTACGATTTTAACCTTACTGAACACAAAGGGGAAAAAATCACACTAAAGTAACACCGATAGGATTCGAACTTCGGTGGCTATATGAAATAAAAACACCACAACCACTGCTCTATCGTGTTATATTGATAATCTACTCACGATATATTACATATAAGTGATTTGGGTAGAAGAGATCAATTCAAAACAAATTCTTTTTTTTTTTCCGGAAAAAATCAAAAACACTAAATAACTTCCTGTTTTTATTTAAATTTTTAAAAAGAGCGCCGATATATTAATATCTGAGTAAAACTATTGATGTAAAACTGAGTAATAATTTTGATGTAAAACTGGTAAAACTGAGTAAAACTATTGATGTAAAACTGGTTAAACTGAGTAAAACTTTTGATGTAAAACTGGTAAAACTGAGTAAAACTATTGATGTAAAACTGGTTAAACTAAGTAAAACTGAGTAAAACTGTTGATGTAAAACTGAATATAACTGAGTAAAACTAATAAAGTAAAACCGGTAAAGTTTTTTGGTTAGAAGTTGTTTTGGTTTGAAGTTTTTGAGTATTATGTTCGTTTGATGTTGTTTTTGAACACAGTAAAACTATGTACAACTAGTCTGGTATAACTGGTAAAACGCTGTTGTTCATATCGCTGTTGATCGAATTCGAAATTGTTCATATCCAAGTGAAGAGAGATGAAGTTGAATAGAGAGAGAAGAAGTTGAATCGAGGGAGAAGAAGTTGAATTGAGGGAGAAGAAGAGTTCGTGAAAGGTGAGAGAAGGAGAAGTGCAATGTTTTTAAAATCGGACCGGATGCTGAACCGGATAAATGATTGGGTCATGGTTCAATATGGTTTAACCGGATTGAACCTGGTTCTTAAAACTTTTGCTTTTCTTATATATATCTAAATAAAATATATGAAACACAATAATAATTTTAGAAAAACTTAAATTAAACATATACGTTATAAAAAAATCTAACCAAATACATAATCAACCTCAAATACTAAACTAAAAAATTTGTGATTTTTGCATGTAATTTATGAAGAAATATGAAACTAATACTATGTTATTTTCTAGTATAACCCCACTTTGTCAAAATATAATATTGTTTCTATATTAGTTATTTATTTATGACATAAAATATATAATATATTTAACTAGCTAAATATTAAAAGTCTAATTTTTTAAAAAGGGGGCCGTGAGATGAGAAGAGAAAAGTACTAATGTTTTTTTGTTTGAGCCAAAAATTTGGTCAATTCTCCGCCAAATACGTGGTCAATTTTGAATTTTGCCGCTCTAGAAAAAACACATAGTTTTACAGGAGTTTGTAGTTGTACAATTTTTTTTTTCTTTTTGACATCAGTTGTACAAAATTTCTTAATAGTTGTACTTTGACTCTTTTCAATATAATCAGTTTTACTGGAACTTTAAATTTGATTTTATAGTTTTACATATGATTTTACTCAATTAATCTATGAATCTAATGTGCCGGAAAAAAAAAACTCTATGAATATATTAATATGTTACAACCCTCAATTTTTTTGTAAATTTATCCTCCTTACTTGTCTGTTATTCCAAAAATGATCTTGCAAGTATATGAACATTGTTTGTGGAATTATTTGGTTGAGTGATTCTCAAACTAATTTTCTGTAATATAACTCATTGACCATGGTTAGGATAAAAGTGATCCTACAAGTTCAAATATCATATAGCTATATGTTAACTATTTTCTCCAATGATAATCATTATAATTACGATAATCACTTAGTTTTACACAATTTTACCAGTTTTACTAGTTTTACACAATTTTATACAATTTTACCAGTTTTACACAATTTTACCAGTTTTACCAGTTTTACACAGTTTTACCACTTTTACCAGTTTACACAGTTTTACCAGTTTTACACAGTTTTACCAACAGTTTTACCAACAGTTTTACACAGTTTTACCGAATTCGATTTTCTTGGAAAATGATGGAGACATAACATTCAAAAAAGAGTACTACATAGCCGAGAAATTAAAAACAAAAAAAACAGAGTACGAGAAAAGAAATTAGATATTGAGAAAATGCATATTTTGATTCATGTAGTAGAACCTCATGCACTGTTTGTACATGAAGCAATCAGGACAGTCGATTTCCAAATTCAGAAGATGGCAAGATGCAAGGGGCCTTCTGCTCCGCAATGTTTGCATATAAACCAGTTTCTTCTCGACACTGATTCCATGCAGTATCCTCCTCAAGTTCTTCCAAACGAGGGCCACCAAATCCTCCTCATCTTCCCGCCAGTAACGGAAAGCAACTTCTTCAAATGGACCTTCTAGTGGATCGTCGTGGAGGAAGCGCAGAACACCCCATAGGTAAGCAGCTTCCAGAATCTCATCCTCGCCCTCTCCAATGGAGGCATTGTTAAAACATAACATTCCGCTTTCCACATCACCCTCTTAGAAGTATGAGAGGATACCTTGCACGAAGTTAGCCGCGCAGTTATCATTGTCTAGGCATTTTGTTCAGAAACGCCATGTGCTGATACCCATTGAGAGGATTCTTCATCAGGGGTGAGAGAGAGAGAGAATGGAGGACTTCAGGACTGTTGCCGGCTTTGTTCATAATTCTGCAGGTTGCTCTGAGGTTGCAGTAATCGGCGCATGAATTTTTGCCGGCTTTCTGTGTGATCTTGGCTAGGATTTCGATCGGAAATTGTTGAAGAGAGACAATCGATCTCTTGTTGGCCATGGTTATGGGTGATTCTCTGTTTTTCAAACTTCTCTCTGTTTTTCAAATTTCTCTCTGATTTTAGAACTTCTCTTGTGTGGAAATGGTTATGAGAGAGACGCAAAACTTCTCTGTATTTATAGAATGGATTTTCGACCCATAATTTGTTGGGTAACATCCATAAGACGCAGAGATGTGACGGTTCGCCGGCTTCGGAGACAATCGATGTGAGTCTCTGTTTTTCAAAGAGACTTGTAATGATGAACATCCCATCTTTCTTGGGTTTGTAGAGCGACGGCTTGTCTTCCTTCTTTGTCCCCTGCATTAAACAACTCCATTAACGTTTTGATTGGACAATATTTCGAGAAGTGTAAACGTCATATCGATTTATGAATACAGAGAAACCGGATGATAGAGAAGGTGGAATTTTGGCGCCAAAACTTAACACAGAGTTTTACACAAGTTGTCCTCAGTTATACTAGTTACAACAGTTATACTAGTTATACAGAACGATTCTTAGTTTTACTAGTTATACTAATTGTACCATTTATACCAGTTTTACTTGTTATACAACATACATCAGTTGCACTAGTTATACTAATTGTACCATTTATACCAGTTTTACTTGTTATACAACATACATCAGTTGCACTAGTTGTCCCCAGTTCTCCTGCAACAGGAACACAAATTCCAATTTGAATCGATTTCCGCGGCCAATATGCTTACAATACACACCGATTCTACCTCTGGAATGCATTTATACTCAATTGGTAGTCCCAATGGTGACGGAGCACGACGGAGGCGGCGAATGGTAGTTGGAGACGCGAGGAGACGGCGCCGACGAGAAAATTGGCGAGGTTCGGAATTCTTTTTTTTTTCATAAACCAATTTCAATTTCCCAACCAATTTCCCCATCCAATCCCAACCCAATCCAATTTCTCAACCAATTTCCCCATCCCAAATTTTCACCCAAACCGAGGACAAAAAGATCAAATTACATTTCATTAAAGTGGGAAGGGTATGAGAGATTAGATTGGAGTATGTGAGATTTCTTTTAAAGTCATAAGGCTATAAGAGATTTTGATCCCTTCTTTAGAGTAAGTGCATTTAAAGAACATGTGATTTCGAGTTTCCAAAGGACTGACGCACAGAGAGCAAACTGTAACTGCATATGCATTCCATCTCATGACTTTATTACCCGTAGCTAATCGATCATGAGCAACCATCCAAGTCAAAACAGAGTATTTTGGTGTTGCGGAGGAGAACCACACACCCTTATTCCATCCTACCAGCGGTTGCGTTGTTCGCGTTTGTATCCAAGTCTCCTTTGAGCTGAAAGATGGCTTGAATACAATTCCTTTCCCCCTCCAAAACCACACGGCTGGTGCGTTTGTCAGACCTCAAGACCGAAGGTTTTGGAGCTCATCTTCAATGTTATTTAGAATCAGTGATATGTGGTTTTTTTCCTTCTTCTGCCATTCATGACCTGTTCCACTGTGACATTAATCCGTATCCCCATATCAATACAACCTCTTGCGCCTGTTAGATCGATTAGCCTTCCCAACATACGTTTGTGCTTCACGGTTGCGTTTATGTTCACGTTATAGTGTTATTACAAATCTAGATTGATCCACTATGGCACTATAAGATGTAATTACGAACATAAATGCAAATAAACAATCAAACTATTTTCACATCAAGTGGGAATATGGGGTTACAGATTTTCTGAAATATGGCTTAGTAAAACCTGCACATCCTCTTTTATGATTTATGTGCCTGGAGCTCAGTCGAGATAAAATACAAAACTTAAATTATAAAAAGGATGAAGATGAGTAACAAGAGAAGGACAGGTGTATACCTCTTGTTCCCAATTGGTGAAAAAGGTGAAAAGAGCAACAACTATCGTTTGGAAAGAGGAGCCTACAATTATACCGATCCAAAGTCATCTCCCCAATTTCACAACGAAACATAAGATTGAACCTACCGGGATACCAACCAAATAATATGATCATATGCTTGCATATCCACCTATATGTTGTCACCTTGTTCCTCTCGCAATCCCTAATGATACGAAGAATTGCAGTGTTTGAGTAGAACAAATAAATTTAGTTTCTTGGCATTCGAGTAACAACTACAATCACAAAAGCTTTTGTCTATACATTCTACTTTTAGATTTCATATGACTCTCTTACCTGAGAGCACGGCGGTAAAGCTGTTGACAAAAATTGATAGACAGAGAACCAATGTGATTTGTGTTACATAGTGAGCCACTTCTCTCTCATTGCGAAAGATATACGCCCAAGTTTTCAATAGCTGTAAAGAGTGATGCTTACGAATGAAGCATCAAAAGCGTAGAGGAAAATTCCAGCATTAGCCGCTGCTCGAGCTGCCTTTGGCTTTCCAGCTCATAGCTGGTTTGAGACATGTGTACTATATAAACATGAAAAGGGTTTGACACTAGTAAAAATATATGGTATAACCACGTTTTTTTCGTGGCTATGACAAATATTTCGTAGCCACGAAAAATCACGAAAAAAACGTGGCTATACGATCGTGACTAATTTTTTTCGTGTTCAAATCGTGATAAAAAGCCACGTTTTTGTCACGAAATATTCGTGACTAAATTAGTCACGTTTTGTCACGAATATTTCGTGACTTATGTTTTTTTTTTGTTACGTTTTTTCACGTAATTAAACGTGGCTGAAGTAAAAAAAAAATTAAAAAAATAATTTGATATAACAATAATTAAAAACAAAATTAAAAATTAAATTAAACTAAAAAACGAAAATGACAAAAAAGAAGCAAATGTTGGACCGCCGTGTCTCTCGCCTTCACCCTCACCTCGTCAGCTCCGTCGACCACGCATCAGGCGCTGCATAACACCACCACGAACTCGTGCTCGCCTCCACCACGACACAGATCCTCACGAAAATCGTCGCCGCGTCGGGTTCCGAGAACCTCCCCATCGTGCTGATGGACGAGTAGCGAGTTGACTCGGTGGGATGTGTGAGTTGGGAGTTTTGAAGGCTGAGAAAAGCTGCCGGCACGGGAGATGCGCCAGAGAGGGATGAGGAGGATAGGTTTTAAAAAAATTTAAAAGTGTAAGATTTTTAAAAAATTACTAGAAATAATAAAATATGTATATATAATAAAAAAATAATTTAAAAATAATAAAAGGATTAAATTGATTTTAATTTTTGTTTACATGATTTTTTATTTAAAAAAATTATTCCTGAACAATGGAATGATTTTAAAATTGATTTAATATTAATTTGAACTATATATTAAAGAGTTAGAGTTCATAATTTTATGTTTTAGAATAGCAATTAAGGGTTAGATCTTAGAATTTAGGGTTTAGTAATTAAGTTTTGATTTAGGAGTGGGGACTTAAGATTTAAAATATGATTTAATTTGAATTTTATTGAAATATTTTGTAATTTTTTATTTTGTTTTATAATATATAATGTTTTGTATATTATATTTAGGTTTTAATTTTCGATATGTTTTAACAATTAGAGGTTTAGTTATTAGATTTTTGTTCATATGGTATTAGGGTTTATTTAGGGTTTAAAAAGTTTATATATTAAAGGTTTCAAATTATATGTTAATTTAAAGTTTATGATTAAAAATAAGGTTTAGAGTATGATTATGGTATATGACATAGGGTTTAAAGGGTTATACTTTAGAGTTTTAGGGGTTGTTTAGGGTTTTGGGTTTTATGTATTTGTTTATACTATAGATTTAAATATTAGTTTTATGTTTATATAATTAATTTTCTATTTTCATTTTATTGTTTATGAAAGAGTTACGTTTAGAGTATGATTGGTTTAGTGTCTAGGGTTTGTTGTATTTGGGGTTATAAGTTAATGTTTGAAAATATTAGATTTGAAAAATATTTTTCTTTTACAAGTGTTGAATATTAGTGTTTATAGTATGATTAAGAGTATGGTTTATAGTATGATAATTGTTTAGGGTTTAGAGTTTAGGGTTTGGAGGGTAAGGTTTGGAAATTTTAGATTTAGAAATAATAATTCGTAGTTAGATTATGGATATATTATAGGAATTAGATTTTTGTTAGTTAGATTTTTGTTTATAGATTAGGGTTTTATGGTTTGTTTAGGGTTTAGGGTGTGTTTAGGGTTAAGAGTTATGAAATTTGTAAGTATTGAATTTTTAGTTGTGGATATATTATAGTTTATGATTAAGAGTTTAAAGTTTATAATTTGATTATGGTTTGGGGTTTATTTAGAGTTAGGGTTTAGGGTTTAGAGGATAAGGTTTGTAAAATTTGATTGGACAGACCTTGGCCACGAAATAAACGTGGCTAAATCGTGACTAATTGGACACGATTTAGCCATGATATTTTACGTATATAGGTTTGCCACGATTAGTTTATGACAAAACGTGGCTATACTAAGTCACGCTATATATCGTGACAAAAACGTGACTAACTGCCACGTTTTGGACACGATTTAGCCACATTTTTTTTGTCACGTAACAAATCGTGACTAACTCATGACTAATTATAAAATAGGCACGATTTATCGTGACTAAAACGTGGCTATACGGTATATTTTTACTAGTGTGAGAACATTTCACAAAGAATTAGATTCTTATGAACGATTGGTAATCTTACGATACCTTGCGGCTGCACCTATTACATCCACTAAAACGTAATGCAGTTGTGAGGCTTCTCAAGAAGAAAGACATAAAGTGAGTAAAGTAAGAAAGTGGCACATATTAGTTATATATTATATTAGATCTTTTCGATGTGAATCTCCTAACATGGTCCTTTAAGATAACATATCTTTTCGTCCATTTATCTTGGGTCGAATCTCATTTTCATGGATCATTTATGTAAGTGACATATGGGTCATTCTCTCATTGCTGTAAAAATTGATAGGCAGAGAATAGAATGACCCATATGTCCACTTATGATGGAGATCTCAGAACCAAGCAAGAATCCAACAGTCCAACTCCAATCATGAGGCAAGCTCCAAAGACAAGATCATGAAATAAAGACATGAGAGAAGAGTTCAACCAAGATATGGGCTTCTGATCAATGAGCAAGAGCGCGAAGACATCATGGATCAAGTGGATAAGATTGCAATCTCCAAGATAACCAAGCAAGCTGAAGAAAACATGCTTCTGGAACAAGGCAACATTCAAACACAAAAAGAAAAGGAGGCGCCAACTAACTTTCCTAAAGAGAACTATGGGTTAAAAGTTGGTCCAGGCTCATATGGGGAAAATGCACATGAATGGCCTTACCTTAAAGTATCTAAGGATGTTTCCTTACTTAGTATTTCGGCCATTCAACCAGAAGAGTAAAATGCAACACTTTATTAATCAAGGAAGCTTCAAAACGACTCAGTTCAAGAGAAAGAAACTCATATAATTTCATACCTCTTCAAACGGTCAGAAACACTTACCAAATTAAGCATCCAACAAGCTAAGGTATATATTTGAATTCATATATGATTATTCTTGACTAATCACTTGCGGTTTCCCTTGATTCTTATTATTTACTTTCGATTTCAGTAGTTAGAGAAACCATGTAATTTGTTTCCTTTCTTAGTTATTTTTAGCCGTTGTAATATGCTTCAAGACCACTAGAAGGGCATAGCTGATGGACTCTATATAAAGTCCCATTGCAGCATTGTATCTTTTACTCTAAATCAATAAAGCAACCGAGTTTTCTTGTTATCAAGAGTTTATTGTCTTTTCTCTAGTTTGTGTGATTCAAACCCTGAGAGAGATCTTTTCTTATCATAGTCTAGTCATAAGGCTGTGTGGCGAATTCAATCCCCTGATCAATTCATTCCATCCACTGTTCTTAGCCAAGGAGAGCTGTACAACCAATTGGCAGAGAATCCATCAAACCTTCCACTTCTATTCCATTCAATCATCCATTGGTTTGTTAGAGAGAGTTGTACAACCAGATAGCAATCCCCATCCTTCCATCAGTGTAAGATCAAAGCCGAGATCAAGGCTTTGATCTTACATCATCTGGTATCAGAGTCGAAAGGCTCCACATCCGGTGATATATATCCCAACTCATCTCTTTTATTTCATTTGCTTGAGTTTTGTTTATTTGTGTTCTGTTTTAATTCGTTGGATCATAAGAAAAACCATAAGAAAAAGTCCTGCATTTTTTTATTCATTCCTAAACGCAAATTCTATAATTTTTTTCGTTTCCTTAGTTTCCATAACTAGTTCATTTCATCTTAAATCGAAAATCACCAAAAGAAGTTTCATTGCATTATGTTCTAAGTTTTGCATTCTAAAACGAAAATCCAAAAACCAATTTCGTGTTCTTTGCATTTTGCATGTTTGTCTAATTCATTATTCACAAGAAAAGAAAAGAAAAATTGTGTTTCCATACGTTTTTGCATCGAAAACCTTACTTACCACATCAAAATTGTGTGTATCTTTGCTAAAATAGGAAAACTGATCATTTTGGTTATTCCTTTCTTTGATTTCGAATTTGAACTTTTCTCCTTCTTATTTCTTTGCCTTTAAACTTTCCCGGAACCCATTAAAACACTTCTTAATTTTTTTGACTCAGGTACAAATCGAAGACAATGGGAGAAGAAGCACAAAACACTCAAATCACCATGGAACAGCTCTTGGAAGCCACGAGAGGCATCAGCAACAAGATGACTCAACTAGAACAGAGACCATATCCTCCAGAACCTCCACCTTTGAGGAGAGGTCCCATCCGTGGAGAACCTGTTCAAAGAACTCAGCAACAATATCAAAGGAATGATGATGAACAGACGATGACATGCCCAGCCTTGAAGATGATGTTGATCCACCTCCTATTGGACAGAACCACCGACCAAGGACAGATGACAAAGGCAGAGGACATTCCACAGACATAGACCAAGAAGGCAAAGACTTCAAGTTAACACCTCCAACCTTTGCGGGTAGAGTTAATCCGGAAGCCTATCTAGATTGGGAAATGAGAATGGAGTACATCTTTGAGTACTACCAATACTCCAATTCTAGAAAGGTCTCTCTTGTAGCTTCTCAACTCTCAGAGAATGCCTTGGGATGGTGGGACAGAGAAGTTTCAGAGATAAGAAGGCATAGACATGGGCAAATCAATACTTGGGAAGATATGCGCTTTTAAATGAGGAAGAGATATGTACCTTCTTACTATCACATGGATCTTCAAAAGAGATTCAGGAAGCTCAATCAAGGTGAAAAGTCAGTAGATGAGTAATTTGAAGAATTTGAGACCTTAAAGAATAGGTGGAGCTAGAGGATTCAAAAGAAACACTTATGGCTCAATTTTTGGATGGATTCATTGACAAAATAGCAAGAAAGGTAGAGAGGCAAACCTATCGTGATTTGGATGAGCTCTTGCATCTTTATGTCCAAGCTGAACAACATATCAAGAGGAAGAAAACTCTACCACACACACCAAAAACCAATTGGACTCCACAGCCACCAAGAAACATGGATACAGGGAAGTTCATTAAGCAGAACAACAAGTTCAAGAAACCAGTGGCTGAGACGTCTAAAGAAGCTAAACCAGAACCATCTAAGGTCCAAAACCAAAGATACAGAGAAATTACTTGCTTCAAGTGCCAAGGAAAGGGGCTCATTATGCCCGAGATTTTCCAAATCAGAGGGTCATGATCCTTAAGGATAATGGGGAGTATGAGTCTCAAGATGAGGCTGAGGAAGTACAATCATAATAAGAAAATGATAGGGTGGACTATCCTGATGTCGAGAGCTGCTTGTTACAAGAAGAGCATTGAGTGCGCTCTATGATCCAGAAACCATACAAAGGGAAAACATCTTTCACTCAAGATGTACCATTGAATCCAAGGTATACAGCCTTATCATAGATGGTGGATCATGCACTAATGTAGCTAGTAAGTACTTGGTAGACAAGTTAGGCCTTAAGAAGACCAAGCATCCAAGGCCATACCGTCTCAAGTGGTTGAATGATGACACTGAATTGAAGATAGGAGAACAGGTGATTGTTCCATTCAGTGTGGGGAAGTATGCTGATCAGGTCCTATGTGATGTCGTCCCTGGACACCTCATGTTGGGAGGACAATGGGAGTTTGAAAAAGAGACACTCCACAATGGAGTCTTTTGAGTTTTTTACAGGTTTATGCATGTTTGGAGCTACTTTGGAGATTTTGAGAGCTTTTGGAGCATTGGAGAAGAAGTTGCAGAAAATATTAGTCAGCACCCGTTTGCAGACTTGGTCCAAATCGACACCCATTATGGTGTTGGTCGACACTCAAGGCTACCAGACTTTTATCTCGATTTTAATGAAGTTTGGAGATTTACAAGTTGTTCCAGAAGTTTTCCATATTTACAAGAAGACCCAATCGTGTTTTATGACTATTTATTTGGCTTTTGAGCCATTTTAGGCTACTCTTTATTTGACTTCTAGAGAGATTTGTAGCAGAGATTTGGGGATGTTCCCCAGAGATTTCGAACCCCAGTTTTTCTTCTGTTGATTTCTTTATTCTTTATATTCTTTATGGAGTAATACTTGGGTTCACCCCTAGAGGTGAACCCTTTTATTCACCTCCACCTTTTCTAACCAATCAAATAATTCCACATAATCTAATATTAAAAATAATTAAAATTTTAAAAATATTTTTAAAATAAGAAAATAAAAAACAAAAATAAAAGAAAAGAAAATATATTTTATTTCAGACAAAACTTAAAAATAATTTTTTTTTATAAAAAATACTAAAACCTAAATCTTAATCTCTAAACCCTAAATTCTAAACCCTAAACGATAACTTGAACCTAAAATATTAAAATTAAAACTAAATCCTAATCCCTAAACCCAATATGTAAATCTTAAAAAATAAAAAACTAAACCCTAATCCCTAAACCCTAAACCCTAATCCAAAGAGCTTAAACCCTAATCCATAAACCCTAAACCCAAAGAGCTTAAACCCTATACCATAAACCCTAATCCCTAAACCCAACATGTAAATTTTAAAAAATAAAAAACTAAACCCTAATCCCTAAACCTTAAACCCTAACCCAAAGAGCTTAAACCCTAATCTCTAAACCCTAAACCCTAAACCCAAAGAGCTTAAACCCTATACCATAAACCCTAATCCACAAACCTTAAAATATTTGAATGTCTTTAATTCCTTAATTTTAATTTTATAATTTTATTTAAAAATAATATTACATGACATATTTTTATTGGTTAAAAAAGAGGGGGTGAACAAATGGGTTCACCTCTAGGGGTGAACCTAAGTATTTTCCTTCTTTATGCTAGTTAGGTTTAGGGTTTCTCATTAGGGATTTCATGGATTGTTAGGTTGATTGATTAGTTAGGGATTTATAACTTCTAGTTCTTCATCTAAGGTTGTTCTTAATCCTTAATTGATCTTGGTTTGATTCTCGCGAAGATAGTTGGTTAATTAGCTAGAACGAACTAAGTGAGCAAATTACCTATTTGCAAAGAGATTTGGTTTATAAAATTTGTGAACAAATCGAACTTGAATAAATTTCATGTTTATTAACTTGAATTCGCAAAGAGATTTGGCTTTAGGTTGTTTGATATAGATAGTTTCCGCAACGACAATTTATTGACTTTATCTCTGTGGTTTGAGTTTTAGAACATTGACTTGAATCTTGAATGATTCATTAGCTTACATTCTTGATTTCCTGAGAATTCCCTAAGCCTAGCGTTTCTCCTTCTTTATTTACATGTTCACTCGCTTTCATTTCATCTCTTCTAGCTTAACTTGAATCGATAATCTATTGCATATTCTTGATCCCCTTTGTTTGGTACCCTACGTACTACATCGATATAACTTTGCACTTGAAGTTTTGTATTAGGGATAAAACTTAGTCTATCAAGTTTTTGGCGCCATTTCTCTGGGCCTCTTTGAGTGCCAATAGATTTAAGTATTAGAATTTTGACTAGACATAATTTTTATTTTTCTTTTGTTACTTACTCGCCTTTTCAATTCATTGGTGGTTCAGATATATGCTTAATTGCAAAACAAGGAGAAACAAGTATCATCAGCTAGTTTACCTCGACAATCAGAAGCTAGCAAATTTATAGTGCAGGAACCGGAAGGCAAATAGACCAGTGAAAATGGTACATCATGTTATTTTGAGACAGGAAGACGCTGGTATTCTACGATACCGAGAGGGTCATGTCTAACACACAAGGGCAGCAACTTTATGGGGAAGGAAACCTCATTGATGTATAAGTCGCTGCAGGTGCAAGAGATGGGCAGTTGGCACACGATTTTCCAGGAGCAGGTGGTCGCTGGCGCACCCTTGGTGATTACAACATGCATGATCAGTTCTACGAGAACTGAAGCATCTGTCAAAGGGAAGATGGTTCAAAATTCACATGGAAATGCCATCTCGGTTCATATTAACAATGAGCTAGATCAATAGAAATAAATTGGAGCAAATGATGTGAAAATTGTGGAAAACAGTCGTGACCTGTAGAGAGGGTGTCAATCATCACCCATGACTGGTGTCGGTCGACACCATTTGATTTTCCCGAGTTTTATAGATTTTACGGACCAAAATCGACCGAGATCGACGTAGAAATACTGGTGTCGACCCTCAGTGTCAATCGACACCCTCCTAGTGTCACTCGACACCCATTCTTTAGAGAAGACTTTTCACGTTTTCATGAATCAAAATCGACCTCAGTCGACACATGGAGCTCGATACACCAAAGAATCGATCAACACAAACCTAGTATCAATCGACATTCTTCTATGCCGAAGGCATAATCGACTACTTCGAAGCCAGCGTTGATCGACACATATCTAGTGTCGGTCGACACCCATCCTAGACGAGTCCAAAAGCATGCAAAAACAGCAAAATGGGTATACAATCCAAAGATACCATTCCCTAAGGCTCCTAAGAAGTCCAAACATCAGCTGGATGCAGCCAGATGCAAGGTAATTATGGATAAAGAGTTACCAAGATTCCACTTGTTGATGCCGTGATGATTCATCCTTGTCTGAGAAGGTATGCGAAGAAGATGATCTCCGAGGATGAGATCTAAAAGAAGTGGTGGTGTTGGTCTCAAGGCAAGTCAATGTTGTACTGCAAAAAAAGATTCCAGAAAATTTACCAGACCAAGGAGTCTTTGTGTTATAATGTCCATTTTCAAGGACAGCTTCAACCATTCTCTGTGTGACTTGGGATATGGTGTGAACCTTATGCAATACTTTGTGGCTGTAACGTTGAGATCGATGGACTTTTAAGAGACTATAATCTCTTTGATTCCAACTGATCCCACTAAGAGAATTGCAGAATGATTTCTTGAGGACATTCCCATCAAAGTTGGAGACTACTTGGTTCCTACAGATTTTGTGGTGCTAAAATATGATGCTGAACTAGATGATTTTCTGATAATTGGCAGCTCTTTCTTTCTTGGCCACAAGAGGAGCAGTGATTGATGTGATGTGTGGTCTGATTGATCTCCATCTGAGAGATAAGCCTATTCAAGATGCACAAGCTGCGGAGATCCACCATAGACGGTCATACTTTCAGAGTTGACGTGGAACCATATGTTCAGATTGGTGAGGAAAAAGTGCTTGATATTGAAGAAGAGAAGATGGTGGTTTGTCATGAATCTACTCTAACATCTTCAGAGCCTGTAACGGCTCCTAAGCAGAAAGCTCCAGACATCACACTTCCACCAAAGCAAATGTAGGTATCCTCTCGACCTTAAAATCCTAACTACATTGCTGTGAATGTAGGGAAACACTCTATCCCACCCAAGCATCGCTCCCACCATGGTTCTCTTCCCTCATTCCTTGGTAGATCCCATGGTCACGATGCTTACACACCGCCAAGGTTGTGAATACATTAACAAAGGTACTCTTTGTTGGGAATGTCCTGAAATCTACTGTGCTATCTCTAGAAAGTATGATAAGTGTCGAGATCAGACATAAGTCATAAATACTGGGTGGTCATGATGACTTGCTAGAGCCCTCTCTTGATCTATAAGTTAAGTACTTATTACCAGTATTGTATGATCCCAAAGGGTCACACACCATAGCTAACGGGAAAGTTTAAAAGGAATTAATACAGTAAGATGCAAGACATTTACTGTATTTGTACAGAGAATTGGGCCAGACAAAATACAGTCTTTTGTCTGATTTGGGTCTTGGGCCCAAAAGCCTAATAGGCCATTAGTTTAATTACTTGGGCCCATATAAGGGAAGAAGGGGGCGCCAGTTAGCCTAAGCTTCTGTGATTTTAGGTCTGGCCGTCCTCCTCTCTCTCTGTTGTTCCAACTTGGTCTAGCAGCCTGATCCAGTAGCTTGTAAGCGTGTGGATACCTAGGAGGAGCCGGTAATCATCAGCTCTTGCAGATCTCGATATTCCCTTGATCAATCCGCTGCAATCATAAGGTAATGATCCTGATCTGTTTATGATTCAACTGCAAATCACCTAGATCCTAGTTGATTATGTGATAGGTTGTAATCTGATAATTAAACCTATGAACAAACATAATCCTACAGTGGTATAAGAGCCTAGGTCGTTAGGTTTTTGCTGTTTGGATCATATTTATGTTGTTTTTAAATGTTTAGAATCGAATTTGTGTTACGAAATTTGATTAGAAAACTTGAAAACCTAATATGCAAATCGCATAAACCGATTGAAACCCATCGGTATGCGAAGAGGATGCGAGTATCAATCGACGAGGGAGCGTGATATCGATCGATATCAATCGGATCGATTGCTTCTCGCTGTCCCGATGACCCGATCGCAACGAGCTGATGCACGCGAGTATCGATCGACGAGGGAGCGTGATATCGATCGATATCGATCGGATCGATTGCTTCTCGCTGTCCCGATGACCCGATCGCAACGAGCTGATGCGCCTGTCCCGATCGTATTGTGCGAGGTCCCGAAAGCGAGCTTGGCTCGTCTTCTCGATCCGGCGATGCGTGATCCGGCTGGCGAGACATACGTTCCGCGAGTAGCCATTCGGTTAAGCCGAGCCTCGCGGTTCGTCCCACCTAACTCGAGACGCGAACCAATCGTGCCATTGGGCCATTGCGGTTCGTCGTTGGTTTTGCCTTATCCCGCAAGTTAGGTCAAAATCAGCTAAAATTGATTGGTTAGACCAATCTATTTCTTCCTGATTTTGGACTTAACCGAACCGATCCAATTTAATTGGTGGTTCAAGCGGTTAACCAAATCGCGGTTTGCTGGAAATTATTTAATACAATTGGTATTATTTAATTTCTGGTTAAACCGGATTTAAATTCAAAATTGAATTTTAACCTAAACCGAAGGCTGGTCTAAGTTTGATTTGGTTGGACCAAATAATTTAGAGCTGGTCTGGTTTAGTAAATAACCAGTTGGATTTAGTAGTTAATTTGGTCTTGGACCAGAATTAATGAACCGACTCGGTTATGTCAAATTATTGGGCCAATTGGAATTTTGTGGTCTTGGGCCAAGAATTGGGCCTATAATTTGTGACCCAACCGAAAACTTTAATAAAACATTAAATTAGAAATTTCTAATTTTAGCATGTTTCTAGATTTAGAAAGTTTCTAAAATAAGTAAGTTTCCCAAAATAGTAATCTTCTATTTTTGGAAAGAAAACCTAAAATCCTCAAAACCAATATCAAGCTTGGATGTCTTGCCCAATCTTGTCAGCTACTTAACGCTTATTCAATTACAGATATGGCTTACAGTGTGAGGTGTCTGTTTTTGCGTAAGTAAAGTAGTATATAGTCACTAATTTCATTGGGAGTCCCAGACTTTAGTGATTATTTGGCTATAAGAGATTGGTTTCCTTGACTGGGCCATCGGGAGTCCCGGGCCTTGAGACATCTGGTGAATTGGGCCTTGGGCCCAATCCACAACCGAGAGTTATATAGATATAACTAGCTGTGTGCATGCTTACCAAGTAAAGCTAATTCCGGGTGACGGCCAGTGGTCCACTTTGGTTTTAGTTGAACATGGGTCTCGGAATCATTGCATTCTTATGAGGTTAAACAAAGAAATTTTGAATGCGATGCGAGTTTTCTTATAAGTTATTAAGATTACTCTTTTATGAACTAAATAACTAAAACTCTATTGTCTCATAATTTCAGCTATGTCAAGCACAACAACACAAAACACTTTCTCGATCCGGTCTGCCCTTGAGAAGGACAAACTGAACGGATCAAACTTCCTGAACTGGTCCAGGAACCTGAGACTTGTGCTCAGGCAGGAGAAGAAGGCTTATGTCCTTGAAAGAGTTCTCCCCCCTAGACCTGCGAATAATGCCGCACAAGCTGTGAAGAATGCTTGGGATACGCATTCTTCAGATGCTAATGACGTGGTTTGCCTAATGTTGGCGACAATGGTTACCGAACTGCAGATGCAGTGGGAAGGCCTGACTTGTCCCATGGAACTGATGGCAAACCTGAAAGCGTTGTTTCAGGAGCAGGCTCGTACAGAGAGATTCCAAACTGTAAAGAATCTCTTGGACTGTAAAATGGCTAAGGATGCAGCAGTGAGTCCACATGTTCTGAAAATGATGGGTTATCTCGATAATTTGACTAGACTCGACTGTCCTATAAGCCAAGAGCTTGCTTGTGATATCGTTCTGCAGTCTCTTACTCCTGCATATGACCAGTTCACCTTGAACTATAATATGCATGGGTTGACAAAGACTTTGCCTGAGCTACATGGTATGCTCAAGACTGCAGAACCTAATCTGAAGAAGGCCAAGGACCCGTCTGTACTCATGGTGCAGAAGGGCAAGGGTTTCAAGAAATCCGCTGCAGACAAAGGAAAGGGCAAGGCAGTCCACAAAGAAAAGGCCAAGCCCAAGCCCGTGTCTAAAGCTGGGCCTTCTGATATCTGCCACTTTTGCAAAGAGGCAGGGCATTATCGCAGGGACTGTAAGAAATACCAGGAAAGTCTAAAGGAGAAGAAGAAGTCCTTCGCGACTACTGCTTCAGGTATTTTTGTTATTGAAGTAAATACTACTACTTCTGATAATACCACTTAGGTATTAGATACTGGATGTGGGGCTCATATTTGTACTAATGTGCAGGCGCTCAGCAACAGTAGAAGGTTGAAGCAAGGGCAAGTAGAGTTGCGGGTTGGCAATGGAGCGAAGGTTCCAGCACTGGCCGTTGGCACTTACTTGTTATCTTTACCTTCTGGATTGATTTTAGAACTTGAGAATTGTTATTTTGTACCTGCTATAAGCAGAAATATCATTTCAGTTTCATTATTGGATTTACAAGGATTTGATTTTTCTATTAAGAATAAATTGTGTTCCTTTAATCTCAATGATATGTTCTATGGCTGTGCCCCTCTTATTAATGGGCTGTACATGCTGGATCAATCTACTCCAGTATATAACATTAATACAAAACGGTTCAAATCTAACGAAGAAAATGAAACGTTTCTCTGGCATTGTCGTTTGGGGCACATTAGTGAGAAACGCGTCAAGAGGCTCCATTCAAATGGACTCTTGGGCTCATTTGACTTTGAGTCTTGTGAGCAATGCGAATCTTGCCTAATGGGCAAAATGACACGGGCCCCTTTTAATAAACCCACAGAAAGGGCCAGTGAACTATTGGGCCTGATACATACTGACGTGTGTGGCCCAATGTCCACAAATGCTAGAGGAAACTATCAGTACTTCATTACATTCACTGATGATTTCAGTAGATATGGATATGTCTACTTGATGAAACATAAGTCGGAAACCTTTGAGAAGTTCAAAGAATTCCAGAATGAAGTACAGAACCAGCTTGGTAAAAGTATTAAGGCTCTTCGGTCGGACCGAGGAGGAGAATACTTGAGCCAGGAATTCCGTGATCATCTGAGTGAGTGTGGGATCATCTCCCAACTCACACCTCCTGGAACACCTCAGTGGAATGGTCTGTCTGAGAGAAGAAATCGGACATTGTTAGATATGGTCCGATCCATGATGAGTCACACAGACCTTCCTATATCCCTTTGGGGATATGCTTTGCTGACCGCAACGTTCACACTGAACATAGTGCCATCAAAAGCAGTAGCAAAGACACCATATGAATTATGGACTGGAAAGGCTCCAGTAATGTCTTTTCTCAGAATTTGGGGTTGTGAAGCCTATGTCAAAAGATTAATCTCAGACAAGCTTACACCAAAATCTGACAAGTGCTACTTCATTGGTTATCCTAAGGATACCAAGGCTTATTACTTCTATCTGCGATCCGAGAACAAGATCTTTGTTGCTCGGGATTGTACTTTTCTTGAGAGGGAATTTCTCTCTAAGAAAGATAGTGGGAGTAAGGTACAACTTGATGAAATTCAAGAAGGACAGGAACCTGTTCAACCTAATGAGGAAGAACAGCAGGATGAATTACATGAAGTTGTAATAGAACCTGAACCTGAAGTACCTGAAGTTCGAAGATCCGGAAGGATCCGTCACGAATCCGATAGATATCAAGGATTCCTCGTGACTAATTGCCATGATCTTTTGATCATTGACGGTGATGAACCCTCGAACTTTGCAGAAGCCATGATAGGCCCTGACTCCTCAAAGTGGCGTGAAGCCACTGAATCCGAGATGGACTCCATGTCTGTCAACCGAGTGTTTTCACTGGTTGACTTACCCGCTGGTGCTAAAGCCATCGAGTGTAAATGGATCTTCAAGAAGAAGATTGACATGGATGGAAATGTCCAGATTTACAAGGCCAGGTTGGTGGCAAAAGGTTTCAAACAAATTCATGGTATAGACTATGATGAAACCTATTCACCAGTGGCCATGATGAAATCAATTCGGATTCTCCTAGCAACTGCCGCTTATTATGATTATGAGATTTGGCAGATGGATGTGAAAACCGCCTTCCTGAATGGAATCTTGGAGGAGGATGTGTATATGACACAACCTGACGGTTACATTGATCCTAAGAATGCTGGGAAAGTATGCAAGCTTCAAAATCCATTTATGGATTGAAGCAAGCATCGAGGAGTTGGAATCTTCGTTTTGATGAAGCAATAAAGAATTTTGACTTCATCAGAAACAAGGAAGAACAATGTGTGTATAAGAAAACTAGTGGGAGCAAAGTGGCGTTTCTTATCCTATATGTCGATGACATATTGCTTCTTGGAAATGATATTCCAATGCTGAAGTCTGTTAAAGACTGGCTGGGAAGTTGTTTTTCCATGAAGGACATGGGTGAAGCCGCGTATGTTCTTGGAATCCGAATCTTTAGAGACAGATCTAAAAGGCTGATTGGACTTTGTCAAGATTCTTATATAGAGAAAATCCTGCATCGATTCGGAATGGATAAATCCAAGAAGGGATTCACGCCAATGATACATGGTGCTACACTAAGCAAGACTCAGTGTCCTAAAACACCTGATGAGCTTAAGCGCATGAGTAGGATACCTTATGCTTCGGCTATAGGATCTATCATGTATGCCATGATCTGTACTCGTCCTGATGTTGCTTATGCACTAAGCATGACGAGTAGGTACCAGTCTAATCCAGGTGAGAATCACTGGATTGCCGTAAAGAATATCCTGAAGTATTTGAGGAATACTAAGGATAAGTTCTTGGTTTATGGAGGAAGTGAAGTGCTTGAAATGAGTGGATTCACGGATGCAAGTTTTCAGACAGATAAAGATGATTTCCGGTCACAGTCTGGTTACATCTTCTGTCTGAATGGCGGTGCAGTAAGTTGGAAGAGCTCCAAGCAGAGCACCGTGGCAGATTCCACAACTGAAGCTGAATACATCGCTGCTTCAGAAGCTGCGAAGGAAGGAGTTTGGATAAGGAACTTCATGATTGAACTCGGTGTATTCCCAAATGCCACTGAGCCTCTAACACTGTATTGTGACAACAATGGTGCAATTGCTCAAGCTAAGGAACCGAGACATCATCAGAAATCAAAACATATTATGAGAAGGTATCACCTGATTCGTGATATAGTGAAAAGAGGTGAAGTGATGGTCAGCAGAGTTCCCACTGATGAGAACGTGGCTGACCCGTTGACAAAGCCACTCCCGAAACCTAAGCACGAGTTGCATACTGCTGCTGTAGGAATTAGAGATATTCAAATGTAATCTCTTTTTGAGTGGGAGTTATGAGGGCTTTATTTTAGTTATTTTGATTGGTTCATGTAAACATTTTAATGTTAATGAAATTTTATTTCTGGATTATTTTTAACTGTGATATAAAATAATCGTTCCAAAATGATTCATGTCGTAATATATGGGCCATCGAAGTACATGAGAAAGACTTGATCATGAAACCCCATATTTAACGAAATGACATAAATCATAGTGTCCATAGTCGAAGGTTGTTGAAATTGGAACACCAACAACCACTTGAGACTAGAGTGTGTTGAGACTTATGACCAAGTTTCATGGGTCATGGATGCGCGGCATCAAAGTCAACACATAGGTATATGTAGGGAGCATATGACCGGACATGGCCCGCTGATGAGAACTCTACAAGATATTGATATATGTGTCATAAAAGGTTCTCATTTACGACTATAGAGTATAGTCCTTAGACCTGAGTTCGCATGCATGTGGCTGCACATGGATTGATGCGCTTTGATCATTGTCTAACGCTGTTTCGTAACTGGGAGCTATAAGGACCTTGGTTGGGTGTATTATAAAGTGTGTAGTTCATAGTGATGGAACAAGATGGGATTTGTCCCTGCCGTTTAACGGAGGTAATATCTCTAGGCCAATCGGAGACTTGATAGCTGGTAAGAGAGTGGCCACTCCCAAACGGACTTGCCCAAGTCGTTTGAATTGTCAGTATCAAATCTGGTCCGATGAACATGGTCTGGCTATATAAGGATGACACGCATCTTGCCTTATGCCAGATCGAGATATTGAGACAAAAGGATTAGGAAATGTAGGATTCCAGTACAAGTGGGAGATTGTTGGGAATGTCCTGAAATCTACTGTGCTATCTCTAGAAAGTATGATAAGTGTCGAGATCAGACATAAGTCATAAATACTGGGTGGTCATGATGACTTGCTAGAGCCCGCTCTTGATCTATAAGTTAAGTACTTATTACCAGTATTGTATGATCCCAAAGGGTCACACACCATAGCTAACGGGAAAGTTTAAAAGGAATTAATACAGTAAGATGCAAGACATTTACTGTATTTGTACAGAGAATTGGGCCAGACAAAATACAGTCTTTTGTCTGATTTGGGTCTTGGGCCCAAAAGCCTAATAAGCCATTAGTTTAATTACTTGGGCCCATATAAGGGAAGAAGGGGGCGCCAGTTAGCCTAAGCTTCTGCGATTTTAGGTCTGGCCGTCCTCCTCTCTCTCTGTTGTTCCAACTTGGTCTAGCAGCCTGATCCAGTAGCTTGTAAGCGTGTGGATACCTAGGAGGAGCCGGTAATCATCAGCTCTTGCAGATCTCGATATTCCCTTGATCAATCCGCTGCAATCATAAGGTAATGATCCTGATCTGTTTATGATTCAACTGCAAATCACCTAGATCCTAGTTGATTATGTGATAGGTTGTAATCTGATAATTAAACCTATGAACAAACATAATCCTACACTCTTTACCTCTGTCGAATCCACCTGGAGCCTGATATCCTGCCTCATTCGAGCTAATGACTGAAAACAAGTGTTTAGTGAGAGGAACCCACTGGTGAGTCTGTACTTATTTGAATTTTTTGTTTTTTTGTTTCTTTGATTTTTCTATGTCTTATGTGTAAAAAAGCGAAGAATAGAGTTGAAAAATGAGGACGCTCGACACGGACCAAAAATGTGTCGACCAAAGACTGGTGTAGATCGACACTCGCCACGAGTACATGTAAGATTTCTGATTTTTCATTTTGATCTCGTATTTGACTCTGCTTTTCCTAAACCCAAAAGTACATTCATCCTTTGGTTTACATAAATCGTGCCATGAAACATTTGCTTTCTTTGTGTTTGAATCTGGCCTAACCATAGGAAAGCCGCACAAAACCTCTATATATGCTTTATTCATCCGCAAAGGGAAACTTATCATCTATCAATTTGTTTTCCTTGAATTGACTTTGAACTAAAATCGCCATATTTTAGGATTATTAGTAATCAGCCTCATACTACGTAATCCTAGATGCCTTGTATCAAACAATTGGTGTGCAAGATTTTTGTCATTAACACAAGTTATTTTCTTACACAATATTCCCATCTCTTTGATATGATCCACTTTTTGAGCAAGCAAGATATAAACTCCATGATCAATTCAAAAATCACATAGTTCCATGCCAATATGTGACTGCAATCAATCAGCTCTCAGTTCTCCTTACTCAAAAATTAGTACATCAAGAAAACACTTCAGCCTCTTGTGACAATTGATCTGGATTCAACATTTTCTTAGAGTTTGATTCTTCATCATGCCATAGTTTTCATATCTAGTTTTCATATCTTTCGCACTACTCGATTCCATATCCTGAATGGATAAATCTGTCTTCAGTGCCTCTCCATAATGGGTTCGATGAAACTAATGGCGTCCCAAATTTGGTGAGAGATTTAAAGCAGATTCATAGGAGAAATGCTTCAAAATCATCACCTCGAGCCTGCCGAACGTCGCGTTAAAACCCTCAATTCTTTCATTCAACACATAACGAAAATAGCGTTTGATTGGAAGATGAAGAAGAAGAGAGTGAGATAGAAATAAGTAAGAGTAAAAAAAGAACGATTTGTTTTTCATGGGATAATGATATATTTCTCCATGAGAAGTATCATATAGCACCATATGAAACTAGGAAACTTATATATCTCCAAATTGAAACTTCGAAATCCTTTAAGCACACAAAATCAATTTTATCGGTTATTATTTACAAACCACAAAATAACCTACCGAACCTGATATTAAACCAAACTAAAACATAATCCAAATAAATCCAAACAAACAATTATTGGGTTCTTCCTCACCTTAATTTTACCGGGGTCGAGTCTTCTTCACCCGATTTTATCACTTAATTTTTCTTTTCCTCTCTCTCGTTTTGTTGGGGGTGGGCTTAGCACCCACGGGTTATGATGTAAGATCCAAGGGGACCTCACACGTAGACCGGATTATGGCTCAAAGGAGCTGGACTGCGGTCTCTCTCTCCTATGGGCTGTGGCATAGTTGGTGGACGGTTGGGGCTTTGCAGCTGGACTGAGGTCGCTCTCTGCGTGGGCGGAATGTATGGGAGGTGGATTCAAACAAGAACAAGTAACCAGTAACCAAGACTATTCAAGAAAAGGGGAAGTCACACGATTCTTGTAAGGGTCACAGCCGTCAAGGCCTAGAAACCAACTAGGTTTTCTTTCTTTTAATTAAAATGTGACTTTGAAAATAATAGGGTACAAGGTTTTATAGCCAAAATTTGCAAAAATACAAAAGCAAATAAAGACGTGGGCCTTAAGGCCTTACATGGAATAAAACAAGAAACTAAAGTAAATAAGGCCTCAAGGTCGTGTGGTAACTTGGGTTGGAGGGGCCGTGCATTCTGTCTAATGGATCGGGCCTCAGATTACCTCGTTAAAACCCTTGCAAAGAAAACCCAGTGGGATAAACCTTGCAAGGGAAAAAGAGTATAATATTTTGCCCACAAAGATGTTGCAGTGCCCCTCCTGGCTTCCAAGTATATATTTGAAGTGCATCAAACCCGTGAGGTTCCAAATAAGGCAAGTCCAGAAACCATTGGGTTTGAACTTGAGTAACTTCTCCATCCGAGCTGCTATTAGCTTGATTTAAACTCTCCTGGATTTCCTGATGAGGCAAGATTCCATAAAAAATGACTATGTTGCTTTATTCATCCTGTCCTTTCTGAGCTCTCCAATAAGTGGCAGTTGGTCTCCAGCGGGTTCCTTGGAAGTCTTCTATTTTGTAACTTTCATAAATTCCTCATGTGAAAGGCTACTGACGCACTTCCACTTCGTGATGATTCCTTGCTGAGTTATTTTTCTGTAACAGATTGAGTCGTAGCTTAAATTCTCTTGGTTAGGTAGATATTCCCCCAAACCTGCACCTATGTCCCTGGTACGATCAAGCTGCTTCTCTCTAAGGGCATATACCGGCTTGGTTAACCCTCCTCTAATATGCTTGGATGATGACAGCTTGATGTCCTCATAAAAATCTCCCTCTTGAAAAGGTTTCAACCTCAAAATTGTATTACCTGCAGTAAGAGAAAGCAAGTTAGCTTTCATGCGGTTTTGTGAGTCTATGTCTTTACCTTGATTGATCTGGGGCTCGTTGACGTAAGGGATATCAGGCTGTTCTCCTTTGAGTAGGTGATTCAATATCATGACTCTGATCTGGCTTGGGTGCCACGGACGAGCTGCTGCACCATCATCTCTTGTGGTCTCGGTCTTGTCCTCTCTTGGTGGTGGTGAGGCTTTCTTGCAACGTCCATGGTCTGGTGGCACTTCGTTTCGGTTTCTTCCTTTTCTCCTGCAATAAGATGGACACTTTTGGCAAGAAATAAGTGTGTTATATCAGTCATCAAATAACAAAAAATAGGTAAACTCATATCAGCTCGAACAGACTCATTAGCATTTCCAGGTTTCACTTTAACTTGTATTTTAAAACAGGAAGTCTATATCTTGTGTTCCTCTTTTAATCTTAAACTTTTATCAACATATTCTGAGTGTAAAAAGTTTATCAAATCAGTTCTTGAGTCATTAGAAGTAAACCAATTTGAGTTACTACTTACATGGACAATATCTTTAGGTGTTTTCGGTTGTCGGGGTCAACACGGTTTTTGGAAGTGGTTTTGGGTCTGGAGGCTCATCTTTGATCAAGAGGTAGGTTGTAACATATTCACTTCCTTTTTGGACTTGTAAACACATCATGATCTTTTGGAGATATTTCAAAGATTGTGCACTGATTTTTCCTTGATTGAAGTCGAGTTTTTGTATAAGGCTGCTCTGTTGTAGACCGTGTACTGGTGTTGTGGTCTCTTTTATTGATCCAGAACCTATATCAGCACTTTGGGCACGAGGCAAGTGCACTATAAAAGAATTCGGTGATTGAGAATCAGATGGGTCCAAGTGATTACTTACCTTGGCTTGATCGGGTTTTGTGGTCTTAATAACCATGTCATTCTGGTCATGCTTTTGATCATGTAAGGTTTGGCTTTGACGCATGATGTCTTCTTCGCCCTCTTGGATCATATTTTATCTAGCGTGTTATCCACTTCTTCTCCTCCATCTTTACGTAGTGTTTTCTTCAAAGAGATGTTCCTACACCAAGACATGAAAAGTCAGGTTCAGAAAGTTTCAAAGAGTCTAGAGACTTACCTTGCTCTTGGTGGGTTGGTTATCCCAAACAATCTCCTTCTTTGATGTTGGCATCCAAAATCTTGAAGATCTCATCATAAGCCTCTTGGGAATGTAGCTACTGTTGTTGAACTTTTGTACAAACTCCTTGTACATACGCTGCTTTAAAACTCCCCAAGTAGTGATCGGGTTATGGTAGTAGTTGAGAACTTCTTCTTGTATACACCACATATAAGCTTTTCCAACAAGAGTGTTGATGGCATGAGTTAGTTTCTCCTCCTTTAGGATTTTATAGAACCAAAACCAATCTTCCAGGCCTCTCTCCCATCTTAAATAAGTCTCTGGATCTTGATCAAGACCCGAAAAGGAGAGGTTATGGGGCTCATAGATTTCTCTTTCATCATGAGAAGGCTCTTGCGACTTAGAGATGAATGGTACTTGATATGGTTCATCCTTATAATATCTTGTGTTGGCTTGGGAATAGTCAGGTGGTTCTGGTTCATAGGTGTAAGGATATATCACGTGCCAATCCTCATTGGCTAATGCTCTATCCAATTTACACCTTACAAGTTGCTTTCCCCTCCACCCTCTCCAAGAGAGTGAGTCTCCAATTGATGAGTCTCCAATTGATGGAAATTCAATTAAACCGCAATCTGTGATCATATTATTGAAGGAAACGAACGTTGATGGCTGTCATACTGTTCCTCCCTATTTTTCATGATTTCCTGTTATTTCATTTAGATCCCCTATAATGAACCATGGTTTTGTCCTGGTTATACCAATTCTTGTTAGTCTCTCCCAAACTTGATCCCTTAGTTTTTGTACCGGCTCACCACAAACAAAAGAAATACAAACTTTATTCCCGTGTATATCCGCCTCAACATCAATAATTCTATTGCTGGAGTAAATAATATCCACATTAAAATCATTATTATAATATAGCGCTAGACCACCACTGGCTCCACTTGGTTCTACCGAAAAAATCTTATCATATCCAAAGTGACCCATGAACTTTTGTGTGAATTCGAATTCTTGTTTGGTCTCCGAAAGAAATAAGAAATCTGGTCTATGTTTATGCCAAATCTCTCGTAAATAACTTATAGTCCATTTGCTTCCCATTCCTTGACAATTCCAGCTCAAAAATCTCATATTAATATGATCACGAAATTCCAATCTAAGAAGAATTTTGAGTGAAGAGCCCAAAATCCAAATAATATCATTACATGTAAACTCATTAATCCATAATCATAAATTCCGGGTTTCCCTTCGCGTTCAAATTCCACATATACGATTACCCATGTTTTGTCAAAATCATTATGGTCTCTGCCTCGAATAACCAAAATCCTTATATCATCACCCTTCCTTGGTTGCATCAGGATACCATATCCAGGATCGTTATCAAATCTTTGTTCCTTAACATTCTCCCTGTCGCCAGCCTTGTTATACCGAATTATAAAAAAATCTAATCTTCAGCACGATACTTGTTGGAATACTGAATGACAAACGATCCCAAGAGAACCCATGTTATACTCACGGATGATCCAAAAATGATCACTAAACAACAAAACCAGTTGTTGCATTCTTCTGTACGTGTACCTTGTGTCCCATGAAACCTCCAGACCATAATTTCTTCCTCTTGATGTACTATGACTCTCCCTTTTCCATCTTATAGTGTATTCCTTAGTCCTGATCGTCCATAAACTTCCCACCGCATCTCTTGCAGCTGTTAAGGGCAGTAATGGTACCTGGTCCTTGCATTTGCATTGTTTTCTTGTCTTTGCACTCGTAACGACCTTCAACATTCTGAAGTTGATCAACCAAAAGACCCAATTTCCAATCTTCAACAACAATATCAGAAAAACCAATCTCCAAGAATCCATTATCCACCATACCATGATCTTTCCTCCTGTGCATGCTTCTGTCCTTGTAAAACTACAAGCCTGTCGATACCATAAAGAACATCTATGATTCCATTTACGGGTAATGTGAAGAGCACTATCTATCACCCATAACTCATAGTTTAAAATCCTTGTCCATATTGTCATAGTACTTAGACTCCTACATCCTATACTTCCACACCCCATATAAACCTTTGATCACAAGAGCAAACAACACATCCGACCCAAAGAAACATCAATACACTCCAAAACCCATACAGTATTATAAGAAGCATTCCAACCATTGACCACCATAAAGAAACATATCCCATTTTATTACTTTAATGAAAAAATAAGGCAATGCATCCGGGCCTTAAGTTGAAATCAACCATCAGACCCGAGCTTGGAGACGGTACAACCGTGAATCTAATTGAAATAAACCAAACAACAACAAATGCAAATTGCTTCCCCCTAGCTTGAAAGAGAGTCCAATATCCCACTAGATGCCCCCCGATCTATAACTTGAAAGCTTATTGAATTCATAAGAAACATAAAATTGAAAGTGCTATGGTCCTGCCACCTTAAACGGTAACCTTATCATGATCTGGTTCGATCATGGCCTCCTTTGCGTCTCCCACCTCTGTTTCCTTCTCCACACTTCCTGTTCCTCTTGTTGGCGGTTTCTTCCTTGGCGAAGTCAGAGTCTGCACCAGCCGCTTCTTTCCGAGTCGGCCCATCATTATAGGTCCCCCACCAGTACCCTTTTTCTTTCCCACCACCTTCCTTTTATCTCCCTCCTTCCTTGTATCCACCTTCTGCTTCATTTTATTGTCATCCACCCGCGGTGCTGCGAATTTCTCCTGGTGATTTTCATAGTTAGACTGCTCCACATGCCCAGAATCACTCAAGTGCATAGGCGCTTCTGTATCGCCTTCCTCATTGTTTGTTTTTTCCAGCAAGTCCATCAGATCATCAATATTACCCAGACTTTGCAGCTCCTTGCCCACATCCATGTCTTGAAAATCCATACCCACAGAATCAGATTCTAACAGAGATTTCTCAACGGCTCCAACCTCCTTCCTCACACTTTTTTCTTGAATTACACCATCTGGTTCTGTTGATTTAGCTGTTTTACTAACCACATTGCCATCAAACCCTATTCCCTTGTTTCGAAAAGCCTCCAACACAACTTGTTCCTCACTTGTTAAGAACACTGCCCCCTTCAGTGTTGCAGCTGTCTCAGCTTCCTTATCAGAAGAGACCTGTCGATGCATGTATTGTTTCGGAGAGGAATACCTTTGACCCCTTGATCTCCGGCTTGATTCTTCTCCATAATCACATTCATACCGGTTAGACCCCGTCCCTCTATCCCTTCTGGATCTGGAATGTGTTTTAGCCCCATAAGCCTTGTTTTCTTCTGTTTTGTGGCTAGAAGTCTCTCCCTGTTTTCCTTGATCTTTCCTGCCATCACGAGTCTCTTCTCCTCTCCCATACGTAACCGCCCCTCTGTAGCTCACGCCCCCTGACCTATCCGTTGGATCTCTTGGATCCGAATCACCTCTCTTCCTTGAAACTCCATTGTCTGTTTTTGGTTCCTCTTTTATTGGACATACCTCAGTCTCATGGCACATACTATTACATGATCTGCAAAAACCGCGAAGCCTTTCATAGCACAACTGTAACAGGACTTCCTCTTCACCATCAAACTCAACCATTAGCTCAAAGACCAATGGCTTGAGACCGTTAAGCACCACCTGGACCCTTCCATTATCCAGTTCCACAGTTCCTGCTTTGCCAATGCCATCTCCTATCTTCTTGAAGGTTAAATCTTCCCAATAATGGAGTGGTAAACCCATAACTTCCACCCAGAACGTAATTGCAGAAGGATAACTGACCTCTATGATCGGCTCCCACCTCACCAATGAGATCATCCATGAGTCGAAGTGAAATGGCCCCAAGCTCAACACCTCCACTATGTCCTTCTCCTCATCAAAGTCGAACTGGAATCGTCCAAGCCCAAGGTCTTTGCCAGCAATCCTATCCTCCATGTTCCATATCTTGGGAAACATATGGACCAGATGTTTTGTATCTTGACGTCGTGGATTCATACAGCGCCTTATCAAGGTCCTTTCATAGGCCTTAATCAACTCAGTGTTTTCAAACCTTGGCACTGAGATTTTCAACCTATGTGTTGATGTTGCCACCCTCTTTCCCTCTCTCTTCGACAATGTGATGTTACTTTGTGACATTTTGCCTCTCCGAAAAAGTTTTTGATTATGAGAAAGAAAGCTTGTTGAAGTTGTGAGTGAATCAGCCACATACTTCTTCTGTTTATATACACCCCCGCGAGCCAAATCACCCATTGAATGTTGAAGACCGTAAATCACGACAGTTTCCATATATAGCTGCACATAAATTCAAGCGGGTTATAATTCGAAATATTTTTGCAAATCGCATAACTCGATATAATCCACCTCAAATTCATATGGAAAGTCCATAATATAGCCCAAATCAAAATCAAATATGAAAAATCCGGATCCCAAATTTTCATGTCTGATAGCAGTCGAACCTCACACATTGATTCTATCAGACCATTACTCGAATAACGATGTACCTTAATTTGCCAAGACAGAAGCCATAAATTTCGTATATCTTCGGACATCTCCTCCTTGATGCCCTTGTAAATCTTCAGATATGGTAGATCAATACTTCTGCATCTCAATATGTTGAAACCCGAGAGTATCTGTCCATATCTCCAATAATCATCACCCAAATCCTTCCCCAAATCCATGCAACAATGAGCCCGTAAATTGAAACCAGATCCTGAATCGCCTTTAAGATACACCATAATATAGTCAAAACTTCACCACCATCCTTAATCCCCATGACGATTATCCCTTGCGCCAAACATGAAACCGTAAATCGCCTCCTTTGTCGCCATCCGAGTAGAGAAACTTTTTTCTATACGTTACTTTTTTGTATGTCAAGTCAATAATCGAATTATTGATATGAAATTTTGAAAAAGAATAATAAGAAGGTTGAAGGAAATAAAAATTCCAAAAAAAGAAAATTCATGAAAATCGATAACTAAAAATTGTAAAACATATAATTTAAAGTAATATTTCTTGTAAGCACATGTTATTTTCTTAAAATTATTATGATCATTAAAAAATTACAAATCTTTTCAAAAAGATATATAAAAATATTAATATTCAAAAATATATTAAATATTTAAATAACAAAACAAAACCCGCGCATTTGCACGGGTTCTCTCCTAGTATATTAAGAAAACTTGGTGTAAATTTCTTAAAATGACATCGTTTTTTTTTAGCAATGACTAAGCATCCGATCATTACTGTTAGTAAACGGCGTTTCAGTCATTGAAGGAATTCGCATTGACTTAAAAGTTCCGGTATAAAAAAACTTGTTGTGGATTCTTAGTAGCGAGATCTATCCATGCATATGTTGATCGACTCATAAATTCTTTATATGCAATCAAAATATGTATCACAAAGTCGCTATCTGAAACAAGAAATATAGGTGATGAATGATATACCACTTATTCACGTTTTCACGTTTTTGAAAACGTGACTCCGTTATTTTTTATCATTCGTAACATTCATCACTTATTCACATTTTCACGTTTTGAAAAAACGTGATTTCACTATATACAACTAGCATGTTAAAAATATAACTATAAAAAACAAAACGTGATTAATCTACTAAAACTAGTTTTCGGCGTTTTATAATTTTCTGCAGAAACTTGATTCAGTTCAGTTCGTCCGGCCAACAATTATTCAGTTATTCCGCTATTCTGTTATTCATCTGACATACCATTCAAGCCCATAGTTTTTTAAAAAGAAATGTGTTAAAACAGTTTCAAATACCCATATTCAAAAGACGATAACTCACAGAATATACCTTCGAATGGAGCAAGGCAGACGACTATGGAAATATGAGAGATAGATATTTCCAATGGTCTCAAGATTTTATATGTACCAGAGAATCAAACTTAATGGCTCTGTAAATCTAAGGATCAGGCTTTCTGCGGATATGCAGAACTCTTCTGGACTTAATGGCTCTGTAAATCCGCTCAAAATTCCAATGATAGTTTCTAGAATTAGATTTTCGATTTTAGAAATATTGAGTTTTCTTAATATTCAAAGAATGATTGCAATCAGACTATATCTCGGAATTGAGATCATAAATGTGATACAAAAACTAGAAACCGATATCTTTCCAAAGATACTAATAACGTGATTTAGGTGCTTATGAGTCTCTAGAAAGTTGGCCTCTGTTGGTACTAGATTTCCCTCTAGGAAATCCGGCCCATTAACAAATAAAACAAAGGCCCATAGTTATGAGCCCGCTCCAATAATCAAAACAGAGAGATATCGACCGTGGTCCTCTGTTGGGCCTGTGCGATTGACTTCTGGACAAGGCCCAAGCAATGCCGAGGTGGGAAGCGATCGAGCTCGAGCTCGGCAGGAGACGACGTGGAGATAGAGCAACCCGATCTTCGTCAGTTCAACTGATCCACGCAAATCTCAGAGATCGTTATGACGGCGAGGCCAAAATATCGGAACAAGAAGATAAAAGTCGAGAGTATTTAAAGGAGAAAAGGCGATTCATTCAAGACATTCCAACCCTAGCTAAGAACCCTTCGACTAGATAGCTCGATCATTATACTTTGTACTCTCTTTTCGATTGTGTTTGTTCTATCTCGACGATCAATCTCAATAAAGTCTTTGATTCATAGGAAATCTATACCATTTCTATATACAAAAGTCCAAATCCACGAATACAAATTCTTAGTGTGAATCCCAGATCTCACATTTGGCGCCGACTGTGGGGACTATCTATAGTTTTTCCTGTCTTAAGAATCAGATCTAGATCCGATAGATCGAGATGAATCCCGACCAATCTGGCTCTCCCAACGCCACACCACCAGTCGACCACCCTCAAACAGTCGACAACGTTCCTCAGAACACTACCGGGGTAAGAATCATGGGTCAGACCGATGGCGTGTTGATGAGCTCTGCCTCAGTCTCCACGACTTCGGCACCACCCAGCTCAGTCGCTCAAACAATCGCGACGAGCAAGACTCCGACAAATGTTTTGTCAGGAACTAACGATCCGCGCAGGAACAGGGTATGGATGAGGAATGATTCCATTTCCGCCCCACCTCAGGAGGAGGATCTGGAATATCCATACCTACTTCGCCTCTGCCTTCTGCTACTCAGCGACAAGGCCCAGATGACCTCGCCGAAATCCGTTCGATGTTAAGCCTGTTGGTAAACCGAACGAGAAACAACGAGGCAAGCGCACGGGCCCAAGAGATCGTAAACCGTTCACTGGCGGCGCAACTCGATGAACAAGAACGGCGCATTAACGCCCGTCTTGAAGAGCTCGCTAGCAAAAAACAGGGGGGTAGATCAACACGAGATCTACGAACCCCCATAAGTCCTCCACCGGGTACACGATTGGACTTCTCCCAGGTAGTAACTCCCCCGGGAGCGTCGGGAAATTTCGCTAATACGTCAAGTAGCGGCTTCTGCCCTATAATGACACCCATCGCGATACCGACCCCGTTAAGTTCGAGTTCAATGGTCACAGATCCAACCGGATCGGGAAACCGACCATTACCCGAGCCACCACTTTTCCCGAATAACGCTAATATCCGACCAAGGCAACTAAGAGGCTCTGCTTTCGCCTCGAGCTCAGGACAATTTAACGGATCAAATACGATACAGTTCCAAACGCCGCAGGTCGACCAGACGAGATCGATCCCAATAATCGATCTCCACGACCCCGTGTTCCCGGAACAAACATCCAATCAGGCACAAGCCCAGTTTGCGCCTGAAGGAATTTCTAGCAGTTCTAATCAGGATTAGCAACCCTAGTCTGAATTCCGAGCCTAGGATCTAAGGTTCATGTAATTGAATCTTACAGATCTGGAGATTACCTTGTGATTATGCAGCGGAAGTTATTTGCAAGGAATCGAGATCTAGAGCGCCTCAAATGCTGCGCCTCTACTGGTATCCACACGCACACAAACTGAACATGAAGGGATGCTAGTGCCTTTTGAGATCCAATCTCTAGAGAGGTTTCTTTTCTATTTCTGGTGGCTGTGAATTAGGTTAGAAACGAGTTTAGGTCGACCATATATCTTATATATGTCGACTTAAACCGCCACGGGATTAACTAATGATTAAACCGATTTAATCCGCTAATCCGCGAGTCGTGTCGACCGACACACTCTATGTGTCGATCGACACGGCCAATCTATGTCGACCGATACTCTTAGTGTGTCGATCGACATCGCCCAGAAAAGTCGATATTGAATGCATATCAAATATGCATTCATCCGATCATTACATTAATGATCATCCTCTTATGCAATGTCCAGTTTGCTTAGGTGTGTGACCTTGTAGGATCATATAACACTAGCAATGAGTTCTCAACTCATTGATCATAAGTGGCTTCTAGAAAAGCGTTATGACTGCCTAGTGTCATATGATTGTCTCATCTCGACAATACGACTTTCTCTCAGAGTAAGTACAAATAGATTTCAGGACATTCCCAACAATCTCCCACTTGTACTGGAATCGTCTATTCCCTTTTAATCCCTTTGTATCCATATCTCAATCTAGCATAAGGCAAGAACTGTGTCATCCTTATTAAGCTAGATCACGTTTATCGAATCCCGATTTATACTGATGGAAAAACAAACGACTGACAATCAGCTCGTTTGAGCGCGGCCACGCATTTCCAGTATCAAATCTTCGATAGGCCCAGAGATATTTAACTCCTGTTATATAGGAGGTACAAATCCCATCTTGTTCCATCCATGTCTCTTTTATATCTCATGACACGCCTAATCAGTGTCTTTATGATCACCAGTTACGGCTGACGTTTGACAAAGTCAAGACGAATCAATCCATATACAAGAGGACATGATGAACTCAGGTCTAAGGACTATACTCTATAGTCGTAATGAGAAACTCTTATGACACTCATATAACATCTTGTAGAGTTCTCATTAGCGGGTCAAGTCCGATCATGTGTTCTCTAACACATATCTATGTGATTGACTTTAATACACTTATTAATGACTCCATGAAACATAGTCATCAGTCACCTCACATACTAGTCTCACGTGGTTGTTAACGTCCCATTTTAACAACCTCGACTCGTGACCATCTATAATTTATGTCATTTATTGATTATAGGGTTTCATGATCAAGTCACATACTTGATGACCTATAAAATGTCATGAATTACTTTTGGGATAATTATTTAATAACACAATTAAATAATACTGAAACAATAACATAACCAAATTATGTTTTACGAACATCAAGTCATAACTAAAAACCAAATATAACTCTCACTGAAAACAAGATCATATCTTAAGAAATCTAATGCCTACAACAGCAGTGTGAAACTCATGCTTGGGCCTTGGGAGGGGCTTGGTTAGTGGATCAGCAACATTCTCATCCGTCGGGACTCTGCTGATCTTCACATCTCCTCTATTCACAACATCACGGATAAGGTGATATCGCCTTTCTATGTGTTTGGATTTCTGGTGTGATTTAGGTTCCTTTGCTTGCGCAATGGCTCCATTGTTGTCACAATACAAAGCCACTGGCTCAGAAATACTAGGAATCACACCAAGTTCAGTGATGAACTTCTTGATCCAAACAGCCTCCTTTGCCGCTTCAGAAGCAGCGAGGTACTCAGCTTCAGTTGTGGAATCTGCTACAGTGTCCTGCTTGGAACTCTTCCAGCTGACTGCACCGCCATTCAGGCAGAAGATGTAACCAGATTACGATCGGAAATCATCTTTGTCTGTCTGAAAACTTGCGTCTGTGTAACCACTTACTACCAGCTCATCACTTCCTCCATACACCAAGAACTTATCCTTAGTATTTCTCAAATACTTCAGAATGTTCTTGACTGCTGTCCAGAGCATGGCATATATGATGGATCCCAATGCCGAGGCATAGGGAATCCGACTCATGCGATCTCGCTCAGCAGGTGTCTCAGGACACTGCTTCTTGCTGAGACTTATGCCATACGACATTGGTATGAAGCCTTTCTTGGAATCTTGCATTCTGAACCTGTGTAAGACTTTATCGATATAAGTGTCTTGACACAGTCCAATTAACTTGTTTAATCTATCTCTATAGATTCTTATTCCAAGAATGTATGCTGCTTCTCCCATGTCTTTCATTGAAAAACAACTTCCGAGCCAAGTCTTGACAGACTGTAGCAACGGAACGTCATTTCCGAGAAGAAGTATGTCATCTACATACAACACGAGAAATGCAACTGCGCTCCCACTAGTCTTCTTGTAAACACATGGTTCTTCTTCGCTTCTGATGAAATCAAACTCTTTGACTGCTTCATCAAAACGAAGATTCCAACTCCGAGATGCTTGCTTCAATCCATAAATGGATCGATGAAGCTTGCATACTTTCTTAGCTGCATTAGGATCGATGAAACCTTCGGGCTTTGTCATGTACACATCCTCTTCCAGTATTCCATTAAGGAAAGCTGTTTTCACGTCCATCTGCCAGATCTCATAATCATAATGAGCTGCTGTTGCTAGGAGAATCCGAATGGATTTAAGCATGGCCACAGGTGAATAGGTTTCTTCATAGTCAATACCATGAATTTGTTTGAAACCTTTTGCCACCAGCCTTGCTTTATATATCTGAATATTTCCATCCACATCAATTTTCGTCTTGAAAATCCATTTACACTCAATGGGTCTTGCACCATTGGGTAAAACAACCAAAGTCCATACTTGGTTCTGTGACATGGATCCCATTTCGGATTCAGCGGCTTTCAGCCACTTTTCGGAGTCAGGGCTCATCATCGCTTCTTCGTAATTTGCGGGCTCGTCACTGTCAATGATCAATAAATCATGACAATTGGTTACGAGAAATCCATATCTCTCGGGTTCGTGACGGATCCTTTCGGATCGGCGAATTTCAGGCTCCACAGGCGCCGTCTCTACAACTCTTTGTAGATCCAACTGTTGCTCTTCCTCTACGGGTTGTGCATTTTCCTGCGGTTCTCGAACTTCTTCGAGTTGTACTTTACTCCCACTGTTTCTCTTGGAAAGAAACTCTCTCTCAAGAAAAATACAGTTCCGAGCAACAAATACTTTGTTCTCGGATTGGTTGTAAAAGTAGTATGCCTTGGTTTCCTTAGGATAACCAACGAAGTAGCACTTATCAGATTTAGGTTCGAGCTTATCTGTAATGAATCGCTTAACATAAGCTTCGCAACCCCAAGTCTTCAGGAAAGACAAACTCGGAACATTTCCAGTCCACATCTCATGTGGTGTCTTTGCAACTGATTTTGACGGAACCCTATTAAGTGTAAATGCAGACGTTTCTAGAGCGTATCCCCAAAAGGATAATGGAAGAGTTGAGAGACTCATTATTTATCGAACCATATCTAATAAAGTTCGATTCCTCCTCTCGGACACCCCATTCCATTGTGGTGTTCCAGGAGGAGTGAGTTGTGAAACAATTCCACAATCTCTCAAATGATCACTGAATTCTTGGCTTAAATATTCCCCTCCACGATCTGATCGAAGAGCCTTAATACTTTTTCCAAGTTGATTATGTACTTCATTTTGGAACTCTTTGAACTTTTCAAAAGATTCCGACTTGTGTCTCATTAAATAGACATAGCCATACCTGCTGAAATCATCAGTGAAGGTAATGAAGTATCGAAAATTTCCTCTGGCACTTGTGCTCATTGGGCCGCATACATCTGTATGTATAAGGTCCAATAGGTCACTGGCCCTTTCGTTTGATTTGTTGAAAGGGGCCTTAGTCATTTTGCCTAGTAAACAAGATTCACATTTCTCACATTATTCATAATCAAATGAGCCCAGAAGCCCATCACTATGGAGCTTTTGGATCCGTTTCTCGTTTATGTGGCCCAAACGACAATGCCAAAGAAAAGTCTGATTCGTGTCATTTGATTTGAATCTCTTGGTGTTTATGTTATAGATTGGTGCGGTTTGGTTTAAAACATAAAGCTCATTCTCTAATGGGCTGCTACCATAGAATATATCATTGTAATCAAAAGAACAACATTTATTCTTAATTGAAAACTGATATCCTTCAACATCCAAAACAGGAATAGAAATAATATTTCTGCTTATAGCAGGTACATAGTAGCAATTATTAAGCTTTAAAACCAAACCAGAAGGTAAAAACAAGTTATATGTTCCTACGGCTAATGCAGAAACTCTTGCTCCATTCCCCACACGCAGGTCCACTTGTCCCCTTTCCAACGTCCTACTGTTGCTTAGGCCCTGCTTATTTGTACAAATATGAGCACCACAGCCGGTATCCAATACCCAAGAAGTAGAACCAGAAGTAGTAACATTTACTTTTATAACATAAATACCTGAAGATGAAGTCTCGAAAGTCTTCTTCTTCTTCTTCTTCTCTTCCAAGAATTTGTCACAATTTCTCCTCCAATGTCCAAGCTCTTTACAGTAATGGCACTTATCAGTCACAGATGGGCCAGGCTTGGGCTTGGGGTTGGCGCAGGCGTGTCCTGGTTCTCAACCGGGACAGCTTTGCCCTTTCCCTTCCCTTTGCCAAGTTTCTTAAACTTCTTACCTCCTTGTACCATAAGTACATTCAGAGTGCCCTTCTTGATATTAGGCTCAGCTGTCTTGAGCATCCCATGCAGTTCAGTCAACGTCTTCGTCAAGTTGTTCATGTTATAGTTCATTACAAACTGATCATAACTTGGCGGCAGTGACTGCAGAATGATGTCAGTAGCCAACTCTTGGCTAATGGGACAATCCAGCTTCCCCAGGTTATCAATATAACCCAACATCTTAATGACATGAGGACTTACTGGACTGTCCTTTGGTAGCTTGCATTCAATGAGAGATTTAACCGTCTGGTATCTCTCAGTTCGTGCTTGCTCCTGAAACATACTTTTCAGGCTAGTGATCATCTCCACGGGCGACTCCACGTTCTCGTATTGCTTCTGCAAATCCGAGTTCATGGTAGCCAACATGAGACAATTCACATCGACCACATCATTAGAATGCTTATCCCAAGCATTCCTTTCTGCATGTGGAGCATTGGCTCTCGGTTTTTCAGGGAGAACATTTTCAAGGACATAGTCCCGCTTCTCCTGCTTGAGAACAATTCTCAAGTTCCGATACCATTCGAGAAAATTCGATCCATTTAACTTGTCCTTCTCAAGGACAGATCGCAGGGAGAAAGAATTATTATGAGTAGTAGTCATAGCTGAGAACATAGAAAAGAAAAGGTTTAGTTATGATGTTCAAGAAATGAGAAGTCTTAACTTTTAAGAAAACTCGCATTATATTCAAACAATGTTTCCTCACATGAATATAATGATCCAAGACCCATACTTCACTAAACTTGAGTGAGCCACTGGCTGTCACCCAAATTTAGCTATCTAGGTAAGCAACAACTTTGCTAGTTATATCCAATATAACTCTTGGTTGTGGATTGACATCTTATGTCCAATCCACCTGATGTCTCTGGGCCCAAAACGATTTTGATGGCCCAGTCAAGTAAACCAATCTCTTCAGTCACGTAATTGTCGATGTCTTGCACTGCAAGTCCATCAACACGATTACCTCTTCCTTACTCATGAAATTGTGGACATCTTGCACTGCAAGTCTATCACACAACTAAATGGGTCGTGACAGTTGACAAGATTGGAAAGACATCAAGTATCACTTGATATTTGGTTGAGGAACGGAACCTTTAAAACGTTCAGTTTTATTATGTTTTAATTCTTATAATTAATTGATTTATCATGCTTTGGTTCTGTGATTGCAGGTTCCAAAACCCAATCATCGAATCTGATGTCGACCGATACTACTATAGTGTCGATCGATACAGAATAACCAAAAGCAATCCGCGATAACCGATCAATCCAATTGATCCGGTTTTGAATACCGGTCAGTGTCGACCGATGCTACATTAGCATCGGTCGATACCAACCTAATCAAACCAATCGCAATTAAACCATTTAACCAAGCTCGATAACCGGTCCAATCCAATTGAACCGATTCATCAATCTCGCGAGGTTTGTGTCGACCGACACAACTCTTGTGTCGATCGACACTAGGCGAAAAGTTTTATTCGGGTTATCCTTCTGTGTCGACCGATACCCGTTTGGTGTCGATCGACACAGGGCGATAAACCCTAATCGATTTTTCAAATTAAAACCCTAAAACTAGTTTTAATCAAAAACGAATTTCAGCATGCTTGTATCAACTATACAGAGATCCAGATTCAACTAATCTAATCAACATGCTACAAATTCAATGGAACCCTAAAGCTCTGATACCACTGAAGGAATTTCTAGCAGTTCTAATCAGGATTAGCAACCCTAGTCTGAATTCCGAGCCTAGGATCTAAGGTTCATGTAATTGAATCTTACAGATCTGGAGATTACCTGGTGATTATGCAGCGGAAGTTATTTGCAAGTAATCGAGATCTAGAGCGCCTCAAATGCTGCACCTCTACTGGTATCCACACGCACACAAACTGAACAGGAAGGGATGCTAGTGCCTTTTGAGATCCAATCTCTAGAGAGGTTTCTTTTCTGTTTCTGGTGGCTGTGAATTAGGTTAGAAACGAGTTTAGGTCGACCATATATCTTATATATGTCGACTTAAACCGCCACGGGATTAACTAATGATTAAACCGATTTAATCCGCTAATCCGCGAGTCGTGTCGACCGACACACTCTATGTGTCGATCGACACGGCCAATCTATGTCGACCGATACTCTTAGTGTGTCGATCGACATCGCCCAGAAAAGTCGATATTGAATGCATATCAAATATGCATTCATCCGATCATTACATTAATGATCATCCTCTTATGCAATATCCAGTTTGCTTAGGTGTGTGACCCTGTAGGATCATATAACACTAGCAATGAGTTCTTAACTCATTGATCATAAGTGGCTTCTAGCAAAGCGTTATGACTGCCTAGTGTCATATGATTGTCTCATCTCGACAATACGACTTTCTCTCAGAGTAAGTACAAATAGATTTCAGGACATTCCCAACAGCGCCTACGGTAGGCGATGAACACGATATGCTTAGACAGTACATTGAACTAGCTAAGGCCCAATTCACAAGTCTGAGCTCCAAAGTTCACATGGAAACAAGCGTGGCGCCCGACATCGATCGAGTGATCGAAGAAATGCGACAAACGCCTTTCACATACCGGATCGCCTTTGCAAGAATCCGAGAAATAAGGAAAACAAAATTTCTGGAGTTCTCTGGAAAATCGGACCCGAAAGCCCATATCAGGGCATTCCGACTAGCAATGGCAAGGGTATACCTTACCGATGAGGAGAGAGAGCCGGCTTTCTGCAGACTCTTCGCCGAAAATCTATCCGGCTCCGCCCTAGAATGGTTTGCCGGCCTGGAAGAAAGGTCCATCGACAACTTCACCCAGTTCATGACGGCTTTCCTCGAACAATATTCCATCTTCATTGAGGAAAAGACTACTGAGGCAGCTCTGTTTGGCGTCTCCCAGAAACCCGACGAGACACTTCGCTCGTACATCGACCGATTTAAGGAAATAAAATCCAAAATCGCAAACCCACGAGACGAAGTAGCTATAGAAGCACTGAGACGCGGACTATGGTATTCGACCAGATTCCGCGAGAAAATAACAGTCCGCGAACCTCAACCACTCGATGACGCCCTTCATCGTGCATCGGCCTTCGCTCGCCTCGAGGACAAAACTATGGCCCTCAGAGAAAAGCATCGAAAAGAAAAGAACCCGTCGGGCTCGCAGAACTCGAACTCAAAAAAGGATTCCCGTAAATCAGGAAACGTCAATGCGGTCGAGAGCCCGAAGAGCTCGAAGAAATTCTAGTTCGACATGGAAAAATTCTGCGATTTTCACAACAAAAGAGGACATTCGACTGAAGAGTGCTACACTCGAGCTAAAGCCGTGGCTCAAAAGTGAGAGTCCGAGAACAAGCAAGAGTCAAACACCAAGACTTCTAAAAAAAAATGAGAGCGGTCTAAGGAGCCGGAATCTCCCGAAACCCTCCCCCAGGGGTCGCGAAAGCGAGTCGAGGTCATTCTCGGTGAACTCAGCCTATGTGGCACCCCGAGAGGCTCGGCACTATCTCCACCTCCAGATCCTAGTAAGAGTTTACGCTCACGAATCAATCTCCCTCGTCTCTGCGGGGGGGGGGGGGGGGGGAGTATATGGGCTATACCCCTTAAACGAATTGACTTCATCTTCGGTGGCTCCAAGCTATGCTGGGACTCGGTCAATTCAATCAAAGCCCTTCAAAGAAGAGTCGAGACCGACAAAGGAGGGAAAATCCCAATGTTAGGTCCAGACCACGAAATCACTTTCCACGAGAGCGATATAAGCAATCTCGACAAACCACACGACGACGATCTCCTCGTTTGTCTAGTAGTGGGAGATGTCGAACTCTCGAGGATAATAATCGACACAGGAAGTTCGGTGGATGTCCTCTCTTACGATGCGTTCAAAAAGATGGAGTTCAACGACTCCGAGATCGTCGAGGAAAAAACACACCTAGTAGGGTTCGCTGGCGAAACAACATACTCAATGGGCTCTGTATTCGCCCCAGTAATAGCTGGAGGAGTTCAAAGAATGACAGAGTTCGTCGTAGTAGATCGACCAGCTCCCTACAACACAATTCTAGGTCGACCATGGATATATGACATGAAAGCGGTACCGTCGACCTACCATCAATGCGTAAAATTTCCAACTCCCAAAGGAGTAAAAACCGTTTACGGAAGTCAAAAGATTTGCCGCCATTGCTACATGAACGGATACAAGCATATTGAGAAATCCCCCGCGTAGCAATTACGGAAAGAGGATGAATAGCTCGCCACCATGCAGACCAAAAGGTCGAACGACCCAAGTCAAATAGGACCCACAAAGGACCTGACGACCCAAGTTTGCATAGACGATGCTCATCCCGAAAGACTTGTTGGTATTGGAATCGACCTATCAGAGCCAGTCAAAAACGAATTGGTCTCTTTCCTTAAACAGAACGTCGACTCCTTTGCCTGGTCTTCAGCAGACATGAAAGGGATCAACATTGATGTAACCAGCCACAAGCTGAATGTCAACCCAACCAACAAACCGGTAAGACAAAATCGTCGGAAACTAGGCCCGGAACGAGCTCAAGCCGTCAACGACGAGGTCGACCGGTTATTAAAAATTGGATCGATCAGAGAGGTCAAGTACCCCGACTGGCTTGCGAATCCCGTAGTGGTCAATAAAAAGAACGGGAAGTGGAGAGTCTGCGTAGATTTCACAGATCTCAACAAAGCATGCCCGAAGGACAACTTTCATGGATACCTTCTCGGGGTATAACCAAATACTAATGAACCCCGAAGACCAAGAAAAGACCTCGTTCATAACTGATCGAGGAACGTACTGCTACAAAGTCATGCCCTTCGGATTAAAAAATGCAGGAGCGACTTACCAACGCCTCGTCAACAAGATGTTTTCAGGACTCCGGGGTAAAACCATGAAAGTCTACATCGACGACATGTTGGTCAAATCTTCCAAGTACGAAGACCATATCCCCCAGGTAAAAGAATGCTTTATCATTCTCAATAAATACGGGATGAAACTCAATCCAGCGAAGTGCACATTCGGGGTCCCCTCAGGAGAATTCCTTGGTTACCTAGTGACCGAAAGAGGGATCGAAGTGAACCCCAAACAGATCGCAACATTTATAGAGATGAAATCTCCCAGAACTACGCGAGAAGTCCAGCGCCTGACTGGCAAAATAGCTGCCTTGAACCGCTTCATCTCTAGGTCGACTGATAAATGTCTACCCTTCTATCACTTGCTCAAAGCGAACAAGAAGTTCCTCTGGGACGAAAACTGCGAAGAAGCATTCACCCAGCTTAAGTCTTACCTAAGCGAACCACCTATATTGGCGAAACCAGTAGAAGGGGAGCCCCTCTACCTTTACCTAGCTGTTTCCACGGCAACGTTAAGTGGAGTCCTGGTTCGCGAAGAACAAAACGAACGACGGCCGGTGTACTACATCAGTAAGACCTTAATCGATGCTGAAACCAGGTACCCCGCCATGGAAAAACTCGCTTTAGAGCTGGTCACATCGGCTCTGAAACTCCGACCATACTTCCAATCGCACTCAATCATAGTGGTGACATCTCATCCTTCACAGTCCGAGCCAGTCAGGTCGACTGGTCAAATGGGCTATCGAGCTAAGCGAGTATGACATAGAATATAAAGCTCGGACGTGCCTAAAAGCGCAAGTGCTGGCAGATTTCATAATCGAGCTCCCCCCGACCATAGAACTCGACCCGACCTCCGCCAAGAAATGGAAACTCTACGTCGATGGAGCTTCCTCGAGGCAAGGATCCGGAGTCGGAGTAAAACTGGTCTCCCTCACTGATGAAGTATTAGAACAGTCATTCAGACTGGGCTTCGCCGCATCAAATAACGAAGCAGAATACGAAGCGTTAATAGCCGGGCTCAGACTAGCAATAGCGATAGGAGCCCGAGAAGTAGACGCCTTCAGTGATTCCGAATTGGTCACGAGCCAATATCATGGCGATTACGAGGCCAAAGACGAACACATGGAAGCATACCTACAGGTAGTCCATACGCTCACCGAACAGATCGAATTCTTTGATCTAACACGAATCCCGCGAGGGGAAAACACCGCAGCCGATGCCTTGGCCACTCTAGCGTCGACATCAGATCCTAATCACAAAAGGATCATACCAGTCGAGGGGATCGAAAAACCAAGTATCGACATAGCCCTGAAAGCTCTATCCTTGAAAGAGGACGAGCCCACCATAAAGGACGGGGTCGAACACAAGGAACGTCCCAAGGACACCAGTCGCAACATCATCTAGATTGATGATGATCTCGATCCAAGAAGCGCCGTGTACGTCGCGAACGTCCCCGATGGACCAATCCAAGCTGCATCAACTAGTCGAGGACCTGAGCCTAACGATGACGAAGATTGAGAACTTCGATCATTCGATACATTACAAATGGCGAAGTCCCCGACGATAAATGGGAGGCGCGAAAACTCAAGACGCAGAGTGCAAGGTATTGCGTCACGCAAGGAGAGATCTTCAAAAGAAGTCTCTCCGGACCTTACCTCAAATGTCTCGATAAAAAGCAAGCTCTAGCCATGGTCACGCAGGCCCACGACGGATCCTGCGGAAGCCATTCCGGAAGACGAGCCCTGGCCGTTCGAATCAAAAGGCAAGGCTATTTTTGGCCAACCATGGCCCCCGAATGCGAATCTTTTTCCAGCAAATGTGACAAATGCCAAAAGCACGCCCCGATTATCCACCAAGCATCGGAGAAACTCTCCTCTATCTCATCACCATACCCATTCATGCGATGGGGAATGGACATCGTGGGACCTCTAGTCGCATCCGGCAAAAAGAAAGCTACACACTTATTAGTGATGACAGACTACTTCACTAAGTGGATTGAAGCGGAATCGTACCAAAAGGTCAAGGACGTTCACGTTAAGGAGTTCGTCTGGCGAAACATCGTATGCCGACATGGACTACCCCATGAGATCGTCACCAATAACGGACCACAATTCATATCAAACGTGTTCAAAGAGTTTTGTAGAACCTGGAACATAAAGCTGACCTACTCTACGCCCCGCTACCCTCAAGGGAACGGACTGGCAGAAGAAGCTAACAAAGCAATCATGAATAGCCTCAAGAAAAGACTCAATGAGTGCAAAACGAGCTGGAGCGACGAGCTCCCGGGCATACTCTGGGCTTACCGGACTACCCCCCGCAAATCCACCGGCGAGACTCCCTTTTCGCTGGCTTATGGAATTGAGGTGGTAGTACCAGCCGAAATCCTCGTGTCAAGCATCCGCAAAGAAGAATGCCCACGTCAAGAGGAACTTAACAACAAGATGATAACGGACGAGCTCGATCTCGTCGATGAAAGGAGGAACCTCGCACTAGCTCGAATCCAGAACTACCAACAAGCCGCAACTCGCTACTATGATTACATAATTAAAACCCGAAGGTTTCAAGTGGGCGAGCTCGTCTTACGGAAAATGTTCGACCATAAAAAGGAAGAACACGCTGGAATGTTAGGAGCAAAGTGGGAAGGTCCTTACCAGGTCACCGAAGTTGTGAAGGACGGGGTCTACCGACTCAAGTCGGTGGAAACCCAGAAGCCTGAACTACGACCTTGGAACATCATCAACCTCAAAAAGTACTTTCACTAGGAGTACGTCAACATAATCGAACTACGAAATGGCTTGATCCCCTTAAAAGGGTACAAAGGCAGCTCGACTTCGAGCGCAACCGGCCCCCAACACAAAGCTCTTACTGAGCTCGACAACTTTGAAAAAAGTCGTATTAACTTATCTTTGTGAAATCAAAATAAGCCTCTCGATCAATGTCTCTTTCTGTTGTAAAAGTCAGAATCGTTGCGAAATACTTCGCCACTACAATTTGCAAAGTGATATGAAATTATCTCTTCAACAATTAAAGTGATTTGAAATTGTCTCTTCAGAAGCAAACGATATTAAGTTATTCTCTCCGAGCGACCTGAAATGGCCTCCCCCAAAATCAAGCGATATTAAATTATCCCTTCAAACCCAAGCGATATGAAATTATCCCTTCAAACCCAAGTGATATGAAATTATCCCTTCAAACCTAAGCGACCCGAAACGGTCTCTCCCACGTCGAGCGAACTGAAATGGTCACCCCAAAACATAACGAACTGAAATGATCGTCCCAAAAATAAGCGAACCAAAATGGTCCCTCCAAGCAGAACGAACAGAAATGGTCATCCCAAAGCAAGCGATTGGAAATGATCCCTCGAAAACCTAAAATTCTTCCAACCTTATGCAACTCAGAAGAATTGGGGGGCTACCCCCTCCCCTTTAAGCAAAAACAACGAGGTCGAGTCTACATCAAGACTGATAAAACGAGACAGCTGCTCACACAAAAAAAAGAGAGGCCTCCAAACACATTCAAAATCTGTGTAAGTCCATTTTTGACTTATCATATACTTAGAAATTTCCGTCAAACGCAAAACTCGAACCTGAACATTGAAAGAGTCGAACTTCGAACATACTCGAAGAGGAACTCAGACTCGAGTTTGTTCGAACTAAAGGTTCATTGAGAATTTCCTAAGGTTATTTATTCGACCTCTCGGGAGAGGTTCGAACGGCCACGACGGCCAAACTTTATGCTAAGGCATCAAAACAGTAAAATCTATGCCAAGGTATGCAAAATTTAAAGACGATTTATAAATAAAACGTCGCAAAAGCCCGCTACGGGCAACGTCAATAGCAAGTAAAAAAGAAAAAGCCCCCTTGGGCAACGAAAGTCTGGAAAAGAAAGAAAAGCCCCCTTGGGCAACGAAAAGTCCTAAAAAGGAAATGAAAGCCCCTCAAGGCAGCCACGATTAAAATTTATTAGAACTACTTGGAAGGAGAGGAAGCCTCGTCCCGATCCTCTGTCTGATCGCCGGTCGTCCCTCCCTCCTCGAGTCGACTCTCAGCCTCATCGCTAGCTCGCGAGCTAACTCCGGTCGGGAGATTCGACCCATACTGATCAAGACGAGTAGCCACCTGGTTCAAAGGGCGCGCCAAGATCACCGAATCGTCCGACATCACCGGCAAATTGAGCTTGCTGATGCTGAAGTCTGACACTGCCGCAGCATTCATCTCCTCCATAGCTAATCGCTTCTTCTCAGCCAAGTCCATCACCTCCTTGGTCAAATCCAATTCACCAGAGGCAAACTCGGCAATAAGCGCGATATTGGCCAAGGCCTCTTGGATCCTTATCTCAGCACTCACAGCAACCTTCCTATGACTTTCCTTCGCCGCAATTCCCTCGAGAATCTTGAGGTATTTATCATTTAGCCCTTTCCTTGCCTCATGGGCAGCCACCTTAATGTCAAGCTCTCGGTCGGCGAGAGCCTTGTCCAAATCAGCCTGACATTGCACAGCCCGCATGTCCGCAACCCGACCTACCTCAACAGCATTTCGACTCGCCTCCTCCGCGACTGAAACCTGAGTCAAGGCACCCTGCAACTGCGCATCCAGGTCGCCCACCGCCTTCCGTAGCTCCTCCTCTCAAGCCAAGGCCCCCTGCAACTGCGCTTTCAGGTCACTAACCGTTTTCTCGACGGTCTCGAGCTCACTCGCCTGTGGTATTTCTCGTAGCTCACGCTCGTCCCTAGCCACAAACTTGTTCGCAGCCTCCAAGGCCTGCAAGAAAAATTAAAAATTAAGCATCAAACAAATCAAGAAAGCGAAGGAGGGAAATCGTTACCTTCCCAGCAGCAGCCATCATCTCGGTGTAAGAATCACCGAGGGCCATATCCCCAACAGCCGGGAGCTGAACACTTGCGGGCTTAAAATGCCTGAGCAGATAGGCAACACCCGTCGGGTCATCCGCAATCGGGCATTCCTTCTGGTGCCTGAAGCGCCAGTTGAAAGATCCGGAGGACCCGTAAGAGGCAAGCCTCACCTCCACATTCTGGCACGATCTTCTCGATCTCACCTCCGCGTCGGTTCTTTGACGCTTCACCGCCGGAGGAGGAGGGCCACCCCGACTCCGACCGTTCGACCCTCTCGAGCCATTTGACCGGGAGTTGCGCAAAGCAGGCTCTCCAGACAGGACCTGGACTAGTTCTCGACCGGTCGAAAGAGGAGGTAAATTCTCCACCTCCATGTTTGCCTCTCCGGATCCTGTGGTCAGGGGGAGAGAGACCTGAACAGGGTTAGGAGGAGGGATTAAAGGAGGTGGAGGAGGCCCCTCGCCCATGGCAAAAAGAAGAGCGTTGCTCAGGTCACCATCCTTCATTTTCTTCGCCAGATCAACGGGATCCTTCCCGTTCCGATTGCTGCTTGATCTTCGCGACATCTTTTCGAAAGAAGGGGTACTGACGGTAGAAATGTCGTCCGAAATAGGTCGATCTGCGGGTAAAACGGATTCGAGTCAGCTCGACAAATAAAAGACGAATAGCACGAAAATCCTTGCACAAACGAATCAGAACACTTACTCTCTCCAGTCCGCTCGGTAATCCGAAGCGGATCCTGAACGATTCGGGTCGAAGCGGACTGATGGGGGAGGGGCGACTCGTCTTGCGAAAGCTGAGATCAGTATGAAGAAGGTCGTCGGGCTGCGGGACCTAGGACAGCTCGGATTCGCTAGTCTGTAAATTTAGACCAGCGGATATCTCCTCTCCTGAGACGAGCTATCAGACTCGATGTGACTGGGTTCAGAGATAGTGACTCGGGAACCACTGCAAGAAAAACCAAAAAAAAAAACTATTAACAAACAGCTTAATATCAACTAAGAACGTCGAAGCTACCAGAGAAACTAATAAACCCTAAAAGATGACCGACACTAGCTGCCCATTTTGTCAGGATAACCGAATAATCGAAGTCCTCGACCGAGTGACGGTTGATCCTGAAGTAAAAATATTTACTCTTCCACACATCCCTTGTCGGGATCTCGTCGAGGATCTTCCCATGACGAGGAGAGAGGTAGTAAGTCCCAGGAAAATGAGTGTTATATTTCACCGAAAGAACCCTCATCAACTCCTCGACCCCGAAAACGATTCCCTCCTCGACGGCTCTGACTATGAGTCCGATAACGTACAGGACAAATTTCGGGGTTATCTGATGAAAGGCAAGCTGAAGCTGAGCCAAAACCCATGAGAAAATGCGAGGGATTGGAAAAAACAATCGGCATTTATCAAAATAGGTATAAGAGGCACAGCAATAGCCCTCGACGACGGTTTCCGGCGACATCCCTGGAGATGGGATAATTATCTCCACCTCCGGTGGGTTCCGGCACTTCGTCCGCAACTTCTGTATATGATCCACGGTCAAACTGGACGGCGGATGGGGACCGAACGGTCCCGCCGCCGCGTTTGAACTCGCCCTGACTGTATCTTTCCGAACCATAATGGTCGGTGAACCGAGAACTTCTTTCTTTTAAAAAAAAAAGAGGAAGGGCAAAATCCCTAAAGAGAAGAGTTTCGGAATAACAGTAAAAGGAACAAGAGCGAGAGGCAAAAACGATAGAATGAGGGAGAAGAAATTACCTTGTCGATTTGTAGTGCGAGCAGTAATGGGAATCGTGCTAAATAACTTCCCCTTTTAAACTATCTCGTGCTCGAGATCCGTGGGATCTTTCGTATCCCGCAATCTCAACCGCTCAATTCGAAATTTGTAAATAATTACGGAAAAGATCGAGACAGTTGGGACCCTTCGATTCCTTGCGATCTCGACCATCGATATAAGATCTAAGGGCAGGGGTAAATGGCTGACAAGTTAGGTCACATCCGCACGAACCGAGGCCGATAAGATTTATCAAACTCAAGAGATCTCAGCCGTTAATGATCGACCAGACCAACTGTAGATCGAGTTACACTAGTTGTGACAACGGACACGCCACATATAGGTTGATCCGATCCACGCGCCCAATCCTAGCCCTCCGATCAAAACAAGATCTGCGAACAAGGCAAAAACAATCATTAGGGTTTCCCTAATGTCCAAGGCACGCGCGTGTCTTCTCGAGAACGTCCACCGCCCATTAACCTCGACTTCTCGAAAATTAATGGGCTGGGGGGCTATTGTTGGTACTAGATTTCCCTCTAGGAAATCCGGTCCATTAACAAATAAAACAAAGGCCCATAGTTATGAGCCCGCTCCAATAATCAAGACAGAGAGAGATCGACTGTGGTCCTCTGTTGGGCCTGTGCGATTGACTTCTGGACAAGGCCCAAGCAATGCCGAGGTGGGAAGCGATCGTGCTCGAGCTCGTCAGGAGACTACGTGGAGATAGAGCAACCCGGTCTTCGTCAGTTCAACTGATCCACGCAAATCTCTGAGATCGTTATGACGGCGAGGCCAAAATATCGGAACAAGAAGATCAAAGTCGAGAGTATTTAAAGGAGAAGTGGCGATTCATTCAAGACATTCCAACCCTAGCTAAGAACACTTCGACTAGATAGCTCGATCATTATACTTTGTACTCTCTTTTCGATTGTGTTTGTTTTATCTCGACGATCAATCTCAATAAAGTCTTTGATTCATAGGAAGTCTATACCATTTCTATATACAAAAGTCCAAATCTACGAATACAAATTCTTAGTGTGAATCCCATATCTCACAGCCTCCAAGTTGTCAGCTCGGAACTGACTTTAGGTGGTGCTCAAGAGGCACTAATATAAAACTTGAGAACTTGAGGTAAGTTTATAGAGAATGGACATGATGAAGATGTCTTTAGGCAATAACGAAGGGGCAACTGGCTGGAGAAAAGAAAAATAAAAGAAGTATGATATTTTCCTTTTGATTCATAATTTAAAGAAGAGGTAGAATTCTTTTGTTTTGTTTTGCTTTATTCATGTGTAGATGGGATGGGGGCAGTGACAACATATCTTCACCAAATCTTATCAACATCTTTAAAATGTTTAACTTCAAACATTTCCTTTAAAATGTCTACACATGCAAGTAATACGACCTTGTAAATAGAAGAAGCTTAGAACATCAAATATATTTGATATGTAAAAGCAACTCATGGACTTCATAAGAATCCTGCCTCTTAATTTTGTTCGACCTAGAGATAAAACATTTGCTCTTCAGAAGTGACTGGCAGAATGGGATCCAATACCCGCATCATTTCTTTCTTCTTAACAAGAATTTTTCCTTAAGTCTTGATTGGATTTGGGTGAGACTAATCCGAATGTGATTGGATGTTCTCTGTCATGAGTCCAAAGATAAACGTTTACTTTCTATTTTAACACCTTTATTTGAAAGCAAAAGAAGAGATCAATGAGATTAATCAGCTTGCTTTGCTTATTTGCTTCCAAGTGGTCAACAAATTTCTTCAGATGTACTGACAAAATCTGAACAGTGCTCAAGATCGTTGTGTCTACAAAGGTTTATACTTCTCTTCGCTAAGTTCCCAGAGTCGTCGTCCATGAGAAAAGTTAACTACTTTATCCTCAGTTCCCTAAAAGACCAACAAGAGAGTTCAGTGACTTGCATTCAGAAAAAGCCAAAGCAACGAAAGAAGTCACATTACATGGACTACACAGACAGAACCTGCGGCAATCTTGTCAATATTCTGAAAACTTGGTATTGCGCAGGATAGCAGCATGTCACGGGCTAATTCTTCAGAATTGGTACGTGCGGCCGTAGCACCTTTTCACGCTCATGATTGCTAAGTTAGCCTCCCTCAAACTCGAACTTTAAAACTTAGAAAGATAAATACACAAACTCTTTAGATAGAGAAAACTTAAAGAGATGTTTATAAGAGAAATTGTTGGATGATTACAAATGAAAAATTCACCCCCCTTATATACAAATTCTCAACCCAAATAAACGGTCGAGATTAAAACGATCTAACGGTAGAGATTAAATCTTACCTACTCCACCATCCCCACTATCTTCACTATCACACTCCATTATCCCAACATCATTATTACAATCTCACACCAAAATCCACTATCTCATCCACTATCTAAACCTTCTAGAAACCTTTTAGATAATTATATTTATATAAGTAAAAATACTTAGTAATTCCTTAATGGATTTACCCTCTCGGTTAGGCCCATCGGTAGATTTATCCGTTATACGTATTGGGCTGAGAATGGGCCGTGACATCCACCTCCACATATTTCGGTGACGACCTCGTCGCCGTGTACTCCGCTAACTTGTCCCGGAATTGCCACAAGTCACCCTCTGGCTCCCATGTTGCTTTAGACTCAGGTAGACCCTTCCATTTGATCAGAAAGTGGGTCTGGAGCGGGACACCTCGTTTTCTCACTTCCTTCTTTTCAAGAACTTCACCTATCTCCTTATCATAAGACTTAGTCACAACAGGTGGTGCTCGAGTTGAAACTCCTCGAGTTTCATCTTCTTCATCCCGGTGGTAAGGCTTCAACATACTGACATGAAACACCGGGTGGATCTTCAGAGTAGCCGGTAACTCCAACCGGTAGGATACCTTTCTGACATTCACAGTAAATTCAAAAGGACCCTCATACTTCCGAACTAAGCCATTGTGCAAGCTCCAAAATGCCTTGAATTGTCGAGGAAGGATCTTCACTAAGACCAAGTCTCCCACCGAGTATTTGGATGGTCGTGTCTTCTCATTCAACCATTTCTTCATTCGTCTCCGGGATGTTTCTAGAGACACCCGAGGAAAGTCGGCATGTTCCTCCCATTGTTTGGCCATTATAAACGCCCCTGGACCTTTTCTTTCAGTCGTCGGGGCGTCCAAAGTTTGTGGTCTTAGAGGTTGTTGTCCCGTTGCAAGCTCGAATGGACTCCGTCCTGTGGACTCACTTCGTTGCAAATTATAGGAAAACTGGGCGATGTTCAGCAACTTAGCCCAATCTCTTTGATTTTCACTCTCGAATTGTCGGAGGTAACACTCTAGCAATGCATTCACCCTTTCCGTCTGCCCATAAGTTTGAGGGTGAAAGCTTGTTGAGAAACTTAGGTCCGTCCCAAGCATCTCGAATAACTTCTTCCACAAGTGTCCAGTAAAGAGGGGATCCCGATCGCTCACGATATTCCTCGGTAATCCCCAATGCTTCACCATGTTTTTGAAAAACGCCCCTTGCCGCTTCTTCGGCTGTGGCTTCCCGATCGTATGCTAAGAACATCCGGATTTGGAGAACCGGTCCACAATCACCATAATAGAGTTGAACCCTTCCGACTTAGGTAAGGCGCATATGAAATCTAGTGAAACCGACTCCCATGGTTGTTCCGGAATCGGCAAAGGTTCCAGCAAACCTGCCGACTGCTTATTCTCCATCTTGTCTTGTTGACAAACCAGACAAGTCTTCACGTACAGCTCACAGTGTCTCGCATCTGTGGCCAAAAGTATGTTGTCTCAACCAAGGCCAACGTTCTTTTCTGCCCCGGATGTCCAGCCCACCGAGTATCGTGATACTCCCGAACTATGTCTAGGCGAAGACTTTCCCACTTCGGTACATAAAGCCTTCGACCATTGGTGAGAAGTAACCCATTCTCCACCCAAAACCGGTTTGTCTTGCCTTCTCTCGCCAATTTCATCAATTCTTGGGCAGTTGGATCACGTTACAAACCTTCTCGGATCCGTCCCAAAATGCCTCCTTCGACCAAACTAACGGCTGCCAGCTCGGCCTTCCGACTCAATGCATCAGCCACCATATTTGTCATTCCTGGCTTGTACTCCAAGGTATAATCGAACTCATCCAGGAAGTCTTGACAACGAGCCTCCTTTAGAGACAACTTCTTCTGCGTCTGGAAGTAACTCGTGGCCACATTGTCTGTCTTAATCACAAAGTGTGATCCAAACAGGTAGTGTCTTCAGATTCTTAGACAATGAACAACGTCTGTCATCTCCTTTTCAAGGACCGTGTATCTCCTCTCGGTCTCGTGCAGCTTCTGACTTTCAAGACTCCTCCAATCGCAAAATCAGAGGCATCCGTGTGTATCTTGAATGGCAACTTAAAATACGGTAAGGCAAGGACATGTTCTTGACTTACTGCGACCTTCAATTCTTCAAAGGCCTCTTCGCATCTATCTGACCATTCCCATGACTTCGCCTTCTTCAATAAGTCCGTCAAGGGAGCAGCCCTCTTAGAGTATCCCTCTATGAACCGAAGATAGTAGTTCGCTAGTCCAAGAAAAGACTGTAACTCCGTCACTTTAGTCGGAGCCTCCCACTCCATGATCGCCTTGATCTTGGTATCGTCCATCTTCAGTTTTCCATGTCCAATGACATGTCCCACGAACTGGACCTCCTCAGTGGCAAAGATGCACTTCTCCCGCTTCACGAATAGCTCATTATCATGAAGAACTCGGAAGACGGTCCACAAATGTTCCACATGCTCCTCCATCGAGTTGCTATAGACGACGATATATTCCAAGTAGGCCACCACAAATAGATCCAGATACGGCTAAAAGATCTGATTCATTAGGGTGCAAATCGTGGCTGGGGCGACCCATACCGAGTTATGCATGCAGTCTTTGGCTCATCCCCTTAAGCAATCCGAACTTGATAGTACCCCTTTTGTAAGTCCATATTGGTATACACCTTGGCTCCTCCAAGTCTGTCAAATAGGTCGGCGATCAAAGGAATCGGGTAGCTGTTCTTGATTGTTACCTTATTAAGTGCACGGTAGTCCACACACATCCTCAAAGATCCATATGACTTCTTCTGGAATAACACTGGCGCACCATAAGGAGATTTTGAAGGTCGCAACTTCCCTGTTGCCAACATTTCGTCGAGTTGCTTCCTCAACTCTTCAAGTTCTGATGGAGCCATCCGGTAAGGTCTCATTGCTGGTGGTTTGGCCCCCGTCTCCAACTCGATTCGGTGATCCACCTCCCTCCTAGGTGGCAATTTCTCTGGCAATTTTGCTGGCATCACGTCCATGTTCTCCTCGAGAAAAAATTCGATAGTTGGTGGTATTGGCGTAGTATCTTCACATTCGCCTTCTACCTTCATCACCGCCAAAAATGTGGGCTCACCCTTTTTTACGCCTTTGGAGAGTTGCAGCGCCGACAAGTGCTTCGGTCCATCATTCTTCTCTCCAACGGTAGGGACCATGCAGGGTGATCCCTTTTCAAAGATGCAAACCGAGCTGAGTGCGGGCATCGGCATTGCTATGACTTGCCTCATGAAGTCTAATCCGAGGATAACTTTGAAGTCATCCATAGGCACCACAGAGAAGTTGACCAGACCGACCCAATCTCCCAGCTTTATCTCCAATATAATGGTACCATTAACCGGTTGGGCTTTGGCGTTCACCTTCTTCATCCATCCTTCCCGTTTATCCCAGTTGATCTCTAGCCTTCTAGCTTCTTCGTCAGTTATGAAGTTGTGAGTTGCTCTCGTATCCACCATCACTCGAGTTTGCTTCCATTAATTCGGGCCTCTACGTACATGAGCCCCATTCTCATTGGTTTTGCAACCGAACTTTCCTTAAGGGCGTTAAGGAGTTGTAACAACCCCATCTTGCTCGATTCTCCTTCTTGAGTCTCCGCATTACGATTCTCCCTATTCGCGGATATCTTTGGACAGTCCTTCATCTTATGTGGCCCCTTGCACACGAAGCATCCACCCCTTGGTACAAACTATTTCTCTTAGCTTCAAAATCTTCCCGTCGAGAACCTTTGTCATAGTTCTTCGATGTTCGGGCATTTTCTCGGCCATAATTTTGCCTCTCTCCCACACCTTTAGTCACAACCTTGTCTCTCTTCTTGAATGAATCAGAGGGACCTTGAGTGTGGAGGTCAGTTAACGACTCGGCGACCGCAATAGCCTCATCTATGGACTGAACTCCCCTTCGCTGCAACTCTTGTTTAGCCCAATTTTGAAGCCAATCGGTGAAGTAGAACACGAGTTCCTCATCCGACATGTTAGGAATTTGAAGCATGAGGGTCGTGAACTCCTTCACATAGTCATGAATCGTACCTTTTTGTCGAAGTTCTCTCAACTTCTTACGGGCTTCATACACGACGTTTTCCGGGTAGAATTGACGCTTCAGTTTCTTCTTGAACTCCTCCCACGTCTCGATCCGGCATTCTCCCCGTTCTATCTCCGTGTGTTTTCTTCGCCACCATAACATGGCCGTGTCCATCAAGTATGAAGTCGCGGCCTTCACCTTCGCCATCTCCTCCCCAAGATTGAGATTATCGAAGTATTGCTTTATTTTCCAAAGAAAATTCTCAACTTCCTTAGCATCTCTTACCCCGTTAAATCGCGATGGTTTCGGGAAGTCCATCCGACTTGCTCCATTGGCGATAACGGCTCCTCCATTTGCGCTTGCCTTCTTGCATAGCGCCACGTCTTCCTCCATAAAGACGAGCATTGCTTTCATCCCTTCGATGTCTTATGGCAAAGCTTGGATACAACCCGTCATTAGTTCCTTCAACCCCTCAAAGCATGAGTCTAGGCCATAGGTGTTCTGCCTAACTTCCTCTAGCCCTTCGAACACATGACTCTCCAACCCTTTCACGGTGTACTCGACCCTCTCGAGCTTCTCCGACATCTCTCCAACAACCGTCCCCAAAGCCTCCTGAGAAACACCCTTATTCCGCTTGTTTGCTACTTGGACAGTCGTGGCCTCGGACGTCGTACTGGTAACATCTTTGCTTCCCTTAACCATTCTCTCGGACAGACTTCTCTCTAGCCTCTGTCGAACTCGGCTCTGATACCACTTGTCACGGGCTAATTCTTCAGAATCGGTACGTGCGGCCTTAGCACCTTTTCACCCTCGTGATTGCTAACTCAGCCTCCCTCAAACTCAAACTTTAGAACATAGAAAGATAAATACACAAACACTTGAGAGAAAGAAAACTTAGAGAGATGTTTATAAGAGAAAGTGTTGGATGATTACAAGTGAAAACTTTACCCCCCTTATATACAAATTCTCAACCCAAATGAACGGTCGAGATTAAAACGATCTAACGGTAGAGATTAAATCTTACCTACTCCACCATCCCCACTATCTCCACTATCACACTCCATTATCCAAACATCATTATTACAATCCCACACCACAATCCACTATCTAAACCTTCTAGAAACCTTTTAGATAATTATATTTACATAAGTAAAAATACTTAGTAATTCCTTAGTGGATTTACCCTCTCGGTTAGGCCATTTATCCGTTATATGTATTGGGCTGAAAATGGGCCGTGGCAAGCAGCTATAAATGTAAGCAAAAGCAAAATTTGATGTCCACTAAATCACGTCAAACCAGAATGTAATTTTCACTGGACACATATGAAGATGCAGCGAGCTGGAGGATGAGTTACGACAACAGCTGTATCAGTCAAGCTGTGAAACATCACTTGCATCAACGACAGAGTACGTATGGAGCGTGAGCTGGAGATGAAGAATATAGAAGTTAAGTAGCTGACTAGAACGAAACCAAAGGAGAATACCTGAGCTGGACGAGAGGATCAAAGAAGAGTCCTATGAAATATACACTTAAGAGAGTTTAGGAAAATAAGATTTTTTCTAATCAAACATTAATGGAAATATTCCTAAGGGTAATTAGGAAAGTTGTAAGATAACCTATGAAGTATAAATAGGTCATCTAGGGCATATGTGCTTGGTGCGCCGTTTAGAGAAAGATTTTTTTTAACAAGGGTTTGGGAGTTCTTGTAAGAGAAACAAGCTTGGGTGTTAAGGGTGAATCTAAGAAGCTTTGAGATCATTGTTAGATCAAAAATCAGGTAAGAGAATAGGTTGTTAAGGTGAAACTATTTTTTTGCTTTTCAATAAAAGTCTTTGGAAAAGAATACCATGTGTCACATTCTATATTACGTAGCTCTCGCATTTTCAATTGGTATCAGAGCGGACACTTGTTTACTCATATATACAGGTGAGATTCTGTGGAAGAAATGGAGAAATACAATGAGCTAATCAATAGCTCTAGACTAATACTGGATGCGACCAACTATGGCTTCTGGAAAATAAGAACAAGATCGCAAATCAAAGGCATTGACCCACTTGCATGGAAGGCGGTAGAATCAGGCTGGAAAGCTCCCACTGCGAAGAATGATAAGGGAGTTGACGTGCCTAAACCGGAAGAACTCTGGACGGAGGTAGAACTCAAATTGTCCAAATACAACTCCAGAGCTCTCACTACCATTCACCGAGGAGTAGCCAAGAAGCAATTAGCTGATACAAGGGTGTGAACTGGCAAAAGAAGCATGTGATATTCTTCAAATACACTTTGAAGGAACAAAGAAGGTACAAAACTCAAGAAAGGATCTTCTGGCTACCAAGTTTGAGGATCTAAAAATGGAAGATGATGAAACAATCTATGACTTCTACGTTAAAATCAGCTCACTAGCTCATGAGGCATCTCTTCTCAGAAAGAATTACAAGGAAAAAAACTGGTCAAGAAATTACTGAGGTGACTACCAGCTAGGTATATGCCGCACAAGGCAGCACTAAGTGTGTCAGCCACCACTGAATGCATGAGCTTTGACGAGTTAGTTGGAATGCTGCAAGTTCACGAACTAGAACTGGATGGTACTAAGAAGCCTAAAAGTATTGCGCTTGTCTCACAAGCAAAGGCTAGTCAGGAGATTCATGAGGATGTCCAATAAGTCTCATTGTTCAGAGATTTGATCGTGCTCTAAGAAGGGTAAAACAAGGACAAAGCTCAAACAAGTATAACAAGAGATCCGTTGATGGTGAAAAGGAAACTAAGAAACCTGAAATGCAGTGCCATGAATGCAAGGGATTCAGACACTTCAAAACTGAATGTCCAATAGTCAGGAGGAGAGAGATGAAGTGCTTTGGTTGCAAAGGAGCTGGACACACTCATCTAGAATGTGTTAATGATCAGAAACGAAGACAAGAAAAATCATTGCTGGGAGTAAACAATGATGAATCTGAAGATGAAAGTGATAAAGAAGAAGTCAACAACTTTGTAGCAATTCTGTGAATCACAGAAGTTGAAGATAATGAGTCTGAGTCAGATTCAAAACCCGAGGTAGACCTAGTAAGTAGCTACAAGGTAGTAAGGGATGCTTTAATCAAGATTGGATTAGAAAACGCAGCATTGATAAAAATGAAGCAATGGCTTGAAGCACATATTGAGTCACTACAGGATGATCTGAAAGCTGAACATAAATTCGGTCAAGAAAGTGTTAACTTGATAAGGGAAAAGTTGACATCGGCTAAGAAATCAGAAGAATTGTAGCTGATGTTGAGGAAAGAAAAGGAAGTGACAAAGCAGCTATGGTCCGAGCTAGATCAACATGCAAAATTCACATGTTTGCCAGAACTAAGCAACTGGATAAGATTCAGAGTTATGGAATAACTTAGAACATCAAGTCATGACTCGGGTACACTGGACGAACTGCAACAAACTCAGGTAAAACAACGTTTGTAAAGGCGAGTACAGCGAGCCTAACTCAGACAGTGTATGATACATCTTCAAAAGGACTGTTACTTTTGTGGAAAGAGAGGACACTTCAAAGCGTACTTCTACAGATTCCAGGAAAGAGTACGACAACTCGGGCAATTGGGAAAATTCAACTGGAACAAGGACAAGTATCAAATCTGGGTGAGAAAAACGGATCTGTATGCAACATGAAGTAGTACAAAGGGTACTACAGCAAAACATGTCCGGTGCAGTATGGCTTTTGTTGCTAATGAACAAGAGGATCCAAGTCAGTGGTATTTTGATAGTGGCTGCTCAAGGCATATGACGGGGACAAGAGACCATCTTAAAGAGATCAAGGTGATCAAATATGGCAAGGTTACTTTCGCTGATGGAGGACAAGGAGCAATACAAGGAAAAGCTAAGACACTCGATTCAAATCTACCTAAGCTAATGAATGTCTATTTGGTGAAAGGACTTAAAGCAAATTTGATCAGTGTGAGTCAACTATGCAACGAACGATTAATGGTGTGCTTCACGAATTATACCTGCAAGGAAATATATGAGGCTGGTGATATCATTCTCCAAGGGACAAGGTCTGGAAATAACTATTACATGTGGGAGAACAAAACTAAATGTCTCAGTGCGAGATGTCTCAGTGCAAAAGATGATATTCACTTATGGCACAACGTCTTGGTCACATGAATGAAAGGAATCTGACCACTCTAGTTAAGAACGAGATAGTCCCAGGAATACCACAACTCCAAGATACGAGCAAGATGGTATGTGGAGCATGCAACAAAGGAAAGCATGTCAAAGTTCAGCATAAAAAGGTGCCAGATGTTCAGACAAAGCACAAACTAGATCTGGTTCATATGAACCTGATGGGACCAATGCAGGTTGAAAGTGTGGCTGGTAAAAGATATGTGTTTATCTTAGTGGACGACTACACAAGATACACATGGGTAAGTTTTATTCGGGATAAGTCTGATACAGTCGATAGCTTTTGAATTTGGGCACTTCGGTTAATCAATGAGAAAGAAAGAATCAAGAAGGTCAGAAGTGATTATGGTGGAGAATTTCAGAATGAAACCATGAAAGTGTTCTGTGAAGATCACGGAATAGCTCATCAGTTTTCAGCACCAAGAACACCACGGCAGAATGGAGTAGTAAAGAGAAAACATTGGACTCTCCAGGAAATGGCCAGAGCCATGATCCACGACAATGATGTTCCATTTAAGTTTTGGGCTGAAGCAATTAATACAACATGCTACATCAACAACAAGGTTTATGTACGAAGAGGAACAACCAAGAAACCATACGAGATGTGGAAAGGAAAGATTCCAAACCTAAGCTATTTCCATATATTTGGTGGGAAGTGCTATATACTGAATGACAAAGATCTTCTCGGGAAGTTTGACTCACGGATTGATGAAGGAATTTTCTTGGGTTACTCAGGGACTAGTACAGCTTTGAGAGTGTACAAAACAAGATCTCATATGATTGTTGAATCAGTCAATGTTGTATTTGATGACCTATGTCAAATGAAGATTACTGATAATTCTTCAGACAATGACTCAGAACAAGGTGAGCAACACAAGCCAATGGATGGAGGAACAGAGGAGTGATATACCATGGATTTTAGGGATTTTAGCCATGGTATATATCTTATTTATCAAGTCTTTCATTATGTTTTGGAGTCTTTTCAGGTGTTTTATAGGTTTAATGACATCTGGAGCTTAATTGGACGTTTTGGGTGCATTTGGAGCAATTCTGCACTATTTAGAGATTTCACAGAGTTCACTGGCTGCGTTTTCGCAGTGCAACGGTCGACGCAGTTCTGCAGTGGTCGACGCAGTAGGTAGACGCAGTTCTGCACCCAAAAATCTGCATTTTGGAGAAATTACAGTTTTTGCCCAGAAACTTCCCAGACTTGCAAAAAGGCCCCCAGGCGTGTTTTAGACTATATATTAGGGTTTTTAGCCACTTGTTTAGGCAACGCTTTTCTTAAGTCTTATTTTATTTTCAGAGAGAGATAGGGGCTGATCCTGATCTCGAAAGAGAGAGGATTTTGAACCCCAGTTCTTTATTTGATTTTATAATATTTGGTTTTCTATTCATGATGTCTTCTGTTTGGATGAACATGTCTGAGTAGATTACCTGTTAGGTTTAAGGATTCTCATTAGGGATTTCATGGAATTATAGGTTAATAAATCTGTAGGGATTCATATCTGTTAGTTCTTCATCTAGGATTGTTCTTACTGCTTGATCTGAATTAGCTACCCAGATTTGTGATGTTAGGTTGATTGATACAACGACAGTTGGTTAATTAGCTAGAAAGAAACTAGATGAGCAATTTAATTACTCGGCAAAGGAATTTGGTTTAATTAGATTGTGAACATATCAAACTTGGAATTAAAGCTGGTTTAATCTGTTAGTAATTGCAAAGGAATTTGGATTGCTGCACTTAGACTTAGAGAATTCTCGCAACGACAGTTGGTTAATTCTACATCTGTGTTTGAGTTCTAGAATAGTTCTTAATTAGATCCCGATTGATTGATTAGCTTATGTTCCTGATTTCCTGAGAACTCCCTAGACTTAACGCTTCGCCTCCTTGCTTACAAACTCGCTTGATTTACTTTCTCGCATTGCTTTATTAGTTTCTATTTAAATTGCTTTCTCCTAGTTAAATCTTTTATGTTCTAATTCTATCGTTGACCGGAGTCCCTGTGGATTCGATACCCTAAGTACTACAACTACATCACTGTGCACTTGCAGTTAGAATAATGTTAAAACTCGACCTATCAAGCTTTTGGAGCCGTTGCCGGGGATTCTTAGGAGTCTTCGATAGATTTGAACTTAGGGTTTAGACTAGGTTTTTCGTTTTTCTTTTTTGTTACTAATTTTTTTTCTTTTTCTGTTTTTGCGTTTCAGGTACGCCTGTAATCGCCCTGCAACGATCGACACGGTCCTGTGTGTCGATCGTCACATCTTCGAACTTGCATCGATCAACGCTCCCTTTGCATCGATCGACACAAGGCGAAATCAGAGATACCGAGAGCTTGAGCACTTAACAGGTTTCAGTCTAATGGAGCCTGTGATTCTGATTCGCGGTAAAGACGGCGTTTTACGAGACCAAGAGGGTCATATATGCAACGCAAAGGGTCAGAAACTGGATGGGGAAGGAAACCCCATCATACCATACACATTGGTGGAGCAGATAGCTGAGATGAGAGACAAGATTGATTCTATCCACAACATCCTACTTTGGAAGAGACAAATCCGAGCTGATGCAGAAGCTGAAAAGTTTGCAGAGGTGAATTATATAGCTGGAGCTGATTATTATGGGCAGACATGTGGAAATCAGCAGAGACAAAGTTCTAGTTATGCTCCGAGATCGAGAGATTATGGTTATTCATCTCACCAAGCACCTCCTGCACCTACACACAAGAGAAGATTTGAAGTCATGATGGAGCAGTGTCTTGAAGGACAACAACAGACCAATGTGTCTTTCAACTCGAGGATTGAGAACTTGTACACTGATTTGAATGGTAAGTTTGAGTCCTTGAACACTCATATGAGGCTGCTAGATACACAAGTACATCAAATCTCAAATTGTGCCAAAGAGAAGAATGCTCAGAATGCTCATGTCAATGACATCTCAGTTCAGGTTGACCATAGGATGAATCAGGGATCATATCTTGAAGTTAAGGCTATGGAAATTGTGGAAAACAGAGAAGAATCCGAGATTGAGATCTCTGAGTTTGAGAGTTTCGACGGACCAGACTCGACAGAGATTGACATTGATCTCTTGATAAAATCTTTCGGTGTCGATCGACACCCCCTTAATGTCGGTCGACACGCAGTTCTGACGGCAATTTCGAGTTCTTACGACAAACAGAAATCGACCATGGTCGACACTGAAGGTCGACATCAATTCAATGTCGACCGACACCACTTCTGCGTCGGTCGACGCGACAGTCGGACAGACCCAATTTCGCCCAAATCTGATGTTTTTGCTAAGGAACGGGTCTACAAACCTCCAATACCATTCCCAAAAGTTCCTATAATGTCTAAACATGGGCAGAGTGAAGAGAAGTGCATGGTAGTGGTGGATAAGAAGATGATCTCCACTGATGGTTATTTGAAAGAAGCAGTTCAGATTGGTGGAACTACAGTATCCAATAGTGGAGAGAAGAAGATGGCGGTTCCTCTTGAACCTGCTCTAACATCTTCAGAGCCTGCAACTGCTCATAAGCAGAAAGCTCCACACATCAGATCTACACCAAAGGTAAGGTATAAATCACCCAAGCTTAAACCTCCTGACCACATTGTTTTGAATGCAGGAAAACGCAGTATCCCACCCAAGCTTCGCTCCCGCCCTGATTCTGTTTACTCTTTCCTTGGGAGACCTCATGATCTGACAGCCTATACGCCCCCTTGGATGAAGAGATATTCACAGAGACACTCAAAGTCTCTGTTAAAACCGCCATGAGTCAAATCTCTATCCCATAGTCAAGATAATGACTAAAAACAAGCGCTGAGTGGGAGGCAACTCACTGTTAGGTTCGTTTTTGTTTTCATTTTTTGTTTTGGTTTTGATATTTTGATTTTTCTGTTTAAGTGTGTTCAGAGCCATGAGAAACAGGCAGAATCGCACTGCATCGATCGACGCCTATACTGCATCGGTCGATGCAGTCGCGATTTACGGTTTACCGAATCAATTGCGGTTTAGACATCGGTTATTCACATAACTGCGAGCAAAATTCGCCTTGTATCGATCGACACCCTTGTGGCATCGATCGACACAGGGCGACGACAGGTACGTGTTCTGCAACTTTTCGGATTGTTTCAATTTGATTATTTATTCTCACCGACCCTAAGCTTGACACTACTGGGGACAGTGTGTTTTAAGTGTGGGGGAGGAGTTACTGACGCACGCTTTTATTTTCTTAGTGTCAGTCCCGTTTTTCAAAATTTGTTTTATTGAGTCAAAACCAGTTTAAGTAGGAACAGTGAATTTTTGAGAAGTTAACAACAACTTGCAGGAACTTAAGTAACCATTGGGATGAAGTTGCAGATTATCTATGACTAATAGAAAACCCAGACACGGATCAACCTACTGAGAACACCCACATCACTTCAGGTATCAGAGGATCCTTTTACTGACTTCACATTAATACTGACTTAATTTTCTCACCTAAGGGCTTGGAATACCTTGAGTCGGATTCCTGTGTTAGTTCTGACACAGCCTGTAAACCTGTCCTATTTGGTTCCCTTCTCCCCTTCCATAAAGTAAAAAAAAAAGAGTAATAAACTGAGGATGAGTTAGTAACTCCGAAGTGGTCTCTGGGAGTGGTAGCTACAACTATTACCTCCTGTGCATCCATGGAATGTGTCCAAAGTACACCCCAAAACGGGAAGAACACTGATAAAAAAAAAAAAAATGATACCCAATGGGGAAAAATCAGTTGTTAAGGAAGGGAAAAGAGAAGAAAGGGACAAGAGAAAGATAGTATGGTGGTCTAGAGCTAATAAGGTAAGAGTCCATGTGCCCTTTGATCGATACTCCTTAGGTGAGACCGCACTTAAATACTCGCAGAAGTCAGTAAGGTGAATTTGAATGCGTGAATGTGATTGTGGAGTTTACTTAGGACAGTTGCTAAGTGTGGGGGAAGTATATGTTGGTCTTGATGTCTGCAGGTGAAATCTTTCATGTGGATTACTAAGGAGAATCTGAGTGTTGTTGCTTCAAAGATGAAATGAGTTTCTGAAAGTTTTCAAACCTCTTCACCATGTCTAGTTCTTTGTTTTGCTTGAGGACAAGCAAGAGCTAAGTGTGGGGGAGTTGATATACCATAGATTTTAGGGATTTTAGCCATGGTATATATCTTATTTATCAAGTCTTTCATTATGTTTTGGAGTCTTTTCAGGTGTTTTATAGGTTTAAGGACATCTGGAGCTTAATTGGACGTTTTGGGAGCATTTGGAGCAATTCTTCACTATTTAGAGATTTCACAGAGTTCACTGGCTACGTTTTCGCAGTGCAACGGTCGACGCAGTTCTGCAGTGGTCGACGCAGTAGGTAGACGCAGTTCTGCACCCAAAAATCTGCATTTTGGAGAAATTACAGTTTTTGCCCAGAAACTTCCCAGACTTGCAAAAAGGCCCCCAGACGTGTTTTAGACTATATATTAGGGTTTTTAGCCACTTGTTTAGGCAACGCTTTTCTTAAGTCTTATTTTATTTTCAGAGAGAGTTAGGGGCTGATCCTGATCTCGAAAGAGAGAGGATTTTGAACCCCAGTTCTTTATTTGATTTTATAATATTTGGTTTTCTATTCATGATGTCTTCTGTTTCGATGAACATGTCTGAGTAGATAACCTGTTAGGTTTAGGGATTCTCATTAGGGCTTTCATGGAAGTATAGGTTAATAAATCTGTAGGGATTCATATCTGTTAGTTCTTCATCTAGGATTGTTCTTACTGCTTGATCTGAATTAGCTACCCAGATTTGTGATGTTAGGTTGATTGATACAACGACAGTTGGTTAATTAGCTAGAAAGAACCTAGATGAGCAATTTAATTACTCGCAAAGGAATTTGGTTTAATTAGATTGTGAACATATCAAACTAGGAATTAAAGCTGGTTTAATCTGTTAGTAATTGCAAAGAAATTTGGATTGATGCACTTAGACTTAGAGAATTCTCGCAACGACAGTTGGTTAATTCTACATATGTGTTTGAGTTCTAGAATAGTTCTTAATTAGATCCTGATTGATTGATTAGCTTATGTTCCTGATTTCCTGAGAACTCCCTAGACTTAACGCTTCGCCTCCTTGCTTACAAACTCCCTTGATTTACTTTCTCGCATTGCTTTATTAGTTTCTATTCAAATTGCTTTCTCCTAGTTAATTCTTTTATGTTCTAATTCTATCGTTGACCGGAGTCCCTGTGGATTCGATACCCTAAGTACTACAACTACATCACTGTGCACTTGCAGTTAGAATAGGGTTAAAACTCGACCTATCAAGGAGTAAGAAGGAGCACTAGAAGCAATTCAGCCTGAAGAATTGAAGTCACCAGAGAAAGTCAAAACAAGCTGAACTCAAAACAATCAACATATCTCAGAAGTTTTAGGAGATATAAATGATGAACGAATGACTAGGAAAGTCAATCTGAACTTCAGAGAAATAGTGCGATTTGCTTGCTTCGTCTCAGTCATAGAGCCTAAAACACATGTTCAAGCTTTGGATGATGAGTTCTGGATTGTAGCGATGGAACAAGAGTTAGAACAGTTTGTACGCAACGCTGTGTGGGAACTTGTATACCACGCCCTGAAGGAGTGAACATTGTGGGAACCAAGTGGATTTTCAAAAACAAGATTGATGAGAATGGGGTGGTAGTTCGGAATAAAGCTTGACTTGTGGCTCAGGGGTACTCTCAGATTGAAGGAGTTGATTTTGAGGAGATTTTCGCACCTGTCGCACGTCTTGAGTCAATCATGATGTTTCTTGGAATGGTGTGCATCATGAATTTCACTGTGTATCAGATGGATGTGAAGAGTGATTTTCTGAATGGGTTTCTTCAAGAGGAGGTGCATGTCGAACAACCAAAAGGATTTGAGGATGCAATCAACCCTGGATATGTGTACAAACTTAAGAAAGCTCTATACGGTCTGAAGCAAGCACCTAGAGCATGGTATGAACGGCTCACGAGTTTTCTTCTGTAAAAAGGGTACACAAGAGGAAGTGTGGACAACACTTTCTTTGTCTTGGAAGAACCGAATGGGATTATCATAATACAAATCTATGTTGATGACATTATCTTTGGAGGTACGGCTCAAAGACTGGTTGATACGTTTGTACATGACATGACTCAAGAATTTGAAATGAGTATTGTAGGAGAACTGAAGTACTTTCTGGGATTACAAGTGAGTCAAACCAGTGGTGGAGTGTTCATCTCTCAGAGAACATATGCTAAAAACCTGTTAAGCCGGTTCAAATTCGATCAATGCAAGCAGGCTAGAACACCAATGAGTACCACAACCAAGCTGTCAAGAGATGATGATGGACCAGATGTGGATGTCAAGTTTTATCGAGGAATGATCGGCAGCCTATTGTACCTAATAGCCAGTAGACCTGATATGTATTTGAGTGTAGGGATATGTGCAAGATATCAACCCAGACCGAAACAATCACATCTTGAGGCAGTTAAGAGGATCATCAAGTATGTCAAAGGAAGGCTCAATCTGGGATTTGGTATTCAAAAGGATCAAATAAACACCTAGTTGGTTAATGTGATGCAGATTGGACAGGAAGTTTGGATGATAGGAAGAGCACTAGTGGAGGATGTTTCTTTCGGGGAAATAATCTGATTGCATGGATGAGCAAGAAGAAGAATTATGTGTCACTATCTACATCATAATCCGAGTATATTGTGATGGGAAGTTGTTGTGCTCAGCTCCTCTGGATGAAACAAATGTCAGCCGACTATGGAATCTATTCAGGATGTTCACCGTGACAATAAAAGTGCTATAAGTATCTCAAAGAACCCAGTTCAACACTCTAGGACAAAGCATATTGACATAAGAAACCATTTCATCCGAGAGATAGTGGAGGAAAATTAGTTAGTGGTTGAATACATAGTTACTGATTTGCAACTGGCAGATTTCTTTACAAAACCTCTTGATTTTAACTGTTTTATTACTCTAAGAAACTGAATCGGTGTCTGTGAGATGTAATGGTTTGTCGAGTGTACAAGACTGATACAAGTACTGATTCATGAAGTACATCATGTTCGGATTTAGTTTGGAGTCAGGAAAACTAGAGGAAAAGAGCTTTCGGTTGTGTCGTCTTGTCTCATGTACAGTACAGGTTTCTCGAGTGAGATCCAAAGCCAGAAGTAAAGAAAAGCTATGGGTTGAAATCCTGATAAGTCAAGTGATAGAATCAACCCCTGCACTAGCTCAGTCACTGATTCAAGAAACAAAAAAAAACAAAAAAAAAGTAAAATCAATGAATATGGCGATCTCACTCGAAGGATAAAGGTTGAAAACTGGTTGAGACAAGATAAATGCATAAGAGTGTGAAAGCTAGCCATTGGAAGAATGATGGCCAAATGCAAAGAGTCATATGAGCAACATGTATGGACTGAGTTATGTGAAGTGTCAAGTCCTGACACACACACATCACTGATTTATGGATTCAAATAAAGAAAGGTATGTCTTTTATATATAAAAGCCAGTGCCTCAGTAAATATGTATGCAATTCACTCGTGTTAATTCCCATTGCTTGAAGATATAATATGGTTGATCTTATATAGTCATATGTGCATAAGTGGTGCTAATAAATCACATAATTGGTACAGTGAACATGAAATGTGGTTCAAATCGATTATCGTTGGTTCGGAGTTGGTTGGCAAGAAACATAAATCCGAGATTCGAGGGCACTAGAGAGGAAAAGAAGATTTGAATTTTAAAAGTCAAAATATTTAGAAAATCCATCTCCCAATTAAAACGCATGCAAAAAGGAAACAAGATCTCTCATACAGATTCTGCTTTAGCTAATAAAAGGAGAAAGAAAGCAAAAAGAGAAAAATCACTTTTTCATAAACCAGAACTCCGACGAAACAATGCCTCTCCTTCTCCGTTCAAACTCTCTCTGTTCAATCTTCGAAAGATAACCATAATGCATGCGACCAGAAGAGGTAAAGTGGGCACAAGCTCGACTCAACGACAGACTAGGGCTCAGCCGGAACATAAACCGCCACAGCTGATTGATGACTCAAGCTCTGAGGAAGAGGTGCCGCCACCCAGAAACCCTAACCTTGTCTCCGATCAGATTCTGGGTGAGAACCAACAGACTAGCACAAACTCGTTCGCAACGGCCCAAGAGTTGGAAGTAACAGATCCCATTGGACGATGATGTTGTACAAGAGAAAGGGGATGACGAAGCTCAGTCAGGTCATGTCTCAAAGCCAGACAATCAACAGCTCAAGCCGCCATCTGACCATGAAACATAAGAAATCCAGTCAGAAGAGTCGCCTAAGGATTGCGACAAGGAAGCTGAGTCAACTCTTCATGAAGACAATGTTGAAAAGGATAGATCTGAGGCAATATATGAACAAGAAAAAGAAGCAGTCAATAGCTTAGCTTCCCTTCTCATAGAGAATAATCCTCTAGTTATGGTTCTTGCTGATCCAGTCAATGAAGCACCAATCGATGCGGATCTTCATAAGCAGAACATAGGAAACGAGCAATCTGAGCCAGCCACTGCGCCAAAGAAAAGGAAAGCCAGGAAGCACGTAGAACCCCTTCCTGATTTGAAGAAGTCGCGGACTGAAAAGACCGAAGAGGACAAGCCGGTTCAGAAGAGAAAAAAAGAGAAGAAAGCTTCTAAGACAACCGGTCCATCTACCTCAACCGGTACATCAGTCCGAGCCAAAAGGTATTCACTTCCAAGCGCTTTCCATCTAGGGAGGTCAAAGCTAGGTATGCTCTGTTTAAGGAACGTGGAATCTTAGCTGAACAGATAGTAGACTTTGGTGAAAAGGATAAGTAGGGGCTGATAAATATAGGGATGCTGAGAAGTACTGTTGATGGGCTGATCGGATATGTTCCTGAGATTGTGAAAAAATTTTACACCAATCTGCCTAAGTCTAGCTCTTATGTCTCTGATAAAGGAGTTAGAGTCTTCTTGCGCAAAAGGATGTATGAGTTCTCTCATGCGCAGATCAATGCTTTCCTGAACTTAACGCCTCTGAGCAGTGCTGAAGTAAAAGCTGATGCAAGCATTGATGCAGTCTCTTTTGACACTCTGGCCAAGTACCTGACTGAAGGGCAAAATAAAACCTGGGCAGGAATGAAGTCTGTGGATCTTTCTCCGAAGTATGCAGCTTTGACAGTTTTAGCAGTCCCTCAACTCACAAGAACCACATCTCAGAAGACAGGGCTAGACTGATATACAAGCTAGCTCATGGAATTTGAATTGACTTTGGGAAGAAAGTCTTCAAGCAAGTGATGAGCCTGACCACTGATCAGCAGAACGACCGTCGCTGGTTGATCTTTCCTAGGATTATCTCAGCTGTTCTGGAAATGCAGCATCCTCCTCGAACGTTTGATGGTGAAGAACAGATTGGACCGGTTCTGTACAAGAAGGATCCTCAGAGTGGAGAAGCTTTTTTAAAGAAAGAAGTTGAGAGGGAGAGACTAGAAATTGCCTCTGGCAAGCGCAAAGTCTCCTCAGCCACCACTTCAGCTAGTCGATCTAAATCTTCTGAATCTACTCCCGTTGACTCTGTGGAAGTCATGCAGCTTGGGACAGCTCGACTGCCGATCAGGGCTAGTTTACTCAATTGTCCGTACAGACAGCACTCCAAGACATTGCTGAGGGACTTCAGAATCTATTTGATATCGTGTTCCATCTTCGTGACATGACCCAAGGTAAGTTTTTCACCATTCTCTTAGACTTACACTCTAATATCTTGATTTTTTTAACTTGTGTGCTCTCAAGCAGGGGGAAAAAGGACTGAGACAGGGATTGAAGATGACTCAGAGTCAGATCACGAAGAAGAGTCTCTTGATGGAGATGATGACTCTGATGAGATGACCTCGATCGATGCTTTGATTATGAGTGCTTTAGTTGTGGGGGAGTGACTAAATGTTTGTTTTTTGAGCTTAGTCGTGAATGCTAGAATTCTGGGGGAGTTGGAAATTTTTTGTGTGTTGCCTCTTTCAATTCCTCATCAATGTGTGTTGAACTTGTGTCACGTTCTTGAATGGTTTGTTATTTAATGATGAATGTGTTTAATGAGCTGTGTGATAATCAGAATTCTTGTGCTTTGGCTATGTGCATCTTTGAGCTTGCTGATGTATAGGTACTTGAGAGGCACACAAAGCTAAAAAAGGGGGAGATTGAAGATGCAACGTGTTGGAGGATGAGCTACAACAGCAGCTGGATCAGTCAAGCTGTGAAACAGCACTTGCATCAACGACAGAGAACGTAGGGAGTGTGAGCTGGAGCTGAAAAAAAATGGAAGTTAAGGATGCTAGTAGTTGACTAGAACGAAACCAAAGGAGAATAGGTGAGCTGGACGAGAGGATCAAAGAAGAGTCATATGAAATATACACTTAAGAGAGTTTAGGAAAATAGGCTTTTTTCCTAAACAAAGATTAATGGAAATATTCCTAAGGGTAATTAGGAAAGTTGTAAGATAACCTATGAAGTATAAATAGGTCATCTAGGGCATCTGTGCTTGGTGCGCCGTTTAGAGAGAGATTGCTTTTAACAAGGGTTTGTGAGTTTTTGTAAGAGAAACAAGCTTGGGTGTTAAGGGTGAATCTAAGGAGCTTTGAGTTCATCGTTAGATCGAAAAGCAGATAAGAGACTAGATTGTTAAGGTGAAACTATCGGTTTGCTTTGCAATGAAAATCTTTGAAAAAGAATACCCTGTTTCACATTTTGTATTACGTAGCTCTCGCATTTTCAACATAAACCCTATCCCAGAGAGAATAGGTAACTGTAAAACAACGCTCCTCAAGTTAGGTGTGCGCGAGGCTAGATTAACCGTAGGTCCACTACCGACAGATTGACCATATTATATCAGTTGATAGTCGGTTACACCGTAGTTTTCCTTGAGGCATGTACAATATGCATCTATATCATCATATATGTTATACTCGCTTGCCTGATTCCGGAAACAAGTCTATATCAGTGATAGAAAAATCCATGGAAGTCTATGGCTTATCATCCGAGTATAAAATGCACTTCAAATCATACATGTCCAGTAGACTGACCCTAACCAGAGTAATCATACCTGGGAACGAAAAGAATGATGAATACATAAGAATCTATTATAGTCACTATTATATGCGAAAACTTTTATTAACTTTGACTAAACCTGAGATTTTTTAATTTAAGTTGTTTATATCATATATAACATCGATATCTTGAATATTTAACTATTTGCAAAGTTCTAGATTTAGACCCTTTCAGAAGATGATTAGGCGGGTAGGAGTTAGATTCTCGATTTTTGCTTATTAAATTCTGGGTAATCGTTTTGTTTTGGTCTTGTCCGTTGTGATTTCTCTATCTTCGGATCTCCTCCGTTTACGGTGTCAGGTCCACTCGACAAGAATTTGTGAACTTTGGAGTTTCTCTCCTTGTTCTTCTCCGACTTTTCCGGTATTTTCGAGAGTTCTCTTATTGGCTTTAAAATCATGTTTGGTGCTTCCTTTGTATTTGGTTTATGTTTTGGAAATTTTATTTCCATCTTTTTTTATTGTATGTGCTTTCATCATGATTGTATACCAAAATTGTATTTTGGTTAGTGTTAAAAAAATTTTTTTGAATAAGTAGGGTTATGTGTTCCAAAAAAAAAAGAATAAATAGAGTTGCAATTTATATATATTGAAAATCAAATATTTGATAAATTTTTTTATTAAGAGGCAGTTCCTGAACATATACAAATGTTCACGCTAGCTAAAAGACAGCTATGGCCCTTAGTCAGAAAAAAACATGACCTAAAATTTAGAGTGATTTAAGGATAAGAAAAAGAATATTAAGGTTAATACAATTTTTGTGTGTGTGTGGCTGTAGTGAGGGATCAAATTCTCAAATGCTCCTTGACCACAAGTCAATTTCTCTCCTACTCTTATTTAATCTATCATACTCTCTACTCTTTCCATTTTAATGTTATTCCCATTTTACCCTTAATGAACTAATAAATTTTTCTAAATAAATCAATTACATTAACAAATCAAACATAAGCTTCTCTCTCCTCCTCACGACACTCGGCCCCATACTCTCTCTCCTGTTCGAAATCCAAAACCTGATTTTAAACCCAATTTCTTCTCATCCCTCCCAATTCAACCATCCCAGCCACTTACGTTCGGATTCCGGATTAACACAGGTTAGTTCTTCTCCTTTCTTGTCGTCGCTCCTCTGATCCTATTCTCGTTATTTTCTTAAATCTCTACTTTGGGGTAATTGAGCTTCAATGGGAAGCTATTTTGGGGAATGAAGCACGATATAAAATTTGGGGGCAGAAATTAACGAATATTGGGTTGTCAACCTTGTTTTCTTGGTGAATTAGACAATTGAATTGATAAAAAATTGAAATCAGTGGTTAAATCGTACTGAATCGTGTTGTTGTTATCGTTTTTGGTCTGAAGAAAAAGTTGCTTAACTTAGTAAAACTTGGTATTAATAAAATCATAAGAACTGGTAAAACTAGGTTTTAATAGCTGGTTAGAACTAGTACAACTTGGTAATACTATGATAGTAGAACTTGGTATTACTATTGAAAATCTGAATGATAATGCATATTTTGTATGTCATTTTCAGTAGAGGATGGGTTCTCCTTTCACAAACATATATTTTGATTATGAAAGACATTATTTAAAGACCGGAGATGACTATGAATGTATTCCAAGAGAAGCTCTGTTGTATGGTATATCGTTTAAGACATCTTCTTTGGAGGAGATAATGTATTTGTTGTTAGTGGATAGGATACGCAGAAAGATTTCAATATATGATTCTACGAGAAGGCTGAATTTGAGTTATATTCCATTGGTAGTGAAACCTCAAAGGCAGTCGTATATTTTTGATGACGAGGATGTTTATGTGTATCTAACCTCTGTGGATAAAGAGCAACGAAGAAGTGTTTTGCATGTAGAGGTTGTCACAGATTTGGAAATATTTCCGATCACGGAGCAACTTTCAAGAGTAGAGAGGGGAAGACGAGATGGTGGGAGTTATGGTGAGAATATTTCTAGTGCTCGGGATGTAATTAATTCTGTTGATGCTACTCCTGTTACTGGCGAGGAATCAGCAGAACAACCTCATGAGGCGACTGAGCCGACTGAGTTGACTGAGCCGTTGGAGAATGTTGATATTGGAGATGGTGATATTGTACAACATGATAATATGCATGATTATGATATATTTGAATCAGTTGAGATTCCCCGGGTTGTGGAAGAGACAAAGCGTTTAGATGAATGGGAAGATGGTTTGGTATGGAGATAGGTCAAGAATTTAAATGTAAAGAAGATGTGAAGTATTTGGTTGATAGAGCCGCAAATGAGAATTGTTTTGGGATTTTATTAGCCAATTCAGATACGACTCGATATGTTGTGAAATGCCGTGAAGCGAAGCAAGGTTGTAAATGGCAGTTGAGAGTTGCAAAGGTTACGAATTCAACCATTTTCTCGGTTAGAACATACACGAAGATGCATTCATGCTCTCAGACAAGTTCAAGTGGTATAAGCAACAAGAGGAAAGGTACACCATGGTTAGTTTCAAGCATCTTAAACGAATACTATCCCGGTAACTTCGATACTCCATGTCCTAAAACTATTGTCAAGCTTGTCCAAGGAAGAGCCGGTGTGGAAGTGTCGTACTCTAAGGCTTTTAGAGGGAAAAACCAAGTTGTTTCTGATATCCGTGGTAGTCCAGATGATGGTTTCAAGATGTTGCATTCTTATTTGCATATGTTGGAGAAGGTGAATCATGGAACAAAACCAAGTTTGGTTTTAGATGAACAAAAAAGGTTTAGGTATCTATTTGTGGCTTTGGGAGCTTCCATAGAAGGGGTTGTAGACATGAGGGAAGCGATCATTGCTGAGGCAACTTTCATTAAGAATGTATATGGAGGTGTTCTAATATTCGCCAAAGCGCAGGATCCGAATCATCACCACTATCCCATTGCTTTTGCTATAGTTGATGGTGAAAAGGATGAAAGTTGGATGTGGTTTTTCAATACGCTAAAAACCGTTATTGATAGGCTCAAAGTTTTATCCCTATTCTACTGCAAGTGCACAGTGATGCGAATGTAGTACTTAAGGTATCGAATCCACAAGGACTCTTGTTTCACGCGATAGATTATGAGTAATTGAATTAAGCTAAGCGAAGCAGATTGTAAAGCAGTAAACAAGACAGCAAGTAAACGAATGAAGTGAGGTGAATGTAAGCAATTAACGAAGGCGTCAGGTTTCAGGAAGTTCTCAGGAAATCAGGAAATCAGATAACAGACAATTAGGATTCAATCTATAGCGCTCTTGAACTAGAATCACAGAAGTATAACTAACCAGCTCTCGCTACGATAATTATCTACGTCTAACAATCTAGAAAACCAACTCTCGTTGCGAATCCTATAGTTCTAAACATGCATTAGTTCCAAGTTCTTTCGTTCACAATTCCTCTAGACCAAATCTCTTTGCGAATAGATAAATTGCTCGCCTAAATCCTTTCTAGCTAATTAACCAACTCTCGTTGTGTAAATCAACCTAATATCAACAATCTAAATGGCCAGTTCAGATTAAGCATTAAGAGTAACTTAGGTAAAGAACTAGATGATGAATCCAAATCAATCAATTACTCTAACATTCCTTCAAATCCCTAATGAGAATCCCTAACCTAACAAGAGATCTACTCAGACATAGCAATCATAACAGAAAACATAGTCAAAATAGATATCATATATGAATCAAAAAGAGTAAGAACAGGGGTTCGAAATCAAGTCTCTCTCGAGTACAAGACCAGTCCCAAATCTCCTAATCTCTGGTAAAAGAAAGCTTAGCCAAAAAATGGCTGAAAAACCTAATTAAAAGCTAAAACACGATTTGGGTCACTTTGTAATTCTGAGAAACTTCTGGGCAAAATTGCAGATTCTTCAAAGTCTTCATTAACCGGACAAAACCTTCTGCCCGCGATACGTGTCGACCGACACCTGAGTGGTGTCGATAGACACCAAAGCCAGATGATCATATCAACTTTTCTGCAATCGCATGAATGCTCTATAAAGCTCCAGAATGCGCCCTAATGTCCAAGTAAGCTCCAAACGTGATAAAACCTGTAAAGTACCTGAAAGGACTTGAAAGACTCTATAGAAGACTCGAGTATGTACATATATCATGGCCCAAAACACCTAAAAACCATGATATATCAACTCTCCCACACTTAGCTCTTGCTTTCCCTCAAGCAAGTAAAGAACCAAAGTATAAGAAAGAGGTTTGAAAACACAGAAACTCATTTCGTTCTAGGAACTTTCGCATTCACATTCACTTGGTAAACAACTAAAAACTTTTCTGCAGATATCAAGACCACAATATACTTCCCCCACACATAGCAACTGTCCCAAGTAAACTCCACAATCAAGTTAGGATATTCAAGTTCACCACACTAACCTCTGTATACAATTAGGTGCGGTCTTACAAAGGGAGTTCTGATCAGAGAACACATGGACTCAACTCAGTCAGTACTGACCACCAAACAGTCGATTTCTGGTTCCTTTCTTTTCCCATTCTTCCTTAGCACTGATTTTTCCCCACTGGGTATCATTTTATTTTTTTCTATCAGTGCTCTTCCCTTTCCACTTGAGGTTTAACTCTGGAATGGATACACAGGAGATAATAGGGGTCTCTACCACTCTCGTGACCACATCGTAGCTACTAGCTTATCCTCGGTTTTAATCTCTCTTTTTTTTTTTACTTTCAAAGGAGGGGAAAATTAGAAACCATACTCAAACAAGATCACAGGCTGTGTCAAGTACATCAGAGGAATCCGATCCAGAGATCACAAGCCCCTAAGTAAGAAAATCAAGTCAGGATTAGAGGTGAAGTTAATGATGGATCATCTGAATACCTGGTTAGATATGGGTGTCCTTGGTAAGTTGATCCGTTTGGGGTTTTCTAATAGTCATAGAATTACTTCAAGTCTGTCCAATGGTCACTTAGTTCCTGTTCCAGCGAAAAATTTCCTCGAAAAATCTTAGTTTCATACACATTTTGACTCAATAAATCAATTTTGAAAACAAGTGAAAAACAAGGGACTGACTCTAAGAAAACAAAACACAATTTCATTAGCCACCTCCCCCACACTTAGACTGCACTATCCCCAGTGCAATCGTAGTATGAGATCATGAAATCGGGTCAAAACTAGTGAGAATTTAGGAAAACATCGTTCTTTCCTTCTGTCGCAGATGGTGTCGACCAACACAAAGCTTGAATCGATCGATTCGAAGCTTAGGTCGACCCATGGTTTGGCGTGTACCAGATCGATCGCCACAGAATTCGTTTTGTGTCGACCGACACAAAGACTGAATCGGTTGACACCCTGCGCGTATTTCACTACCAATGCCACAGACTTGAACATGATCCGAGTTAGTTGTGTTAGTCACACAAAATCTCCAATGTCAGCACTGTCAGATCACTCAGAAACAAATCAAAAGCAACAAGATAGATATAACAGAGTTCAACAAGTTCAACCCAAAAGTAACATGACAAACTGACTCGTTCAACCCAAAAGTAACATGACAAACTGACTCAAACAAAATCAAAGCTGACTCAAGAAAAGTGAAAAGAAAAAGAAAAGCGAACTCAGGGAAATGCTAGGATCACGGAGGAACTAAGAATCAGAATCATCGCCGTGTCTCCCTGGTGGTGTAGGTGATCTCCGACGTCTGCGACCGTGAGAAGGACAAGCGCAAGTGTAGCTGAAAGCTCTAGCAATGCCACCCCAAAGCGATCGAACTGTGTCTACCAAATACTTCATGTGTCGATCTGCATCGTAGCCAGGAAGTGGTGGAGGAGCATCCAATGGAAGAACCCAATGCGGATGTGGATGTGGACCCCCAGCAGGGTCATGAGCAGGCTCGCTCTCAGCAGGAGTAGGAGCAGCTTGGGAAGAAACTCCTCTGCGGGAACGAGCAGCAGGTGCCTGTCTTTCTTCTCTCGGATCAGGTCTAAAGTGCAAGGCCTCCTGTGTATCTATCGAGGTCAATGCAGCAGATGGAAGATGAAATACGCGATCCTCCACGCCATCTCTGTAGCACCAAATCAAACCTGGCTTCAGCCAGCTCGGACTCAACAAGTGTGCCTCATCAATCTCAGCGAATGTATGCTTGCATGTATACTCGTGCAGCGGTATCCTGAAATGCTGGAATATAGGTGTCAGAAGACTGCCCACTGACTCTGTCTTGACTTTCCCAGAACCTCTGAATGGCTTCGCTTGCAGCGTGACCAAATGCTCTGCAAACACCGCACCCAAGTTGGTCCTCTCATAGGGACCATCGTGCTCACACACATGGGAACACAGATGTCCCACTGCTGGATGAAGTAGTACCAGCTCATGCATCCTCATCTTGTTTGGCTCCATCTTGCACAAGAGAGTAGTATCCAATATGCGTACGACATACCTCAAGACCAGATGTCATAGATCTTTCATCTTCGCTTCCTTGGAGAAGTAGGCGGTAGAACCGAAGTTACCCCAGAATGTCTCGAGATCAGGGAATCCCTCTGGAAGTGTAGCTAGTGTGTGCCCCTTCTTGAAGCCATAGATAGCACAAAGATCTCGCAGTGGCAGCCTGTATCTCCTGCCATGTATCATGAAGCACAAATGACCCTCCTGCTCATTCTTGGCTTTCTCATCTCTGTATGTGACTCGCACTGTGGCCATAAACTGACATACCAACTCCGGGTACGGAGCATAGCGGATATAAGGCATGGTCCCCAGACCCATCCTCCTCAAGCATAATAGAACCTGCTCTCGCATACCTGTCATCCTCAGAAAATCAGGGCTTACCAACTTCGTAGGCTCAATCTCAACATCGCACCACCCATTGTACAACAGGGTGTCATACTCATCCCAGGTGTCCAATACCTCTCTGTGCAGACAGTCATGACTTATAGCAACCTGCCTGTCTGGCTTAACCCACTCCTTGTCTGTAAGTATCTTCTCCTTTTCTCCTCTGGGCCACGGGTGTGTCGGGAACTCTACAGGTAACTATGGAGAACCCGGAGGAGACTGAGGAGTCATAGGAGGAGGTGGCTATGCTGGTGCTGACCTCGATGAGCTTGCCTCGTCTGTGCGGTTCTTCATTTTTGGAGGCATCTGTGAAGAAAAACCATAGAAATTGATATGATTTGAAAAATCAGAAACAAACTCATCAAATCCTCAACAACCGCATAATTAATATCAAATAGAGTGGTGAAAGCAGTTTATACACGTTTTTATATCTGTCATTTTCGCACAAAATCACAAGTTTCATCAAAAAACCAAAATTCTCAGAAACTTGCAAAATCAATCATGAAAACTACTTGTGCATCACCATTCCACTACCAAACAACCTAAATCAGTGCTATTTCATCACGGAATCAAGAGATGAGAGCCAAAATCAAAGTTTTACCCTTGGAGCCGAATCTGAAAATTGGGTTTTAGAGAACATACCTTGGGATCGACACAAATGGATTATAGATATGGATAGAGGGCGAAAATCCGCTCGGATTAGGCTTTGGAATCATCGGATTTGGTTGAGAAACGAGGAAAATCGGATTTGAGGAGGTGGTTTTGGCGAATGGTGGTTTCTGTGAAATAAGTACTTACCTCGATTCGCTTGGTGTCGATCGATCCATCATAATCGTGTCGATCGGCACGGAATTTGAATTTTGAACTAGTCAGAGTGGTCTAACCGAGGTCAAACCTCGATTTCGAGAAAAGTGGATCGATCGACCCAAAATGTTGGATCGACCCTTTTGTCCTCGGTGTCGATCGACATGAAATCAGTGTCGATCGACACAATAGACTCCTGTCGCTAGTTTCCCTATAAAGATTCAAGAAAAACCAAAAACGAGAAATTAGTCCTAAAACTCATATGTACAGACTCACCAGTGGGTTGCCTCCCACTCAGCGCTTGTTTTAAGTCATTAGCTTGACTAAGGCACGTGGTCAGATGTCAGGCGGTTTCGCTAAAAGCAGAGTGTGCATTTGCGAAATTCTCCCCATCCATGGTGTCGTATATGCATCGTGTGCGTGAGACTGACCGAGGAACTTGGGAATCACAGCAAGGTTAGGTGGAACATTTTGTTTCCTGACTCTGTTCCCTGAAAAATCAGCATCAGAGTTAGCATACTTAAGGTCAGAAAATGCATACCTTTTCTTGATCAGAAGTGGCTTAGGTGAGATGTTTGGAGCTTTCTGCTTAAGAGCAGGTATAGGCTTTGAAGATGTTAGAGGAAGCTCAGTATTATCCGCCATCTTCCCTTCTCCAATCTCTGTCTCTGGTTCTATCTCAACACTGAAGTTTTGTCCATCAATAGTGGATCTCTGCAACCTATCCATATTGAACTGCAAAGGCTTATCTCCCAGGTGGAGATCAATCAGACCATGTCGCACATCAATTACAGATCCAGCAGTGGCTAAGAAGGATCTACCGAGTAGTAGAGGATCATCAGGCTCAATCTCATACTTCAACACCACAAAGTCCGTTGGAATCAAGTAATTTCCAACTCTGAGAGGGATGTTCTCAAGAACTCCTTCTGGATACCTCTTTGATCGATCAGCTAGGACAAGAGAGATCCTAATGGGCTGGAAGTTCAATAGTCCTAATCTCATAGACACAGAGTATGGCATGAGATTCACACTTGAGCCAAGATCACACAAAGACCTCTTAAATCTGTCTTTGTATACAGAACAGTCTATCATGAAACTCCCTGGATCCTTTAGTTTCTCAGGAATCCTGCCATGAATAACGGCATCGCACACTTCATAGACCATCAAGACACCTTCTTCTTGAGTCATGTTACTAGAAAGAATGTATGTAACACATCTCGTCACCACCGGAATGGTCTTAGTGGCATCAATCAATGGGACTTCCGTTAGCTTATCTCTCATTATCTTCTTGTACTTTCCCAACTGAGTCTCTTGCTTGGACTTCCTAGGGAAAGGAATTTTTGGTTTGTAGACTCTCTCTTTAGCCACATTTGGTTTCTCTATGCAGACTGGTCGCTCTCGCCCATGGTGTCGATCGACACTGAAGTGGTGTCGATCGACATTAACTCGATTCGAGTCGATCTTGATGTCGAGGTGGTTCGATTTCGGTTCGTCATGAAAATTCGGAACTGGTGTCGACCGACACGGCTGTGTGTCGATCGACACAAGGTCTTCATCTCGAGAATCACTAGAATTTTGCAGCTCCAAAGTCTTTATATCATAATTCTGCTCAGCTTCGTCCTCTACCAAAACCGCCTTAACATGTTTTTTCTGAGATTGAGTCATCCTTACCTTAATACCGGCTTCTGCTTGCGTCATCCTAGTATCCAGATTATCAACTCTACTTGTCAAAGCCTCCAATTTTCCACTTAGATCTTGATACATGGAATCCAGCTTTCCATTCAGATCTCATGTCATCTTATTCTGCCCAAGAAGCAACTGCTCAAGCATGGACTCAACCTTTGTCTGCTCATTAGTAGGAGGAGCTTGGTAAGATGAATAACCATTGTCCCTTGATCTTGGTGTGTAACCAGAAGTTTGTCTCTGCTGATTTCTATATGTCTGTCAATGATAATCAGTCCCAGCGATATAGTTCACTTCTGAAAACTCTTCAGCTTCTGCATCAGATCGGATTTGCCTCTTCCTGAGTAGGACGCTGTGGACAGAATCAATCTTGTCTCTCATCTCGGCCATCTACAAGCTATCGTCTTTGCCACCAGATCTCTGCCTCTCCTTGTCAGCATTCTTGACACTATTTATCTAGTTCTCTATAAGCTCCTTAGCTTCCTCTGGGGTCTTGGTATAGAAATTCCCATTACTTGCAGCATCCATAGCCGTCTGATACCACAAATCAACTCCTCTGAAGAAGACACACAACATCTGTACTTCAGAGAAACCATGGTGTGGACAATCTCTTTGGTACCTTTTGAACCTCACCCAAGCAATTCTAAAAGGCTCTGTAGGTCCTTGCTTGAATGTCAAAAGACATTGTCTAAGCTGGTCGGATCTAGCATCATCATAAAAGTGTCTAAGGAACCCTTTCTTGACCGCATCCCAAGTAGTCAAAGATCCTGGTGGTAGTTGTTTCAACTAGTTGGTTGCTTCTCCATTGAGAGAAAATGGGAAGAGCTTGCAGAAAAGATAATCAAATGAGACTCCTTCAGCCTTAATACTGCTAGCCAATTCCTCGAAAGTCTCTATGTGATCCATAGGATACTCGCTGGAGAGACCATAAAACTGATGCTGCCCAACCAATGCGTAGTACTCTGATTTCAGCCTGAACTCAGCTCTGGTGAAGGGAGGTAGTCGAATCACAGACCGATTAGCGTAGAACTGATCTGGTCTGTTATAATCAGCAAGTGTCTTCTTGTGACCAGCTTCCTGTTGTGCATGTTCCGCTCCCACGGAAACATCTGGCACGATGGGGTTTCCTTCCCCATCCAGTTTCTGACCCTTTGCGTTGCATATATGACCCTCTTGGTCTCGTAAAGTGTCGTCCTCACCGCGAATTAGAATCACAGGTTCCGTAGAGAAAAACCTGCTAAATGCTCAAGCGCTTGGTATCTATGGTCGCGCCAGACGTCGATCTATTCAAGACTAGTGTCGATCGACACTAAGCGATTCCTGCAACACCCAAGAAACAAGAAAGTGAGTAAACAAGAAAAGAAAAGAAAAATGCTTAGTCTAAATTCTAATACTGAATCTATCAGTGAACTCAAAGAGTCCCCGGCAACGGAACCAAAAACTTGATAGGCTCAAAGTTTTATCCCTGTTCTACTGCAAGTGCACAGTGATGTGGATGTAGTACTTAGGGTATCAAATCCACAAGGACTCTAGTTTCACGCGATAGATTATGAATAATCGGATTAAGCTAAGCGAAGCAGATTGTAAAGCAGTAAACAAGACAGCAAGTAAACGAATGAAGTGAAGTGAGGCGTCAGGTTTCAGGAAGTTCTCAGGAAATCAGGAAATCAGATAACGGACAATCATGATTCAATCTATAGCGCTCTTGAACTAGAACACAGAAGTATAACTAACCAGCTCTCGCTGCGTAAATCAACTCTCGTTGTGTAAATCAACCTAATATCAATAATCTAAATGGCCAGTTCAGATTAAGCATTAAGAGTAACTTAGGTGAAGAACTAGATTATGAATCCAAATCAATCAATTACTCTAACATTCCTTCAAATCCCTAATGAGAATCCCCAACCTAACAAGAGATCTACTCAGACATAGCAATCATAACAGATAACATAGTCAAAATAGATATCATATATGAATCAAAAAGAGTAAGAACAGGGGTTCGAAATCAAGTCTCTCTCGAGTACAAGACCAGTCCCAAATCTCCTAATCTCTGGTAAAAGAAAGCTTAGCCTAAACAATGGCTGAAAAACCTAATTAAAAGCTAAAACACGATTTGGGTTACTTTGTAATTATGAGAAACTTCTGGGCTAAATTGCAGATTTTTCAAAGTCTTCATTAATCGGCCAAAACCTTCTTCCCGCGATACGTGTTGACCGACACTTGTGTGGTGTCGATCGACACCAAAGTCAGACGATCGTATCAACTCTTCTGCAATCGCATGAATGCTCTATAAAGCTCCAGAATGCGCCATAATGTCCAAGTAAGCTCCAAACGTGATAAAACCTGTAAAGTACCTGAAAGGACTCGAAAGACTCTATAGAAGACTCGATTATGTACATATATCATGGCCCAAAACACCTAAAACTGTGATATATCAGTTATACCGGATAGTCGTGACTTGGTATTTACTACTGACAGAAATGCAAGTCTCATCAAGGCAATAGCTCAGGTGTACTCTCTCTCGGAACATGGTTATTGCATCTACCATATGTCCCAGAATGTGAAAGGATCAGTTTCCCACGTGAGCAAAGATGAAGTTGGAAAGAAATTCATGGAAATTGATCGTTTATACTCTGAGGCTGATTTCCTAAGACAATATGGCGATTTTAGGAACAGGTATCCTCAAGCAGCTGCATATCTTGACAAAAGTGTAGATGTGAAGAAATGGACAAGGTGTTATTTTCCCTATGCAAGGTACAACATAGACACCTCTAATTGTGCAGAGTCTATGAATGTCGTTTTCAAGAAGGCCAGAAAGTATCATTTACTACCTATGATCGATGCACTTATTGAAAAATTCGCTGAGTGGTTTAACAGTCATAGGAAAGATTTTGTTGGTGGATCGAGCGGGCGAAAATTGGTGCCTCTTGTGGAGCTTGCATTGCACGGTAGAATTGTGAAAGTGGCCAAACTTACGACGATAGAACTTAACGCATTCGAGCTTGAATATGGTGTTGTTGGAGACGACATGATTACTTATGTGGTGGATTTGAGACATAATAGATGCAGCTGCAAACTCTTTGATATTGACAGGTACCCATGTGTCCATGCAATAGCTGCTACTACTAAATTCTTAAAGCAGGAAATTAAGCCATCGGAATTGAAGGATTTGTATGGTTTGTGTTCGCCTTATTACATGCGAGAATTGTGGGCTTTGGCTTATACAAGGACAATTTTTTCCAGTTTCGCATATGTCTGAGTACATTGTTCCGGAAGAGGTCAAAAAATTGTAAGCTTTTCCTCCAAACTATACGAAAAGAAAGGGAAGAGTTCATCAAGAAACAAGGTATCTGCCAGGATGTGATCAACGACGGATAAGGAGCAAGAGAGTGGCAAGAAGGAACTTGGAGAGCTGGTTTTAATTTAGTAATGGGAGCCAAGCTGATGTGAGCCAAAATTAGTTGTATTTGTATTTCTTCAATTTTTCATTTGTTGTGTAACTTTGGAAAACTTGGTAAAACTAAGATTTGTATAACTATAATTCTTTGCAATATTCAATTTTTATAATAATGTTAAATATAACAGTTACAATACAATACAAACTAGATAGCATATCTCTTGCTAAAACAACATGAACACTTGCATAATTTAAGGTAAATGTTGTAGGTTTGTCTATTAAAAAGCAAATATCATCATATACTTTTAAGAGTTATTTGTTGATGTGAACCATAGAAATTATTTATAAGTCAGATAATATATGTATTTTCAAATATTATTGCATGAAATTATTTATAATGGATCTAAATAGTCATAGATCATCAGTATAACCAAGTTATTTGGATTAAAGCTAGAGTATAACCATTAAAACTGAAAATTGACAGAAGTACAACTTTCCAGTTTTTGGTAAAACTGGCAACTTGGTAAAACTTTTGTTCCCGCCCAAAAGATTTGAAACACCCGGCCCCAAAATTCCAGAATTTTGAATTTCTCCCCTTTTTTACAAAACCTAATATCTATCAATTTTCCCCAATTTTCACTATCATTTTTGGTTTCTCCCTCTCTCTCCCTCCAAAGCCTCTCTCTCTCAGATCCTCTTTCTCCGATCATCTCTCTCTCTCGGATCTCTCTCCCTATCCCTCTTTCGCAACCGATCTTCCCCCAAATCTCGAACATTCTCGATCTTTCTCACCTTCAATAAGTACAGAGAATTTCTCTATGGATCCCTATGAAGAGGATAGGAGGCACCAAAAAGAGATGAAGCGGTTGAAGGTTCATAAAGACCTTCTTGACGCCATCAACGATGCGCAATACGAAATCCCAAATAATGCCCATGTGGTGGCCGAATCGTCCACGAGATCTGTAAAACTCCAAAGTATCGGAGAGATTTGGATACTTTACCAGGCAGTTGTACTTTACTTGCCACCAATACAAGGTAAAATGTTTGATTTGCATAGTGATTGAATGCGAAATTGACCCGTTTACTTTGGTGTAACTCTGGATTTTCTGGGTATTTTTGTAGGCCGATGGACTCCACTTTCGTCAACCATGGGTTATTGGTGTCGAAGAAGAGATTCAGAAGCTGTTGAACAAGGTTGATGAGCAGGGCAAGACGATCGAAAGCATGCAAAAGGAGATTAAAAGCAACAACGAAGAGATTACCAAGCTAAAGGAGATTGTGGCTGCTCTGAAAGGTGTTCTTGCTTGTGTAAAAGATTCGAACGGATGATGTAATCTGGCTGGTAAAACTAAGTATTTTTTGGTAAAACCACGCATATCGTAAAACCATGCATAATTTTGTAACACAATGTAAAACTTGGTAAAACTAGGTGTTTTGGTAGTGCCAACTTAGTTAATTGTAAAATGTTTTGTAACAAGTAAATATAACAGTTTAACCAAAAGATAACTCAAAACTGTTGGAAATGTCCTGAAATCTATTGTACTTACTCTAAGTGAAAGTCGTATAGTCGAGATGAGACAATCACATGACACTAGGTAGTCATAACGCTTTGCTAGAAGCCACTTATGATCAATGAGTTGAGAACTCATTGCTAGTGTTATATGATCCTACAGGGTCACACACCTAAGCAAACTGGACGTTAAAGACGAGGTTGATCATTAATGTAATGATCCAGTGAATGCATATTTGATATGCATTCGATATCAATAATCTGGGGCAGTGTCGATCGATGCAGATAGTGCATCGATCGATGCAACTCGCGGATTAATCAGATTAATTCGGTTTAATCGTTGGTTAATTTCGTGATGGTTTAAGTCGACATATATAAGATATATGGTCGACCTAAACTGATTTCTAACCTAATTCACAGTCACCAGAACTTTGATAGAAACCTCTCAGGAGATTCGATCTCAACAGGCACTAGCATCCCTGCTGTTCAGTTTGTGTGCGTGTGGATACCAGTAGAGGCACAGCGTTTGAGGTGCTTCGTGATCTCGATTATCTGCAAACCTTCCGCTGCTTATTACCAGGTAAATATGAGATCCCATAGATTCAATTATATGAACCTTAGATCCTAGGCTCGGAATTCAGACTAGGGTTACTAATCCTGATTAGAACTGCTAGAAATTCCTTCAGTGGTATCAGAGCTTTAGGGTTCCATTGAATCTGTAGCATGTTGATTAGATTGGTTGAATCTGAATCTGTGTATGGTTGATACAAACTTGCTAAAATTCGTTTTCATGAAAACCTAGTTTAGGGTTCTGTTCGAAAACGTTTTAGGGTTTTTTCGCATGGTGTCGATCGATGCCAATCTGGCATCGATCGACACAGGGCGAAAACCAGAATAAAATTTAGGGTTTTTTGCATGGTGTCGATCGATGCCAATCCGGCATCGATCGACACAGGGCGAAAACCAGAATGAAACTTGTGTTTCGCCTAGTGTCGATCGACACAATAGTTGTGTCGGTCGACACACACCTCGCTAGATTGATGAATCGGTTCGATAGGATTGGACCGGTTATCGATCTTGGTTAATAATGGTTGAACACTGTGAATGGTTTAATTGCGATTGCTTTGATAAGGTTGGCATCGACCGATGCTAATGTAGCATCGATCGACACTGACCGGTATTCAAAACCGGATCAATTGGATTGATCGGTTATCGCGGATTGCTTTTGGTTGTTCTGTATCGATCGACACTATAATAGTGTCGGTCGACATCAAATTCGATGATTAGGTTATTGAACCTGAAATCACAGAACCAAAGCAAGATAAATCAATTAATTATAAGAATTGAAACATAATAAAACTGAACGTTTTAAATGATTCTGTTCCTCAATCAAATATCAAGTGATACTTGATGTCTTTCCAATCTTGTCAACTGTCAAGACCCATATAATTGTGCGATAGACTTGCAGTGCAAGATGTCCACAATTTCATGAGTAAGACAGAGGTAATCGTGTTGATGGACTTGCAGTGCAAGACATCAACAATTACATGACTGAAGAGATTGGTTTACTTGACTGGGCCATCAAAATCGTTTTGGGCTCAGAGACATCAGGTGGATTTGACATAAGATGTCAATCCACAACCAAGAGTTATATTGGATATAACTATCAAAGTTGTTGCTTACCTAGATAGCTAAAGTTGAGTGATAGCCAGTGGCTCACTTGAATTTAGTGAAGTGTGGGTCTTGGATCATTATATTCATCTGAGGAAACATTGTTTGAATATAATGCGAGTTTCTTAAAAGTTAAGAATTCTCATTTCTTGAACATCATAACTAAACCTTCTACCTTTCTTTGTTTTCAGCTATGACTAACACTCATAATAACTCTTTCTCCCTGCGATCCATCCTTGAGAAGGACAAGTTAATTGGATCGAATTTTCTCGAATGGTATCGGAACTTGAGAATTGTTCTCAAGCAGGAGAAAAGGGACTATGTCCCCGAAACTGTTCTCCCTGAAAAACCAAGAGCCAATGCTCCACATGCAGAAAGGAGTGCTTGGGATAAGCACTCTAATGATGTGGTCGATGTGAATTGTCTCATGTTGGCTACCATGAACTCGGATTTGCAAAAGCAATACGAGAACGTGGAGTCGCCAGTGGAGATGATCACTAGCCTGAAAAGTATGTTTCAGGAGCAAGCACGAACTGAGAGGTACTAGACGGTTAAATCTCTCATTGAATGCAAGCTACCAAAGGACGGTCCAGTCAGTCCTCATGTCATTAAGATGATGGGTTATATTGATAACCTGGGGAGGCTGGATTGTCCCATTAGCCAAGAGTTGGCTACTGACATCATTCTGCAGTCACTGCCGTCAAGTTATGATCAGTTTGTTATGAACTATAACATGAATAACTTGACGAAGACGTTGACTGAACTGCATGGCATGCTCAAGACAGCTGAGCCTAATATCAAGAAGGGCACTCTGAATGTACTTATGGTACAAGGAGGTAAGAAGTTTAAAAAACTTGGCAAAGGGAAGAGAAAGGGCAAGGCTATCCAGGTTGAGAACCCGGACACGCCGGCGCCAGACCCCAAGCCCAAGCCTGGCCCATCTGTGACTGATAAGTGCCATTACTGTAAAGAGCCTGGACATTGGAAGAGAAACTGCAACAAATTCTTGGAAGAGAAGAAGAAGAAGAAGACTTTCGAGACTTCATCTTCAGGTATTTATGTTATAGAAGTAAATGTTACTACTTCTGGTTCTACTTCTTGGGTATTGGATACCGGTTGTGGTGCTCATATTTGTACAAATATGCAGGGCCTAAGCAACAATAGGAAGTTGGAAAAGGGGCAAGTGGACCTACGCGTGGGGAATGGAGCAAGAGTTGCTGCATTAGCCGTAGGAACATATAACTTGTCTTTACCTTCTGGTTTGGTTTTAAAACTTAATAATTGCTACTATGTACCTGCTATAAGCAGAAATATTATTTCTATTCTTGTTTTGGATGTAGAAGGATATCAGTTTTCAATTAAGAATAAATGTTGTTCTTTTGATTACAATGATATATTTTATGGTAGCAGCCCATTAGAGAATGGGCTTTATGTTTTAAACCAAAGCACGCCAATCTATAACATTAACACCAAGAGATTCAAATCAAATGATACGAATCAGACTTTTCTTTGGCAATGTCGTTTGGGCCACATAAACGAGAAACGGATCCAAAAGCTCCATAGTGATGGGCTTCTGGGCTCATTTGATTATGAATCATGTGAGAAATGTGAATCTTGTTTACTGGGCAAAATGACTAAAGCCCTTTCAACAAACAAAATGAAAGGGCCAGTGACCTATTGGGCCTTATACATACAGATGTGTGCGGCCCAATGAGCACAAGTGCCAGAGGAAATTTTCGATACTTCATTACCTTCACTGATGATTTCAGCAGGTATGGCTATGTCTATTTAATGAGACACAAGTCGGAATCTTTTGAAAGGTTCAAAGAATTCCAAAATGAAGTACATAATCAACTTGGCAAAAGTATTAAGGCTCTTCGATCAGATCGTGGAGGAGAATACTTAAGCCAAGAATTCAGTGATCATTTGAGAGATTGTGGAATTGTTTCACAACTCACTCCTCCTGGAACACCACAATGGAATGGGGTGTCCGAGAGGAGGAATCGAACTTTATTAGATATGGTTCGATCAATGATGAGTCTCTCAACTCTTCCATTATCCTTTTGGGGATACGCTCTAGAAACGTCTGCGTTTACACTTAATAGGGTTCCGTCAAAATCAGTTGCAAAGACACCACATGAGATGTGGACTGGAAATGTTCCGAGTTTGTCTTTCCTGAATATTTGGGGTTGTGAAGCTTATGTTAAGCGATTAACTACAAATAAGCTCGAACCCAAATCTGATAAGTGCTACTTCGTTGGTTATCCTAAGGAAACCAAGGCATACTACTTTTACAACCAATCCGAGAACAAAGTGTTTGTTGCTCGGAACTGTGTTTTTCTTGAGAGAGAGTTTCTTTCCAAGAGAAACAGTGGGAGTAAAGTACAACTCGAAGAAGTTCGAGAGCCACAGGAAACCGCCCAGCCCATTGTGGAGGAGCAACAGTTGGATCTACAAAGAGTTGTAGAGCCAGCGCCTGTGGAGCCTGAAATTCGCAGATCTGAAAGGATCCGTCACGAACCCGAGAGATATGGATTTCTCGTAACCAATTGTCATGATTTATTGATCATTGACAGTGACGAGCCCGCGAATTACGAAGAAGCGATGATGAGCCCTGACTCCGAAAAGTGGCTGAAAGCCGCTGAATCCGAAATGGGATCCATGTCACAGAACCAAGTGTGGACTTTGGTTGATTTACCCGATGGTGCAAGACCCATTGAGTGTAAATGGATTTTCAAGAAGAAAATTGATGTGGATGGAAATATTCAGATATATAAAGCAAGGCTAGTGGCAAAAGGTTTCAAACAAATTCATGGTATTGACTATGAAGAAACCTATTCACCTGTCGCCATGCTTAAATCCATTCGGATTCTCCTAGCAACAGGTGCTCATTATGATTATGAGATCTGGCAGATGGACGTGAAAACAGCTTTCCTTAATGGAATTCTGGAAGAGGATGTGTACATGACACAGCCCGAAGGTTTCATTGATCCTAATGCTGCTAGGAAAGTATGCAAGCTTCATCGATCCATATATGGATTGAAGCAAGCATCTCGGAGTTGGAATCTTCGTTTTGATGAAGCAGTCAAAAAGTTTGATTTCATCAGGAACGAAGAAGAACCATGTGTTTACAAGAAGACTAGTGGGAGCGCAGTTGCATTTCTCGTGTTGTATGTAGACGACATACTTCTTCTCGGAAATGACGTTCCGTTGTTACAGTCTGTTAAGGCTTGGCTCGGAAGTTGTTTTTCAATGAAAGACATGGGAGAAGCCGCGTATATTCTTGGAATAAGAATCTATAGAGATAGATTAAACAAGTTAATTGGACTGTGTTAAGACACTTATATTGATAAAGTCTTACACAGATTCAGAATGCAAGATTCCAAGAAGGGCTTCATACCAATGTCTTATGGCATAAGTCTCAGCAAGAAGCAATGTCCTGAGACACCTGCTGAGCGAGAACGCATGAGTCGGATTCCCTATGCCTCGGCGTTGGGATCCATCATGTATGCCATGCTCTGTACTCGTCCAGATGTTGCTTGTGCTTTAAGCATGACGAGTAGATTCCAATCGGATCCAGGTGAAAGTCACTGGACAGCAGTCAAGAATATTCTGAAGTATTTGAGAAATACTAAGGATAAATTCTTGGTATACGGAGGAAGTGATGAGCTGGTAGTAAGTGGTTACACAGACGCAAGTTTTCAGACAGACAAAGATGATTTCCGATCACAATCTGGTTACATCTTCTGCCTGAATGGCGGTGCAGTCAGCTGGAAGAGTTCCAAGCAGGACACTGTAGTAGATTCCACAACTGAAGCTGAGTACCTCGCTGCTTCTGAAGCGGCAAAGAAGGCTGTTTGGATCAAGAAGTTCATCACTGAACTTGGTGTGATTCCTAGCATTTCTGAGCCAGTGGCTTTGTATTGTGACAACAATGGAGCCATTGCGCAAGCAAAGGAACCTAGATCACACAAGAAATCCAAACACATAGAAAGGCGATATCACCTTATCCGTGATATTGTGAATAGAGGAGATGTGAAGATCAGCAGAGTCCCGACGGATGAGAATGTAGCTGATCCACTGACCAAGCCCCTCCCAAGGCCTAAGCATGAGTTTCACACTGCTGCTGTAGGCATTAGATCTCTTAAGATATGATCTTGTTTTCAGTGGGAGTCATATTTGGTTTTTAGTTATGACTTGATGTTCGTAAAACATAATTTGGTTATGTTATTTTAATGAAATTGTTTCAGCATTATTTAATTGGGTTAATTAAATATATTGTCCCAAAGTAATTTATGACATTTTATAGGTTATCAAGTATGTGACTTGATCATGAAACCCTATAAGCAATAAATGATATAAGTTATAAATGGTCCCTGGTCGAGGTTGTTAAAATGGGACATTAACAACCACGTGAGACTAGTATGTGAGGTGACTGATGACTATGTTTTATGGAGTCATTAATAAGTGTATTAAAGTCAATCACATAGACATGTGTTAAAGAACACATGATCGGACTTGACCCGTTAATGAGAACTCTACAAGATGTTATATGAGTGTCATAAGAGTTTCTCATTACGAGTAAAGAGTGTAGTCCTAAGACCTGAGTTCATCATGTCCTCTCTTATATGGATTGGTTCGTCTTGACTTTGTCAGACGTCAGCCGTAACTGGTGATTATAAAGACACTGATCAGGCGTATCGTGAGATATAAAAGAGACATGGGTGGAACAAGATGGGATTTTTACCTCCTATATAACAGGAGTTAAATATCTCTGGGCCTATCGAATATTTGATACTGGAAATGCGTGGCCACGCTCAAACGAGGTGATTGTCAGTCGTTTGTTTTATCAGTACAAATCGGGATTCGATAAACGTGATCTAGCTTAATAAGGATGACACAGTTCTTGTCTTATGCTAGATTGAGATATAGCTACAAAGGGATTAAAGGAATAGATGATTCCAATACAAGTGGGAGATTGTTGGGAATGTCCTGAAATCTATTGTACTTACTCTAAGTGAAAGTCGTATAGTCGAGATGAGACAATCACATGACACTAGGTAGTCATAACGCTTTGCTAGAAGCCACTTATGATCAATGAGTTGAGAACTCATTGCTAGTGTTATATGATCCTACAGGGTCACACACCTAAGCAAACTGGACGTTAAAGACGAGGTTGATCATTAATGTAATGATCCAGTGAATGCATATTTGATATGCATTCGATATCAATAATCTGGGGCAGTGTCGATCGATGCAGATAGTGCATCGATCGATGCAACTCGCGGATTAATCAGATTAATTCGGTTTAATCGTTGGTTAATTCTGTGATGGTTTAAGTCGACATATATAAGATATTGAAGGAATTTCTAGCAGTTCCTAATCCAATTAGGCAACCCTGGTCTGAAATCCGAGCCTAGGATCTAAGGTTCATATAATTGAATCTATGGGATCTCAGATTTACCTGGTAATAAGCAGCGGAAGGTTTGCAGATAATCGAGATCTAGAGCGCCTCAAATGCTGCGCCTCTACTGGTATCCACACGCACACAAACTGAACAGGAGGGATGCTAGTGCCTATAGAGATCAGATCACTCAAGAGGTTTCTCTCTAGTTTCTGGTGGCTGTGAATTAGGTTAGATTAGTGTTTTTGGTCGACCATATATCTTTATATATGTTGACTTAAACCACAACGGAATTAACCAACAATTAAACCGATTTAATTTGGTAATCCGCGAGTCGTGTCGACCGACACACTCTATGTGTCGATCAACACGGTCGATCTGTGTCGACCGACATACATATTATGTCGATCGACACTGTTCCAGAAACTCGATATTGAATGCATATCTAATATGCATTCACCCGATCATTACATTAATGATCAACCTCATGTTCAACGTCCAGTTTGCTTAGGTGTGTGACCCTGTAGGATCATATAACACTAGCAATGAGTTCTCAACTCATTGATCATATGTGGCTTCTAGCAAAGCATTATGAGTACCCAATGTCATATGATTGTCTCATCTCGACAGTACGACTTTCACTTAGAGCAAGTACAATAGATTTCAGGACATTCCCAACAATCTCCCACTTGTACTGGAATCATCTATTCCTATAATCCCTTCGTCACTATATCTCGATCCGGCATAAGGCAAGATCCGTGTCATCCTTATTAAGCCAAAATCATGTTCATCGAATTCCGATTTATACTGACAAGACAAACGACTGGCAATCACCTCGTTTGAGTGTGGCCACACATTTCTCAGTATCAAATCTTCGATGGGCCCTGAGATATTTATCTCCTGTTATATAGGAGGGACAATTCCCATCTTGTTCCATCCCTGTTCCTTCACACGCTTCATGATACGCCCAATCAATGTCTTTATGATCACCAGTTACGGCTGACGTTTGACAAAGTCAAAGCGGACCAATTCACATGTAAGAAAACATGATGAACTCAGGTCTAAGGACTATACTCTATAGTCGTAATGAAAACTCTCATGACACTTATATAACTATCCCGTAGAGTTCTCATCAGTGGGTCATGTCCGATCATGTGTTCTCTAACACATATCTATGTGATTGACTTTAATACTCTTATTAATGACTCCATGAAACTTAGTCATCAGTCACCTCACATACTAGTCTCACGCGGTTGTTAATGTCCCACTTTAACAACCTTGACCAGGGACCAATCATAATTTATGTCATTTATTATCTATAGGGTTTCATGATCAAGTCACATACTTGATGACCTATAAAATGTCATAAATTACTTAGGGACTATTATTTAATAACCATTATTAAATAATACATATGTCAGATTTCAATAACATAATCAAATTATGTTTATACGAACATCATATCATAACTAAAATTAATAACAATGACTCCCACTAAAATTAAGATCACATTTTAAGACATCTAATGCCTTTAGCAGTAGTCTGACCCTTATTTGCTCTTGCTCAGCGTGTGTCGAAAGACACTGCGTCTTGCTAAGAGTAATACCAAGAGTCATTTGCACAAAGCCCTTCTTGGAATCATGCATACTGGATCTGTGCAAGGCCTTATCACATAAGTATCTTGACACAATCCACTTAGCTTATCCAATCTATCTCTATAGATTCTTATTCCAAGAATGTATATGGTTTCTCCCATAATTTTGACGAAAAACAACTTTCGAATCAAGTCTTAACAGACTGAAACAATGGAACTTCATTTCCGAGAAGTAGTATGTTATCAACATACAATACTAGAAATGCAACTGCGCTCCCACTAGTCATCTTGTAAACATTAGGTTCCTCTTCATTTCTGATAAAATCAAACATTTCGATTACTTTATCAAAACGAAGATTCCAACTCCGAGATGCTTGATTCTATCCATAAATGGATCGATGAAGCTTGCATATCTTCCTAGCTTCATTAGGATCAATGAAAACTTCAGATTATGTCATGTACACATTCTTTTCTAGAATTCCATTAAGGAAAACTGTTTTCACATCCATCTGCCAGATCTCATAACCATTATGAGTGGCGGTTGCTAGGAGAATCCGAATGGACATAAGCATGGTGTCTGGGAATAGGTTTCTTCACAGTTAATACCATGAATTTACTTGAAACCTTTTCCACCAATCCAGCTTTGGACATCGCCATTCCGGATTCAGCGGCTTTCAGCCACTTTCGGAGTCAAGGCCCATCATTGCTACTTCAAAATTCGCAGGCCCGTCACTTTCAATGATCAGTAGATCACGGCAATTGGTTACGAGAAATCCCCATTTCTCGGGTTCGTGACGGATCCTTTTGGATCTGCGAGCTTCAGTCTTGTGTTAAAAGTCACGCACATATCTCATGTAGACTATTACCACGATCTAATTAACCAAGATTTAAACCGTAGTTAATTAAATCATAAACCAAAGTATTTTGGTTCGCGATCTGTGTCGATCGATACAACCTTTGTGTCGATCGACACTTCTACAGAAACTCGCCTTTTCAATGTATATCGAATATACATTCACCAAGTCCTTTATAAACTTTAGGCACCACAGGTGCAGGTTCTACAACTCTTTGTAGATCCAACTGCTGCTCTTCCTCATCAGGTTGAGCAGTCTCCTGTGTTTTTCGAATTTCTTCGAGTTGTACTTTTACTCCCACTGTTCTTCTTGGAAAGAAAGTCTTTCTCAAGAAAACATAGTTCCGAGCAACAAACAATTTGTTCTCGAACTGGTTGTAAAAGTAACATGCCTTGGTTTTGTTAGGACAACTATTGAAGTAGCACTTATCAGATTTGGGTGTGAGCTTATCAGAGATTAAACGTTTTATATAAGCCTCACAACTCCAAATCTCCATGATGGATAAATTAGAAACATTTACATTCCACATCTCATGTGGTATCTTTGTAACCGATTTTAATGGAACACTATTTAATGTAAACTCAGACAATTTTAGAGTGTATTCTTAGAAGGATATTGGAAGATCTAAGTGACTCATCATTGATCGAACTATATCTAATAAAATCTGATTCAGGAGGAGTGAATTGTGAAACACTTTCACAATCTCTCAGATGATCACTAAATTCTTGACCTAAGTATTCACCTCCATGATCTCATCGTAGAGGTTTAATACTTTTGCTAAATTGATTCTGTACTTCATTCTAGACCTCTTTGAACTTTTCAAAAGATTCTGACTTATGTCTTATTAATAAGATATAACTGTACCTACTGAAAACATCAGTAAAGTTAATGAAGTACTGAAAATTTCCTCTAGCATTTGCGCTCATCGGGCCATTTACATCCGTATGTATAAAGCCCAATAAGCCTCAGGCCCTTTCATTTTAATCCGTTCGCGACTTATGTCGACCGACACACCGTTTGTGTCGATCGACACTACCATTTCGAAAGGGGCCTCTGTCGTTTTCCAATGAACAAGATTCTCTTTACCCATTATGATTCATAATCAGACGAGCCCAAAAGTCCATCACTATGGAGATTCTGAATCTGTTTCTCATTTATTTGGTTCAAAACGATAATGCCAGAGAGAAGTTTGATTCGTATCTTTTGATTTGAATCTCTTGGTATTAATGTTATAGCTATGCACATTTTAGAACATAAAGTCCATTCTCTAATGGATTGCTACTATAAAATATATCACTGTAAACAAATGAATAACACTTATTCATAATTTGAAAACTGATATCCTTTCATAATCCAATCAAGGATTAGAAATAATCTTTCTGCTCATAGCAGATACATAGTAGCAGTTCTTAAGTTCTAAAACATGCCATAAAGGGAAAAACAAATGAAATACTCCCACGGTTAATGCAGCAACTCTTGCTACATTCCTACGCGTAGGTTCACTTGTCCATTCTCTATAATCCTACTTTTGCTCAGGCCCTGCACATTTTCACAAAACATGAGTACCACAGCTGGTATCAAATACCCAATAAGTAGGATTATAAGAAGTAACATTTACTTCTATAACAAAATACCTGAAGAAGAAGTCTCGTACGTCTTCTTCAGCTTCTCATAATCTTCCAAGAATTTATTACAGTTTCTTTTCAAATGCCCATATCCGTTACAATAACGGCACTTAACATCTTCAGAAGGACTGGTTTTAACCTTAGGAGCATGGCCAGACTCGCTTGGATTCACAATCGAGCTCGTCTTGCCATCACCTTTGTTCTTACCAAGTTTCTTGAACTTTTTACCCTTTTGTACCATAAGGACATCTGGGGTGTCCTTCTTGATGTTAGGTTCAGCAGTCTTAAGCATCCCATGCAATTCAGTCAACGTCTTCGTCAAGTTGTTCATGTTATAGTTCATAACAAATTGACCATAGCTTGACGGCAGTGACTGTAGAATGATGTCAGTAGCCAACTCTTGGCTAATGGGACAATCCAGTTTCCCCAGGTTATCAATATAACCCATCATCTTAATGACATGAGGACTAACTGGTTCGCCCTTTGGTAGCTTGCATTCAATCAGAGACCTAACCGTCTGGTATCTCTGAGTTCGTGCCTGCTCCTGAAACATACTTTTCAGGCCAGTGATCATCTCTTTTGGCGACTCCACGTACTCATATTGCTTCTGCAATTCCGAGTTCATGGTAGCCAACATGAGACAACTCACATCCACCTCATCATTAGAATGCTTATCCCAAGCATCCTTATCTGACTGCCAGGCATTGGCTCGGTACTTCTTAGGGAGAACTTTCTCAAGGACATAGTCCTTCTTCTCCTGCTTGAGAACAATTCTCAAGTTCCGATACCATTCAAGAAAGTTCGATCCATTTAACTTGTCCTTCTCAAGGACGGATCGCAGGGAGAAATTGTTACGATGGTTTGAGTTAGACATAGCTGGAAAACAAGGGAAGTTTTAGTTATGATGTTCAAGAAATGAGAAGTCTTAACAATTAAGAAAACTCGCATTATATTCAAAAAATGTTTCCTCAGATGAATATAATGATCCAAGACCCATACTTCACTAAACTTGAGTGAGCCACTGGCTATCACCCAAATTTAGCTATCTAGGTAAGCAACAACCTTGCTAGTTATATCCAATATAACTCTTGGTTGTGGATTGACATCTTAAGTCCAATCCACCTGATGTCTCTAGGCCCAAAACGATTTTGATAGCCCAGTCAAGTAAACCAATCTCTTAAGTCATGTAATTGTTGACGCCTTGCACTGCAAGCCCATCAACACGATTACTTCCTGCCTTACTCATGTAATTGTGGACACCTTGCACTGCAAGCCTATCACTCAATGAAACGAGTCTTGACAGTTGACAAGATTGGAAAGACATCAAGCATCACTTGATATTTGGTTGAGGAACGGAACCTTTAAAACGTTTAGTTTTATTATGTTTTAATTCTTCTAATTAAATGTTCTGTCTTGCTTTGGTTCTGTGATTGCAGGTTCCATAACCCAATCATCAAATCTTATGTCGACCGACACTACTACAGTGTTGATCGATGCAGAATAACCAAAAGCAATCCGCGATAACCGATCAATCCAATTGATCCGGTTTTGAATACCGGTCAGTGTCGATCGATGCTACATTAGCATCTGTCGATACCAACCTAATCAAACCAATCGCAATTAAACCATTTAACCAAGCTCAATAACCGGTCCAATCCAATTGAACCGATTCATCAATCTCGCGAGGTTTGTGTCGACCGACACAACTCTTGTGTCGATCGACACTAGGTGAATAAGTTTTATTCGGGTTATCCTTCTGTGTCGACCGATACCGGATTGGTGTCGATCGACACAGTGCGATAAGCCCTAATCGTTTTTCAATCAAAAAACCTAAAAACTAGATTTTCATTAAAACGAATTTTAGCATGCTTGTATCAACTATACAGAGATTCAGATTCAACTAATCTAATCAACATGCTACAGATTCAATGGAACCCTAAAGCTCTGATACCACTGAAGGAATTTCTAGCAGTTCCTAATCCAATTAGGCAACCCTGGTCTGAATTCCGAGCCTAGGATCTAAGGTTCATATAATTGAATCTATGGGATCTCAGATTTACCTGGTAATAAGCAGCGGAAGGTTTGCAGATAATTGAGATCTAGAGCGCCTCAAATGCTGCGCCTCTACTGGTATCCACACGCACACAAACTGAACAGGAGGGATACTAGTGCCTATAGAGATCAGATCTCTCAAGAGGTTTCTCTCTGGTTTCTGGTGGCTGTGAATTAGGTTAGATTAGTGTTTTTGGTCGACCATATATCTTTATATATGTTGACTTAAACCACAACGGAATTAACCAACAATTAAACCGATTTAATTTGGTAATCCGCGAGTCGTGTCGACCGACACACTCTATGTGTCGATCGACACGGTCGATCTGTGTCGACCGACATACATATTATGTCGATCGACACTGTTCCAGAAACTCGATATTGAATGCATATCTAATATGCATTCACCCGATCATTACATTAATGATCAACCTCATGTTCAACGTCCAGTTTGCTTAGGTGTGTGACCCTGTAGGATCATATAACACTAGCAATGAGTTCTCAACTCATTGATCATAAGTGGCTTCTAGCAAAGCATTATGAGTACCCAATGTCATGTGATTGTCTCATCTCGACAGTACAACTTTCACTTAGAGCAAGTACAATAGATTTCAGGACATTCCCAACAGATATATGGTCGACCTAAACTGATTTCTAACCTAATTCACAGTCACCAGAACTTTGATAGAAACCTCTCAGGAGATTCGATCTCAACAGGCACTAGCATCCCTGCTGTTCAGTTTGTGTGCGTGTGGATACCAGTAGAGGCACAGCGTTTGAGGTGCTTCGTGATCTCGATTATCTGCAAACCTTCCGATGCTTATTACCAGGTAAATCTGAGATCCCATAGATTCAATTATATGAACCTTAGATCCTAGGCTCGGAATTCAGACTAGGGTTGCTAATCCTGATTAGAACTGCCATAAATTCCTTCAAAAACAAAGTATCCAAACATAATTCAAAATAAAGTATCCGACATTACATCAAAGATCATTGACCTTCACGGTTGGGTCGATTCATCATCACATGGGTTTTCCATGTTCTTTTCCCTAGTAACCATGGGACTCCTAATCACGGTTGTAGACCCTTTCCCCATCCCCTTATTTATAAACTCCACCCTTTTGTGGGCTCTTCCTCAACAGGTTCAACCGCTCTCTTCGTACCTTTTGTTTCCTCTTTCTTCTCCTTCTTACTACCTTTCTTATCCTTCTGCTTACTAGCTGTAGCTTTCTTTCTTTCCTTTCTTTATTTTTTTCTCCTTAACACCACTAGCCTCACCAACATGCCCACCAACATCCTCGACCTCTTGAAAAACACCATCATCGGCTTTATCCTCGGTCTCTCTCGGTTCTGTCTCCTTCACAACCCCTCTTAGTGCATTCAAAACAGATTCCATAGCGGTTAATATACCATCAAACGTATCAGACATCTTCTTAAACTTATCTTCCCAAAACATCAACATTCGACACTCCATTTCCTCTGTTCCGACCTTGATTAATTTCTGCACATCCGCAAGATTAAAAACAGCAGGAGACTCTTCCGGATACTTCACAGCCTCATTCCCAGCCTCGTTCCCAGCCTCGTTCCTAGCCTCATGCATCCTTGCCGCATCCTGAATAGCAGGAGGTTGCTCTTGAGAATTTGCCTGAGACGCACGACCAGCTACATCTTGGTTGAAAAGCTCTTAAAACCAGATTGTCTTCTTCTTCTTAACCAGAAGCCTGTTCCAAGCATCGACGATAGGATCATCCACATCATTCCAGCTAGTTTCAGCATCCATGGTTCTCCTTAAAAGATCTATCTCCATGGGAGATGGCTCCAAGAGACTCTGAATATCCTGCAAGTGTAAGAAGACACAATTTCATAACCACCACAACTATACATGAATTTAAGAAAACATAGTTTAATAAGTATGAAATGTACTAACCGTCGTAGTTCCAAGCTTATCATTTATATCTGAGATACTAAAATCCCTCGTCTCCACGGTTTTGTACCTCATCTTGCACATATGAGGACAATCCTCATCTGCACCCTGAACATTTTCTCGGAAATGGTTTTTCAGAACTGGAATGGCCTCAAATGCTAGGAGCTACAACACAAGATAATTCAAACAGTTAACTTCGTTCCAAGTCAGACAACTAAAACAACTAAAAACAATTTAAAATGATACAAATATTGTTACCTCCAAAGGAACTATACATGCAGGAAATACCCATGAAGTCTGTGCCACTTCTCCGGAATGGTCCATGAAGTGCTAGATGTCTTTGATGTTCTCCTCGAATGAAAAACGCCCCCAAGGAAAGGTTTTGCACATCTCGAGATCATCTACAGCTCTGAGGAAAAAACTCTCAACAGAAGGTGCTCCTTTTCCTGTATTCTTCTTCCCAATGATCACGCTGGACAAGAAGTATAAGACTGACATCTTCAGACGATCCTTACTAAGCTTTCGTTTCCCTTTCAGAGGTGGGAACTTCTTCTCAACTTCATCATATGTAACCCTGTCCATTCAGAAATATCTGGAAACAAAATCTGAGCCACCACAAGGGGTTTCATAATGGTTTGGATAGGAGTGAAAAATAAACCGGATATGAGTGCATGCTCCCTAAGAGAATAGCTGATTGGAACCCCGTTGAAAATAAACCAAAGCTCCATCTTCTTATCCACAGACGTGGTCCTAACCAGAATCATCCACAGTCCCATTCATTTGGAGCTTGTCTTCTTACCCATGTGGAAGAAGTGTTTGAATTGAGGGTGCTCATAGAACCATTTCAGCTCATCTTTCTCTAGAGTGTCTTCTATGGTCTTCACAGCTTTAGCGATATAACACTTTGACGTGAGCTTTATTGTCTTGACATAGTCAGTGGGAGGGAAACACATGTTCGTGGTCTGCATTGGTTCGGTTTCATCATCTGAATTCTGCACACACGATTAGTTAACCCAAGTATTACCAAGTTGTGGTATAATGTTCCACTAAGTTTTATTAAGTTTCACATAAAGTTTCACTAAGTTTACCAAGTTTCACATCAAGTTTCTCTAAGTTTTACCAAGTTTCCCATGAAAGTTCCACTAAGTTTTACCAAGTTTCACATCAAGTTTCTCTAAGTTTTTCCAAGTTTCACATCAAGTTTCACTAAGTTTTACCACGTTTCGCACCAAAGCTTAACTAATTTGTACCAAGTTTTGCATACACGTTTCACTAAGTTTTACCAAGTTTTTCTCCTATTCCAAACCATATCAATTCCTACTAAGTTTTACACATCCAAATTACAAAAATTAGACATGCAATGGGTTTCGATGGAAATACCGGCCGATATTGTTTCTTCCTCGTGTTGACTGTGGATTGGAGGGAGGATTTGACTGGTTCGTTCCACTTCCTGTTCGTGAAACCCTAAACCCGGAACCCGCGAAACTTCCTCCTGCTCGTCTTCCACTTCCTCCTTCTCTAACTCATTCTCATTCTCCTCCTCATTCTCTTCCTCATTCTCGGATTCCTTTTCCAAGTCGACTTCCTCCTCATCTTATTTCTTTCCTACTTCTTCTTCTTCTTCGAGATTCGCCTCTTCTTCGGGAATCGATTCATCCTTTATTCTCTTAGACTTTCGCAAATTCCTTTTGATAAAAGGCATCTTCAGACAAATTCCACTTCTTCGAATTTGGGTTGCAATGGTTAGAAAAAGGAAGAAATGGGAGAAGAAATGGCTCGAGATTGGTTTTTAGGTTATGGACTTAACAAAATTTTAGGGATTTTAAATTTAACCCGGCCCGACTAAAATGATTCTGACCAAGCTATCCGGGTATCCTCGTTGGGTTGTAAATAAGTGGAAAGTCTTTGGTTTTGCTGTCTTTTACCCCTTCTAATGATTTTAAAAAAAGAGAGAAAAAACTTCTTTTTTGGAGAGGAGCATATGAGACTTACTCAAAGAGTATCTGAGAATTTGATCCCGTAGTGAGATCATGGATGATGGTTACAAGGAGAATATAGGCAATAGAAGGATGAAAAAGGTAAAGAAGGAAAAAGAATATGAGAGAAATAGTGGCTTAATTTTTATATTCACGCCTCTTTGAGGAAAGCATTTTGTACTTATCGCTTCCGCATAGCTTCTTCATTATTATCTTTTACTTTCTCAACCCTACCTTTTTTTTCTCAACCCTACCTCCATTCTTTTTTTATCGTTTCACTATTCTCCACTCAGTCCATTTCTTTTAGGGAGTTCTGTAAATAAAGCCGTCAAGTGATGCCATATTTCGGATCAACCCATCACATGTATTAAATGCAAGTCAACCCTCAACCTTATGGTCAAACCGCTATATAATCCGTCTGTGTATCGATGATGTGGTGCCGTTAGTTTATTTAACATAACATTGAACGGCGTCGTTTGGGATAAAATAAAATAATAAAAAAATTTAAAATTCATGTTGTTTTCATGAGGGATAAACAACATGTAGTTGGATATTTGTTCACCTTCCTCCCATTTTTTCATTCTCATTCTCCCAATCTAAAATTCATGTGTATTCGTATAAATCAGAAGCAAAAAAAAATTTCATGTCGTTGTTTCAGATGGCTAGCAGATTCTCAGCTCAGCTCTTCGTAAGCAGTAAGATAATGACTTCTCATCATCTCCTTATTAGATTTTGCCTTCGTGAGAAGATTCAACCACAGGGGCGGACCCACAGAGGAGGAAAGGGTTTCAAGTGACACCGGTTAAATTTTATAAATTTGATTTGCAAGCTTAAATCAGCGAGTTACATTGGCTCATTTGGTCTTAGATTCTTAGCTTGACACCTCTAAACCAGGGTTCAAGTCCACCACAGCACATTTTAATTTTTTTTCCAGCTTATTATGACACCCCAAAAAAATTATCATGGGTCCGCCAGTGTTCAACCAGTATGCAAAGTAGAGGAAGGAGTACTGGAGAAGCTTAATGAAGCTCCAATGGCATTCGAAAGCAGAGGAACTACATGTGTTTGGTTTAAATTCCAAAGCCAAACCGATAGTTAAACCAATTACACTAGACAAAACCCACAGACATGTTGTTTATCCTTCATGAAAACAACATGAATTTTGATTTATTATTATTATTTTATTTTATCCCAAACGACGCCTTTTAATGTTCTGTTAAATAAACTAACGGCGCCACATCATCGATACACCGACATGTTATATAGCGGTTTGACCGTAAGATTGAGGGTTGACTTGCATTTAATACACGTGATGGGTTGATCCGAAACATGGCATCACTTGATGGGTTTATTTGCAAAAAAACCCTTTTTATTATATATACAAACAGGTTAATAGTTATATACATATATGTACATCTAGGCAAGCGTTTGCGGATACTGGTCAAGTAGTGGCGGGTAAAAGTTGGATAAGAATATTTCGGATATTAAAAATTATTGTCCGAAGTATAGCCTTAAAAAGCTGGTCGGATAGTAATGGGTAAAGGTCATATAATAGTTGGGTCGACTAATTAAAATCATTACCTGTATATTATCTGAAATCTAAATACTACGGGTAATGTTCGGGTAGTTCAGATACCCGAATTCTTTTATAAAAATTCATAATAAAATAAACTAATGAAATAAAAATAATAACAATATAATTATTACATTTTCTCTTCTACTTATTATACAATTTTATTTATATTTATACAATTTTATTTAAAAAAATTTAATATTTTAACTACTCAAACAAGTATTTCAGATATTTTGGATATTTAGGGTAATTATTCGACCCTTAATCTTACCCGCTAAAAATGCACAGCCCAAACGGATAATTTCAGTTACCATTACCTTTAAGAATCGGGTAATTTGGATTGAGTAAAAGTCAGGTCGAAATACCTAACACAAAATGCTCATACCTATACACATCACATAGTTACTTATCCTTTTATAACCTATTATATACGCTAAATATATGTGACATATTTGTAAAATTTTGAAAGATTGAACTTAAAAATAGAGATGAACAAAATCGTGTTTTCCCCTCAAAACCGTGAAATCGTGTTTCCCTGTTAAAATCGCAAAATCATGTTTTCCGCTAAAACCGCAAAATCATATTTTCCCGCCAAAACAGTAAAATCATGTTTTCCTTTCAAAACCGAAACATCGTGTTTCCCACCAAAAAACCGAAACATCATATTTTCTCATCAAAATCGAAAATCATGTTTTCACCCCAAAACCGCAAATCATGGTTTCCCTCCAAAAACCAAAAATTTGGTTTTTCCTTTGAAACCACAAAATCATGTTTTACCGCCAAAACCGCAAAATTGCATTTTCTTCCAAAACCGTAAAATCGTGTTTTCCCATCAAAATTACAAATCGTGTTTTCCCAACAAAACTGCAAAATCACGTTTTCCCACCAAAATCGTAAAATATTTTTTTCCGCCAAAACCGAAAATCGATTTTTCCCGTGAAAACCGAAACATTGCATTTTCCGCCAAAACCGTAAAACCGCAAAATCGTTTTTTCTCGCCAAAACCACAAAATCGTGTTTTCCCTCCAAAATCACAAAATCATGTTTTCTTCGAAAAATTGCATTTTTCAGCCAAAACCATTAAATTATATTTTTCTGCAAAAACCGAAATCGCGTTTCCCTGCCAAAACCGTTTTTTCATCAAAACCGCAAAATTGCGTTTCCCACCAAAATCGTCAAATTGTGTTTTCCCTCTAAAATCACAAAATAATATTTTTCCAAACATCGTGTTTTTCCCCACAAAACCCCAAAATTATGTTTTCGTGTCAAAACTCAAAATCGTGTTTTTGTCAAAGTCACATTTTCTCGTTAAAACCGCAAAATCGTTGTTTCTCTTCAAAACTGTAAATTAAATAACAAAATAATAATTTTAAAATTTATATAACAGTAAATACATTTTAGATTGATAATTAAAATTATTATGGTTAATATTATGATTAAAAATATGATTAAATCAAAGTATGAGTATTTTAGTCATTTTCGTATTAAACTCATCTAGATAGAGATGAAAATTTTTAAAAGCTAAAGGTTCATTCAAATGTTCCATCCAAATAAACATTCAAAAATAAAACGAACAACATTAAAATAAAGCATTTGGATAAAGCATTTAGATGAATCATCTGAATAGAAATATCATATGAGCAAACGAACATCCCCTATATGCTTCAACTTTCACTTGAAACCATGTTTTGGCATTAATTTTTTTGAATCCGGATTTCTTTTTATTAATAAAGTTGTGTATGTTAATTTGGCTCATATATAGATAAAGACATGTGATCACATAACGCTGGAATTGGATATATCTTGTGGTGATAAGGTTCAATATATTTTTCATAAGTTAGTGAAAAAACCAAAGAATGAATCTAAACAAAAATCAAATGTTGAAGTGGAAGTTACTATTGCAGCTCAAATTGATAAATATATGGGGTTTACTCCAAAATGACATTGTTAATTATAAATAAAGACCTTAAATGCCGAGGAAAGAAATACTTAATGAAATAGGTTAGTTCGTGCGTCGTTCACTATTTTCAAAATAGTTGTCATCGGTCAAAAAGAAACAACTGATAATAGTATTATTATACTATAAATATACCAATAAATGGATTCTCGAACATGATGTAGTAGAATCTTAGCAAATCACATTGTAGTTTTGGTGGCTGGAAATCAATTGTGAAACTATGAGCCAACAATTAACTTTCGAAAGGTGTAATGTGATTAAACTAGAGATGATATATGTGACTTAAGACTTTATCAATGCGGAACGTGACACAAAGATAAATGGTCGTAGAATTTATATTTGTCTCTAGAAGCCTCCAACCCAACTATATGATCCTTTTTTAACTATATGATCCTTTTAACCTTAACTATCAATGAATTTAATATTTCATTACCCAAATACAAAAGATTAATCATATAAAAGTTTAAATACTATTTGAAAGAAATTCTTAAATAGTTGAAAACATTTTTATTTATATTTATTTTAAAATTATTAATTAATTTATTTTTATTAAAGATGAAAGAGTGAATGGATAATTATAACCTTCAATACTATAATGGGTGTAATTTGTGTTTATAAAATGGGAGAAAGAGTGAAAAGAAAAGAGGAATAGAGAAGGAAAAGAGGGATATAGAGGAAAACTCTTTCCTCTTTTCTCTTAGTTTTTCTAGAGGAAAAATTTCTTATTTTTGTTATTGTTTTTCTATTTTATTGAGAAATATGTTCCACCAAAAATTATTTGATTGGTAAATAGACAAAGGAATTGAGAGGAAAATTATTATGTTATTTTTTCTCTCTCTATAAGCTACATTCAATCGAGACAATTGTTATTAAACATTTTCATTTTTGTATTAATTTTTATATATATTTATAACCATCATTTTGTTATAAAAAACTTATATATTTGTTTCTAAATAGAATTTCTTTTAAAATTTTGAAAATTTTTGAAATATTTCCAAACTTTTTTGGTTATAGGGCCTTTAATTTTTTTTGGTCCAAGGGCCCCAAAAAAATATTGAGTCGGTCCTGGTTACAAGATAATGACATATCATTAGATTATACATTTAATTATATAACATTGTTTTTAGTTACGGTGATAAAATGTATGTAAATATTTATCGATAGACTTCAAGTTTTGGTCATGCCAAATAGCGCACATGAAATCTTATCATCTCTACAACAGTCACTACAAAAAAACTGCCGCGTAGCTATGGCCCAGCTACAAATTTTCTGTAGCTACGTTTTTCAAGCCACGGATAGATCCGAATTAGCTGCGACTGGAAAAAATCAAAATCCGCAGTTAATTCGTAGCTATTCGTAACTATATAGCTACATATGAAGGTAGTCGCTTTCTGTGGCTACCAAGCAATGAATTGCTACGAACTTGTCGCGGATAATGTCAGATGTGATTCGCCACAAACACCTTCATAGCTTCAGTGCTACGAACCCATTTCACGACTATTCGTGACAATTTTACTATCACTAGCTACGGAGGCATCATAGCTAAGGTTAGCTTCGAATATCTACGAACCCAGCCGCATCTACGAAAAAATGTGGATTGATCGGGGAAGAAAATACCAAAGCAGAGGATATTTTATCTGCCAATTGCTGATCGGTTAAAGATTCTATACCAATCAAAGGCGACAGCGTCACAAATGAGATGTCATGCGGAACATGTGTCTCCGAAAGAAGAAATGCATCATCCCTCAGATGGAAGAGCATGGAAATATTTTTAAAGAGGTATATCCTACATTTTCATCTGAAAGTCGCAACGTTTATCTTGGTTTATCAACTGATGGATTTAACCCAATTGGTATGAACGGACAATCATACTTCGTTTGGCCCATCATAGTGACTCCATACAATTTACCCCCTGGGATGTGCATGAAATGAGAATATTTCTTCCTCTCTATATTAGTGACAGGCCGAAACCATCCGAAAAAGCTTGGATATTTATCTTAAACCGTTGATTGAAGAGTTACAAAATTTATGGAGTGAGGGCGTGGAGACTTACGATGTGTCACGAAAAGAAAATTTCACGATGCGAGCAGCTCTGATGTGGATAATCAGTGATTTTCCAGCATACGGTATGCCCTCAGGATGGATGGCACATGGGAGGTTGGCATGTTCGTATTGTATGAATGAGACAATCATTTTGGTTGCCACATGGAAGGAAGCACAGTTGATTTGATTGTCACCGAAGCTTTTTGGTTAGAGGACATCCTTATCAACGGAATGTTAAATCATTCTTGAAGAACAAAAATGTTCATGAAGATCCTCCGCCATGGCTGAACATGGAAGAAATCTTACACGAAAGGATAAACCATATAATTGGGCTGCGCAAAATGGTGGATTGCAGAGGCAAAGGAAATGACAATCCTTCTCGAACCATAGATGGTTATTGTGTTGACCATAATTGGGTGAAAAGTGTATCTTTTGGGAGTTGCCATACTGGGAGAACTTACTTCTTAGGCACAACCTAGATTTTATGCATATCGAGAAGAATTTCTTCTATAATCTCATCAACACAGTGCAAAATGTTCCGGGGAAGACAAAAAACATCATAATATCCAGGTTGGATCTTCTTATGTTTTGCAAAAGACATGATTTAGAGGTTACCCAAGATGGAAGAGTGCCTATTCCAATCATTAGATTGTCGAAAGAAGGCAAGAAAAAAATTCTAACATGGCTGAAGATCGAGATAAAATTTCCAGACGGGTATGTATCAAAGTTTTTCACATTGTGTTAACGTGGAGAGTGGAAAGATATCCGGTCTAAAAATTAACGACTGCCATGTCATCATGCAACGACTTCTCCCAGTTGCATTCTCGGAACTACTTCTGAAAGCTGTTGGCAATTTCAGGTAATAAATATTATATATTGAAAATAATAATTTTTTTTTATTTCACATATTAATGTTTTACTGATATTACTCATATATTTTAAATTTTGTAGATATTGCACTTTTATTTCGAGATATATCTACCAAAATTTTAAGGATCAAAGATGTTGCCATACTGAAAGAAAATATTGCTATGAAGCTTTGCAATTTGGAAAAAATCTTCCCACCGGCCTTTTTTGATGTGATGGAACATCTTCCCGTGCATCTTCCAGATGAATCTGCGTTAGGCGGACCGGTCCAATATAGGTGGATGTATCCTTTCGAACGGTACATGTATCACCTGAAAAAGGTTAAAAATAAGGCTCGAATCTGAGGATCGTTAGTAGCTCAGTTTATGAACGAAGAGATTTCATACGTGACAGCCAATTACATTACACCTCCACAAGTTTTAGACCCCGCAGAAGATGTCAAAAAAATTTGATTCATCTTCAGATATCCTGATGTCCCGAGCATTTTCCAGCAAGTAGTTAGAATCAGTGGTAAATCGTCAACATCATGGTTAAATGATGAGGACTACAACGTGCTTCAAACATTTTTTATTGCTCAATTTTGAAGATTTGGAACCGTACAAAAGGTAATCTATATTTATATTTAATGCTTGGTTAAACATATAACACTAATATAACTATACCTATAGGATGTTTGAAGAATATATGTCGCGAGACTTCCCGAACATAAGTTCACACGCAATGACGAGAGCAAAAGATAATAAATTTGCAATATGGTGTAAAAACTATGTAAATTATAAAATTTAAATACACTAATATTTTATTTATGTTTATATCATGTGCCAGAGGTATATGTATATATATGCAGATTAACGACGCAAGCAAGTCATTTGAGTTTCCATTATGGATGCTAGAATTTGTACAAGGTCCAAAGCATCAAGTCACGTCATGGCCTATGTATTACTTGAGGGGATATCATTACCATACAAAAAGCCACATCTCTCAAGTGCATGCATTGCATGAAAAGAGATTCATGCACCAAAAGGGGAATAATGCATCAAATCACTCTTTCTCTCAAGAATCTCTATCTCTCTAGATTCTCTGTCGAGGTCTCCCCTCTCTCCCTAGATTCATCAGATTCATCCTCTTTTCCAGAAAACTCATCAAGCTCTTTGAATTTTCAAGGATCTTCTTCAAGGATTGATGGTGTTCTTCATTTCTTGGTGAGCAAGAAAGGACATAACTTTGTCATCCTAGACTCAAATCCTACTCTACAAAGCCCAGTAGCTTCATCTCACTCTCCTCTACAATATCCAGCCATCCACTGTCGCCGCCGTCGCCGGATCTCGCCGGAATTTAGCCGAGAAGTAGCTGCGGTTAGGGTTTGTGGGGATACCTCTTTCTCTTCATTATATTTCAGTGATTCAAAGCCATGGATGGATATATCTGGTCTTGCTGAGCAGTTTGGTGGGTGGATGAGCTTCTGAGTCGCCGGAAAAAGCCTACTCCGCCGTTGTCAACCTTCCGCCGCCACCGGTCAACCCCGGAGAAGCCGCCGGAGAAGCTTCCTCGCCGCCATGTCTTCAGCCGGTTCTTCAAGGAGTTGGTTTAGATGGGTTGGTTCAAGATTGGAGTTGATTTGGGTGGTTTACGATTGGTTTAGGTTAACCGGTCAACTCTCGGTCAACGGTTGACTTTGAACCGGTTTACCTAAACCGGTCAATTGGATTTTGGTTCATTGGTCTACCGGTTCAGAGGTGTGGTCAACCGGTATAGCTTGGTCAATGGTCAGTGGTCAACTCTCGGTCAACGGTCAACGCCGGTCAACGACCGGTCAACGCCGTGGTCAACGCCGGTTTTGGTGTTGCGGTTCAGTTTTGGGTGTTCGTGACGTTTCGGAGTTCGTGTTCGTGTGTTCGGGAGGTTTGGGTTTAGTTCGGGTTCTTGGGAAGCCGTATCCGCATCCGTGCCGTTCGTTCCGTCATAAATCACTGTGAGTCGGCTCAAACACCGTAGTTATGCATATAGATCGGGAAATGATTGCATACCCGGATGTGATTATTTGTGTTTGAGAATTGAATAATTGAATTATCGATAAACTGGTTAGGAGTCAAGATGCATGTTAATATTATAAGAATTAAACGGATTAAACCTGATTGTGTGCCGCTAGGTTGGTAGTATCGTTGCGTGATGCATTCATATAGTGGTGCATGCTAGGGACGTATATGCATATATATGTAAGTAATGGACGATATTGAATGAACCTATATACGGGAATTAAGACGAGTTAAAATATGGAAGTAAACTTAACAGACGTATAGTGTATAAAATAATATCGGGGTCTCCCGAGAATAAATAAATTAAGTAATGAAAGATGAGACGTCAGAGAGTTTAGTAAGCAACTAGCTCTAAACCGATGGATCAGGGAATTGATAAAAGATATTAGGGTTTGATAAGAAAAGAGAAGTGTTGTAATTGGTGAGCGTCTATGGATTAGCAATCCGCTAATCCAAGGTAGCGGACGTGAATTGGTTAAAAGATGTTAGAAACCCTAATAGGCCTGTTTGTGTGGTAATTGTGTGCTTGTATGGTTGTGTGGTTGTTGTTGAGCTTTTTTGCAGTCTTGTTAGATTGTCTCGGTGTTGGGCCGAGCAATCCGTGTGGATACTTAATCTGGTCATGGGACCGGTTAAGTCGTAACCGCTGACTAGGACTCTAGGGTGCGTTAGATCCCGCAATTCTAGGTGTTTGGATACGTTCTGGTACTTCCGACCCGATTGGATCCTCGGGTAGTTGCCTAACCGGGTCGTGGTGATTCCGGCGATTGTGTTAACCTACTGGGTGACGCCGGTAGGTGTGTGGTCTGGAGAATACGGGGTCATGTCCTAGGGCCGAACGACATGGAAGCTTGGGTTTTCTAGGGGTAGCCTGAGTCACCGCGTATCGATGGACGGAGAACGGTGTCCTGGCCGTCGGACTTGTGCCGTCGTCTAGGAGTCGTGTGGGGTTAGTTACCATATCGGTAACGGTGGAAACCCGTGGAAGTTACCGAGATTGTAGGGGCCCAGTGGTGTGATGGTGTAGTTGGTAGAGCGCGGTAGATAGATCGAGTCTCAATCGGGAACATATGCCGCAGTGCTTCCGATTTCCTCTAATCGCCTTCTTGTTCTTTTGGCAATTGATTGTGTGTGGGCTCGACACAACGTGGTAGTGCGTGATCGGCTATTTGATCTGCTTGATTGTTATTTTGGGGTTTCGGGCGGGAATCTATAGATGATAGATAGATTAGCAGACGTAGTGGGGAGCCGACTCGCTGGGTGATCTTAGATCACTCATTAGACTCTTTTGTGTTTTTCAGGTTTAGCAGCGACGGACGCGGGAGGTCTTCGGTGTAGTTTCGAGATTGCTTGTGGCGGGGTTTGATTCTATGATTTCGGGATTTTTCTCTCGGTTCGGCTTGTCGCCAATTTTGTATTGAGCTTTGAGTGTTGTTTGTTGATTGGCGAAATGATTTGTAAAAATGACGATTAAACGTTGTGCTGAACGTTTAGTTACTCAGAAATGAATATGTTTTCCTGATATTGTGTTTAGTCCGAACAGACACAACTCACGAAAGTGGTACAAGGTGTACAACTTGTACTACTGAAGTGAGGATAGCGGAGTCAAAGACGGGTTAGTGTGAGCCTTTGTCTCAAACTGATCTGTCTCTGGCTTCGTCCTGTGGCGAACTTTTCCCGTTCGACTTGCTCGGGTTTGATCGGTTATGTTCTTGTTTGAATGTTGGCCGGTCAGCTCGACGGTCACCGGAGAATGGGAAAGAGGCGTTACACAATTAACTTTCGAAAGGTGTAATGTGATTAAACTAGAGATGATAGATGTGACTGAGACTTTATCAATGCAGAATGTGACACAAAGATAAATAGTCGTAGAATTTATATTTGTATCCAGAAGCCTCCAACCCAACTATACGATCCCTTTTTAACTATAGTATCCTTTTAACCTTATAATTTCTATTAATGTAGAGAAACCTTCGATAGTGCCAGAAACTATCCATAACTTTAATATCTCAATCTCCAAATACAAAAGATTAATCATATAAAAGTTTAAATACTATTTAAAAGAAATTCTTAAATAGTTGAGAACATTTTTATTTGTCTTTATTTTTAAATTATTTATATATTTTTGTTATAGATGGAAAGGTGAATGGGTAATTATAACCTTCAATATTATAATGAGTGTAATTTGTGTTTATAAAATGGGAGAAAAGGTAAAAAAGGAAATAGGAAGAGAGAGGGAAAAGAATAAAGGGATATAGAGGAAAATTCATTCCTTTTAGTTTTTCTAGAGGAAAAATTTCTTATTTTTGTTATTGTTTCTCTATATTATTGAGATAAAATTTCATCAAAAATTATTTGATTGGTAAATAGATAAAGGAATTGAGAGAAAAATTATTATGTTATTTTTTTCTCTCTATAAACTACATCTAATCGAGACCATTTTTATCAAACATTTTCATAGGGTTCCACTTTATACACGAGTTCCAAAATTTTATAAAATAATTTATTTTATATATTAATTTATAAAAGATATATGTTTTCAATATATTTAATATGGTCAAACATAAAAGTTTCAGAAACATAATTATAATAATTAAAACATTACATGAATTATAAGTGAATAATATCTAATATTACATAAAACTATATACCATTTAAAAAAAATTATATTAATTTTTGTCTTTTTAATTTGATTTTGTTAAGATTTTTCTTCGTTTTATATTATTTTATATATAATTTTATTATTATGAAAACTGAAATAGTAGATTGCTTTTTCGGATAGAGTTCTGATTATCTCAGGTCTCATTCTTAATATCGTACAAAGCTTCTCTATACATTTTTAATTTTTATGTATATCTATACTTATACATAGACATTTAATTAGTTTGTAAAGTTATCTCCAATATTTTTAAATATGATAGGATTTTGGGATCTTTTTAGGGAAACCTAAAATTTGGATCAAATTTAGATTTTATCCAACAATAAAATTTTTGATTATATACATGTACTTCAGTAAAACTGAGGTTATTTTCACTATGTTATGTCTTTATTATTATTTTTTTTTCTTTTTTGAATGAATTTAAATTTCTTCAATTAAAAAATCATTTTTAAATGAAAATGTTTCTATGATCAGAATTTTAAATTTTTAATACAGGAGGTTAAGTTCATTATCTAGTTGAGAACCAATCTTGCAAGACATTCTCGAGACTCTAGTTTGATCTTCGAATTGGCAACTTTGTTCTTCACTTGTATGTCAATGATTTTACGAGTTGTTGAGGTTGGTTAGGTTTCTCTCCATGCGTTTTACCATTCCTCTCTCTCTCTCTCTATTTTATTAAAATGTAATGTTGGATCACTTTCTCAGTGGCATGTCGTGGTGACGAGTGATCATTACCGATTAGTGCTAATTTTCAACAGACTTATAACAACCTTCCAACGCCAATCTCTTCCGCCAAATACATTTTTGATATGAACAAATTTCATACCCAAGTATAAATCATTTTCTAAATAAGTTTTCATAGGCTGTAAATACAAATCTAAATCACAATTTAGTAAAAACATGTCAAGAACCCTTAGAAGAGGTAAAAGGTTTTTTGTATATTACGAATGTGACGCTAAGCCTTATATACTGTTTACAATTAATAACCTAATGGGTATTTACAAGATACAAGTTTGTGGCCCAAATATGGCCCAATACCTTCCCTCAAGGTGGAGTGTGAAGGATTCGTTTAGTATTTCCTGGTTCAATTCATCAGATTAATTGATCCTACTAAACATGCCATATCTAGGTTCTCTTGCTAGAAACATAAAGGATCTCACCTAATACCTTGTTTATGCAGCGGAAGGAGAGGTATTGTCTGAGATCAGCAGAACCACCAAGAGATAGCTCCTCCAAAGGCTCACACACGCACACTGCAGGAAATTGGCTGCTAGACCAAGGAGGTGGGAGGCGCAGAGAGAGAGAGAGAGGAGGCGCAGAAGGCTGAGAAAAATAGAGAGCTAGGTCAGGTTTTATTTATTAAAACCCCTTCTAGTTCTCATGGGCTTTTGGGCCCAAATCTCAGTCTGATTAAATCCCTTGGATTTAATCAGGCCCTTCTATCTCTCCAAGCACAGTAAATGCCTAGCACTTTTACCGTACATCCGCTGAACCGTTCCTTCATAGTTTCCTGTTAGCTTAGGCGTGTGACCCATATGGGATCATATAATAAAGGCAATAAATCCAAGATTTATAGATCATGAGCGGACTCTAGCAAGCCATCATGACCCCCAGTATTATATGACTTATGTCTGATCATTGACATACTCTTACTTTCTAGAGACAGTACAGAGATTACTGGACATAATTCCAACAATCTCCCAGTTGTACTGGAATCTCTGTATTCATAATCCTTTTGTCTCAATATCTCGATTAGTCATAAGGCAAGATGAGTGTCATCCTTATAAAGTCTAATCATGTTCATCGGACTCTGATTTGATACTGACAATCCAAACGACTCGGGACAGTCCGTTTGAGCATGGCCATGCATTTTCCAGTATTAAATCTCCGATTGGCCTAGAGATATTCACTCCATTTATATTGGAGGGACAAATCCCGTCTTGTTCCATCACTGTGAACTACTCATTTCATAATACACCCAAACAAGGTCCTTATAACTATCGCTTAACGACAGCATTAGACAATGATCAAAGCGCATTAGTTCATGTGCAGTCACATGCATGCGAACTCAGGTCTAAGGACTATACTCTATAGTCGTAGTAAGAATCTCTTATGACACAGATATAAATATCCTGAAGAGTTCTTATAATCGGGTCATGTCCGGTCGTATGTACCCAACATACACCTATGTACTGACTTTGATGCCGCACATCTATGACACACTGAGACTTTGTCATAAGTCACATACCAATCTAGTCTCACACGGTTGTTGGTGTTCCAATTTCAACAACCTTCGACTAGGGACAGGATGATATAAGCCATCTATCAAATATAGGGTCTCATGATCAAGCTAAATGACTTTGATGACTCAAGATCAAGTCACTTACTTCGATGACCTATAAAATGGTTTATATCACTTTGGAACGATTATTTCATCACAGTTAAAATAATCATAAAATAATTTTATTAAACATCTTAAAATGTTTTACAAGAACATATCAAAAACTAAATAAAGCCCTTTACTAACTCCCACTGAAATTAAGACTAACTTCGTTAATAGATTAGCAACGTTCTCATTCGTTGAAACTTGCTGATCTACTTAACATCTCTGTCATTTATCTCATGGAATAGGTAATACCTACCCTCAAGGTGTTTGGACCTCTGATGTGCAGCTAGTCTCATCTATGCTGGGAATCACATCAAGTTCAGTGATGAACTCTTCTTTCCAAACAACCTCTTTCGCCGCTTCCCAAGTTGCGAAATGTTCAGCTTAAGTCATGGAGTCAGCAACAGTGCCTTGCACCGCCAGATAGACACAAGATATAACCGGACTGTGACCGGAAATCATCTTTGTCCGTTGGAAACTTGCCTTTCAGACTCTACCGACTCGTAGCACCTCACTTTCTCCGTAAACCAAGAACTTATCCTAAGTATTTTCCAAATACTTGAGAATATTCATTACGTCTATCCAGTGATTCTTTGCTGGATTTGACTGGTCTTTACTTGTCTTGCTTAACATTAAAGCAACATCAAAACAAGTACGTGTCATGGCATACATGATAGATCCAATTGCCGACGCATATGGAATCTCATCCATGCATTCAAGCTCAGCAGTTATCGTGGGACACTGTTTCTTGCTTAACTTAATGCCATGTGACATTGGCAAAAAACCCTTCTTGGATTGCTGAAAACGTGTAGGAGTTTGTCAATTTAAGAATCCTGACATTGTCCTACCAGCTCTTTTGGATCTCTATCTTTTAGATCCAAAGTCCAAGAATATACGTGGCTTTATCCATGTCAATCATTAAAAAACAACTCCCAAGCCTGTCCTTTACCGACTGCAGCTTTGGAACGTTATTTCCGAGAATCAGTATGTCATTGACATACACTATGAGAAATGCAATATCGCTCCCACTTATCTATTAGCAAACGCACAGTTCCACTTTGTTCCTGTTCAAGTCAAAACCTTGACTACTTCAACAGAACGAAGATTCCAACTCCGATATGTTTGCTTCTATCCATGAATGGATCGATGAGGCTAACTTACACACAGTGTAATTTTTCGGAGTCAGGGCTCACTTTCGCTTCTGCGAATTTCGCAGGTTCGTCACTTTCAATGATCATCAGATCATGGCAATTAATCACGAGAAATCACTCTCGGATTAGTGACGGATTCAAATCTGCGAAATTCAGGCTCTACAGGTGTAGATTCTACAGAAATTTGTAAATCCATCCGCTGCTCTCCCTCAACAGGTTGAGCAGCCTCCTGCATTTCTCGAATTTCTTCGAGTTATACTTTTACTCCCACTGTTTTTCTTGGAAAGCAACTTTCCTTTTAGAAAATAGAATTCCGAACAACCTAACTTCGTTTTCGGAATGGACGTAAAAAGTAACAAGCCTTGGTTTCCCTAGGACAACCAGCAAAGTAGCACAACTACAAATACTCAGTAAAGACGAATTTGGATCATTTCCAATCCACATTTAAGTGGTTTCTTTCAACTGATATTGGTAGAACTATTTCAGCGTAAACTTAGATATTTCTAGAGCGTTATTCTTAAAAAATATCATGGAAGATTCGTGTGACTCATCTTTAATCATTTCTGATAAGATCTGATTCTTTCTCACAGAAACACCTCCAGGTTTTCAGGAGAAATGAGCTGTGAAACGACTTCACACTCAATCAGATGATCACACCATCAATGACTTAAGTATTCTCACTCGTGATCTAATCCAGAGTCTCAATACTTCAGTCACTCAGATTCTATACCTCATTCTGGAATTCTTTCGACCATTTCAAAGAATTCTGACTCGTGTCTCATCAAATGAACACAGTCATACTCACTGAAATAATCAGTGGAGACAATGAAGTACAGGAAATTTTCTCTGGCATTACTGCTCATTGGGCCACATACATGAGTATGTTCAAGGTCCAATAAGCCTTTGGGCCTTTCTCTAGCTCGGCTAAGATAGGCCCTTTGCCTTTTGGTCCAGTAAACAGAATTCAAGTCTCATAAGATATCTTATCAAATGAGCCCAACAGTCCATAACTATGGGATTTCTGAATCCGACTTACTCTATGTGACCAAGACTTTTATGCCAAGAAAAATCAGGTTTAATTCATCAGATTTAAACCAATTCGGTATTTATGTTACATTTAGGCACTCTTTGGTTTAAGATATAAAACCCATTCCTTGAATAGGGTGCTACAATTAATATTTCATTAAGATCAAAAGAACAAAAACTTGTCTTTTATCAAAATGAAAAACATTCAAATTCTTACAAGAAAATGAAAAACAACTCTGCTTAAAGCAGGTACATTGTAGCAATTACTTAATACAAAACCAAGCCTCGAAGGCATCTACAAGTGAAAACCCTACGGCTGAGGCAGCGTCCATAGCTCCTTCCAGACATGTAGATCCACTTGTCCTTCCTTCAACATTCTACTGTTGCTTAGGCTCTGCATATTATCACAAATATCAGTGCCACAACCAGTATCCAATACCTATAAGGTAGAACTTGAAGTAATAACATGAATACCTGAGGAAGTAGTCTCATACATCAACTTCAACTCCTCATCATCTTCCATGAATTTAATGCAATCTCTCTTCCAATGCCCTGTCTCTTTACAGTAGCAGCACTTACCAACGTAAGAGGTATCTGACTTGGGCTCAGAAGACACACGCTTGCCGTGATTCAAAATCTGGACAACTTTGTCTTCACCCTTGTCAGTACTAGGTTTAATAAACCTACCCTTCTCTATTATGAGATTATACTGTGTACTCTTGACGTTTGGCTCAACTGTCTTGAGCATATCATGCAGTTCAGTCAGCGTCTTCGTTAAGCCTTTCTTGATATAGTTCCTTCTGAACTTATCATAGCTTGACGGCAGTGACTGCAGAATGATCTCAGTTGCCAATTCTTGGCTAACTGGATAATCCAGTTTTCTCAGGTTATCAATGTAACCCATCATTTTACTGACATGAGGACTCACTGGATGATCATTTGGTAGCTTGCAGCTAGTGAGAGACTTAACCAACTGGTATCTCTCCACTCTTACCTGCTCCTGAAATTTCAATTTCAGGCTGCTGATCATCTCTATTGGCGACTCCATGTTCTCATATTGCTTCCGCAAGTCTGAGTCCATGGTAGCCAATATCAGACCACGCACATCTACCGCATCATTATAATGCTTATTCCAAGCATCATATACTGCATGGGAGGCATTGGACCCGATCCTCACGGGGAGAGCTCTCTCAAGAACATAGTCCTTTCTCTCCTGCCTGAGGACTAGCCTCAGGTTCCGCGACCAAGTCAAGAAATTTGATCCGTTCAGCTTGTCCATCTCAAGGACAGACCGGATTGAGAAAGTGTTTTGATTGTTTGTGCTAGTCATAACTGAAATTTAAGATAAAAGAATTTTAGTTAATATGTTCAATATGATTAATCTCGTATTATATTTAATATGATTAATCTCGCATTATATTCAATAACATCAGTTACCCTTAATAGAATATAATGATTCCAAGATCCACATATAACTAAGATCAAAGTGGGCCACTGGCCGTCACCCAACCTTAGCTTATATCGGTAAGCCCTATCTCGGCTAATTATATCCGTGATATAACTCTTGGTTGTGAATCTGGGCCCGAGGCCCAATCCACTCTGATGTCTCAAGGCCCGGGACTCCCGATGGCCTAGTCAAGAAAACCAGACTATACAGTCATGTAATCACTAATGTCTGGGACTCCCAATGACATCAATGAATCACAAACTGTTTTACCCACGCAAAAGATAGACACCCTCACACTGTAAGGCCGTGTGTACGATTGAATGGGCTTCAACAGCTGACATAATCTGGACAAGACATCCAACGCTTGATATTATTTGAGGTTTGTAGGTTTTAGTTAAAATTCATACCAAAATAGAAGATTACTATTTTGGGAAACTTTCCATTTTGGGAAACCTACTAATTTTGGAAACTTTCTAAAAATGGCAACTTCCTAAAAACCAAAACATGCAAATCTAGAAACTTCTATTCTAAGAAACTTTCTAATTTCAGATTTTGGAAAAACAGATTAATTTTAAAATCGATTTTAAATTTTATTTAAATAAATTTTAAATTAAATCTGAAGAAAAGACTCAAATAATTGGCCCAATTGTTTTAACTTCTTGGCCCGAGGCCCAAGAATTGGTCCATGTCCAAGACATAACCCAATTGCCCAATTAAATGACATAACCGGTCTGGTTCATTAAAATTGGTCTAACCAAAATTAATTACTACGATGACCACAATTGTCAACCAGTTATTTACTAAACCGGATTTTCTCAATTTATTTGGTCCAACCAAATCAAATTAGAAAACCACTGGTTTATGCACTAAATCCAATATTTCGACTTTGGATTTCTTATCCCGGTTTAACCAGAACTTTAATAAATTTTATTAAGTCTGTTTATTAAACCGTGACGATTAAGTTTTAATAAATTTTTAAACCGAACCGAACCGATTGGTCACGAACCGATCACGGTCGTGACCTAGCTTCGCGATCGAGACAGCCGCAGCCGCAAGCATCACGCTTCCGCGGCGGGTCGATAGTCGGGACGTGAAGCCGGACGGGACGGGACGATCGGGACAGCCGGGCCGTGCGATCGGGACGAGACGCGATCCATGCGATCGTACCGATCGGATCCATGCGATCGTTCTCGGCCGATCCATGCGATCGTTCTCGGCTGATCCATGCGATCTCTTGCGCCATGTCGCCGATCGAGTCGACGACACAACCCGATCCAGACGTGTGATCCGAAAATGATCAACACTCCGACGCATACCGATTCACTATAGATCGGATCATGCGATTTCGATTTAGTTTAGGTTTTAATTCTTTGTTTCTTAAGTGTTTTTTCTTATCAATAGATTGATTCAAACACTTCTAAACAACCTAAACTTGATTCTAAACAAGAAATCCTAACAGAACCAATGGCTCTGATACCACTGAAGGATTCGTTTAGTATTTCCTGGTTCAATTCATCAGATTAATTGATCCTACTAAACATGCCAGATCTAGGTTCTCTTGCTAGAAACATAAAGGATCTCACCTAATACCTTGTTTATGCAGCGGAAGGAGAGGTATTGTCTGAGATCAGCAGAACCACCAAGAGATAGCTCCTCCAAAGGCTCACACACACACACTGCAGGAAATTGGCTGCTAGACCAAGGAGGTGGGAGGCGCAGAGAGAGAGAGAGAGGAGGCGCAGAAGGCTGAGAAAAATAGAGAGCTAGGTCAGGTTTTATTTATTAAAACCCCTTCTAGTTCTCATGGGCTTTTGGGCCCAAATCTCAGTCTGATTAAATCCCTTGGATTTAATCAGGCCCTTCTATCTCTCCAAGCACAGTAAATGCCTAGCACTTTTACCGTACATCCGCTGAACCGTTCCTTCATAGTTTCCTGTTAGCTTAGGCGTGTGACCCATATGGGATCATATAATAAAGGCAATAAATCCAAGATTTATAGATCATGAGCGGACTCTAGCAAGCCAATATGACCCCCAGTATTATATGACTTATGTCTGATCATTGACATACTCTTACTTTCTAGAGACAGTACAGAGATTACTGGACATAATTCCAACAGAGTGTGGAGGTTGCAAACACCCAGCTTGAGAACAAAATCCTCAAACTCTTTCCGACCAAGCGCTTTCGTCAGTATATCAGCAAGATGTGTCTTCGTCGAAACGAGCTTGGTAGCTATAGTTCTCCGGATGATCTCGTCGTGAATGAAATGACAATCATTACCAATGTGCTTTGTCCTAGCGTGATAAACCGGATTCGCTGTGAGTTTTATAGAAGACATGCTATCCGAATGTAGAACAATTGGATAGTCACATTGAATACCAAGTACAGGAAGGAGATTGCGGATCCAAAGTATCTCACTTACTGTTTCAGCCATTGCGCGGTACTCTGCTTCAGCAGACGAGCGCGAGATGACATCGTGTATCCATGTTTTCCATGACAATGGAGAATCACCAAGCTGTATAAACCATCCAGTCAAGGATCGACGCGTGATGGGGCACGATGCCCAGTCGGAGTCACACCAAGCAGTAAGTGTGAGCTGCGTGTTGGCTTTGAGAAGAATGCCTTGACTCGGGCTTTGTTTTAAATATCTAACCACTCGAAGCGCAGCGTCCCAATGCTCTGATCGTGGTGTAGTCATGAACTGCGAGAGAATATGTATTGCGTAAGACAACTCAGGGTGTGTCGTTCCCAAGTAGATAAGTCGTCCAACCAATCTCCGATATGCGGTTGGATTGACCAAAAATGCACCATCAGCTAGAGCCAATTTGTGGTTCTGCTCCAAAAATTCCTTTCTGCGAGTTGAGTCTTCAAGATCTTGGCTTCGGCAAGAGCCCTAGATTTTTCGGTGTCAAGTGAAAGTCTCTCCGCATCAAACTCAGCTTTCTTCTCTTCAATAGACGTCTTCAAAGCAGCGGTCAAGGCCGTGGTCGACGTCGCGGTCAACGCCAGTCAACGCATTGACTCCGGCCGGTTTTGGTGTTGCGGTTCAGTTTGGGGGTTCGTGATGTTTCGGAGTTCGTGTTCATGTGTTCGGGAGGTTTGGGTTTAGTTCGGTGTCTCGGAAAGCCGTATCCGCATCTGTGCCGTTCGTTCCATCATAAATCACTGTGAGTCAGCTCAAACACTGTAGTTATGCATATAGATCGGGAAATGATTGCATACCCGGATGTGATTGTTTGTGTTTGAGAATTGAATAATTGAATTATCGATAAACTGGTTAGGAGTCAAGACGCATGTTAAGATTATAAGAATTAAACGGATTAAACCTGATTGTGTGCCGCTAGGTTGGTAGTATCGTTGCGTGATGCATTCATATAGTGGTGCATGCTAGGGCCGTATATGCATATATATGTAAGTAATGGACGATATTGAATGAACCTATATACGGGAATTAAGACGAGTTAAACTATGGAAGTAAACTTAACAGATGTATAGTTTATGAAATAATATCAGGGTCTCCCAAGAATAAATAAATAAAGTAATGAAAGATGAGACGTCGGGGAGTTTAGTAAGCAACTAGCTCTAAACCGACGGATCGGGGAGTTGATAAAAGATATTAGGGTTTGATAAGAAAAGAGAAGTGTTGTAATTGGTGAGCCGTCTACGGATTAGGAATCCGCTAATCCAAGGTAGCGGATGTGAATTGGTTAAAAGATGTTTGAAACCCTAATAGGCCTGTTTGTGTGGTGATTGTGTGGTTATATTGTTGTGTGGTTGTTGTTGAGCTTTTTGTGCAGGCTTTTTAGATTGTCTCGGTGTTGGACTGAGAAATCCGCGTGGATACTTAATCTGGTCACGGTACCGGTTAAGTCGTAACCACTCGGTACAGTGTTGAGTCATGGGGCGGTGTTGGTGTGTGTGAGTAGACTTGCGGGATGCAGGGTTGAGTTGATTGATGTTATTGATTGAGATTGATTGTTAGAGTCCAAGCGAGTCTGCGTGTTTACATTTCTGCACTAGGACTCTAGGGTGCGTTAGATCCCGCAAGTCTAGGTGTTTGGATACGTTCCGGTACTTCCGACTCGATTGGATCCTCGGGTAGTTGCCTAACCGGGTCGTGGTGATTCCGGTGATGGTGTTAACCTACTGGGTGACGCCGGTAGGTGTGTGGTCCGGAGAATACGGGGTCATGTCCTAGGGCCGAACGGCATGGAAGCTTGGATTATCTAGGGGTAGCCTGAGTCACCTCGTATCGATGGACGGAGAACGGTGTCCTGGCCATCGGACTTGTGCCGTCGTCTAGGAGTCGTGTGGGGCTAGTTACCATATCGGTAACGGTGGAAACCCGTGGAAGTTACCGAGATCGTAGGGGCCCAGTGGTGTGATGGTGTAGTTGGTAGAGCGCGGTAGATAGATCGAGTCTCAATCGGGAACATGTGCCGCAGTGCTTCCGATTTCCTCTAATCGCCTTCTTGTTCTTTTGGCAATTGATTGTGTGTGGGCTCGACACGACATGGTAGTGCGTGATCGGCTATTTGATCTGCTTGATTGTTATTTTGGGGTTTCGGACGGAAATCTATAGATGATAGATAGATTAGCAGCCGTAGTGGGGAGCCGACTCGCTGGGTGATCTTAGATCACTCATTAGACTCTTTTGTATTTTTCAGGTTTAGCAGCGACGGACGCGGGAGGTCCTCGGTGTAGTTTCGGGATTGCTTGTGGCGGGGTTTGATTCGATGATTTCGGGATTTTTCTCTCGGTTCGGCTTGTCGCCAATTTTGTATTTGGCTTTGAGTGTTGTTTGTTGATTGGCGAAATGATTTGTAAAAATGACGATTAAACGTTGTGCTGAACCTTTAGTTACTCAGAAATGAATATGTTTTCCTGATATTGTGTTTAGTCCAAACCGACACAACTCACGAAAGTGGTACAAGGTGTACAACTTGTACTACGGAAGTGAGGATAGCGGAGTCAAGGACGAGATAGTGTGAGCCTTTGTCTCAAACCGATCTGTTTCTGGCTTCGTCCTGTGGCGAACTTTTCCCGTTCGACTTGCTCGGGTTTGATCGGTCATGTTCTTGTTTGATTGTTGACCGGTCAGCTCGACGGTCAGCGTAGAATGGGAAAGGGACGTTACACAATTAACTTTCGAAAGGTGTAATGTGATTAAACTAGAGATGATAGATGTGACTGGGACTTTATCAATGCAGAATGTGACACAAAGATAAATAGTCGTAGAATTTATATTTGTATCCAGAAGCCTCCAACCCAACTATACGATCCCTTTTTAACTATAGTATCCTTTTAACCTTATAATTTCTATTAATGTAGAGAAACCTTCAATGGTGCCAGAAACCTTCGATGGTGCCAGAAACTATCCATAACTTTAATATCTCAATCTCCAAATACAAAAGATTAATCATATAAAAGTTTAAATACTATTTAAAAGAAATTCTTAAATAGTTGAGAACATTTTTATTTGTCTTTATTTTTAAATTTATTTATTTATTTTTGTTATAGATGGAAAGGTGAATGGATAATTATAACCTTCAATATTATAATGAGTGTAATTTGTGTTTATAAAATGGGAGAAAAAGTAAAAAGGAAATCAGAAGAGAGAGGGAAAAGAATAAAAGGATATAGAGGAAAATTCATTCCTCTTAGTTTTTCTAGAGGAATTTTTTTTTTATTTTTGTTATTATTTCTCTATTTTATTGAGATAAAATTTCATCAAAAATTATTTGATTGGTAAATAGACAAAGGAATTGAGATAAAATTTATTATGCTATTTTTTTCTCTCTATAAACTACATTTAATCGAGACCAATTTTATCAGACATTTTTATAGGGTTCCACTTTATACACGACTTCCAAAATTTTATAAAATAATTTATTTCATATATTAATTTATAAAAGATATATGTTTTCAATATATTTAATATGGTCAAACATAAAAGTTTCTGAAACATATATATAATAATTAAAACATTACATGAATTATAAGTGAATAATATCTAATATTACATAAAACTATATACCATTTAAAAAAAAATTATATTCATTTTTGTCTTTTCATTTTGATTTTCTTAAGATTTTTCTTCGTTTTATATAATTTTTATATATAATTTTATTATTGTGAAAACTGAAATAGTAGATTGCTTTTCCGGATAGAGTTCTGATTATCTTAGGTCTGATTCTTAATATCGTATAAAGCTTCTCTATACATTTTTAATTTTTATGTATATCTATACTTATACATAGACATTTAATTAGTTTGTAAAGTTATCTCCAATATTTTTAAATATGATAGGATTTTGGGATCTTTTTAGGGAAACCTAAAATTTGGATCAAATTTAGATTTAATCCAACAATAAATATTTGGATTATATACATGTACTTCAGTAAAACTGAGGTTATTTTCACTATGCTCTGTCTTTATTATTATTATTTTTCTTTTTGAATGAATTTAAATTTCTTCAATTAAAAAATCATTATTACATCAAAATGTTTCTATGATAAGAACTTTTAATTTTAATACAGGAGGTTAAGTTCATTATCTAGTTGAGAACCAATCTTGCAAGACATTCTCGAGACTCTAGTTTGATCTTCGAATTGGCAACTTTGTTCTTCACTTGTATGTCAATGATTTTACGAGTTGTTGAGGTTGGTTAGGTTTCTCTCCATGCGTTTTACCATTCCTCTCTCTCTATTTTATTTTATTAAAATGTAATGTTGGATCACTTTCTCAGCGGCATGTCGTGGTGACGAGTGATCATTACCGATTAGTGCTAATTTTCAACAAACGTATAACAACCTTCCAACGGCAATCTCTTCCGCCAAAGACATTTTTTATATGAACAAATTTCATACCCAAGTATAAATCATTTTCTAAATAAGTGTTCATAGGCTGTAAATACAAATCTAAATAACAATTTAGCAAAAACATGTCAAGAACCCTTAGAAGAGGTAAAAGGTTTTTTGTATATTACGAATGTGAGGCTAAGCCTTATATATTGTTTACAATTAATAACCTAATGGGTATTTACAAGATAAAAGTTCGTGGCCCAAATATGGCCCAATACCTTCCCTCAAAGTGGAGTGTGGAGGTTGCAAACACCCAACTTGAGAACAAAATCCTCAAACTCTTTCCGACCAAGCGCTTTCGTCAGTATATCAGCAAGATTTGTCTTCGTCGAAACGTGCTTGGTAGCTATAGTTCTCCGGATGATCTCGTCGTGAATGAAATGACAATCATTACCAATGTGCTTTGTCCTAGCGTGATAAACCGGATTCGCTGCGAGTTTTATAGAAGACATGCTATCCGAATGTAGAACAATTGGATAATCACATTGAATACAAAGTACAGGTAGGAGATTGAGGATCCAAAGTATCTCACTTACTGTGTCAGCCATTGCGCGGTGCTCTGCTTCAGCAGACGAGCGCGAGACGACATCGTTTATCCATGTTTTCCATGACAATGGAGAATCATCAAGCTGTATAAACCATCCATTCAAGGATCGACGCGTGATGGGGCACGATGCCCAGTCGGAGTCACACCAAGCAGTAAGTGTGAGCTGCGTGTTGGCTTTGAGAAGAATGCCCCGACTCAGGCTTTGTTTCAAATATCTAACCACTCGAAGCGCAGCGTCCCAATGCTCTGATCGTGGTGTAGTCATGAACTGCGAGAGAATATGTATTGCGTAAGATAACTCAGGGCGTGTCGTTCCCAAGTAGATATGTCGTCCAACCAATCTCCGATATGCGGTTGGATTGACCAAAAATGCACCATGAGCTAGAGCCAATTTGTGGTTCTGCTCCAAAAATTCCTTTCTGCGAGTTGAGTCTTCAAGATCTTGGCTTCGGCAAGAGCCCTAGATTTTTCGGTGTCAAGTGAAAGTCTCGCCTCATCAAAATCAGCTTTCTTCTCTTCAATAGACGTCTTCAAAGCAGTGGCAGAATTCTCCAAATTTTCGTTCTCAACGGAATGCCAGGCAAGACGACCCTGGATCCTTCGAAATTTTATGTCGGATTCGGCGGCGTGCTGATTAACCGAAGCCCACGCCTGCAACAAATTTTTTTACGATCGTCAGTAAATTGATTCAATCAAGCAGGAAAGAAAAGATTAGTCTATGCGAAAGAGAAATATAAACATTTAGAAAATCTTATCCTGCATCTACAAGATAACTGCCACCGATCATATCCTCGTACTTTGCAGGATAATCTCTGGGATGACGCACACCCGCACAGAAGTTGGCAACCTCGGCAGCGTTAGTATACATAAAGCTACCTTCGCCACGATCAAACCGGATCAGCTCATAATCGGGTTGTGGGACTTCGGCAACTTTGTCATTCCTCTTTTTTTGTCGGTATTTAGACTTGGATGCGACGGTTTGATCCGTCGACTCAGAGAACGGTCCTTGAGGAACGATTGTTTCTTCGCCGCCACCAACATCAACGTAAGCAACAGAGATACCCTCGCCGAGTGTGGCATCTTGATCGGCTCATTCGTCGGGACCGTAGTAGTCAAAATCAGGGAGCTCCGCTCCGCTCTTAAGCCACGAAGTGATTAAATCATCTTCTTGTAGTAATATATCGTCGTAACGCTCCTCATCATCCACCCGTTCGTCAGTCCTCGTCTCTTGGCGGGCCATGTCCATCAGTCTCGCTTGAATGAAACGTTCAACGGAGAAACATCTATTCCAGTTTTGTATTCCCTTCTTGTAACTTCCCGATGAGATCGATCAAATTCGACGGACACCTTAGACATAGATCCTTTTCTGCAAAAACAGGAAAACATAAGAAAGAGTTAAAAGATCGGCCAACGACGGACAAAAACAGCATGAAGCCAAATGACCAAATCAGCTACCAAGGTTTTCACATCTTAACTTCATCAGCGGAACACAATGCCTTTCGACGGACGCCTCGTCGATCAGGACATAAAGAAAATTATACATCCACTCAGGGTCATGATTCTTAAAGCCCGAAACGATCGTCCGATGCAGGCGGGGCCTGAGATAATATACGGGGCCGCTTTTTATCAGGACTATGGTCAACATATTCCAAAGACGCAATACTCGGAGATCGACCCCACATTCGATACCGCAAATTAATGGCCCTACCAGATGTTGTAGGCCTCGGGGAGTGAGCTTTGTAAGGGACAGTCCATGACGCCGAAGGTAGTGGACTATAAGTCCGTGGACTAGGAACCATAGGAAGCATGATTTGAAAAGGTATTTATACACCGAGAAATAACCATCTGGCGGAGAGTCAACTCGGTCCCAAGGAGACGGCACCATGAACATCAAATTTTTGGAACCCCGAAGTTGCGCCGAAGCTCTTTGATCGACTTTTTCGTGGACAAGGTTGAACCAGGAGGATCCGGTTTCTTTTTCTTCTCCTTTTTCGGCTTAGGATGAACTGTTGTTGGCTCCGAGAAATAACACCAATGACGCATGGCTTCCTCTTCGCTACCACGAATATCCTCGAACTCCTCTTTGATTGTTGGACCGCCCATCACGAAAGGAGAGTTCATGCGAACGTTGTCATCATTGATGCATTGATCATTATCCAAAAATGCAACGCCCGCTCCGGTCGAGGAGCATGGCCTGCTGGAACGAGACCTGGTCGATCGCTAAACCCCAGAAGAAGTTACAAAACAAGGAAGAAAACTTTGACAAAACTCACAAAGAGTAGAAAGAAGTTAGAGAGAAATCGGATTTCGTCGCAATTTATAAATATAGATCTGATTTCTTCTTTTTCATCGAGAAATCTTCTACTTCTCTTCCTCATTTCTCTTTAATTTCTTTAAATATCTAATAACAAAATGGATGTTGTTCGTTTATCCGCCGAAACCCGAAATGGAATTACTCATGTAGTTTCGGCACCGGGACGGGAACGACTTCCTATTCTTCACCCGTTCTGCGATGACCGGACCATTTGGTTCGGTTTTAATGTAGCTATACAGTCTGTCATAAGCGATGTGATTGAACAACGATGATGCGGCCATTTTATGACGTACATGCATATAGCCGGGGGTCTTAAAATGACATGGTTCTTCGATTTTCTGGTAAATATATTGTTTTCTTTTATTTATTTCAATTATTTTTCATTAAAAATATTATTTTAATTTTTTAGGACTATTTCAATTTTACTCCCGATATTCTCGTGCAAGTCTGGCGGGAATTCCATTGGATGGCTTGAAGGGTATTCCAAACAAAAATGCGCCAGTTGAAGCTACTATGGAAAAGGGGGGGGGGGGGGACAAAACCAGTGTGGATAAACGACCAAGACTGGAACCGTATGATCGAGAATTGGACTGAGACGGATGAAGGAGATTGGTTCGGAAATTAGAATATTAACAATATTATCTAAATAAATGTATTGTTCAGAAATTAAATCAATAACATCTAATTTTTAGTTTTATTTAAACTTTGTTATGTTTTTATTAATATTATAAAAAGTATAACAATACTTCAAGACTAAAATAAAATTTTTAATTTATTTTTAAAAACAAATATTACCATATATATATACGTTTTGTTGTTATAAATGGACAAGTATAACAACATAGAATTTCCAACCGTCTCGGGTTCGAGCCACGCCGTGAACGGGTTTTTCACCATTTTTTAACAAACGTTTATAATATATATATACAATTTTTTATAATGTCTAAACGTGAAAAACAACATAGCAAAATGGTTTCTGAGCTTTCTAAAGTTCCACAGAACCCGAGTTCGAGTAACGACGAACCACTTTTTTCTTTTTATTAACCGACGGATTTCCGACTGTAGATGAATTATCCGTCGGGTTTTAGAACGCCTTTTCCCAAAATTTTCACGTAGCCGCCAAAAAATTTCACCAAATAATTGGACCGCCTAATTACCGACGGATTTCCGAAGGTAGATGAATTATCCGTCAGTTTTCCGTCGGTAATCGGATAATATCGAACAGACAACTTCTTCTTCCTCCTCATTTCTCTGCGATTTCTTTCTCTCTCTACCGTCGATCTCCACCTTCTCTCTAAATTTTCGCATTGATTTCGGCCTCCAACAGTCAAATCTGTCCGTCCAAACCTTCTAAACAATGTAAGCTACTGTTTTTAATCTAAATTCTATAAAATTTGAGTTTTTAGGTGAATAGATCTTAGGGGGAATGTTTCATGTATAGTTCCTATGTTATTTCTAGGTAGTTTATGTTCATTGTGAGTGATTTAGGTATTGATTTAATTTATTGTTGTATGTGATTGTTTTAAAAACGTTTTTTAAATTTAAAATCTTTTTATGAAAATTTAAAAACGCTTTTAAATGTTTTCAAAGTTGTAAAACATTTACAAAACGTTTTGTAAACTTTTTTAGATTTTTCTAGATTTTATTAAACATTTTAAAAATTTTGTAAAAAAATTTTGGTATAAAAACGGTTATATAAAACGTTTTTATAATTTTAAATCATTTTCTATAATTAAAAAGTTTTATATTAAACATATACAAGTTTTTAATTTTGTTTTAGTATAAAAACGTTTATACAAAACATTTTTTTTTATAGTTTTGTTAAGTTTTAAAAGATTTTAGAAATTTTATAAATGTTTTAAAACTCGTAATCCGTTTTATTGTCAACATGTACAGTTTGAGGCGCTCCGGGATTCGCAGATGGCTCAGCCTCAGACGTCTCACCCTCGTCCGGGCGCGCAACGACAGTCTCGATCGGCTCAGCCGAGACCGTCTCATCCGCGCTAGGAGGCTCCTAGTGGGATCCATTCTGTGTCTCAGGTGCAGGAGACACATGATGTTCTGCAATCTATTGCACCGGAGATTTCGCTGCTAGTCGAGCAGCCGGGACGAGAGTTTCTGAAATGACTAGATCCCGATTACGAGAACAATCCATGCGTTTGTTGGTAAGTCTTTTAACTTGAGAATTTCTTTTTTTCAAATATATATTTTTTTATACGTTTAACTTTAAATGTTTTTGCGTTTTTAGGTTCGGGATGACGGATGCAAAGATCATGAAGAGCATCTTGGGCATGATGTACAGCATGCTCAAGTTCGTATATCCCACCTACATGGATATGCCTTTGTCCGATAGGCATAACTGGTTCCGCCAGTTTGCGGTACGTATCTTAATTCATTATCTTTCGTATTTTGTATTATTATTAATTGTTAATAACAAACGCTTTTTGTAGCAAGAGTATACTTGAAATAAGAATTATACTACACTTGTGGAAAAGGAGTTCCACCAGAAGGCGAGATCCCATTATACTCATGTCATCAACGAGTGGAAGCAGAAATGGGCGGCGGAAGATGTACATAAGGGAGTGATTGTCGATGTCTGGACTTCTTCGACGAACTCTCAGAACCGTAAGAGTCAGAGAGGTGGTGTCGGGATTGCGACCCATAATGTGGGAGCAAAGAGCACTCTCTAGTGAAAAATTGACTTTGTAAGTTTTATTTTTTAATATTCATATTTTAATAAACTAATTTCTAATTAATGATTATTATTTTTTGCAGAAACGGCGAGACGGACGAGAGCTGACGTATGTTGAGATCGTCGAGGGTGGCAACAGAAACAAGACTACCGGCGAGATCCAAAATCTGTTTGCTCAGAGAGTTGTTGAGGCGTCGAAAAGGCGAGTGGAAGAAGTGCTATCCCAGCAGTCTGAGGAAGTCGACTCGAGTTCGGCGACTTTGCTATCGCCGGAAAAGGTTAACGAGATCTTTTTCAAGGTAAATTTTTATGTTAATTATAACTTCTGTTATTAATTTTAGATTATTTGATTCTAAATTTTATTTTAAAAAATTTCCGGAGGAAACGCCGAGAAGTAAGGGTCGTTTATTCGGCTTAGGAAACATGGCAAAGAGGGTCTTGACCCTCTTTCCCGCTTCCATCCCGACACCGACTCTTTCACCGAAGCCTTGAGGGAGAAAAACAAGGAAATTGCAACGTTGAAGGCGAATCAGGAGAAAATAGAAGCTCAGATGCTAGCGGAACAACAAGAAACCAGTCGGAATATGAAGAAGATGCAAGATCAGATGTTGTACATCTTCACGTTCGGTACTCTTCCGCCAGGAGTGACACCGGGAGCGGGAACGGGATTGGCACTGAGAGCGGGAACAGGATTGGCACCAGGCACGGGAATGGGAACGGGAACGGGAATTGGAGCTTCGGGAACGGGGGGCGGGGGGGGGGGGGGGGGGGGGGAACGGGACCCAGACCAAAGGATCCCGATTTGATGTAAATTTTAAAACTTTTTATTGTTTTTTGATTATTTTTATTAATTAAATTTTATAATATATTTTCGATTTTTTAAACTTTTTAATTTCAATATTAATAAAAAAATTAGATATTTACAAAATTACTTATTATTTTAAAAATATATATATTATAACCGTCGGTAATCTGTCGGTTTATACCAGAAGGTATTCTGTCGGTTTATGTCCATCGGTAAATCGTCGGTTTATGTCCATCGGTAAACCGTTGTTAATCCATCGGCAAACTGTCGGTTATATTTCCTCGGTAAACCGTCGGTTACAATCTCTCGGTAAACCGTCAGTAATCCATCGGTTTTTCTCTCGTCGATAATCCGTCGATAAACAGTCGGTTTTTCTCTCGTCGATAATCCGTCTATAATTACCGATGGAAACTTGACGGATTTCAATTTCTAAAAATAGAACCGACGGATCCATTCGGTTGGGAATCTTTCGGTAAAGGCCTTTTCTGACGGACATCCGTTGGATTTTTCTGTCGGTTGTGGCGTGTTTTCTTGTAGTTCATGTCGTCAAGGAGGAAGTGCGCAAGGATAGAGAAGAGGACAAGCTTCATCAACAGCTGATGGGAGTTGACAAAACAATTTACGGCACAGTAAAATCCAACTTGCTTTCTCTTGTTCCTTTGCCATCGTTGGAGGAAGCATACAATGTTTTGTAGCAAGAAGATGAATCCAAATTGGACAATCAATTTCATAATGAGAGGGCGGAAGGTTTGAGCTTTGCTGTTCAAACTCAGACTCGTCACACGTCAACAAATGAAGATCATCATACCCACATGTTTACCATATGTGGAAAGCTTGGTCACTTTGATGCAAATTGTTTCCGGAAAATTGGTTATCCGGCGTGGTGGGTAGAAAAGCCAAGAAATAAGTCGACTCAAAAATTTAATAACAGTCGTGTGACGAATTCAGCTCCGGTTCATTCTTCTCATAGTCGTGGTGATGCGGATAGCTCGCGTCGCGCCCATGCCAATTATGTGGTGGTGTCACGCCCATCAGGCTCGGCGATGCATGCAAGAGCTATCATAGATGCTGATAGAGTTGCAATTAGCAGACTGAACGATCACCAGTGGAAGACGCTTGTTCAAATGCTCAATGATCGCAAACCATATACATTTTCTCGTCTTAATGGTATGTGCTTTCTTGAATCATGGATTATTGATACAGGTGCATCGAATCATATGACCGGATCACTGGATTTTCTGAATGAGATTTCTGATATGCCTCCGGTTTTGATCAAACTTCCTGATGGTCAATATACTACTGCGACACGTCAAGGAAATGTTTGGATGGGTTCTTCTCTGCGGTTGTCTGCATTGTATTTTGTTGATGAGATTCAATGTCATCTTATCTCCGTTTCTCATCTTACTCATGGCAGTGGTTGTGTGTTTCAGATAATTGGCCAGTTGTGTGTCGTACAGGATCGCATTTCAAGGATGGTGATTAGTGTAGATGAGCAGCGGAACGGGTTGTATTTATTTCAGGGTGTTGCGGTTGCTTTAGTAGTCCAATGACCGGATTTACAGTAACTAGAGATGTGGCATAACCGCTTAGGACATCCTTCTTCTAAAGCATTTGATTTGTTGAAACTTTCTAGTAGTAGTCGTTCTTTTGATTCACATTTATGTGAGATTTGTATTCGAGCAAAACAGTCTCGAGATTCTTTTCCTTTAAGTACCACTACATCTCATATGGTTTTGAATTAATACATTGTGACCTTTGGGATCCTTATCGACCCTCAGCGCTTTGTGGATCATGGTTTTGCTTAACTATTGTTGAAGACTACTCGTGTGCGGTTTGGATCTATCTCCTCACCTCTAAAATGGAAGCTCCAACGCATCTCAAAAAAAAAAAAAACTGGCTCTCGTTCAGCGCCAATTCTCCACTCAAGTCCGCACAATTCGCAGCGACAATGGGTCAGAATTCATTTCTCTATGTGATTATTTTTCTCAAAAAGGGATTATACATGAGACATCTTGTGTATGCACACCTCAACAAAATGGTAAGGTTGAACGGAAACACCGCCATGTTGCTCGTGCGCTCCGGTTCCAAGCTCACTCACCAACAAAATTTTGGGGTTACTGCGCTCTCACAGTGGGCTATCTTATCAATCGAACACCTACAAAAATACTCAATGGTAAGACACCATTCAAGATGATTTATGGTCGTCCGCCTCCACTACAACATCTACGTGTCTTCGGCTGCCTTTGTTTCGTCCACAATCAAAAACATTGGGGCGATAAGTTTGCATCCGGAAGTAATCGTTCTATATTTCTGGGCTATGTGTTTGCTAAGAAAGGGTGGAGAGATTATAATCTTGATACTGGGGTAGTGTCGGTTTCAAGAGATGTGATCTTCAATGAAACTTAATTTTTGTTTAGTCTACAAGGTGACGTTGATACTGTGGATCTGATACCTACCTTTCCACAGTCATGAATTCTGATTAAAGAAGAGGATACAATCACTGTAGCATTAGAACCTTCACCAACACCAAAAAACTCGACGCCACCACTCGTTACTTCTAACGATGACAACGGCAGTGCTGATCGTGAGGTTGAACCGGAACCGATGCAATTTTTGACTCCCTCTCCTTCTGCGTCAGATCCGTCTCAAGCTGTAACACCTGCAGTATCATCTTCTCCAGCAGAAACACCCGCGCCAACACTAACATGCACACCGGTACAGTCCCTGTCGCCTGCTCCCTGTTCTAACGATGAAAAACTAGGTCGCGGTTGTCGTAAAAGAGTTTCACCAGTCAAGCTTGCCGATTATGCGACGACATTGCTTTCGTCAACCTTATCAATCGGTAACTTCATATCTGATTGACAACTATCTCTCTAGTTCTCAGTTTTCAGAGCCACAATTTTACAAAGGTGCTATACTTGATGAGAATTGGAGGAATGTGGTTCAAGCTGAAATTGTAGCTCTCGACGAAAGAGGAACCTATATTATTTTGTAAAGGTTTTTCGCGTCGTATTATCATTTCCATGAATCGGCTGATATAGGTTACAGAGAATTGACCTTAAGTCTACACACAAATCAGACCACATATCCTCAATGGCTAGTTTATCACCTAAGCAAGATCACCTCTAAAATAATAACAGATTTATTTACTTTCCTGTGCTAGTTATCGCCGTTAGAAGCTAATATGTTCGAGTTTTAATCCCTAGAGCTATACTGCAAGTTCACAGACGTGACTAGTAGTATATAGGGTTCGAATCCATAGAGACTCAAGAATCTTACGATAGACTATAGAGGTTCGAATTAAGCTAAGCAGCAGCAGAAAATAAGTAGTAAATAATGCAGAAAGTAAATAAACGGTTGTAAGCAAGCAAGCGAAGCGTCAGGTCAAGGGAGTTCTCAGGAAATAAAGAATATAGGATAACCAATCAATCATGATAAAATTAAGAACTATTCTAGAACTTGAATCACAGAAGCATAAGAAACCAACTTTCGTTGCGAGTATTATCTATGTCTAGCAACCTAGCAAACCAACTTTCGTTGCGAGTTCTAGAGATCCTAAACATGCATTAATCTCAAGTTCTTTCGTTCACAATTTTCCCAAGTCAGATTTCTTTGCGAATAGTTCAATTTCTCATCTAGGTTCTTTCTAGCTAATTAATCAACTGTCGTTGCAGAAATCAACCTATCATCATTAATCTAAGTGGCCAATTCAGATTAAGCATTAAGATTAGCCCTAGATGAAGAACTAGAAAGTATGAATCCCTACAAATTGATTAACCTAATATTCCATGAAATCCCTAATGAGAATCCCTAAACCTAATAGGTAAACTACTCAGACATGGCAGATGAAACACAAGACATGATGAATAGAAAACCAAATATCATAAAAGATGTAAAGAAACAAGGGTTCGAAATCTCTTTCTCTGTCGAGTACAAGACCAGCCCCTCAAAGCTCTCTAAATCTTCGTGTGTAAATAAAGCGTATGAAAAGTGTAGCCTAAACGATTGCTGAAAAACCCTAATATAATAGTCTAAACACGTTTTGTGCTTCTTTGTAATTATGAGAAACTTCTGGGCCAAACTGGAATTCTCTAAAATCTTCATTAACTCGGCGAGAATCATCTGATGGACTCTTGTGTCGATCGATGCTGAATGTGCGTCGATCGACACTCTTCTCCAATATCGACTCTGATTTCTTCTCTCTCACCCGAATGCTCCAAATAGCTCAAGAATGCGAGATAATGTCCAAATATGCTCCAAACATACCTAAACCTGTAAAACACATGAAAGGACTCCAAAACACACTAAAAACTCGATAACAAAGACATATATTATGGTAAAAAGCCCTAAAAATCATGATATATCAGAAGCCCCCTTGTAAAAGCCTATATAAGCTCATAGATAGTTCTTTGTAAAGTACCTTTTGTTCAATCTAAAAGCAATAAGAATTCGATTTTGTTTCTGTCACAAAGTTTGTGTACTTTCTTTGTGTTTATTCTTTAGTCTATTTGAGTGATTCATTTAGTACTACATAAAATAGTGGTTAGAGTGTTGAGTGATTCATGTCTCTCTCCATTCCATTGTTTGAGTGAGTCAATCCCTACCATCACCACCATCTCTAACTTCATCACCATCTTTCGCATCATTTTGGCTTGAGATCATATGATCATCAAGTCGTTTAGCATTACAGTGATTCTGAGGCTACATCATCTTGTAATCAGAGCCTAGGTGCTGGTTTGCTAAGCTAGGTGATGCTTTACAAGAATATGGCTTCACTCAAAACGGGTCAGACTACTCACTATTCACGTTTGATGACTCATATTCTTCACTTCATGTGTTAGTTAATGTCGACGGTCTGATTGTGACCCGGAGTTTGGTCCAACTCATTGATAAGTTAAAACATTATTTGAGTTAATGTTTCCAAATGAAGGATCTTGGTTTCCTACGCTATTTTCTAGGCATTGTAGTGGCACAAAATTCAACCAGGATTTACTTATGTCAACAGAAATATACTCCTAATGTTCTAACCTCCACGGACCTTCTTGGAGCTAAGTCGGTTGCTTTTCCTATGGTGCAAAACCACAAACTTGCATTGGCCAAAGGAAACGATCTTGACGATCCTACTCGTTACCGCAGAATCGTCCAGAAACTAATTTAGTTGTGTGTGACACGACCAGAATTGTCATATGCAATCCACATCTTGTCGCAATTTATGAGATAACCGAAAGAAGAGCATTGGACATCAGCTCTTTGTGTTCTTTGTTACTTGAAGAACAGCCCGGAATATGGCATTTTCCTTCAAGCAGCCACGCCGTTAGTCCTCAGTGCTTGGTGTGATTCAGATTGGAGTGCATGTTATGTTACTCGCCATTCTCTTACCGGGTGGCTTATTCAGCTTGGAGGTGTTGGAATTGTGTCCAGCAATCTCTGTACTGTCTCTATAACGTAAGAGTATGTCAGTGATCAGACATAAGTCATACAATACTGGGGGTCATGATGGCTTGCTAGAGTCCGCTCATGATCTATAAGTCTTGGACTTATTGCCTTTATTGTATGATCCCATATGGGTCACACGCTTAAGCTAGCAGGAAATAATGTTGAAAGGCATAGCAGAAGTACGACAAAAGTGCTAGGCATTTGTCGTACTAAGAGAGAATGAATAATGGGTCTGATTAAATGGGATTTAATCAGATTGGGCCCAAAAGCCCAAAAGGGAAAGAGAAGGCTTTTAATGTCTAAAAGCCAAGTCTCTTCTCCCTAACCCTAAGCCTCCCAGCCGCGATCTCTCTCTCTTTCTGGCGCCTCCCTCAGCTCGGTCTAGCAACCAATTTCCGGTGATTGCGTGTGTGAGCCTTTGGAGGATTCATCCCTTGGTGTATCTCCCTGATCTCTGACCTGTTCATCAATTCCGCTGCAACAAACAGGTAAAAGGTGAGATCTAATGTTTCTAAATAAGAACACCTAGATCTAATGCATGTTTAGGTTGATATCAATATGAGAATTGAATCAGGATCAACCAAAACAATCCAACAGTGGTATCAGAGCCATTGGTTCTTAGGTTTCTTGTTTTAGATTCATTGTTTAGGTTGTTTAATCTGTTTAGATGTGTTTTGAATCCATTACTGATAAGAAAAACACATAAGAAACTGAATTAAATCCTGAACAAACACTTGAATCACAAAACCGAGCTATATGACTCGGGTTTGTTGATTGGCCGAGAGAATGGCCGGTTGGGTCGGATCGATGGATCGATCGCGTCGCGATCGCGGGTCGTCCCGATCGTAAGACGGATCGCGTCCCGATCACGATCGTCCCGTTCCGCCTTCTCTCACGTCCCGATCGTCGCCATGCTTGCTCGATCGCGTGAGGCTTCATGCTGTCCGGATCGTGGCTCGCTCGTGGATGACTCGGCCAGCACCGTCCCACGATCGTCCCGCCTGTCCCGAGCTCGTCCGACCGTCCCGATCAAAACGCAAGCGTCCCGTCCGGCAATCCGAGCGTCTCGATCTTGGATCGAGCATGCGGCTTGCGGCTGGACGGCTCTTGCCTGGCCGGTTAGGGTTTTGGGTGAGATGGGCCGGTTCAATTTCGGTTAGCTGGTTCGGTTCAAAATTTTAATTAAAAATAAATTGTTCTGGTTTAATAAACAGATTTTAATAATTTTATTAAATCTGGTTAAACCAGGATAAGAAATCCAATGTCGAAAGAAATATTGGATTTAGTGCCTAAACCAGGAATTTCTAATTTGATTTGGTTGGACCAAATAAATTGAGAAATTCCGGTTTAGTAAATAACCGGTTGACAATTGTGGTCATCGTAGTAATTAAAACTTGGTTAGACCAGTTTTAATGAACCAGACCGGTTATGTCAATTAATTGGACAATTGGGTCATGTCTTGGACATGGACCAATTCTTGGGCCTCGGGCCAAGAAGTTAAAACAATTGGGCCAGTTAATTGAGTCTTTCTTCAGATTAATTTAAAATCTATTTTATAAAATTATAAAGTCGTTTTTAAATTAATGTTTCCGAAATTTTGAAATTAGAAAGTTTCTTAAAATAGAATTTTCTGAATTTGCGGGTTTTGGATTTTAAAGAAGTTTCTAAAGTTAGAAAGTTTCCGGTTTTAGAAAGTTTCCAATTTTAGAAAGTTTCTAAAAATAGTAGGTTTCCATAAATAGAAAGTTTCCCGAAATAGTAATCTTCTATTTTGGGAATGATTTTAATAAACCTACGAACCTCAAACAATATCAAGCGTTGGATGTCTTGTCCAGGCTATGTCAGCTGTCAAAGCCCATTCAATTGCATTCATGGCCTTACAGTGTGAGGATGTCTGCTTTTGCGTGGGTAAGACGGTTTGTGATTCATAAATGTCATTGGGAGTCCCAGACATTAATGATTACATGACTGTATAGTCCGGTTTTCTTGACTAGGCCATCGGGAGTCCCGGGCCTTGAGACATCAGGGTGGATTGGGCCTCGGGCCCAGATTCACAACCAAGAGTTATATCACGGATATAATTAGCCGATATAGGGCTTACCGATATAAGCTAAGGTTGGGTGACGGCCAGTGGCCCACTTTGATCTTAGTTATATGTGGATCTTGGAATCATTATATTCTATTGAGGGTAACTTATGTTATTGAATATAATGCATGATTAATCATATTATACTTTAATACGAGATTAATCATTTTGAACATATAACTAATAACCTTTTTATTTATATATTTCAGATATGACTACTACAAGCACTCAAAACACATTCTCGATCCGGTCTGTTCTCGAGAAGGAGAAGCTGACTGGAACGAACTTCCTGACATGGTCAAGGAACTTGAGGCTGGTCCTCAAGCAGGAGAAGAAGGATTATGTCCTTCGAGATCCCCTCCCCGAGAGGCCTCTTGCCAATGCTGCCAGGACTCTGCACAATGCTTGGGAAAAGCATTCGTCAGATGAAAATGATGTTTATTGCCTGATGTTGGTGACAATGACTCCAGAGCTGCAAAAGCAGTTCGAAAGTGTATTGTCTCCAATCGAGATCATGGCAAGCCTGAAATCGCTTTTTCAGGAGCAGGCTAGGACCGAGAGGTTCCAGACAGTTAAGAACCTCTTGGACTGTAAGTTGGCTGCGAATGCGGCAGTGAGTCCTCATGTGTTGAAGATGATGGGTTATCTCGATCATCTTCACAAACTCGACTGCCCAATCAGCCAGGAACTTGCCTGCGACATCATTCTGCAGTCTTTACCTGCAAGCTATGATCAGTTCATTCTGAACTTTAACATGCATGGCTTGAGTAAGACACTGCCTGAGCTTCACGGAATGCTCAAGACTGCAGAGCCCAACTTGAAGAAAACCGCCAAGGACCCCAATGTACTTATGGTACAAAAGGGCAAGGGGTTTAAGAAGTCTTCTGCTAAGGATAAGGGAAAGGCCAAGGGTGTCCAAGTCGAGGACAAGGACACGCCAAAGCCCAAGCCCAAGTCCAAGGCTGGGCCTACTGACATGTGCAGGTTCTGCAAAGAACTGGGGCATTGGAGAAGAGATTGTAAGAAATTCCAGGAAGGTCTAAAGGAATTAAAGAAGAAGACTTTCGAGACTTCTTCATCAGGTATTTTTGTTATAGAAGTTAATACAACTACTTCTGATAATACCTCATGGGTCATGGATACTGGTTGTGGGGCTCATATTTGTACTAATATGCAGGCACTCAGCAACAGTAGAAGGCTGAAGCAAGGACAAGTGGAACTACGAGTTGGGAATGGAGCGAAAGTTTCAGCACTAGCTGTAGGAACTTACTTGTTGTCTTTACCTTCGGGATTGATTTTAGAACTTAATAATTGTTATTTTGTACCTGCTATAAGCAGAAATATTATTTCAATTTCTTTGTTGGATTTGGAAGGTTATGATTTTTCAGTTAAGAATAAATTATGTTCCTTCAATCGCAACAATTTGTTCTATGGTTCTGCCCCTCTTACGAATGGGCTTTACATACTCGATCAATCCGCGCCAATTTATAACATTAATACAAAACGGTTTAAACCTAATGAGGAAAACCGAACGTTTCTATGGCATTGTCGTTTAGGGCACATCAGCGAGAAACGCATCAAGAGGCTCCATTCGAATGGACTTCTTGGCTCATTTGACTTTGAGTCATGTGAGAAATGCGAATCCTGCATGATGGGCAAAATGACACGGGCCCCCTTTAATAAACCTAACGAGAGGGCCAGTGACTTATTGGGCCTAATACACACTGATGTGTGTGGCCCAATGTCCACTAATGCAAGAGGAAACTATCAGTACTTCATTACCTTTACTGATGATTTCAGTAGGTATGGATATGTTTATTTGATGAAACATAAGTCTGAATCTTTTGAGAAGTTCAGAGAATTCCAAAATGAAGTACAGAACCAACTTGGCAAAAGCATTAAGGCTCTTCGGTCCGACCGAGGAGGAGAATACTTAAGCCAAGAATTCAGTGATCATCTGAGAGAGTGTGGGATCGTATCCCAACTCACTCCTCCTGGAACACCTCAATGGAATGGTGTGTCTGAGAGGAGAAATCGGACCTTATTGGATATGGTTCGATCTATGATGAGTCACACAGACCTTCCAATATCCCTTTGGGGATATGCTCTGCTAACAGCAGTGTTCACTCTAAATAGAGCGCCATCAAAAGCAGTAGCAAAGACACCATATGAATTATGGACTGGAGAAGCTCCAGTGCTGTCTTATCTAAGAATTTGGGGTTGTGAAGCCTATGTTAAGAGATTAATCTCAGATAAGCTTACACCAAAATCTGATAAATGCTACTTCATTGGTTATCCACGGGAAACCAAGGCTTATTACTTCTATCTACGTTCCGAGAACAAGATCTTTGTTGCCCGGGATTGTAACTTTCTTGAGAGGGAGTTTCTCTCTAAGAAAGACAGTGGGAGTAAGGTACTGCTTGAAGAAATTCAAGATGAACAGGATACTGCTCAACCTAATGAGGAAGAGCAGCAGGAGGATCTACAAGAAATTGTAGAGCCTGAACCTGTAGTACCTGAAGTTCGAAGATCCGGGAGGATCCGTCACGAACCCGAGAGATATCAGGGATTCCTCGTGACTGACTGTCATGATCTTTTGATCATTGATGGTGATGAACCATCGAACTTCAATCAAGCCATGATGGGCCCAGATTCCTCTAAGTGGCGCAAGGCCACTGATTCCGAAATGGACTCCATGTCGGTCAACCAAGTCTTTTCGTTGGTTGACTTACCCGCTGGTGTAAAAGCCATCGAGTGCAAATGGATCTTCAAGAAGAAGATTGACGTGGATGGAAATGTCCAGATTTATAAAGCCAGATTGGTGGCAAAAGGTTTCAGACAAGTTCACGGTGTGGACTACGATGAAACCTATTCACCGGTGGCTATGATGAAATCTATTCGGATTCTACTAGCAACTGCAGCTTTTCATGATTATGAAATTTGGCAGATGGACGTGAAAACCGCCTTCCTGAATGGTATTCTGGAAGAGGATGTGTATATGACGCAACCTGACGGTTACATAGATCCAAAGAATGCTGGGAAAGTATGCAAGCTTCATAAATCCATTTATGGATTGAAGCAAGCATCGAGGAGCTGGAATCTTCGTTTTGATGAAGCGATCAAGCAATTTGACTTTATCAGAAACGAAGAAGAACAATGCGTGTATAAGAAAACTAGTGGGAGCAAAATCGTTTTTCTTATTCTGTATGTTGATGACATACTGCTTCTCGGAAACGACGTTCCAATGTTGAAGTCTGTAAAAGACTGGCTTGGAAGTTGTTTTTCCATGAAAGACATGGGTGAAGCCGCATACGTTCTTGGAATTAGGATCTATCGGGATAGACCTAAGAGGCTGATAGGCTTGTGTCAAGACTCATACATTGACAAAGTCCTACAAAGATTCAGCATGAAAGATTCCAAGAAGGGCTTCACGCCAATGGTACATGGCACAACGCTAAGCAAGAAGCAGAGCCCTACGTCGGCTGCTGAGCTTGAGCGCATGAAGAATATTCCTTATGCATCTGCAATAGGATCTGTCATGTATGCCATGATCTGTACTCGTCCTGATGTTGCTTACGCATTGAGCATGACGAGTAGATACCAGTCAAATCCAGGTGAAAACCATTGGATTGCCGTAAAGAACATCTTGAAGTATCTAAGACATACTAAGGATAAGTTCTTAGTGTACGGTGGAAGTGATGTGCTTAAAGTCAGTGGATTCACGGACGCAAGTTTCCAGACAGACACAGATGATTTCCAGTCACAGTCCGGTTATGTCTTTTGTCTGAATGGCGGTGCAGTAAGTTGGAGAAGCTCCAAGCAGGACACCGTTGCTGATTCCACTACAGAAGCTGAATATATCGCCGCCTCGGAAGCAGCGAAGGAAGCTGTTTGGATACGAAAGTTCATTATGGAACTAGGTGTGATACCAGATGCGGCTGAACCTCTGGCACTGTTTTGTGACAACAATGGTGCTATAGCTCAGGCAAAGGAACCAAGATCACACCAGAAATCCAAGCATGTTCAAAGAAGATATCACTTGATACGTGACATCATTAATAGAAAGGAAGTCAAGATCAGCCGAGTTCCGACAGATGATAATGTCGCTGATCCGTTGACAAAGCCACTCCCAAGGCCTAAGCTCGAGTTCCTGACTGAAGCTGTAGGCATTAGAAACATTGAAATGTAATCTAAATTTGAGTGGGAGTTTTGTGAGCTTTATTTTAGTTATTTGATATGTTCTTGTAAAACATTATTATTTATGTTTTAATGAAATTATTATTTCAAGATTATTTTAACTGTGATGAAATAATCGTTCCAAAATGATATGAACCATTTTATAGGTCATCGAAGTAAATGATTTGATCTTGAGTCATCGAAGTCATTTAGCTTGATCATGAGATCCTATATTTGATAAATGTTTTATATCATCCTGTCCCTAGTCGAAGGTTGTTGAAATTGGAACACCAACAACCGTGTAAGACTGGATTGGTACGTGACTTATGACAAAGTCTCAGTGTGTCATAGATGCTCGGCATCAAAGTCAGTACATAGGTGTATGTTGGGAACATACGACCGGACAAGACCCGCTAATAAGAACTCTTCAGGATATTTATATCTGTGTCATAAGAGATTCTTACTACGACTATAGAGTATAGTCCTTAGACCTGAGTTCGCATGCATGTGGCTGCATATGGACTGATGTACTTTGATCATTGTCTAACGCTATCGTTCTGTGATAGTTATAAGGACCTTGTTTGGGTGCATTATGAAATGAGTAGTTTACAGTGATGGAACAAGATGGGATTTGTCCCTCCAATATAAATGGAGTGAATATCTCTAGGCCAATCGGAGATTTGAATACTGGAAAACGCATGGCCATGCTCAAACGGACTTTCCCGAGTCGTTTGGATTGTCAGTATCAAATCAGAGTCCGATGAACAAGATTAGGCTTTATAAGGATGACACTAATCTTGCCTTATGACTAATCGAGATATTGAGACGAAAGGGATTATGAATACAGAGATTCCAGTTCAAGTGGGAGATTGTTGGAATTGTGTCCAGCAATCTCTGTACTGTCTCTATAACGTAAGAGTATGTCAGTGATCAGACATAAGTCATACAATACTGGGGGTCATGATGGCTTGCTAGAGTCCGCTCATGATCTATAAGTCTTGGACTTATTGCCTTTATTGTATGATCCCATATGGGTCACACGCTTAAGCTAGCAGGAAATAATGTTGAAAGGCATAGCAGAAGTACGACAAAAGTGCTAGGCATTTGTCGTACTAAGAGAGAATGAATAATGGGTCTGATTAAATGGGATTTAATCAGATTGGGCCCAAAAGCCCAAAAGGGAAAGAGAAGGCTTTTAATGTCTAAAAGCCAAGTCTCTTCTCCCTAACCCTAAGCCTCCCAGCCGCGATCTCTCTCTCTTTCTGGCGCCTCCCTCAGCTCGGTCTAGCAACCAATTTCCGGTGATTGCGTGTGTGAGCCTTTGGAGGATTCATCCCTTGGTGTATCTCCCTGATCTCTGACCTGTTCATCAATTCCGCTGCAACAAACAGGTAAAAGGTGAGATCTAATGTTTCTAAATAAGAACACCTAGATCTAATGCATGTTTAGGTTGATATCAATATGAGAATTGAATCAGGATCAACCAAAACAATCCAACAGGAGGCTCTCCAATTTCCTGGAAAATTAAGAAGTGTGATGTCGTTTCTCGCTCTTCAGCAGAGGCTCAATATAGATCTATGGCTGAAACGGTCAATGAGAAATTATGGCTTTGCAAATTGCTACCAGCTATGGGGATTTATTGTTCGGCTCCAACAGTGCTTCATTCAGATAGTTTTTCCGTGATCAGCCTTGCTAAGAATCCCGTCTTCCCAGCTCGCACCAAACATATAGAGAATGATTGTCATTTCATCCGAGAAGAGATTATACGAGGCACGGTTGTTCCTAAGCATGTATCTACGACGTCACAACTTGCAGATATAATGACTAAATCCTTGTGAAAGAATGAGTTTCAAGCTTTTCTTCTCAAGATGGGTGTTCAGAATCTCTACACTCAATTTTGAGAGGGGGGGGGGGGGTAGATATTGGGCCACATTAGGTCTTCGTTTGTAATTACTAAAGTTCATATTGTGTATAGCCTTTAGGTCAATTTTCTATAACCTATATCAGCCGATTCATGAAAATGATAATATGAGATGAAAAACCTGTACACTGTTATAGGTTTCTACAAATATATTATGGTAACATTTTTGACGAACTTTTGATGGATCCATTTGAAATCCATAAAAACATTTCATCTGTTATATTTAGTTCGTTTTCTGTTGAAAATATCAAAAACATTTCGACAGATTTCCAATGAAATTTGGTCCATCAAAAAAATAAAATATTTTATGATGGTTTATTTTCTACTAATATGTTGTTGGAATTTTGTTGGAATCATTCATAAATTCTGTTTTACCCCTGATTTTTAGTAATGAAGATTTTACAAAAATTAGAAACCATTGAAATGGCTAATTGTTGGTTCCGAAAATCACACAATAATCAATTGAACAAATTGATTGTAAAATTTGGGACTTGTATAATAGGATTAAACATGATCAAAAGGCAAACGAATTAGACCAGAGAATATAGTCTTTATTGAATATTCGAGTCGGAAACGATCGATGATCGCTAGCACTAGGGTTTTTGTGTACAAAAATGTGAATGAATAATGCCCTGAAATATTTTTTTTTTATTAAAGATATAGGTGAATCCATGAGGACTGCCTACGTACCCAGTAAAAAGGGATCAAGCCATTCGTAGTTCGGGATGAAAGGTGATATGAAAGATGTCTCTTTTCCCTCGCAAGGGAAGTATATTTATATCACGAGAGTTATGTTATTTTCCTAAACTCTCTCTCTGATATCAATAACAATACATTCACATATTCTTGGATTTTTATCTTCTTTCTTTTCTCAAATATGGTTAATTTACTTAACCATACTTTCCTCTTTTTGTGTAGGTCGATGTGGGCTTTGCCGTAGCGGGCCTTTCTTCGTTATTTGGGCTTTGAGCTTAAACAGCCGATCTCTGTTAGGACGGGGGATGCTAAATCCATCTCCAACAGTAAGTCCCCCCCACACTTCGGCGAGTTGAGTAGAATACGTGCTCGGCGAATTTATAGAAGTAGTGGTTCGGCGCAATCGAGTAGATCGGCTCTTTGTTCTTCTGATTTTCCTCTTTCTTTTGTTTTTGTAAGTACGAGAGGTGATGTCTAGTTTTTCCTGCCAAAAAAGAATAGGAAAATAAGTGTAAGTGTGTATGCGCTCGGCTTTTACACATTGTAACTTTTCTTTTTTTTCGTTTTGCTTTCAGATATGAAAAGTGTTTTTGACTAGTAAGACAGAGCTCGGCTTGATGTCTTTGAATGAGTGAATGTGCGAGGCTCAGTAGATCGATGCTTGGCTTATTTATCGCTCATTGGTAGAACATGCGAGATGTCTTTAAAATGAGTGAATGTGCGAGGCGCGATGCTCGGCTTATTTATCACTCATTGCTAAAATTTGCGAGACGGATCCCGACTTTTTTGGGACGGATCCCGAATTTATCTTGATGTTTAAGATAGTTGCTTATGACCAAGATTCTTGTCATGAATAAGGTCAAGTTTACTTATCTGTGTATTTCGTTGGATCATGAATGGTCAGAAGACGTCATCAAGGTTTTGATGGCCTATCTTATTGTCATAAGACGTGAAACAATGTTTGTCGGCCTCAAAAATTTTGATATCATCGGTTGGAGAGTAAGGTCGTTCAGAAGCATCCTGTCCGGTACGTCGGCATTCTCGCCAAAGAACAAGAAGATCATTGATTAGATTCAATTAAAATCTAAAAACAGAACATGGAATACCAAACTACTAAACCGGTGGTTTGTGGAAGTCTTGATATTTGTGATAAGATCTGATCGGTTTATAACCGGGAAAAATGCCAAACAATACCCGAACTATTTCATTTTGGCCAAAAAATACCTGAACTATAGAGCTGGCCGAAAAATACCTCAACTTTGATTGACTTTTCGAAAATACCCAAACTTGTAGTTGACTTGGCCAAAACAGCACACCGTTATCTCATCCGTTAAGATGAAACGACGAGCCGTTAACGGTTCCATTAAGACAAAACGACGTCGTTTTATCCAAAGTTTTGTTTGGGAAAATTACCAAAATATACCTGAACTTTTTAATTTTGGCCAAACAATACCTGAACTTTTTTAGTTTTGGCCAAACAATACCTAAACTATAGAGCTAGCCAAAAATACAAACCCCAAAAATTGGGTTTGAAAATAATTTCACACCACAAGCCTTTGAACTCATATGTTGCATTGAAAACGTGCTATACCACTAGACTATCTCGATAATTCGAATATTATTTAAAACAACTAATATATAAACTTAATAGTTCATATGTTGCATTGAAAACGTGCTATACCACTTAATACCCTGCTTTAAACAACTAAAGGTCGGCATGTGATATTTTATAAACCAATAAAATAATTATTGATCATTCACGTGTGATGAGCAAACAATCAATATGTGCAATCATATTTTAAAAGTCATGAGCCGTTATATTGAAAGTCGTGACGTGAGTAATTTTTGATAGAGAGCAAGTGTTACGCGGTCTTAAGGTCGTTGTAGCCATGACCGAGAGCCCAATTCGTCGTTATAGTGGCCCAAATCCATCCTTTTAAAAAATTTATAAGAAGAAAGAGAAAGTCCAAGCCTAAAGCCTTGCCAAAACCCTAGGGCTCCTCTTCCTCCTTTCCCTATTTAAACACTTAGTCATCAATGAGAAATGTAAAGAAAAATGATTTTCGGCGAAGCTTTGCCTCCGTTCTGCCTCAGCCATCACACTCAAAAGTTAGATCTACCCATCCTCCGTCGTTTGGTGCCGAAAGAATTCCGGTAAGCCCTTTTTCAGATCTATTTTTCCCCTACTCGAGCACTAAAAGCCTCGTATCTTTCTGACAGTGAGGAATCTAGAAATTCCGAGACCACCATCGCGTTCCTCTCGACGAGACGAAGCCGTGGCCGTCAACCTTACCTATGTAGCCCTCTGGAAGCGCCCGTATTCGCCAGGAGAAGAGTCACCGGCTTTTCACGCGCCGCCGCCGCCGACCGCAAGAGCCGCTGTCGCCGCCGCCCGGAGCCGCCGTCCGCCGTCGGAGATCCGCCGCCGCCGAGTCAACTCGCCGGGTCGGGTCGTTGACCGGTTCGGTTGACCCAGTTTAGTCGGTTCGGTCCGGTTCAATCCAATTCGATTCAATTCCGGTTTAGTTCGGTTATTTAGCTGGTTTGGGCTGGACATTTTCAATTGACCATAACTAGATCATCCTTAGGCCGATTTAAGCGAAACGAAATCCTAATTTAATTATTTTCCGTCCTCTTTCCAGATCTGATGTCCGTTCGGGCTAATGGAATTCCTAAATTATCTTTGGCCAAGGTGAGGACCGGTCGTTACCTCTATCCTATTCTTTCTCAATTCCAGGACATGAGTCCTTGTTTAATAGCTTCTTTCCTAGGTAGTGTAGATCTAGCGGATGATTTGTGTTGATGCGATTGAAAGCACATAGAAACTAGGTTATCACATAAACCGAAAACGTTGATTGTGATTGATGGCTTGTGTGCATAGTTGCGAGTGTTGTGGTTGAGTAGGGTTGTGGCCCGAGTGTTGTGGTGGAGTAGGGTTGTGGCCCGATTCGGTTGTGGCCGAGAGAATGCCGGTTGGTGCCGGTGGAGTAGGGTTGTGGCCCTAGTCGGTTCATGGGTGCGTGCGTTGAGGTTGGGGCCCAAGCTCGCACCTATGAACAAGTTGTTAGTGTGTTGGTTGATTGTGTTCCTTCGGGCGTTGGGTACAAGGTGTTATTAGCCTTGTACTTGTTTCTTGTTGTTGTGATAGCGTGGGATGAGATCGCGGGTTCCTTGAATACGCCCTCACTGGGTAATTGTGTTTTGAAACAATTACTCAGGCCTCTTTCCTATTCCATCATCTTTCCCTCGCAAGACCGGATTGGTGGATTTGAATACGAAGGAAGCGCGCAGGTTCCTGGGACCAGTTGAGAAGGCAGCCCGGTTGGACCGTTTTCGGTTCGACGGGTGCCATAACGCCGCGTTTCCGGTTCGCCGGGAAACGGGTGTTACAATCGTTCTCTCCATTTATTTTTATATCTTCGTAAGAGTGGCACACCAAGCGAGTGTGGCTCTGAAAGTTCGTCATGCATAACCCGGCAAGAGTTGCGAGCGTAGCTCTCTCTTTTGTGATGCTCGTGGCGTTGATGTCGTAGGGTCGCTGATGCATTTGTTCTTAGAACAAATTGTCTCAAGCTAAAAACATGTGAGCTACTGACAATCTCACATAAGATGAGTGTTGATTCAGTTGTCAAGGACAAGCTTGTGTTGAATCTTTGATTTTTCCGATCCATGAACTCGTGAGCTTATGTGTAGAAAACAAGCTCTCTAACGAGCCTTGTGACGAAGATGAGCCAATGGTATTTGAGGATTCCTTCTCCAAGTAGAATCGAGCTTGTCAATTTACTTGCATTCTTTTGAGTTAAAGTACGAGCAATGAGCTTGTGAATCTATTGGATCCTGAAATCTTGGAGTATAGTTGACGAGGTTACGACGAACAATATCGAGGTCACCCTTAATCATGCACAGCACAAGATCTTCTTTTAAAGTCTGATTTGTGTCAGCTAGGTACTTGCTTACGAGAACTAATTTTTGTAATAAGTCAGCCCATGACGAGCTGAGAAATTATATACGAAAGATCTGAGCTGATAATTTGATAAACTTCGCTGATTTTGGAATTCGGCGCTCTTGAGTCGAGAGAACTATTGTAACCATTGTGGATTTCGTAACTTTGCCTATCCAAATATAGAAAGAGTTTTAGGGCTCAAGAAAGAAGAGTTTCAGGAACTCGGCGAGAGGATGGAATTAGGGGTTCTAGCTATTTCTGGTTTAGAAAAAAGCGGCTGAGAGATGTGCTTAAGTCGTCGAAAAATTGTATTGAAAATTGCGTAATTTTATTGAATGATCATGATCCCTTTATATAGGCTTACAAAGTCGATCTACAAGAAAAGGAAAACTTAAAGATAAATCCGAATCTTTCCTATTATTTTGGCTCGAACATATCTTCTATCTCGGCGCGTTTCACCACGCACGCCGCTTTCGTTTCCTGTTCTTCACCTCCTTCGTAACCCTAGCTGCACCGAGTTATTAGGCCGAGTCGGGTTGACTCAAGGCCCAATTAAAGCCTAGGATCCACTTTCCTTATTGGGCTGACCTAAATTCCTGAATGGGCCTTTTGGGAAAGGTGCTAATCTTGACTCCAAAAATAACCCCCCCCCCAGTGTGGCGATTCGAATTCATTCAGATCGGCGGTACGAGGAAAATGTTGTTTGGTTCAAGAAGTGATTTAGGTTGGTTCAGGTCTTTAACCGGGTTAGAGTGATTCGGCTTGAACCGAGAAAGACCGAATCGATTTGGTTCGACCGAGAAGAACCGAATTAATTTCTGGTCGAACCGGTTCATAGGTGCGAGAAACGAAGCGTCGCCTAGGTAATCATGGCTTCTCGAACACAACACCCTCATTTCTGCTATAAATATCCCACTCTTGCTTTTCATTTCTTCATTTCCGCTCAAGTGAAGAAATAAGGTATTCTTCTTTTGCTCTCTACCGGTTTTATTTTTCGATTTCCTTCCGCTGGTCCCCCGCCGTAGTTGTATAGGAGTTTAGATTAAGACTCGATTCCCTTGCATCTGTTCTTGCTCCGTTCTTCGTTCGTTATGTCTTTGATCCGCTGTTCGAGAAATAAGAACAAAGAGATTGTTTCCGTTTCGTCTGGGGATGACTCGCCAAGTCGTCTCGGCGTTTCGTCTGAACCATCTTCTTCCAGTACTTCGTCGGATTTGAGAGATCATCACGGCTACCAAGCGATCAAGGAACTGGAGCTTCCTCGCGGGTTATCCCGGCTAACTGATATTGTGGAGAGCTCAGGTCAGAAAGAGTTCATGATTCCTCAGTTACGAGATTCAGGTTCCGAGTCGGAAGGGAGTGAATCTGGAGCCGAGAAAGATGACACTGGTGAAGGTGATAGTGAGAACGTATAATCTGAAAATTAGGACGTCGTCATCCCTCCTTCCGGAGTGTCGGGCCCCAAGGGAGTCATATGACAATGTCTTTCCAACTCGGTCTACTGAGGAGTCGGTGGCCGCCGTGTTACAAGGTTGTGGGGCCGACTCGAAGATTAAGTTCATCATTCCTAGTCCGACGGACCAACCTTGGACCCCTCAGACAGGCTACATCTGCTTATACGAGTCTTATTTCATCAATACCGACACATCGGGTTGTCGGCTCCGGCTTCCTCTTCCCGACTTGCTCGTTTCCTATTGTGCCCGACGTGAGATTGCCATCTCTCAGCTTTCTGCGACAGCAGTTCGACACATGGTGGGGCTTCTTGTTTTAGGTGCCGAGGCCGACATAACGATTACAATCAGGATCTTTAAGGAGATGACTTCGATCAGTCAAATGACTAAGAGCAGTCTCGGATTCTTTGCGATTAGAATGAGACGGGATCAAGGGGTTGTCATGGGAGCGTCGAGTAAAGTCCGCGTTTGGGAGCGATTCTACTTCTATGCCGAGATAACTCCTCTGGTTGTGCCCGAGAAGCATAAGGAGCTTATCAGATCGTCATGGAATACGAATTTTGGTAGATGTCGTTCTGAGTTTATTGATTATTAACGCGGATAATTTACTTTTTTTTTCTTTTGTTTTTCCCGTGCGCCATCCGTTCTTCAAGCCTTACCCAGACGACTTCTTTTTGATTGTCGAATCCATCCGAACTCTCAGCCGTCGTACGTACATCTCACTCGAGACCGCATCTGCCGAGCTCTTCCGAGGATTTCCAAAGGTGAGTTTCGTTGGCTTTCTTGACTAGTTTGGACATGTTCCCCCTGGTTTTAATTCTCTTTTTTTTTTTTACTTGCTTAGTCAAGTGGAATACTTTAGAGAAGGTCAAACCAGCCGACCTAAGGAAGCCTTAAATGGGAAAGGTGAAGAAGATCACTGTTGACTATTCAAAGCGGCTTACCTCGACTCCAAATTTGACCGAGTCGTCTAGAGGGACGGGCTCCGATCCTTCTTTGACTCAAGGCGGCGGGGAGCCGTTATCTGTTTCTAGTGCAAAGTCTAATGACCCTCCTCAAGAACAAACGGTGGTTAAATCGAGTATGGCGGCTCTTTCTGAGCAGGTTCCTTTAAAAACCCATCCTAAGAAGAGGGCGGCTGCAGGGAAGCCGGATCAGGAGAATCCCTCGAAGAAAGCGGCCGTAGATAGATCCGTCAAGGAGAATCCTACGAAGAAGACGGCTGTAGACAAACCTGCCAAGACCAAGGCCCTTCACCCGTGGAGACGGTTTTACTCGGAGGATGGGGAAATTCCCGATGCTGAATCTGGAGAGAAGAAACGTTTTATTTCTCGCAGGGAGATCGTCACGGGTCTTCCTCGCAATTCGCAGAGAGATGCGGATGTGAGCACTCGCCCTTCGATCCACAACTTCGCTTATCAATATGAGAGCGAGATCCCCTTCGTACAGAACGCTCGAGCGTGTTTTGACCTCCTTACTTGCCTGCAGGGGAGTGATTCGGACTGGCCGCCTTTGAGGGAAGTCCCTCGCTCCGAGGCGATCCTTAACCTGAAGCGGGCTGAGGCAGAGGTAAGGTTTATTATTATATATTTTTTATTCGTTCTATTCGTCGGTCCCTCTAATAACGGCTTTTCTTGGTTTTTTTTAGATGATTGCAGCGCCGAATCGCGTGGCCCTTGAGAGTGTTTGGGATTCTCAGAAATTAGCTGACGCGGTGAAGAGGAGAGATGATCATCTCGAAAAGGTGAGAGAGGAGAAGGAAGCGTTACAGGCGAGCAATCTAGAACTTACGAACAAACTTCGTGAAGCAGAGGAGAAGCTACGACAGGCTGACGAGAAAGCGAAAGCCGACCTTCTCAAGCATCAATCTGAGAGGAAACATCAACAACAACTCTGCGAGAGCTGGTCTTAAAGGAGGAGAATCGCGTGGAAGCCCCGGTGAGGGCGAAGGCCCAGTCCTACTTCGATCTTTTCCATCGTTTCGTCAAAGACCAGGAAGATGCTACAGCGTTGCAGATCGAGCAAGGTCAGATTTCTGGTCTTAGAAGGTGCTTGTTAAAGCTCAGCGGGGAGGGCGTGCCGATCCCTCAGTCAATATTGGATCAGCTTGCTGTGGACGAGGTAGAGATCGATGCCAAGGTCGATTCCTTGGATGTCGTGACGAAGAAAGAGCTTTCATTCGTCCTTTCCCCGACTCGCCATCCTCTGCTGGGGTCTCTTCACCGTGACTCACCACCCCGTGTTCCAAGGAACGTCGATGAGAGAGAGCAAGTGTTACGCGGTCTTAAGGTCGTCGTAGCCATGATGGAGAGCCCAATTTGTCGTTATAGTGGCCCAAATCCACCCTTTTAGAAAATTTATGAGAAGAAGGAGAAAGCCCAAGCCTAAAGCCTTGCCAAAACCCTAGGGCTCCTCTTCCTCCTTCTCCTATTTAAACACTTGGCCACCAATGAGAAATGTAAAGAAAAATGATTTCCGGCAAAGCTCTGCCTCCGTTCTGTCTCAGCCATCACGCCCAAAAGTTATATCTACCCATCCTCCGTCGTTTGGTGCCGAAATAATTCCGGTAAACCCTTTTTCAGATCTGTTTTTTCCCAACTTGAGCACTAAAAGCCTCGTATCTCTCTGACCATGAGGAATCTGGAAATTCTGAGACCACCATCGCGTTCCTCTCGACGATTCGAAGGCGTAGCCGTCAACCTCACCTCTGTAGCCCTCCGGACGCGTCCGCAATCGTCGGGAGAAGAGTCGCCGGCTTTCCACGCACAGCCCACGCGCCGCCGCCGCCGCCACCGCCGACCGCAAGAGCCGCCGTCGCCGCCGCCCAGAGCCGCCGGCGACCAAGTTGACTCGTCCGACTGGGTCGGGTTGTTGACCGGTTCGATTGACCCGGTTTAGTCGGTTCAGTCCGGTTCAATCCAATTCGGTCCGGTTTAATCTGGTTTGACCCAATTTCCAATTTCAATTTCAATTCCGGTTTAGTTCGGTTATTTTGCTGGTTTGGGCTGGTCATTTTCAATTGACCCTAAATAGCTCATCCTTAGGCCGATTTAAGCGAAACGAAATCCTAATCCACTTATTTTTCAGTCCTCTTTCCAGATCTGATGTCCGTTTGGGCTAATGGAATTCCTAAATTACGATTTTTCCTTTCTTTGGCCATGGTGAAGACTGGTCGTTACCTCTATCCTATTCTTTCTCAATTCCAGGACATGAGTCCTTGTTTAGTAGTGTCTTTCCTAGGTAGTGTAGATCTAGCGGATGATTTGTGTTGATGCGATTGAAAGCACATAGAAACTAGGTTATCACATAAACCGAAAACGTTGATTGTGATTGATGGCTTGTGTGCATAGTTGCGAGTGTTGTGGTTGAGTAGGGTTGTGGCCCGAGTGTTGTGGTGGAGTAGGGTTGTGGCCCGATTCAGTTGGGGCCGAGTGAATGCCGGTTGGTTCCGGTGGAGTAGGGTTGTGGCCCGAGTGGGTTCATGGGTGTGTGCGTTGAGGTTGGGGCCCAAGCTCGCACCTATGGACAAGTTGTTAGTGTGTTGGTTGATTGTGTGCCTTCGGGCGTTGGGTGCAAGGTGTTGTTATCCTTGGACTTGTTTCTTGTTGTTGTGATAGCATGGGATGAGATCGCGGGTTCCTTGAATCCGCCCTCACTGGGTAATTGTGTTTTGAAACAATTACTTAGGCCTCTTTCCTTTTCCATCATTTTTCCCTCGCAGGACCGGATTGGTGGATTTGAATACGAAGGAAGCGCGCAGGTTCCTGGGACCAGTTGAGAAGGCAGCCCGGTTGGATCGTTTTCGGTTTGACGGGTGCCCTAACGCCGCATTTCCGGTTCGCCGGGAAACGGGTGTTACAGTTGTTCTCTCCATTTATTTTTATATCTTCGTAAGAGTGGCACTCCAAGAGAGTGTGGCTCTGAAAGTTCGTTATGCATAACCCGGCAAGAGTTGCTACCGTAGCTCTCTCTTTTGTGATGCTCGTGGCGTTGATGTCCTAGGGTCTCTGATGCATTTGTCCTTAGAACAAATTGTCCCGAGCTAAAAACCTGTGAGCTACATAAAATCTCACATAAGATGAGTGTTGATTCAGTTGTCAAGGACAAGCTTGTGTTGAATCTTTGATTTTTCCGATCCATGAACTCGTGAGCTTATGTGTAGAAAACAAGCTGATAAACTCTAACGAGCTATCGTGACGAAGATGAGCCAATGGTATTTGAGGATTCCTTCTCCAGGTAGAATCGAGCTTGTCAATTTACTTGCGTTCTTTTGAGTTAAAGTACGAGCAATGAGCTTGCGAATCTATGTGGATCCTGAAATCTTGGAGTATAGTTGACGAGGTTACGACGAACAGAATCGAGGTCATCCTTAATCATGCACAGCACGAGATCGTCTTTTAAAGTCTGATTTGTGTCAGCTAGGTACTTGCTTACGAGAACTAATTTTTGTAATAAGTCAGCTCTTGACTAGCTGAGAAATTATATACGAAAGATCCGAGCTGATAATCTGATAAGCTTCGCTGATTTTTGAATTCGGCGCTCTTGAGTCGAGAACACTATTGTAACCATTGTGGATTTCGTAACTCGGCCTATCCAAAGATAGAAAGAGTTTTAGGGCTCAAGAAAGAAGAGTTTCAGGAACTCGGCGAGAGGATGGAATTAGGGTTTCTAGCTCGGTTTCTGGGAAGAAAAAAAGCGGCTGTGTTTAAGTCATCGAAGAGTTATTATGTCTAAATCGGTTTTTAGCTAAGAACTCTCGGAAAATTGTATTGAAAATTGCGTAATTTTGTTGAATGATCATGATCCCTTTATATAGGCTTACAATGTCGGTCTACAAGAAAAGGAAAACTTAAAAATAAATTTGAATCTTTCCTATTATCTCGGCTCGAACATATCTTCTATCTCGGCGTGTTTCACCATGCGCGCCGCTTTCGTCTCCTGTTCTTCACCTCCTTCGTAACCCTAGCTGCACCGAGTTATTAGGCCGAGTCGGGTTGACTCAAGGCCCAATTAAAGCCTAGGATCCACTTTCCTTATTGGGATGACCTAAATTCCTGAATGAGTCTTTTGGGAAAGGTGCTAATCTTGACTCCAACAATAAGCCCCCCCCCCCAGTGCGGCGATTCGAATTTATTCAGATCGGCGGTACGAGGAAAATGTCGTTTGGTTCAGGAAGTGATTTAGGTTGGTTCAAGTCTTCAATCGGGTTAGACTGATTCGGCTTGATCCGAACCTAGAAAGACCGAATCGATTTGGTTCGACCGAGAAGAACCGCATTAATTTATGGTCGAACCGGTTCATAGGTGCGAGAAACGAAGCGTCGCCTAGGTAATTATGGCTTCTCGAACACAACACCCTCATTTCTGCTATAAATATCCCACTCTTACTTGTCATTTCTTCATTTCCGCTCAAGTGAAGAAATAAGGTATTCTTCATTTGCTCTCTACCGGTTTTATTTTTCGATTTCCTTCCGCCGTTGCTCCGCCGTAGTTGTCTAGGAGTTTTAGATTAAGACTCGATTCACTTGAATCTGTTCTTGCTCTGTTCTTTGTTCGTTATGTCCTTGATCCGCTGTTCGGGAAATAAGAACAAAGAGATTGTTTCTGTTTCGTCTGGGGATGACTCTCCAAGTCGTCTCGGCGTTTTGTTCGAACCATCTTCTTCCAGTACTTTGTCGGATTTGAGAGATCATCCCGGCTACCAAGCGATCAAGGAACTTGAGCGTCGTCGCGGGTTATCCCGGCTAAATGATGCTGCGGAGAGCTCAGGTCAGAAAGAGTTCATGATTCCTCAGTTACGAGATTCGGGTTCCGAGTCGGAAGGGAGTGAATCTGGAGCCGATAAATATGACACTGGTGAAGGTGATAGTGAGAACGTCTAATTTGAAAATGAGGACGTCGTCATTCGTCCTTCCGGAGTGTCGGCTGCCCCAAGGGAGTCATATGACAATGTCTTTCCAACTCGGTCTACTGAGGAGTCGGTGGCCGCCGTGTTAGAAGGTTGTGGGGCCGACTCGAAGATTAAGTTCATCATTCCTAGTCCGACGGACCAACCTTGGACCCCTCAGACAGGCTACATCTGCTTATACGAGTCTTATTTCATCAATACCGACACAGCGGGTTGTCGGCTCTGGCTTCCTCTTCCCGACTTGCTCGTTTCCTATTGTGCCCGACGTGAGATTGACATCTCTCAGCTTTCTGCCATAGCAGTTCGACACATGGTGGGGCTTCTTGTTTTAGGTGCCGAGGCCGACATAACGATTACAGTCAGGATCTTTAAGGAGATTACTTCAATCAGTCAAATGACTAAGAGCAGTCTCGGATGCTGTGCGGTTAGAATGAGACGGGATCAAGGGGTGGTCACTGGAGCGCCGAGTAAAGTCCGCATTTGGCAGCGATTCTACTTCTATGCCGATATAACTCCTCTGGTTGTGCCCGAGAAGCATAAGGAGCTTATCAAATCGTCATGGAATACGAATTTTGATAGATGTCGTTCTGAGTTTATTGATTATTGACGCGGATAATTTACTTAATTTTTCTTTTTTTTTGCAGTGCGCCATCCGTTCTTCAAGCCTTACCCAGACGACTTCTTTTCGATTGTCGAACCCATCCGAACTCTCAGCCGTCGCAAGTGGAAACATCTCACTCGAGACCGCATCAGCCGAGCTCTTCCGATGATTTCCAAAGGTGAGTTTCGTTGGCTTTCTTGACTAGTTTGGACATGTTCCCCCTGGTTTTAATTCTCTTTTTTTTTTACTTGCTTAGACAAGTGGAATACTTTAGAGAAGGTCAAACCGGCCGACCAAAGGAAGCCTTAAATGGGAAAGGTGAAGCGAAGATCACTGTTGACTATTCAAAGCGGCTTACCTCGACTACAACTTCGACCGAGTCATCTAGAGGGACGGGCTCCGATCCTTTATTGTCTCAAGGCGGCGGGGAGCCGTTATCTGTTGCTAGTGCAAAGTCTACTGACCCTCCTCAAGAACAAACGGTGGTTAAATCGAGTATGGTGGCTCCTTCTGAGCAGGTTCCTTTAAAGACCCATCCTAAGAAGAGGGCGGCTGCAGGGAAGCCGGATCAGGAGAATCCCGCGAAGAAAGCGGCCGTAGATAAATCCATCAAGGAGAATCCTACGAAGAAGACGGCTGTAGACAAGCCTGCCAAGACCAAGGCCCTTCACCCGTGGAGATGGTTTTACTCGGAGGATGGGGAAATTCCCGATGCTGAATTTGGCGAGAAGAAACGTTTTATTTGTCGCAGGGAGATCGTCACGGTTCTTCCTCGCAGTTCGCAGAGAGATGCGGATGTGAGCACTCGCCCTTCGATCCACAACTTCGCTTATCAATATGAGAGCGAGATCCCCTTCGTTCAGAATGCTCGAGCGTGTTTTGACCTCCTTACATGCCTGCGGGGGAGTGATTCAGACTAGCCGCCTTTAAGGGAAGTCCCTCGCTCCGAGGCGATCCTTAACCTGAAGCGGGCTGAGGCAGAGGTAAGGTTTATTATTATATATTTTTTATTCGTTCCATTCGTCGGTCCCTTTAGTAACGACTTTTCTTGGTTTTTTTTAGATGATTGCAGCGTCGAATCGCGTGGCCCTTGAGAGTGTTTGGGATTCTCAGAAATTAGCTGACGCGGTGAAGAGGAGAGATGGTCATCTCGAAAAGGCGAGAGAGGAGAAGGACGCATTGGAGGCGAGCAACCTGGAACTTACGAACAAACTTCGTGAAGCAGAGGAGAAGCTACGACAGGCTGACGAGAAAGCGAAAGCCGACCTTCTCAAGCACCAATCAGAGAGGAAACGTCAACAATAGCTCTGCGGGGAGCTGGTCTTAAAGGAGAGGAATCGCGTGGAAGCCGCGGTGAGGGCGAAGGCCCAGTCCTACTTCGATCTTTTCCATCGTTTCATCAAGGACCAGGAAAATGCAACTGCGTTGCAGATCGAGCAAGGTCAGATTTCTGGTCTTAGAAGGTGCTTGTTAAAGCTCAGCGGGGAGGGCGTGCCGATCCCTCAGTCAATCTTGGATCAGCTTGTTGTGGACGAGGTAGAGATCGATGCCAAGGTCGATTCCTTGGATGTCGTGACGAAGGAAGAGCTGTCATTTGTCCTTTCCCCGACTCGCCATCCTCTGCTGGGGTCTCTTCACCGTGACTCACCACCCCGTTTTCCAAGGAACGTCGATGAGTTCGGGACTAACCGTGGGGTGATTTCTCAAGTTCTCCTTGACAATCCTGCCCAGGCGCTCGCTAATCCGGAGATTGAAGCTCAGACCGGCGCATCTACAGTGGTTCCGGACGCTCATGCTAAGGATGGGGAGGCCGAGAAGGTGAATGAGCCGGAGAAAGCGACTGAGACCGAGATTGGGGCTGATTAGATCTTTATATGTTTTTTTGTTTAATTTTTTTTTTAGTTATTCTGGTTTTAAGAACTTCTCTTTTTCTGGAAGCGGTACTCTTGGTACTTATAAAAGTTTTTTTGTTTTGTTACCTGATCGCGTTATTAATCGGACTGTTTTGAGTTTCCTTAACTCAGTGCGGATGAGGTTTGAACAATGATTAGAATGCGAGCTGGTGTATTGATATATCATGGTTTTTACCGGTTTTATGCCATGATATAATTGTGTTTTTGTGTTTTTTGTGTTCTTTTAGAGTCTATTACAGGTATAATCAGGTTTGGAGCAGAATTAGAGATATTGGAGCATTTTGGGGATTTTTGGAGTGATTGGCCGAGAGATTGAGCTCACTGTCCGATTTTGAGATCATGCATCAATCGACACACCTTTGGTGTCGATCGACACACTAGCGAGTTGGGCCGACGCGGCGGTTTAATAAAGATTGAAGATTTTGTACTTTGGCCCAGAAGTTTCCAGTATTTACAAAGAAGCCCCAGCCGAGAATAAGCCTATATAATTAGGATTTTGGTGTTTATTTTACATACGCTTTCATACTTAGAGCTAAGAGATTTTTTAGAGCTTTTGGGGCTGATCTAATCCCGTACTTCATCTATTTTGGAGAAGATTTCGAACCCCTTTATCTATTTAATTTCTTATATACAATCTATTAATTCTATGATTTCTGTTTCATTAATCATGTCTGAGTAGATTCATAGTTAGGTTTAGGGTTTCTCATTAAGGATTTCATGACTTTCTAGACTTGTTTAATTCAGTTAAGGATTCACATAAATAGAATGTTCTTCGATCTAAATTGAGTTTAATGCTAGTTCTAACCTGATCAATTAGAATCTAGATCTTAGGTAGCTAAATACGACACGAGAGTGTGGTTTAGAATCTGAACTATTTAGGTTGAGCAATTTAACTTCTCGCAAAGGAATTTGGTTTAGTTTAATTGTGAACATATCGAACTTGAAATTAATGCTGGTTTAATCTGTTAGTAATTGCAAAGGAATTTGGATTACTGCACTTAGACTTAGAGAATTCTCGCAAAGAGATTTGGTTAATTCTATATCCGTGATTTGAGTTCTAGAACTGTGCTTAATTAGATCATGACTGATTGGCTTGTCTGATTTCCTGAGAACACCCTAGACTTAGCGCCTTTAATTAACTGCTTTCACCACCGATAATCTGCTACTTGTTTACTTTCTCGCTTTGCTATTTAGTTTACTACAAATTGCTTTCTTCTTAGTTTAAATTCCTATAGTTCTAATCTATCGGGACCAGAGTCTATGTGGATTCGATACCCTATATACTACAATCACTTAACTGTGCACTTGCAGTAGAATAGGATTAAAACCTGACCCTATCAAGTTTTTTGCGCCATTGCCGGGGACTCTTAGAGTCTTCGATAGGATCGAACTTAGGGTTTCTGCTAGGTTTTTTTATTGTTTTCGTTTCGTTTCATTTTTATTATTTTTTAGTTACTAAATTTTTCTCTGTTTTCTCTCTGTCGCAGGTACCGATTTCGCTTTGCGTCGATCGTTGTACTATTGTGTCGATCGTCACTAGGCGATTCTGAGATTGAATCGATCGTTGCACTGATAGCATCGATCGTTGCTTGACGATTACAGACAGTTTATGCAGACGCGTGAAACTGGAAGTAATCAGAACTTGAACCTCGTTAATCTCGGATATGAAGAACTTGGACGTCTAGAGAGAACTAACAGAAGAGAAAGAAGAGCAAGGATGGTGGTACAGAAGGTAATCATTATGCCAGATGCTCAAGGTACCCTGAGGGACCGAGATAACAATCCGTACAATGCTGCTGGGCATAGGATTGATGCTGAAGGGAATGTAATCCCTAATCCTCCTGAGCAACCGCAACATGAGCAGAACCAAGGTCAAAGACCGGCCCAAAATAGACAGATGGTTGTCCATGAGAGGACTTTAGCTGACTACAACAGACCGGATGAGTTTCATGCAAACCGGTCAGCTCTTGTGATGCCTGGTTTTGAGAGGAATGATTTTGAGATCAAAACCATCTACTACTCGCTGATGAGACAGAATGCCTTCCATGGTCATCCTACGGAGCAGCCTATGGAACACATTGATCAGTTTGAGGATATAATCACTGGCATGAAGTATGATGGAGTTTGCTAGGATTATCTGTTTCTCAAGCTCTTTCCATACAGTCTCGCTGGAGACGCTGCTGCATGGCTGAAGCAACTGCCACCTGGGCAGTTTGATACTTGGGCAGCCCTGAAGAGTGAGTTCCTGCGTCACTTCTACGAAGATGCACGCTCTGATCAGTCCAGACAGGACATTCTGACATTTACCCAAGGTCCTACTGAGCCTCTTAAGACTGCTTGGATGAGATTAAGGAAGTACCAGCGTGACTGCCCACACCATGGATTCACTGAGGTCACATTGCTAGGTATTTTCTTCAGAGGCATAGATCTGCCATATCAGTCTGCCCTGGATAACTCCAGTAATGCAAACTTCAACACCATGACTCCTGCACAAGCTAAGCAGTTGATTGAGAACTTAGTGAGCAGCAACAGTTGCAAGACTATGGATGATAGGAGGAAGAAATCTGGTGGAAGTGTAGAGAATTCAGAGATGGCTGAATTTAGATCTAAGCTGGACACAATTTGCAATCTCCTGGCTAGTAAGAAGGATGTCCACTTTGCTCAAGATGTAGAGGTAATTCAGACTGAGGAGGACACTCAGGAAGAAGATGTGAATTACATTGGAGGATCTGGTTTCCAAGGTAACAGATTTGGTAATCAGCAGGGAAACAGGTTCTTCAATGGAGGACAGAAGAGTGCCTTTATAGGCAATCAGAACTCAGCTGGTTTTGGACAGACTAGTGGTTTTCAGAAACCTTTTGGACAAGGTACTCAGAGAACTTATGGATCTTCATCTTATCAGACTCCTCCTGCAGCCACTGCTCATGAGAGTAAGATGGAGGCAATGATGGAACAGCTGCTGGAGAGTCAGACCAAGATTTCTGTGGACTGCAATAAGAAGTTGAATGTTGTCTATGAGGATCTCAATGGAAAGTTTGAGTCTCTGAATACTCATATGAAGCAGTTGGATACTCAGGTGAATCAGATTTCCAGTTCTATGAAGGGAAAAGGAGTAGCAGACACCCATATTAAGGCCTGGTCTGTGTACATTGATGATGGATCTCACCTAGGTGAAGGATTTGAGCTAAGCACAGCTGAGTTAGTAGAAGAGGTTGAATTTTTGGATTTTGGAGAAAATCTCTCGGGTGAAAACTGTGAAAACAGTGTTGCATCGATCGACACACCTCTAGTGTCGGTCGATGCAGGTCGTGAACAGACAGACTCGCCGGATGTTGATAGCATTGATGCAGATTTGGAGCTTGATCGCTTATTCCCTGGAGTGTCTGAGATTACTCAGGAGGAGATTTATGCACAATTCACTAGACTATATCCCTCAGTATCTGAAGTAATTAAGCAGGAGATTGAAGAGCTTAAGCAGCTAGAGGAGATTGGTGAAGAGTTGGAAGAAATTCCATCATCTGATGATCCACCTTATCACCCATGTGTGCAGAGGTATTTGAATAAGATGTTGCATTTAGATGAAGAGCTGAAAGATTGGGTGATTGTAGTCCCTCAACAGATAAGTGATGTTCTATTAACCAAGGTTCCCAAGAAGCTGCCTGATCCTGAGATTTTTGTGTTAAGCTGTTCTATCTTCGAGGATAGTTTTAGGCGCTCTATTTGTGATTTGGGAGCTGCTGGAAGTCTTATGCCATATTTTGTGGCAGAGAAGCTGGGTATGCTGGATTTTTCTCCTACTAGGACCTCTCTTGTCCTAGCTGATCAGTCTATACGAGTTCCAGAAGGACTCCTTGAGGACATCCCGGTGAGAGTTGGAAACTATTTAGTTCCAACAGACTTCCTAGTGCTGAAATATGACAGTGATCCTGATGATGCATTGATATTTGGAAGACCATTTTTGGCTACAGCGGGAGCAGTGCTAGATGTTAGACACAGTCTGATAGACCTCCACCTGGGAGATGAGCCGCTGCATTTTGAGATGGACAAGCTACGCAAGCCACTGATAGATGGGCAGACCTTCACCATTATGGATGGAGATGATGAGCAGTCAAGTCACACTACGGTTTTGGATCCTGGAGAGCAGTTTACTCCTTCTTTTCTAGGACAGGATCATTCTGATACAGCTTATTCTCCGCCATGGATGAGGAGGCTTGCACAGAGACAATCAAAGTCTCTGTCAGGATCTCCAGCAAACTGATATTGTTCGTCCGGTCAAGCTAATGACCTTAAACAAGCGCTGAGTGGGAGGCAACCCACTGTTAGGTTTAGTTGTTTTTCTTTCTTATTTTTTGTGTTTTTGTAGGATTTTACGTTTTGTTTCTGGTTTTGGTGAGTTTTTGTTTGCAGGTCTCGGACGAATCGCAGTGCGTCGATCGACACATCACTGTGTCGATCGTCACAACATGATCGAAATCGCATTGCAGCGATCGTTGCGGTCCTGAGCAACGATCGATCATACACGAAAAATCGCACAGCAACGGTGATGCACCTAGTGCAACGATCGATGCCTGAGCGACAGAGGTAAAACCCGACAAAACTCAACCAAATCTTAAACAAATTTTTCTTTCTTTTTGCCAATCCTTCGCTTGACACTACTGGGGACAATGTGTCTTAAGTGTGGGGGAGGTTCTACTAACTTCTTTCTTTTGTTTTCTTAGAGTCGGTTAAATTTTTTAAAATTTGTTTTATTGAGTCAAAACTTTTAAGTAAGAAACAATGATTTTTTTAGAAGATTTGCAGCACTTCCAAGAACTTAAGTAACCATTGGGATGAAACTGCAGATTATCTCTGACTATTAGAAAACCCGGACATGGATCAACCTACTGAGAACACCCACATCACTTCAGCTATCAGAGGATCCTTTTACTTACTTCACCTTAATACTGACTTAGATTTCACACCTAAGGGCTTGGTATACTTTGTGTCGGATTTCCTTGTTAGTTCTGACACAGCCTGTAAACCTGTCCTATTTAGGTCCCTTCTCCCCTTCCATAAAAAAAAAAAAAGATAATAAACTGAGGATGAGTTAGTAACTCCAAAGTGGTCATGGGAATGGTAGCTACAACTTTCATATCCTGTGCATCCATGGAATGTGTCCAAAGTACACCCCTTAACGGGAAGAGCACTGATAAAAAAAAAAAAATGATACCCAATGGGGAAAAATCAGAATGCTAAGGAAGGGAAAAGAGAAGAAATGGACTAGAGAAAGATAGTATGGTGTTCTAGAACTGATAAGGTAAGAGTCCATGTGCCTTTGATTGATACTCCTTAGGTGAGACCGCTCTTAAATACTTGCAGAAGTCAGTAGGGAGAATTTGAATGTGTCAATGTAATTGTGGAGTTTACTTAGGACAGTTGCTAAGTGTGGGGGAAGTATATGTTGGTCTTGATGTCTGCAGGTTGATTCTTTCATGTGGTTTACTAAGGGGAATCTGAGTGTTGCTGCTTCTAAGATGAAAAGAGTTTCTGAAGAGTTTTCAAACCTCTTCACTACATTCTAGTTCTCTGTTTTGCTTGAGGGCAAGCAAAGGCTAAGGGTGGGGGAGTTGATATATCATGGTTTTTACCGGTTTTATGCCATGAAATAATTGTGTTTTAGTGTTCTTTTGTATTCTCTTAGAGTCTATTACAGGTATAATCAGGTTTGGAGCAGAATTGGAGATATTGGAGCATTTTGGGGATTTTTGGAGTGATTGGCCGAGAGATTGAGCTCACTGTCCGATTTTGAGATCATGCATCGATCGACACACCTTTGGTGTTGATCGACACACTAGCGAGTTGGGCCGACGCGGCGGTTTAATAAAGATTGAAGATTTTGCACTTTGGCCCAGAAGTTTCCAGTATTTACAAAGAAGCCCCAGCCGAGATTAAGCCTATATAATTAGGATTTTGGTGTTTATTTTACATACGCTTTCATACTTAGAGCTAAGAGATTTTTTAGAGCTTTTGGGGCTTAGACAAGTGGAATACTTTAGAGAAGGTCAAACCGGCCGACCAAAGGAAGCCTTAAATGGGAAAGGTGAAGCGAAGATCACTGTTGACTATTCAAAGCGGCTTACCTCGACTACAACTTCGACCGAGTCATCTAGAGGGACGGGCTCCGATCCTTTATTGTCTCAAGGCGTCGGGGAGCCGTTATCTGTTGCTAGTGCAAAGTCTACTGACCCTCCTCAAGAACAAACGGTGGTTAAATCGAGTATGGTGGCTCCTTCTGAGCAGGTTCCTTTAAAGACCCATCCTAAGAAGAGGGCGGCTGCAGGGAAGCCGGATCAGGAGAATCCCGCGAAGAAAGCGGCCGTAGATAAATCCATCAAGGAGAATCCTACGAAGAAGACGGCTGTAGACAAGCCTGCCAAGACCAAGGCCCTTCACCCGTGGAGATGGTTTTACTCGGAGGATGGGGAAATTCCCGATGCTGAATTTGGCGAGAAGAAACGTTTTATTTGTCGCAGGGAGATCGTCACGGTTCTTCCTCGCAGTTCGCAGAGAGATGCGGATGTGAGCACTCGCCCTTCAATCCACAACTTCGCTTATCAATATGAGAGCGAGATCCCCTTCGTTCAGAATGCTCGAGCGTGTTTTGACCTCCTTACATGCCTGCGGGGGAGTGATTCAGACTAGCCGCCTTTAAGGGAAGTCCCTCGCTCCGAGGCGATCCTTAACCTGAAGCGGGCTGAGGCAGAGGTAAGGTTTATTATTATATATTTTTTATTCGTTCCATTCGTCGGTCCCTTTAGTAACGACTTTTCTTGGTTTTTTTTAGATGATTGCAGCGTCGAATCGCGTGGCCCTTGAGAGTGTTTGGGATTCTCAGAAATTAGCTGACGCGGTGAAGAGGAGAGATGGTCATCTCGAAAAGGCGAGAGAGGAGAAGGACGCGTTGGAGGCGAGCAACCTGGAACTTACGAACAAACTTCGTGAAGCAGAGGAAAAGCTACGACAGGCTGACGAGAAAGCGAAAGCCGACCTTCTCAAGCACCAATCAGAGAGGAAACGTCAACAATAGCTCTGCGGGGAGCTGGTCTTAAAGGAGAGGAATCGCGTGGAAGCCGCGGTGAGGGCGAAGGCCCAGTCCTACTTCGATCTTTTCCATCGTTTCATCAAGGACCAGGAAAATGCAACTGCGTTGCAGATCGAGCAAGGTCAGATTTCTGGTCTTAGAAGGTGCTTGTTAAAGCTCAGCGGGGAGGGCGTGCCGATCCCTCAGTCAATCTTGGATCAGCTTGTTGTGGACGAGGTAGAGATCGATGCCAAGGTCGATTCCTTGGATGTCGTGACGAAGGAAGAGCTGTCATTTGTCCTTTCCCCGACTCGCCATCCTCTGCTGGGGTCTCTTCACCGTGACTCACCACCCCGTTTTCCAAGGAACGTCGATGAGTTCGGGACTAACCGTGGGGTGATTTCTCAAGTTCTCCTTGACAATCCTGCCCAGGCGCTCGCTAATCCGGAGATTGAAGCTCAGACCGGCGCATCTACAGTGGTTCCGGACGCTCATGCTAAGGATGGGGAGGCCGAGAAGGTGAATGAGCCGGAGAAAGCGACTGAGACCGAGATTGGGGCTGATTAGATCTTTATATGTTTTTTTGTTTAATTTTTTTTTAGTTATTCTGGTTTTAAGAACTTCTCTTTTTCTGGAAGCGGTACTCTTGGTACTTATAAAAGTTTTTTTGTTTTGTTACCTGATCGCGTTATTAATCGGACTGTTTTGAGTTTCCTTAACTCAGTGCGGATGAGGTTTGAACAATGATTAGAATGCGAGCTGGTGTATTGATATATCATGGTTTTTACCGGTTTTATGCCATGATATAATTGTGTTTTAGTGTTTTTTGTGTTCTTTTAGAGTCTATTACAGGTATAATCAGGTTTGGAGCAGAATTGGAGCATTTTGGAGCATTTTGGGGGTTTTTGGAGTGATTGGCCGAGAGATTGAGCTCACTGTCCGATTTTGAGATCATGCATCAATCGACACACCTTTGGTGTCGATCGACACACTAGCGAGTTGGGCCGACGCGGCGGTTTAATAAAGATTTAAGATTTTGTACTTTGGCCCAGAAGTTTCTAGTATTTACAAAGAAGCCCCAGCCGAGAATAAGCCTATATAATTAGGATTTTGGTGTTTATTTTACATACGCTTTCATACTTAGAGCTAAGAGATTTTTTAGAGCTTTTGGGGCTGATCTAATCCCGTACTTCATCTATTTTGGAGAAGATTTCGAACCCCTTTATCTATTTAATTTCTTATATACAATCTATTAATTCTATGATTTCTGTTTCATTAATCATGTCTGAGTAGATTCATAGTTAGGTTTAGGGTTTCTCATTAAGGATTTCATGACTTTCTAGACTTGTTTAATTCAGTTAAGGATTCACATAAATAGAATGTTCTTCGATCTAAATTGAGTTTAATGCTAGTTCTAACCTGATCAATTAGAATCTAGATCTTAGGTAGCTAAATACGACACGAGAGTGTGGTTTAGAATCTGAACTATTTAGGTTGAGCAATTTAACTTCTCGCAAAGGAATTTGGTTTAGTTTAATTGTGAACATATCGAACTTGAAATTAATGCTGGTTTAATCTGTTAGTAATTGCAAAGGAGTTTGGATTACTGCACTTAGACTTAGAGAATTCTCGCAAAGAGATTTGGTTAATTCTATATCCGTGATTTGAGTTCTAGAACTGTGCTTAATTAGATCATGACTGATTGGCTTGTCTGATTTCCTGAGAACACCCTAGACTTAGCGCCTTTAATTAACTGCTTTCACCACCGATAATCTGCTACTTGTTTACTTTCTCGCTTTGCTATTTAGTTTACTACAAATTGCTTTCTTCTTAGTTTAAATTCCTATAGTTCTAATCTATCGGGACCTGAGTCTATGTGGATTCGATACCCTATATACTACAATCACTTAACTGTACACTTGCAGTAGAATAGGATTAAAACCTGACCCTATCAAGTTTTTTGCGCCGTTGCCGGGGACTCTTAGAGTCTTCGATAGGATCAAACTTAGGGTTTCTGCTAGGTTTTTTTATTGTTTTCGTTTCGTTTCATTTTTATTATTTTTTAGTTACTAAATTTTTCTCTGTTTTCTCTCTGTCGCAGGTACCGATTTCGCTTTGCGTCGATCGTTGTACTATTGTGTCGATCGTCACTAGGCGATTCTGAGATTGAATCTATCGTTGCACTGATAGCATCGATCGTTGCTTGACGATTACAGACAGTTTATGCAGACGCGTGAAACTGGAAGTAATCAGAACTTGAACCTCGTTAATCTCGGACTTGAAGAACTTGGACGTCTAGAGAGAACTAACAGAAGAGAAAGAAGAGCAAGGATGGTGGTACAGAAGGTAATCATTATGCCAGATGCTCAAGGTACCCTGAGGGACCGAGATAACAATCCGTACAATGCTGCTGGGCATAGGATTGATGCTGAAGGGAATGTAATCCCTAATCCTCCTGAGCAACCGCAACATGAGCAGAACCAAGGTCAAAGACCGGCCCAAAATAGACAGATGGTTGTCCATGAGAGGACTTTAGCTGACTACAACAGACCGGATGAGTTTCATGCAAACCGGTCAGCTCTTGTGATGCCTGGTTTTGAGAGGAATGATTTTGAGATCAAAACCATCTACTACTCGCTGATGAGACAGAATGCCTTCCATGGTCATCCTACGGAGCAGCCTATGGATCACATTGATCAGTTTGAGGATATAATCACTGGCATGAAGTATGATGGAGTTTGCTAGGATTATCTGTTTCTTAAGCTCTTTCCATACAGTCTCGCTGGAGACGCTGCTGCATGGCTGAAGCAACTGCCACCTCGGCAGTTTGATACTTGGGCAGCCCTGAAGAGTGAGTTCCTGCGTCACTTCTACGAAGATGCACGCTCTGATCAGTCCAGACAGGACATTCTGACATTTACCCAAGGTCCTACTGAGCCTCTTAAGACTGCTTGGATGAGATTAAGGAAGTACCAGCGTGACTGCCCACACCATGGATTCACTGAGGTCACATTGCTAGGTATTTTCTTCAGAGGCATAGATCTGCCATATCAGTCTGCCCTGGATAACTCCAGTAATGCAAACTTCAACACCATGACTCCTGCACAAGCTAAGCAGTTGATTGAGAACTTAGTGAGCAGCAACAGTTGCAAGACTATGGATGATAGGAGGAAGAAATCTGGTGGAAGTGTAGAGAATTCAGAGATGGCTGAATTTAGATCTAAGCTGGACACAATTTGCAATCTCCTGGCTAGTAAGAAGGATGTCCACTTTGCTCAAGATGTAGAGGTAATTCAGACTGAGGAGGACACTCAGGAAGAAGATGTGAATTACATTGGAGGATCTGGTTTCCAAGGTAACAGATTTGGTAATCAGCAGGGAAACAGGTTCTTCAATGGAGGACAGAAGAGTGCCTTTATAGGCAATCAGAACTCAGCTGGTTTTGGACAGACTAGTGGTTTTCAGAAACCTTTTGGACAACGTACTCAGAGAACCTATGGATCTTCATCTTATCAGACTCCTCCTGCAGCCACTGCTCATGAGAGTAAGATGGAGGCAATGATGGAACAGCTGCTGGAGAGTCAGACCAAGATTTCTGTTGACTGCAATAAGAAGTTGGATGCTGTCTATGAGGATCTCAATGGAAAGTTTGAGTCTCTGAATACTCATATGAAGCAGTTGGATACTCAGGTGAATCAGATTTCTAGTTCTATGAAGGGAAAAGGAGTAGCAGACACCCATATTAAGGCCTGGTCTGTGTACATTGATGATGGATCTCACCTAGGTGAAGGATTTGAGCTAAGCACAGCTGAGTTAGTAGAAGAGGTTGAATTTTTGGATTTTGGAGAAAATCTCTCGGGTGAAAACTGTGAAAACAGTGTTGCATCGATCGACACACCTCTAGTGTCGGTCGATGCAGGTCGTGAACAGACAGACTCGCCGGATGTTGATAGCATTGATGCAGATTTAGAGCTTGATCGCTTATTCCCTGGAGTGTCTGAGATTACTCAGGAGGAGATTTATGCACAATTCACTAGACTATATCCCTCAGTATCTGAAGTAATTAAGCAGGAGATTGAAGAGCTTAAGCAGCTAGAGGAGATTGGTGAAGAGTTGGAAGAAATTCCATCATCTGATGATCCACCTTATCACCCATGTGTGCAGAGGTATTTGAATAAGATGTTGCATTTAGATGAAGAGCTGAAAGATTGGGTGATTGTAGTCCCTCAACAGATAAGTGATGTTCTATTAACCAAGGTTCCCAAGAAGCTGCCTGATCCTGAGATTTTTGTGTTAAGCTGTTCTATCTTCGAGGATAGTTTTAGGCGCTCTATTTGTGATTTGGGAGCTGCTGGAAGTCTTATGCCATATTTTGTGGCAGAGAAGCTGGGTATGCTGGATTTTTCTCCTACTAGGACCTCTCTTGTCCTAGCTGATCAGTCTATACGAGTTCCAGAAGGACTCCTTGAGGACATCCCGGTGAGAGTTGGAAACTATTTAGTTCTAACAGACTTCCTAGTGCTGAAATATGACAGTGATCCTGATGATGCATTAATATTTGGAAGACCATTTTTGGCTACAGCGGGAGCAGTGATAGATGTTAGACACAATCTGATAGACCTCCACCTGGGAGATGAGCCGCTGCATTTTGAGATGGACAAGCTACGCAAGCCACTGATAGATGGGCAGACCTTCACCATTATGGATGGAGATGATGAGCAGTCAAGTCACACTACGGTTTTGGATCCTGGAGAGCAGTTTACTCCTTCTTTTCTAGGACAGGATCATTCTGATACAGCTTATTCTCCGCCATGGATGAGGAGGCTTGCACAGAGACAATCAAAGTCTCTGTCAGGATCTCCAGCAAACTGATATTGTTCGTCCGGTCAAGCTAATGACCTTAAACAAGCGCTGAGTGGGAGGCAACCCACTGTTAGGTTTAGTTGTTTTTCTTTCTTATTTTTTGTGTTTTTGTAGGATTTTACGTTTTGTTTCTGGTTTTGGTGAGTTTTTGTTTGCAGGTCTCGGACGAATCGCATTGCGTCGATCGACACATCACTGTGTCGATCGTCACAACATGATAGAAATCGCATTGCAGCGATCGTTGCGGTCCTGAGCAACGATCGATCATACACGAAAAATCGCACAGCAACGGTGATGCACCTAGTGCAACGATCGATGCCTGAGCGACAGAGGTAAAACCCGACAAAACTCAACCAAATCTTAAACAAATTTTTCTTTCTTTTTGCCAATCCTTCGCTTGACACTACTGGGGACAATGTGTCTTAAGTGTGGGGGAGGTTCTACTAACTTCTTTCTTTTGTTTTCTTAGAGTCAGTTAAATTTTTTAAAATTTGTTTTATTGAGTCAAAACTTTTAAGTAAGAAACAATGATTTTTTTAGAAGATTTGCAGCACTTCCAAGAACTTAAGTAACCATTGGGATGAAACTGCAGATTATCTCTGACTATTAGAAAACCCGGACATGGATCAACCTACTGAGAACACCCACATCACTTCAGCTATCAGAGGATCCTTTTACTTACTTCACCTTAATACTGACTTAGATTTCACACCTAAGGGCTTGGTATACTTTGTGTCGGATTTCCTTGTTAGTTCTGACACAGCCTGTAAACCTGTCCTATTTAGGTCCCTTCTCCCCTTCCATAAAAAAAAAAAAGATAATAAACTGAGGATGAGTTAGTAACTCCAAAGTGGTCATGGGAATGGTAGCTACAACTTTCATATCCTGTGCATCCATGGAATGTGTCCAAAGTACACCCCTTAACGGGAAGAGCACTGATAAAAAAAATAAAATGATACCCAATGGGGAAAAATCAGAATGCTAAGGAAGGGAAAAGAGAAGAAATGGACTAGAGAAAGATAGTATGGTGTTCTAGAACTGATAAGGTAAGAGTCCATGTGCCTTTGATTGATACTCCTTAGGTGAGACCGCTCTTAAATACTTGCAGAAGTCAGTAGGGAGAATTTGAATGTGTGAATGTAATTGTGGAGTTTACTTAGGACAGTTGCTAAGTGTGGGGGAAGTATATGTTGGTCTTGATGTCTGCAGGTTGATTCTTTCATGTGGTTTACTAAGGGGAATCTGAGTGTTGCTGCTTCTAAGATGAAAAGAGTTTCTAAAGAGTTTTCAAACCTCTTCACTACATTCTAGTTCTTTGTTTTGCTTGAGGGCAAGCAAAGGCTAAGGGTGGGGGAGTTGATATATCATGGTTTTTACCGGTTTTATGCCATGAAATAATTGTGTTTTAGTGTTCTTTTGTATTCTCTTAGAGTCTATTACAGGTATAATCAGGTTTGGAGCAGAATTGGAGACATTGGAGCATTTTGGGGATTTTTGGAGTGATTGGCCGAGAGATTGAGCTCACTGTCTGATTTTGAGATCATGCATCGATCGACACACCTTTGGTGTCGATCGACACACTAGCGAGTTGGGCCGACGCGGCGGTTTAATAAAGATTGAAGATTTTGCACTTTGGCCCAGAAGTTTCCAGTATTTACAAAGAAGCCCCAGCCGAGATTAAGCCTATATAATTAGGATTTTGGTGTTTATTTTACATACGCTTTCATACTTAGAGCTAAGAGATTTTTTAGAGCTTTTGGGGCTGATCTAATCCTGTACTTCATCTATTTTGGAGAAGATTTCGAACCCCTTTATCTATTTAATTTTTTATATGCAATCTATTAATTTTATGATTTCTGTTTCATTAATCATGTCTGAGTAGATTCATAGTTAGGTTTAGGGTTTCTCATTAAGGATTTCATGACTTGCTAGACTTGTTTAATTCAGTTAAGGATTCACATAAATAGAATGTTCTTCGATCTAAATTGAGTTTAATGCTTGTTCTAACCTGATCAATTAGAATCTAGATCTTAGGTTGATAAATACGACACGAGAGTGTGGTTTAGAATCTGAACTATTTAGGTTGAGCAATTTAACTTCTCGCAAAGGAATTTGGTTTAGTTTCATTGTGAACATATCGAACTTGAAATTAATGCTGGTTTAATCTGTTAGTAATTGCAAAGGAATTTGGATTACTACACTTAGACTTAGAGAATTCTCGCAAAGAGATTTGGTTAATTCTATATCCGTGATTTGAGTTCTAGAACTGTGCTTAATTAGATCATGACTGATTGGTTTGTCTGCTTGTCTGATTTCCTGAGAACACCCTAGACTTAGCGCCTTTAATTAACTGCTTTCACCACCGATGATCTGCTACTTGTTTACTTTCTCGCTTTGCTATTTAGTTTACTACAAATTGCTTTCTTCTTAGTTTAAATTCCTATAGTTCTAATCTATCGGGAACAGAGTCTATGTGGATTCGATACCCTATATACTACAATCACTTAACTGTGCACTTGCAGTAGAATAGGATTAAAACCTGACCCTATCATGTATAAACAGCTTTATTTCGATTGCGAGAATTATGCGTGCTCGGCTTACTCGTTCAAAGGAAAGGCGAATGTGCGAGGCTTAAGTGCTCGGCTTATTTGTTATCGCCCACCTCAGAGAACATACGGGTAAGGACCTGGTTTTTTAGTGCGAGACGGATCTCGGCTTTTCCTCACCGCGATATGCATCTCGCGTGCAAGGAAGACCGCACTCCTGGCCAGGGAGCGCGATGCTGATAATCCTGCGAGTCTTATTGGGTGCTCGGCTTACAGTCAAGGCGTGTATTCCTTAACTTTGCGAACTAAGGAGCTCGGCTTTTTCGAGCTAAGAAGCTCGGGTTTTGCGAACTAAAGAGCTCGGCTTTCGTGCTAGATAGTCCAGGACAAGTGGTTTTAACTCAGCATAAGTTAATAAGTTAAAAAGAAATAATAACTCGGCATAGGTTAAAAAGAAATAATAACTCGGCGTAAGATAAAAAAAAAATAATAATAACTCGGCATAAGTTAAGAACAAAACTAACTCGGCATACGAATAGTGTTGACTCGACTTGGTGTTTCTGTCTCGGTGTAAGCTGGAAAAATAAGAATTTTATTTAGTTTGTGAGTGTGCCGATGAAGGCTGCCTACGTATCTTCTGAAGAAGAATCAAGTCACTTGTAGTTCATACATAGTTATTTTTTTTTTTGCGCTTTAAGCCGAGGTTATATCGCCATCTAGAAGTACTCCTTTAGGCTTGATGAATTCCATGAACACGGCAGAGCTTTGCCCTTCATTGATTTGAGCTCGTAAACGCCAGGTTTGATGACCTTTGTTATCTTGTAGGGTCCTTCCCACTTTGCGCCGATTTTACCTGCTCTCCATTCTTTGGTGTTTTCATAGACTTTGCGAAGCACGTAGTCGCCGAGTTAGAAGTGCCATTCTCTCACCTTCTGGTTGTAATACCGAGTCGCGAGTTGTTGGTAGTTCTGGATGCGGAGCAATGCCTGATCTCGTTCTTCCTCGATTGTATCAAGGGCATGAAGCAGCATTGTTTCGTTGATCTCATTATGGTGAGGCATAAGAGCTTGTCGGAGCGTATAGATGTTGGCCTCTGTCGGGACCATTGCTTCCACGCCAAAGGCTAAGGAAAACGGGGTGGCCCCAGTTGCGCGGCAAGGAGTTGTTCTGTGCGACTAAAGGACTCCGTCTAGTTCATCGGCCCACACTCCCTTCTTCTTTTCGAGACGCTTTTTGATGCCGTCGATAATGGTTTTGTTATTAGCTTCTTGATGCCGTCGATAATACTGAGTCTTATGTCCCACTTTTTACAAAATCCTTCAAACAAGTTGGAAGTGAATTGCGATCCGTTATCAGTGACAATCTCGTAAGGTAACCCATATCGACATATAATGTATTTCCAGACGAAGTTCTGAACTTGGACGTCGTGGATTGATACATATGCTTTGGCATCGACCCATTTTGTGAAGTAGTCCGTCATGATTAATAGGAAGCGCCTTTGATTAGAAAGCGGCAACGGTCCAACGATGTTCATTGCCCATCTCTTGAATGGATATGCCGCGGTGGATGTAGTGAGTAGCTCTGTAGGCCGGTGTATGAATGGCGCATGTCGTTAACACTTTTCGCACTTGTTAGAATAGGTCTCGCAATCGGCGACCATAGTCGGCCAGTAGTGACCGTTTAACTTGATTTTAAGAGCAAGAGACCGATCTCCAGAGTGATTTCTGCAAGCTCATGAGTGTGTTTCTTCAAGCACTCTATGGATTTCGTCTCAGTATATGCATCTGAGGAGGATTTTGTTGGCCGAGTATTTGTAAAGGACACCGTTGTTAATCGTGTATCGCGCACTTTTGACTTTTAGTCGTCGTGCAGCCCATTTATCCTCGGGAAGATTTCCCTCGGTTAAGTAGGTCTGTATCTATTGTCGCCAGTCCGTATCGTGATCTGTTAAGAGCGCAATGAGATCAGCGTGTTTAACCTGAATATTGTCTGGACCGACTTGATCATCTGATTGTTCGACTTCCAGGACAGTGCCATCAGAGGGTTCTTCATGATTGATTTCGGGCGGCGGGATGCTTGGTTCGTGAATTGTTTCCACTGGAATCTGTCGACAGAGATCGGGATTCGTTGTTGATGGTAGAGACGCGAGTGCGTCAGCTGGGGCATTTTATTTTCTTGGTATCTGGACTATGTCGAAGAACTCGAAAGAGCTAGTAAGTTCTAATGCCGTCTTTTGGTAGGCTTCCATCCGCTTATTTTTAGCCTCGTATTCTCCGTTAACTTGATTCGCAATGAGCATGGAATCACAATGGGCTAGGAGGTTTCGTACTCCGATTTCTTTGGCTAATCTGAGGCCGGCTAGCAAAGCCTCATACTCGGCTGTGTTGTTAGATGCCGCGAATCCAAGTCTGAATGACTGTTCCAGTATCTCACCGGTTGGTGATATGAGGCGTACTCCTACTCCGGCTCCTCGTTTTGATGTTGCACCGTCAACGAACAGTTTCCAGCTTCTGTCTTCTACCTGAGACCGAAATTCAATTCTGGTGATATTTCTACAAGGAAGTCGGCTATCACCTGAGACTTTGCGGTTGTCCTATTCCTGTAAACGATGTCGTACTCACTGAGTTCTACTGCCCATTTTGCCAAGCGACCAGATTGTCCTGGACTGTGTAAGATCGTCCGAAGGGGTTGACTACTTAACACGGCGATTGAGTGAGATTGGAAGTAAGCTCGTAATTTCCGCGCTGAGATAACGACTGCGAGTGCTAACTTTTCCATTGCAGGATATCTCGTCTCAGCTCCGTTCATCGTTTTACTTACGTAGAAAATTGGCTTTTGTTCGCCTCTATCTTCTCGAACTAGGACTCCGCTGATGGCAGTTGTTGAGACCGCGATGTATAAGAAGAGTGTCTCGCCGTTTTCTTGTTTTGACAGCACTGGTGGTTTCGACAAGTAGTCTTTAAGCTGAACGAAAGCTTCATTACATTTATCGTCCCATATGAACCTTTTGTTTCCCCGGAGGAGTTCGTAGAAAGGCAAGCATTTATCCGTCGAAGGAGATATGAATCTGTTCAGGGCGGCTATGCGGCATGTAAGGCGTTGTACCTCTCGGGTGTTCCTGGGGGCCGGTAGGTCGATTATAGCCGAGATCTATTTCGGGTTATCCTCTATCTCTCTCTGAGTGATGACCTATCTGAGAAATTCTCCTGATGTCACGCCAAATGTACATTTATCCGGGTTAAGCTTCATTCCATACCGGTTAAGGATGCAAAAGCATTCCTTGAGGTGTCCAACATGTTGAGATGCGATCAGCGACTTGACCAACATATCATCAATGTATACTTCCATTGTTGTTCCTATTTGGTTTGCGAACATCTGATTAACCAGTCGTTGATACGTAGCACCTGCTTTTTTAAGGCCGAATGGCATGACCTTGTAACAGTAAGTGTCGCGTTCTGTTATGAACGCCATCTTCTCTCGGTCGTGCGGATTCATGAGAATCTGATTGTAGCCTGAAAATGCGTCCATGAACGAAAGAAGCTCGTTTCCGGCTTTAGCTTCGACAAGTCGATCGATGTGTGGTAAAGGAAAACTGTCTTTTGGACAGGCCTTGTTGAGGTCCGTGATGTCGACACAGACTCTCCACTTTCCGTTTTTCTTTTTGGCAACAACAGGGTTGGCTAGCCAGTCAGGGTATTTGACTTCCTGAATTTAACCGGGGTCAAGAAGTTTGTCAACCTCGTCATTGACGGCTTTAGCCCTTTCGGGACCGAGCTTAGGCCTCTTTTTCTTAATTGGCTTCTAAGTCGGATCCAGATTGAGTTCATGGGTTGTGATGGAAGGATTGATACCTTTCATGTCTTTCACCGACCAGGCGAAAGTCGACTCATTTTTCTGAAGGAATGCGATCAACTCGCTCTTAATATCGTTCGGTAATTCTGCTCCGATTCCCATGCACTTGCTTGCGTCGGACTCATGAATGATGATTTGCTGAATGAGTTCCCTCTTTGGGCCTCTTTTGCCTTGCTCTGTGTTGATCATGCACGATGGTACTCTCATCTTGTGTTCTCTAACGAAACACGACCGACTTGCTCTCTGGCATCCCTTAACTGTTTGAATTCCCTTGGGCGAAGGGAATTTCAGGCACTGATGGTAGGTCGAGGATACCACCTTCATGCTGTATAGCCAAGGTGTGCCGAGAATAGCGTTGTAAATAGTCGGCTTGTCAATGACATGGAACTTTACCATTTTGTTGACTCTGCCAGGGTAAACAGGCAACTTGATTGTTCCGATTGTGTACGTCGTCTCACTCGTGAAACCGGTGAGCCGCTTAGCCTTTTGCTTGATATCTTCTTCTTTAATTTCCATCTTTTGCAATGTATCTAAGAAGATTAAATCGATAGAGCTCCCTGTATCAACCAGGATCCGAGATACCTTACAGCTTCCAATGAGGAGCTCGACCACCAACGGATCGTTATGAGGATAATGAGTTCCCCAGAGATCTTGGTCAATAAAAATAACGGGGGGCTTGTCAGAGAGGATCGGCTGAGGTGCGTTTTGTGCGGCCAGTGCCATGCGCTCGTATTCTTTCACTGACCGTACCGACTTGTTTACTGAGATTAAACCGCCCATTATCATGTTGATTCTTCGTACGACTTTAGGGGCGTCTCCTTCCGATTCCTCCTGGTCGTCACGGTCGCGTTTCAGAGCTACGCTCTTAATGCGGCATTGCTGTTTGCCTTGTTTAGGCGACTGATCACCGGCCTGTTCTTCTCGGTTTTGTTGTGATTCTTCTCTCAATTCATCAATAGACGCCTTAATCTTACCATTCTTGAGCCGGGCATATAGCGCATCTTTTAGGGTCCGACATGCTGAAGTGTTATGCAAGGTAGTTTTGTGATACTCGCAATACTTTTCTTCTGACTCAGAAGCGGTTTGCGGTGTTTTATCCTTGTCCTCCTTGCTCCATTTATTCCAAGGTCTGGACGGACGTTGACTTCCAAAAGTTGCCGACCACCATTGTTGCCTTCGTTCCTTTCTCATAATGTTGTCTCAACTCTCGATCTTCCTTCTTATCGGTTTTCTTAGTGGAGCCGAATTTCTTAGCCAAGCCACTTTTTGTTCATCAAACTCGATAAATTTGTTTGCTCGATGAAGGGCATCCTCGATGGTCAGCGGCGGGTTGAGAACCAGATCTTGGTAGAAGGGGGTTTCATGCCATACGGCGTTTGTTAGAGCCGCGGTAGTAAACTTATCCGGGGCTTCCGCGTGTGTGATGGTCGCCTTGAAGCGATCTATGAAGGCTCGCAATGTTTCTTTCTTCTCTTGCGACATGGACATCAGTGTGTTCAGCGAGGTATCCTTGTTTACGTATGCGAAGTGATGTCTCACGAATGCTCGCGTCAGGTCGGAGAAGCTGTCGATTGATTCAGGCGGAGCCGAGAGAACCAAGTCAATGCATCTCCTTCTAGAGTTTCAGCGAATAGCTGGCAAAGGCCGATATCACGTTCATTTGTTGACGAGAATCGTGCTTTCACCACCATAATCTTGAAAGTATTCAAGTGAGAAGCGGGATCTTTTGTACCGTTGTACGTTGGTAGTTTGAGTTTTTCCTTCTGTCGGACATATGTATTCGTGATACGTGAAGTGAAAGGCGTCCTCTTAGTTTCCTCGATGATTCGATCAATTTCTGGGGCGAATCCTTTGACACTGTGAACCTCAACCTTGAGTTCCTTGAGGGTATCTCTGAGTTCGGTCAACTGTTTCTCGACCCGGCTACGGTTTGCCCCCCGGACAGGCGTTTCGTGGGCTTCCTAGTGGGATGTGACTCGCTCGTGGCGATGGTGATCCTGGCGCGAGTCATGCTCTCGATGCAAGCTTTTTCTGCGATGTGAACCCCGGTCGTGCCGAGATTCATGCTTGTTTCGTTCATATTCATCATCTAGGTCTCTATGAGGCGAATATCGCTAGTGACGTGAGCTGTCTTGTTTTTGACGTGAGTCCCGCTTGGGTTCATCCGAGTCTCATTTTCGATGTGAGCCTCGCTCATGCTTATCCTCTTCATCTCGCCTTCGACGTGAGTCTTTCTTGGGTTCGCTGTCCAGATCTTGCTCCTGGTACAGGTCTCCTTCGGGCGTATCGTACATAAGTCCTCTTGCGACGTTTTCCATTGCCTTAGGAAAAACGACACGTTTGTATTTCCTCGACTGTTGATCGGAGCGAATTTTGTCATGCTCAGTATGCAACTGGTCGATTCTTTCCAAAAACTCTTTTAGCAAATCGTTCTGTGAATCGATTTTGGCCATCAGAGTGGCTAGAACGGAGTCTTGGTCGACTTGTTCTGCTGTCTTGTTGACTGACGGGATATGTACGCCGTCTTTTCGGGTTTTTCCAGACTCGAAACCTCGTGGTGGTTTTCCATTGAGTGCTCCGGCCTCTTCATCGTCGTGATCACTTAGTTCGGGATCACTTCCTTCACAATCAACCCTCGAGTTGTCCATGGGATCGATGTCGTCGTTGTTTCCAGACATCTCGTGTTCATAAATTTCTTTCAGAAATCCCCACAGTCGGCGCCAATTGTGGATTTCGTAACTCGGCCTATCCAAAGATAGAAAGAGTTTTAGGGTTTCTTGAGGGATTCTAAAAGAAGAGTTTCAGGAACTCGGCGAGAGGATGGAATTAGGGTTTCTAGCTAGGTTTCCGGAAAGAAACAAAGCGGCTGAGAGATGTGTTTAAGTCGTCGGAGAGTTATTAGGTCTAAATCGGGTTTTAGCTAAGAACTCTCGTAAAAAATGTATTGAAAATTGCGTAATTTTATTGAATGATCATGATCCCTTTATATAGGCTTACAAAGTCGGTCTACAAGAAAAGGAAAACTTAAAGTAAATATGAATCTTTCCTATTATCTCGGCTCGAACATATCTTCTATCTTGGCGCGTTTCCTTTCATGTTCTTCACCTCCTTCGTAACCCTAGCTGCACCGAGTTATTAGGCCGAGTCGGGTTGACTCAAGTCCCGATTAAAGCCTAGGATCCACTTTCCTTATTGGGCTGACCTAATTCCTGAATGGACCTTTTTGAAAAGGTGCTAATCTTGACTCCAACAACCATGTTGTATCAGGTTTCGCTTTTCCTTCATATTTTTCTTGGCCTCTCCTCCAAGAAGCCTACACATGCTGTCTTGTGTGTTTAGATTGCAGGTTTTTCAGAAATTGCTTGTCCAGCAAGTAAACAATCCATGGTGCTCCTCCACCGTAATTAGAGTTCTGATTTTCTTTCTTTGGGCTCTTGGATTAGTGTTAAACACGATGGTAGCATCCGTTTTCTCAGGAGGCATATTTTCAGGTTCCAGCAGGTTTCCAAATTCACCTACATCATGCTGCTCTTCTTCTTTCTTTTCTTGCATTATATGAAGCATCATGTGTTTTTGCAGCTACTGGTCATAGCATCTTCTTTGCACGATCTTTTCAAAATCGCATACTCTACTGTATTGCTCTTTTGCCGTACTTCTTTGTCGTCGTTGACGAGCATGTTGGAGATGACTTTCTCGTTGTCATAATACTTCGAACTTTTTAGAGTTTGATCTCGTGGCTCTTGTATTGTCAGGGTGTAAGCTTGGATCTCCGATGTGATTGGATCTTTCGAGCTCAAATGAGAAACCAATTAAATAATCAGCAATTAGCACTTAATAGCGATCATAGGTAAGATGCCGAATGTGATTTGGTCAAGCATAATAATTCGTTGTTATATGATCGTAGCACTTATCTTGAAGATTGGCGACGGACAGCGTGGGCATCCTCGGCACAAGATATTAGAGATGACGTTAATGTCATCATCAAGCTCTGAATTTTGAGCTTGTTGGTGCTGATGCCGTCGAGCTGATACTGGATGAGCTCCTTTATATGATGCTCATGATCGACTTGAGGTTAAATTTCCCAGAAGTTGCTCGGGTTTGCTGCTAACATAGTAATTTTGCTTATGTGCTCTGTTCTAGCTCGTCTGACCATGGCTGTTTGAAATCGTGGATGAGCTCAAGAGGATGATCTTTTAGCTAAGGAGATTGGCAACGTCTCGAGGTTAGTGACGAGCTTGTTGATCTTCTTTATAATTGGAGAGATCAACATTGCTTCTCGTTTATTTGTGGACTATGATCCGTCCCTAACATTGGGTTTCATGTATTAAATTTCCACGCATAGTTTGAACGATGTTATTTTATGTAATATGTATGAATTGATTTAATATTAAATGGCATCAAGCCACTATCGTAAAAGTAAAGAAGATAATAAGTTATGATTGTGTAAACTTAGATTTTGTGTTTTGACGAAGACGTTCTTTGTAGTCTTGGATGTCGTCCAAGGTCCACGTTGGCCACTTTTGACTTTTGGTTTTGATGGAGGAGGAGATGTCGTGGTCTAAGAAAATTTGCCATAGTTAGCAGCCAGGATGTGTTTTAACTGCGTTTGTAGCTGGTTCGAGCCGAAGGCTTGCTGGTTTTCTGGACAACGGCAGCTCCGGTTTGGTTCGACGAGAAACATCCAAGAGATTTTATGTGCGTTGTTGCTCCTCTTTTATCTGTATTAATTTGGTTGATTGCTGCGCAAGTAATATTTTTCTGCAGTAAGAGATTTGGGAGATTATGTAGCATATGTTTACTTTCATACGACTTGAGTATAGTATATCATACTCAAACCCATTTGACCAAAGGAGGAAGTAACATTCATATATGCCTAATGTTGTTGCGGAAATTCGACCTAGTCAATATTACAGGCTGCGATCTGAATATCCGAACTATGAGGTGAGATATGAATTAAAAATGAGGTCGAAATTGTTCTTTATTGATCTTAAGGCCGAAGCCGAGATGTGAACAGGATGGTACGAGGTGGGAGTCCGTCTAATGACGTGCTCGCAAGTTACAAAATCTCTAAAATGAAGAGTGAAGGGTCCTATTTATAGTGCTTGTGTGCTGACTTCTCTTTGGGTCGTTGACTCCTTGTCGGGCTTGTCTTCGTGGGCCGATATGAAGTGTGATTGATTTAACAAGATTTCCAATGGGCTTTGGATGGGTGCCAAACCCATATCCAACAATTAGTCTCCCCCCCCCAGTCGTCGAGCTGCGAGGCTAAGTTCGGCGAATTTCTTCGAGCATTTAAGTCAGGCGGAAATCTTGCTAGGTCAGCTTTGCTTTAACCATTCTTGTCCGCGTTATTGGAGTTCGTTTTACCCTTAGGGAAGCGAAAATGTGTGGCTTTGAAAGACGCGATTCTTTGTCTAAAAGAAAAATCCTTTCTTTTGGTAATTCAGATCCTGCTCTTTCGTCTTCTCTTTCTTCTCGGGTGATTGCGAGTTTGGCTTCTCGGGTGATTCCTTTCTTTTCCTTGCTCGGGGAGTGCGTTTTCTCGGGGCCTTTGTTTGGGATTTCTCTTTTATCTTGTCTTTTTTTCCTTCTGGTTTGGAGTCGTCGATAGATTAGTTGGAGGGATGCCGTGTTGCCGGATTATATCCAAAGAGTTCTTGCTTCCGTTGTGAGCACTCCTCCGGTTCGGGAATCGATTGAAGATTTCTGTGATATCCAGCCGGTTGTCCAGACAGCCGAGGAACCGTTGGTGCTTCTGAGCCGGCCTGAGGGAGGAGAGATGGCTCATATAGAGGGTCAGACTGCTAATATCACTTTACTTGATGACGAGGGAGATGAGATTGGTGGTGACGAAGGTGGTACTGATGTCGGAAGAGACAACGTTGATGTTGAAAAAGAGGCATCCCCCGCTGAAGGAAGCAATGCTGGTATCGAGGGAGAATTGTGTCCTGATGAAAGGGGTGATATTGATGCTATGAGGGAGTTGTCCCTTGCTGATAGGGACAATATTGACGTTGAGGAGGAATCGTCTTTCTCTGATAGGGACAATGTCTGTGTTGAGGGGTTGTTTCTGTTAGAACTCCTAGGATCTAGGGTTTGATATACTGAATCACCAACCTCGATCTCACCTTATTACTGGCAGCGGAATGAATGGTGAATGAGATCAGTAGCGACACAGGTGCCTCGCCTCTACCACGTACACACGCACACAAGCTGGAAAACGGGATGCTAGTGCCGAATCTGTGGGATCTAAGAGTTTCTGGAGTTTCTGCTTTTCTGTCAGAGAGAAGAGAAGACCGCTAGGGTTCAGGTCGACCATATAAGCCTTTATATATCGACCTGGAAATGACATCACAAACCGTCAGACAATCCGACTCGGTTACGTCATTAATCCGAAACATCAGTTTTGAAACCCGATATGCAACGATCAACACACTCAATGTGTCGATCGTCACACCTCCACGAAAAGCCTGCATCGATCGATACACTCATGCATCGATCGACACACATATTATAAAACTCTATGTCAATGTGTATCCAATACACATCAACATGATCATTACCATAATGATCATTTCCACATTCATGCTTCCAGTTTGCTTAGGTGTGTGACCCTATAGGATCATATAATACTGGCAGTAAGTCTACAACTTACAGACTGCAAGAGGCTTCTAGCAAAACATTGCAACCACCCAGTATTATACGAATGTCTGATCTCGACACACAACTATCATCAGGAGTGAGTACAAGTGTGATTTCAGGACACTATCCCAACAATCTCCCACTTGTACTGGAATCATCAATTCCTATAATCCTTCTGTCTCTATATCTCGATTTGGCATAAGGCAAGATTGGTGTCATCCTTATTAAGCCAACATCGTGTTTATCGAACTCCTGATCTCATACTGAACATTACAAACAACTGAACTACAGTTAGTTTGAGTGCGGCCACACATTTTCTCAGCATTAAATCTTCGATAGGCCCTGAGATATTTATCTCCCGTTATTCAGGAGGGACAAATTCCATCTTGTTCCATCCCTGTTTCAACGCACACTTCATGATATACCTGAACAGTGCCGTTATAGCCGCCAGTTACGGGTCGACGTTTGACAAGGTCAAAGTGTACCAATTCATATGCAAGAAAGCATGATGAACTCAGGTCTAAGGACTATACTCTATAGTCGTAATGAGAACCTCTTATGACACAGATATAACTATCTTGTAGACTTCTCATTAGCGGGTCATGTCCGATCATATGTTCACCAACATATACCTATGTGACTGACTGTGATAATCATATCATTGGCTCCATGAAACTTAGCCAACAGTCACCTCACAATCTAGTCTCTCGCGGTTGTCAGCGTCCCACTTTGACAACCTCGACTAGGGACACATTATAATTTATGTTACCTATACTTATAGGGTTTCATGATCAAGTCCTCAACTTGATGACCTATAATATAACATAAACTTATTTTGGAACCATTATTTAGATCACAATAAATAATGCTGAAATCAAATTTCATTTAAACATATCCAAAAGAATGTTTACAAGAGCATTTTATTATAACTAAAAATAAAACTAAAACTCCCACTAGAATCAAGATTACATCTTCAGATCTCTAATGCCTACAGCAGTCGTATGACTTTCATGCTTAGGCCTTGGGAGTCACTTAGTCAGAGGATCAGCGACATTCTCGTCCGTCGGAACTCTGCTGATTTTTACATCACCTCTATTGACGATATCACGAATCAGGTGATATCTCCTCTCTACGTGCTTGGACTTCTGGTGTGACCTGGGTTCTTTCGCCTGAGCAATGGCTCCATTGTTATCGCAAAACAAAGCCATTGGCTCCCAGATACTAAGAACCACACCAAGTTCAGTCATGAACTTCTTGATCCAAACAGCTTCCTTTGCCGCTTCTGAAGCAGCAACATATTCAGCTTCCGTCGGTGAATCAGCTACGGTATTCTGCTTAGAGCTATTCCAGCTCACTGCACCGCCATTTAGACAGAAGACATATCCAGATTGTGATCGGAAATCGTCTCTGTCGGTCTGAAAACTCGCATCAGTGAATCCATTCACCACAAGTTCTTCACTTCCTCCATACACCAGGAATTTATCCTTAGTATGTCTCAAATACTTGAGAATATTCTTGACAGCTGTCCAGTGATCTTCACCTGGATCAGATTGTTATCTACTCATCATGCTTAACGCGTAAGCCACATCTGGACGAGTGCAGATCATGGCATACATAATAGATTCTATTGCAGAAGCATAAGGAATCCTATTCATGCGCTCTCGCTCAGAATGTGTCTTCGGACACTGCTTCTTGCTGAGACTGATTCCATGTGACATTGGTATGAAGCCCTTCTTGGAATCATGCATCTTGAATCTGTGCAACACCTTATCAATATAAGTGTCTTGGCACAATCCAATCAGCTTGTTTGCTCTATCTCTGTAGATTCTGATCCCAAGAATGTATGCTGCTTCTCCCATGTCTTTCATGGAAAAACAACTTCCAAGCCAAGTCTTAACAGACTGAAGCAACGGAACGTCGTTACCGAGAAGAAGTATGTCATCGACATATAGTACAAGAAACGCAATTCCGCTCCCACTAGTTTTCTTGTATACACATGGTTCCTCTTCGTTCTTGATAAAACCAAATTGCTTTACTGTTTCATCAAAACGAAGATTCCAACTCCGTGATGCTTGCTTCAACCCATAAATGGATTTATGAAGCTTGCATACCTTCCCAGCGTCTTTAGGATCAACAAAACCTTCAGGCTGTGTCATATACACATCTTCTTCCAGAATACCATTCAGGAATGCGGTTTTGACATCCATTTGCCAAATATCATAATCATAATGAGCAGCAATTGCTAGAAGAATCCGAATGGATTTAAGCATAGCGACTGGGGAATAGGTTTCATCATAGTCAATACCATGAATTTGCTTGAAACCTTTAGCCACCAACCTCGCTTTGTAAATCTGTACATTGCCATCCACGTCAATCTTCTTCTTGAAGATCCATTTACACTCAATGGCCTTTGCACCATTAGGTAAATAGACCAAGGACCATACTTGGTTTTCTGACATGGATTCCATTTCGGACTTAGAGGCTCCAAGCCACTTTTCGGAGTCCGGGCCCATCATTGCTTCCGCGAAGGTCGTTGGTTCGTCACTTTCAATGATCATCAGATCATTTCAATTGGTCACGAGAAATCCATAGTATCTCTCGGGTTCGTGACGGATCCTTCCGGATCTGCGAACTTCGGGCTCCACAGGCGTCGGTTCCACAGAACTTTGTGGATCCAACTGATGCTCTTCCTCAACAGGTGGAACAGTTTCCTGTGCATCTTGAATTTCTTCGAGATGTACTTTACTCCCACTGTTTTTCTTAGAAAGAAACTCTCTCTCAAGAAAAGAACAGTCCCGAGCAACAAAAACTTTGTTCTCAGATTGGTTGTAAAAGTAGTATGCCTTGGTATCCCTAGGATAACCAACGAAATTACATTTGTCTGATTTGGGTGCGAGCTTATCAGAGATTAAACGCTTGACATAAGCCTCACAACCCCAAATCTTCAGGAAAGACAGACTAAGAATTTTCCCAGTCCACAGTTCATGTGGTGTCTTATCCACTGATTTAGATGGCACCCTATTTAGTGTAAACGCAGACGTTTCTAGAGCGTATCCCCAGAAGGATAATGGAAGATTAGAATGACTCATTGATATATCATGGTTTTTACTAGTTTTAGACCATGATATAAGTGTGTTTTTAGTGTCTTTTGTGTTCTTTTAGAGTCTTTTACAGGTATAATCAGGTTGGGAGCTGAATTGGAGATAATGGAGCATTTTGGAGATTTTTGGAGTGTTTGGCCGAGAGATAGAGTTCACTGTCCGAAATAGAGGAAGGTGTCGATCGTTGCACTCTAGCAACGATCGATGCACCAGCGAGATGGGCCGAAACTCGGCGGTTTAGAAGAGTGAAGAATTTGCACTTTGATCCAGAAGTTCCTGATATTTACAAAGAAGCCCTTGGCCGAGATTATGCCTATATAATAGAGTTTTTAGTGTTTTTATTAGATACGCTTTATACTTTTTACATTACGCAATTCATAATTAAGAGCAGAGGATTTTAGAGCTTTTTGGGGCTGATCTGAACCTGTTACATCATCTGTATTTGGAGAAGATTTCGAACCCCTTTTACTCTTATTCTTTTATGCAATTTATTCATTCTATGATTATGTTTTCATTATCTATGTCTGAGTAGATTCCTTGTTAGGTTTAGGGTTTCTCACATAGGATTTCATGACTTGCTAGACTTGTTCAAATTCAGTTAAGGATTCATAACTATATATGTTCTTCAATTTAATTGTGCTTAAAGCTAGTTCTAACCTGATCAATTAGAATCTAGATCTTAGGTTGCTAAATACGTCACGGAAGTGGGGTTTAGGAATCTGAACTAATTAAATTGGGCAATTAAACTATTCGCAAACGGAAGTTTGGTTTAGGATAATTGTGAACATATCAAACTTGGACTTATTGCTAGTTTAATCTGTTAGTTCTCGCAAACGAAAGTTTGGTTTGCTGCACTTAGGCTTAGAGAATTATCGCAAAGGAATTTGGTTAATTCTATATCTGTGTTTTGAGTTCTAGAACTGTGCTTAATTAGATCCTTGCTGAATGAACTATCTGCTTGTCTGATTTCCTGAGAATACCCTAGGCTTGACGCTTTTAGTTTATTGCTTCACAACCGTTAATCTCTGCTACTGTTTACTTTCTTGCTTCACAATTTATTTACTTCACCATCTGCTTATTTCTAGTTTAATCTCTACGTTTCTGTTTCTATTGAGACCAAGTGTCCCTGTGGATTCGATAGCCCTATATACTACTTTGACATTGCTGTTCACTTGCAGTTTAGAATAGGGTAAAACTTAGAAACCTATCAAGTTTTTGGCGCCGTTGCCGGGGACTCTTTGAGTCTTCGATAGCTTAGAACTTAGGGTTTTACTAGGATTTTTCGTTTTCTTTTCGTTTTTATTTTTGTTTTTTTTAGTTAGTTACTGATTTTCGTCTGTTTTCTCTGATTTCGCATTGCATCGATCGACGCCCTTCTTGCATCGATCGACACACTTCGCTGAATCACCAAGAACACTAAGAGATCATCAGGACGATGTGTCAGAATGATATTTTCAGCTCAGTGATTGACAGTTCACAGATAGTTTGAAGAACCAAGTTGACTCTCTGCATAGTCTTCTACTTGGAAAGTATGCACAAGAAGCTAACCATTGCGTTGAAGGAACTGGATTCTATAGTCACAGATCTGCTTTTCAGAAACCCTTTACAAGGAGTTGTAGTGTTTCTTCTTACCAAGTACCTCCTGCACCTACATCTCATGAGAGCAGAATGGAAATCATGATGGAGCAGTACCTTGAGAGACAACAACAGATTGATAGGTCCTTCAACTCAAAGATGGATGCTTTGTATGAAGACTTGAATGAGAAGTTTAAATCTTTGAGCACGCATATGGAGGAGCTGGATATCAAAATTGAACGAAGAGATGTAGCAATAGAGAGGCAGAATGAAGCTAAGAGAGCTGAACGGAAGCTGCACATCAATGATGTGAACATAAGGGATGAGATTGAGTTGCTAGGTGAAGAAGAGAGCATAATCTCGGATTTTCTGGATGAATATTGTCTGCCTGATACATGCACCGATCGACACCCCCTCAGTGACGATCGACACGCCATTCTGACGGCAATTTCGAGTTCTTTCGAGAAACAGAATCGCCTTGCATCGATCGACACACATTATGCAACGATCGACACAGAACGCACACATGTCCAGAAACCTGCAACAGTGCCAGAACGAGCTTACAAGCCCCCAGTGCCATATCCTAAGGTTCCTAAACCTTCCAGACAAGAGCTAGAAGTGGCTAACTGCGTGAAAGTGATTGATAAGAAGGTGAATGAAATACCACCAGTTGAAACTTCGCGAGTTCATGAAAAGAAGGTGATCTCCACTGACGGTCATCTGAAAGAAGAAGTTCAGATTGGTGGAACTACAGTATCTGATAGTGGAGAGAAGAAGATGGCGGTTCCTCTTGAACCTGCTCTAACATCTTCAGTACCTGCAACTGTTCATAAGCAGAAAGCTCCAGACATCAGATATACATCAAAGGTAAGGTACAAATCACCTAAGCTTAATCCTTCTGATCACATTGTTTTGAATGCAGGAAAACAAAGAATCCCGCTGAAGCTACACTCCCACCCCGACCCTTATCGTTCGTTCCTTGGAAGATCTCATGATCTGAATGCTTATACGCAACCTTGGATGAGGAGGCATTCACAGAGACACTCAAAGTCTCTGTTGAAACCGCCATGAGTCCAATCTCTTTCTGATAGGTCAAGCTATTGACCTTAAACAAGCGCTGGGTGGGAGGCAACCCACCATTAGGTACTAGTGTTTTTCTTTTTCATTTTTGGTGTTTTTGTTAGGATTTTACGTTTGTTTTTGGTGAGTTTATGTTTGCAGGTCTCGGTTAATTCGCAGTGCAGCGATCGACGCATTTATGTGTCGATCGTCACAACACGAAAGGAATCGCATTGCAGCGATCGTTGCGGTCCTGAGCAACGATCGACTATACACGAAAATCGCCAAGTAACGGTCGATGCACTTAGTGCAACGGTCGATGCTAGACGACAGAGGTAACCCGACAGACATAATTTCACCTTTTCAATTTTTATTTTCTTTTTACCGATCCTTCGCTGGACACTACTGGGGACAGTGTGTCTTAAGTGTGGGGGAGGTGCTACTGACTTATATCTTTCTGTTTTCTTAAGAGTCAGTCCGTTTTTCAAAAAAAATTTGTTTTATTGAGTCAAAATTGTTTAAGTAAGAAACTATGATTTTCTGAGAAGATTTACAAGACTTGCAGGAACTTAAGTAACCATTGGGATGAAGTTGCAGGATCTATCTATGACTATTAGAAAATCCCATCACAGATCAACCTACTAGGAACACCCACATCACTTCAGGTATCAGAGGATCCTTTTACTGACTTCAACCTTAATACTGATTTAGAATTTCTCACCTAAGGGCTTGGTATGCTTTATGTCGGATTCCCTGTTAGTTCTGACATAGCCTGTAAACCTGTCCTATTTAGTCCCCTTCTCCCCTTCTATAAAGTAAAAAAAAAAAAAATATAATAAACTGAGGATGAGTTAGTAACTCCGAAGTGGTCATGGGAATAGTAGCAAACACTATTATCTCTCATGTGATCCATGGAATGTGTCCAAAGTACACCCCATAACGGGAAGAACACTGATAAAAAAAATAAAATGATACCCAATGGGGAAAAATCAGTTGTTAAAGAAGGGAAAGAGAAGAAAGGGACTAGAGAAAGATAGTATGGTGGTCTAGAGCTGATAAGGTAAGAATCCATGTGCCTTTAGATCGATACTCCTTAGGTGAGACCGCACTTAAATACTTGCAGAAGTCAGTAGGGAGAATTTGAATGCTTGAATGTGATTGTGGAGTTTACCTAGGACAGTTGCTAAGTGTGGGGGAAGTACATGTTGGTCTTGATATCCTGTGATTTATTCTTGCAGTGGTTTACTAAGGGGAATCTGAGTATTGTAGCTTCTAGGATGAAATGAGTTTCTGAAGAGTTTTCAAACCTCTTCACCATGTTTTAGTTCTCTGTTTTGCTTGAGGGCAAGCAAAGGCTAAGTGTGGGGGAGTTGATATATCATGGTTTTTACTAGTTTTAGACCATGATATAAGTGTGTTTTTAGTGTCTTTTGTGTTCTTTTAGAGTCTTTTACAGGTATAATCAGGTTGGGAGCTGAATTGGAGATAATGGAGCATTTTGGAGATTTTTGGAGTGTTTGGCCGAGAGATAGAGTTCACTGTCCGAAACAGAGGAAGGTGTCGATCGTTGCACTCTAGCAACGATCGATGCACCAGCGAGATGGGCCGAAACTCGGCGGTTTAGAAGAGTGAAGAATTTGCACTTTGATCCAGAAGTTCCTGATATTTACAAAGAAGCCCTTGGCCGAGATTATGCCTATATAATAGAGTTTTTAGTGTTTTTATTAGATACGCTTTATACTTTTTACATTACGCAATTCATAATTAAGAGCAGAGGATTTTAGAGCTTTTTGGGGCTGATATGAACCTGTTACATCATCTGTATTTGGAGAAGATTACGAACCCCTTTTACTCTTATTCTTTTATGCAATTTATTCATTCTATGATTATGTTTTCATTATCTATGTCTGAGTAGATTCCTTGTTAGGTTTAGGGTTTCTCACATAGGATTTCATGACTTGCTAGACTTGTTCAAATTCAGTTAAGGATTCATAACTATATCTGTTCTTCGATTTAATTGTGCTTAAAGCTAGTTCTAACCTGATCAATTAGAATCTAGATCTTAGGTTGCTAAATACGTCACGGAAGTGGGGTTTAGGAATCTGAACTAATTAAATTGGGCAATTAAACTATTCGCAAACGGAAGTTTGGTTTAGGATAATTGTGAACATATCAAACTTGGACTTATTGCTAGTTTAATCTGTTAGTTCTCGCAAACGAAAGTTTGGTTTGCTGCACTTAGGCTTAGAGAATTATCGCAAAGGAATTTGGTTAATTCTATATCTGTGTTTTGAGTTCTAGAACTGTGCTTAATTAGATCCTTGCTGAATGAACTGTCTGCTTGTCTGATTTCCTGAGAATACCCTAGGCTTGACGCTTTTAGTTTATTGCTTCACAACCGTTAATCTCTGCTACTGTTTACTTTCTTGCTTCGCAATTTATTTACTTCACCATCTGCTTATTTCTAGTTTAATCTCTACGTTTCTGTTTCTATTGAGACCAAGTGTCCCTGTGGATTCGATAGCCCTATATACTACTTTGACATTGATGTTCACTTGCAGTTTAGAATAGGGTAAAACTTAGAAACCTATCACTCATCATAGACCGAACCATATCCAATAAGGTTCGATTCCTCCTCTCTGACACTCCATTCCATTGAGGTGTTCCAGGAGGAGTGAGTTGTGAAACAATTCCACACTCGCTCAGATAGTCGTTGAACTCTTGGCTTAAGTATTCTCCTCCGCGATCCGATCGCAGAACTTTGATACTTTTGCCAAGTTGGTTATGTACTTCATTCTTGAATTCCTTGAATCTATCAAAGGATTTTGACTTGTGTCTCATCAAATAGACATAGCCATACCTACTGAAATCATCAGTGAAGGTAATGAAGTACTTGTAGTTTCCTCTGGCAACAGTGCTCATTGGCCCACATACATCAGTATGAATAAGGCCCAACAACTCACTGGCCCTTTCATTTGGTTTGTTGAAAGGGGCCTGATAGGTTCTAAGTTTTACCCTATTCTAAACTGCAAGTGCACAGTATCGTCAAAGTAGTATATAGGGTTATCGAATCCACAGGGACACTTGGTCTCAATAGAATCAGAAACGTAGAGATTAATACTAGAAATAAGCAGATGGTGAAGTAAATAAATTGCGAAGCAAGAAAGTAAATAGTAGCAAGTTGGTTGTGAAAGCAATAAACTAAAAGCATCAAGCCTAGGGTATTCTCAGAAAATCAGACAAGCAGACAAGTTAATCAGTCAGGATCAAATTAAACTCAGTTCTAGAACTCAAATCACGGAAATAGATTTACCAAATCTCTTTGCGAAAAATCTCTAAGTCTAAGTGCAGTAATCCAAATCTCTTTGCAATTACTAACAGATTAAACTAGCATTAAGTTCAAGTTCGATATGTTCACAATTAAACTAAACCAAATCTCTTTGCGAATAATTTAATTGCTCAACCTAAATAGTTCAGATTCTAAAACACACTCTCGTGTCGAATTTAGCAACCTAAGATCTAGATTCTAATTGATCAGGTTAGAACTAGCATTAAGCACAATTTAGTTTGAAGAACATTCTAATCATATGAATCCTTAACTGAATTAAACAAGTCTAGCAAGTCATCAAACCCTAATGAGAAACCCTAAACTTAACTATGGATCTACTCAGACATGATTAATGAAAACATAATCATAGAAATAATAGATTGCATATAAGAGAATAAAATATCAAAGGGGTTCGAAATCTTCTCCAAAATAAGTGAATACAGGAAATAGATCAGCCCCAAAAGCTCTAAAAATCTCTTAGCTCTAAGTATGAAAGCGTAAGTAAATTAAACACCAAAATCCTCTATATATAAGCCTAATCTCGGTTGGGGCTTCTGTGTAAATACTGGAACTATTATGGGCTTCTCTGCAAATCTTCATAACTTGTTAAACCGACGCGTACGGCCCATCTTGCTAGTGTGTCGACCGATGCACAAGGTGTGTCGGTCGATGCTTGATCAATAAATCGGACAGTGAGTTCAGCTCTCGGCCAAAACGTCCCAAAAGTCCCAAAATGCTCCAAATATCTCCAATTAGCTCTAAACCTGATTAAACCTGTAAAAGACTCTAAACGAACACAAAAGACACTAAAAACACATCTATCTATATCATGGTATAAAATGGGTAAAAACCATGATATATCAACTCCCCCACACTTAGCCTTTGCTTGCCCTCAAGCAAAACAGAGAACTAAAATGCAGTGAAGAGGTTTGAAAACTCTTCAGAAACTCATTTTGTCGTAGAAGCAGCAGCATTCAGATTCCCCTTAGTAATCCACATGAAAGAATCAATCTACAGAAATCAAAACCAACATATACTTCCCCCACACTTAGCAATTGTCCTAAGTAAACACCACAATCACATTCACGCATTCAAATTCTCTCTACTGACTTCTGCAAGTATTTAAGTGCGGTCTCACCTAAGGGGTATCGATCTAAAGGCACATGGATTCTTACCTTGCCAGCTCTAGACCACCAAATTGTCTTTCTTTAGTCCCTTTTCTTCTCTTTTCCCTTCCTTAACAACTGATTTTTCCCCACTGGGTATCATTTTATTTTTTTTATCAGTGTTCTTCCCGTTTTAGGGTGTACTTTGGACACATTCCATGGATCACATGAGAGAAAATAGTGTTTGCTACCATTCTCATGACCACTTCGGAGTTACTAACTCATCCTCAGTTTATTATCTTTTTTTTTCTTTTTCTTTTTTTACTTTATGGAAGGGGAGAAGGGAACCAAATAGGACAGGTTAACAGGCTGTGTCAGAACCAACAAGGGAATCCGACATAAAGTATACCAAGCCCTTAGGTGAGAAATCTAAAGTCAGGATTAAATTGAAGTCAGTAAAAGATCCTCTGATACCTGAAGCGATGTGGGTGTTCTCAGTAGGCTGATATGTGTCTGGATTTTCTAATAGTCATAGATAATCTGCAGCTTCATCCCAGTGGTTACTTAAGTTCCTGCAAATGCTGCTAATCTTCTCAAAAAATCATTGTTTCCTACTTGAACAAATCTTGACTCAAAAACAAAATTTTAAAATTTAACTGACTCTAAGAAAACAAAAGAAAGTAATTACTAGAACCTCCCCCACACTTAAGACACACTGTCCACAGTAGTGTCAAGCAAGGGATTGGTTAAAAGAAAGAAAATAAAAATTTGTTAATGGAATGGTTAGTTCTCTCGGGTTTTTACCTCTGTCGCAGTCAGGCATCGATCGTTGCACTAGGTGCACCGACTGTTGCTGTGCGATTTCCATTGTAACGATCGACACAATGGTGTGTCGATCGACGCACTGCGATTTAATCCGAGACCTGCAAACAAATCTCACCAAAACCAGAAACAAGCGTAAAATTCTATGAAAATACTAAAATCAAAATGCAAAAACGAAAACAGTGGGTTGCCTCCCACTCAGCGCTTGTTTAAGGTCATTAGCTTGACCGGACGCACAAGATCTTTCAGGCACCAAGAGAACCTGACAGAGACTTTTTCTGTCTCTGTTCAAGTCTCCTCATCCAAGGTGGAGAATAGGCTGTTGCAGAATGCTCATGTCCAAGAAAAGATGCAGTAAAATGTGCTCCAGGATCTAGAATCACAGTGTCATCCGGCTGCTCATCATCTTCATCCATGATTGTGAATGTCTGCCCATCTATCAGTGGCTTTCGCAGCTTCTCCATCTCATATCGCAGCGGCTCATCTCCCAGATGGAGGTCTATTAGACTCTGTCTAACATCTATCATAGCTCCCGATGTAGCCAAGAATGGTCTTCCAAGCAGCAATGCTTCATCAGGATCGCAGTCATATTTCAGTACAAGGAAGTCTGTCGGAACTAAGTAGTTTCCAACTCTCACTGGGATGTCCTTTAAAAGTCCTTCCGGAACTCATATAGACTGATCGGCTAGGACAAGAGAGGTCCTAGTGGGAGAAAAATCCAGCATCCCCAGCTTCTCTGCCACAGAATAAGGCATCATACTTCCAGCAGCTCCTAAGTCACACAGAGAGCGTCTAAAACTGTCCTCGAAGATGGAGAAGTTAAGCACAAAGACTCCAGGGTCAGGCAGCTTCTTCGGGATCTTGTTCAGTAGCACCTCACTAATGTGTTGGGGAACTATAATCACCCAGTCTCTCAGCTCTTCATCTAAAGGCAACATCCTGTTTAAGTACCTCTGCACACAGGGATGATAAGGCGGATCATCAGACAGTGGAATTTCTTCCAAGTCTTCACCACTTTCTTCTAGCTTCTTAAGCTCTTCAATTTCTTTCTTAATCACTTCAGATACTGAGGAGTGTTGTCTAACAATCTGTGCGTAGATCTCCTGTTGAGTAACCTCAGAGGCTCCAGTGAATAAGTGATTGAGATCCAACTCTGCATCAATGCCATTGTCATCCGGCAAGTCTGCCTGTCTACGAGTTGCATCGACCGACACTGTATGTGTGTCGATCGTTGTAATACGATTTTCACAGTTTTCACCCGAGAGTTTTTCTCCAAAATCCGAGAATTCTTCTTCCTCCACCAACTCAGCTGTACTTAGCTCGAATTTTTCCCCTAGGTGAGATCCATCATTAACGTACACAGACCAGGCCTTAATGTGAGTGTCTGCAACTCTTTTTCCCTTCATAGAACTGGAAATCTGATTCACCTGAGTGTCCAGCTGCTTCACATGAGTGCTCAGATTCTCAAACTTCCCATTGAGATTCTCATAAACTGCATCCAGCTTCTTGTTACTGTCCACATAAATCTTGTTCTGGCTCTCCAGTACCTGTTCTAACATCGTCTCCATCTTAGTCTCGAAAGCAGTGGGTGCAGGAGGTGTCTGATAAGATGAAGATCCGTAGGTTCTCTGAGCACTTTGTCCATAAGGCTTCTGAAAATTACTGGTCTGCCCAAAGCTTGAAGAGTTCTGATTGCCTGTGAAGGCACCCTTCTGTCCTCCACCGGAAAATCTGTTCCCAGATTGATATCCAAATCTGTTTCCTTGGAAACCAGATCCTCCGATGTAATTCACATCTTCTTCCTGAGTGTCCTCCTCAGTCTGAATTACTTCTACTTCTTGAGCAAAGTGGACAGCTTTCTTTTCACCTAGAAGATTGCAGATTTTGTCCATCCTGGAGTTCAATTCAGCCATCTCTGAGTTATCAACACTTCCACCAGATTTCTTCCTCCTCTCATCCATAGTCTTGCAACTGTTGCTGCTTACTAAGTTCTCAATCAACTGCTTAGCTTGTGCAGGAGTCCTGGTGTTGAAGTTTGCATTACTGGAGTTATCCAGCGCATACTGATATGGCAGATCTATGCCTCTGAAGAAAATACCTAGCAATGTGACTTCACTAAATCCATGGTGTGGGCAGTCACGTTGATACTTCCTAAATCTCATCCAAGCAGCTTTTAAAGGCTCCACAGCTCCTTGGGAAAATGTGAGAATGTCCTGTCTGGACTGGTCTGAACGCGCATCATCGTAGAAATGTCTCAGGAACTCACTTTTCAGTGCTGCCCAAGTGGTAAACTGACCAGGTGCCAGTTGCTTCAGCCATGCACTAGCGTCTCCAGCGAGACTGTAAGGAAAGAGCTTAAGGAACAGATAATCCTGGCAAACTCCATCATACTTCATGCCATTGATTATGTCCTCAAACTGATCAATGTGATCCATAGGCTGCTCTGTTGGATGTCCATGGAAAGCATTCTGTCTCATCAGCGAGTAGTAGATGGTCTTGATCTCAAAATCCTCCCTCTCAAAACCAGGAAGTACTAAGGCTGTTCGGTTTGCATGAAACTCATCTGGTTTGTTGTAGTCAGCCAAAGTCCTTTCACGGACAACCATCTGTCTACCTTGAGCTTGACCTTGGGCTTGCGCCTGAGGTTGTGGCTCAGGTGGGTCAGGGATCACGTTCCCTTCAGCATCAACCCGATGCCCAGCAGCATTGTACGGGTTATTATCTCGGTCCCTCAGGGTACCGTCAGCATCTGGTATCAAGATCAGACGTTCTCGTACCATTCTCTCTCTCTTTTCTCTTCTGATAGTTCTTTCTAGACGTCCAAGTTCCTCTAGTCCGAGATTAACTAAGCTCGAGTTCGGATTACTTCGAGTTTTCTGCGTTGGCATAAACTGTCTGTAATCGTCCAGCAACGATCGATGCTATCCGTGCAACGATCGATTCAATCTCAGAATCGCCTAGTGACGATCGACGCAAGGGATGCAACGATCGACGCAAGGCGAAAATCGTACCTGCGACAGAAAGAAACAGAGAAAAAGTTAGCAAATTATAAAAATAAAAACGAAAAAAAGCAAAAACAAAAAGAAAAATTTCTAGTAAAAACCCTAAGTTCGGTCCTATCGAAGACTCTAAGAGTCCCTGGCAACGGCGCCAAAAACTTGATAGGTTCTAAGTTTTACCCTATTCTAATCTGCAAGTGCACAGTATCGTCAAAGTAGTATATAGGGTTATCGAATCCACAGGGACACTTGGTCTCAATAGAATCAGAAACGTAGAGATTAATACTAGAAATAAGCAGATGGTGAAGTAAATAAATTGCGAAGCAAGAAAGTAAACAGTAGCAAGTTGGTTGTGAAAGCTATAAACTAAAAGCGTCAAGCCTAGGGTATTCTCAGGAAATCAGACAAGCAGACAAGTTAATCAGTCAGGATCAAATTAAACTCAGTTCTAGAACTCAAATCACGGAAATAGAATTAACCAAATCTCTTTGCGAAAACTCTCTAAGTCTAAGTGCAGTAATCCAAATCTCTTTGCAATTACTAACAGATTAAACTAGCATTAAGTTCAAGTTCGATATGTTCACAATTAAACTAAACCAAATCTCTTTGCGAATAATTTAATTGCTCAACCTAAATAGTTCAGATTCTAAAACACACTCTCGTGTCGAATTTAGCAACCTAAGATCTAGATTCTAATTGATCAGGTTAGAACTAGCATTAAGCACAATTTAGTTTGAAGAACATTCTAATCATATGAATCCTTAACTGAATTAAACAAGTCTAGCAAGTCATCAAACCCTAATGAGAAACCCTAAACTTAACTATGGATCTACTCAGACATGATTAATGAAAACATAATCATAGAAATAATAGATTGCATATAAGAGAATAAAATATCAAAGGGGTTCGAAATCTTCTCCAAAATAAGTGAATACAAGAAATAGATCAGCCCCAAAAGCTCTAAAAATCTCATAGCTCTAAGTATGAAAGCGTAAGTAAATTAAACACCAAAATCCTCTATATATAAGCCTAATCTCGGCTGGGGCTTCTGTGTAAATACTGGAACTATTCTGGGCTTCTCTGCAAATCTTCATAATTTGTTAAACCGACGCGTACGGCCCATCTCGCTAGTGTGTCGACCGATGCACAAGGTGTGTCGGTCGATGCTTGATCAATAAATCGGACAGTGAGTTCAGCTCTCGGCCAAAACGTCCCAAAAGTCCCAAAATGCTCCAAATATCTCCAATTAGCTCCAAACCTGATTAAACCTGTAAAAGACTATAAACGAACACAAAAGACACTAAAAACACATCTATATCATGGTATAAAATGGGTAAAAACCATGATATATCAGGGCCCTAGCCATTTTGCCCATCAAGCAAGATTCGCATTTCTCACATGATTCAAAATCAAATGAGCCCAGAAGCCCATTTCGATGGAGCCTTTGGATGTGTTTCTCATTGATATGGCTCAAAAGACAATGCCATAAGAAAGTCAGGTTTTCGTCATTGGACTTAAACCGCTTTGTATTTATGTTAAAGACAGGCATTTCTTGGTTTAAAACATATAACCCATTATCTAATGGGGCGCTACCATAAAATGTACCATCACGATTAAAAGAACAAACTTTATTCTTAACTACAAAATCAAAACCTTCCAGATCCAAAACGGAAACTGAAATTATGTTTCTGCTAATCGCAGGTACAAAATAGCAATTATTCAAAGCTAAAACCATGCCCGAAGGTAAAGACAACTCGTAGGTGCCTACGGCCAGTGCAGCAACCTTAGCTCCATTCCCGACCCGTAGCTCCACTTGTCCTTTCTTCAGTGTTCTACTGTTTCTTAGTGCCTGCATATTAGTACAAATATGAGCACCGCAGCCAGTATCCAATACCCACGAAGTAGAATTAGAAGACATAACATTGAGTTCGATAACATAAATACCTGAGTCAGACGCATCATACGTCTTCTTCAGCTTCTTGTAATCTTCCTTGAACTTCTTGCAGTCTCTCTTCCAATGCCCCAACTGCTTGCAGTAGTTGCACTTATCCTCAGGAGAAGGCCCGGATTTGGGCTTGGGCTTGAGCTTGTCTTGACTCTCAGTCTCGACAACCTGGGCCTTTCCCTTATCCTTCTTAGGTTTCTTAAACCTTTTACCCCCTTGTACCATCAGGACACTGGGAGTAGCCTTCTTGAGATTCGGCTCTGCTGTCTTCAGCATACCGTGCTACTCAGTCAATGTCTTAGTCATGTTTTGCATGTTATAGTTCATGATGAACTGATCAAAACACGACGGCAAAGACTGCAGAATCATGTCAGTGGCTAGCTCCTGGCTAATGGCACAGTCCAGTTTCCCCAGGTTATCAATGTAACCCATCATTTTAAGGACATGAGGACTTACTGGACTGTCCTTAGCCAGCTTGCAATCCATGAGAGATTTAACCGTCTGGTATCTCTCTGTGCGAGCTTGCTCCTGAAACAAAGCTTTCAGGCTGTTAATCATCTCAATGGGTGACATCACGTTCTCATATTGCTTCTGCAGCTCAGAGTTCATAGTCACCAGCATTAGACAATTAACATCTTTGACATCAGCTGAATGCTTATCATAAGCATTCTTGTCTGCCTGCGAGGCATTGGAACGTGGCCTCTCGGGGAGAACTCTTTCAAGGACATATTCCTTGTTCTCCTGCCTGAGAACTATTCTCAAGTTCCGATACCATTCCAATAAATTAGATCCATTTAACTTGTCCTTCTCAAGGACGGATCTCAGTGAGAAAGTGTTGATGTGAGTTGAGACAGACATAGCTGTAATTAAAAGAGGTAGAGGTTTTTAGTTATAATGCTCAAGGAAATGAGAAATCTTATCTAATAAGAAAACTCGCATTGTATTCATAACTATGTTTCCTCAGATGAATACAATGAACCAAGATCCTCAGATCACCAAAGTTTGAGTGGGCGACTCGCCATCACCCAAACTTTAGTCATCCAGGTAAGCAAATCATTGCTAATTGTACCCAGTACAACTCTTGGTCGCGGATAAGACAATCCATGTCTTATCCACTCTGATGTCTCTGGGCCCAGAACTTCTGATGGCCCAGTCAAGTAAACCAATCTTTTCCTGTCTTGTTATCATCGACAGTCGCACTGCAAGTCTATCAATGACCACCTGCCTTACTCATGTTGATGTGGATACCAAGGACTCCAAGACTATCCAACGAACGACATGAGTCTTGACAGTAGACAAGATCGGGCAAGACATCAAGATCACTTGATATTTAGTTGAGGAAAGGAACTATTTTATCTTGATGTATATCCAATACACATCCAAGAAATTATAAATTTACTTAAAACATTTAGTTTCATTAGTTTTAGGTTCATTTTTGATTTGGTATTCGCAACTAGAAGTCCAACCCCTGAGTCTGCGAGTTGTTTTGTCGATCGACACATCCTTTGCATCGATCGATACATCTTAACTGAAGGAATTTCTAGCAGTTCTAATCAGAATTAGCAACCCTAGTCTGAATTCCGAGCCTAGGATCTAGGGTTCATGTAATTGAATCTATCAGAACTGTAGATTACTTGGTGATTAGCAGCGCAAGTTATTTGCAAGTAATCGAGATCTAGAGCGCCTCAAATGCTGCGCCTCTACTGGTATCCACACGCACACGAACTGAACAGGAAGGGATGCTAGTGCCTTTAGAGATCAGATCTCTCAAGAGGTTTCTGTTTCTTTTCTGGTGGCTGTGAATTAGGTTAGAAACGAGTTTAGGTCGACCATATATCTTATATATGTCGACTTAAACCGCCCCGGGATTAACTAATGATTAAACCGATTTAATCCGCTAATCCGCGAGTCGTGTCGACCGACACACTCTATGTGTCGATCGACACGGCCAATCTATGTCGACCGATACTCTTAGTGTATCGATTGACATCGTCCAGAAAAGTCGATATTGAATGCATATCAAATATGCATTCATCCGATCATTACATTAATGATCATCCTCTTATGCAATGTCCAGTTTGCTTAGGTGTGTGACCCTGTAGGATCATATAACACTAGCAATGAGTTCTCAACTCATTGATCATAAGTGGCTTCTAGCAAAGCGTTATGACTACCTAGTGTCATATGATTGTCTCATCTCGACAATACGACTTTCTCTCAGAGTAAGTACAAATAGATTTCAGGACATTCCCAACAATCTCCCACTTGTACTGGAATCGTCTATTCCCTTTTAATCCCTTTGTATCCATATCTCAATCTAGCATAAGGCAAGAACTGTGTCATCCTTATTAAGCTAGATCACGTTTATCGAATCCCGATTTGTACTGATAAAAACAAACGATTGACAATCAGCTCGTTTGAGCGCGGCCACGCATTTCCAGTATCAAATCTTCGACAAGCCCAGAGATATTTAGTTCCTGTTATATAGGAGGTACAAATCCCATCTTGTTCCATCCATGTCTCTTTTATATCTCATGATACGCCTAATCAGTATCTTTATGATCACCAGTTACGGCTGACGTTTGACAAAGTCAAGACGAATCAATCCATATACAAGAGGACATGATGAACTCAGGTCTAAGGACTATACTCTATAGTCGTAATGAGAAACTCTTATGACACTCATATAACATCTTGTAGAGTTCTCATTAACGGGTCAAGTCCGATCATGTGTTCTCTAACACATATCTATGTGATTGACTTTAATACACTTATTAATGACTCCATGAAACATAGTCATCAGTCACCTCACATACTAGTCTCACGTGGTTGTTAACGTCCCATTTTAACAACCTCGACCAGGGACCATCTATAATTTATGTCATTTATTGATTATAGGGTTTCATGATCAAGTCACATACTTGATGACCTATAAAATGTCATAAATTACTTTTGGGACAATTATTTAATAACACAATTAAATAATACTTAAACAATTTCATTAAAATAACATAACCAAATTATGTTTTACGAACATCAAGTCATAACTAAAAACCAAATATAACTCCCACTGAAAACAAGATCATATCTTAAGAAATCTAATGCCTACAGCAGCAGTGTGAAACTCATGCTTGGGCCTTGGGAGGGGCTTGGTTAGTGGATCAGCAACATTCTCATCCGTCGGGACTCTGCTGATCTTCACATCTCCTCTATTCACAATATCACGGATAAGGTGATATCGTCTTTCTATGTGTTTGGATTTCTGGTGTGATCTAGGTTCCTTTGCTTGCGCAATGGCTCCATTGTTGTCACAATACAAAGCCACTGGCTCAGAAATACTAGGGATCACACCAAGTTCAGTGATGAACTTCTTGATCCAAACAGCCTCCTTTGCCGCTTCGAAGCAGCGAGGTACTCAGCTTCAGTTGTGGAATCTGCTACAGTGTCCTGCTTGGAACTCTTCCAGCTGACTGCACCGCCATTCAGGCAGAAGATGTAACCAGATTGTGATCGGAAATCATCTTTGTCTGTCTGGAAACTTGCGTCTGTGTAACCACTTACTACCAGCTCATCACTTCCTCCATACACCAAGAATTTATCCTTAGTATTTCTCAAATACTTCAGAATATTCTTGACTGCTGTCCAGTGACTTTCACCTGGATCCGATTGGTATCTACTCGTCATGCTTAAAGCACAAGCAACATCTGGACGAGTACAGAGCATGGCATACATGATGGATCCCAACGCCGAGGCATAGGGAATCCGACTCATGCGCTCTCGCTCAGCAGGTGTCTCAGGACACTGCTTCTTGCTGAGACTTATGCCATAAGACATTGGTATGAAGCCCTTCTTGGAATCTTGCATTCTGAATCTGTGTAAGACTTTATCGATATAAGTGTCTTGACACAGTCCAATTAACTTGTTTAATCTATCTCTATAGATTCTTATTCCAAGAATATACGCGGCTTCTCCCATATCTTTCATTGAAAAACAACTTCCGAGCCAAGTCTTAACAGACTGTAACAACGGAACGTCATTTCCGAGAAGAAGTATGTCATCTACATACAACACGAGAAATGCAACAGCGCTCCCACTAGTCTTCTTGTAAACACATGGTTCTTCTTCGCTTCTGATGAAATCAAACTATTTGACTGCTTCATCAAAACGAAGATTTCAACTCCGAGATGCTTGCTTCAATCCATAAATGGATCGATGAAGCTTGCATACTTTCCTAGCAGCATTAGGATCGATGAAACCTTCGGGCTGTGTCATGTACACATCCTCTTCCAGAATTCCATTAAGGAAAGCTGTTTTCACGTCCATTTGCCAGATCTCATAATCATAATGAGCAGCTGTTGCAAGGAGAATCCGAATGGATTTAAGCATGGCTACAGGTGAATAAGTTTCTTCATAGTCTATACCATGAATTTGTTTGAAACCTTTTGCCACCAGCCTTGCTTTATATATCTGAATATTTCCATCCACATCAATTTTCTTCTTGAAAATCCATTTACACTCAATGGGTCTTGCACCATTGGGTAAATCAACCAAAGTCCATACTTGGTTCTGTGACATGGATCCCATTTCGGATTCAGCGGCTTTCAGCCACTTTTCGGAGTCAGGGCTCATCATCGCTTCTTCGTAATTTGCGGGCTCGTCACTGTCAATGATCAATAAATCATGACAATTGGTTACGAGAAATCCATATCTCTCGGGTTCGTGACGGATCCTTTCGGATCTACGAATTTCTGGCTCCACAGGCGTTGGGTCTACAACTCTTTGTAGATCCAACTGTTGCTCTTCCTCTACGGGTTGAGCATTTTCCTGCGGTTCTCGAACTTCTTCGAGTTGTACTTTACTCCCACTGTTTCTCTTGGAAAGAAACTCTCTCTCAAGAAAAATACAGTTCCGAGCAACAAACACTTTGTTCTCGGATTGGTTGTAAAAGTAGTATGCCTTGGTTTCCTTAGGATAACCAACGAAGTAGCACTTATCTGATTTGGGTTCGAGCTTATCTGTAATTAATCGCTTAACATAAGCTTCACAACCCCAAACCTTCAGGAAAGACACATTCGAAACATTTCCAGTCCACATCTCATGTGGTGTCTTTGCAACTGATTTTGACGGAACCCTATTCAGTGTAAACGCAGACGTTTCTAGAGCGTATCCCCAAAAGGATAATGGAAGAGTTGAGAGACTCATCATTGATCGAACCGTATCTAATAAATTTTGATTCCTCCTCTCAGACACCCCATTCCATTGTGGTGTTCCAGGAGGAGTGAGTTGTGAAACAATTCCACAATCTCTCAAATGATCACTGAATTATTGGCTTAAGTATTCTCCTCCACGATCTGATCGAAGAGCCTTAATACTTTTACCAAGTTGATTCTGTACTTCATTTTGGAACTCTTTGAACTTTTCAAAAGATTCCGACTTGTGTCTCATTAAATAGACATAGCCATACCTGCTGAAATCATCAGTGAAGGTAATGAAGTATCGAAAATTTCCTCTGGCACTTGTGCTCATTGGGCCGCATACATCTGTATGTATAAGGCCCAACAGGTCACTGGCCCTTTCGTTTGATTTGTTGAAAGGGGCCTTAGTCATTTTGCCTAGTAAACAAGATTCACATTTCTCACATGATTCATAATCAAATGAGCCCAAAAGCCCATCATTATGGAGCTTTTGAATCCGTTTCTCGTTTATGTGGCCCAAACGACAATGCCATAGAAAAGTCTGATTCGTGTCATTTGATTTGAATCTCTTGGTTTTAATGTTATAGATTTATGTGCTTTGGTTCAGAACATAAAGCCCATTCTCTAATGGGCTGCTACCATAATACATATCATTGTAATCAAAAGAACAACATTTATTCTTAATTGAAAACTGATATCCTTCCAAATCCAAAACAGGAATAGAAATAATATTTCTGCTTATAGCAGGTACATAGTAGCAATTATGAAGTTCTAAAACCAAACCAGAAGGTAAAGACAAGTTAAATGTTCCTACGGCTAATGCAGCAACTCTTGCTCCATTCCCCACACGCAGGTCCATTCCCCACACGCAGGTCCACTTGTACAAATATGAGCACCACAGCCGGTATCCAATACCCAAGAAGTAGAACCAGAAGTAGTAACATTTACTTCTATAACATAAATACCTGAAGATGAAGTCTCGAAAGTCTTCTTCTTCTTCTTCTTCTCTTCCAAGAATTTGTCACAATTTCTCCTCCAATGTCCAGGCTCTTTACAGTAATGGCACTTATCAGTCACAGATGGGCCAGGCTTGGGCTTGGGGGCTGGCGCAGGCGTGTCCTGGTTCTCAACCGGGACAGCTTTGCCCTTTCCCTTCCCTTTGCCAAGTTTCTTAAACTTCTTACCTCCTTGTACCATAAGTACATTCGGAGTGCCCTTCTTGATATTAGGCTCAGCTGTCTTGAGCATCCCATGCAGTTCAGTCAACGTCTTCGTCAAGTTGTTCATGTTATAGTTCATAACAAACTGATCATAACTTGGCGGCAGTGACTGCAGAATGATGTCAGTAGCCAACTCTTGGCTAATGGGACAATCCAGCTTCTCCAGGTTATCAATATAACCCATCATCTTAATGACATGAGGACTGACTGGACTGTCCTTTGGTAGCTTGCATTCAATGAGAGATTTAACCGTCTGGTATCTCTCAGTTCGTGCTTGCTCCTGAAACATACTTTTCAGGCTAGTGATCATCTCCACGGGCGACTCCACGTTCTCGTATTGCTTCTGCAAATCCGAGTTCATGGTAGCCAACATGAGATAATTCACATCGACCACATCATTGGAATGCTTATCCCAAGCATTCCTTTCTGCATGTGGAGCATTGGCTCTCGGCTTTTCAGGGAGAACATTTTCAAGGGCATAGTCCCGCTTCTCCTGCTTGAGAACAATTCTCAAGTTCCGATACCATTCGAGAAAATTCGATCCATTTAACTTTTCCTTCTCAAGGACGGATCGCAGGGAGAAAGAATTATTATGAGTAGTAGTCATAGCTGAGAACATAGAAAAGAAAAGGTTTAGTTATGATGTTCAAGAAATGAGAAGTCTTAACTTTTAAGAAAACTCGCATTATACTCAAACAATGTTTCCTCACATGAATATAATGATCCAAGACCCATACTTCACTAAACTTGAGTGAGCCACTGGCTGTCACCCAAATTTAGCTATCTAGGTAAGCAACAATCTTGCTAGTTGTATCAAATACAACTCTTGGTTGTGGACTGACATCTTATGTCAAATCCACCTGATGTCTCTGAGCCCAAAACGATTTTGATGGCCCAGTCATGTAATTGTTGACGCCTTGCACTGCAAGCCCATCAACACGATTACTTCCTGCCTTACTCATGTAATTGTGGACACCTTGCACTGCAAGCCTATCACTCAATGAAACGAGTCTTGACAGTTGACAAGATTGGAAAGACATCAAGTATCACTTGATATTTGATTGAGGAACGGAATCATTAAAACGTTCAGTTTTATTATATTTTAATTCTTATAATTAATTGATTTATCATGCTTTGGTTCTGTGATTGCAGGTTCCAAAACCCAATCATCAAATCTGATGTCGACCGACACTACTATAGTGTCGATCGATACAGAATAACCAAAAGCAATCCGCGATAACCGATCAATCCAATTGATCCGGTTTTGAATACCGGTCAGTGTCGATCGATGCTACACTAGCATCGGTCGATACCAACCTAATCAAACCAATCGCAATTAAACCATTTAACCAAGCGCGATAACCGGTCCAATCCAATTGAACCAATTCATCAATCTCGCGAGGTCTGTGTCGACCGACACAACTCTTGTGTCGATCGACACTAGGCGAAAGGTTTTATTCGGGTTATCCTTCTGTGTCGACCGATACCCGTTTGGTGTCGATCGACACAGGGCGATAAACCCTAATCGATTTTTCAAATTAAAACCCTAAAACTAGTTTTAATCAAAAACTAATTTCAGCATACTTGTATCAACTATACAGAGATCCAGATTCAACTAATCTAATCAACATGCCACAGATTCAATGGAACCCTAAAGATCTGATACCACTGAAGGAATTTCTAGCAGTTCTAATCAGAATTAGCAACCCTAGTCTGAATTCCGAGCCTAGGATCTAGGGTTCATGTAATTGAATCTATCAGATCTGGAGATTACCTGGTGATTAGCAGCGGAAGTTATTTGCAAGTAATCGAGATCTAGAGCGCCTCAAATGATGCGCCTCTACTGGTATCCACACGCACACGAACTGAACAGGAAGGGATGCTAGTGCCTTTAGAGATCAGATCTCTCAAGAGGTTTCTGTTTCTTTTCTGGTGGCTGTGAATTAGGTTAGAAACGAGTTTAGGTCGACCATATATCTTATATATGTCGACTTAAACCGCCCCGGGATTAACTAATGATTAAACCGATTTAATCCGCTAATCCGCGAGTCGTGTCGACCGACACACTCTATGTGTCGATCGTCACGGCCAATCTATGTCGACCGATACTCTTAGTGTATCGATCGACATCGTCCAGAAAAGTCGATATTGAATGCATATCAAATATGCATCATCCGATCATTACATTAATGATCATCCTCTTATGCAATGTCCAGTTTGCTTAGGTGTGTGACCCTGTAGGATCATATAACACTAGCAATGAGTTCTCAACTCATTGATCATAAGTGGCTTCTAGCAAAGCGTTATGACTACCTAGTGTCATATGATTGTCTCATCTCGACAATACGACTTTCTCTCAGAGTAAGTACAAATAGATTTCAGGACATTCCCAACATTAACCACAATCAAATTGGTTTCCGGTTCAATCCAATCCAACCGAAACCAACCAACTGAATCGATCAATGCACCCAGTGCGTCGATCGATACAGTGCGAGTTTTCGCGGGGCATCGATCGACACAAGCTTAATGTCGATCGACGCTATGCGAACAACCCAAAAGATTTTACGAGTTTTCGCTCTGTGTGGATCGACGCACGCTTTGCATCGATCGACACGCTGCGACAAACCCTAAAATTATTTACGTGTTTTCGCTCTGCATCGATCGACACACGCTTTGTGTCGATCGACACACTGCGAAAACACAGACATCGAATTTTCAACAGGGGCTTTAATCCGAGATTAATTCTTGAAAAAACGATTTTAGCAGGCAATAATCAATTCAACAAACTCAGTTTTCGAATTAATTGCATCAGATTCAATAGTCTAAACCCTAACATGCTCTGATACCACTGTTAGAACTCCTAGGATCTAGGGTTTGATATACTGAATCACCAACCTCGATCTCACCTTATTACTGGCAGCGGAATGAATGGTGAATGAGATCAGTAGCGACACAGGTGCCTCGCCTCTACCACGTACACACGCACACAAGCTGGAAAACGGGATGCTAGTGCCGAATCTGTGGGATCTAAGAGTTTCTGGAGTTTCTGCTTTTCTGTCAGAGAGAAGAGAAGACCGCTAGGGTTCAGGTCGACCATATAAGCCTTTATATATCGACCTGGAAATGACATCACAAACCGTCAGACAATCCGACTCGGTTACGTCATTAATCCGAAACATCAGTTTTGAAACCCGATATGCAACGATCAACACACTCAATGTTTCGATCGTCACACCTCCACGAAAAGCCTGCATCGATCGATACACTCATGCATCGATCGACACACATATTATAAAACTCTATGTCAATGTGTATCCAATACACATCAACATGATCATTACCATAATGATCATTTCCACATTCATGCTTCCAGTTTGCTTAGGTGTGTGACCCTATAGGATCATATAATACTGGCAGTAAGTCTACAACTTACAGACTGCAAGAGGCTTCTAGCAAAACATTGCAACCACCCAGTATTATACGAATGTCTGATCTCGACACACAACTATCATCAGGAGTGAGTACAAGTGTGATTTCAGGACACTATCCCAACAGTTTCTCGGCTATGCTGGTCCTTTTGAGGATACGAATGATGATCTTGGTTCCCGTAGGAGTGACGACCGTTTGAGCAGAAAGAGGCGTGGGTCGGAAATCGAAGATGTGTCTGCTGCAGAGTTGGATCGCTTAGGATACTATGTCGATCCAGATGTTTGGATGGTTCTTGGCCGTGCTGCGAAGCGTCTGGCGAAGGGGTCGTCGACGGGGGGTGGTTCGTTGGTGATTGATAGCTCGAAAGTGGCGAAGGGTTTGAAGGCTTTAGATGGTTCGTTCGATTTTCGTCATAATGGTCCCGACTTAACCATCCGTGATAGGATTTCTTGTATGAATCTCTTTCGTCATCTATCGCTGAAACCCCGTCCTAACTTGGTTCCCGTCGACCAGTTGTTCGAAGCCAAGACCTAGCAGGACATCAGTCATCATTTTGCGATGGTGAGCGTCTTTGCTGACTTTATTCTCTATGGTTTGTGAGGGTGTTTCTGCTTATGCCAATGTGTTTCCTTTGGTTTTGCCAGGCCTTTGCCAATCTTAATCATCTCAGTGACTCCTATGCGGCGGAGCTCAAGGTGTCCAAGGCCAGAGAGGAAGAGCTTAAGGAGGAAGTTGCGAGCTTGGGCGGTCCTTGCATGGACCTGAAGGTATTCAGAGGAAGCTCGTAGAGGTTGAGGTCACGAACGTCGAGCTCAAGGCATGGGTCCTTAGTCTTAAGAAGGAAAAGCAGGAATCCGAGGATCAGAATGGGGATCTGGTTGGTTCCTTGAGAGCTGAGGTTGAGTCCCTCAAGTCCGAGCGTGATCGGCTACGCTCTTCGAGTGAGGAAGCCGTTCTTCTTGAGAGGCGGAGGATGTATGAGAAGGTTTCTGAGCGTCTTTACAAAATCAGGGTTGAGGAGAAAGATGATGCCCTGGCGACGAGTAAGGTATTGGAGATACATCAGACTGTCGCCGTACTGGGTTCTTTTCAGCTCCTTGTGGAGAAGGGATTGAAGTTCCTTCTGCTCGTCTTGAGCGACTTAAGGAGTACGACGCCAAGTTGCGGGCTGAGCTGCTCGCTTTGCCGGTTCCGGATCTTGGAAAGGACGATTTCTTTATGATTCCGCTTAACGATCCTGGGTATGAAGACGTATATTCCGAAGAGTTGTTCGACTTTCCTTATGGGTCGAACACCGTGCTTATTACTCCCGAGGTGGCTGCTGGTTTGCAAGCTCCGGGGATTTCCAAATGACTTAATATCTTGTGTGCGTGTTTTTTTTTTTTTTTTGCAAATGTGTTTGCCATTGTGTTTGGCTTTTGGATTGTTCGCTGTTGTGTTTAGCCTTGGTATTTTTTGTTTGCTTTCCGTAGCAAGAGGAAAAGATTCAAGCTTGATGTATATCACATTGTTTTCTACTTTTGGCAAGTTGCGTAGTGTTCTTTTGTCCAGGGTTTCTGACGATCCCGCGTGAATTCGCGAGGTGTTTCCTCGGGGTTTTTTTTTTGAGCGAAATACGGGAACGGTGATGTCGCTTAGTTTTTGGCTGACTTTGCTCTTGATTTTCTGCAGAAGCGTACTTACTTGAGCCTTGCTTTGTCCGGGGTACGGGCCTTGGATTTTTGGCTTTGACGGTGCTGATTCTTGCTTTACTTTATTTCCTGTCTTTCTCTCTCTCTTTTTTTGTGCGGGGCTGTGCTTGGTTTTGGTGTTCTTTTGCGTTTACGTTCGTAGATGAGGGCATGGTCGAGCTTGTTGCTGGCTCGACTTCTCTCTTTTTATTGTTGTTGTGTTTTGGTGTGATGGTTCTGCTCGAATTTCGCGAACTTTAGGCAAATTAAGACTTTGACTTGTCCTCTTTGTGGTTTTTAAGTACGAAGCTGCCTTCGCCTTACATACAAATGTTTATAGGTGCGGGCTTGGGCCCAGCTTATCCTGTCATTTGTTAGGTTTTAGGTGCGAGTACGTGCCCGGCTTATTCTTTGAAGTCTCTGAATTGGATTGTGCGAAGGAGGTTCGGCTTAATCAATCTATCCCGAGGACTTGTGCGGGTCTGGCCCCGGCTTGGGTGTTGTCGAAACCGACAACATAGCGTGATTCCACTGCGCCTTCGGACGCGTTTTAGTTATATCGATCATTTGGCCAGAATGTCGATGTTAATATTTCGGACAATCCCAGTATGTTCCCGATAGAAAACATGCTTTAATTTTGAAGTAGAGGGGTGACTGGGCCTTGTAAAGGCTGCCTACGTACCAAGTCGAGCATAGTTCTTTCGTTGTTACAGAGGGTTTTGCGGAATACATATATATATATATATATATGAAAGAACGATAGAGGATCTTATCTACGAGCTTGGATCCTGAGTTGATGCTTTCTTTGGGGCCGTTTCCTTGTTTGGTTGCGTCGGACCTTGCGTGCTACTTTGTGTTGTTGGTGTTTTTTTTTGTCTGTGTGGTCGGCTCTTGGTTTCTTCTGTTCTCCCCATATTGTGTGGGTTCCTCGTTGGGTCGGAATTTTTACGCACCGATGGTAGGTTGAGGCGACCGCTTTCATCGCGTGGATCCATGGGGTTCCTAGTATTGCGTCGTATGTCGCTGGTCGGTCTATGACGAGGAAGGTGGTGGTATGGGTGACTTGTCCGGCATGCACTGGTAGTAGGATTGTTCCAATTACTGTTGTCGTTACGCTGCTGAAGCTAGTGAGCGTTCTCTTTGGCCTTCTTACCATGTGCCTGTCGAGCTTCATTTCCTGCAAAGTCTATTTGAAGATAAGATTAACCGAGCTTCCAGTGTCGACCAGGGTCCTAGCTATTCTGTGTTTATTTATTCGGATTTGATAAAGAGAAGGTCGTGGCTTGGCTTGCCCGGTTCTTCTCTGTTCTCGGTGTCGAAGGAAATTTTGTCTTCGTCTTTTGTTTTGCTGACGTGGTCTCTTTCTGGTTCCGCGCTTTCTTCCTGATTGAAGGTCCTTGCAAGATCTGTTGAGTCGTCGTGACTGGGGAATCCTTCCAATATCATGTTGATGCGTCTTCTTGGTGGGGGCTTTCCCGCTTCTTTGCCGCCTTGAGCTCGCTTGTGTGACTCTGCATCGGCATTGTCTTGCTCGGCTCGTTGTGCGCCCCGGACCTTTTGTTCTTTCCTCTGACGAGTCGGACTCGTCCGTCGTCGTCCGTTGCTTGTTTTTCGGCTGGTATTGTTTGTACATTTCGATTTTTTATGTTCGTGACTCCCCTTTGGTATTCTCCGAGGAGGAGGTTTTGCAGGTGACGACATTCGTCGGTGTCGTGTCCTGATCTTTGATGGTATGTGCAGAAAGGCCTGTACTTATCTCCCGCGTTTGGGCCTTTGTTTTTGGTGCGGTTCTGCGGGTTTCCCTACAGATCGTGCTCGCCAGCGAAGTAGGTCGCCGCTTTCTTGCCTTCCTTATTCGAGTTCTTGTATTCTTGATTGTAGTGTTGGCGCGGTTCGACGTATTCTTGCGTCGACTCTTTCTCCTTTACGGGTTTTGATGTCCCAAATTTTTTGGCAAGTAGTTCCCTTTCCTCCTCTATCTCGACGAAGATGGCGGCCTTATGGAGGGCGTCTTCGAGACTTTGTCGTTTATTCAGGGCTTACTCGCTGCGAAACGGCGATTCGTACCAGAGTCCGTTCCGTAACGCGGGCAGTCTCTCACTGTCGGTCACCGAGATTTTCGAAACAACAGCTTTGAACCTATCGATGTATGACCTCAGGGATTCGCTTTGTCCTTGGTTGATCGACCAGAGGTCGGCGCTCGATTCTCCTTCCTGAATGAGCATTAAGTAGTGCTTGAGGAAAGTGGTTGTTAGTTGCTGATAGCTGTCAATGGAATGTGCTTCCAGCCGCGAGAACCAGTTGAGGGCGGCGCCATTGAGGTTTTCGACGAAGAGCTAGCAAAAACCGGTGTCGCGCTCCTCGGGAAGGAATTGAGTCCGTTCCATCGCGATGCTGAAAGCTGTCAGCTATTGCCGCGGATTCGAGCTGCCATCATAGGTGGGCAGTTTTATTTTTCTGTGATGTCGAACTGGTGTTCCCGTTATTTTTCTTGTGAACGGTGTGTTTTGTGTTTCTTTTAAGACTCTGCCGATCTCGGGGGCCGAGCTGGTTGCATTGTGGACTCTTGACGTCATGTTGTCCAGCTGTGCCTTCAGAAGTCCGATTTCAATTTCGATGCCCGGTTCTTCTTCGTATTGCGGTAGCTCGGTGGATGGTATTTGGTGTGCTTCGGACTCGTGTGCCGACCTTAGTCGAGGTATGGTTGGTCTTTCGCCTGGCCCGATGGTTGTGTTTTGGAAGGTATCAACGAAAGCTTCCATGTTTCGAGATGCTCGTTGTTCGGTCGTTTCAAGGTTGTCAATATGCTTGTGGCACGTGTTCTGGGCGTTTTCGAGTTGTTCTGGTTTGGTTGACTGGGATGTTGACCATCGACATCTTCGTGCGGGCTAGCGCAATGTTGGGCCCGGTGGCTTTTGGGAGCCCCGGGAGAATGAGAGGGTTTGAGTTTTGATTCGAGGAGCTGGTTGGTGGGCGCGGCAGATCCGTCCCTTTGTCTGAGTTCGGGGGGTTTGAGTTTGGTGGCTGGTCTGCTGCCTTTTCCGAGCTGTCGCTAGCTGAAAGAGGTCCTGTCATCTCGGCTTCGTCTTAGAGCGTAAAGAAGTTTCTTGACGATCCCCACAGACGGCACCAATTGTTGTTTCAGAAATTTGACCTAGTCAATATTACTGGCTGCGATCTGAATATCCGAACAACGAGGTGAGATATGAATTAAAAGAGAGGTCGAAACTGTTCTTTATTGATCTTAAGGTACGAGGTGGGAGTTCGTCTTATGACGTGCTCCCTAAAGATTGCTTGAGGTCGGAACTTTATAGATGTAGCTCGGCACTCGCAAGTTACAATATCTCTAACATGAAGAGTGAAGGGTCCTATTTATAGTGCTTGTGCGCTGATTTCTCTTTGGGCCGTTTATTCCTTGTCGGGCTTATCTTCGTGGGCCGATATAAAGTGTGATTGATTTAGCAAGATTTTCAATGGGCTTTGGATGGGTGCTAAACCTATATCCAACACCTAAACCGATTGGTATAAATTAACACTCAAGCAAATTCGTATAATTTTAATGGAACATGAGTTCCTTGTCATCAGTAATATAACAATATTTTACGCTTTATGCAAGTTTTTTTTTTTAATTACACGATAATGATTAGTGTAATTGTTATCATGTCTCTTATAATAATTATGATTTTTAACGGAAATCGGAGACGAGATTTCTAGAGATCGCTGGTGATCATGAGAAAATAGATTTGGTGTTGCTTGCTCCTCTTGTCTCCTGTTACGAGAGTGATGATTCTGTCATACCGGTCTTTCCTTTAGTTAATCGAAAAATCTAAAGTCTCCCACAGAAGGCGCCAATTGTTGATTCTGAAAATCAGACAATAATCAATTGAAACAAATTGATTATAAAATTTGGGACTTGGATAATAGGATTAAACAGGATCAAAATGCAATAACGAATTAGACCGGAGAATCTAGTCTTTATTGAATATTCGAGCCGGAACCGATCAATGATCGCTAGCTCTAGGGTTTTTGAGTACAAAAGTGTGAATGAATAATGCTTTGAAAGATGATTTTATTAAAGATATAGTTGAATCTATGAGGACTGCCTACGTACCCTGTAAAAAGGGATCAAGTCATTCGTAGTTCGGGATGAAAGGGTGATATGAAAGATTTATATTTTCTCTCGCAGGGGAAGTATATTTATATCAGGAGGGTTATGTTATTTTCCTAAACTCTCTCTCTATTATCAATAAGTTAAATTCACATATTCTTGGATCTTCATTCCGTTTTGGAGATTTGTCTTTATCTTCTTCTTTTCTTAAATATAATTAATTTACTTAACTATGTTTTACTTTTTTGTGCAGGTCAACGTGGGTTTTGCGGTAGAGGGTCTTTCTTCGTTATTTGGGCTTTGAGCTTAAACAGCCGATCTCTGTTGGACCGGGGATGCTAAATCCATCTCCAACACTAACCTAACGAATTGAAGTATTTCTGAGACTTGGAACTGAATCCAAAAACCGTAAATGTATTTTACTTTTCAAGTAAAGATCAGATCGCATTAACCCTTCAAAACAAGAAGAAAAAGAGATCAGATCGCATTCCTGATGCACATAAGACCGTATATATATAATCTTAGCCAAATGTAATTTTTGTATTAATAGAAAAAGCATCTCCAGTACCTTGCCAATTGATTTTTCATGGTCTCATAGGGATTTGGTTCAGAAAAAAAGGCTCTCGTAGAGACTTGAGAAAATAGAGCATTTGAAAGAAGAAAAAATTGTTGCCAAAAAGAGTATCCAAGAATAAACAAATTGTGGGAATGAGCTTCATATCTTGTTCCATTTTAGGTGGGTATCTTTATAAGATATGATCTTCTTCTTCTTCTTCTACACAGTTTATTTTTTCTTAGGATTACAAAGACCGTACTCGCATAGTTTTTGGGCATATAGATTCGTATTGTTATATTTCATATTGTATTAATGAATATGCATATAGTTTTATATTGAGATAAGGATATGTTTTTATTGTGATAAGAGTGAGTCTAGGGTTAGTTGACTTTTTTTACCGCGAAAGTTTTAGACATTAGCCTCATAATCTCCCACACAAGCATGAAGTCATATCTTTATATTAATTGAGAAGTGTTTTTGGCTTTATATTCACTTTTAAAACGGTTGATTACTAATTTTCCATTAATGAATTTAAGTTTTTTACTTTGGTAACCTTAGTTTTTTTAGTTTTAAAAATTGTTTTATTTTAAAGATAAGTACAAACTCAAATAAATAAAAAATAAAAACCAAAATGATAAATACGAAAATATTTTTGAAATAAATTTTGAAATATGAAAAATATTTTATATAGTAAATTTGTATTATTTATATCAATTTTGAATTTATATAAATATAAATGATAATTAATATGTATCTTGATGTTTATATATATTTGTAATTTATTATAATTAATATGAAAATATATTTACAAAGTAGATTTAGGTATTTATATATATTGTTTAAATAGTATTTTTGTTTTATTATTTAAGTATAAAATTTTAATAGTATGTTAAATGTAACTATAATTTATATGATATAAATATTCTTTTAAATAATGTTATTACTGCTAAACCAAATTGATGATTTTTTAAGAAATTTTTATTTATTAATGGTTGTGTTCGCACATGGTGCGAGCAAATTATGCTAGTTTTAGTTAGATATTTCGAGTTAAAGAATACCCCTCATACCAAATGAAGTTTGATATTTCTTTATGTTATTCTTTTAAATAATGTTATTATTGCTAAACCAAATTGATGATTTTTTAAGAAATTTTTATTTATTAATGGTTGTGCTTGCACATGGTGAGAGCAAATCATGCTAGTTTTAGTTAGATATTTCGAGTTAAAGAATACCCTTCATACCAAATCCCTTCATACCAAATGAAGTTTGATATTTCTTCATGTTACCACTACACCACCACACAATTAGTAAAATAAGTTATATTGTCTTAGTTTAGGGTTAGCTGACCAGCCGACTTACTTCTTTGTATAAATAAAATTTCTTATAAAGCTTAATATAAACAAGTCAATTCGATATCAAAACCTACATGGTAGTAGATTAAAGATCTTAAACATCTAAATTTTTCTTTAAAATTTTCTGTTTCTTTGCAGAATCATGAGAAGTCATGCTAATTCGGCATGTCAGAAAGTTCTCCTTCTGCAAAACAAGTTGGTGAGAGAGTACATGAAGTCTCATCAATCTCACTATATTCGTTGTATGCTTTCGATAATAACATCTAAATCTGAAATGACTTTAAAAACTCAAAAACATCAAAAAATACTATAAATAAAACCTATATTATGGTCAAATTCCGGCACGAACAGGATAAATTAGCATCGATGGTCTAAGTGGACATCAACAATGTTTAGTACGTTTAGTCAGTTTTGTTTAGGTTGTCGGAAACAACTATGTTGTGCGGCTTGAAAATCATGTTATTTACGCTTTCTAGTTTTGATTAAGGCTATTAATTTATTTATTTTATCAACAATGAAGGCTATTAATGTTTTGGAGTTCGATTCTAAACACATGGTCTTTTGATGTGATTTTCCATCAATAATATAATGTGATTTTGACGTCACACGTAATATAAAGATATCCTTGACTATTTTTATCGGAAAGAGGTAAATCAATCTTACAAAATAGGTAGAGAGATCTAAAAAAATTTGACTAAGGATAATGTTTTACTAGATTTTAATCTGCGTGCGTTAAGCACGAAATATTAATTAGATAATTTTATTTGTTTTTGTGCTTTTATTTTTTATCGGTTATTTGTTTCAAATCGTTTTGTCGGTTTTATAGTAATTATTTAATTTTTTGAGTACAAATATTTTTGTTTCCGAATATTTTAAATTATATATTTTTGGATTATTTAGCGTGATAATATTTTTGTTTTTATTACCACTAACTCTTTTTGATAACTTTTGCCATTCAATTTTATTTATGTTATTGACTTTATTGTTTTTGTTTATATATTTTTTTGATATTTTTTAAAATGTATGTTATATTGTATTAGATATATTCCTTGTTCGAAAATATGCTAGGCGTTAGTCGATCGGTCGGGTAAGGCCTAGCGCCTAATAAAAAAATCGGAGATTACGCGAAAATTAACCGGGACGTAATTTTAGAGCTTTATATCTAATTTTATAGTTTCTATAAAACACATTGCGTAAAAGTACAAATATAATATATTCAGTGCAGTGGCAAAGACACTTTCAGACACTAGTGTGTCATGTTCGAGGCCCATACGACTTATTTTGGTTTTTTTTACTATTTTTGTTTAATGAGAGCTAAAATTTTCTTTTTGATATCATCTTCTTCCCAAGACTATCGATCTGTAAACTAAAAACAAGCGGCAATGAATTTTTTTGTTATCATTTACCATCAATTTCATTTGTTTTTCTTCCAAAAATCATAGATCTAATCAAATATATTAGAGTTTTTAACGAAAAACGACAGAAAACTGAGATTTTTCATAACTCTGATGTTTAAGCCGATTTGAACAAAATCGGCGACGGCTGGTCACCGCCGAGCGTTTTTCCTGAGAGTACTCGGACCTAGTCGGTGCGTTTTTGAATAAGAGATATATTTAATGTGTGTAGAATATAATTATGTGGATAACAATATTGTGCAATAAATATATTAAAATTAAAATATAAACAATAATAGTCATAAATTAATATTCAAAAAATAGATAATTAAAGTGTAATATTAATAGTTATAAATAACTTGAAATATCTAAAACGACATTACTGAATAACTTTATCTGTTTTTCATATTTGTTCTTTAAAAAAAAAATCCCCCTTTGTAAGTTATAAACTTCTGACATACCATGTGGAGATATGAAACAAAGCATCTCCTCCACAATAAAAGAAACAAACATACATGATATTTCTGACCTTACATTAGGTCTCCTTGGAGCAGTAGTAGGAACTTGCAGTACAGACGTGCCGGTGATAGAAAAATGCTTAGCATCTGCCATTTCTTCATCACTTTGCATAGAGCTGGTATTGGCAATTGAGCTATCAACCTGTTTAGGAAGAGAGAGTGTCCTTTTAATAGAAAACCTAGACTTTTCACGCGATCCCCACCCATTCGCCATGACACTCATATTTCTCCATTTGTCCTGTCTCAATACAATAAAGCAAATCCAATCTAAATTAGATTTCATAATCCCAAACAAATTAGACCTGCATCATATAGTTGAGACAAAGGATAAGACGGAATCATGACAATGACCTTAAGATCTACATTGGAACGCATGACTCCACTGAATTCAGGGTCTGAGAGAATTGTGCGCCATTTACAACGACCATGCTTGATAGCGCCAGACTTTAGAGCTGACTCTTCTTCTTGAGTCCACGACAATTCTTGATAGCGCCATGCTTAAAATGAAAACCCCAAGACAAAAGATACAGGTTTCAGCGAAATAATTGAGGATAGAGATAGAGAAATAATGTGTTCCCATGGAAGGGATTGAGTCCAACGAAAGCGAATCAAATACCCGTAAAAACGTCTTGGAAAAAAATTCCGATTCGTGCGTCCATTTTTCTCTGTATAAAATTAGGGTTTCAGGGTGGATGAATGGAAGGAAAAAAATCAAAAAAAAAAAAGCTAGAGTTTAAGACAAAGAGAAAGAGCTTCTCGGAGAAGATATAGTTTTAACGAAAATATAGGAAGGGAAATTGAAAACTTATGTACTTTAAAGTTTTCTTTTTAAGTCTGTTGTATCCTTAATGAAACTAGGTACAGGCCCGCGCTACGCAGCGGGTTATTTTTCAAAATATTTTTTGTGTTTTTTTTAATAAAGATATACAAATTTATTCTCGGTTAAATCCGGTTAACAAGTCAAAACCGATGATATGCCATTTTTTGTATATCATAAACCATGGTTCATCATTCGTATATCGCAATGGTTAATGGTTATTCATATATCATTAAGATGGATCTTATTGGAGTTTAAATAGGGTGGAGCACAGTAACATACAAAGACACAAATTTAGGTCTCAAGCAAATGATTTCTACAAGAAAAAAGTTTACAATAGAAAACATGCAAACAAACTTACCAAATAATGTAACTAATTGAAGATAAAATGATTACGTACGCAAGACTTCATGAGCGGTCAAGCATTCAGAAGGACTGGAGCATAACATCTTCCGGATCAGATCTTTAGTACTGTTGGATATAACAGGCCACGGGTCTGACTCAAAGTCGATATATCCCTTCAAGACAACATCAAATATTCCTTGCTGAGTTTCTGATTCCAGAACACAAAACCATTATTCCGGAAATCTCGGCTGTGACATTAAGAGAACGCATTTTAAGCAGCTATAAGTCATCACGCATACCTGCCCAAAAAGGTGGGACACCACTTAGTAAAATATAGAGTATAACACCAGCAGTCCACACATTAGCTTCTGGGCAAAGCAAAAGGAGCAGTCTAGAAATAAAAAACAGACACTTAAGCTGGCATTTACAATTTCCACGATGAGAAGCTCCAAATAAAGCAAATAAAGATTCTTCATATAAGATAACACATGATATCGAATTCATTACACCCAAATCAGGCCTATAGTTTTTCTAAGATGCTTTGACACTAAATTAGATACCACATTACCTGGTTTGAATAAAACGGAGAGCCCAAAATCAATGGCCTTAAGAGAGAAATCATCATCCTTATTAACCAACAAGAAATGCTCATGCTTTAAGTCTCTATGCATGATTCCAAGAGAATGACACGCCTCAACGTAACGACACCAACAATGATCTTGGTCAGCTCAACAGCTTTCCTCTCGCTGTAATGCCCTCTCTGAATAATCCTATCAAACAACTCACCACCAGCACAAACCTCCATCACAATGTGAACGTACAAAGGGTCCTCATAAGCTCCTTTTATCGTAACAATGTTCTTGTGACCAGCTAAATGGTGCATGATCTGAATCTCCCTCCTAACATCCTCAACATCTTCCTTAGATATCAATTTCCTCTTGGATATAGACTTACAAGCATAGTCAACACCCGTTGCAATCTCCGTATAGAGATACATCCCGAATTTCCCTTGGACTAACTTACGGCACAACGTGTATATATCACGGATGTTAGGAGTCTTGTGACCAAGAACATAGTAAGCTTGATTGTCCATGTTATGCCGCATAATAGGTTCTTTAACAGGAATGACAAGAACAGAATTGTTGTTGTCCTTTTTCAGATCTTCTTTTGGAAAGTCGTGTCATGTGTATGTCCAGGAAGCTCTTGGACCGGAGCGTTGGCCTTCCGGAGATCCCATACATGTATGCCAAATTCATCTTCTGCAGTTATCTACATAACAGAACATTTTATTCATGACAACAAAGATATGATAATACTTTATCCTGAATCCGAAGTTTGAGTTCCACAATTATTCAGTTCAGCGCAATACCCGAATGATGTAGCAAAATCCAAGAAATAAACGGCCTGAACAATGGAGATCAACAGTGATACCATACTTCATGGTACGCAGATCCAAGAACTGGACATATGATTTACCAGTTGCTGCAACAGCGTTTACGTCATGTGGATTCCATGCTCCACCAGATCAAGAATGTAACATCCCAGCCAAATCCTTAGATAAAACCTATGTAAACTAAGGCCTGTTAACTTGGTATCATGGGTAGCAAAAGCACAAAAAGACGAGAAAGTGTCTATATCATCGTAGCTAAATCACCTCAGCAGACTTTTTTGAATAGTCCAAGCTCCACAAGAATAACGCAAGTATAAGTATCTGTCAAGTTTCCAACACCAAACAGAGATCAGCTACAAAATTTTCAAACCCTTTATCAATACTTGAGACCAATTTTAATCATGACTCATGCATTTTAGAGGTCGTTGTATATAGTCGCAAACCATAAGGTACAATAGCATCAAAACCAGATTCCTGAAGACTTACAAGTAAATTATGGTAGCGAAAATCACAAGAATAGCGAGCCTTTGTCTTGATCGAAGCTTCTGTCTTCTTCTTCTTGGTCGTCTTCGTCTTCTTCCCCATCGTAATCCTCATCAAACCCATACTCCGGTCTGATCTTCTGACTCCAGCTCGGCGAAAACTCCCATAAACTGTCATTGAGAGCGAATCTAAAACACCTTCGGAGGACCAACCATGGCGAGAGAAATGGGAATCCATCTCCGTCTTAAGGTCAAATAGATCCGTGTTTTTGGAATCTCTCATCCTCTTTTCCGAGACCCTTTCTCTGTCTTTCTCTGTCTTCTCTCCGGCGAAAACCGATCGATTTGATCGAAGAAGATGAACTGGCTAAGAGGAGAAGTGGAGGAGACCATAGGATTTACAAAAATCAAATAAAGTCGATTCATTAATATCCAACCATATATTCATTTCGGGACAAAGAACACAACTGGCCTGACTTGTACAAACGTTTTATTTTGATTGGTCTTGATTTTTTTTCATTAAACCAGGTGTCAATCTCTCCTTCAACACGGATTATGAGGTGTCAACACCAGGAGAGACATTCCAACTATTATAACTACTAGGTATGTGCCCGCGCTACGCCGCGGATTTATTCGAAATATATTTTTTTGAATTTTTTTAAAAATAAATTGTTTTTATGCTAATTTTTGTTATATAGTAGAAACACCAAGCAGAGAGATTAAAGCAATATATATTTGTACCATGTTTTTACTTATTAATAAAAATTAGAATAAAAGTCACATCTAGATATATGTGTTTCTGATTTATTTTGTTCTTCAGCTTTCTTTTCTTTTATTTGTTCCATTTTTCCCATCTATGTTATTCCATCTAACTTTCTTTTCCTATTTTTTTTGTCTGATTAGTTTTAGAAACTTATAATATGTGTTTTATAATGAAGAGAGTATTAAAAAATTCATGGTTTTGTAATTTATAGATTGTCGAGAATCTTTTTTTTGTAGACATATTTTTTTATTGTTGGCGTCATCTATTTTATGTTTTTTCTTGTTTCATTTCACTTCAAATATGTTTAAGTTGACACAACATAGAATTGTCAATGACTAAACATTGATTTTGATAGTAGAATTATAAGTTTGATTAAAATTTTATTAAAATTTATTATAAGTTTGACATAGTTTCAAATTTTATAAAATTATCATAATAACTTTTAAAAAATGTATACCGATTCTATATTAACAAATACAAAATAAGATTTTCTTTTACAATCAATATTTGTATACATTTTGAAGAAGAAAAACAATTTTAAAATTGTAAATTAAAAGTTCAACAATTTGAAATTAATTATTATTCAACATAAATAGTAAAGGAATATATGATTGTATATTATCGTCTTCTTGTCTCGCAGATCCAAATAAACACTGTTGAAATGAGGTCAAGACTTTTTTTTTAAAGAATAATTGTGTAACTAAGAAATAATTACCGGTTAGAAAATATGAACTAAAAAGACTGTTTTGTAGTCTTTACTTATATAGCCATGGCACCACTAATGAAGTATTTACTCATATTGCCATGGCAACACTGATGAGCCAAGGATGTCGAGATCGCAGACACCATTTTCGTTGCGGCTCCGTTAACATTAACAGACCAATAAGGGAAAAGAATGAAGAGCTTATCCATCATTGTGCCTCATTCACCAAGAGAATAATACGGTTTGATTACATCTACTTCCCACTAATGAGATTTCCTTACAGGGATGATTGGTTTTGGGATTGAATTTATATGCATACTAATTAATGGAGTTTTGTGGGATTTATTGGCTTGGCTTTAAAGTACAAGAAGAAGAGGCCTTGTTTTTTATTACATATCTAGGCTTAAAGCACAGTCATGAGCTTTTCCACTTTTTGCTTTACTCCCAAAACCTCTACAACACAAACCTTCGTGGTCAAATTGTTCTTGATGAATCTTGCCCCCATGAGTTCTGAAAAGAAAGAAAAACGCAAAACGGGAAAGAAGTCCATGAATATCTCTCAGCTTTTTAACGTCAAGATGCTAATTTTAGATCTTTAGAACATTATGTTGTTCTGACAAACGAAAAACAGACATTTTGTATTATATCAAATGACAGAAATAGAAGAGGTCAATGAGTTTATTGCACCAACCCGGAAAAGAAAGAATCATATCCTTTTGTGTTGTCCTTGTGGTGTCAATCATGTGTAGTGGCTTCAAGTAAAAGAACCAATTTCAGATATGTAGAGAAAAAAAAATTCTGCAGTTTTGTAATCAATCGTGTTCACTCTTCTTTATCATGAAGGCTGAAGCAAATCACTGTTATGCAGTTTTGCGTTATCAATTTTTCACGATGACTGAACTGTAACCAATCTCCCTCGTGAGCTCTCGCGATGCAGCAATCTATCTGATTCTCTTGGATTTCAAAGTCACCAATCACAAAGTAATATTTTCGAAACTTGAATGTAAACAGAGAAATTCTGAGGTCCAAGATCCATCAAACTTACGATGTTCGTCTTGCTCTGCTTCTTGTTTCTTCATTTCCATGAATCCCGCAACTCTGCCGTAATGAGCTCCAAGCAATGCAATATGCATTTCCACGTGCCTTAAGAAGCAGCTTTCTGGCTTTTTCCACCAAACCAGCACGGCCTACATATCCACCATGCAAGCAGTCAATTTCCTTCCTAGAGAGATTCCATACTTCGATTCCAATGAGTTCAATATCAGCTCACCTTTTATAAGCTTACTACATCACAACAGAGATAAATCTAGAACACTTATTATCATGAGAAGTATGAAAGACTTTTATGAAACATAGAATCTGAGAGGGAGGAAGCCTTATCAAAGTAAAACATCATCTTTGGCCACCGTAAAGAGATCATTACAAGAAGGGTTAATCATGAGGTACTTGTTTAAGAATTCATCTCCAGAGAGGTAATTATTGATAAGCAACATAAGAGGACTTCACAGAATCGCTGACAGTATGCAACAAATTTGTTGTAGCTGCCTTGAGAAACGCAGATGAACAAGCTGCTTCTGATTATGGCGTTCACATGCGCTGGAAGATTAATATAAATCTGCATTTACGATCCCAACTACGAAAAAATAGCAATTACAACACCATGAATCTTCTAACACAAAGATTTGTATAGGTCAAAGCAAAAAATTTAGATAAACGATACTAACTCCCAAGTAAAACTCGAATCATTCAAGTTCAGATGGAAAGGTTGGATCAGAGACCCTCTTTCTTAATTGCTGAGGTTCTGATCTCCGACCATCTTTGATTTCCCCACCCTTGAAGCCAGGTCCTACACAGTAAGCTTCCCACTCTCCTTCCTCATTTTCGTGAACTATTAGAGAAATTTAATTTGACAGTAATCAGATCGAACATCAGTGAGAAATCAAATGACCCAAACTCGTATGGAAGATTATTCAATTAGAGTGGATCGGACGTACGTACGTGATATTTCAAAGTACGGGCTCCACATGTGTGTGATTTGGTTCTGTAGCCATGGATCTTTAACAGAATCCCGACGAAACCTTAAGTGACATGCAGGTGGTTGTTTCCCTTCAAATCATCTGAAACACGAAGAGATCCAGCTTAGAAATCTCATATCTCAAAGAATCTAACACGATCTAAGGTAAGAGGTGAGTTCGTTTACCTTTCGACGGTGGTTGGTGGACCTCAAATCCTCCTGAAGACGAATATTTGCAGGTTGTAAAAACAGGTGAGGAAGCTTTTCTAGGATTAGGCAGAGCTTTATACACGGAAGATGAAGAGAGAGAAGAAAAGGTTATGGAAACAAAGCTGAAAGACTGAAGATTCTTTGGTCGAAGCTTTGTAAGCCCTCGGTGGCTATGATCCACGGCGAGAAAACCTGTGAAATCGTCACTGGAAGAGACGACAATAGATGAATCGCCATTTAGGCCATCTGAGTGAGAAACATAGAGAGAGAGCAAGTAGAGAGATAAATTGATTATGCAAATGAACCGAACTATTTTGTTTTTGGTTGAATAAAATTATTTTTGTTCAATTTTTTAATTGTGTTTTTGGGACAAGTAAAGTATGACGTGGAAGAATGTTTTGTTTTGATTGGTCTGGACAATTTTTTCAGTAAATGATGTGTCGACTCCACAAGCATTTCTGCAGCTGATGTGTCATGCTCCTGGAGAGATATCCTTCCTTTATATATATAATTAAAAAAAAAACAAAGGAAACTAATGGCATAGTCTATAAATAAATTAAAAATTATAGGTAGTTTTTAAAATGTGATTCTGCTTTAATAATATAGAGTTTTCTTTTTAAGACTATTGTATCCTTAATGAAATAAATAAATAAAACAAAGGAAACTAATGGCATGGTTTGTAAATAAATTTAAAATTATAGGTAGTTTCTAAAGTGTATTTCTATTTTAATATTATAGATTTTTCTTTTTAAAACCGTTGTATCCTTAATGAAATAAATAAAAAAACAAAGGAAACTAATGGCACAGTTTGTAAATAAATTAAAAACTATAGGTAGTTTCTAAAGTGTTCTTCTGTTTTAATAGTATAAATCGTTGATAAGAATAGATTTAAAAATAAAAATATTTGGGTTCACCCCTAAGGGTGAACCCAATTGTTTACCTCCTCTTTTTTTAGCCAATAAAAATATATCATGTAGTATTATCTTTAAATAAAATTACAAAATTAAAATTAAGGAATTAAACACATTCAAATACATTATAAAAGTAGATAATAATATATATCAATATTTATATATTTTTTAGAGTTTACAAATTGGGGTTTAGGGTTTAGAAATTAGGGTTTATAGTTTAGGGTTTTAGCCTTTTAAGGTTTAGGGTTTAGGGATTAGGGTTTAAGTCATTTGAGGTTTAGGGTTTAGGGATTAGGAGCCCTTTGGGTTAAGCCCTTTGGAGTTTAGGGTTTAGGGATAAGGGTTTATGGTATAAAGTTTAGGGTTTAAGCCATTTGGGGTTTAGGGTTTAGGGTTTAAACCCTTTAGCGTTTAGGGTTTAGGGATTAGGGTTTAGGGTTATTTTTTATTTTTAAGGTTTACATATTAGGGTTTAGGGATTAGGTTTTAGTTTTTATTTTAATTTTTAGGTTTTTAAATTAGTGTTTAGCGGTTTAGGAATTTTGGTTTATGTTTTTATTTTTTAAGATTTACATATTGGGTTTAGAGATTAGGGTTTAGTTTTAATTTTTATTTTTTATGTTTTCAAATTATGGTTTAGGGTTTACGGGTTTAGAGTTTAGGGTTTAGAAATTAATATTTAGATTTTAGTTTTTATTATAAATTCGTTTAATTTTAATTTTTAATTTATAAGTTTTTGTCTAAAATAAAACATTTTTTCCTTTATTTTGTTTTTGTTTTTTCTTATTTTTAAATTTTAATTATTTTTAATATTAAATTATGTGTAATCATTTGATTGGATAAAAAAAGAGGGGATAAACAAATGAAGAGGTGAACAACAAGAATTGTTCGTTTAAAAATAGTAAATACTAAAGGAATCCAATTAATTACAATATTATTCCAAACTTGTTGAAACAATCAATGCAATTGGAGAAGAGAAATCACCTCACTGCTCTCTATACATCTTTAAATAGTGGCTACGAGAATTCTCATTATCTTTATGCAAAAAAAAGAATTCTCATTATCATCATCTCATCCACAACCCTTTGGTACTTCTTTACGCCCATACATACATCTAATCATATAGTTCTCCAATATAAAAAATATTGAGTTATATTTACAATGATCGTCAAACTTGGTCCTTTTTTTTAATCAAGATCTTGATATCCACTAGAGGTATTTTTCATTTTTTTGTAGCATCCACTGTTTTTTTCAATTGGGAATCAATAGTCAATCTTTCACTACAAAAAACTGGCCGTATAGCCGTAGATTTTTTCGCGGCTATCGGCCAAATTTCGTAGCTAATACCACCTATGGACTCGTGGCTATCTGCAGCTACATAGCCATGACATAGCCACGATGATATTCGTAGCTATTAGCCACGAATAGCGATGAAAACTATCGTCGCTAATATATCCACGAATGGCTGCGAATAATATCGTAGCTATAGCCACGGATTTTCTACGATAAACTTTGTGGTCTTAGCCACAGATAGCGACGAATTTTTCCGTAGTTTATTTTTAAAAAATAACAAAAAAAATAAAAATCATTAATTTTTTATTAAAAAATACAATATATATTTTATAAAAAAAACAATATATACAGATATATACGTATATATATATACATATAAATATATATACGTATATATACATAATTTATCGCTGACGACGACGCTTCGCAGTCGCTGAGCTTGCCACCAGCTCCGCTCGCCGACGACGATGCTCCGCAGACAGCCGCCGCTGAAGCTTGACCCGAAGCCGCATCCTCTGCCAAAACCCGAAACCGCGTTCTCCTCTCCCAAACCCGAAACCGCGTTCGCCGTCAAGGATGGAGGCTCTGTTCTACGGCGGATGTCGAGACATCGAGCGAGCGAGTGAAGACAGACACCACCACCAAACCTCTGTCTCCGTCTTCGAGTTTCAAGCTCTGCTTCGGCCGATCTGCCTCCGCCATGCCGCCGGTCTCTGCCGATCTGCCTCCGCCATGCCGTCTCTCCTAAATCGGATGTGTAAATAGATCTGAAAAGAGACAAAACAAAAATCAAATTAATAAAGAAAGAAGCCAAAATCGATTCGGTTGCGTGCGTATAGAGACGATGGGTTATGACAATATAGAGAGTCTAGCTTGAAACTCGATGTATTTGGGAGAGATGGAGAATCAAATCAAAAAATGGGTGAGAGAATGTTTGAGGGAAGAACGAGTGTTTGAGGGAAGAGGTTGGTACATACTTTTTTTTTAATTATGTTATAAAATAATCAACGGTTGAGATTGAAAGTTAGATGTAGATCTAGCGGTTTAGAGTGCGATCCGAGTGACATGAGTATTAGCCAATCAGAAGTTTTTGAATTTGTTTAATATATAAAAAAATAATAAAAATAATTTAAAGTACTACAAATGGTTTAAAAAAAAAATTAAATGTTAAATTTAAAACTGATAAAAAAATCAAAAATTTTAAATGATTTAAAATAATAAAATAATGATATATAATATCTAAAAATGATTATTAGTATTCAAAGATTATATATTAATTAAAAATGTTTATACATTAAAAATGTTTGTGTGATTGTAATTTAGTTTTTTTTGTTATATGTTTAATTTTTATGTTTGAAAATAACAATTAAGGGTTGGAGTTCATAATTTAGGGTTTGATAATCAAGTTTTTTATTTAGAAGTGAGGAATTAAGATTTAAAATATGATTTGAGTTGAATTTTATTGAAAACTTATTAATTATTAAAATATGTATATATTATATTTATGTTTTAAGTTTAAAGTATAGGGTTTGTTGTTTGGGGGTATATCTTTGGAGTTTAGGTTTAGGGTTTATTTAGGGTTTAAAGGGTTATATATTAAAGGTTTAAAATTAATGTTTGAAAATAGGATATCTGAAAAAATATAAATAGTTTATAAGTAACAAATCTTAATTCTAGATATATTTTAGGGGTTTGGGGTTTATTTAGAGTTAGGGTTTAGGTTATATATATATGCATACATGTTATTGGTATTAGATTTGAAAATAATAGTTTTTATGTATATATAATTAAATATTTGTATTTTGATGTTATTTTTATGATTTAGAGTTTAAAGTTTAGAGTTTGTGGTTTTAGAGTATATTTAGGGTTTAGGGTTTTGAATAACCACGGATAAAATCGTGGCTATCCGTGGCTACATATCCACGAATTGTCACGATTGAGAGTTGTGGCTAGATAGCTACGACCGAAAACGTTGCCATTCGCTGCTAACGTATCTACGACGTTTTTGTAGCGATCCGCAGCTACGTCTACGACAACGTCCGTGGCTCTTCGCGGATAATTATAGCTACGAAACATTCGCGACTATCCGTCGCTAAGTAGCTACGAATTACTACGTTCGTTTACCGTGGCTACATAGCTACGAATAGCTGCCAAATATCTACGGATATAGCCACGGCTTAATTCGCAGCTATCCGGTGCTTAAAAAACGTAGCTACGAAAATTCCGCGGCTAATCCGTGGCTACGAGACAGATTTCTTGTAGTGTTTATAGTTTTGGAGGCGTTTATAGTGTTGACAGAATGTTGGAGGTGGGTTTAGCACCTCTCTTTAGCCCAACCCAACAACTGAACGGCCCATCAAAGATCGAGGCCATTAGAAGAGAAGTCGGCCCAACTTGGTGTAGCCCGGCGGCGACGACGCCTCGGCCGACATGCATCAAATAAGGGAAATATGTTAATGATAAATTAATATATTCACAAAATGGAAGAAGATAAATACAAACTCCTAAATGGAAAGAAAATCTATGTTGTACAGATTTTACTTTATCATATCAAAGAGAATCTAAGAAATAAACTCTAATTCCCTTGATATAAATATTTTCCACTGCGCGGGAAAAGACTAAGCTGAATCATTGTAACAAAAATCCTAGGCAAAGAGATCAATCGATTTCGAGCCTAAAGATCAATAAAGACTAGATTTTTTGGTCCTATCGTTATTGCTTTTTAATCTTTAGATTCGAATTATTCAAGTCCCTGAATTTAAGATCAATTTATTAAATTGATCATTGTGGTTCTATGAATCAACACAAAAGATAGAAGATAGAGAGCACATATGATGAGATACAATTTGGAGCAGCTTCTATGCATAGTACTCTTTTGTGTTCTCTAGGCTTCTGTCATCACCCGTTATTTGCCTTAACCCATCATATATACAAATATAACATATTTTGTTTCTGCCATGGATTGTTTTTTACTTGAACCTATAAAGAATGCACAGTTTAGCCATTAAACATGTTTATCTGTTACAGTAAATTCACAATCCCTCAATTCAATCAATTAGAAACCAATGTTCATGAAAACAAAGATCTCTATCACCTTTGCAGAGAATCAAGAAGAAGAAACAGATTCTCAAAACAAGAAATGATCCAAACTGTTACAAAGAAAAGGAAGAAGAAGATGAGATTTTCTCAACAATATTTTCGATTATGATTCAATTCCCGTGTCATCTTGGTTTTAATGAGCCTTTCTTCTACTTCTAATCTGGACCCTTGAATATGTCTTCTAATCTCCATCATCCACATGTCCAATATCTAACTATCTCTTTCCCTATATCACATCTCCCCTCTTTGAGACGCCTTGACCTCAAGGTCTAAACTCAAGAAATGGCTACAACAAGGCATAGTCAATTGACAGAAATGTCATCTGCCGTGAAAACCACACTAGGATCCCATACTCTGGTGGCTCGAGGTGAATGACATGAACGTCTCATATCAATACAGATTCCCACCGAGAAGTGATGTACTTGTGCAACGTGTTCATCATGTACACAAAGTCCTACTCCAATTATTTGTACACTTGTACTGAACTCATCTACGTATTCGTCATGTTGATTTATCAACAACCTTTGCCTCACTGATTTAGACAGTTCAAAACCGTTATCGTCGTGTCCTCCATACTGATCGTATCCATCTGCAATGGTAATCGCTTTGTCCAGATCATCTACCTGCCACTCAGTGCTTCCAAAATTAGCAAGAATCTCCTTGTTCACATGCACTTGATCCTCCATGTCTGAAAAGATACGCTCCCATTTGTGGAATGTAGTTTGCAGCTTATCATTAGACTGCGCAGAAAACACAAACAATACCACCACATCAACTTGCGTCTTCATTTTCATGTGAGACACATGCTTCTTCAAATCCGTGTAAGCATGCATCAAGGTTAACCATTTGAACCAAGCATTACAAGCCTTAGCTCCTTTCTCCCTCGCAGTTTGAGCCGTCCAATCCATAGCCTCAAACGGTTCATCCATTCTTTGTACCGTTAGCTGGTCCTCTTCTCTCAACAGAATAAGCTGCATTACTCCCATTTCAGGAATTGATCCTTGATGAATTCTCTGTAAGATTAATAGTCTTGCACCTGTTGTAAGCTCTAGCTACAATTGCTTAATATTGGAATTGCCTGCCACTGTAGTAACTGACATCTGAACAATAGCAATCCTTGCCCAAAAAACGTTTCCAGTCAGCCATAAATGGGTTAAGACGTGGTCACATTGCCTCGGAAATGTTTCACCAACACCGTTGTTCTTACAAAGATGCCACACACAAAAATCAGCAGACGTAATCCCCAAATGTTCATTGTTCCATAAGCGGTCTTATACCATAGAGAAACCAAAGGCAGAACCTCAATGGACTCCCCAAAGAACACTTCCAACCTAAAACAATTCCTCTCATGATGCTTCTGAAACCATGCAAATTCCTTAATCTACCATTTCTTTTTTTCAGAACGAAGCTTCCCTAGAGTTACGATTCGTATATCACCTACTGTATACACGAAATCTAATTTCAATCCCAGCTCAAATTTTGCCACTCCTAAACTATTGGATTGCTTCCTTCCCGTAACAATTCCAACAGAACTATAATACCTATCATGGTTTATAGCAATTTTACCCGGAGCTGAAGGAATCGATGAGAGCACAATGTCTTTTCGACAATCAGTCTCCACCGGTGTTAGAATGCTTCTCAAAATCTGGATCGGAACCGTCGATCGTGGTACTGGAAATTTCTCAAAGGGAACGTCGTCCGTCGTCTTTATATCTTGAATAACGCATCACAAGCCCCGTGGAGTGCAGCTTTAAACTCGCGAAGCTCATCCCTCAACTCTTCAAGACCCGATTTCAAGGTGGATTGAAACCTCTCAATAGCAGTTGTGAACAACATAATCGGGTCTGGTGTAGCAACAATCATTGCCGGAGTTGTTGAGGGACCGTCGTTTTGAAGATCCGTCGGGGATTCCCTGTTCTCTGATGATAATCGGACTCGTATCCTCTCCAGGATAACTGCGATCTGCGCATCGTTGTTCGTCGGCATCTTGTTTTCAAGAATCGTTTGACTCTGATACCTTTGTTACAGTAAACTCACAATCCCTCAATTCAATCAATTAGAAACCAATGTTCATGAAAACAAAAATCTCTATCACCTTTGCAGAGAATCAAGAAGAAGAAACAGATTCTCAAAACAAGAGATGATCCAAACTGTTACAGAGAAAAGGAAGAAGAAGATGAGATTTTCTCAATAATATTTTCGATTATGATTCAATTCCCGTGTCATCTTGGTTTTAATGAGCCTTTCTTCTGCTTCTAATCTGGACCCCTGAATATGTCTTCTAATCTCCATCATCCACGTGTTCAATATCTAACTATCTCTTTCCCTATATCATTATCATGAGTAATTAAACTTGCATATTGTTACATATGTTCTAGTTTGAATTTATATATTGTCTAGGTTTCTATATTGAGTTGTTTAATATTCAAATCTGGCTCGAGAGGTATTTTAATCAAACTTTATCCAAATTGTCAACGTGATATAAGAGCTCATTAATTAAGTACAAAGAATTTAAAAGTGGATATTACTTTGGTATTGGAATTGTTGAGGGCTTTTTTAACAATCTTAATATCCTGAGATCACACTTGTTGTTATAATCAATAAATATACATTATACTAAGAAAAGTATCAAATAGGTTAAGATTTACAATAAATATAAGTATAAATGGTCATTCAAATATTAAATTTACACAGTTTCGCCAAAAAATCCTACTTTTCATTAATCCAAAAACATATAAACCTATGTTGACCAAAATAAATTAAGTATCATTTAAAATGATGTTTTGATCTCCGTTAACAATAAGCACATATCAAACAAAAATTAGTAGTGACTAAAATGATACCTAATTTAGTTTGGTCAACATATATTTATATGTTTTTTGAATTAATAAAAAATTCATAATTTTTTGGCAAACTATGTAAATTTAATATTTTAATAACTGTTTTCTCGTTAATATAATATGACGTTTCTTAATGTCTCTTTGGGGAAAGAACAACTGGAAAATATAAGTGTCCAACTATCTCTCGAGCCCTTCACTGGATATTAAAAAATGTCAGCTTTTACAATTGTTTTATGTCTAACATTAATATACAACCGTATTTTAAGTCCGAGTTTCTTTTATCGATTTTTTTTAACGCTGGTATAGATTATAAGAATTATTATAAGATAATATTATCTCCGTTATACGAGAATCTACATCCACGATCAACAGTTACACATGTTCCTGAATTTTTTTTTATAAATTTGCCTTCATAAATCTTATAGAAATTACGCTTTTGGAGATTAGAACTCAGTACCTGCCGATGTAGAAGCTTACCACTTGACCAGTAGACCATGGTTGCTTCCACATATCTACATGTTCAGGATTCGAACACATGATCTCATGCTAAAGAAGGTCCAAGTCCGAATTTCTTTTATCAAGTTATCTTGACAGTTTATATATTTCTTTTTCTTAAAAGGGCCAAGTTTATAATATATTTGGAGGCGTTTATAGTGTTGACAGAATGTTGGAGGTGGGTTTAGCACCTCTCTTTAGCCCAACCCAACAGCTGAACGGCCCATCAAAGATCGAGGCCATTAGAAGAGAAGTCGGCCCAACTTGGTGTAGCCCGGCGGCGACGACGCCTCGGCCGACATGCATCAAATAAGGGAAATATGTTAATGATAAATTAATATATTCACAAAATGGAAGAAGATAAATACAAACTCCTAAATGGAAAGAAAATCTATGTTGTACAGGTTTTACTTTATCATATCAAAGAGAATCTAAGAAATAAACTCTAATTCTCTTGATATAAATATTTTTCACTGCGCGGGAAAAGACTAAGCTGAATCATTGTAATAAAAATCCTAGGCAAAGAGATCAATCGATTTCGAGCATAAAGATCAATAAAGACTAGATTTTTTGGTCCTATCGTTATTGCTTTTTAATCTTTAGATTCGAATTATTCAAGTCCCTGAATTTAAGATCAATTTATTAAATTGATCATTGTGGTTCTATGAATCAACACAGAAGATAGAAGATAGAGAGCACATATGATGAGATACAATTTGGATCAGCTTCTATGCATAGTACTCTTTTGTGTTCTCTAGGCTTCTGTCATCACCCGTTATTTGCCTTAACCCATCATATATACAAATATAACATATTTTGTTTCTGCCATGGATTGTTTTTTACTTGAACCTATAAAGAATGCACAGTTTAGCCATAAAACATGTTTATCTGTTACAGTAAATTCACAATCCCTCAATTCAATCAATTAGAAACCAGTGTTCATGAAAACAAAGATCTCTATCACCTTTGCAGAGAATCAAGAAGAAGAAACAGATTCTCAAAACAAGAGATGATCCAAACTGTTACAAAGAAAAGGAAGAAGAAAATGAGATTTTCTCAACAATATTTTCGATTATGATTCAATTCCCGTGTCATCTTGGTTTTAATGAGCCTTTCTTCTACTTCTAATCTGGACCCTTGAATATGTCTTCTAATCTCCATCATCCACGTGTCCAATATCTAACTATCTCTTTCCCTATATCACATCTCCCCTCTTTGAGAGACCTTGACCTCAAGGTCTAAACTCAAGAAATGGCTACAACAAGGCATAGTCAATTGACAGAAATGTCATCTGCCGTGAAAACCACACTAGGATCCCATACTCTGGTGGCTCGAGGTGAATGACATGAATGTCTCATATCAATACAGATTCCCACCGAGAAGTGATGTACTTGTGCAACGTGTTCATCATGTACACAAAGTCCTACTCCAATTCTTTGTACACTTGTACTGAACTCGTCTGCGTATTCGTCATGTTGATTTATCAACAACCTTTGCCTCACTGATTTAGACAGTTCAAAACCGTCATCGTCGTGTCCTCCATACTGATTTTATCCATTTGCAATGGTAATCGCTTTGTCCAGATCATCTACCTGCCACTCAGTGCTTCCAAAATTAGCAAGAATCTCCTTGTTCACATGCACTTGATCCTCCATGTCTGAAAATATACGATCCCATTTGTGGAATGTGTAGGAATTTCTAGCAGTTCTAATCAGGATTAGCAACCCTAGTCTGAATTCCGAGCCTAGGATCTAAGGTTCATATAATTGAATCTATGGGATCTCAGATTTACCTGTTGATTTGCAGCGGAAGTATTAGCAGATAATCGAGATCACGAAGCGCCTCAAATGCTGCGCCTCTACTGGTATCCACACGCACACAAACTGGACCGCAGGGATGCTAGTGCCTTACAGAGATCTGATCTCCAGAGAGGTTTCTATCTGTGTTCTGGTGGCTGTGAATTAGGTTAGAAAACAGTTTAGGTCGATCATATATCTTATATATGTCGGCTTAAACTATCACGGGATTAACCAACGATTAAACCGAATTAATCTGATTAATCCGCGAGATGCATCGATCGTTGCACTTCCTGCAACGATCGACACTGCCCCAGATAATTGATATTGAATGCATATCAAATATGCATTCACCGGATCATTACATTAATGATCAACCTCGTCTTTGACGCCCAGTTTGCTTAGGTGTGTGACCCTGTAGGATCATATAACACTAGCAATGAGTTCTCAACTCATTGATCATAAGTGGCTTCTGGCAAAGCGTTATGACTACCTCGTGTTATGTGATTGTCTCATATCGACTATACGACTTTCACTTAGAGCAAGTACAATAGATTTCAGGCCATTCCCAACAATCTCCCACTTGTACTGGAATCATCTATTCCTTTAATCCCTTTGTAGCTATATCTCAATCTAGCATAAGGCAAGCACTGTGTCATCCTTATTCAACCAGATTATGTTTATCGAATCCCGATTTGTACTGATGAAAAACAAACGACTGACAATCACCTCGTTTGAGCGCGGCCACGCATTTCCAGTATCAAATCTTCGATAGGCCCAGATATATTTAACTCCTGTTATATAGGAGGTACAAATCCCATCTTGTCCCATCCATGTCTCTTTCATGTTTCATGATGCGCCTAATCAGTGTCTTTATAATCACCAGTTACGGCTGACGTTTGACAAAGTCAAGACGAACCAATCCATATGAGAGAGGACATGATGAACTCAGGTCTTAGGACTAAACTCTTTTGTCGTAATGAGAAACTCTTATGACACTAATATAACATCTTGTAGAGTTCTCATTGACGGGTCAAGTCCGATCATGTGTTCTCTAACACATATCTATGTGATTGACTTTAATACACTTATTAATGACTCCATGAAACATGGTCATCAGTCACCTCACATACTAGTCTCACGTGGTTGTTAATGTCCCACGTTAACAACCTCGACCAGGGACCATTATAATTTATGTCATTTATTGCTTATAGGGTTTCATGATCAAGTCACATACTTGATGGCCTATAAAATGTCATAAATTACTTTGGGACATTATGTTAACACAATTAAATAATGCTGAAACAATTTCATTAAAATAACATAACTATTATGTCTTTGTGAACATCATGTCATAACTAAAACAAATACAACTCCCACTGAAATCAAGATCATATCTTAAGAAATCTAATGCCTATAGCAGTGGTATGAAACTCGTACTTAGGCCTTGGGAGAGGCTTGGTCAGTGGATCAGCAACATTCTCATCCGTCGGGACTTTGCTGATCTTCACATCTCCTCTATTCACAATATCACGGATAAGGTGATATCTCCTTTCTATGTGTTTGGATTTCTGGTGTGATCTAGGTTCCTTTGCTTGCGCAATGGCTCCATTGTTGTCACAATACAGAGCCACTGGCTCAGAAATACTAGGAATCACACCAAGTTCAGTGATGAACTTCTTGATCCAAACAGCCTCCTTTGCCGCTTCAGAAGCAGCGAGGTACTCAGCTTCAGTTGTGGAATCTGCTACAGTGTCCTGCTTGGAACTCTTCCAGCTGACTGCACCGCCATTCAGGCAGAAGATGTAACCAGATTGCGATCGGAAATCATCTTTGTCTGTCTGGAAACTTGCGTCTGTGTAACCACTTACTACCAGCTCATTACTTCCTCCATACACCAAGAATTTATCCTTAGTATTTCTCAAATACTTCAGAATATTCTTGACTGCTGTCCAGTGACTTTCACCTGGATCCGATTGGTATCTACTCGTCATGCTTAAAGCACAAGCAACATCTGGACGAGTACAGAGCATGGCATACATGATGGATCCCAACGCCGAGGCATAGGGAATCCGACTCATGCGATCTCGCTCAGCAGGTGTCTCAGGACACTGCTTCTTGCTGAGACTTATGCCATAAGACATTGGTATGAAGCCCTTCTTGGAATCTTGCATTCTGAACCTGTGTAAGACTTTATCGATATAAGTGTCTTGACACAGTCCAATCAACTTGTTTAATCTATCTATATAGATTCTTATTCCAAGAATATACGCGGCTTCTCCCATGTCTTTCATTGAAAAACAACTTCCGAGCCAAGTCTTAACAGACTGTAACAACGGAATGTCATTTCCGAGAAGAAGTATGTCATCTACATACAACACGAGAAATGCAACTGCGCTCCCACTAGTCTTCTTGTAAACACATGGTTCTTCTTCGCTTCTGATGAAATCAAACTTTTTGACTGCTTCATCAAAACGAAGATTCATACTCCGAGATGCTTGCTTCAATCCATAAATGGATCGATGAAGCTTGCATACTTTCCTAGCTGCATTTGGATCGATGAAACCTTCGGGTTGTGTCATGTACACATCCTCTTCCAGAATTCCATTAAGGAAAGCTGTTTTCACGTCCATCTGCCAGATCTCATAGTCATAATGAGCTGCTATTGCTAGGAGAATCCGAATGGATTTAAGCATGGCGACAGGTGAATAGGTTTCTTCATAGTCAATACCATGAATTTGTTTGAAACCTTTTGCCACTAGCCTTGCTTTATATATCTGAATATTTCCATCCACATCAATTTTCTTCTTGAAAATCCATTTACACTCAATGGGTCTTGCACCATCGGGTAAATCAACCAAAGTCCATACTTGGTTCTGTGACATGGATCCCATTTCGGATTCAGCGGCTTTCAGCCACTTTGCGGAGTCAGGGCTCATCATTGCTTCTTCGAAATTCGCTGGCTCGTCACTGTCAATGATTAACAAATCATGACAATTGGTTACGAGAAATCCATATCTCTCGGGTTCGTGACGGATCCTTTCGGATCGGCGAATTTCAGGCTCCACAGGCGCGGGTTCTACAACTCTTTGTAGATCCAACTGTTGCTCTTCCTCTACAGGTTGAGCATTTTCCTGCGGATCTCGAACTTCTTCGAGTTGTACTTTACTCCCACTGTTTCTCTTGGAAAGAAACTCTCTCTCAAGAAAAACGCAGTTCCGAGCAACAAACACTTTGTTCTCGGATTGGTTGTAAAAGTAGTATGCCTTGGTTTCCTTAGGATAACCAACGAAGTAGCACTTGTCTGATTTGGGTTCGAGCTTATCTGTAATTAATCGCTTAACATAAGCTTCACAACCCCAAATCTTCAGGAAAGACACACTCGAAACATTTCCAGTCCACATCTCATGTGGTGTCTTTGTAACTGATTTTGACGGAACCCTATTAAGTGTAAACGCAGACGTTTCTAGAGCGTATCCCCAAAAGGATAATGGAAGAGTTGAGAGACTCATCATTGACCGAACCATATCTAATAAAGTCCGATTTCTCCTCTCAGACACGCCATTCCATTGTGGTGTTCCAGGAGGAGTGAGTTGTGAAACAATTCCACAATCTCTCAAATGATCACTGAATTCTTGGCTCAAGTATTCTCCTCCACGATCTGATCGAAGAGCCTTAATACTTTTGCCAAGTTGATTCTGTACTTCATTTTGGAACTCTTTGAACTTTTCAAAAGATTCCGACTTATGTCTCATTAAATAGACATAGCCATACCTGCTGAAATCATCAGTGAAGGTAATGAAGTATCGAAAATTTCCTCTGGCACTTGTGCTCATTGGGCCGCATACATCTGTATGTATAAGGCCCAATAAGTCACTGGCCCTTTCATTTGGTTTGTTGAAAGGGGCCTTAGTCATTTTGCCTAGTAAACAAGATTCACATTTCTCACATGATTCATAATCAAATGAGCCCAGAAGCCCATCACTATGGAGCTTTTGGATCCGTTTCTCGTTTATGTGGCAAAAACGACAATGCCAAAGAAAAGTCTGATTCGTGTCATTTGATTTGAATCTCTTGGTGTTAATGTTATAGATTGGTGCGGTTTGGTTTAAAACATAAAGCCCATTCTCTAATGGGCTGCTACCATAAAATACATCATTGTAATCAAAAGAACAACATTTATTCTTGATTGAAAACTGATATCCTTCCACATCCAAAACAGGAATGGAAATAATATTTCTGCTTATAGCAGGTACATAGTAGCAATTATTAAGTTTTAAAACCAAACCAGAAGGTAAAGACAAGTTATATGTTCATACGGCTAATGCAGCAACTCTTGCTCCATTCCCCACGCGCAGGTCCACTTGTCCCCTTTCCAACTTCCTACTGTTGCTTAGGCCCTGCATATTTGTACAAATATGAGCACCACAGCCGGTATCCAATACCCAAGAAGTAGAACCAGAAGTAGTAACATTTACTTCTATAACATAAATACCTGAAGATGAAGTCTCGAAAGTCTTCTTCTTCTTCTTCTCTTCCAAGAATTTGTTGCAATTTCTCTTCCAATGCCCAAGCTCTTTACAGTAATGGCACTTATTAGTCTCAGATGGGCACGGCTTGGGCTTTGGGGCTGGCGCCGGCGTGTCCTGGTTCTCAACCGGGACTGCCTTGCCCTTTCCCTTACCTTTGCCAAGTTTCTTAAACTTCTTACCCCCTTGTACCATAAGTACATTAGGAGTGCCCTTCTTGATATTTGGCTCAGCTGTCTTGAGCATGCCATGCAGCTCAGTCAATGTCTTTGTCAAGTTATTCATGTTATAGTTCATAACAAACTGATCATAACTTGACGGCAGTGACTGCAGAATGATGTCAGTAGCCAACTCTTGGCTAATGGGGCAATCCAGCCTCCCCAGGTTATCAATATAACCCATCATCTTAATGACATGAGGACTGACTGGACTGTCCTTTGGTAGCTTGCATTCAATGAGAGATTTAACCGTCTGGTATCTCTCAGTTCGTGCTTGCTCCTGAAACATACTTTTCAGGCTAGCGATCATCTCCACGGGCGACTCCACGTTCTCGTATTGCTTCTGCAAATCCGAGTTCATGGTAGCCAACATGAGACAATTCACATCGACCACATCATTGGAATGCTTATCCCAAGCATTCCTTTCTGCATGTGGAGTATTGGCTCTCGGTTTTTCAGGAAGAACAGTTTCCAGGACATAGTCCCTTTTCTCCTGCTTGAGAACAATTCTCAAGTTCCGATACCATTCGAGAAAATTCGATCCAGTTAACTTGTCCTTCTCGAGGACGGATCGCAGGGAGAAAGAGTTGTTATGAGTGTTAGTCATAGCTGAGAACATAGAAAAGAAAAATGTTTAGTTATGATGTTCAAGAAATGAGAAATCTTAACTTTTAAGAAAACTCGCATTATATTCAATCAATGCTTCCTCAGATGAATATAATGATCCAAGACCCATATTTTACTAAATTCAAGTGAGCCACTGGCTATCACTCAACCTTAGCTATTTAGGTAAGCAACAACCTTGCTAGTTATATCCAATATAACTCTTGGTTGTGGATCGACATCTTATGTCCAATCCACCTGATGTCTCTGAGCCCAAAACGATTTTGATGGCCCAGTCAAGTAAACCAATCTCTTCAGTCACGTAATTGTCGATGTCTTGCACTGCAAGTCCATCAACACGACTACCTCTGCCTTACTCATGAAATTGTGGAAATCTTGCACTGCAAGTCTATCACACAACTAAATGGGTCTTGACAGTTGACAAGATTGGAAAGACATCAAGTATCACTTGATATTTGGTTGAGGAACGGAACCATTTAAAACGTTCAGTTTTATTATGTTTTAATTCTTATAATTAATTAATCCGCGATAACCGATCAATCCAATTGATCCGGTTTTGAATACCGGTCAGCGTCGATCGATGCTACATTAGCATCGGTCGATGCCAACCTAATCAAACCAATCACATTTAAACCATTCACAGTGTTCGACCATTATTAACCAGGCTCGATAACCGGTCCAATCCAATTGAACCGATCCAACAATCTCGCGAGGCTGTGTCGATCGATGCAACAATTGCATCGATCGACACTAGGAAAAAACTAGGTTTATTAGGGTTTTCGCCCTGCATCGATCGTTGCCGGATTGGCAACGATCGACACCATGCGAAAAACCCTAAATTTATTCGGGTTTTCGCTCTGTGTCGATCGATGCCCGATTGGCAACGATCGACACTATGCGAAAAACCTTAAAACGTTTTCGAACAAAACCCTAAACTAGGTTAATTTGATCAAAACGAGTTTTAGCATGCTTGTATCAATTATACAAAGATCTAGATTCAACTAATCTAATCATCATGCTACAGATTCAATGGAACCCTAAAGCTCTGATACCACTGTAGGAATTTCTAGCAGTTCTAATCAGGATTAGCAACCCTAGTCTGAATTCCGAGCCTAGGATCTAAGGTTCATATAATTGAATCTATGGGATCTCAGATTTACCTGTTGATTTGCAGCGGAAGTATTAGCAGATAATCGAGATCACGAAGCGCCTCAAATGCTGCGCCTCTACTGGTATCCACACGCACACAAACTGGACCGCAGGGATGCTAGTGCCTTACAGAGATCTGATCTCCAGAGAGGTTTCTATCTGTGTTCTGGTGGCTGTGAATTAGGTTAGAAAATAGTTTAGGTCGACCATATATCTTATATATGTCGGCTTAAACTATCACGGGATTAACCAACGATTAAACCGAATTAATCTGATTAATCCGCGAGATGCATCGATCGTTGCACTTCCTGCAACGATCGACACTGCCCCAGATAATTGATATTGAATGCATATCAAATATGCATTCACCGGATCATTACATTAATGATCAACCTCGTCTTTGACGCCCAGTTTGCTTAGGTGTGTGACCCTGTAGGATCATATAACACTAGCAATGAGTTCTCAACTCATTGATCATAAGTGGCTTCTAGCAAAGCGTTATGACTACCTCGTGTTATGTGATTGTCTCATCTCGACTATACGACTTTCACTTAGAGCAAGTACAATAGATTTCAGGACATTCCCAACAGAATGTAGTTTGCAGCTTATCATTAGACTGCACAGAAAACACAAACAATACCACCACAGCAACTTGCGTCTTCATTTTCATGTGAGACACACGCTTCTTCAAATCCGTGTAAGCATGCATCAAGGTTAACCATTTGAACCAAGCATTACAAACCTTAGCTCCTTTCTCCCTCGCAGTTTGAGCCGTCCAATCCATAGCCTCAAACGGTTCATCCATTCTTTGTACCGTTAGCTGGTCCTCTTCTCTCAACAGAATAAGCTGCATTACTACCATTTCAGGAATTGATCCTTGATGAATTCTGTGTAAGATTAATAGTCTTGCACCTGTTGTAAGCTCTAGCTGCAATTGCTTAATATTGGAATTGCATGCCACTGTAGTAACTGACATCTGAACAATAGCAATCCTTGCCCAAAAAACGTTTCCAGTCAGCCATAAATGGGTTAAGACGTGGTCACATTGCCTCGGAAATGTTTCACCAACACCGTTGTTCTTACAAAGATGCCACACACAAAAATCAGCAGACGTAATCCCCAAATGTTCATTGTTCCATAAGCGGTCTTATACCATAGAGAAACCAAAGGCAGAACCTCAATGGACTCCCCAAAGAACACTTCCAACCTAAAACAATTCCTCTCATGATACTTCTGAAACCATGCAAATTCCTTAATCCACCATTTCTTTTTTTCAGAACGAAGCTTCCCTAGAGTTACGATTCGTATATCACCTATTGTATACACGAAATCTAATTTCAATCCCAGCTCAAATTTTGCCACTCCTAAACTATTCGATTGCTTCCTTCCCGTAACAATTCCAACAGAACTATAATACCTATCATGGTTTATAGCAATTTTACCCGGAGCTGAAGGAATCGATGAGAGCACAATGTCTTTTCGACAATCAGTCTCCACCGGTGTTAGAATGCTTCTTGAAATATGGATCGGAACCGTCGATCGTGGTACTGGAAATTTCTCAAAGGGAACGTCGTCCGTCGTCTTTATATCCTGAATAACGCATCACAAGCCCCGTGGAGTGCAGCTTTAAACTCGCGAAGCTCATCCCTCAACTCTTCAAGACCCGATTTCAAGGTGGATTGAAACCTCTCAATAGCAGTTGTGAACAACATAATCGGGTCTGGTGTAGCAACAATCATTGCCGGAGTTGTTGAGGGACCGTCGTTTTGAAGATCCGTCGGGGATTCCCTGTTCTCTGATGATATTCGGACTCGTATCCTCTCCAGGATAACTGCGATCTGCGCATCGTTGTTCGTCGGCATCTTGTTTCCAAGAATCGTTTGACTCTGATACCTTTGTTACAGTAAACTCACAATCCCTCAATTCAATCAATTAGAAACCAATGTTCATGAAAACAAAAATCTCTATCACCTTTGCAGAGAATCAAGAAGAAGAAACAGATTCTCAAAACAAGATGACCCAAACTGTTACAGAGAAAAGGAAGAAGAAGATGAGATTTTCTCAACAATATTTTCGATTATGATTCAATTCCCGTGTCATCTTGGTTTTAATGAGCCTTTCTTCTGCTTCTAATCTGGACCCCTGAATATGTCTTCTAATCTCCATCATCCACGTGTTCAATATCTAACTATCTCTTTCCCTATATCATTATCATGAGTAATTAAACTTGCATATTGTTACATATGTTCTAGTTTGAATTTATATATTGTCTAGGTTTCTATATTGAGTTGTTTAATATTCAAATCTGGCTCGAGAGGTATTTTAACAAACTTTATCCAAATTGTCAACGTGATATAAAAGCTCATTAATTAAGTACAAAGAATTTAAAAGTGGATATTACTTTGGTATTGGAATTGTTGAGGGCTTTTTTAACAATCTTAATATCCTGAGATCACACTTGTTGTTATAATCAATAAATATACATTATACTAAGAAAAGTATCAAATAGGTTAAGAGTTACAATAAATATAAGTATAAATGGTCATTCAAATATTAAATTTACACAGTTTTGCCAAAAAATCCTACTTTTCATTAATCCAAAAACATATAAACTTATGTTGACCAAAATAAATTAAGTATCATTTAAAATGATGTTTTGATCTCCCTTAACAATAAGCACATATCAAACAAAAATTAGTAGTGACTAAAATGATACCTAATTTAGTTTGGTCAACATATATTTATATGTTTTTTGAATTAATAAAAAATTCATAATTTTTTGGCAAACTATGTAAATTTAATATTTTAATAACTGTTTTCTCGTTAATATAATATGACGTTTCTTAATGTCTCTTTGGGGAAAGAACAACTGGAAAATATAAGTGTCCAACTATCTCTCGAGCCCTTCACTGGATATTAAAAAATGTCAGCTTTTACAATTGTTTTATGTCTAACATTAATATACAACCGTATTTTAAGTCCGAGTTTCTTTTATCGATTTTTTTTTAACGCTGGTATAGATTATAAGAATTATTATAAGATAATATTATCTCCGTTATACGAGAATCCACATCCACGATCAACAGTTACACTTCTTCCTGAAAAAAAATTTATAAGCTTGCCTTCATAAATCTTATAGAAATTACGCTTTTGGAAATTAGAACCCAGTACTTGCCGATGTAGAAGCTTACCACTTGACCAGTAGACCATGGTTGCTTCCACAAATCTACATGTTCAGGATTCGAACACATGATCTCATGCTAAAGAAGGTCCAAGTCGGAATTTCTTTTATCAAGTTATCTTGACAGTTTATATATTTCTTTTTTTTTAAAGGGCCAAGTTTATAATATATTTCGGATGACTGTTTGACTAAAGGAAATTTATATGCTTTAAGATCATATGTCCAGTAAAGAATTTCTTTTTTTTTTTCCAAGAAACAGACCTAATTTCTTTCTAGTTAGGAAGGTTATGCTTCTTACACTTCTTCAGCCCGTGCGTTACCGGCGGTCGCGACTCTCGCCTCCACCGAGAGAGGATGAGCCTATGTCCTCTTTTTCTTCTTGTGTAGTTTTTATGTCCATGTGGTTTGTCTCCAGTGTGTAGCTTCAGATCTGTTTCGGGGAGCTTCTCTGGTGGCATTCGCTCGCGGTGGCGTTCGCTCGCGGTGGCTCTTTCGGCGGCTTTGGATATACTCATGAATGTTCCGCGTAGCTCGGTTCGTGTAAGTGTGGAGGTCGCGGTTTTGATCTTTGTCGGTGGTTCTCTGTTTTCGCTGGTGTCATGCTGTAGATCATGTTTCCTTGTGTGCTCGTGTCGTCGACGTGTTTCCTGTGGTGAGCTTTGGTTTGCTCAGGTTCTGTTTTCATCTGGCTTGTGTTGCAGTTGTTGTTGTTTCCGTTCCAGACTGTATTTTTCTGGTTGTCATGGTTTAGTGGTTAGTGTAGCTGGGTGTGGCCTTGCGTTGTTCTTTAAGGTAGAGTAGTTGCTTTGCTACGAAATCATTTTTGATAGGTTCAAGCGTCGGTCGAAGTGCTTTCTCTGCTTTATCCTTCATCTTAGGTGTGGTTTTTGGTTCACCATTTGGCTTTTCCTTGTTGCTCTTCTGAATTTCTATGTTTGTTATTCGGTCAAGTTTCGCTTTGGGATCCGCCTTCCGGTTATGTTTTTGTTGCGAGAGCATCTACTTGCCTTTCTCTAACTTCTCTTTTGGTGGAGTTAGGTTTTCAGCATCGCAGTGATTTCGTCTTTCAGTTCTTCTCTTGCGCAAAGGTGACCGCTCTTGGTCGGTAGATGGTCGAGATCGGGTACACGAGTGTCCGCGTGTAAGAGCTGAAGGTCTTGGTTTGCGGATTTCTCCCATTCTGAGTTCATGATTATTCATGTGTTTGGTATTGCTTTGGCGTAGTGGTTCTGGTTCGAGTGTGGAGGTTAGTTTCTTCTTAGGTCTTCTCGAGCTTTATCTTGTATATGCTCGGAGTCTGGTTGGTTGGGCTCGGTAGTTGTAACGCTTTGGTTGATTCGCCCCGTGTGCTTGGTCTTCAGCCTTTCTTCGACATCAAATGTTTCTATGGTAGCTTGTTAGAGTTTGATTCAGTCTCTGTTTCAGTTTGAACGATTGGATCCTTAACTCATCTTTTCTTCACCTTGTTTAGTTTTGTTAAAAGTTGCTCTTTGTTTAGTTTTCGTTTTAATGTGCCTTGGTTTGGGCTTTGTCTTCGGGATATTCGACCTATGAACTCGCCGCCTCTGTCTCTAGAGGGATTTTGTTCTTTACCGACTATGTGTATTTCACCTTTGATGTTTTAATATATTCCATGAGAAAAAGATCATATTTCCAGTAAAGTATTATTACATGCGTTGTTATTGTGAATCATTTTCAAGTGAATAACCTTTTGTAAAAGACAGATCAAAACTTGTAATGTAGTAGTTTCATGTTTCCCTTCACGGCTATCTAAATTAAAATTCTCCATCTGTTCCATTGTATAATAAGTTTGCCAAAAATCAATGTTTCATTTTAGATTATGCTCTAAATTTTCAATTCAAAAAATATTATTCCCTCTATTTAAAAAGATAACTGTTTTTAGAATTTTCACACATATTAATAAAACAATTAATTTCCAATCATAAATGTACAGTTTTTGTTAAATTAAACAATTCCTATGTTTCTAAACTAATAGTAATTCAGTAAATATAATTATTGTCAATAATGTTTCTTAATCTGAAATTTGTTAAGATTAATTAATAAAAAGGACAATTGTGGATCCAGAAATCCACACTAGAGATCTGTAATTTGGGATGAAGAGTTTCGTAGGGCTAACAGCTCAAAGATCACACGATGCTTCAAAGAACTATCTAAAACAAATATTAGGTTTCGTAATTATCTTGTATTGATGAAAGAATGATTACAAATGAGATTTCAAGAGAGAGTTTACAGTGAGCTCGTAGAGCTGCTTTTGTGTGTGTAAAATAATGAAAAGAAGGTCCTCGAATTAAAGCCATTGAACTCCTTTTATAGCTCTGATGACGAGCTCTCCATCCGTATATCTTGTAATGCTCTTGTTGGAATGATCTCAGTGGTCTTTGGACTGTTGAGCTGATCACGGAGTGATCCATTTGACTAAATCAGCTCGATGGTTGACTTAAATATCGGGCACGTCCTTCCTGGATACGCAGTCGTTTTCCAGTTGATAAGGCGGAGATATGATGGGCTTTGGTTTGGGCCAGAATAATGTTTCTAACTTCGACTTGTTTGAGATATAAGGGTGCGGATTTTGGTACCAACAATTACCCCCAACCCATTAATTATTTTAATATAATAATTAATTTGCGGAAAATGTGAATAGTATTTTCGACTGCGGGTCTCTAAACCGCTGATGTCAGCTCGTATCCATCCATATTCGATGTCTTTTTGGAAAATCGAATCTGACGGTCAGGCGATCGTGGAGCGTGGGGCCCGCGGAGTCTCGAAAACTGTCGCGATTATATATCATAATATGATCTGTAATCTAACGGTTGAGATTGATTAAGTGGGAGGTTTGTGTGGCATCAAAAACCGCTACGATTAATAACCTTAGCGAACCGTTCACTCTCTCCCTATCTCACTGCATGCTCTCTCTTGTTAAGGTAAATCTCCCCTTTTTAATAATTGCTATATCTCTCTTTCTTCTCAACTGTTAGTCGATCTTTTAAGAGATTTTGAATGGATTTCTAGGGGTTTTATAAGAAATCCAAGAAAAGAGAGACTTTTCTTTTTGTTTTCCGATATCGCCATCTTTTCTTCCGAATGAAAACCGAAAGAATGCCCGGTGTTGCTCGAGAACACGGCGACGACGCCGGAGCTTTAGTTGCGCAATTCGGCCATTTCGAGCCCTCGGTCGTGACAAGCAATGACCTGCAACTGCTACGAGTTGAGCACGGATTAAGCACGGAGAGATCAACGTCCACCACGATTGGGAGAACCCAGGAACTGTGCTCTAGGGCTGGTGTTGCGCATACCTGCCCTTTTTGACTCTTGCGGGCTCACTTTTCTGATCCCAAGATTCCTGTTGGAGGTTCTTGCCGAGCTGCAAATCGTGTTTACGCATATGTATCTGAATTTGGTAAGGCAGGTGATCGGGTTGCGGGTCAGGGTTTTAGAGTCCCTCGTATCCTCACGGCCAAGGAGCTTTTCTACCTGGTCCTGATTAAGCATAATTACCGTTACACCAGGACTTCCTACGCTACGCTCCAACCGAGAAGAAGGGTGATGACGGACTTGCCGGAGCAGGACTTCGAATGGTACAGGAGATACTTCGTCTTCCGTGTATTTCCTTCCACGGTCAAGGGTTTTGTATTTGAGACGATCCCCACAGTATGGACCACTTTCTCCGCTCAGATTCACGCGTTGGCATCATGCATCCCGTTTTGTTGTTTATTTTTAATATTAGCGTATGGTTTCTAGTGTGGCGAACTAGTCTCACTTGTAGTGACCTTTTTCTTTTCTTGATTTTTCAGTTGCAATCCCAGAGCCCCCGTTGGCCGAGAACATGTTTTCTCTGTTGATAGATCTCCGAGAAGGATAGGTCAGTTGGAACTCGTTCACGCTCTCCCAAGTTCGTCAGGCTTTTGGGATTCTGATCCCAGAAGTTCATTTCATTGACCATCCTACTAGTCCATCCCCGCTTCGATAGAGACGCTTGGCTGCCAGTCGTGCAAGCCAGTCTCGTCGCGGAAAATGTATGTTGTGTCGATGCAGAAACGGCTTGTTGTTGTTTTGGTCATATTAGTAAGTTGACTTTGACTTGTGATGTTTTGGCAACTCGTGTTGTGAATCTTTCAGACTCAAGCGACCCCGCTAATTCCATAGCCTTGAATATAATGAGGCCGTCCTTCCGCAAGAAGAGGAGGACCAGAGAGAGTTCCTGCACCAATGATGTGGTGCTCGTGACTGCTCAACCAGCCAGCGCTTTGCAAATCTCTGAGCCAAACCCCTGCTACTCTGCCATCTGCTGGTGCCGGTGAGGGCTCAGCTGCTCCCTCGGCCATGGAGGTCGAGAGTTGATCTCCTCCGGCTGACGGGGATGTGATTTCGTCCCTTGCGCGCCTTTTGGAAGAGCTCGAGTCCTTTTTTCCTCCTTGATCGAGGTAGACCAAAGCGATCCGTGGAGAACCCAACAGGGTTGGTGCCGGGGCATCTGGGAGCTCCCTCTTCCACTAGTGATTTGAGTATCCTGGGGGTCTGCGGATCACGGAGAGCCCCGAGGAGATGGCTCACATTTTGTAGCATGTCAGAGGAGCAGAATGTGCGCTCCCGACCATCGAGGACATTGTCGAAAGGCATGCCTACATTGACTCCCTGGACGCGAGCAGAAAGGTAAGCTGTTTTTTGTTTATCGTGCCCATACTTTGATGTTGTTTGTTGTGAAAACGGTCTGCTTCGTTTCGTAGGCAATCTAGAAGCGCAATCGCTATGAGGTGCTGGTCGAGGCTCGGCTGAGTGAGGCGAATTCTGCAGGAGAGGTCATAGAGATGGAGTCTCTCCTCGAGTAAATGAAGGCTGAGCTGTCTATCCAGACATCTCGGGCCGATGTGGTGGAGAAGAGTCTCGCTGGGGAGAAGGCAGAAGGCGTTGAGGGAACTCAGGGATAATCTGAAAGCGTCGGAAGCCGATAGAGATAGGTTCATGGCCGAGAGCCTTAGGCTTACTGAGGAGATTAATTAGCTGCGAGCTGGTCGCGATAGAGCCATAAAGGAGGCTTTAAGGGATGCCCGCCTCACGCTTCAGTCCCAATACCAAGAGGTGTTAGGTTCTGTTCGAGACTTGTGAGAATTGAAGAAGCATGAGGTTGGCGCTCTGATCACAGCCCAGGAGGTCAGGGCAAACCTGGAGCTGATCGATGAGCTCGAGGGCGGGGCTAACTTGGGGACTGAGAAGGAGAAACTACTCCTTGAGCTTGAGGATAGCAAGAAAACGCTCGCGGCATCGCAGACCCCAGATCTCCAAGTCGATCAACTCTGACTCCATAAGTTCCACGGCAGAACATATGAGGCAGGACCGACCCGTGATGGGTCGGATTTTTTTTTTTAAAAAAAAATTGATGTTTGGGAGAGGAGGTTGGTGCAGGAACAGCCCTTCTTTTCTTCTCCCTTTTGTTTTAAGTTGAACCTAGGTGCCCGAGAGGGCTTTAATCCATTTTTTCTTTGAACTTGAATTGCTTAGTGCCCGAGAGGGTTTTCATCCTTAAAGACTTGTTTTTATGGATGCTTTTATTATCACATTTTGGTCTAAAATGCCTCGTATTGAGTTGCCTTATGTGAGTCTTTTGGCTTAGATCGTTCTCGGGAGGGCTTAAATCCACTTTTTGTTTGAACTTAAATTTCTAAGTGCCCTGGAGGGGTTTTCATACTTAAAGACTTGTTTTTATGGATGCTTTTAGTATCGCATTTTGGTCTAAAATGCCTCATTTTGAGTTTCCTTATGTGAGTTTTTTGGCTCAGATCGTAGATCAATGAGCTCGGAGGAACTTGAGCTTGTGAATTCAATTCAGATAGACTCTTGGTTTCGATAAGATGGCTTTTGAATTCGTGAAACCTTTTTGTTTTAAGTTGAACCTTGGTGCCTGGGAGGGCTTTAATCCACTTTTTCTTTGAACTTGAATTGCTTAATGCCCGTGAGGGTTTTCATCCTTAAAGACTTATTTTTATGGATGCTTTTATTATCGCATTTTGGTCTAAAATGACTCGTATTGAGTTGCCTTATGTGTTTCTTTTGGCTCAGATCGTAGATCAATGAACTCGGAGGAATTTGAGCTTGTGAATTCAAGTCAGATAGACCGTGGTTTCGATCAGATGGCGTTTGAGCCGTGAAACCGTTTGATTTGCTAAAGGGGAAACACTATGAAGGAAACCCCTTTTTGATCCGTTGAATGAGTTTAAGCGAGTTTGCGATGCATCGGTCATTCTTTTGGTTGGATCGTTACTGCTTTTTGAGAACTCATGTCGGGTATTCTGAGTTTGATCGGAATGCCTTTAGAGGAACACTTTGAGTAAGCCAACGAATGCGGGCAGGAGACGTTTTTAAACTCTTGTGTGGTGATCAGCTGAGCTCGTTCCGTGTTTTTCGAGATGCAGTCGTCGAGTGTTTTCTCTGATATGAGCTCGCAGGCTGAGTTCCTTGTAATCATTTTGCCTTGTATTAGATCGATTGTTTAGTCGTTTTGAAACCTAGATCGGATGTTTAGCTTGACAAAAGTTCAAATGAGGTGAGTTGTTGCAAAAAGAGTTATTTTATTCGATCAGATTTTTTACAAGAGGGATTGAGCCCGTCGTCAAGATAGATGAGATAAAATAAAGAAGTAAGAGGAGGTGGGGGTATACATACGTACCCTGTCAAGGGATCAAGCCTAAATGTAGTTCGATTTTGAGAGAAACACTTAGTGGTAGTACCTCCTGAGATTCATAGTCGTATCTCAAGTTTGTCACTTTTGACGTTCTTGAGCCTGTAGACTCCATTGTGGACTACTTCGGTGACTAGGTAGGGACATTCCCAATTGGCTCATAGTTTCCCAGCACATGTCTCTTTAGTATGTAGATAGACTTTGCACAAGACATAGTCTCTTACCTTTAATCTCCTCGGTCTGACTTTGGAGTTGTAGTACGGAGAAGCGGCTTTCTGGTAATTTTGGATTCGAATCAGAGCTTGATCGCGTCTTTCATCGATCATCTCTAAATGATCCAGGAGAATTTGTTCATTGAGCTCGACGTTTTGAGGATAATGTATTCTCCGTAGGCTTTGAACGTCTAGCTCGGCAGGAACTACCGCTTCCATTTCGTATGCGAGTGAGAACGCGGTCTCGTTAGGCTTTGCGAGGTGTAGTGCAGCACGGCCAGCGTACTCTGGGGAGCTCTTTTCTCCATCTCTGCTTTCTAGCATCGAGTCTTTTCTTGACGTTGTCAAAGACCGACTTGTTTGCTGCTTCGGCCTGACCGTTTCCTTGACGATATCTCGGGGTCAAGGTGGTCAAGCGAATGTTTTATGTTTCTAAGAAATCTTTAAACCTTTTGGAGGTGAGATTAGTTTTGTTGCTGTTACGATCTCAAAGGGGAGACCATGGCGACATACGATGTTTTTCCTGATGAAGTTTTAGGTCTGGAATTCAATTATTTTTTGGTAGGACTTGGCTTCTATCATTTCGTGAAATAGTCTGTTAGGACTAGCACGAAGCGATGTCTCTGCTTGCCGGATGTCACGAAAGGTCCGACAACGTCTATAGACCATCTCATGACTGGGTAGGCAGATGATATCGAAGATAGCTGTTCAGCTGGTTGGTGGATTATAGGTGCATGCCGTTGGCATTTTTCGCACCTTGCTGAGTAAGTCTCACAGTCTGCAACCATAGTCGGGCAGAAGTAGCCTTGTCTTTTGATTCGTACAGCTAGTGCTCGACATCCAGAGTGGTTTCCGCAGGTGCCCTGGTGTGTTTCTTTTAGTAAAGTCGCTTTCCGTGAACGCATACTAAGCATGTTTCGGAGAGACTTTGCTAAGCATGTTTCGGATTGTCTCCAATCAGGTCTCATTTCGAGCTGATCTTCCGAGAGGAGATCCGGTTATTCCTCCTCGTTGGGAGGTCCCTGTCCGGAGGGAACAAACTCATCATCTAGAGGAGGTATGTTTGTTGTTCCTGTTATGGGGTTGGACTCAACGGCTTCTTGGTAGTTACTGGGTCTTATTTCATCCAGTTAATGCTTTCAGCACTGTGTCAATACTGGGTTTTTCTATTTCTTCAACGGAAATCATTCTTTTGAGTAACTCGCCAGAGAATACTCTAAAGGAGCATTTAGCTGGGTTCAATTTCATGTTATATTGATTTAAGATCGAGAAGCATTCCTTTAGCTGGGTTACGTGGTCGCATTCTCGAGATTACTTGACCAGCATTTCGTCTATATAGACTTCCATGGTTTTACCGCGCTGGTCTGCGGACATTTTTTTAACTAGGCGCTGATAGGTTGCGCTTGCGTTCTTTAGTCCGAAGGGCATTGCCCTGTAAGAGTAAATGCCTTGGTCTATGATAAAATCTGTTTTTTCTTGGTCCTTTGGGGTCATCAGGATCTAATTATACCCGGAGAAAGCGTTCATGAAGGATAAGAGATGATGGTCAGCTGTAGCTTATACCATATGATCTATGTTAGGAAGTGGGAAGTTGTCCTTATGACAAATTTTGTTGAGATCGGTGAATCGATACACACTCTCCACTTCCCATTTTTCTTTTTCACGATTATCGGGTTAGCGAGCCAGTCGGGGTATTTGACTTCCCCGATATGACATACTCTTAGTAGTTGGTCGACCTCATCGTTAACTGTTTTAGCTCGATCGGGGCCGAGCTTACGCCATTTTTGTTTGATAGGCTTGTAAATAGGATCAACGTGTAGGTCATGAGAGGTCACTTCCAAGATGATTCCTTTCATATCTGTTGTGGACCACGCAAAGGTGTCCACGTTGCCTCTGAGGAAGGTTATAAGTGCATCCTTGATTGGGTTCGTTAGGTACGTTCCGATACCGATGCACCTCTCAGGATTGGTATCATCGATGTAGACTTGCACAACGAGCTCTTTTCGAGGTCAGCATACCGTTGGGTCTTTGTTGCGTTTGACCTCTCATTTTGTGAGCTCATTATTTTTGTGTAATTGCAATAATTCAGAATGTTCTATCTGGCGGTAGCCATCTAGGTAGCATACTCGGACGGCCTTTTGGCTTCCGAAGATCGTTTTAATTCCTTTTAGACCAGGAAATTTGATGCACTGATGAAACGTACACGGAATTGCTTTCATGGTGTAGATCCATGGTCTGCCCATAATTTCATTATAGGGAGCTGACATGTTCACTACTGTGAAGTCTATTTCTTTTAGTATTCCGGCGACGTCGACTGGTAGTCGAATTGTGCCTAATGAGTACGTCGTTTCACCTGGCGAAGCCTGTGAGAGCTGCTTTCTCGCCTTTTAGATTGGAGTATATAAACCCCATTTTTCTGAAGGCAGTGTAAAACAACACATATAACATGCTACCGGTATCGATCATGACTCTGGATAGTTCGAATCCAAATACATCGAGCTTGATGACAAGAGCGTCGTCGTGCGGTCTGTCTAGGCTTAGGGTTTTACTTTTCAAGAACGATATTTTGTGGTTTGGTCCTTCTAATTTACTTTCAATTCCACAGTCTTTCAAGACATTTCTTTGGAATGTTTTGATTGAGTTTACCGATTCACGGCAGAACTTGCGACCTCCACAAATGAAGTTGACGTTTTTTAGAGGTGGGCATATCCCTTTCACCCCCCCCGGAAGTGAGTTGTAGGTAAATGTTGTAGTTTGACTCCTCACTAGCCAAGTAAGAGGGCTAATGAGACGCTTTTCTCCCCCGAGAAGTGAAAAGAGACATGTTTTTGATCTAGTGAGCTGGGTAACTCATACTTTCGGCGAATAAGGTCAATGCGTTTAGGTGCGGTGCTCTCTGGAGCAGGCCTTTTTGGAGGTGGGCATAGCCCTTCCTCCCCCCGGATCTGTGACCTGAGCTAGAGCTCGTTCTCGTACGTTTTAAAGGTGCGGGAGGGGGGAGACCACAGATTTGGTGTTACCCCCACAAATAGTGAGGTTCTGAAAGATGAGCTCGATACACTTTTTCCCCTTTCATGAGCCTGGTGGTGGAGACTCGGGGTCTCCTCCTCGATATTCCATCTCCTTTTGGACTTGGTCGAATCTTCGATAGCGAAGCTATGTTGACCTTGACCTTTATCCTTTGAATCGGTTCTCAAATTCCTGTTCGAGTTGTTCGTGGGTGTTGCAGATTTTTTGTGACTATACGAGATAGTTTTAATCTCTTCCTCATGAAGCGCAAAGCTTGACACTCGATGGAGTGCATCTTCAAGAGAGACTACAAATCTGACTGTGAGCTCCTCGTAGAATCTGGAAGTGTATGAGAGTCCATGTTTGAGCGCTCTGGGGCTACGACCTCGTTCGGGTTCATGATCTTGGATTTGACCTCTATGAACCTGTCTATGAAGTTTCTAAGGGATTCGTCTCGACCTTGAGAGATTGCCCAAAGATCGGCCTCTAAGGCTTGTTCATGTATGTACACATAATAGTATTTGAGGAAAGCCGAGGCAAGCTGGTTAAAGTTATCTATGGAATTTCCTTCCAAAGCTGTGAACCATTCTAAGGCAGGTCCAGCGAGATTTTCGACAAAGAAACGGTAGTGGCCTAATTCTTTCTCGTAATCATTCAGGTGCACACGAGCTATCACTAGTCTAAATGCTCTGATATGAGCTCGAGGATCGCCTTTTCCAGAGTACTCTGGAAATCTGATCTTATATGTATATGGGATGCGAGCATTAGTGATCCTGTCCGTGAAGGGAGTTCGTCGAGTTTCCTAGATTACCCTATCAATATCAGGAGCTGAACTTATGGCTGAGTGAACTCAATTGTTCATCAGTTGTAGCTCAGCGTTCGTGTGATCAACGTATCTTTGAAAAGATTCCCGATCAATCGCGCCTTGTAGGTCAAAAAGGTGATAAATCAACTTGTTTGGTTGACCATTTAGTTGACTGTTTCCCGATTGGGGGGGGTCTAAATTAGAATTGGGTTCCAAAATTTTTCCCGTTAGGGAGCTCTGGAGGTTGTCTCGACGTGGAAGGGATGACACACACTCTAGGCCACAAGGATCTAGATGGTTCGAATCCTGGAGGCAAAAGAGATGGAGGGGCAGGCGCGTTGGATTGTCTGATGTTCCCATGTCCTTTGAGTTCATCAAGTTCGTGGTTAACGATGACGAGCTCACAAAAGAGGTAAGTGTCGGATACCCTCCAGTTCGCACTGGAGTAGCGAATTGTCTTGAGGCGTCAGGGTTGGCGTAGATCTCAGAAAAGTTCAGACGTGTCCGCGGAGGCAAACTTCCTACGTTTGTAGGGAGTCTCGTCAGGTTAGGAACTTGGGATTGGGAGATCTCGGTGAGTTTGTTCGTGGGATCTCGTTCTTGTCGGTCCAGTCGAGTTATTAGAGCTTGAGTTGTTGATTCATGGCATTGAGCCTTGTCGACTAACCTTGAGAGCATGCTATGGATCTTGTCGAGATCATTAAGACTAGACCTTGTATGCACTGTTACTTGCGGAGAGACAGGCCTAAGGTCAGTTCTGGTTAAGGTTTGGGCCCGACCAGTTGGGTTTTCGTTGGATCTTATCCAGCCTCGAGGGTTTGTGCGATCTGTGGCGGAGGTACTCCCATTTGGGAGTTTGTCTCCAACCGTGGTGCTAGATCGCGGTAGACTTGGATCGGCGACAGTTCCTGAGGGCGGAGTCGAGTTTCCAGAGCCTCTCAATTATGTTCCTGTGGGAGCGTCGACCGGTGGGTTCAAATCCTTGGGATCTGTTAAGACTGGTTGTTTCGAGCCAGATTATGTGATTTCTGTTTGTTCAGCACCCATTTTGTTTTTCGAGATCATTTATCGGATCTTTTTGATAGAGGATACTATGATCATCCCCACAGACGGCGCCAAAATGTGGATCCGGAAATTCATACTAGAGATTTGTAATTTGGGATGGGGAACTTCGTAGGGCTAGCACCTCAAAGATCACACGATGCTTCAAAGAACTATCTAAAACAAACAATGGGTTTTGTAATTATCTTGTATAGATGAAAGAATAATTACAAATGAGATCTCAAGAGAGAGATTACAGTGAGCTCGTAGAGCTGTTTTTGTGTGTGTGAAATAATGGAAAAAAGAAGGTCATTGAATTAAAGCCATTTAACTCCTTTTATAGCCTTGATGACAAGCTCTCCATCCGTATATCTCGTAATGCTCTTGTTGGAACGATCTTTGTGATCTTCGGACTGTTGAGCTGATCTCGGAGTGATCCGTTTGACTAAATAAGCTCAACGGTTTACATAAATATCGGGCACGTCCTTCATTGATACACAGTTGTTTTTCCAGTTGATAAGGCGAAGATATTATGGGCTTTGGTTTGGGTCGGAGTAATGTTTCTAATGTCGACATTTTTGAGAGATAAAGCCATTGGGCCGAAATCCAGATGCGGATTTTGGTACCAACAACAACAAAAATCTATAAATTTTATCTTTAAAAGCCAATAATGACAAAAAATCATCATTTTTGAAACGGAAGGAATAGTTGTTTTCATTAACTATCCTTTTTTTTGTCAACAAGATACAAAATAAAAAGAAAAAAATATATCTCTCTTTAATCCATGTCGGGGGCTCTGGTCCAACGTGCATTGTGTTTGGTGGCCTAAGACGAACACTCCGTGCTAACCTGTTTGCCATCAGATTTCTTGTGCGCGGTATTGATATATCATGGTTTTTAGGGCTTTTGACCATGGTATATGTCTTTGTTATCGAGTCTTTTATGTGTTTTGGAGTCTTTTGGAGTCTTTTAGAGTCTTTTACAGGTCTAGGTACGTTTGGAGCACATTTGGACATTATGGCGCATTCTGGAGCTATTTGGAGCATTTGTGCGAGAAGAATAAGTTGGAGTCGATTTTGGATGCTTGTGTCGATCGACACATCACTGGCGTCGAACGACACAGATGCGAGTCAGGCAATTCTCGCCGGATTAATGAAGACTTTGGATATTTTCAACCCTGCCTAGAAGTTTCTCATAATTATAAAGAAGCCCAAAACGTTTTTAGTTATTATATTAAGGGTTTTAAGCCATTGTTAGGCTAAGTTTTATTCTATTAGAGATTGAGAGAGTTTGGGGCTGGTCTTGTACTCGACAGAGAAGAGATTTTGAACCCATGTTTCTTTGCTTCTTTTATGATATTCAGTATTCTATTCATCATGTCTGTTGTTATGATTGCCATGTCTGAGTAGTTTACTTGTTAGGTTTAGGGATTCTCATTAGGGATTTCATGGAATTATAGGTTAATCAATCTGTAGGGATTCACACTTTCTAGTTCTTCATCTAGGGTTGTTCTTAAAGCTTAATCTTAATTGGCCACTTAGATTATTGATGTTAGGTTGATTTCCGCAACGACAGTTGGTTAATTAACTAGAAAGAACCTAGATGAGCAATTTAACTATCCGCAAAGAAATTTGGCTTAGGAGAATTGTGAACGAAAGAACTTGAGTTTAATGCATGTTCAGGATCTCTAGAATTCGCAACGAAATTTGGTTTGCTAGGTTGCTAGACATATATAATACTCACAACAAAAGTTGGTTTCTTATGCTTCTACGATTCTAGTTCCAGAACAGTTCTTAGTTAGATCCCGACTGATTGATTATCCTGTATTCCTGATTTCCTGAGAACTCTTTTGACCTGACGCTTCGCCTGATTGATTTACAAACCGTTTGATTTACTTTCCTGTTCATTTACTGCTTTCTTTCTGCTGCTGCTTAGCTTAATTCGAACCTCTATAATCTATCGTAATATTCTTGAGTCTCTGTGGATTCGACCCCTATATACTACTAATCACGTCTGTGCACTTGCAGTGTAACTCTAGGGATTAAACTCTAAGCATATCAAGTTTTTGGCGCCATTTCCAGGGACACTTTTGAGTCTTCGATAGATTTGAGTTTAGAATTTAGACTAGGCTTTCGTTTGTATTTTGCTAATTTTATTTTTTGTTTTTCATGCGCTTTAGGTTCGACAGAATCGCCCTGCGTCGATCGACACCAACTCGGCATCGATCAACATTGTCTGTGATTAGCATCGATCGACGCTCTCCCTGCATCGATCGAAACACCTGCGTGAACGAGATAGTTTATGCCTGATCGCACACTGAGGAGTGATCCGGACAAGAAGATCGTGAATCTCGACTTGAGGAGCTTGCTAGGTTAGAGAGAGAGAACAAGAAAGCTCAGAGACCAGTTAATATGGCAAACGTTAATCATGCACCTTTGATTTTGGTTCGAGATGCAGAAGGTGTTCTGAGGGATTTGCAGAAAAATCCTTATAATGCTCAGGGACAGAGGATTGATGCTGAAGGGAACGTGATTGTTCAGGAGATTGTTCAGCCTGAGCCTGGTAGAGAAGATCAAGGTGGAGGAGCTGATGGACAGGAGAATCGACGAGTTAAAGTGCAACCTAGAGCACCAGAGCCTCCTGCTAGGAGGACACTAGCTGATTACAATAGGCCTGGTGAGTTCTATGCTAACATATATGGGATTGTACCTATTGCTTTTCCGCGGAATGACTTTGAGCTAAAGACTTCTTACTATATGCTTGTGGGACAGCACCTCTTTCATGGACTCCCACATGAGCAGCCTATGGATCACATAGAGACCTTTGAGTCATTAATCACTGGGATGAAGCATAATGGAGTGAGTTATGAATACTTACACTGCAAGATTTTTCCTCACTCTCTTGGAGGAGAAGCTGCTAATTGGCTGAAGCATATTCTACCTGAAACTCTGACTACTTGGGATGCAGTGAAGAAGAAGTTTCTGAGGCATTTATATGATGATGCTAGAAGCTGCAAGTAATGGGAACTTCAACACTAAGTCTCCAGAGGAAGCTAAGGAGCTAATTGAGAAGTTGGTGACTAGTAATAGTGTCAAGAATGTTGATATGGAGAGACAGAAATCTGGTGGGAAAGCTGATAGCTCAGAGATAGCTGAGATGAGGAGCAAGATTGATTTTGTTCATAGCATCCTACTTGAGAAGAAGCTAGATGTTCAGGAGACTGAGGACGTCAATTACATAGCTGGAGCTGGTTATCAAGGTCAAAGATATGAGAATCAGCAGGGACAGACTTCTGGTTTCACACCAAAGTTTGCATTTCAGAGACCCTTTCAGCAGAATCATTCTCCAGAGACTATGGCTCTTCTTCATATCAGACTCCTCTTCCACAAAATGAGCAATATGATAAGATGATGGGTATGTTGGAACAGCTATTGGAAGGTGAGCAGAACAGTACAATGGACTTCAATGGGAAAATATATGCTTTGTACCTTGATTTGAATGGGAAGATTGAGTCTCTGAGCACTCATGTAAAGAAGCTAGATGTGCAGGTACAACAGACTGCTGGAACAATCCAAAGGCAAAATGGACCAGGAAATGCTGAACAAAAACAATTCTTCAATGTTGTCATTGCAGAGAATGAAGTTGATTTGACATATGAGGAAGAAGACATTATTGCTGATTTTCTCGAAGCATTATCTTTGTATGCGCCAAGCATCAATCGACACACCCTTGGTTTTGATCGACGCATACCCGACACGAAGGATGAACATGGTTTTAATCGCCTTCTGTCGATCGACACATCCAATGCATCGATCGACACTGAACGCAGACGAGTCCAGAAACCTGCAACTGTCCCTGAACGAGTCTATAAGTCTTCTTTGCCCTATCCTAAGGCTCCTACGAGGTACAAACAGGAGCTAGATGAAGCCAATTGCAGAGCACTGATGGATAAGAAGCTGGTTAAGATCTCACTAGCTGATGTCTTTAAGAAACACCCTTGTCTTGAGAGATATACGAAGATTATGATCTCTACTGATGGAGATTTGAGAGAAGAGGTGTTGGTGCTATCCAAGCAAGTCAGTGCAGTGTTACAGAACCAGATCCCAGAGAAGCTTCCAGACCTAGGAGTCTTTGTGCTAGGCTGTTCCATCTTTAAGGACAACTTCAACCATTCTCCATATGATTTAAGATCTGATGTGAATCTCATGCCATACTCTGTGGTTGTGAGATTGGGACTGATGAATTTCCAACCTACTAGGATCTCTCTTATCTTAGCTGATCGATCGAAGAGTATCTAGAAGGAGTTCTTGAGGACATTCCTATCAAGGTTGGAAACTACTTCATTCCAACAGACTTTGTGCTGCTGAAGTATGCGATTGAACCAGATGATCCTCTGCTGCTTGGTAGATCTTTCTTAGCTACTGCTGGAGCAGTGATTGATGTGAGATGTGGTTTGATTGATCTCCACCTGGGAGATAATCCTTTGCATTTCAAGATGGATAAGCTGCAGAAATCTACCATCGATGGACAGAGCTTCAGTGTTGAAGTGGAGCCTGAGATTTCGTTTGGAGAAGAGAAGATGGCGGTTCATCCTGAACCTGCTCTAACATCTTCAGAGCCTGCAACTGCTCATAAGCAGAAAGCTCCAGACATATCATCTCCACCAAATAAAAGGTATGATTCCTCTTAACTTAAACCTACTAATCCTTAAGCTGTGAATGCAGAAAACACAGTATCCCACCCACGCTTCGCTCCCACCCTGGTTCCATTCTCTCATTCTTTAGGAGATCTCATGATCCGAATGCTTATACACCACCTTGGATGAGGAGACGTTCACAGAGGCACTCCAAGCCTCTGCTGAATCCACCATAAGTCCTATCTCCTTCCCATAGTCAACCTAGTGACTTAAAACAAGCGTTGAGTGGGAGGCAACCCATTAGTAGGTCTATTCTTTCTTTTATTTTTCGTTTTGATTTTGTTTACTTTAATTTTCTTGTTTTCGTGTGTTCATAGCGTGAGAACAGGTTGTAGTCGCTTTCCATCGATCGACACGGTCCTGAGTGTCGATCGACACAGGGTTCATTTGCGGTTTACTTTTGCCGTATTGATTGCGGTTGAGATTGCGGTTCCCTTCAAAACCGCGAGCATACACGACTTGCTTCGATCGATGCAGTCATGAGCATCGATCGACACATGCCGACGATAGGTAAGTTTTCTGCCTCTTTTCAGAATCTTTTCATTTTGTTTCTTGTTCTCACCGAGCCCAAGCTTCTATAACACCGCAGACAGTGTTGTTTAAAAGTGGGGGAGGTAGCTACTGACGCACGGTTTTCTGTTTTCTTAGAGTCAGTCCAGTCTGTTTTATTGAGTCAAATTGAATAGGAAACAAGGACTTTTTGAGAAAATCACCACACTTGCAGGAACCTAAGTAACCATTGGATAATTTTGCAAATGATTTATGACTATTAGAAAACCCAACACATACCAGCCTACTGAGGACACCCATATCACTTCAGATATTCAGAGAATCCAAAACTGACTTCACATTTAACTTGACTTAATTTTCTCACCTAGGGGCTTGGTATACTTTGGATCGGATTCCTCTGTTAGTTCTGACACAGCTTGTAAATCTGTCCAAGTATGGTTCCCTTCTCCCCTTCCTTGAAAGAAAAAAAAAAAGAGATAAACTGCCGATAAGCTAGTATCTCCGAAGTGGTCGCGGGAATGGTAGAGACCCCTACTACCTCATGTGCATCCATGGAAACATGTCCAAAGTAATACCCCGAATAAAAAGGGAAAAGCACTGATAGAAAAAAATAAAAATATACCCAGTGGGGAAAATCAGTGCTAAGGAAGGAAAAGGAGAAGAAAGCAGCCAGAAAATGATAGTTGAGTGGTCAGATGCTAACAGAGTAAGAGTCCATGTGTTCTTTGATCGATACTCCCTAGGTGAGACCGCACTTATTAGCTTATAGAAGTCAGTATGGTGAATTTGAATGCTCTGAATGTGATTGTGGAGTTTACTCAGGATAGTTTCTAAGTGTGGGGGAAGTACATGTTGGTCTTGATGTCTGCAGGTTCATTTTCATGTGGTTTACTAAGGGGAATCTGAGTGTGGTGCTCCTACGATGAAACAAGTTTATGAAGTTTTCAAATTTCTTCTCCTGATCTTGTTTTTCTGTTTGCTTGAGGGCAAGCAAAGGCTAAGTGTGGGGGATTTGATATATCATGGTGTTTAGGGCTTTTGACCATGGTATATGTCTTTGTTATCTAGTCTTTTATGTGTTTTTGGAGTCTTTTAGAGTCTTTTACAGGTCTAGGTACGTTTGGAGCACATTTGGACATTATGGCGCATTCTGGAGGTATTTGGAGCATTCGTGCGAGAAGAATAAGTTGGAGTCGATTTTGGATGCTTGTGTCGATCGACACATCACTGGCGTCGATCGACACAGATGCGAGTTAGGCAATTCTCAACGGATTAATGAAGACTTTGGATATTTGCAGCTTGGCTCAGAAGTTTCTCATAATTACAAAGAATCCTAAAACGTGTTTAGTTATTATATTAAGGGTTTTAAGACATTGTTTAAGCTAAGTTTTATTCTATTAAAGATTGAGAGAGTTTGGGGCTGGTCTTGTACTCGACAGAGAAGAGATTTTGAACCCCTGTTTCTTTACTTCTTTTATGATATTCAGTATTATATTCATCATGTCTATTGTTATGATTGCCATGTCTGAGTAGTTTACTTGTTAGGTTTAGGGATTCTCATTAGGGATTTCATGGAATTATAGGTTAATCAATCTGTAGGGATTCACACTTTCTAGTTCTTCATCTAGGGTTGTTCTTAAAGCTTAATCTTAATTGGTTAGATTATTGATGTTAGGTTGATTTCCGCAATGAGAGTTGGTTAATTAACTAGAAAGAACCTAGATGAGCAATTTAACTATTCGCAAAGAAATATGGCTTAGGAGAATTGTGAACGAAAGAACTTGAGTTTAATGCATGTTCAGGATCTCTAGAATTCGCAACAAAAGTTGGTTTGCTAGGTTGCTAGACATAGATAATACTCGCAATGAAAGTTGGTTTCTTATGCTTCTGTGATTCTAGTTCTAGAACAGTTCTTAATTAGATCACGACTGATTGATTAGCCTATATTCATGATTTCCTGAGAACTCCCTTGACCTGACGCTTCGCCTGATTGATTTATAAACCATTTGATTTACTTTCCTGTTCATTTACTGCTTTCTTTATGCTGCTGCTTAGCTTAATTCGAACCTCTATAATCTATAGTAAGATTCTTGAGCCTCTGTGGATTCGACCCCTATATACTACTAGTCATGTATGTGCACTTGCAGTGTAACTCTAGGGATTAAACTCTGAGCATATCAGGTATATGAATGAGGTTAATTTAACTAAAGTACCCTCTCCTTCGTTTGAACTCTTCTATGTGCACTGAGAAAGCTGGCCATTCTTCTGGTTCCGATAGAATCCTAATCAATTCCGAACAATCCGTCGCAAATGTAATGCTAAATAGTTGAATAACTTTCATGCATTTCATCGCCCAAATGAGAGATTCAAACTCCGCATGAAGCGGAGATAAACTAGCTCTCAGATTCATTGCTCCCATCATGACATTAGCATTTCTCTCATCACAAGTATACCAACCTTGATCTGTTAACAAATCCCTTCCTTCAAAGATCCATCCAGAAAACACCATTGACCATTTTGGGTCACATCAACTCTTGGACCTTGTTCCTCACCGACAGTGGACATAGTATCACTAACCTCAATTAAGTGTGCATCTTCCCATGTCCCAAATTCTGTTTCTGCCAATTGTAATATTTCACGAGGGTTTCGATCAATCTGACTAAAGACCATATCATTCCTATTTTTCCAAATATACCATAGTATCCAGGGATATATATATATATATATATTGGCATTAACTATCCTTATACTCAATGATTAATTACTTGATTAATATTCCCTCTGCCTCTATTTCACAACACACATATTAAGAAAGATATTATAGTTCTTTTATACCTCTAGACTGGTTATGTAAGAGCCATGTTCTAAATTGCGGGCGACTAGCCGCTTACTCGTCCGGATAATCATGAGCCGGGGGTGGTCCGCCGCGATTCTACCATGTTTGGTAAAATAAATCGGTACCCCGCGTTATGATTAAAATCGCCAGCATAAATAGCTAAATGGCGATGTGTTTATAAACCGGCTTATCCAAATATGGCAGCAGCTTGCACAGATCCCAATTACTTCAATCTCTCTTTCTCCTCTTTGGTCTGGAAATTTTAACAGGGGCACCAAAATACACAAGAGCTTCGATAGTCAAATTGAGAAACGATAAACCAAGACGAAAACTGATGAGAGAGAGAGAGAGAGAACTATCTCCTGAAATTGACTAATGTTTAAAAGGATTTAGATGAGTTGATTACCATATCCAGTTTCGGCTGACTGAGATCTGGTTGGGCCATGATCGCTCGTCTTATCGGTGCAAGAAATTATCGAATACGTTTGATTCAAAAAAATAAGATTCTTTAAAGAATGATTTTGACGAACAAACCAAGGAAAAATGAGTTAGCTTACCTTTAGATTTTTTTAGTATATGGTATGATTTTTTTAGCACCTGTAATAACGTAGATACGCGTGCAAGTCTTAATTCCAATTGGGTCGTTTTGTAAACATCCATACTTATAATTGTGTAGATTCGTTGACAAAAATAATAATAATTGTGTAGATTATGAATCTTAGATAATTATATGCATATAACTTTGAAATTTTGTTTTTGTGGATGTTAATTTTTTGCATTACATGAAAACATCTAGTAATTGTGGTATAAGAAATATTATTTAAAATATTAAATTATAAGAAAAATTCTGCCCCGCTTATACCCCGATTTTACCCCGAGTTTTTGTTAAATCGTTAAGCCCAGCTTAGTCGTGCGTACAGCGCCTAGCGCAATCCCGAACAAGGTGTAAGAGTGAGTAACAAAAAAGCATTTTATGTTAAAATTTACAGGAAAAAGACACTTCATAACACTTAGGCACTTTATGCATTGTTTATTAAATAGATCATCCAATATTGTCTTTTTCCTTTTCTCCTTTTTCTCTTCTCTTTTCTTTATCGTTTTTTTTCTTTTTTTTCTTTTTCCTTATATTCTCTTTTTTATTTCTCTTTATCCTCTCACTCATCTCTCTTAATTTCTAGAGTTTTGAGAAACCTAAATTTTGTTTTGGACATTATAAATTATAATTTTATTTTCTTTATATTATGACATCTATTTTTATATACTTTGTAACTTTTGAATCAAATCTTGTGGACATATAAAAGTTGTGGCATGGATCCGGGTCTTGTCTTTTAGGTATCGTGTCTTTCGGTTTTAGACTATAGGATCCTTCCGGTATTTTAGATTTTGGGGTCGGTTCGATTTGATATTTTTCGGGTTCGGTTCAGGTGAGTATTAGACTTAGGAACCGAGATATACACGAAAATTGGGTATTTAGGTACTTCAGATATTTTTGACCCAAAGTAACCATAATATAACCAAAATAACCATAATGTAACCGAAGTAACCAATTGGTTCATATATTTTAGACTTGAAGTAGCCAAACTCTAACTGAAGTATCCGATCAGTTCGGATATTTTATACCTGAAGTAACCAAACTCTAACCGAAGCATCCGATTACCCAAAAAAATAATATGATTTACCCAACATAATTGATTTATCCAAAATTTATTTGATTACCTAAAAATAATTAAACATATTTAAAATAATTATTGGATATGATAATATATATTTATATTTTGGGTACTTCGGATACCCATTCGGTTCTCGGTTTGGGTCGGGTCGGGTCGGGTTTGGTAATGGTTCTTCGAATATATAAGTCTAGGACCCATTCAGGTATTTACGTCAAGTCCGGTTCGCTTCGGTTTTGTTTGGTTCTTAGAGTTCTAATATTTTTCACATGACTAATTCAAACATAGTGAATATGTATGAAATGGATGTATTGTAAAGTCAACGTGGACAAAGTAGAATGGAGAAGTCTTTGTGGAAAAATCCACATGAATAAATATAGAAAGTATGCATATGTAAGAAAATATTTAAGATATTTGTCTCATTTTTACTGAGTTAATATTCATATTGGATATCATATTGTGAAATAAACATTTACGAGTAACATGGACAAATTGAATGGACAAGCGTTATTGGGCAAATCGACGTGGACACTATTTTAGACTTGTCTATAGTAAACTGGTGTCCACATAGATTTGTCGAATAACACTTGTCCATGCTATTTTATCACATAGTAAAATGGTATCCACATCGATTTATCTAATAACATTTGTCGACGTTATTTTATCACATAGTAAAATTGTTTCCACATTGATTTCTCCAATAACACTTGTCCATGTTATTTTGTCAATATTAACTATAAATGCTATTTTCACAATATTATAATATCAATAAAATATATGCATTCACTCTATATTTATTTATTCAGTTTGAGTTATATGTATCATTCATGTGACAATTTTTTTACGTTTACAAAATTTGATCCAAAAATTAAAAAATATACTAAAATGGATGTTAAAATATAAAGAAAATAAAATTATAATTTATATTAACAATTTTTTTTCTTCAAAATATTATAAACTAATAGAAAGATATGGTAGATGGGAAAGAAAAACAAGAAAAAGAGAATAGAGGAGAAAGAAGAAAGAAGAAGAAAAAAATCGGAAAAGAAAGAAGAAAGAGATAAAGAAAAGAAATACTATAAAGAAGATATATAAATAAATGAGCAATGATAGATAAAGAAATATGGTTGAGAGGTATTTTTGACTTTTATAATATCTAAAGTGATTAAGGAGCACAAAGTGTCTTATTGGGTAATTCATAAGTTGGAAAGTGCCTATAAATGTAACAAACTCTTATGTAATTACAATGATTTATTTCAATTTATTTTGATGTAACTTTAAATAAATTTTTAACAATTTTTACAATGATTTTTGAAATAAATTGTTTATAAATCATTGTAGAAATGCAAATAGTGATGGAAAGCCTAGGATCCAGGGTTCGTTGTATTGAATCACTAACCTCGTTCTTACCTTATACTGGCAGCGGAATGATTGGTGAAACGAGATCAGTAGCGACTCAGATGCTTCGCCTCTACCAGATACACACACACACAAACCTGGAAAGCCGGGATGCTAGTGCCGGATCTTGCGATTTCTGAGTTTCTAGTATTTCTGCTTTCTCTGTGAAGAAAGAATGAACGGCTCGGGTTCCAGGTCGACCATATAAGCCTTTATATATGACCTGGAATGACTAAACCGAAATTGGATAAATCATAATTCATTTAAGTCATAAAATCGAAACCCGATCTGTGTCGATCGACACAGTATGTCGATCTCACCACTCTAAACTCAATATCAATGTGTATCCAATACACATTAACATGATCATTACCATAATTATCATTCCCATATTTATGCTTCCGGTTTGCTTAGGTGTGTGACCCTATAGGATCATATAATACTGGCAGTAAGTCTACAACTCACAGATTGCAAGAGGCTTCTAGCAAAGCATTGCAACCACCCAGCATTATACAAATTGTCTGATCTCGACACACAACTATCGTCAGGAGTGAGTACAAGTATGATTTCAGGACACTATCCTAACAATCTCCCACTTGTACTGGAATCATTAATTCCTATAATCCTTTTGTCTCTATATCTCGATTTGGCATAAGGCAAGATTAGTGTCATCCTTATTAAGCCAATATCGTGTTTATCGAACTCCTGATCTATACTGAACAAGACAAACAACTGAACTACAGTTCCTTTGAGTGCGGCCACACATTTTCTCAGTATGAAATCTTCGACAGGCCCTGAGATATTTAAATCCCGTTATACAGGAGGGAAAAATCCCATCTTGTTCCATCCCTGTTCCTACACACACTTCATGGTATACCTAAGCAATGCAGTTATAGCCGCCAGTTACGGGTCGACGTTTGACAAGGTAAAAGTGTACCAATTCATATGCTAGAAAACATGATGAACTCAGGTCTAAGGACTATACTCTATAGTCGTAATGAGAATCTCTCATGACACAGATATAACTATCTTGGAGACTTATCATTAGCGGGTCATGTCCGATCATATGTTCATCAACATATATCTATGTGACTGACTGTGATACTCATATCACTGACTCCATGAAACTTAGTCAACAGTCACCTCGCAATCTAGTCTCTCGCGGTTGTCATTGTCCCACTTTGACAACCTCGACTAGGGACAAATCATAATTTATGTCATCTATAACTTATAGGGTTTCATGATCAAGTCCTCGACTTGATGACCTATAATATGGCATAAACTTATTTTGGGACCATTATTTAGATCACAATAAATAATGCTGAAATCAAATTTCATTAAACACATCCAAACGTATGTTTACAAGAACATCTTAATATAACTAAAATAAAACCACAAGAACTCCCACTAGAATCAAGATTACATCTTAAGATCTCTAATGCCTACAGCAGTAGTGTGATACTCATGCTTAGGCCTTGGGAGCGGCTTAGTCTGAGGATCAGCGACATTCTCGTCCGTCGGAACTCGACTGATCTTCACTTCTCCTCTATTGACGATATCACGAATCAGGTGATATCTCCTCTCTATGTGTTTGGACTTCTGGTGTAACCTTGGTTCTTTCGCCTGAGCAATGGCTCCATTGTTATCACAAAACAAAGCCACTGGCTCCAAGATACTAGGAACCACACCAAGTTCAGTCATAAACTTCTTGATCCAAACAGCTTCCTTTGCCGCTTCTGAAGCAGCAACATATTCAGCTTCCGTCGTGGAATCAGCTACGGTATTCTACTTAGAGCTCTTCCAGCTCACTGCACCGCCATTTAGACAAAAGACATATCCAGACTGTGATCGGAAATCGTCTCTGTATGTCTGAAAACTCGTATCAGTGAATCCATTCACTACAAGTTCTTCACTTCCTCCATATACCAAGAACTTATCCTTGGTATGTCTCAAATATTTGAGAATATTCTTGACTGCTGTCCAGTGATCTTCACCTGGATCAGATTGGTATCTACTCGTCATGCTTAACGCGTAAGCTACATCTGGACGAGTGCAGAGCATGGCATACATGATAGATCCTATTGCAGAAGCATAAGGAATCCTATTCATGCGTTCTCGCTCAGCATGTGTCGCCGGACACTGTTTCTTGCTGAGACTGATGCCATGAGACATCGGTATGAAGCCCTTCTTGGAATCATGCATCTTGAATCTGTGCAACACCTTATCAATATAAGTGTCCAGGCACAATCCAATCAGCATGTTCTCTCTATCTCTGTAAATTCTGATTCCAAGGATGTACGCGGCTTCTCCCATGTCCTTCATGGAAAAACAACTTAGGAGCCAAGTCTTAACAGACTGAAGCAACAGAACGTCATTACCGAGAAGAAGTATGTCATCGACATACAGTACGAGAAACGTAATTCCGCTCCCACTAGTCTTCTTGTATACACATGGTTCTTCTTCGTTCTTGATGAAACCAAATTGTTTTACTGCTTCATCAAAACGAAGATTCCAACCCCGTGATGCTTGCTTCAATCCATAAATGGATTTATGAAGTTTGCATACCTTCCCAGCATTCTTAGGATCTACAAAACCCTCAGGTTGTGTCATGTACACATCCTCTTCCAAAATTTCATTCAGGAAGGCGGTTTTGACATCCATCTGCCAAATCTCATAATCATAATAAGCGGCAGTTGCTAGAAGAATCCGAATGGATTTAAGCATAGCGACTGGGGAATATGTTTCATCATAGTCAATACCATGAATCTGTTTGAAACCTTTAGCCACCAACCTAGCTTTATAAATTTGGACATTGCCATCCACGTCAATCTTCTTATTGAAGATCCATTTACACTCAATGGCTTTTGCACCATTAGGTAAATCAACCAAGGACCATACTTGGTTTTCTGACATGCATCCCATTTCGGATTTAGAGGCTCCAAGCCACTTTTCGGAGTCCGGGCCCATCATTACTTCCGCGAAGGTCGCCGGTTCGTCACTTTCAATGATCATAAGATCATTGCAATTAGTCACGAGAAATCCATAATATCTCTCGGGTTCATGACGGATCCTTCCAGATCTGCGAACTTCAGGCTCCACAGGTGTGGGCTCCACAGAACTTTGTGGATCCAACTGCTGCTCTTCCTCAGCAGGTTGAGCAGTCTCCTGTGCATCTTGAATTTCTTCGAGATGTACTTTACTCCCACTGTTTTTCTTAGAAAGAAACTCCCTCTCAAGAAAATAACAGTCCCGAGCAACAAAGACTTTGTTCTCAGATCGGTTGTAAAAGTAGTATGCCTTGGTTTCTCTAGGATAACCAACGAAGTAACATTTATCTGATTTGGGTGCGAGCTTGTCAGAGATTAAACGTTTGACATAACCCCACAACCCCAAATCTTCAGGAAAGACAGACTTGGAATATTCCCAGTCCACAATTCATGTGGTGTCTTTTCCACTGATTTAGATGGTACCCTATTTAGTGTAAACGCAGACGTTTCTAGAGCGTATCCCCAAAAGGATAATGGAAGATCTGAATGACTCATCATAGACCGAACCGTATCCAATAAGGTTCGATTCCTCTTCTCTGACACTCCATTCCATTGGCGTGTTCCAGGAGGAGTGAGTTGTGAAACAATTCCACACTCGCTCAGATAGTCACTGAACTCTTGACTCAAGTATTCTCCTCCGCGATCCGACCGCATAACTTTGATACTTTTGCCAAGTTGGTTTTGTACTTCATTCTTGAACTCCTTGAATCTATCAAAGGATTCTGACTTGTGTCTCATCAAATAGACGTAGCCATACCTACTGAAGTCATCAGTAAAGGTAATGAAGTACTTGTAATTTCCTCTGGCAACAGTGCTCATCGGCCCACATACATCAGTATGAATAATGCCCAATAAGTCACCGGCCCTTTCATTCGGTTTGTTGATAGGGGCCCTAGCCATTTTGCCCATCAAGCAAGATTCACATTTCTCACATGATTCAAAATCAAATGAGCCCAGAAGCCCATTTTGATGGAGTCTTTGAATGCGTTTCTCATTGATATGGCCCAAACGACAATGCCATAAGAAAGTTGGGTTTTCGTCATTTGACTTAAACCGCTTTGTATTTATGTTAAAGACAGGCATTTCTTGGTTTAAGACATATAACCCATTATCTAATGGGGCGCTACCATAAAACGTACCATCACGATTAAAAGAACAAACTTTATTCTTAACAGCAAAATCAAAACCTTCCAAATCCAAAACGGAAACTGAAATTATGTTTCTGCTAATCGCGGGTACAAAGTAGCAATTATTCAATTCTAAAACCATGCCAGAAGGTAAAGACAAATTATAAGTACCTACGGCCAGTGCAGCAACCTTAGCTCCATTCCCGACCCGTAGCTCCATTTGTCCTTTCTTCAGCGTTCTACTGTTTCTTAGTGCCTGCACATTAGTACAAATATGAGCACCGCAGCCGGTATCCAATACCCACGAAGTAGAACTAGAAGACATAACATTAAGTTCGACAACATAAATACCTGAGTCAGACGCATCATACGTCTTCTTCAGCTTCTTGTAATCTTCCATGAACTTCTTGCAGTCTCTCTTCCAATGCCCTAGCTGCTTGCAGTAGTTGCATTTGTCCTCAGGAGAAGGCCCGGATTTGGGCTTGAGCTTGGGCTTGTCTTGACTCTCAGTCTGGACATCTTTAGCTTTTCCCTTATCCTTACTAGGTTTCTCAAACCTTTACCCCCTTGTACCATCAGTACACTAGGAGTTGCCTTCTTGAGATTTGGCTCTGCTGTCTTAAGCATGCCGTGCAACTCAGTCAATGTCTTAGTCATGTTTTGCATGTTGTAGTTCATGATGAACTGATCAAAACACGACGGCAAAGACTGCAAAATCATGTTAGTGGCTAGCTCCTGGTTAATGGCACAGTCCAGTTTCCCCAGGTTATCAATGTAACCCATCATTTTAAGGACATGAGGACTTACTGGACTGTCCTTAGCCAGCTTGCAATCCATGAGAGATTTAACCGTCTGGTATCTCTCTGTGCGAGCTTGCTCCTGAAACAAAGCTCTCAGGCTATTAATCATCTCAATCGGTGACATCACGTTCTCATATTGCTTCTGCAGCTCAGAGTTCGTAGTCACCAGCATTAGACAATTACCATCTTTGACATCAGCTGAATGCTTATCCCAAGCATTCTTATCTGCATGCGTGGCATTGGAACGTGGCCTCTCGGGGAGAACTCTTGTAAGGACATATTCCTTGTTCTCCTGCCTGAGAACTATTCTCAGGTTCCGATACCATTCCAAGAAATTTGATCCATTAATCTTGTCCTTCTCAAGGACGGATCTTAGCGAGAAAGTGTTGATGTGATTTGGGACAGACATAGCTGTAATTAAAAGAGGTAGAGGTTTTAGTTATGATGCTCAAGGAAATGAGAATTCTTATCTAATAAGAAAACTCGCATTGTATTCAAAAACTATGTTTCCTCAGGTGAATACAATGAACCAAGATCCTCAGCCACTAAAATTTGAGTGGGCGACTCGCCATCACCCAAACTTTAGTTATCTAGGTAAGCAAATCATTGCTAATTGTACCCAGTACAACTCTTGGTCGCAGATAAGACAATCTATGTCTTATCCACTCTGATGTCTCTGGGCCCAAAACTTCTGATAGCCCAGTCAAGTAAACCAATCTCTTCAGTCTTGTGATCATTGACAGTCGCACTGCAAGTCTATCAATGATCACATGCCTTACTCATGTAGTTGTGGATACCAAGGACTCCAAGGCTATCCAACAACGAAACGAGTCTTGACAGTAGACAAGATCGAGCAAGACATCAAGATCACTTGATATTTAGTTGAGGAAAAGAACTATTTAATCCTGATGCATATCCAATATGCATCCAAGAAGTTTTTAAGTTGTTTAAAACATCTAGATTTATTAAGTTCAGGTTAAAACTAGAACATGGAATTAGATTTGATTTGGTATTCGCAATTTGAGGTCCAACCACCAAATCTGCGAGTGGTGTGTCGATCGACACGACCTTGTATCGGTCGACACAACCTAATTTAAACCGGACTTCGATAACCGGTCAAACCGGATCGAATTTCCTTAACCGGCTCAATCTAATTGAACCGGTCCGGTTTAATGATCCATGTCAATCGACACATATCACTGTGTCGTTCGACATGACCAAACCAAAACCAAATTGGTTTTTCCGGTTCAATCCAATTGAACCGGGTCGATAACCGGTAAATATAATTTAACCGAAATCAACCAATTATAACTGTGTCGACCGACGCACCCAGTGTGTCGATCGACACATTAGGATATCAGGAAATCCGATCTCTAAGATCGGAACCCTAAAATTTGATAGGCGTATTCGCGGTGCATCGACCGACACAAGCTTAGTGTCGATCGACACTGTGCGAAAACCCTAAAGTTTTTAAGATCGTTTTCGCGGAGTGTCGACCGACACAAACTTGTGTCGATCGACACTGTGCGAAAACACAGGTTCATTGTTTTACATTAAGACTAAAACCGAGTTTTTCTTGATCAAAACATGAAACAGCAAGCATAAATCTATTCAAATACATCAGTTTTTCGAATTATATGCTTTTGATTAAATGAATTAAACCCTAATAGCCCTGATACCACTGATGGAAAGCCTAGGATCTAGGGTTCGTTGTATTGAATCACTAACCTCGTTCTTACCTTATACTGGCAGCGGAATGATTGGTGAAACGAGATCAGTAGCGACTCAGATGCTTCGCCTCTACCAGATACACACAAACCTGAAAAGTCGGGATGCTAGTGCCGGATCTTGGGATTTCTGAGTTTCTAGTGTTTCTGCTTTCTCTGTGAAGAAAGAATGAACGGCTCGGGTTCCAGGTCGACCATATAAGCCTTTATATATGACATGGAATGACTAAACCGAAATTGGATAAATCCTAATTCGTTTAAGTCATGAAATCGAAACGTCAGTTTCGAAACCCGATCTGTGTCGATCGACACACATACTGTGTCGATCGACACACCACTCTAAACTCAATATCAATGTGTATCCAATACACATCAACATGATCATTGCCATAATGATCATTCTCATATTTATGCTTCCAGTTTGCTTAGGTGTGTGACCCTATAGGATCATATAATACTGGCAGTAAGTCTACAACTCACAGATTGCAAGAGGCTTCTAACAAAGCATTGCAACCACCCAGCATTATACAAATTGTCTGATCTCGACACACAACTATCGTCAGGAGTGAGTAAAAGTATATTTCAGGACACTATCCTAACAAATAGTAGAAGTGTATTAACTATCATAATGACTATTAACTAAACTAGAATGACCCTGTGAACCATCGTTTATAAATATTAGGAGAGAATCTGCGTCAACGCGCATGGTTTTGTTTTAATTTATAAATACTTAATATATTTTTATTTTTATTTTTACTATCAATATTTTTATTTTTTGTTTTATAAATTTGTATTTTTTTAATTATAATGATTTGCATGAGACAACATGTGCTAGCATGCAAGTATGCTTTAATTGGTATTATAAATGATAAATTTTATATGTTTATTTTGATTATTGATTTTTTAGTTTTCTATTATTTTATGAGTATTTATTTCATTCAAGTTTTTATCATCGATCTAATGTTTTTCAGATATCATTTTAAAAGTATTTATTTTTTATCTATATTTTTTCATGCATGCGAATCTTAATATTACAATAACTTATTAGTTTTTTTATTTATCATTTTAAATTTAATTAATTTTCTATGTATTTTGAATTTATTCAATTTTTTTTTTTTTTGTTTTTAAACTTTGTATAGAGTTTCTTTGTTTGTATTTTCATTTTACCTATTTTATCTATTTGTATCACATTTTTTTTATTTTTGATATTTATCACTTCGATTATTTATTGAATATATTTTTTTGTTTAATGTTTTAATTCCTATTTTAAATTATTTATATTTTTATTATGTTATTCTTATTTTTTATTTTATAATTTAGTATTTTTATTTGTATTAAATTTAATTATTTTTGTTAATTTATTGATAATGATTAAATTATGTAAAAATATTAGCGATATATTTAAATATTTAATATTTATATGTTTGTGATGATTAAAATAAAAGTTCAGTTTCTTTTATTTTTATTTATAATTCAGTGATTTTATTAATTAAATTTAGTTTAAATACGTTAAATTAAATAATTTATTGTAAACATATATTAAATGATGATGTGTATAAATTTATAAAATGTAGTAATAGAAGTAGGGGCTGATGTGTGAGCTGCCCCCTCCCCCCTTTCAACCAGTAGGAGGCATCTGTTTTGCAACCTTTCTGCTACACTCGCCACGACGGATGTTAGTTCCATCTTATAACTTGTTTTGCAGAGAACATAAACAAGGCTGCAACGACATCCGAAGAGTGCTCGCTAAGAAGATCAAACTAATCTCACTCCCACAAAACCGGCAAGCCTTTCTAAACAGATCTCCCAGTGCTTCTCGCAGACCTTGTTACCTACCTGGTTCTGCGATTCACATCATCCTCTTTTAGCTCACCAGTAAAGAAAATCGAATATCATCAACTCCACATTATGATGAGTTTCCAATCAATGAATGAGTCATGAGTGACTTACTATGTTTCTATGTTAATAATATATCATAGGAACGCAGATGTAAACGCAAATAAACAATCATGGCCTAAATAAATATTGTTTTTAAAATGAGAACAATCTTAATATCAGTTTGAAATGCAAATTGATATACCTGTTGAAACTTGTTCATGTCGGGCAATGGGCGACAACATGAATTAATAGCACCCAGTATATTTTTTATTTTTATAATAGCAGAGTTGTATCTTTAGGAATTTACTTGCATTTTGTATCTTTTTAATGTTTCAGATATTTAAAAAGATTGTTATAGTCATATCATAAAAAAGTTGTCTATGATGGATGACGGGGCCCATGCTATGTATTTTATTTTGTATTTTGTTTTTATTTTTTTAATTCTTTATCCATCATCTCTCCTATTTTTATCATTTTTTCAACGCCTTATATTTACGACGGTGGATAAGATGACGGCGGTGAGGTTTCCGGCTACAGAGGCCGCCGCAATAGAGATATAATCGGTCGATATATTGGAATTAAAAAAAACAAATCAGACATAATACGAAAGATTCAAGTGGAAAATCTAGACTATGTGTCCACCTTATCGACTATTTGTAGACACTACCACGATCATATCACATCTTAGGCGCTTCCAATGGACAACAGGCGGCCAAGCGTCCACATTATCAATAATTTGTGGACAGAGAACACATGAATAAGAGAATAAGTGTTCACATGGAGAACTATTGGCGGATAACGTACCTACTAAACAAAGTTTTAAGAGCTCAGATGGACTGTATCAACTATTCGTGGACACTACCACGATTATATCATATGCTAGACGCTTCCGGTGGACAGAAGGAGGCCAAGAGTTCACATGATCATGAAAATGTACCTAGTAAACACAGTTTTAAGAGCTCAGGTGGACAGTATCGACTATTCGTGGACACTACCACGATCATATCATATGCTAGACGCTTCTGATGGACAAAAGGTGGCCAAAAGTTCACATGATCGTGAAAATGTACCTAGTAAACACAGTTTTAAAAGCTCAAGTGGACAGTATCGACTATTCGTGGACACCACCACGATCATATCACATGGTAGACGCTTCTGATGGACAGAAGGTGGCCATGAGTTCTCATGATCGTGAAAACGTACCTAGTAAACACATTTTTAAAGGCTCAAATGGACAATATCGACTATTCGTGGACACTACCACGATCATTTCATATGCTAGTCTCTTCTGATGGACAGTAGGTGGCCAAGAGTTCACAAGATCGTGAAAATGTACCTAGTAAACACAGTTTTAAGAGCTCAAGTGGACAGTATCAACTATTCGTGGACACTACCCAATCATATCACATGTTATACGCTTCTGATGGACATAAGGTGGCCAAGAGTTCACATGATCGTGAAAACGTACATAGTAAACACAGTTTTAAGAGCTCATGTGGACAGTATCGACTATTCGTGGACACCACCACAATCATATCACATGCTAGACGCTACCGATGGACATAAGGTTACCAAGAGTTTACATGATCGTGAAAACGTACCCGGTAAACACAGTTTTAAGAGCTCATGTAGACAGGATCGACTATTCGCGGACACTACCACGATCATATCACATGCTAGACGCTTCCGATGGACAGAAGGTGACCAAGAGTTCATATGATCGTGAAAACGTACCATGTAAACACAGTTTTAAGAGCTCAGGTGGATAGGATCGACTATTTGCGGACACTACCACGATCATATCACATGCTAGGCGCTTCCGATGGAAAGAAGGTGGCCAAGAGTTAACATGATCGCGAATCTGTTGACACGTAGTACATTGGGCCCCGCTATCCACCCAAAAGCAACATTCGCTTGGGCACCTGCTATCCATCGGAAATGCTTAGCATGTGATATGATCGTTATAGTGTCCACGAATAGCCGACAAGTTGGACGCCTAGTCTTGATTGTCCACCTGAATCTTCCGTATTAAGTCCGATTTGTTTTTTTTTTTGAATTCCAGTATATCAACCGATTATATCTCCATTGTGACGGTCTTTGTGGTCGGAAACCTCACCGCTGTCATCCCATCCACCGTCAAAAACATGAGGGGTGAAAAAATGATAAAGTAGGAAAGAGAAAGGATAAAGAATAAAGAAAAAAATATATAAAATGATGGGAAAGAATTTTCCACTAAAATAAGGGTATTTTGGTCTCTAAAGCCAATTTCAACAAAAAAGGATACAAATTTGCAATTAAACATCAAAAATACTTAATTGCATTAAAAAGAGTAAAAGATTCACAGTGCAGTTCACCCGCCACAACATTGTCATGTAGACCCTAACCAGAACAATTAACCCCATAAAAACACCATCTTTTTTTTGAAAATATGTAAAATTATATTCAAAAAAAACTTTTTACATCAGTGTTGAGAGTTTCTACTGTATGAAAGAATAAATCAATGGAGCTTAGGTGATAGAGTTATCTCTAGTAGAAAACCAAAAAATGAGGCCATTTTCATACTTCTTGTCTCTCGTCTCTTTTAGGATGCTGAATTTATTCCTTATCATCTTATCAATTTGCTTGTATAATCTTTGAGCTGAGATTCCACTTTCCCCGTTTCTCCTTCGGTTTCTTTCCCGCCAGATGATGTGTATGCATGTTTGAAAATCATAACGCAAAGAAAATTGGGACAAGCGATCAGTACCTGTTTGTGTAAGAAGAGAAACCACCTCTGTCCAAGCCACTGTGAAATTTGCACCGAGAACACACTTCATGAGTGAGGTCCAGATCAGATTCGTGTAGTTGCACTCAAAGTAGAGGTGGGCCCTTGTTTCCAATGTGTTTGAACAGAGCACACAGTGCGAGCTTACAGGTGCTCCCCAATGCAGAAGTCTTTCTCCTGTTGCTAGGCGATTTTTAATTGCAAGACAAGTAATGAAAGCATACTTTAGCGTTGCTTTGCTGAACCAAATCCCTTTGTACCAGTCGCATTTCGGACTTGGTGATCTGATCATGTCCCAGGTACCTTTTGTGTTGAAGTTTGGTTTGAATATGTCTCCTTTATAGCGCCAAATATGCTGGTCCTCTAGCATCATACGTGTGCTATCTCTTTGCTTAGCGATAATTGTCTCCACTTGTGTCAAGACTTTTGATATGTGCCTTCTGCGGTTTGGTCTATTCAGGGCATCACATACTGAAGCTTCAATAGGAATACCAAGATCAATGCAACCGCGCGAGCCCAGAAGGTCATAAAGAGTCCCCATCTCATTCCAATGGTCAAACCAGAAAGAGGTGTGCTGCCCATTGCCCACTTCCACCTTATAGAATTGTTTAGCCACAATTCTATATTTCAACATTTTCTTCCAAATCCAGGATCCAACAGAAGTTTTATCCCGAACTGCCCAAAAAGACTTTTTCTTGAGATTGTTTGCTTTGATCCAAAGAGCCCATAAAGAGGGAATTGAGTTCAAGTGCCATATGAGCTTGAGTACGCATACTATGTTTGATTCTTCTAAGGATTTCAAACCCAGTCCTGCCTCATACTTTGGCTTGCAAACATCAGTCCAAGCCACATTAGCTTTTTTTGAGTTTAGCTCAGAGCTAGACCATAGGAAAGCTGCGCAAAGCTTGTCAACCTCAACTGTACAGGCCTTTGGAAGTCTGAAGGCCCCTATCCAGAAGTTTGTTAGGCTATTTAAGACTGATTTCACCAATTGAAGCCTCTCAGCAAAAGATAAAAATCTTCCCTTCCAAGAGCTAATTCTCTGCCGAATCTTCTTTAGTAAGGGATTGTAATCATGCTGCGCCATTCTCTTAGTTAAAAGAGGTAGTCCGAGGTAGCGCACTGGCAATGTACCTATCTCAAAATCAAATCTGCGAATAATATCCTCCTTCTGATTTACCTTAACGCCAGACATAAATATGGTGAACTTTTCCATATTGATTCTCAGGCCAAAGTGTGTGCCGTAGACTTCAAACACTTTCAATACTCCCTCTAATGATCGAAGTGTGCCATCCGTGAAGATCATTAAATCATCAGCGAAGCACATATGTGTTAGCTTGATGTTTTTACAATTCGGGTGGTAACCGATTATCCTCAGCCTTGCCTCTTGATCGATTCTTTTGGACAACACATTCATGCAGATAACGAATAAGTACGGAGATAGCGAGCATCCTTGTCGTAATCCTCTTCTACTTCTGAAGAACCCAGGTAACTCCCCGTTAATTTGAACTGAGAAAGATGGTGTTGTAACACATATCAATATCCACCTAATGAACTTGTCCGTAAGCTTGAGCGCCTTGAGTGTTTTCTCCAGAAAAGGCCATTCCACGGAGTCAAACGCCTTAGAAATATCAGTTTTTATTGCACTTCTTGAGGGGGATAAGTCCTTATGATAATATTTGACAACCTCTGTGGCTAGAAGTAGATTTTCCATAAGCAAGCGATTCTTTACGAACGCAGATTGGTTCATAGCTATAAGTCGGGGAAGAAGTTCCTTCAGTCTATTAGATATGATTTTTTATATAACCTTTTAGATGACATTACAACAGGATATTGTTCTATAGTCCTTCATCGTGATCGCTTGAGTCTTCTTGGGGATAAAGGCCAGTATAGTAGAATTCAGACCTTTTGGTAAGAACCCTGTGTTGAAGAAGGATCGAATTGATGTGACAAAATCTTCCCTTACAGTTTGCCATACTCACCCAAGATTTCTGGAAGAAGTGCAAAACTATTGGAGCAGCACAATGCCACTCTTTGAATCAACATAAGCTCCTTGAGTTTTTTAGTCAAGCGATAAAGGGCTGATGTTGATTCAAAGAGTGGCATTGTGCTGCTCCAATAGTTTTGCACTTCTTCCAGAAATCTTGGGCGAGTAGCTATAGCGTTAACATACTTGAAGGGCTTTTTCGGTCTGATAGATTCTTCTTTAATATAAAATATGCATCTATGATGATCTGAGCAACCTCCAGGCTCAAAGACACAGTAAGATTGATTATACTTCTGTATCCAAGTATCGATTACCAAAGTTTTGTCTAGCTTTTTTCAGATAAGATATTCCTCTCTCTTGTTGCTCCAAGTGAATAATGGTCCATGGTATGACATATCCGTGAGCCCACAATACCCTACCAGCTGTTGGAAATCTCTCATTCCTTGTGGAGTGATGCATGTGTTCTCGAAGAGAGAATGTTCTTCTCCCTCAAGAATTTCGTTAAAGTCACCCTTAATGATCCACGGTTTCCCCTTCATCAACAATGAATCTTGATGAGCTCTTAAATCCTCCCATAGTTGTCTCCTTTCCTCCACACAGTTTGAAGCATAGACAAAGGATGAGAAGAATTCCTCTCTACCTCCATCAAGTGAGACAGATATTGTAATCACTTGAGCTGATTTGTACACTGGAATGACCTGCACATTTGATCTCCAGAAAATCCATATCCTGCCTAACATGTGATCTTCATAATTGGACAGGAAACTCCAGTCCCTGAAAACTGAATGTACTATTCTGGTAGCTTTGTCCTCCTTAACCTTGGTTTCTAATAATCCTCCAAAATCAAAAAAAAATTTTGATAGCCAATTCCTCATAACCCCATGCTTTTCCTCCTTATTAAATCCACGAATATTCCAGAAAAACCCAGACATATTAATGATTTTTGTTTGAGGTATCCTTATTTGGAGCTCCTGCTTGTGAAGAACCCGCCATAATTCCTGTCTTGATAACTTTGTGAGCATCCTTAGTCGCTCGTCTTAGAGATTGGCCAGTTCCTTCTGCTCCTCTATTATCTTCTTGTTGCGAGGTTTTACCTATCTTCTGAGTGTCCACATTGCTTAGTACCTTCCCCTCATCGTCATTTGAGTGTTTATTTTCTTCTTTATTCTCATCAGCCAAAGGAATTTCTCCTTCCTCTGTTTCCTCCTCTGATTCCTCAGTTTCCAATCCGTCCTCTCCCTTATTACTTAATGCTGAATATCTTGACCTGGCCAGGAGACTCACTTCCCCAAATTTCAGATCGAGCTTTTCCTTTTCGGGTGTTTTTGCCACTTTTATTGGAGTTTTCCATCCCTCATCTTCTTGTTTATTCTTGCCCGTATCATTCAAACCCACGTTTCTATCCTGTTTATCCTCCTCTACTTTCCCGTGATCTCATGGACTGATTGTTTTCTCTGCATTCTCTGTTACATTGTTTTCCATGTTAACCTCTATCTTATTTCCACTCTTCTCCGGTTCTTTTGTGCTTATTACTGTTTTCCTTACACATTCTTCCTCCAATTGTCCCCATGTTGAGCATCCACTACATCGTGGTGGAAGCCATGGATAAGCATAAATGATCAAGACTTTCTCTCCATTCTGTAGTTCGAAGTTATGTTGAGTAGGCAGTGGTTTGGTGAGGTTAACTTCCACAAAAACACGTCCTTCTTCAAAGCTTTTACATTGCTCAGTATAAGGATGTAGTCTGATAGGTTTTCCAATTGGACTGGTTAAACAAGACAATCCCTTCCAAGCAAACATTGAAACTGGGATGTTCTTGACAATTACCCAAAGCGGAATCGATTTCATAGCAGGCTGCATCTCCTCCACATTTGGTGACCATTTTGTGACAATCATTGGTATGTCACATAAGTTCCACATGCCTCTACGAAGAACCCTGTTCCGAACCATTCTATCCGTTATTCTGAATTTCACTGTTGTTTTGTTGACAGCAAAAACATCCACCTTGATTGATTTATCTCCCAATGTCCAGATCCTGTTCACTATAGCGTGTATCTTCCCAACATACGGAGTAGTAGAAAGGAACTTACCAATTAGAAGATCTTCCCACAAAGGAGGAGAATCTTCGAAAACGTCCGAAGGGACCTTAAAAGTCTGAACGCCATCAATATCGACAACATCTAGTTCGTATTTCTGTAATTTTTGCTTATTTTGAACTATTCCAGACCATGAGCCATCATCCTTAATGTTCGCCTCCTTCACGACCTTGGATGTTGCTGTTGATTGTTGTGTTGATTTCTGGGAACTGATATCACATGATATTTTTTCCTTTAAAATCGTTTATGTGGCACCTTCCAATCCATCCCTCACCTCCTTCACGACCTTCGACCCGTCACCCCTATCAACCGTGACACTCAGACCAGGCGGAGTTAGTCATTTAAGGAAAATATCTTTGTTTTAAATTTTTGTTTGAATTTACAGGGAGAGTCTACCATCAACTAAAGACAATTCTAATCTGAGACAGTGGTAGAAATAGAAACCCACAAAAACACTTTCTGAAATCAACAATGGTTAAACAAACAATGTATTTGACCGTCAAGAGCCTGGGTGTTAAAAGGCACAAATATTTACTTGTATCAAAAGAGTATATTGATTTCTAGAGAAAAATGTGGATACAGTATCTTGGCAACGTTACCAGTTAGAAAGGCACTAAAACCATCAAATTTAAATTGAGATCGACAATAGAGAAATCATCATCCAAATGAAAGGAAAAAAACTAATCCAACTAGATAGTGATAGTCTTGAAGATTCATGTAGCCCAAAGACGACATAGTTTATTAATCTTGTAAGTTGAAAACTTTCTTAAAACCAATATTTTGTTTGTAAAATAAAAACAAGGCATTAACTTCGCAACGCAACAGATTAAAGTGCTCCGACTGAAACGAAAGCTGAAATACCTGTTCAATCTTGTTTAGATCAAGCGGCAAATTCATGGCTTAGTGAGTCAAAAAATTCAAATGCACTGGCTGTGAGACAACGTGCTTGCATATCCTAAACACAATTTCCCTTAAGAGAGAACATGACATAGTGCAATCCATGAGATGTGTTAAGAAGAACAAGATCAATTTTCCAAAAGAATAGTGTAACGCCCGTGTTCTGCAAAATGACTGGATCGGGTTAAGGCGGTGAACGCAGTCCGTGTTTTGATGCAACACGTGATGGATTAAGATTGAATCAAAGTATGATTCAGTAAAGGAATTTGATTGTTCGAGTAACTCAATCATGATTGACGGACCAATCGAATGGTTGGGTTAGGTTAGATGAATTAAGCTGGTTAAGTGGAACAATCGAAGGAACGGAGCTTAGTTTGAGTGATTTCGAGTAAGCTAGTAAATATGAGTTTATAAGTTGGACTGGCAGTTAAGTCCGACTGAGCGGAATTATCGGATCAAGTGTATGGATCCGAACATGATGATGGGCGGTTAGTTAACTGCCGAGATAAAACTAAGATTATAATAAAAATGCGCTCATTCTATTAAATAAAGGCGCGGGAGCGGTTATGGGGCAAGGATGCATGTGTATAAGGGAGTTAGAGGGCGGTTACGGGTGGTTATATGTGGAAACCGTCTAAAACATCTCTACTCTATTTAAGGGACGCGATGGGGATCGTATAGGACACGTTGGCCGGATGGGCAATTTTCACAAGGAAAAACAGAGGAAAAATCTCGGTGATTCTGGGGAAAAGGGCCACAGAGGGTGTTCTGATCAATCGTGATGGCAATCAGACGATCAGACATAACTGAACAATGGGTCGAGTGGTGGTGCAATCGCTGGCAAACGATGATTGGCCTTGAAGGCAATCCGATGGCGGTTGATCGCGATGGGTAATCACGATTAATCTGTTCATAAGCAAGCGAGTGATCAATCGCGATGAAAAGTGTGGGCAATCAAAGTGCGAATGTGACTGTGTAACTGTGGAACACTTAACGGCTGGGCTGATCGAGGGATTGGGATTGGATAGTTGAGTGATATGTGAATTGTGGTGGTTTTGATCGGTGGGCAATCGATGAACATCAATTGAGATGTTCGATGGGATATGGATGGATCTCGACTGAGCTGCGACTTTTGATCGATGGGTTATATGGACGATTTGATTGTATTGGACGTTGCAGATTGATTCTGTATGGATCAGTGGGCTTCAGGATGCAGAGCGGTTTGTACAGTTAGTGTGGTGGAATCAGTACGCTGGTCTGTAGCGTCTGTACGGAAGTCTGCGATGGAGACTGAGTCGTAGTGATGGGTGATGCGCGAACGACAGGCGAGTGATATATTGGTTTGTGATGTTTGTCCTTGGGACAGATGGAGAATTCCGGTAATGTTGAGCGGTTACAGTCTGAGCATCCTGAGTGTTTTTGGGTCTGATGTGGATCGAGATGTGGGGAGACACAAGCATTCTATTGGTAGATCTGAAGTGATGGCGCGTGACTTAAGATTCATCTCTTCTCTTTACTTAGACACGTGGGGTTGGTTGGTTGAGTGTCTCGGTACCGAGGAGATGGTCTGTTAGTTGATGCAGTTAAAGGATATGCGAGAGCATGGTGGTCATGTTGAAGATTCTGGTTGTCTCTTTCGGTGCTTGGTCATGTGGGGATGGTTGCCTGAGTGACTAAGTACATAAGAGAGATATTGCGGGTGTTCAGTGATTGGATGGAAGGAGGTTGTGATAGAATGGCCGGAACAAGAGAATCAGATCATGAAGTCGTGCACTGATCAGCATGAGATTCAGAGTCTGCGATTGGCTAAGGTGCTTGTTAGTATAACTAAATTATGTTGTAATGATTAAGTTGCTTGAATTCATTAGACTTATTTTTCGAAGGAATGAATGAGAACGAGTTAGGTGGCTAGAATGGATAGATAAGATTGGAACCTCGGAAAGGAATTTTAAAGGAAATGTTTAAAAATTCGGAAGGTTAACTGATGAATAGATCGTATTAAGAATGCTTAGTTTTCGGGTAGAAAAATTGGGTCATGGCGTTTCAAATAGCGTCATGTTGTGTTGTCAAGAGATTTTGAATTCTCTGGAGCTAGCAATTCATGCATGGGTGCATAACTAGGTGTGCATTCAGGCTAAGACTCTACCTCCAGAGAACCCACAAGCTCTTACAAACACATCAGGGGTGATTGAAATATATATATCTGTTAGAAGTGGGATTAGCACCCCTGTAAGTCCCGGCCCAATAACAGAGACATCCAACAGATATTCGGCCTAGAAGGAATAAAGGTCCAGTAGAGCAAAGTCCGCCAAGATCAACGGAGTTCGGCGGCGATTGACGAAGCTCGGCGGGACACTCGTCAACCTACAAAAGAAAGAAGATAAATATTAATTTGGCATTTATCTTGAAAGAGATAAGGAAGAATATCTTTTAGGAAATATTCTCCTAATTATTATGTAAATAATATCAGAGAGAATCTAGGAAAAAACCTAGATCCTCGGATATAAATATCTTTCCCTGCGCGGGAAAAGACTAAGTTCACAATTAATATTCTTGTACTCACAAAAACCCTAAGAGCTAGCGATCACTGATCGATTCCGGCTCGTATTCTGAATAAGACTAGATTTTCTGGTCTAACCGTTTCTGCTTTCTGATTCTAGTTTAATCTCATATCCAAGTCCCTAAATTACTAATCGATTTAAACAAATTGATTATTGTTTGATTTTCTGAATCAACAATTGGGGCCGTCTGTGGGGACTTTGGATATTTTGATTAACCAAAGAAGAGGCTAGCAATGAACGAATCACCACTTTCATCTCAAGAGACAGGAGGGACCAACAGCGTAGGCGACTTCACCAACACCGCCGCGGAAAGAGTAGGAAAACAAACCAACCCATCCCGGCAAGGCGACGAAGCACGCGCTGGTACCAAAGTCGGTCCGGAGAGTACTCGAGAGGAGGCATCCCCTCCGAAGGAATTCGATCGAGATAATCCCCGGCTGGAGTTAATAGAGCGCATAAAAATTGAAAATCAGAACCCTGAACGGAGCGTAGGAATCGGAGCAGATCTCGACCCACACATCCGAGCCGAGCTCATCGATTTCCTTAAACAGAACGTGTCGACCTTCACGTGGTTGGTCAAAGACATTATCGGAATCGACCCAAGAATCGCTCGCCACGAACTTAACATCGACAGAACATACAGGCCCATTAAGCAGAAAAGGAGGAAGCTCGGAGCGGAGAGAGCACAGGCGGTGAATGACGAGGTGGATAAGCTACTGGGGGGTGGATCCATCATGGAAGTGAAATATCCTGAGTGGCTCGCAAACCCGGTGGTGGTAAAGAAGAAGAACGGAAAATGGAGAGTGTGCGTCGATTTTACCGACCTAAACAAAGCTTGTCCTAAAGACTGCTTCCCACTACCACATATAGACCGACTCGTCGAAGCAACCGCCGGCAACGAGCTTCTCTCATTCATGGATGCCTTCTCCGGATACAACCAAATCCTCATGCACCAGGACGATAGAGAGAAAACTTCTTTCATAATAGACCGAGGGACCTTCTGCTACAAAGTTATGCTTTTTGGCCTAAAGAATGCAGGAGCGACGTACCAACGCCTCGTCAACAAAATGTTCGCAGGACATCTCAGCCGAACTATGGAAGTCTACATTGACGACATGCTCGTAAAATTGTTAGTAGCAACGGATCATGTCGCCCACCTAAAAACATGTTTTGACATCCTGAACGATTATGGAATGAAGCTGAACCCGACAAAATGTACCTTCGGCTTCACTTCGTGAGAATTCTTAGGGTACATCGTGACGGAGCGAGGAATCGAAGCAAACCCAAAACAAATAACGGCGATAATGAACCTGCCATCTCCAACTAAGACCCGCGAAGTACAGAGGCTAACCGGAAGGATTGCCGCACTCAATCGATTCATCTCCAGATCGACGGATAAGTGCCTTCCCTTCTACCAGCTCCTGAGAGGAAACAAAAAGTTCGAATGGGACGAAATATGAGAAGAAGCTTTCCAACGATTGAAGGAGTACCTTACCACGCCCCCAGTACTGGTTAAACAAGAAGAAGGAGAGACTCTCTACCTTTACATTGTGGTATCAAGCGCAGCAGTGAGCGGAGTGCTGGTCAGAGAGGACCGCGGCGAACAAAAGCCAATCTTCTACATCAGCAAGACGTTAGACGGAGCAGAAACCCAATACCCAACGATCGAAAAGCTGGCGCTAGCGGTCGTAACGTCGGCGAGAAAGCTCAGGCCCTTAAGATCGATCTTACACAGTCCGACCCAATCTGGCAGGATAGCTAAATGGGCTATCGAACTGAGCGAGTACGACATCGAGTTCAAAGGGCGGGTCGGCATAAAGTCCCAGGTTCTGGCAGATTTCATCGTCAAACTTCAACCTGAATTGACACAAAATGACCAATCGGAGGAAAGAAACTGGAGCCTTCACGTGGACGGATCGTCATCAAAGGCCAGCTTGGGGGTCGGAATCCGGATCGAATCACTAACGGGAGAAATACTCGAGCAGTCATTCAGGTTAGGATTCCCGGCCTCAAACAACGAAGCCGAGTACGAAGCCCTGATCGCCGGATTACGGTTGGCCAAAGCTGTGGGCACCAAACACATCCAAGCGCACTGTGACTCGCAACTGGTCACGAATTAATTCAATGGCGAATACGAAGCCAAAAATGAAAGGATGGATGCTTACCTCGGCGTGACCAAACAACTGACTACCGACCTTGATTTCTTCAATTTAACAAGAATCCCAAAAAAGGAAAATACATCAGCGGACGCCCTCGCGGCCTTAGCGTCAAGCTCAGATGCACACCTGAAACGAACAATCCCGGTGGAGCTCATAGAAAAGCCAAGTATAGATCCTCTCAACGTCTGTAACACCATAGACGGGGAAGTAGGCAAAGCAGACGCAATGGAAGAGCCAAGGCATGACAGCATAACGCTGAAAGAGCCCTGGAGCTCAGAAATAAAGGCCTACATAACGGAAGGGAAACTGCCATTGGAAAAATGGGAAGCTCGAAGGCTCAGGGCCAAAGCGGCACGATACGTGTTGATAGAAGGAGACCTCTTCCGATACAACGCCACCGGAGCAGCCCTACGATGCGTAGCGGGCAACGAAATCGTAGAAGTAATCAGAAAAACCCACGAAGGGGCCGGAGGAAACCACGCTGGCGGACGATCGTTGGCACTAAAAATCAGGAAGCTCGATTTCTTCTGGCCATCGATGGAGAAAGATTGCACAAGCTACGCCGCTAGATGCGAGCCATGCCAAAAACATGCTCCAGCAATACACGCACCCACGGAGGAGTTGCAGACTGCTTCGGCTCCATACTCGTTCATGCGATGGGCAATGGATATAGTCGGACCAATGCACAAATCCAAACAAAACGAACACATCCTAATCCCAACGGAGTACGGACTACTTCACCAAATGGGTGGAAGCAAAGCTTACAAAACAGTAAAAGCCCGGGACATCGTCAGCTTCCTGTGGAAATACATTATTTTCAGGCACGGGATCCCTTACGAGATCATTACAGATAACGGGAAACAATTCACCTCGATCTTGCTCAGCCAATTCTGCAACAAATGGAATATTCGGCTCAGCAGATCAACGCCCTATTATCCGCAAGGAAACGGCCAAGCAGAAGCCATGAATAAAACCATCATCGCTGGTCTGAAAAAACGACTCGACGAGCATAAAGGAAGTTAGGCCGATGAGTTAAACAAAGTTTTGTGGTCACATCGAACCACCCCGCGAAGACCATCGAACAAACTCGATTTTCCTTAGCTCACGGAGTAGAGGACATGTCACCGGCTGAGATAAGCGTGCCCACGGTTCGGAGATCCATGCTCGTTCGGAACCCGGAACTCAATAACAAGATGCTCCTCGAAAACCTTGACACGCTCGAAGAGAAAAGGGACGAGTCCCTCTTAAGAATCCAAAACTACCAGCACCTCGCTACTCGGTATTACAATAAGAAGACTAAGGGATGACACTTGAAACAAGGCGACCTCGTTTTGCGAGAAGTCCACCAAGGAACCAAAGAAAAGAACGCTGGCAAGCTCGGCATACATTGGGAAGGGCCCTATCAAATATTGAAGGTCGTCAAACCTGGAGTTTACGAGCTCTCCGAGCTAGATGGAACACCCGTCGAATTCTCATGGAACTCAATGCACCTTAAAATATTTGTGTACTAGATTTTCCGGTCACAAAAAAAAAAGCTCATCGAGCCACAACTCATGTATACCAAACTACGAATGGCTTGATCCCTATTTACAAGGTACATAGGGAGTCCTTTAAGGATTCAGCTATACTTCAAAAAAAATTACATCTTGCAAAGGATATATCGGCGTCTCAGCCATACAAGCAAATTCGAACGCACTCCACAAGTGCCGTGGTGAAATAATCCATGCCGTCATCACACGTGCAAAAATCATGACTCAAAGTCGGCATTGATTAAATCTTAAGCCGGGACCGCCCCTGCTCGCCTAAGTTCGAGTCGCGACAAATGAGTCGACCTGACACGCACAATCGACTTCGAACTAGGAAATATCCATGATATGATGTCGGCGTTCATCGCTACTCATATCGCAAAACGGTCATCAAAGCACGCTTCGGTAACCCCCCTTCTTTCGCAGCAATCGGAATTGACTCCGGAAAAATTGCTCACAAGAAGGTCACAACTTCGCTGAGGCACATCCCGGCCAAACGATACGAATCGAAGGCATTACTCCATCACATCAAGCACAAATAAATTCGTCAAGCCATAGCCCGGTCGGACGATACGAATCGAAGGCATTACTCGATCACATCGGAACGGATCGAAGGAATTACTCGATCACGTCAAAAAATCACACTTCGCCGAGGGACAGCCCCGCCAAACTATACGAATCGAATGAATTACTCGATCACGTCAAAAAAACACACTTCGCCGAGGTACATCACGGTCAAACGATACGAATCTAGGGAATAACTCGATCACATCGAACATCACAACTTCGCCGAGGTACAGCCCGGCCAAACGATACGAATCGAAGGAATAACTGAAGGAATGTTTAGATGAATCCTGATTCAATTCTCTGATTCAGATTATCCTAAACATGCTGATCTAGGTTCTTCTCGAATAGAAACATAAGCAGATCTCACCTTATACCTGTTAATTGCAGCGGAAAGGGATGGTATGTCAGAGATCAGAGAGCCACCGAGAGATAACTCCTCCAGAGGTTCACACACGCACACCGAGCAGGAAGAGGCTGCTAGACCAGGAGGAAATCGGCGCAGAGAGAGAGAGGAGGCTCGCGGCTAGGGCTTGTTTTCGACCTGAACTCGTCTTGAGTTTATAAAACTCGTTCAGTTCGTTTTGGGCCATTTGGCCCAAAGGCCAATTATCTCCGAGGCGTTCGCGCACTGTGTCGATCGACACTCCTTGTGTATCGATCGACACACAGTGGCCAAACCCTTTTATTCTCTCTAAGTACAGTAAATGCCTAGCACTTTTACCGTACTTCTGCTAAAACCGTTCCTACACATTTTCCTGTTAGCTTAGGCGTGTGACCCATATGGGATCATATAATAGAGGCAATAAGTCCAAGACTTATAGATCATGAGCGGACTCTAGCAAGCCATCATGACCCCCAGTATTATATGACTTATGTCTGATCATTGACATACTCTTACTTTCTAGAGACAGTACCGAGATTACTGGACACAATTCCAACAATCTCCCACTTGTACTGGAATCTCTGTATTCATAATCCTTTTGTCACAATATCTCGATTAGTCATAAGGCAAGATTGGTGTCATCCTTATAAAGCCTAATCTTGTTCATCGGACTCTGATTTGATACTGACAATCCAAACGACTCGGGACAGTCCGTTTGAGCATGGCCATGCATTTTCCAGTATTCAAATCTCCGATTGGCCTAGAGATATTCACTCCATTTATATTGGAGGGACAAATCCCGTCTTGTTCCATCACTGTAAACTACTCATTTCATAATGTACCCAAACAAGGTCCTTATAACTATCGCAGAACGACAGCGTTAGACAATGATCAAAGTGCATCAGTCCATGTGCAGTCACATGCATGCGAACTCAGGTCTAAGGACTATACTCTATAGTCGTAGTAAGAATCTCTTATGACACAAATATAAATATCCTGAAGAGTTCTTATAAGCGGGTCTTGTCCGGTCGTATGTTCCCCAACATACACCTATGTACTGACTTTGATGCCGCGCATCTATGACACACTGAGACTTTGTCATAAGTCACGTACCAATCCAGTCTCACACGGTTGTTGGTGTTCCAATTTCAACAACCTTCGACTAGGGACATAATGATATAAGTCATTTATCAAATATAGGGTCTCATGATCAAGCTAAATGACTTTGATAACTCAAGATCAAGTCATTTACTTCGATGACCTATAAAATGGTTTATATCACTTTGGAACGATTATTTCATCACAGTTAAAATAATCTTGAAATAATAATTTCATTAAACATCTTAAATGTTATTTCAAGAACATATCCAATAACTAAATAAAGCCCTTTAATAACTCCCACTGAAATTAAGACTACATCTTAATTTCACTTATCCTACAGCAACAGTCCGCGACTCGTGCTTAGGCCTAAGGAGTGGCTTTGTTAATAGATTAGCAACGTTCTCATTTGTTGAAACTTGCTGATCTACTTAACATCTCTGTCATTTATCTCACGGAATAGGTTATACCTATCCTCAAGGTGTTTGGACCTCTGATGTGCAGCTAGTCTCATCTATGCTGGAAATCACATCAAGTTCAGTGACGAACTCTTCTTTCCAAACAACCTCTTTCGCCACTTCCCAAGTTGCGAAATGTTTAGCTTAAGTCATGGAGTCAGCAACAGTGCCTTGCACCGCCAGATAGACACAAGATATAACCGGACTGTGATCGGAAATCATCTTTGTCTATTGGAAACTTGCCTTTCAGACTCTACCGACTCGTAGCACCTCACTTTCTCCGTAACTCAAGAATTTATCCTTAGTATTCCTCAAATACTTTAGGATATTCTTTACGGCAATCCAGTGATTCTTTGCTGGATTTGACTGGTCTTTACTTGTCTTGCTTAACATTAAAGCAACATCAAACAAGTACGTTTCATGGCATACATGATAGATCCAATTGCCGACGCATATGGAATCTTATCCATGCATTTAAGCTCAGCAGTTATCGTAGGACACTGTGTCTTGCTTAACGTAATGCCATGTGACATTTGCATAAAACCCTTCTTGGAATGCTGAAAACGTGTAGGACTTTGTCGGGATAAGAATCCTGACTTTGTCTTACCAGCTCTTTCGGATCTCTATCTTTAGATCCAAAATCCAAGAACATACGTGGCTTCACCCATGTCAATCATTAGAACCAACTCCCAAGCCAGTCCTTTACTGACTGCAGCATTGGGTCGTCATTTTCGAGAATCAGTATGTCATCGACATACAATATGAGAAATGCAATATCGCTCCCACTAATCTATTAGTAAACACACAGTTCCGCTTCGTTCCTGTTCAAGTCAAAACCTTGACTACTTCAACAGAACGAAGATTCCAACTCCGATATGTTTGCTTCCATCCATGAATGGATCAATGAAGCTAACTTACATAAAATGTAATTTTTCGGAGTCCGGGCTCACTTTCGCTTCTTTGAATTTCGCAGATTCGTCGCTTTCAATGATCATCAGATCATGCGAACTTTCAATGATTATCAGGTTCAACTAATGACGAGAAATCACTCTCTGATTAGTAACTGATTCTTTCATATCTGCGAACTTCAGGCTCTACAGGTGTAGATTCTACAGAAATCTGTAAATCCTTCCGCTGCTCTCCCTCAATAGGTAAAGCAGCCTCCTGTATTTCTCGAATTTCTTCGAGTTATACTTTTACTCCCACTGTTCTTCTTGGAAAATAACTTCCCTTCTTAGAAAACAGATTGGACGTAAAAGTAACAAGCCTTGGTTTCCTTCGGACAAGGCTCCACAGGTGTAGATTCTACAGAAATCTGTAAATCCTTCCGCTGCTCTCCCTCAACAGGTTGAGCAGCCTCCTGTATTTCTCGAATTTCTTCGAGTTATACTTTTACTCCCACTGTTCTTCTTGGAAAATAACTTCCTTCTTAGAAAACAGATTGGACGTAAAAGTAACAAGCCTTAGTTTCTCTAGGACAACCAGTGAAGTAGCACAACTACAAATACTCAGTAAAGACAAATTTGGATCGATTCCAATCCACATTTACGTGGTGTCTTTCAACTGATATTGGTGGAACTATTTTAGCGTAAACTTAGATATTTCTAGAGCGTTATTCTTAAAATATCATGGAAGATTCGTGTGATTCATCTTTAATCATTTCTAATAAGATCTGATTCTTTCTCACAGAAAAACCTTCAGGTTTTCAGGAGAAATGAGCTGTGAAACGATTTCACACTCATTCAGATGATCACACAATCAATGACTTAAGTATTCTCACTCGTGATTTAATCCAGAGTCTTAATACTTTTGTCATTCAGATCCTATACTTCATTCTGGAACTCTTTCAACCATGTCAAAAAATTCCGACTTGTGTCTCATCAAATGAACACAGTCACACTCACTGAAGTAATCAGTAGAGACAATGAAGTACATGAGATTTTTCTCTGGCATTACTGCTCATTGGGCCACATACATGAGTATGTTCCAGGTCCAATAAGCCTTTGGGCCTTTCTCCAGCTCGGCTAAGACAGGCCCTTTACCTTTTGGTCTAGTAAACAGAATTCAAGTCTCATAAGATATTTTATCAAATGAGCCCAACAGTCCATGACTATGGGATTTCTGAATCCGACTTACTCTATGTGACCAAGACTTTATGCCAAGAAAAATCAGGTTTAATTCATCAGATTTAAACCAATTCGGTATTTATGTTACATTTAGGCACTCTTTGGTTTAAGATATAAAACCCATTCCATGAATAGGGTGCTACAATTAATATTTCATTAAGATCAAAAGAACAAAACTTGTCTTTTATCAAAATGAAAAACATTCAAATTCTTACAAGAAAATGAAAGACAACTCTGCTTAAAGCAGGTACATTGTAGCAATTACTTAATACAAAACCAAGCCTCAAAGGGATCTATAAGTGAAAAACCCTACGGCTGAGGCAGCATTCCAAGCTCCTTCCAGACATGTAGTTTCACTTGCCCTTCCTTCAACGTTCTACTGTTGCTTAGGCTCTGCATATTATCACAAATATCAGTGCCACAACCAGTATCCAATACCTTTAAGGACGTTCTACTGTTGCTTAGGCTCTGCATATTATCACAAATATCAGTGCCACAACCAGTATCCAATACCTTTAAGGTAGAACTTGAAGTAATAACATGAATACCTGAGGAAGTAGTCTCATACATCAACTTCAACTCCTCATCATCTTCCATGAATTTAATGCATTTCTCTTCCAATGCCCTGTCTCCTTACAGTAGCAGCACTTACCAACGTAAGAGGTATCTGACTCAGGCTCAGAAGACACACGCTTGCCATGATTCAAAATCTGGACAACTTTGTCTTCACCCTTGTCAGCATTAGGTTTAGTAAACCTACCCTTCTCATTCATGAGATTGTACAGGGTACTCTTCACGTTTGGCTCAACTGTCTTGAGCATATCATGCAGTTCAGTCAGCGTCTTCGTTAAGCCTTTCTTGATATAGTTCCTTCTGAACTTATCATAGCTTGACGGCAGTGACTGCAGAATGATCTCAGTTGCCAATTCTTGGCTAACTGGATAATCCAGTTTCCTCAGGTTATCAATGTAACCCATCATTTTACTGACATGAGGACTCACTGGATGATCATTTGGTAGCTTGCAGCTAGTGAGAGACTTAACCAACTGGTATCTCTCCACTCTTACCTGCTCCTGAAATTTCAATTTCAGGCTGCTGATCATCTCTATTGGCGACTCCATGTTCTCATATTGCTTCCGCAAATCTGAGTCCATGGTAGCCAACATCAGACCATGCACATTACCGCATCATTATAATGCTTATTCCAAGCATCATATACTGCATGAGAAGCATTGGACCCGATCCTTACGGGGAGAGCTCTCTCAAGGACATAGTCCTTTCTCTCCTGTCTGAGGACTAGCCTCAGGTTTCGCGACCAAGTCAAGAAATTTGATCCGTTCAGCTTGTCCATCTTAAGGACAGACCGGATCGAGAAAGTGTTTTGATTGTTTGTGCTAGTCATAACTGAAAATTAAGATAAAAGGATTTTAGTTAATATGTTCAATATGATTAATCTCGTATTAAATTTAATATGATTAATCACGCATTATATTCAATAACATAAGTTACCCTCAATAGAATATAATGATTCCAAGATCCACATATAACTAAGATCAAAGTGGGCCACTGGCCGTCACCCAACCTTAGCTTATATCGGTAAGCCCTATATCGGCTAATTATATCCGTGATATAACTCTTGGTTGTGAATCTGGGCCCGAGGCCCAATCCACTCTGATGTCTCAAGGCCCGGGACTCCCGATGGCCCAGTCAAGAAAACCAGACTATACAGTCATGTAATCATTAATGTCTGGGACTCCCAATGACATTTATGAATCACAAACCGTCTTATCCACGCAAAAGCAGACACCCTCACACTGTAAGGCCATGAATACAATTGAATGGGCTTCGACAGCTGACATAGAATGGACAAGACATCCAACGCTTGATATTATTTGAGGTTCGTAGGTTTATTTAAAAATTCATTCCCAAAATAGAAGATTACTATTTCGGGAAACTTTCCATTTTTGGAAACCTACTATTTTTGGAAACTTTCTAAAATTGGAAACTTTCTAACTTTAGAAATTTCTTTAAAATCCAAAACCCGCAAATCTAGAAACTTCTATTTTAAGAAACTTTCTAATTTCAAAATTTCGGAAACTTTAATTTAAAATCGACTTTATAATTTTATAAAATAAATTTTAAATTAATCTGAAGAAAGACTCAAATAATTGGCCCAATTGTTTTAACTTCTTGGCCCGAGGCTCAAGAATTGGTCCATGTCCAAGACATGACCCAATTGTCCAATTAAATGACATAACCGGTCTGGTTCATTAAAATTGGTCTAACCAAATTTTAATTACTACGATGACCACAATTGTCAACCGGTTATTTACTAAACCGGATTTTCTCAATTTATTTGGTCCAACCAAATCAAATTAGAAAATCCTGGTTTAGGCACTAAATCCAATAATTCTTTCGACATTGGATTTCTTGTCCCGGTTTAACCAGACTTAATAAAATTATCAAATCTGTTTATTAAACCAGGACGAATTAATTTTAATCAAAATATTAAACCGAGCCTTAAACCAACCATGTCGATCGATGAACCAACCGTGTCGATCGATCCATCAACCGCATCGGTCGATGCTCTTAGCATCGATCCTGCATCGATCGTGCATCGATCCTGTATCGATCGATGCTCTCACGCATGCACGGAACCGAGTCAAAACCCTAACCGTGTCGATCGATGCACCAACCGCATCGGTCGATGCACCAACATCGAACCTGCATCGATCCTGCATCGATCGATGCTTTCACGCGTTAACAAGTTTTGCCGAGAGTCTGTATCGACCGATCCATGCGATCGTATCGATCGATCCATGCGATCTCCGATTGTATCGACCGATCCATGCGATCGTATCGATCGATCCATGCGATTCTGGCCGATTCTCATTCTCTCGGATTCGATCGCATATCAAATCATATAGCTTGATCATGCGATTTTTTCATATGTTTAGGTTTCAATTCTTGTTACTTAAGTGATTTCTCTTATCAGTAGTTGATTCAAAACACTTTTAAACAAGAAAAACAATCTTAAACTTGAATCTAAACAAGAAAAACCAGAACCTGGCTCTGATACCACTGAAGGAATGTTTAGATGAATCCTGATTCAATTCTCTGATTCAGATTATCCTAAACATGCTGATCTAGGTTCTTCTCGAATAGAAACATAAGCAGATCTCACCTTATACCTGTTAATTGCAGCGGAAAGGGATGGTATGTCAGAGATCAGAGAGCCACCGAGAGATAACTCCTCCAGAGGTTCACACACGCACACCGAGCAGGAAGAGGCTGCTAGACCAGGAGGAAATCGGCGCAGAGAGAGAGAGGAGGCTCGCGGCTAGGGCTTGTTTTCGACCTGAACTCGTCTTGAGTTTATAAAACTCGTTCAGTTCGTTTTGGGCCATTTGGCCCAAAGGCCAATTATCTCCGAGGCGTTCGCGCACTGTGTCGATCGACACTCCTTGTGTATCGATCGACACACAGTGGCCAAACCCTTTTATTCTCTCTAAGTACAGTAAATGCCTAGCACTTTTACCGTACTTCTGCTAAAACCGTTCCTACACATTTTCCTGTTAGCTTAGGCGTGTGACCCATATGGGATCATATAATAGAGGCAATAAGTCCAAGACTTATAGATCATGAGCGGACTCTAGCAAGCCATCATGACCCCCAGTATTATATGACTTATGTCTGATCATTGACATACTCTTACTTTCTAGAGACAGTACCGAGATTACTGGACACAAATCCAACAATAACTCGGTCACATTGAACATCACAACTTCACTGGGGTACAGCCCGGCCAAACGATATGAATCAAAGGAATAACTCGATCACATTGAGCACTACAACTACGCCAAGGCACAGCCCGGCCAAATGATGTGAATCGAAGGAATCATTCGACCACATCGCCATGAGATCTACTAAGATCGGCAGGAGCATAATCATATAAAGATTAAAAAGCACGAGTCGAAGTAAATAATACGGGATGAAATGAAAGAAATCTCTTCATTTTATTTATCCTAAAAAAGAGTATTTTTACAACTCGGGCTACATATAAAAAATAAAAACAAATTTCTTGAACAACTAGGCAGAAGTCGGATAGAGGATCTAGTTGGGGCAAGCAAAGATTCTGATATGCCGACCTCGCCACTCCCACAAACTCTCATCTCGCCACCGATTGAGCCCTGCGAAGACAGGTTCCTGAAGAAACAATATGCATGCACTCTCCGGGACAGGCCTGCTCCGACATACCATCAGTTGCTCTGCAAAAAGTACGTGTAAATGATACGATCAGAGTTTTAATACCTAGATTTACACTGGAAGTGCACAGACGTGACAGTAGTATATAGGGTATCGAATCCACATAGACTCTAGATCTTGCGATAGATTATAGAATTTCACGTAAAGCTTGGAAATAATGAAGAAAGCAGTAAATCAGAGCAGAAAAGTAAATTATGAGGTTTGTAAGCAATCAGGGAAAAGCGTCAGGTCAAGGGAGTTCTCAGGAAATCAGGAACATAAGCTAATCAATCAATCGGGATCTAATTAAGGACTGTTCTATAACTATAATCACAGAATTATAACAGACCAACTTTCGTTGTGAATATTATCTATGTCTAACAACCTAGTAAGCATCCTTTCGTTGTGAATCCTAGAGTTTTAAACAAGCATTAATATCAGGTTCATTCGTTCACAATCCTCCTAAGCCAAATTTTTTTGCGAATAGTCAAATTACTCATCTAGGTTCAATCTAGTTAATTAATCAACTGTCATTGCAGAAATCAACCTAACATCATAAATCTGGATAGCTAATTCAGATTAAGTATTAAGAACAACCCTAGATCAAGAACTAACAGATGTGAATCCCTACAGATTGATCAACCTATAATTCCATGAAATCCCTAATGAGAATCCCTAAACCTAACAAGTAAACTACTCAGACATGACAATCATAACAAAGACATGATGAATAGAATACCTAATATCATAAAACAGAATAGGAAACAGGGGTTCAAAATCTTCTCTCTGTCGAGTATCTGATCAGCCCCTAAAACTCTCTTTGAATGTAAACTAAAGCGTAAGTAAAGCGTAACCTAGACAATGGCTTAAAAACCCTAATATAATAATCTAAAATCGGCTGGGGCTTCTTTGTAATTATGAGAAACTTCTGGGCAAAAGTGCAATTTCCAAATTCTTCATTAAACGCTCGCGAGAAAAGCCTGATCCGCATATGCATCGATCGATGCCACAAGTGTGTCGATCGATGCATTAGTCTGATATAGAAAGTGAACTCTTCCTCTCGGCCAAATGCTCCAAAATGCTCCAGAATGTGCAATAATGTCCAAATATGCTCCAAACGTGTCTAGACCTGAAAACATAGATAAAAGGACTCCAAATGACTCTAAAAGACTCGATAAGAAGACATATACCATGGTTAAAAGTCCTAAAAACCATGGTATATCAACTCCCCCACACTTATCCTTTGCTTGCCCTCAAGCAAAAACAAAGAACTAGAATATGGTGAAGAGGTTTGAAAACTTTCAGAAACTCTTTTCATCTTAGAAGCAACAACACTCAGATTCCCCTTAGTAAGCCACTGAAAGATTCACCTGCAAGACATCAAGACCAACATATACTTCCCCACACTTAGCAACTGTCCTGAGTAAACTCCACAATCAATCCAAAGCATTCAAATTCACCCTACTGACTTCTATAAGCATTTAAGTGTGGTCTCACCTAAGGATTATCGATCAAAGGGCACATGGATTCTTATTCTGTTAGCTCTAGACCACCATACTATCTTTTTCTGGTTCCTTTCTTCTCTTTTCTCTTCCTTAGCAACTGATTTCTGCCCATTGGGTATCATTTTATTTTATTTTTATCAGTGCTCTTCTCGTTATGGGGTGTACTTTGGACACATTCCATAGATGCACATTAGGTAATAGGGGTCTCTACCACTCCCGCGACCACTTCGGAGCTACTAGCTCATCCTCAGTTTATTATTCTCTTTTCTTTTTTTTACTTTAAAGAAGGGGAGAAGGGAACCTTACTTGGACAGGTTTACAAGCTGTGTCAGAACTAACAGAGGAATCCGACTCAAGGTATACCAAGCCCTTAGTTGAGAAAATTAAGTCAAAATTAAGGGTGAAGTCAGTAAAGGATCCTCTGATACCTGAAGTAATGTGGGTGTTCTCAGTAGGCTGATCTGCATTGGGTTTTCTAATAGTCATAGATCATCTGCAACTTATCCAATGGTCACTCAAGTTCCTGCAAGTGTGGTAATCTCCTCAAAAAGTCGATGTTTCCTACTCAATTTGACTCAATAAAACAAATTTTGGACTGACTCTAAGAAAACAAAAGCGTGCGTCAGTAGCTACCTCCCCCACACTTGAAACACACTGTCCCCAGTGGTATCAAGCTCAGGATTGGCGAGAAAAATCGTAAATAAGAGAATCCGAAAAGAGTCAGAACACTTACCTGTCGTCGGCCTGCGTCGATCGATGCCACAAGTTGTGTCGATCGATGCAAGGTGAACATGCCCACGGTTATGTAAATAACCGGTGTCTGCACCGCAAATAAATTGGCAAACCGTAAATCGCGACTGTGTCGACCAATGCACTATGTGTGTCGATCGATACAGGGCGATTCTGCCTGTTTCTCACGCCTTTGAACACACAAAAGTAGAAAATAAAAAACACCAAATCAAAACGAAAAATGAAAACAAAAACAAACCTACTAGTGGGTTGCCTGATGGAATTCCTAGCAGTTCCTAATCCGATTAGGCAACCCTAAGTCTGAATTCCGAGCCTAGGATCTAAGGGTTTGTGTTATTGAATCATGGATCTCGCGTTTACCTTGTTCTGGCAGCGGAATATGGTCAGATAAACGAGATCTCTAGAGCGCCTCAAATGCTGCGCCTCTACTGCAGTCCACACGCACACAAGCTGGAATCAGCCGGGATGCTAGTGCCGGGAATCAGATCTCCTGGGAGTTTCTGAGTTCAGAGAGGTGGCTGCAATTTTTCTATCAAGAACTCTCTAGTCAAATTCGAGCCTCATATCGAATATATAGGCTTTCAATCTCGACCTAATTACCCAGTAATTGAACCGGGTCAATTTAATCCAGAGAGGTGGCTGCAATTAGAATGTTTCGGAATCGACCCCGTTTCGATCGATACACCTAGTGGTGTCGTTCGACACACCTCTCAAAACTTGAATTCAATGCATATCCAATACACATTGACCAGACCATATGCCAATGATCAATCCCATACAAAGTGTATGCAGCTTGCTTAGGTGTGTGACCCTGTAGGTTCACATAATACTAGCAATGAGTTACAACTCATAAGTCATAAGCGGTTTCTAGCAAAACGTTATGATTCCCTAGTATCACATGAATTGTCCGATCTCGACAATACAACTATAATGCAGAGTAAGTACAATATGATTTCAGGACATAATCCCAACAATCTCCCACTTGTACTGGAATCATCTATTCCCATAATCCCTTTATCGCTATATCTCGATATGGCATAAGGCAAGAAACTGTGGCATCCTTATTACAGCCAACATCATGTTCATCGAACTCCTGATCCATACTGATAAAACAAACGACTGACAATCACCTCGTTTGAGCACGGCCATGCATTTTCTCAGTATCAAATCTTCGATGGGCCCTGAGATATTTATCTCCTGTTATACAGGAGGGACAAATCCCTTCTTGTTCCATCCCTGTTTATACACACACTTCATGATACGCCTAAGCAATGCTGTTATAGCCGCCAGTTACGGAACGACGTTTGACAAGGTCAAAGCGCACCAATTCATATGCTATAAAGCATGATGAACTCAGGTCTAAGGACTATACTATATAGTCGTAATGAGAACCTCCCATGACACTGATATAACTATCCTGTGGAGTTCTCATTAGCGGGTCATGTCCGATCATATGTTCACCAACATATATCTATGTGATTGACTGTGATAATCATATCATTGACTCCATGAAACTTAGTCCAACAGTCACCTCACATGCTAGTCTCGTGCGGTTGTTGGTGTCCCACTTCAACAATCTCGACTAGGGACAATCATAATTTATGTCATCTTTTACTTATAGGGTTTCATGATCAAGTCCTCAACTTGATGACCTATAAGATGAACATAAAATACTTTGGGACAATTATTTAATCATCCAATAATTAAATAATACCGATGTCAATTTTAACTTACACAAACATTGCCATAGCATGTCTATGTAAAGATTATAACATAACTAATATAACTCCCACTAGAATCAAGATCATCTCTTCAGATATCTAATACCTACAACAACACAATAAATCTCGTGCTTAGGTTGTGGGAGAGACTGCGGTGTTTTTGTTTGAAACAATTCCAACAAACCACACCGCCATTCAGATAAAAGCACTATTCTACGGTTCTCTGCTTGGAGCCCTTCCAACAGATAGTACCGTTATTCAGACAAAGAGACATAACCAAGTGGGAACCGGAAATCGTCTTTGTCCGTCTAACTACTATCAACTGGTTCGTCACTTCATCAGTTCACCACGAACCTATCCTTAGTGTTCCTCAAACACTTGGGATATTTCGGGCAACTGTTCAGTGAATTTTACCAGAACAACTTGGTATCTACTCGTAATGCGTAAGCTGCATCTGGATGAGTGTAAATTATGGCATTCATGATGGATTCCATTGCAAAAGCATAAGGAATCACACTCATACATACTAGCTCAGCCAGTGTCCAAGACACTTCGTCTTGCTAAGATCATTGCCATAAGACCTTTGGTATGAAGCCATTCTTGGAATCATGCATATTGGAACAGTCCATTACCTTATCAACATAAGGATTTTGACACGATCCAATTTAGCCTATCCAATCTATATCAATAGATTCTTATTCCAAGAATTCCCGCGGCTTCTCCCATGTCTTTTGATGAAAATGACTTCCGACCCAAGTCTCATGAGACTTTAAGCGACGGAACGTCGTTTATGTGAATGAGTATGTCATCTACATACAGAACGAGAAATGCAACTACGCTCCCACTAGTCTACTTATAAACGCATGGTTTCATTTCGTTCTTGATCAAGTCAAAACTTTTGACCACTTTATCAGAATGCTGATTCCAACTCCAAGATGTTTGCTTCAATCCAGAAATGGATCGGTGAAGCTAACATGCATACCTAGCAAATTTTCGGAGTTGGGACTCACCATCGCTTCTTGAATTTTGCAGGCTCGTCACTTTTCAATGATCAAAAGATCATGGCAATCGGTTACGAGAAATCACTCTCGGGTTAGTGACGGATCCATTCGGATCTGCGAAGGCTCCACAGGTGTGGGTCCTACATCACTTTGTAGATTTCACCGCTGCTCTCCCTCAATAGGTTGAGCAGCCTCCTGTGTCTATCGAATTTCTTCGATGTGTACTTTTACTCCCACTGTTCTTATTGGAAAGTATAATCTTTCTCAAAAGACACAGTTCCGGAAAACAAAATTTTGTTCTCGGATTGGTTATAAAAGTAATAAGCCTTGGTTTCCCTAGGACAACCAGCGAGGTAGAACTTATCAGATTTGGGTTCAAGCTTGTTAGCTATCATCTCCAAATGATCAGAAACAACATACTTGAAAAAACTTCCAGTCCACATCCAATGTGGTGTCTTTCAATTGATTCTGATTGAAACCCTTTTCTGCGCAAACACAGACATTTTAGAGCGTATTCTTAAAGGATTTTTGGAAAATTCGTGTGACTCATCATTGATCGGAACATATCCAATAAGGCCCGATAACTTTTCTCAGAAACACCATTCAGGTTTTCAGGAGAAATGAGCTGTGATAGGATTTCACACTCAGTTAGATGATCACTCAATTCTTGACTCAAGTATTCTCCTCCGCGATCTAATCGAGAATCTTAATACTTTTGTTATATCGGTTCTATACTTCATTCTGAAACTCCTTTGACCATTTCAAAGGATTCCGACTCGTGTCTTATCAAATGAACACAGTCATACTTACTGAAGCCATCAATAAGGTAATGAAGTACTGAAGATTTCCTTTGGCACTAATGCTCACCGGGTCACATACGTCAGTATGAGGAAAGCCCAATAAGCATCTGGCCCTTTTCTTTAGCTCAGCTAAAGAAGCCTTAGTCATTTGGCCCAGTAAGCAGAATTCATATCTCATATTGGTTCTATAATCAAATGAGCCCAAAAGCCCATAAATATGAAACTTATGAATCTGCTTCACTTCTATGTGGCCAAAACGATTATGCCAAGGAAAGACTGGTTCGAGTCATCAGACTCAAACTTTTAGTATTTATGTTATCACGCTGGTTTAAGATATAAAACCCATTCTAAACGGGGTGCTACCACAGAATATTTCATTTAGATCTAAAGAACAAAACTTGTCTTTTATCAAAATGAAAACATCCAAATTCTAAAAAGAAAATGAAAGACATCTTTGCATATAGCAAGTACATGGTGACAATTACTTAATTTCTTAAAACTAAGCTTGAAAGGCTCCTACAAGTGAAGAATTTCTACGACTAATGCAGCAAACATTGCTTCATTCCAGACGCGCAGTTCCACTTGTCCTTTCTCCAACGTTCTACTGTTGCGTAGGTCCTGCATATTTCAAAAATATCACTACCACAACTGGTATCCAATACTCACGTAGAACTTGAAATAATAACACAATACCTGAAGAAGAAGTCCCATACATCTTCTCCATCTCTTGTGAATCTTCCAAGAATTTGATGCAATTTCTCTTCCAATGCCCAAACTCTTTGCAGTAGCAGTATTTACCAACATCAGATGGGCCTGACTTGGGCTTAAAGGATGACACATGCTTATCCAGATTCCAAATCTGAACGGCCTTGCCTCCACCCTTGTCTATACAAGATTTCTCAAATATTTTACCCTTTATGATGTTTTTCTCTGCTGTCTTGAGCATGTCATGCAGCTCAGTCAACGTCTTTGTCAAGCCTTTCTTGATATAGCCTTTTATAAACTTATCATAGCTTGACGGCAGTGACTGCAAAATGATCTCTGTAGCCAATTCTAGGCTAACAAAACAATCCAGTGTCCCCAGGTTATCAATGTAACCCATCATTTTAATGACATGAGGACTCACTGGAGCATCCTTTGGTAGCTTGCACCCAATGAGAGACTTAACCGTCTGGTATCTCTCAACTCGTGCATGTTCCTGAAACATCAGTTTCAGACTGGTGATCATCTCTATTGGCGCCTCCACGTTCTTGTATTGACTCTTCAAGTCCGAGTTCATGGTAGCCAACATCAGACCACACACATCTACCACATCAATATAATGCTTATTCCAAGCATCATATACTGCATGCGAGGCATTGGTCCCAAGTTTCTCGGGGAGAGCTTTCTCAAGGACATAGTCCTTACTCTCTTGCTTGAGAACAATTCTCAAATTCCGATACCAATCCAGGAAATTTGATCCATTTAACTTGTCCTTCTCAAGGACGGATCGCAATGAGAAAGTAGTTTTAGACATAAGCTGAAATCCAAGAAAACAAAGATTTAGTTATGTATCCCATGAAATGAGAAATCTTATCTAATAAGAAAACTCTCATTATATTCAAACAATGTTTCCTCTATGAATAGAATGATCCAAGATCCATACTTCACCAAAATATGAGTGGACGACTCGCCATCACCCAAAATTTAGTTATTTAGGTAAGAAAATCATTGCTAATTGTACTCAGTACAACTCTTGGTCGCAGATAAGACAATCCATGTCTCATATACTCTGACGTCTCTGGGCCCAGAACTTCTGATAGCCCAGTCAAGTTAAACCAATCTCTTCAGTCTTGTGATCACTGACAGTCGCATTTCAAGTCTATCAATGATCACCTGTCTTACTCATGTAGTTGTGGATACCAAGGACTCCAAGGCTATCCAACAACGAAACGAGTCTTGACAGTAGCCAATATTGGGCAAGACATCAAGGTCAATTGATATTTAGTTGAGGAAATGAAACTCTAAAAGGTTAGCAAATCAATCTCTTAGGTCATGTAATTGTTGATGTCAAGCACTGCAAGTCCATCAACATAATTACATGCCTTACTCACGTAATTGTGGACACCAAGCTCTTGGCTAGACCATCACACAACGAAATGAGTCTTGACAGTTGACCATATTGAAGCTAAGCTTTGATCTAATACACATCCAATGCGTATCAAAATGGTTTTAGAACATTTAATCTTGATACATATCCAATATGCTTCCAAGAATTGTTTCAATTGTTCTTTATAAACTTGGTTTAAGTCGAGTTTGGTTTTGCAAATTCAAGGTTCAATAACCAGAATTGTGAGCATTGTGTCGATCGACGCAGACCATGTCTGTCGATCGACACCACCAAACAAAACCAGACTTCAATAACCGGTTAATCCAATTAACCCGGTTCATTTAACCGGTCATGTGGATCGACACAACCCATGTGTGACGGTCGACATAGACATAAATCGGAGACATTTTTTATAACCGGTCCAATCCAATTGAACCGACTTATCAGATCAAACTGATTTCAACCAATCGGTTTACACTAATTGAGATAATCAGTTAAATCCAATTGAACCAATTCATCCAATTTAAACCGATCTGTTCGGACTTAACCAAGCATGATAACCGGTCCAATCCAATTGAACCGATCAACCAATCGCAAGGTCTGTGTCGACCGACTCTCAACCTGTGTCGATCGACACAGTAGGCATTCAGGTTTTCTTCGCGGAAAACCCTAGCCGCCGATTCTGACGAATTCACTATTCTGTGTCGACCGACACACCTTTTGTGTCGATCGACACCATACGAAAAACAGAATTGTTCTTAGAAAAAATCGATCTAATCAGTTCTAGATCATACAACCTTGTAAGCGAAATTAAATCATCATATTCTATTAAACAGGCTGATTCAATGGAAAAACCCTAAGGCTCTGATACCACTGATGGAATTCCTAGCAGTTCCTAATCCGATTAGGCAACCCTAAGTCTGAATTCCGAGCCTAGGATCTAAGGGTTTGTGTTATTGAATCATGGATCTCGCGTTTACCTTGTTCTGGCAGCGGAATATGGTCAGATAAACGAGATCTCTAGAGCGCCTCAGATGCTGCGCCTCTACTGCAGTCCACACGCACACAAGCTGGAATCCGCCGGGATGCTAGTGCCGAGAATCGGATCTCCTGGGAGTTTCTGAGTTCAGAGAGGTGGCTGCAATTGTTCTATCAAGAACTCTCTAGTAAAATTCGAGCCTCATATCGAATATATAGGCTTTCAATCTCGACATAATTACCCAGTAATTGAACCGGGTCAATTTAAGTCATAATCTGAAACTAATGTTTCGGAATCGACCCCGTGTCGATCGATACACCTAGTGGTGTCGATCGACACACCTCTCAAAACTTGAATTCAATGCATATCCAATACACATTGACCAGACCATATGCCAATGATCAATCCCATACAAAGTGTATCCAGCTTGCTTAGGTGTGTGACCCTGTAGGTTCACATGATACTAGCAATGAGTTACAACTCATAAGTCATAAGCGGTTTCTAGCAAAACGTTATGATTCCCTAGTATCACATGAATTGTCCGATCTCGACAATACAACGATAATGCAGAGTAAGTACAATATGATTTCAGGACATAATCCCAACAATGCCTCCCACTCAGCGCTTGTTTAAAGTCAATAGATTGACTATGGAAAGGAGGTCGGACTTATGGGGGATTCAACAGATACTTTGAGTGTCTCTGTGAATGTCTCTTCAGCCAAGGTGGCGTATAAGCATTCGGATCATGCGATCTCCCAAGGAAAGAGCAAACAGAACCAGGGCGGGAGTGAAGCGTGAGTGGGATACTTCGTTTTCCTGCATTCACAACTTTGCGATTAGGAGGTTTGAGCTTAGAAGAGTCATACTTGTGGTTTGGTAGATGGAAGAGATTTGGAGCTTTCTGCTTAAGAGCAGTTGCAGGATCTGAAGATGTTGGAGCATGTTCAGAATGAACTGCCATCTTCTCTTCTCCAACAGGAATCTCTGGTTCTACTTCTCCACTGAAGCTCTGTCCATCAATGGTGGATTTCTGCAGCTTGTCCATCTTGAACCGCAATGGATCATCTCCCAGGTGGAGATCAATCAGTCCATGTCTCACATTAATCACAGCTCCAGCAGTAGCTAAGAAAGGTCTACCAAGTAAAAAAGGATCATCTGGCTCAATGTTATACTTCAGCACTACAAAGTCTGTTGGAATCAAGTAGTTTCCAATTCTAACATGAACATCCTCAAGAACACCTTCCGGATACCTTTTTGATCGATCAACTAGGATAAGAGAGATCCTAGTAGGCTGGAATTCCATCATTCCCTATCTCTCAGCCACAGAGTATGGCATGAGATTCACACAAGATCCTAAGTCACACAGAGAACGCTTGAATCTGTCCTTAGAGATGGAACAGTCGAGCACAAAGGCTCCTGGGTCTGGTATCTTCTCTGTAATCTGAATCAGCTTCTTTTCCATCACTTTCATGCAGTTAGCCACTTCTAGCTCCTGTTTAGACAGTTTAGGAACCTTAGTATATGGCACAGAGGGCTTATAGACTCGTTCTAGGACTGTTGCAGGTTTCTGGTCCCGTCTGCAATATATGTCGACCGATGCAGTAGGTGTGTCGATCGACACAAGGCGATTTCGATCAATTCCATCAGACGTATCGGAACTGTGTCGATCGATGCACGAGTTGTGTCGATCAATGCTTGTCTCAGACAGACAGAATTCCCCCAGAAAATCCGAGATTATGCTCTCTTCTTCTTCCAGCAAGTCAATCTCATCTCTTATGATCACAGCATTGACGGATCTGTTCTGTTCAGCTTTCCCAGCTCCATTTTGCCTTTGCACTGCTTGAGATGTATGTTGGATTTGAACATCTAGCTTCTTCACATGATAGCTCAAGGATTCAAACTTCCCATTCAGATCTTCATACACAGCATCCAGCTTCTTGTTGAAGTCTACAACAATCTTAGTCTGACCCTCCAGAATTGTTCCATCATTGCTTCCATCTTGCTCTCATGGGCACTAGCAGCAGGAGGTGTCTGATAAGAGGATGATCCATAGGTCCTCTAGTAAGAATTGCCTTGCTGATTTTCAAACTTGTTTCCTTGAAATCCATAGCAACTAATGTAGTTCACATCCTCTTCTTTGTTGTCCTCTTCAGCCTTAAACACCTCAACTTTCTGAGCAAAGTGTACAGCTTTCTTTCCAGTCAACAAACTGTGAATAGTGTCCAGCTTATTCCTGATATCAGCAATCTCCAGATTATCAATCTTTCCACCAGACTCCTTCCTTCTCCTATCAGCAGTCTTGGTGTTATTACTGCTCACCAAGTTATCAATCAGTGTCCTAGCCTGTTCGGGAGTCCTTGTATTGAAATTGCCATTGTTGGCATTATCCAATGCAAACTGATAATGGAGATCAATTCCTCTGAAGAATATGCCCAGCAACGTCACTTCAGAGAATCCATGATGAGGACAGTCACGTTGGTACTTCATAAACCTCATCCAGGCAGACTTAAGAGGCTCTGTAGGACCTTGGGTGAAGGTGATAATATCCTATCTCGACTGATCAGAGCGAGCATCATCACAAAAGTGCCTCAAGAACTCTCTCTTCACAGCATCCCAAGTAGTATACTTCCCAGATGGAAGTTGTTTCAGCCAAGCGTCATCATTCTACCGGTTGTTCTATCGGTCTCTCAGAACACCCTCAGCATCAGGTCTCAAAATCAAACGCTCCTGATTAACGTTAACCATCTTAGTTTTCTTCTGATCTTTTCTGTTCTCTCTCTCTAGCTTAGCAAGCTCCTCAAGTTCAAGTTTCACAAGCTCTTTGTCCGAGTTACTTTGCAAGTCGCGATCAATCATAAACTGTCTCAGTTACGCAGATGTGTCGACCGATGCAAGAGAAGCGTTGATCGATGCAAGGCGCAAAGATGTGACGATCGACACACAGGACCGTGTCGATCGATGCAAGGCGAATCTAGGCATACCTGAAACGCAAGAAAATAGAAAAATTAGTAACCAAAACAAAAACGAAAAACCTAGTCTAAACCCTAAGTTCAAATCTATCGAAGACTCAAAAGATTCCCCGGCAACGGCGCCAAAAACTTGATACGATCAGAGTTTTAATCCCTAGATCTACACTGCAAGTGCACATACGTGACAGTAATATATAGGGTATCGAATCCACAGAGACTCTAGATCTTGCGATAGATTATAGAATTTCAGGTTAAGCTAGGAAATAATGAAGAAAGCAGTAAATCAGAGCAGAAAAGTAAATTATGAGGTTTGTAAGCAATCAGGGAAAAGCGTCAGGTCAAGGGAGTTCTCAGGAAATCAGGAACATAAGCTAATCAATCAATCGAGATCTTATTAAGGATTGTTCTAAAACTAGAATCACAGAATTATAACAGACCAACTTTCGTTGCGAATATTGTCTATGTCTAACAACCTAGCAAGCCAACTTTCGTTGTGAATCCTAGAGTTCTAAACAAGCATTAATCTCAGGTTCTTTCATGCACAATCCTCCTAAGCCAAATTTCTCTGTGAATAGTAAAATTGCTCATCTAGGTTCTTTCTAGTTAATTAATCAACTGTCGTTGCAGAAATCAACCTAACATCATAAATCTGGGTATCTAATTCAGATTAAGCATTAAGAACAACCCTAGATGAAGAACTAACAGATGTGAATCCCTACAGATTGATCAACCTATAATTCCATGAAATCCCTAATGAGAATCCCTAAACCTAACAAGTAAACTACTCAGACATGACAATCATAACAAAAGACATGATGAATAGAATACTGAATATCATAAAACAGAATAAGAAACAGGGGTTCAAAATCTTCTCTCTGTCGAGTATCTGATCAGCCCCTAAAACTCTCTCTGAATGTAAAATATAGCGTAAGTAAAGCGTAACCTAAACAATTGCTTAAAAACCCTAATATAATAATATAAACTCGGCTGGAGCTTCTTTGTAATTATGAGAAACTTCTGGGCAAAAGTGCAATTTCCAAATTCTTCATTAAACGCTCGCGAGAAAAGCCTGATCCACATATGCATCGATCGATGCCACAAGTGTGTCGATCGATGCATTAGTCTGATATAGACAGTGAACTCTTCCTCTCGGCCAAATGCTCCAAAATGCTCCAGAATGTGCCATAATGTCCAAATCTGCTCCAAACGTGTCTAGACCTGAAAACATAGATAAAAGGACTCCAAAGGACTCTAAAAGACTCGATACGAAGACATATACCATGGTTAAAAGTCCTAAAAACCATGGTATATCAGTAAACTGGAGGTTAGGATAGCCGAACTAAAGAAATTAAAGAAAAAGGAGGGTTTCTTACGTGGTTGGCAACTGATCCGGGGAGGAGCAGACCAGAGCACGTTCCTGAAATCAACAACGCATCAGATCGATCCAAACGAAGGATCTGAACGTCGCCCTTAAGTTTGGAAAGGCTATAAATGAAGGTAATCGTCGGTATAAATCTAGATATCGACGAGCTACCCTTTAGCAAAAAGAGCATAAGCTCATCGACACGACCGAGCATGCGGAGATCAGGAGGACGGCATAGCCCGGAACAATAAAAGAACGAGAGATTCGCCACCATTTTTCAAAAGAAAGAGGAAGAAAAAAGGAAGAGGAAGAAGTAAAATCAGAAATCGTGAAGGAAAAGGAAAAGGAAAAGGATGAAGATGACGGAAATGAAGAGGAAAGGGGTCACATTTATAGCAAAAGGACAGAAGTTACCGAAGCGATGCGACGGTTACCAATGCAGAGTTAAAGCGACACGACATTCCCGCCACGTGGAGGCCATTCACTGGAGGAAGCCGGGGCGCCATTAATGATCGTAGAATTCGAAACAGTCGAAGACAGTAATGGTCAGGGTAGCGGCGCGCCGACGTAGTCATTAAGCTGAACCAAGAAGAACAAATCCGCCGACATGTGTATCACCTGGTGCGACGAACTGGGTGGGGGCTTACTGTTAGAGGTGGGATTAGCACCCCTCTAAGGCCCAGCCCAATAACAGAGACATCTAACAGAAATTCGGCCTAAAAGGAATAAAGGCCCATCAGAGCAAAGCCCGCCAAGATCAACGGAGTTCGGCGGCGATTGGCGAAGCTCGGCGGGACACTCGTCAACCTACAAAAGAAAGAAGATAAATGTTAATTTGGCATTTATCTTGAAAGAGATAAAGAAGAATATCTTTTAGGAAATATTCTTCTAATTATTATGTAAATAATATCAGAGAGAATCTAGGAAAAAAACCTAAATCCTCTGATATAAATATCCTTCCCCTGCACGAGAAAAGACTAAGTTCACAATTCATATTCTTGTACTCACAAAAAGCCTAAGAGCTAGCGATCACTGATCGATTCCGACTCGTATTCTAAATAAGACTAGATTTTCCAGTCTAACCGTTTCTACTTTCTGATTCTAGTTTAATCTCATATCCAAATCCCTAAATTACAAATTGATTTTAAAAAATTGATCATTGTTTGATTTTCTGAATCAACAATATCATCCATTTAGAGATCTCATTCATGCAGTACTTGATTTTAAGTTATTAGATGTTGTCGCAAACTTGTGATCTGATTCACTCAAATACCAACAACAAATGACAGATCAAGAAAATCACAGAAATGTGGAAAAGATGAGGAAACAAATGATCTCAACTTCTAAATTATACGATTCACCAAAACACATCAAAGAATTCATCAACAAGTGAAAAAGAAAGTAAGGCAACCCGGTGATTCAGTACTCCTTGTTTTCTATACTGATGGTCTAAAACAACTACAAGATTAGCCACTAGGGGAAATTCATTATCTTGTTCATTTGGTGATGCATTTTTGGTTCATTTGTTTTTTTTTTGTTTTTTTTTCAATAAAGGGACAATTTCCTGGCCATAGAAAATTTGCCATAACTGTAGAAGATAATCACCTCAGCAACAATTTAAAGACCTAAAAAGTAGAATTATACTACAATGCTCAAGTATACACATATAGTAATGACTGAGTGGATGCATTTACGTCCCTTGTAAAATTGGACAATAAGGCCACGCTTCACTGGTCAGGGTTATCCCAAACAAAGCCCGTAAAGAGGGGCAAGGCTTCCTACAAAAGCTAGCTTGTGAGTGATGAAGAAGTATTTGATGTGTCAGTCACGGCGTAGTACAAGTGGTAGTACAAAACATGATTCAGGACGTGATTATATTTGATTGTTGAGATATGAACGAATCTTTATGATGTGATTCGGTATATGGATTGTGTGCTGAGCTGGATGAAGATCTTGAAGTGAAGATTACAGCTTGGAGTAGCTTGGAGTGGTTTACTTATTCTTTGAATAAGTTTTAAGAAAAAAAAGAAAAAGTTACAAAAAGGTGGAATAGGAAATATCAAAATAAAAAGGCTATTTGTTATATCTTTATTTAGGTAAACTTAAGGAGCAAGTTTAGCTTATATAAAGAGGAGAAGCGTGGCCTTACGAAGATGCAAGAGTTGAGAGAATAAAAACTCAAGAGGGCTTTTGTATTTTAGGAAAAAGTTTAGGTTCTAGGGGGAGTTTAGCTCAGGTGTTTGATCATGAAGAATTCTTGTATTGAATAGAGCGTTAGTTCAATAAAGTTTTTTATTTATACGTTTGTAATTTGTAAGATTATTTCTATTCAAGTGAATTCGAAATTGGAAGAATAGAAAAAATTGAACCCCATTAACAAACTTTGTGTGTCTTACTTTCTGTTCTTTATATTGCCTCACCTGCGTTTTCAAAAGAGGTTACATCTAAGTTTTATGACGCATTAGGTTGTTCCCCACATATCTGATTATCACACCGACATTAAATTATGAGAAGAGTAGAGATTGCACTTAGGCAGGAGACGCTGCTATGCTAGAGATAGAACTATATATATTAAGCAAAAAGAATCATTTTGTAACGCTCCGTCTGCCCCTACCAGTGAGTCACCCATCCCTCTATCGGGTTCGTGGGCCCCACCTCTGTCCAACGGTCGGTGCGTTATTTTTGGTAGGCCTGACCGACTAATTTACTGACCCTACAATCACCCCATGACTTTTTTCCATGTGTTTTGTCCTCACACACATGCTACAACGAGTCACTTCCCGAAAGGTCACCCATCCTGGAACTAATCCAGCCCAAGCACGCTTAACTCTAGAGCTCTTTCAGGCAAGTGACCGGAAAAGGTAAGTGCACTTGGTGACATAGGTAGCCAAATTAATTCTTTTAAGCCTTTCCATATATACCACAAACCGGGATGTTACAATTCACCCACTCTCACAGAGCGCAACGCCCTTGATGGTGTGAGCCCTCACTGACTCCACACGCATCCTCGGATTCGGCTCTGATACCACTTTGTAACGCCCCGTCCGCCCCTACCGGTGAGTCACCCATCCCTCTATCGGGCTCGTGGGCCCCACCCTTGTCCGACGGTCGGTGCGTTATTTTTGGTAGGCCTGACCGACTAATTTACTGACCCTACAATCACCCCATGACTTTTTCCCATGTGTTTTGTCCTCACACACATGCTACCACGAGTCACTTCCCGGAAGGTCACCCATCCTGGAACTAATCCAGCCCAAGCACGCTTAACTCTAGAGCTCTTTCAGGCAAGTGATCGGAAAAGGTAATTGTACTTGGTGACATAGGTAGCCAAATTAATTATTTTAAGCCTTTCCATATATACCACAAACCGGGATGTTACACATTTAGAGGAGGTATTAATGGGCACTAAATTTCCATTTTGGTGTAAAAAATGGTGTAAGTAAAAAATGGTGTAATACATTAGAGATGCTTAAGGAAGGCAAGAACTTTTCTTTTGAAATCTGATACCTAGTTCCAAAACAAAGGCACACATTTATTAGCAAACTAAAAGTGAATACTTTATAGGTAAACGGAGTCGCTCATTTAAGGAAAATATAGTTGTTTGAATCCTTCATTATTTGTTTAAACTTTTTGCTTGGATCTACATAGAGAGAGAGTGAATCCTCAGCCACATACTCTTTTAATCTTGAGGCAGTAGTGAAACGTAATCCCTCTCTTAGGCAAAACTTTTTCTAAAATAAAAGATGGTCAACAATGTCATGTATATGACCTAGGTTTTAAGGCATGACATTTACAATCTCGTATCAAACTGATTCCACCAACAGTCTAATATAGAAAAGTAATATACCATATTTTGGTAATGGTACTACTGTAATCACCAAATTCAACCAATACAACAACCTCCAAATGAATAACCCAACTCGATCATGTTACCCTTGAAGTTTCCAGCTAGTAAGTAGGCCAAACACATTCTACAAACTTCATCAATCTTGTAAGTTAAAACCTTATTTCCAAAACAACTAGTTGCAGATCAACTCACACATGCACATCATATGACTTAGACGACTATCTTCGTTTCACAACAGACCAAGTTAACCCTTTCTCATGTTTAGATCAACAAAAACTATACCAAGTACCAACACAAAAGACTGAATCAGTCACTTGAAAGAAAGTTGCATACAAAGTTAAAAACTTTCATCAATACATTTTGTTGAATCTAAAATCCATTTCAGGTTCCGAGAAACACAAACAGCAGATCCGAAGAAGTAACATTTCAGATGTAAGAAAAGAGAAGCAAACAATCCTTTCATCATCTCCATCCCTACTTATATTCCTTTAATCGTATCAACATTATTAAACATCGTTCCCTTCCTTATTCCTATCCATATAAGTTTCTTCCCCCTTTAAACGTACCATTCAATTACCCAGAAAAAAAAATCCGATATTAATAGGTATCAAATCTGTACAAACCGCTAATTGTTATTGCCATTTTTTATTATCACCTTGTTCTTCGGAGATCAGTGAGTGAGAAGCATCCTCTCTTGATCGGTGAGTGAGTGACGAAAATGGCAACGGTGCCCGTAAGGACACGTGGCTCCGGTGACGATCATACGGCAGACCTCGGTTTTGTAGCGTGGGTGCCTTATCACCGGACGGAGCTCGTCGATTCCGTGAGCAAATTGGCAGTTATCGCCGTAAGGACAAGCTCCGGTCTCTTGCCATTTGTTGCAGAGCTCCGTCTTGGACATCCCTTGACGGTAAACCTCAAGCTCCAATGCATCTCTCTCCCCTTTTGTGGGCACACACACCTTTTGTGATACCTTCACAGATTTGTAACATTTTATTAATAAGGTAGAAATTGGAAAAAGAGAGTACATGTCAATGCTAAATATTGAATTAAAATAATAATAAAGTTTTTAGGAGTCAGAATTACCGACTCGGAGCCGAGTTGACTCCTAAAGTTGCTGAGTAGACTCGTTTGACGATTCGCACCGCCACATCCATGGCTTCCCTGGTTCATCATCTTGAGATATCCCGGCGAGCGAACGGAGATGCTTTTAGGCAACGAATTTCTCTCCGGATTTCTCCACCTCGATGAACGACAATGCTTATAAGCCCCAACTTCAGCTTGGCTACCGAAATCGGAGATCTGATGGCGGTTTTGGCGGTTATGGACGGCCGGTGGACAGACGGAGGAGGAAGATGAAGTAGAGATGTGGATAAGCTTGAGGAGATCAACGTTTTCTTGACGGAGCGCGTCGTTTTCGTGGCGAAGCGAGTCGAGTTCCGTCATTAGGGATTGAAGACGGGAGAGGGAAAGCTCGTAATGCTCGTTGAGTTCGTCGTACTCGAGGATGAGACGTGCTTGGCGAAGGCGATGCTCTGTGGTGGTATCGACGCGAGTTGGAGGAGAGGAAGAGAACGGAGGAGACGGAGAGAGGGATAAGGAGCTAGGAAACTGAGATTCCGGCGAGAAAATCGAATTGTAAAGCGAGGCGAAGCTTGTGGCAAAATCTTCCTGGTGTTGTTTGTTGCTGCTTTTGTCAGATTGCGGTGATAACAGAGGCGGCGGCGAGTTTAGCGCCGTCACGCATGCCAGATCCGTTACACTAGACGTGACTTTCTCCATTTTGCGATTACAAAGAAGCTTCCTGAAGAAGATTGTTCAGAAAATTGCTAAACCCATCAAAAGAGAGAACATTGAACCAATTTTCGTATCAAACATGTAGAACGATGAAACAAAGCACTGGAAACTCGAATTCAGAGGATAATCTACGATCGAACCAGCATTGATTACAAAATCTCCAGAAAAAAAACATAAAATTGGATAATCTCGATGAAATCTCGTACGTTTCCAACTGTAATTATGCTCTGGTTTGATCGGCGAAGACAATACAAAACCTAGAGAGAAAGAGGAAAAAATAGAGAGAGCGAGAGATTACCTGAATATCGCTGAGCTTTGGAGAAGCAAAAGAGAAAGAGGCGGTGAAAGAAAGATGAATAATGCTATGTAACTGTGTATATATATATATATATATACACACTGTCAAATACAGAACCAAGAGAGAGGTTGAGGAAGAAGAAGAGTTATAGATCATATACGGAAGAGACCACGAGAAGCTTATTCCGCTACTCAATCGAGACCGTACAGTGAGACGATCTAAGGATTTGCTTGATAAGCGGATGTATTTAATTGGTTAGCAAACCGCTTCCCTGTGGTTAAGTAAAGCACAGAAGAGTATTCTACCAACTTCGCTTTTCCCGCCTACTTCAAAACCGTAAGACATGTTTAACAGAATTTTATTATTTATTTATTTATTTTTAAGAGATAGCTTCAACTACAAAATTAATGAGAAAATGATTAATATATTCGGTTTGGTGTATAATTTTAAGCGTAAGATATAGGCTTGAGACTTCAATTAACCGATCTGAACATGTATTTCGGTTAACCGAGGTTTTTCTCAAGAGTTACCAAAATTAACTGAACAATATGCGGTTCGGTTTAATTCGAACAAAATTTGTTTCGGTTAGTAAAATTTATTCTGCAAAACCTAAATGAAAACAAAAAGTTTGCCAGGGGGAAAGTTTTGCTTGTTACTAAAGGATTTGTAATTGGGAAATTAGCCGAAACAATCTTGGAAAGTATAGTTATTACTGAAATAACCTTGGCAAGGTTGAGTTTTAGAAATTTTTGATCAAAAGACTTGTAAACCAGTTTTTCTAGTTTTATTTACGGTTGTGCCATCTAATAAAAAATAAATTAATTTAATAATACATATTTATACATTAAAAATATATATATATATATATTAAAAAAATATTTAATTTTTTTTATTCCGGCGAGAACGATAGCAGTGAACATGCGATTCCGACAACGAAATGAAGATTCCAGCGAGAATTCCGACAATGTAGTGGTAGATTTATTTTTTACGGCGATGCATAAATATTTTTTATAGTAGATTGTTTTCATTTCCTGGTAGACTTATTGTTAAGTTGATTTGTGTTAAATTCATTTTGTTATGCTTTGCTTCCATGGTTGATTTTTGCTTTATTATTTTTTGCTTATGTGGTAGAATTTTGTTTGTGTCTATTTGATAGATTTGTTTATCTCTATAGGTAGATTTATTTTGCTATACGATTATGTTATTTGCATGTATTCTTCTATCTTATATTTCACCATATATTTTTATAGATCAATATCGTAGACTTGTTCGGTTATTAGGTTATTTTGTAGTAAACGTAATATCTTTAAAATAAATTAAATAAAAAACAATAAAAAGAACATAACTTTCAATAATTGCGATCTCGTCTTCACTTTTACAGAAATGGGAAAAAGGTGAAAGCTTTGGCGATTGGCGACGGAGAAGGGGAGAAGGTTGGTATTTTCGAGGACGAATCCGGCGAGATCTTGGCAAGTTCCGGTAAGTTTTCTACTTCCTTGCCATCAAAATCAGCTTACCTTTCTCCATTTTTCTTTTTGAATCGCGCCTAGTTTACTTCTTCTCTCCGCATGCGACTGTGACTTTGCAAATCGGCGACTTTTGGCGACATTTCCGGCGACGTTGGTAACTTTTCTTCCCTTCCATTTCTCAATCGTAACTCCTTCTTTATTTACTCCATCTTAGTCTAAATTTTTCCTCATCTAATGTGACAGTGACTCTGAAAAATAGAACGGAGGCGATTTTAGCGATTTTTAGTGAAACTGTGGTGGTGATAGGTGACTCTGACGAAGAAACATATACTTCCGGCGATATTTGAATTTTTCGAATTTCATGGTTGATGTATTTGATGGTAGATTTATCTATTGATATGATGGTTGAATTTCGTTTTTACTTGAAACAATCGTTTCATAGTAGACTTATGTTATGTTATTGTAGACTTTATTTAATGTTTACGGAATTAATTTCTGGTTTCAGTTTAGTGATTGTAGACTTGTTTAGAGGTTTCATTTGAATGATTGTAGACTTGTTTGTGTGTCGAGTTAGTTATCGTAGGATTGATTTAGTATTCATTTGAATGATTGTAGACTATTTGGGAAGGAGATTGCTTAATTGATTTATTCTTTCTATATACTTTATTTTTAGATCTTCATTATGGACCCGAGCTATAGTGATGCAAAGAGGAACAAGATGCTAATCGACAGGCTTTATGCCATAGCCGATGGTGATTTTGGCATTCCGAAAAGATGTCCGTGTGGTGGAAAAATCATCGAGGAGACCTCTCAAACCGAAACTCAAGCCGAGCTAGGAATGCGATACTTTACCTGCAATGTGTTTGAGGTGAGAAGAGGAGATCACATTTAGAAATTTAATGGAAATATTGGATAAATGGGTATATATGTATTTATGTGCAGAATGATGGCTACCACATTCGAAAAATGGGTTGACGCGGTCGAAGAAGAGATGACTAAGTTAAGGAGGGAGGTTAAAGAGCATCCTGAGAGGATTCAAAGCTTATCACACCATGAATTTCAGATACAACAAATGCGTATGGAGATGAAAAACAACGTTGAAGAGATTGCAAAGCTGAAGGAGTTAGTGGCAGGTGTTGTTGGTCGAATTGGTGTTTAACTTTTATGCTTAATGGTAGCTTTATTTGGAGTCAGTTGTTATATCGTACACTTTTTCATGCTTCAGATTAATGGTAGTAGACTTATTTTCTTTGGTTCCTTTGTCCTCGGATTAATGTTATATCGTAGACTTATAGCCGCTACATATCTAAGCAGTTAACAAGAGATACCATTACAAGATATACCGTTACAAGGGATACTGTTACAAAATCGTGTCTACTCGGGAATGGGTGGCAACATTACTTTATAAGAAATAACATGATAACATTATCATTAACGTCCAACGAGAAAACTGTTTTTCCGAACATAAACATGTTGGATCTACCAACTGACGTCTTAGAAGAAATTCTAGAAAATGCTTTGCGATCTGGATATGGTGAATTCATAAGGGCAAAAGCAACATGCAAGACCTTCCTTGATTTGTCAGAAACCGATGAGTTCTACAAGAAAATTGATTTCTTCTACCATCAAATCAATTTATTTCCAAGAGAGGCTGCAAACATATTGGTGGAAAATTGCATAACCCACGGTAATCCAACAACAAATGTTTTAAAAGGGATATCTAGTTACATATACAGGGAAGTACGTTTATTCCATGGTTGTTCGTGTGTTCAATGGAGCAGAAGAAGTTGAAAAACGTGGACTTTTTCTCTCACGAGAAATATCCAGAAATGTGCGACTAGAAATACTACACAGAGGTGTACATCCATGGTGAGAAGTCATGTGTAACATGTTGTTGGAGAAGGAAGAAAGCTTGGATCTACTCCAAGTCATCACATGCAACTGTGCTTCCATCAATCAATGGCTTTCCTACTATGATGATGGATGGAAGCAATAGAACATGTGTGATCATTGCTTTTGGACTATAGAAATCCTTATCTTCTGCAGAATTGTTAAAAACAATTTTGCTACATGGCCAAGAGTTTAAACAATAATATTGACTATGTTTGTTTTTTGATGTTAACCATTACTTTACTTTGTTAACAATCATTATATCACTCTTGTTTTATTATTGACTATGTTTTCTACTAAGCAATATTTGATGATTTATCATAATTAAAACCACTTTAACAACACGAGACATTATGGAAAATAGGAAAACAAGTCTACAAAATAATTAAAAGTCTACTAACCGACATACACTCTACAAAAAAACATAAAGTCTTCAATAACCTTTCAAAAATCTACTACGCCTAGGACGTTGTAGTCTTCCATAAAAAATCTGCTATAACGTCAAGAAAGTCTACCAGGAGAAAATTAAGTCTACGAAGTTCAAAAAAAGTCTACAAAGTCAATATAAATCTTTGGTTACACATGATATATCTACAACCACGTCGATGTATTCAAGTTCCCTTAAAAATCTACGACAAATTGGTGAAAGTCTACGAACTCAAACAATAAGTCTGCAGCGGAAAGTTAAATCTACTGCTGAATAATTTAACTCTACCAACCGAAAAACAAATCTACAAAAAAAATCTATGAATTTACAAAACAAATCTACAAATCGGAAACAAATCTGCTGTAAAGGAAAATAACTCTGCAAGATGTAAGATAAGTCTACGAAAACCCAAAATTCTACTACATCAGTTATGAAACTCTACGACAACTAATCAAAATAAACCTACCAAATTTTAAATAAATCTACAAATCACCATAGAAAAATCTACGATCCAGATTATAAGTCTACAATCTGAAAAACAAATCTACAATTTTGACAACAAGTCTACAATCTCCAGAACAAGTCTACAACCACAAAAATAAATCTACAAATTTAAAAACAAATCTACAGAACAAAAACAAGTCTACCATTAAAGAACGGTAGACTTAATTTGGTAGACATATAAGAAAATCTTGAAGACTTATTCACGGATTCCGGAAAACTTAACATTTCATTAATGGCAGTTTCGTAAATACGTTTTTTGTCATAACGCAGGAAAAGGGTAAATCCCTCCGATAAGGTTATTTCAGTAATTCGAACTTTCCAAGGTTCTTTCAGTAATTAAGGTACTTTCCAAGGTTGAGTTTGTAAACTTCCCTTTGTAATTTGAAGAAGAAAGTAGTATAGAATCTAGGCTTTCGAATAATATGTGTACTCAAGAGATCAATAAAAACAACTTTTTTTATAGCTTAAGAAATATGACTCTAAAACTTAATCTCTCAAATCTCATACGCTATGTCACATACTTGACTTCTTCTTATATAGAGAGGAGACTTAAAACCCTAAAACACTTTTAGATAAACCTACATATTTATTAACTCCTAAATATTAGATATGTATATTTAGATATCTCCTAAATATACTTAACATCTTTAAGTTATTTCAAGCTTATCTCAACATTCTCCCCCTTAAGCTTAAAATTATCTCCTCTTACATCTTGAACTCCAATAACACTTGTAACATACCCATTTTTGGGCCTAAAAGGAATAAGGAGATGGACCAAATCCCCTTGCTTGAGCCCAAAGGAAAAGAGATAGTGGGCCAAAAGCCCAAGGCCCAACCCGTTAAATCTGGAAACCCTATCCAAATCCCATATAAAAAGAGGAGCACCCCTCTCATTTCTGCATATTTCCCGAAGCAACGAAGTTGAGCCCCGAGCCCCGAGCCCCGAGCCAGCCAGTCGCCGACCAGTCTGGAGCCGCCGACGACCGACCGCCTAGACTATAGGTTATCATTTGAACCAAAAATGTTGATTGTGTGTGAGGATATGCGTGATAGAACTGTGTAGGGACCCCGAAAGGGTGTTGGGTGTAGGGCGCGTATAACGAGGCTGGGTACGCGTCCTTTGTTTCTCCGTGTGGGGGTCTGGGCGAGCTCCCCACTGTGTAGATGAACTTCAGGCTGTTGTAGAGCTTCGGGCTGTTTTGTGTGAGCTTCGGGCTGTAGGAGTCCAGAGTGTGAGGGATTTGGGGCCTGGTAAGCACGTTATGGACATTAGATTGTTTATGCCTTCGGGCGTTAGGTACAATGTATTATTAACCTTGGACTCGTTCTTGATGTTGTGCTAGTTTAAAATAGAGATAGCGGTATTCCTAGAATCCGCCCTTCACTGGGTATTGGTGTCGAACCAACTACTCAGGCCTCCTCTGTTGATTGTTTTGCAGGTAACCCTGGAGCGTTGCAGGGGTAGACGGACGGTGTTGTGCTATGTTTTGGGAGGTGCAAGATACTAATACCGCAGTTGCAGGAGGAGCTCCGGGAGGTGTTGTAGGAGCATGAGCTCCTGAAATCATGCTGTGAATGTTAATGTGGCGCCTTGAGCCGCAGGAGGATCCGGAAATGGAGGAGGAGCTGGAGGTGCACCAGGTGGAGCTGGTTTTGTCGCTGGGGGAGCAGAGTTCGCTCCTATGGGGTTTGGATTCGTCCAGCCTCCACCAGCAGTGAACCAGTACCCACCGCCACCACCACTGCCACCGCAGGCGCCAAGAGTGGTGCAGGGAATGTCCTACTAGAGCATGTTGAAGCACCTGCGGAAAATGCAAATGGAGCATTTTGCCAGTGGAGTTGGTGCCATTGCAGCTGACAACTGGAGAAGGAAGTTGGATCGGATTTTGGATACTGCCAGGTGTCTGATGGAGTTCCGTGTGGAGATAGCGACCTTCTACCTAAAGGATGATGCATTGGTTTGGTGGGAAGGAGTACTGGAGAGCGCCCAGGGACGTCAGCTGACATGGACGGATTTCCGCGAAGCTTTCAACAGGAAGTACTTCCTGGAAGTAGCCATGGATAGATTGGAAGGGGAAGTCCACAACCTCCATCAGGGAACCTGACCGAGCGGGAGCTGATTCGCCGGTTTCTCGCTTGATTGAGGATAGAGCTCGAGTGTCGCTGCAAGCAGAGGGATTACCTCGACATCGACGATCTGATCGAGAAAGCAACGGATGCTGCGACGGACTGGGAGGAAGAACAGAGGCAGCACAAGAACGCAAAACATCGGAACGCTAAGAGGAACTGTGAGACTGCAAATATCACCGTTCCGGTAGTGCAGGCGCAGCAGGTACAGCAGGTGCCGCAGGCATAGCCGGCACAATAGGTGCAGCTCCTGCTGGAACAACTGTTGCAGCAGCTACGACCGATGATTTACTTTTGATGCGGGCAATTGGGCCATTACAAGAGGGACTGCCCACAGAGTATGTGCTTCCTGTGCGGGCAAATGGGGCACATGTCAAGAGGGTTTCCAAACCAAGTTGGTAGAGCAGGAGCAAGGATACCGCTGTTGCCACCACCACAACAACAAGGAGGGCAAGGAGGAGCTGGGTTGCTGTCGTTACCGCCACCGCCACCAGGAGGTCAGGCCGGGGGACCTCGGGCATATGTTGCAGGAGTCCTCACAGGAGTGGAGCCGATCGCAGGTATGTAAATCTTACCTACTTGCGTGAATTATAGTGGAGTCGTGATTGTTAAAGTTCTAGTAGCTTAGCTTAGTAAACATGTAGGATCGGTTGTGGTTGGGGGAGTAGCTGCCCACACCTTGTTTGACACGGGAGCTACACATAGCTTTGTAAGCCCATGGTTCTCGGACTGTTGGACTTTTAAGGGCATATTCATTGAAGGAGTTATGAAGGTCGAGACCGCCGGATCAAAAAAAGTAGCAGGCACGGGAATCTTTGAAGGAGTACCAGTAACGATGGCCGGAGTAGACTTACCTACGGATTTGGCGCGAGTGGAGCTGGGTCGCTATGAAGTTATCCTAGGAATGGATGGATTGGTTGGTACGACAAAAGGCAGTAATGGATTGTGCCAAGGCAACTGTCACTTTTCCTCGTGAAGAGGGAAAAATTGTTTTCAAGGGAATGAAAACACAGACGGGGATATCAATCATATCCATGATGCATTGATTAGCAAAGGGAACGAGGCGTACTTGGCAGCCATTTCAATGACCAAGGAAGAGGGAGCTCAGAGCTTGGAAACCATTTCGGTGGCTGCGGAATACGAGGACGTATTCACGCCGTTGAAAGGACCACCACCGGAACGGAATGACGCCTTTACGATAGAGTTAGAGCCCAGAACGGCACCCGTGTCGAGGGATCCTTATCGTTTAGCGCCCGCAGAAATGGCTGAGTTGAAGAAGCAACTGGAGGACCTTATGGAGAAAGGATTCGTTCGACCGAGCAGTTCACTGTGGGGAGCGCCAGTGTTGTTTGTCAAGAAGAAGGACGTGAGATTCAGACTCTGTATCGACTACCAAGGCCTGAACAAGGTGACCATCAAGAACAAGTACCCGTTGCCAAGGATCGATGAGATGTTGGACCAGATGCAGGGAGCCTCTTGGTTCTCGAAGATCGATCTTGCCTCGGGGGTACCATCAGATACGGATAGCGGAAGAGGACATCAATAAGACGGCATTCCGAACCCGTTAGGGACACTACGAGTTCGTGGTAATGCCGTTTGGGTTGACCAATACGCCAGCAGCCTTCATGAAGATGATGAACGATATCTTACGAGAGTACTTGGACAAGTGCGTTATCGTCTTCATAGATGAAATCATGGTCTACTCGAGGAGTAAGGAAGAGCACGAGTGGCACCTCAAGATTATCCTGGATACGCTCAGGAGGCAGTAGATATTCGCCAAGCTCAGCAAGTGTAGTTTTTGGCAAAGGGAGATTGGATTCCTTGGCCACGTTATCTCGAAGTCCGGTGTAGCAGTGGATCCGGAAAAGATCACTTCGATCACCAACTGGGGAAGGGCGGAGAATGCAACCGACATTCGCAGTTTCTTGGGGTTGGCTGGATACTACAGGAAGTTTTTGGAGGGATTTGCCAACATAACTAAACCCCTGACGGTCCTGACCGGGAAGTACATCAAGTTTAAATAGACAGAGAAGTGCGCCCAGAGCTTTGAGAAACTAAAGGAATTATTGACTCAAACTCCAGTGTTAGTACTACCGCGGCCGGGAATACCGTACATAGTCTACACGGACGCATCGAGAGTTATACTTGGGTGTGTCTTGATGCAAGAAGGAAGGGTGATCGCCTACGCATTAAGACAGTTGAGGAAGCACGAGGTTAACTACCGCACCCACGACCTGGAATTAACAGCAATAGTCTTCGCCTTGAAGATATGGCGTGCTTAACTGTACGGAGAGAAGGTGCAGATATTCACGGACCATAAGAGTTCGAAGTACGTCTTCACTCAAGGAGAACTGAATCTGAGGCAGCGCCGATGGATGGAGCTGCTAGTGGATTACGATCATGAGATCGAGTATCACCCTGGGAAGGCTAACCAGGTAGCTGATGCTCTAAGCTGAAGAAAGATCGTCGTGTCAGAAAACAAGGAAGTGCAGGAGCTATCGGAAACCCTGGCAGAATTGCAATTGTGCGTCACCACCATCAAGGAAAGCGTCACCGGGCTAGGAGCTTTGGATCAAATCTGCTGGGAAGGATCAGAGAGGCTCAACCACAAGATGGAACCCTTCAAACTATGGTTGTGAAAGGGGTGATTAGATATCACACCGCGACTGATGGAACAGTCTTGTTTAAGAACCGAATCTGTGTACCGCAAGTCAAGTAGTTGAGGAAGGAGATTCTGAAGCAAGCACACTAGTCTCAGTTTTTGATTCACCCGGGGATTGTCAAGATGTATCAGGACCTAAAGCGTTACTACCATTGGGGAGGTATGAAGAGAGACGTGGAAGAATGGATTTCGCAGTGTCAGAACTGCCAGCAGGTCAAGGCGGAAAGGAAGGTCCCTAACGGATAGCTTCAAGGGTTGCCTATACTAGAATGGAAATGGGATATGGTAACTGTGGATTTTGTTACTGGGCTACCGAGGACGACAGGAAGGAAGGATGTGATATGGGTGATCATGGACCGACTCACCAAATCTGCAAACTTCCTAGCAATAAAGAAAACAGATGGGACCGAGACTCTCACTCGGAAATATGTGGAGTGCATAGTGAAATTGCGCGGGTCGCCAGTCAGTATCATGTCAGACAGAGACCGTAAGTTCACTTCTAACTTCTGGCAAGCGTTTCAGAAAGCAATGTGTACGGAGGTACTTTTCAGTACGTCATATCATCCGCAGACCGATGGACAGTCTGAACGGACCATCCAGACATTGGAAGATATGCTGAGAGCATGTGTGTTGGATTGGGAAGGCAACTGGGTAAATTTTCTGCCGTTGGTCGAGTTTGCTTACAACAACAGTTACCACTCGAGCATAGGGATGTCACCATATGAGGCTCTATATGGTCGACCTCGCAGGACTTCCCTATGTTGGACCGAGGTGGGGGAGAGGCGAGACTTAGAGCCATAGATGATCCAGGAAACGGTCAAGCAAGTGGAATTGCTCAAGGAAAGGCTAAGGCAGGCCCACGACCGTCAGAAGAGTTATGCGGAAAAACGTCGTAAGGATTTGGAGTTCAGTGTGGGTGATGCAGTGTACCTTAAGATGAGGACGTTCCAGGGAAACGATCCCAACCGCAAGCTGAAAAAGTTAAGGCCAAGGTATATGGGACCATTTGTGATAGTCGAGAGAGTTGGTCTGGTGGCGTATAGGTTAGAGTTACCGCAAGAGCTGTCAGATTTTCACAACATGTTCCATGTGTCTGTTCTGCGGAAGGTTGTTCGTGAACCGGAACTGATCATGCCCAAGCCGCCATCCAATGTCAACCGTAATTGGTCAGTGACGAGTAAGCCGGTCAAAATCATTGACCACCGGGAGTCCGAGTTCAACGGAAAGAGAACCAAAATGGTACTGGTTCGATGGGAGAGTGACGGAATTCAGGATGATGTATGGGAACCCGAGCTCAATTTAAGTTGAGTTATCCAGAGCTGTTTCCAGAGCCCAGTTGTTGGTGCTGGATTTCCCTCTAGGAAATCCGGCCCATTGACAAACAAAACAAAGGCCCACAATCATGAGACCGATCCATAATCAAGACAAAGAGCTCGACCGTCATCCATCCTGGGCCCACACCACCACGATCTGGCCAAAGCCCAAAAGACGCCGAAATAAGAGGTGATCGAGCAAATCATTCAAGACATTCTAACCCTAATCAAGAACACTTCGACTAGATAGCTCGATTATCATACTTTGTACTCTCTATTCGATTGTGTTTAATCTATCTATACGATCAATCTCAATAAAGTCTTTGATTCATAGAAAATCTATATCATCTTTATATCCAAAAGTCCAAATCCACGATTACAAATCCTTGGTGTGAATCTCCGATCTCACATTTGGCTCCGACTGTGGGGACTATCTATCGTTTTTCCTGTCTTAAGAATCAGATCCTAGATCTGATAGATCGAGAAGAATCCTGACCAATCTGGCTCTCCCAGCGCCACTCCACCAGTCGACCACCCTTAAACGGTCGACGACGTTCCTCAGAACACCACAGGGGTAAGAACCATGGGTCAGACCGATGGCGTGTTGACGAGGTCTGCCTCAGTCTCCACGACTTCGGCACCAGCCAGCTCAGTCGCTCAAACGATCGCGACGAGCCAGACTCCGACAAATGTTTTGTCAGGAACTAACGATCCGAGCAGGAATTGGGTATAGATGAAAAACGATTCAACTTCCGCCCCTGCTCCAGGAGGCGGATCTGGAACGCTAAGGCTAACTCGCCATTGCCTTCTGCTCAACAGCGACAAAGCCCGGACGACCTCGCTGAAATCCGTTCAATGTTGCACCTGTTGGTAAACCGAACGAGAAGCAACGAGGCAAACGCACGGGCCCAAGAGATCGCAAATCGTTCTCTGGCCGCGCAGCTTGATGAACAGGAACGGCGCATTAACGCCCGTCTTGAAGAGCTCGCTAGCCAAAACCAAGGAGTTAGATCAATGCGCAAGCCGCGACCCCCCATTAGTCCTCCACCGCGAACACGCTTGGACTTCTCCCAGGTGGTAACACCCCCGGGAACGTCGGGAAATTTCACTAGCACGTCAAATAGCGGCTTCCGCCCTATAACAACCCCTATTGCGACACTGACTCCATTCGGTTCAAGTTCTATGGTCACAGATCCGATCGGATCGGGAAACCAACCATTACCCGGACCACCACCTCTCCCGAGTAACTCCAATGTTTGACCGAGGCAACTAGGAGGCTCTGCTTTTGAGCTCGGGACATCTTAACGGATCGAATACGATACAATTCCAAACGCCACAGATCGACCAGACAAGACCGATTCCAACAATCGATCTTCTCGACCCGGTTTTTCCGGAACAAACGTCGAATCAGGCACAAGCACAGTTCACGCCTATAGTAGGCGACGAACATGATATGCTAAGACAATACATCGAGCAGGCTAAAGCCCAGTTCGTCAGTCTGAGCTCGAAAGTTCACATGGAAACGAGTGCGGCACCCGACATCGATCGAGTGATCGAAGAAACACGACAAACGCCATTCACAGACCGGATCGCCTTCGCAAGAATCCGGGAAAATCAAGAAAACGAAATTTCTGGAATTTTCGGGAAAATCAGATCCAAAAGCCCATATCAGGGCAGTCCGACTAGCAATGTCAAGGGTATACCTCTCTGACGAGGAGAGAGAGCCGGCTTTCTGCAGACTCTTCGCCGAAAACCTATCGGGCTCTGCCCTAGAATGGTTCACTGGACTGGAAGAGAGATCCATCGATAATTTCACCCATTTCATGATGGCTTTCCTCAAACAATACTCCGTCTTTATCGAGGTAAAGACTACTGAGGCTGCTTTATTTGGCGTCTCTCAAAAACCCGACGAGACACTTTGCTCGTACATTGATCGATTTAAGGAAATAAAATCCAAAATCGCGAACCCACGAGACGAAGTTGCTATAGAAGCACTGAGACGTGGACTGTGGTACTCGACCAGATTCCGCGAGGAAATAACAGTCCGCGAACCTCAAACACTCGATGACGCCCTTCATCGTGCATCGGCCTTTGCTCGCCTCAAGGACGAAACCACGGCCCTCAGAGAAAAGCACCGTAAGGAAAAGAACTCGTCGGGCTCACAGAACTCGAACTCAAAAAAGGATTCCCGTAAATCTGGAAACGTTAATGCAGTCGAGGGCCCGAAGAGCTCGAAGAAATTCGAGTTCGACAAGGATAAATTCTATGACTTTCACAACAAAAAGGACACTCGACTGAAGAGTGCTATACTCGAGCCAAATCCGAGGCTCAAAAACGAGAATCCGAAAACAACCAAGAATCAGAAGTCGAGGAGGAAACTCCATCTGACAAAAAGGAAAGTAAACAGACCAAAGAGTCGAACACCAAAAAGCCTTCTCAGAACAAACGAGAATGGTCTAAGGAGTCGGAATCTTCCGAAGCCCTCCCTCAAGGGTCGCGAAAGCGAGTCGAAGTCATTCTCGGCAAACTCAGCTTATGTGGAACCCTAGGAGGCTCGACGTTATCCTCACCTCCAGCTCCTATTAAGAGTTTACGCTCACGAATCAATCTCCCTCGTATCTGCGGGGGGGGGGGGGGGGGGGTGTATGGTGATAGATTATGGTGTTATTCAAGGTTCAATTCTCAAATTACAACCTAACACATAACCTTAAACAGATCTAGGTTCTTGTCAAATGAATCATAAAACAAACCTGGACATTACCTTTTGCAGCGGAATGATTGTAATGTCGAGATCAGATTAGAGCTGATGAGAATCGGCTCCTCCTCGTGTATCCACACTCTTACAAGCACGGGACGGCTGCTAGACCAAAGAGCTGGAAGAATCAGAGAGAGAGATAAAGAGAGAGAGAGATGACGCCAAACAGAAAAAAACGCTGGAGAGAATTATTTCCTTTAGGGCTTTCTAATTCTCTTATATCTCATTAATGGGCCCAAGTCATTAGACTAATGGCTCATTAATCTTTTGGGCCCAAAATACAAATCAGACAAAAGCTTGTATTTGTCTGGCCCAAAACTCTGATCCAATACAATAAATGCCATTGCATCTTACCGTATTAATTCCATTTAACTTTCCCGTTAGCTATGGTGTGTGACCCTTTGGGATCATACAATACTGGTAATAAGTCTTAAACTTATAGATCAAGAGCGGACTCTAGCAAGTCATCATGATCACCCAGTATTTATGACTTATGTCTGATCTCGACACTTATCATACTTTCTAGAGATAGTACGGTAGATTTCAGGACATTCCCAACAATCTCCCACTTGTACTGGAATCCTACAAAGGACATTCCCAACAATCTTCTGATTGTACTGGAATCCTACATTCCCTAATCCTTTTGTCTTAATATCTCGGTCTGGCATAAGGCAAGATGCGTGTCATCCTTATATAGTCAGACCATGTTTATCGGACCAGATTTGATACTGACTATTCAAACGACTTGGGCAAGTCCGTTTGGGAATGGCCATTCTCTTACCAGCTATCAAATCTCCGATTGGCCTAGAGATATTACCTCCGTTAAACGGCAGGGACAAATCCCGTCTTGTTCCATCACTATGAACTACACAATTCATAATACACCCAACCAAGGTCCGTATAGCTCCCAGTTACGAAACAGCGTTAGACAATGATCAAAGCGCATTACTCCATGTGCAGCCACATGCATGCGAACTCAGGTCTAAGGACTATACTCTATAGTCGTATATGAGAACTTCTTATGACACAGATATTAATATCTTGCAGAGTTTCTCATCAGCGGGCCATGTCCGGTCATATGCTCCCCTACATATACCTATGTGTCGACTTTGATGCCGCGCATCTATGACCCCTCGAAACTTGGTCATAAGTCTCAACACAATCTAGTCTCAACAGGTTGTTGGTGTTCCAATTTCAACAACCTTCGACTATGGACACTATGATTTATGTCACTTCGTTAAATATGGGGTTTCAGGATCAAGTCTACTCATGTACTTCGATGGCCCATATATAGTGACATGAATCATTTTGGAACGATTATTTATATCACAATTAAAATAATCCAGAAATCATTAGATTTCACAAACATAAAATGTTATGTTTACATGAACCATTCAAAACAACTAAGTAAAGCCCTTTACAAACTCCCACTGAAATTAAGACTACATCTTAATTTCACTCATCCTACAGCAACAGTCCGCGACTCGTGCTTAGGCATAAGGAGTGGCTTCGTTAATAGATTAGCAACGTTCTCATTCGATGAAACTTGCTTATCTACTTAACACCTCTGTCATTTATCTCACGGAATAGGTTATACCTATCCTCAAGGTGTTTGGACCTCTGATGTGCAGCTAGCCTCATCTATGCTGTGAATCACATCAAGTTCAGTGATGAACTCTTCTATCCAAACAACCTCTTTCGCCGCTTCTCAAGCTGCGAAATGTTCAGCTTAAGTCATGGAGTCATCTACAGTGCCTTGCACCGCCAGATAGACACAAGATATAGCCGGACTGTGACCAGGAAGTATCTTTGTCTATTGGAAACTTGCCTTTCAGACTCTATCGACTTGTAGCACCTCACTTTCTTCGTAAATCAAGAACCTTTCCTTAGTATTCCTCAAATACTTCAGAATATTCTTTACGGCAATCCAGTGATTCTTTACTGGATATGACTGGTCTTTACTTGTCTTGCTTAACATTAAAGCAACATCAAAACAAGTACATGTCATGGCATACATGATAGATCCAATTGCCGTCGCATATGGAATCCTATCCATGCATTCAAGCTCAGCAGATATCGCAGGACACTGTATCTTGCTTAATGAATTGCCATGTGACATTGGCATAAAACCCTTCTTGGATTGCTGATTACGTGTAGGACTTTGTCAATTTAAAAATCCTGACTTTGTCCTACCAGCTCTTTTGGATCTCTATCTTTAGATCCAAAATCCAAGAACTACGTGGCTTTATCCATGTCATTCTTAAAACCAACTCCCAATCCAGTCCTTTACCGACTGCAGCATTGGGACGTTATATTCGAGAATCAGTATGTCATCGACATACACTATGAGAAATGCAATATTGCTCCCACTTATCTTTTAGTAAACGCACAGTTCCACTTCGTTCCTGTTCAAGTCAAAACCTTGACTACTTTAACAGAACGAAGATTCCAACTCCGATATGTTTGCTTCCATCCATGAATGGATCGATGAAGCTAACTTACACATAGTGTAATTTCCGGAGTCCGGGCTCACTTTCGCTTCTTTGAATTTCGCAGGTTCGTCGCTTTCAATGATCATCAGATCATGCGAACTTTCAATGATCATCAGGTTCAACTAATGACGAGAAATCACTCTCGGATTAGTGACTGATTCATTCATATCTGCGAACTTCAGGCTCTACAGGTGTAGATTCTACAGAAATCTGTAAATCCATCCGATGCTCTCCCTCAACAGGTTGAGCAGCCTCCTGTACATCTCGAATTTCTTCGAGTTATACTTTTACTCCCACTGTTCTTCTTGGAAAATTAACTTCCCTTCTTAGAAAACAGAATGGACGTAAAAGTAACAAGCCTTGGTTTCCCTAGGACAACCAGCGAAGTAGCACAACTACAAATACTCAGTAAAGACGAATTTGGATCGATTCCAATCCACATTTACGTGGTGTCTTTCAACTGATATTGGTGGAACTATTTCAGCGTAAACTTAGATATTTCTAGAGCGTTATTCTTAGAGAATATCGTGGAAGATTCGTGTGACTCATCTTTAATCATTTCTAATAAGATCTGATTCATTCTCACAGAAACACCTCTAGGTTTTCAGGAGAAATGAGCTGTGAAACGACTTCACACTCATTCAGATGATCACACAATCAATGACTTAAGTATTCTCACTCGTGATCTAATCCAGAGTCTTAATACTTTTGTCATTCAGATTCTATACTTCATTCTGGAACTCTTTCGACCATGTCAAAGAATTCCGACTTGTGTCTCATCAAATGAACACAGTCACACTCACTGAAGTAATCAGTAGAGACAATGAAGTACAGGAAATTTTTCTCTGGCATTACTGCTCATCGGACCACATACATGAGTATGTTCAATCTCCAATAAGCCTTTGGGCCTTTCTCTAGCTCGGCTAAGATGGGCCCCTTTGTCTTTTGGCCTAGTAAGCAGAATTCAAGTCTCATAAGATATCTCAAATCAAATGAGCCCAAAAGTCCATAACTATGGGGTTTCTGAATCTGACTTACTCTATGTGACCAAAACATTTATGCCAAGAAAAATCAGGTTTAATTCATCAGATTTAAACCAATTGCGGTATTTATGTTATATTTTAGGCACTCTATGGTTTAAGACATAAAACCCATTCCTTGAATAGGGTGCTACAATTAACATTTCATTAAGATCAAAAGAACAAAGCTTGTCTTTATCAAAATGAAAAACATTCAATTTCTTACAAGAAAGTGAAAGACAACTCTGCTTAAAGCAGGTATATTGTAGCAATTACTCAATAAAACCAAGCCTCAAAGGCATCTACAAGTGAAAACCCTACGGCTGAGGCAGCATCCCAAGCTCCTTCCAGACACGCAGTTCCACTTGCCCTTCCTTCAACGTTCTACTGTTGCTCAGGCTCTGCATATTATAACAAATATCAGTGCCACAACCAGTATCCGATACCTATTAGGTATAACTTGAAGTAATAACATGAATACCTGAGGAAGTAGTTTCATACATCAACTTCAGCTCCTCATAATCTTCCATGAATTTAATGCAATCTCTCTTCCAATGCCCAGTCTCTTTACAGTAGCAGCACTTACCAACGCAAGAGGTATCTGACTCGGGCTCAGAAGACACACGCTTGCCATGATTCAAAATCTGGACAACTTTGTCTTCACCCTTGTCAGCTTTAGGTTTAGTAAACCTACCCTTCTCATTCATGAGATTGTACAGGGTACTCTTCACGTTTGGCTCAACTGTCTTGAGCATGTCATGCAGTTCAGTCAACGTCTTCGTTAAGCCTTTCTTGATATAGTCCCTTACGAACTTATCATAGCTTGACGGCAGTGACTGCAGAATGATATCAGTTGCCAATTCTTGGCTAACTGGATAATCCAGTTTCCTCAGGTTATCAACGTAACCCATCATTTTACTGACATGAGGACTTACTGGATGATCATTTGGTAGCTTGCAGCTAGTGAGAGATTTAACCAACTGGTATCTCTCCACTCTTACCTGCTCTTGAAATTTCAATTTCAGGCTGCTGATCATCTCTATTGGCGACTCCATGTTCTCATATTGCTTCCGCAACTCTGAGTCCATGGTAGCCAATATCAGACCACGCACATCTACCGCATCATTATAATGCTTATTCCAAGCATTATATACTGCATGACTGGTTTTGGATCCGATCCTCTCGGGGAGAGATTTCTCAAGGACATAGTCCTTTCTCTCATGCCTGAGAACTAGTCTCAGGTTCCGCGACCAAGTCAAGAAATTTGATCCGTTCAGTTTGTCCATCTCAAGGACATACCGGATCGAGAAAGTGTTTTGGTTGTTTGTGCTCGTCATAGCTGAAATTTAGAGATAAATAGAGTTTTAGTTATTTAGTTCATAAAAGAGTAATCTTAATAACTTATAAGAAAACTCGCATTGCATTCAAAATTTCTTTGTTTAACCTCATAAGAATGCAATGATTCCGAGACCCATGTTCAGCTAAAACCAAAGTGGGCCACTGGCCGTCACCCGGAATTAGCTTTACTTGGTAAGCATACACACAGCTAGTTATATCCAATAACTCTCGGTTGTGAATTGGGCCCGAGGCCCAAACTCACCAGATGTCTCAAGGCCCGGGACTCCCGATGGCCCAGTCAAGGAAACCAATCTCTTACAGCCAAATAATCACTAAAATCTGGGACTCCCAATGAAATTAGTGACTATATACTACTTTACTTACGCGAAAACAGACACCTCACACTGTAAGCCATATCTGTAATCAAATAAGCGTTAAGTAGCTGACAAGATTGGAAAGACATCCAAGCTTGATATTGTTTTTGAGGATTTTTAAGTTTTATTTCCAAAAATAGAAGATTACTATTTTGGGAAACTTTCTTATTTTAGAAACTTTCTAAATTTAGTAACTTACTAAAATAGAAATTTCTAATTTAAATATTTCATTAAATATTTTGGGTTGGGTCACAAATTATAGGCCCAATTCTTTGGCCCAAGACCATAGAATTCCAGCTGGCCCAATAATTTGACATAACCGATCCGGTTTATTAATTCTGGTCCAAGACCAAATTAACTATCAAAACCATCGGTTATTTACTAAACCAGACCAGCTCTAAATTATTTGGTCCAACCAAATCAAACTTAGACCAGCCTTCGGTTTAGGTTAAAATTCAATTTTATGAATTTAAATCCGGTTTAACCAGAAATTAAATAATACCATGTATTAAATTATTTCCAGCAAACCGCGATTTTTGGGTTAACGCCTTAACCGTACATTAATTAAATAATTAATGATTTATAATGATTAAGCAAACAAAGTCAACATTCGAATCAATCGAATCATGCTTATTTACTTAACAAGCACACCTTTTGACTTTTCCAAAATCAATTATTAAACAATCATGCTCATTGCAACATTCGATCACATGTCATTGACACACACGATGCACAACCATGCAACGAATTAGGCCCAATTCTCATTGCTCTGATACCACTGATAGATTATGGTGTTATTCAAGGTTCAATTCTCAAATTACAACCTAACACATAACCTTAAACAGATCTAGGTTCTTGTCAAATGAATCATAAAACAAACCTGGACATTACCTTTTGCAGCGGAATGATTGTAATGTCGAGATCAGATTAGAGCTGATGAGAATCGGCTCCTCCTCGTGTATCCACACTCTTACAAGCACGGGACGGCTGCTAGACCAAAGAGCTGGAAGAATCAGAGAGAGAGATAAAGAGAGAGAGAGATGACGCCAAACAGAAAAAAACGCTGGAGAGAATTATTTCCTTTAGGGCTTTCTAATTCTCTTATATTTCATTAATGGGCCCAAGTCATTAGACTAATGGCTCATTAATCTTTTGGGCCCAAAATACAAATCAGACAAAAGCCTGTATTTGTCTGGCCCAAAACTCTGATCCAATACAATAAATGCCATTGCATCTTACCGTATTAATTCCATTTAACTTTCCCGTTAGCTATGGTGTGTGACCCTTTGGGATCATACAATACTGGTAATAAGTCTTAAACTTATAGATCAAGAGCGGACTCTAGCAAGTCATCATGATCACCCAGTATTTATGACTTATGTCTGATCTCGACACTTATCATACTTTCTAGAGATAGTACGGTAGATTTCAGGACATTCCCAACATATGGGCCATACCCCCTAAACGAATTGACTTCATCTTCGGTGGCTCCAAACTATGCCGAGACTCGGTCAATTCAATCAAAACTCTTCAAAGAAGAGTATAGACCGAAAAAGGGATCAAATCCCAATGTTAGGTCCAGACCATGAAATCATTTTCCACGAGAGCGAGACAAACCACACGACGATGCACTCCTCGTTTGTCTAGTAGTTGGAGATGTTGAACTCTCGAGGATAATGATCGACACATGAAGTTTGGTGGATTTCCTCTTTTACGACGCATTCAAAAAGATGGAGTTCAACGACTCCGAGATCGTCGAGGAACAGACACCATTGGTAGGGTTCGCTGTCGAAACAACATATTCAATGGGCTCTGTCTTCGCCCCAGTAATAGCTGGAGGAGTTCGAAGAATGACAGAGTTCGTCGTAGTAGATCGACTTCTCCCTACAACGCAATTTTAGGTCGACCTTGGATATACAACATGAAATCTGTATAGTCGACCTACCATCAATGCGTAAAATTTCCAACTCCGAAAGGGGTAAAAACCATTTACGGAAGTCAAAAGATTTCCTGCAATTGCTATATGAACGGGGACAAGCAGATTGAGAAATCCCACGCGTAGCAATTACAGAAAGAGGAAGAGCTCGCCACCATGCAAACCAAAAGTTCGAACGACCCAAGCCAAAAAGGACCTCCAAAGGACCTCACAACTCAAGTTTGTATAGACGACGCTCATCCCGTCATGATAACGATCTCCTGGATTTGCGGAGATCAGTTGAACCGTCGAAGACCAGGTCGCTCTATCTCCACATCGTCTCCTACCGAGCTCGAGATCGATCACCTCTTACTTCGGCGCCGCTTGGGCCTTGTCAAGATGTTGATCGTATGGGCCCAACAAAGGATAACAGTCGATCTCTCCGTCTTGATTATGGAGCGGTCTCATGATTATGGGCCTTCGTTTTATTTGTTAATGGGCCGGATTTCTTAGAGGGAAATCCAGTACCAACAATAGCCCCCCAGCCCATTAATTTCGACAAGTCGAGGTTGATGGGCGGTTGGCGTTCTCGGGAAGAAGCGTACGCCTCGGTCGTGATAAACCTAATGATTACTTTCGCCCCATCCGTAGATCTTGTTTTGATCCAACGGTCAAGGGCGAGCGCGTGGGCCGAACTGACCTGCTTGTTGGCGCGTCGGCAGTCGTGGCATATATTTATTAAAAGAGCCACATTTCCCACCGTGTAACTGGTTGCTCACTAACGGCTGAGATTTGAGGGTTACGAAGAGTCTTTTCGAACTCAATTCCTTGCTGACGTGGCTTGGCTGACATGCGCTCGTGACCGTTGATCTCGAATCGACGGTTAGGATGGGGAAGGCGAGGAGTCTCAACCGTCTCGATTTTCTCGTAGTTATTACGAGTTTGGAATCGCCCGTTCGAGATTTTTCACAATTCCCACTATAGATAATTCTTTATATTGTCGACGGTAACTTTCCCTCTTCTCATTTGCGTCTTGTTTCCTTCGTGTTCTTTTGGTTATCAAAAACTCTCTTAGGGGCTTATTTTTATCTCGGTATATTCCTCCTCATGGCTCTGAGAGACGCAATGGGAGCAAGCACGAGTGCGGCGGCGAGATCATTTGGTCCGCATCTGCCGTCTATCTTAACTGAAAATCTTATTAAGCGGCTATGGACGCAGTGCCGGATTCCGCCGGAAGTAGATATTGTTATCCCGTCATCGGCGATTTCGCCGGAGTCCGTCGTGGAAGGCTACTCTTGTGCTTCCTACGTCTACTTCGAAAAATGTGGGCTCTTCTTCCCCATTCCCGGCCTTATTTTCTTAGTGCTGGCCCAACTCCAATTGGCGTTCCATCAGATGACGCCAAATTTCGTTCGGTACATCATCGGACTTGGAGTCAGGGCCGTAGAAGAGGGGATTGAGTTCGGACCTTAGGAGCTCATGCGAGTTTGCTCGGTAAAGCAGGATCCTCGCTTTCCGGGGACGTATCGTCTCTCTCCTCGTTTTTGGAGGATCCTTGATGGTATCCCATCGAGGGATGAATGGAGGGACTGGTATTTTTTCTTTAGGATAAACCATCATTCGGTCGGGGAGTTCGATTACTCTGTCGTCCCTTCACGGTGGGCTTCCAACGTTGGTAAGATTCATGGTTTAATACTCGATCCTCCCCCTTTTTTTGTTGCTGTCAGGCTGCTTCCTGATTGGTTTTAGTCTGTATCACAGAGTCTCCCGAATCGCTCGCTCTCAACCCGATTACGGAGGCTTTAATAACCCGACTAAGAAGGGTTACTTTCAACTGGGACAGTTTTACAGTGGAGCGCATGCAAGCTGCTCTGAGGATCGACCTCGAGCGGGTTCCACGGGGTCGACCTCAGGTTCATCGAGACTTACCACTTTCCCCTATGCCTCGCCGGGTTCCACCGGTTCGAACCCCTCAGCGTCCGCTTCGTATTGCCGAGGGGGCGGGAGAAAGTGTGTTGTCCGTTCATGACGTTTTGTTTGTCGTCATTGGGAAAAGTCTAAAAATTCTTTTATTTTTGCAGGTCGTCCCCCTGTGGATGATAATTCAACCGATAGTACTCCTCCTTGCAAGAAACTATCTCGGAGGGCATGGAGTCGCCGAGATGGGAAAGACCCTGTGGAATGGGCGAAGAAGGTGAGGGACGGAAGCTTGAGCATCGCCATCCTTTTTAGCATGTGTGATTCTCCTCCTCCCCCTCTTCCAAGTCTTCCCTTGAGAACAGGGGCCATCGATACCGTCGCGGGGACGGGCGGTGTTCCCCCTTCTTTGATTGCCCGGGAGACGGATCTGATACCGCCCGAGGAGCCAGTCTTACGTGATTCCTACCCGAGTGGGAGTGAAGCTCCCGTGCTGAAGCGCCGAAGGGTTGACACTAGGGAGGGCTCGAGGAGATCGGACGAAGATGTTGGGACGCCGGGTAAGGTGGCTTGCCTGCTGAGGCGTTTTACGCCTGCGGGTATACAACTCCCGGCTGTTGGAGACATGGTCCTTGGTGATTCATACACCGAGATCACGACGGCCATTGGAAAGGTAATGGTTGTAGCTCTTTGTTTTCCTTATCTTTGTTTCGGGAATTCATCAGCAGTATTTCTATGTAGTTCTTGGAGGCTACGAATGGATTCGTGGCTAATTACGAGCGTGATATGCGCGAAGGGTCGCGGGTGGGAGAACTCGAGACCATCAAGAAGGCGGTCGTCGACTTGAATGTACAGCTGCAGGGTTCCTTGGCCCGAGAGGAGGAACTTAAGAGGAGATTGGCTAGGTACGAAGGGATCGAGGCTCGACTACTGATTCTTGAGAATCGGGAGGAACATCTTTCTCAGAAGCTTCAAGCGGGTGTGGGTCGAACTCTGGCTGCCGAAGAAGCGACCCGGGTCGCAGTTTTGCAAGCTGCTCAAGATCGAACTGATCTGGAGAGGTTCCTCGAGGGGAGGGACTTCGACGTGAAGGTCGCGGCTCATGAGGCGAGGAAGAAAATGAGCGGGGAGTACTTGGAGATCCTTAAGGAGATTAAGGAGAAAAGCGAAAGGCGGAAGGCCGAAACCAGCGCCGAGATCCGCCTCCAAGAGACCCTGGTCAATATCGAGCTGATCGCGGAGTTCGCCTCTGGCGAGATCGACCTAACTCAGGAAGTACTGAAGTTGGCTGATAAGAAGAGGGCGGCCCTGGAGGAGATGAATGCCGCAGCGGTTTCAGATTTCAGCATTGGCAAGGTTAACCTGCCGGCGGTGTCAAGCGACTCGGTTATTTTGGCTTATGCTCCGCCGCCGGCTGCTCCCTGTCCCGATCAGTACGGATCAAATCTTCCGATTGGGGTTGGTTCTACCGGTGACCAGGCGGAGGGTGGAGACGAGGTTTCCTCGCGATCACAACAATTTTGATTGTTTTGTTGCTGCCCGAAGGGGTTTCTTTTTCATTTTCGATGTTTCCCACTGGTGGGTTTTTGCGAACTTGAGGGCGTCAAGTCCTTTTATGAATTTCTTTTTAATCTTTTATGCCTTAGCATAGATTTTATCGTTTTAACGCCTTAGCACAAAGTCGGCCATATGGCGGTCTGAACCTATAAAGAGGGGTCATATAAATAATCTGGCTTGAGTTGCCTTAGGGAGTTCTCTTGCGAACTTTTGGACTGACTGCATTTGAGCTCGAACTCTTCCTCAGAATTTATTCGAGGTACAACTCTTTCCCGTGTGGAATTCGAGCTTTTTGAACGAACTGAAATGAAAAGTGCTAAATATATAATGAATCGAAGTAGACTTACATAGGTTCATTTTGAATGTGTGTGCAGGCCGTTTTGTGCGGGCATCTGTCTTGATGTAGACTTGACCTCGTTGTTTTTTTCTTAAAGGGAGGGGGTAGCCCCCAATTCTTCTAAGCTGTATAAGGTTGGAAGATTTTTAGGTTTTCAAGGGATCATTTCAGATCGCTTGGGTTTGAAGATATAATTTCATATCACATGATTTCGGGAGAGGCCATTTCAGGTCGCTTGAAAGGGATAAATTAATATCGTTTGTTTCTGAAGAGATAATTTCATACCACTTTATATTTTTTTTGAAGGGATAATTTCATATCACTTGGTAAAATGTAATGGCGAAGTACTTCGCGATGACTCTAACTTTTACAATGGAAAGATACATTGATCGAGAGACTTATTTTGATTTCACAAAGATAAGCTATTACGACTTCATTTGAAGTTGTCGAGCTCGGTAAGAGCTTTGTGTTGGAGGGGCGGCTGCGCTCGAAGTCGAGCTGCCGACTCATGGTTCTAAGTGGTTGAAAGGTCATCACTATGATTGAGTGGGATTGGAAGTATGATCGGAGTTTCCGAGCTGATGTCACTAATGCCAAAACCGAGTTTTTCCATGGCGGGGTACCTGGTTTCAGCATCGATTAAGGTCTTACGGATGTAAAACACCGGCCGTTGTTCGTTTTATTATTCGCGAACCAGGACTCCACTTATTGCTGCCGTGGAAACAACTAGGTAGAGGTAGAGGGGTTCCCCTTCTACTGGTTTCGCCAGTATAGGTGGTTCACTTAGATAAGACTTGAGATGGGCGAACGCTTCTTCGCACTTTTCGTCCCAGAGGAACTTTTGTTCGCTTTGAGAAATTGATAGAAGGGTAGACATTTATCAGTCGACCTCGAGATGAAGCGGTTCAAAGCAGCTATTTTGCCAGTCAGGCGCTGGACTTCTCGCGTTGTTCTGGGAGATTTCATCTCTATAAATGTTGCGATCTGTTTGGGGTTCGCTTCGATCCCTCTTTTGGTCACTAGGTAGCCAAGGAATTCTCCTGAGGGGACCCCGAAGGTGCACTTTGCTGGGTTGAGTTTCATCCCATATTTGTTGAGAATGATAAAGCATTCTTTTAGCTGGGGGATATGGTCTTCGTATTTGGAAGATTTGACCAACATATCGTCGATGTAGACTTCCATGGTTTTACCCAGGAGTCCTGAAAACATCTTGTTGACAAGGCGTTGGTAAGTCGCTCCTGCATTTTTTAGTCCGAAGGGCATGACTTTGTAGCAGTACGTGCCTCGATCAGTTATGAACGAAGTCTTTTCTTGGTCCTCGGGGTTCATTAGTATTTGATTGTACCCCGAGAAAGCATCCATGAAGGATAGTAGTTGGTGTCCAGCGGTAGCTTCGACTAGTCGGTCAATGTGCGGGAGTGGGAAGCTGTCCTTCGGACATGCTTTATTGAGATCTGTGAAATCTACACAGACTCTCCACTTCCCGTTCTTTTTCTTGACCACTACGGGATTCGAAAGCCAGTCGGGGTACTTGACCTCTCTGATCGATCCGATTTTTAGTAACCGACCGACCTCGTCGTTGACGGCTTGAGCTCGTTCCGGGCCTAGTTTTCGACGTTTTTGTCTTACCGGTTTGTAGGTTGGGTCGACATTCAGCTCGTAGGCTGTTACGTCGATGTTGATCCCTTTTATGTCTGCTGAAGACCAGGCAAAGGAGTCGACGTTCTGCTTAAGAAAAGAGATCAGTTCGTTTTTTACTGGCTCTTATAGGTCGATTCTGATGCCGACAAGTCTTTCGGGATGAGCGTCGTCTATGAAAATTTGGGTCGTGAGGTCCTTTGGGGGTCCTATTTGACTTGGGTCATTCGACCTTTTCGTTTGCATGGTGGCGAGCTCTTCCTCTTTCCGTAATTGCTATGCGGGGGATTTTTCAATCTGCTTGTATCCGTTCATGTAGCAATGGTGGGAAATCTTTTGACTTCCGTAAATGCTTTTTACTCCTTTGGGAGTTGGGAATTTTACGCATTGATGGTAGGTCGATGGTACCGCTTTCATGTCGTATATCCATGGTCGACCTAGGATTGCGTTGTAGGGAGCTGGCCGATCTACTATGAAGAACTCTGTCATTCTTCGAACTCCTCCAGCAATTACTGGGGCGAAAACAGAGCCAATTGAGTATGTTGTTTCGCCAGCAAACCCTACCAATGGTGTCTTTTCCTCGACGATCTCGGAGTCGTTGAACTCCATCTTTTTGAACGCATCGTAAAAGAGGACATCCCCCGAACTTCCTGTGTCGATCATTATCCTCGAGAGTTCGACATCTCCCACTACTAGACAAACGAGGAGAGCATCGTCGTGTTGTTTGTCAATATTTTTTGTCTCGCTCTCGTGGAAAGTGATTTCGTGGTCTGGACCTAGCATTGGGGTTTTCCCTCCTCTGTCGGTCTTGACTCTTCTCTAAAGAGCTTTGATTGAATTGATCGAGTCTCGGCATAGCTTGGAACCACCGAAGATGAAGTCGACTCGTTTAGGGGGTATGGCCCTTACACCCCCCCCCCCCCCCGCATAAACGAGGGAGATTGATTCGTGAGCGTAAACTCTTGACGGGAGCCGGAGGTGGAGATAACGCCGAGCCTCTTGGAGTGCCGCACAAGCTGATCTCGCCGAGAATGACCTCGAATCGCTTTCGCGACCCCTGAGGGAGTGTTTTGGGAGATTCCGGCTCCTTTGACCGTTCTCGTTTGTTCTGAGAAGGCTTCTTGGTATTTGACTCTTTGGTCTGCTTGTTTTCCTTTTTGTCAGATGGAGTTTCCTCCTCGACTTCTAATTCTTGTTTGCTTTCGGACTCTCGTTTTTGAGCCTCGGCTTGGCCCGAGTATAGCACTCTTCGGTCGAGTGTCCTTTTTTGTTGTGAAAATCGCAGAATTTATCCTTGTCGAACTCGAATTTCTTCGAGCTCTTCGGGCTCTCGACCGCATTGACGTTTCCTGATTTATGGGAATCCTTTTTTGAGTTCGAGTTCTGCGAGCCCGACGGGTTCTTTTCTTTTCGATGTTTTTCTCTGAGGGCCGTGGTTTCGTCCTCGAGGCGAGCAAAGGCCGTTGCGCGATGAAGGGTGTCATCGAGTGTTTGAGGTTCGCGGACTGTTATTTCCTCGCGGAATCTGGTCGAATACCACAGTCCACGTCTCAGTGCTTCTATATCTATTTCGTCTCGTGGGTTTGCGATTTTGGATTTTATTTCCTTAAATTGGTCGATGTACGAGCGAAGTGTCTAATCAGGTTTCTGAGAGACGCCAAATAGAGCTGCCTCAGTAGTCTTTACCTCGATAAAGACGGAGTATTGTTTGAGGAAAGCCGTCATGAACTGGGTGAAGTTGCCGATGGACCTTTCTTCCAGTCCGGCAAACCATTCTAGGGTGGAGCCCGATAGGTTTTCGGCGAAGAGCCTGCAGAAAGCTGGCTCTCTTTCCTCATCGGTAAGGTATACCCTTGCCATTGCTAGTCGGAATGCCCTGATATGGGCTTTCGGGTCCGATTTTCCAGAGAACTCCGGAAATTTCGTTTTCTTGATTTCCTGGATTCTTGCAAAGGCGATCCGGTCTGTGAACAGCGTTTGTCGCATTTCTTCGATCACTCGATCGATGTCGGGTGTCGCGCTTGTTGCCATGTGAACTTTCGAGCTCAGACTGACGAACTGGGCCTTAGCCTGCTCAATGTATTGTCTAAGCATATCATGTTCATCACCTACTGTAGGCGCAAACTGGGCTTGTGCCTGATTGGACGTTTGTTCCAGGAAAACGGGGTCGAGAAGATTGATTATTGGAATCGATCTTGTCTGGTCGACCTGTGTCGTTTGGAACTGTATCGTATTTGATCCGTTAAGGTGTCACGAGCTCGAGGCGAAAGCAGAGCCTCCTAGTTGCCTCGGCCGGATATTGGAGTTGTTCGGGAAAGGTGGTGGCCCGGGTAATGGTCGGTTTCCCGATCCGGTTGGATCTGTGACCATTGAACTCGATGTGAATGGAGTCGGTATCACGGTAGGGGTCATTATAGGGCGGAGGCCGCTACTTGACGTATTAGCGAAATTTCTCGACCCTCCCGGGGGAGTTACTACCTGGGAGAAGTCCAAGCATGTACACGGTGGAGGACTTATGGGGGTTCGTGGATCACGTGTTGATCTACCCCCCTGGTTTTGGCTGGCGAGCTCTTCAAGACGGGCGTTAATGCGCCGTTCCTGTTCATCGAGCTGTGCGTCCAGAGAACGGTTCGCGATCTCTTGGGCCCGTGCGCTTGCCTCGTTGTTTCTCGTTCGGTTTACCAATAGGCTTAAAATTGAACGGATTTCAGCGAGGTCATCCGGGCCTTGTCGCTGTGGAGCAGAAGGCAGTGGTGAATTAGGTCTGGATATTCCAGATCTACCTCCTGAGATGGGGGCGGAAATTGAATCATTTCTCATCCACACCCAGTTTCTGCTCGGATCGTTAGTTCCTGACAAAACATTTGTCGGAGTCTGGCTCGTCGCGATCGTTTGAGCGACTGAGCCGGCTGGTGCCGAATTCGTGGAGACTGAGGCAGAGCTCGTCAACACGCCATCTGTCTAACCCATGATTCTTACCCCGGTGGTGTTATGAGGAACGTTGTCGACCGTTTGAGGGTGGTCGACTGGTGGTGTGGCGCTGAGAGAGCCAGATTGGTCGGGATTCATCTCGATCTATCGGATCTAAGATCTGATTCTTAAGATAGGAAAAGCTATAGATAGTCCCCATAAACGGCGCCAAATGTGAGATCTGAGATTCACACCAAGAATTTGTAATCGTGGATTTGGACTTTTGGATATAGAAATGGTCTAGATCTGAGATTGATCGTCGAGATAGAACAAACACAGTCGAAAAGAGAGTACAAAGTATGATAATCGAGCTATCTAGTCGAAGTATTCTTAATTAGGGTTGGAATGTCTTGAATGAATCACCACTTCTTCTTTAAATACTCTCTACTATCATCTTCTTGTTCCGATATTTCGGCCTCTTCGTGATAACGATCTCCTGGATTTGCGGAGATCAGTTGAACCGTCGAAGACCAGGTCGCTCTATCTCCACATCGTCTCTTACCGAGCTCGAGCTCGATCACCTCTTACTTCGGCGTCGCTTGGGACTTGTCAAGATGTTGATCGTACGGGCCCAACAAAGGATAACGGTCGATCTCTCTGTCTTGATTATGGAGCGGGCTCATGATTATGGGCCTTCGTTTTATTTGTTAATGGGCCGGATTTCTTAGAGGGAAATCCAGTACCAACAATCCTTACATGCCAATATCTAAGCTTTTGATTCCTTTGCTTCTTTAAAGTCCCATGGTTCCTCGTTTATCATGATCAACATATGCTCTCCTTCAACCTCTGCAAGACAGATGTAATCATCTAGATATTATGGTCTCCGGCGAGGTCTCATTGATTGTCTTCTCGGAGGCTGGTCTTGCCCCTATTCATCATCATCATCATTCTCGCTTATCGCTGGTGAACTTTCCATGGTGTCATTCTCCTCATTATCTGCTAAGATTTCGTTAGTTTCCTCGACGGCTTCTGTATTACTCATAGCTCGAGTGAGATGATCACTTCCTTGATCATGTAAGACATCTTCTCTTATGCCTTTGTTACCAAACTTTAAAAAGCTTAATTTAAACATTCTGGAGTCTTTTATACCCTCTTCTCCTTGGCCATTCCAATTCCGGCTTTTACTTTCGTCAAAAACCACATCTCGGCTAATGACTATTCTCCGATTTGTTGGGTCAAGTAGTTGATATGCTTTTGACCCGGGTTCTGTCCCAAGATGAACCAACATTCTCGATCGGTATTTCCATGTGTTTCTACCAACCGTCTATATTCTTGTATAACCAACACAACCAAACACTCGAAGATGGTCAATATTTGGTTTCTTGCCTTTGAAGAGTTTATAAGGAGTTTTTGCAATCAGTGATCTTGTTGCAACCCTATTAATGAGATAAGTAGCATGTGCACAGCCTCCCCCCCCCATAGATAAGTCGGTATTCCCATGTGTTTCAAGATGCTCCTTGTCATCTCGAGTAAAGTCCAATTCCGTCTCTCAACTACGCCATTTTGTTGGGGAGAGTAGGGGGCAGTTAGATTTCTCTGGATACCGTAACTTTCACAAAAATCTTGAAACTCATGAGATACGAACTCTCCACCTCTATCTGTTCGCAATGTCTTGATCGTAGCTCTTGTTTCTTTTCTCGACAAGCTTCTTGAAAGTTTTGAACATATCAAAAGCCACGCTCTTCTCTTTAAGAATAATCGTCCACATATAGCGAGAGTAATCGTCTATGATTACAAAAACATACCTCTTGTGTGCTGGTGTAGGAGGTGTAATAGGACCAAATAGATCTCCATGTATGAGTTCAAGTACTTGAGTGGCTCGATATGCGGTTGGATTTGGGAATAACTGCCTTGTTTGTTTTCCGAGTAGACATGATGCACAAGTTTCTTTCTCTATCGCAAAGTTAGGTATACCAGTCATTAACTCTTTGTTAACCATAATCTTCACAGTATCCAAACCGATATGTCCTAGTCTTGCATGACACTTGGTGGAGGGACTTTCTGAGCTTAGTTGTAGGCACTTTACATTCTCAGTTTCCATGATCACTTTGTACAATCGATTCGTGGATCTTGTTGTTCTTATCAATAGGGGACCATTTTGATCATACAACCTGAGAAGTTCATCTTTCATTCTAACTTCACATCCTGCCTTTGTGGCTTGACCCAGACTTATAATGTTTCTTTTTAGATCAGGGATAAAATACACATTATTTAGAACCTTCTTCTCCCCATTCTCAAACACGGATTGGATTGATCCTTTTCCTTTTATATCTATCTGAGAATCATCACCAAATCTTACCTTTCCCATGACTGTGTCATCAAGATCTAAGAAGAACATGCGATTTCCACTCATATGATTGCTAGCTCCATTGTCTAGGTACCACACATTACTTGTGTCTAGATTAGTTTCAAAGATGTTTGGTTTTACCTTTTGCTCATTGAGATACACTACCTCGTGTATCATCAATTCATCGGCTACTTGAGTATCATCATCCTTCTTCTCAATCGATTTTTAAAGTTTAAGTAGCCTATCAGGACAATTTGACGCATAATGTCCTAGCTTATCACACCGATAGCACATTATTTGTTTGGCTCGTCCCTGTTTGGAATTTGAGTTCTGATTATAGCCATTCCGTCCACAGCCTCTTCCTCTCCAGTTGAATCGACCCTTGTCCTCTTCCTCTGTTCCCATAGTTCTCTTGATAGGACTGTTGTGAGTGCGAATCCATCTTTGCATACATGCGTTTACTCTGATCATCATGTTCGAGAGCTGCAATGATATGTATATATCTTTTCCGTGGTAAACTTTTCAGAAATTTCTTCACGAGTTTTGGTTCTTCGATATTTTCTCCGAGAGCTGCCGATTTGGATGTGATTTCTGAAAGTTTTCCCACAAAACTATCAATTGTATCAGTCTCCTTCATCTTGATTCTATCAAACTCAGCCATTAGAGTTTGCAGCCTTTCCTCCTTTACCCTATCAGTTCCAACATCAGCTCCAACATGTCTCGCATCCCAAACAAATTTTGCAGTGTCAAGATCTCCGACTTGCAAGATTAAAGCCTCATGTATAGATTGAAACAATAAGGCGATTGCCATATTGTTCTTATCTTTGTTTTTATTTCTAGGATTTCCCATACCTTTTTCACTTTGAGAGCAATTTTCATACGCATACACCATACTGTATAATTTGCATAGTTAAGCATTGGACACTTGATAGAAGAGGGTCCGATCTCCTTAGATTTGATCTCGGTTTTCTTATCTTCACTATTGCCCATGGTGAATTGTTCTTCCTTTGAACCGCTCTGATACCAAATATAGAATCTAGGCTTCGAATAATATGTGTACTCAAGAGATCAATAAAAACAACTTTTCTTATTAGCTTAAGAAATATGACTCTAAAACTTAAGCTCTCAAATCTCATAAGCTATGTTAGATGCTTGACATCTTCTTATATAGAGAGGAGACTTAAAACCCTAAAACACTTTTAGATAAATTTACATATTTTGATAACTGCTAAATAATAGATATGTATATTTAGATATCTCCTAAATATACTTAATTTGATCTTTAGTTATTTCAAGCTTATCTCAACAAGTAGTGATGTGCTTGTAGAAAAAAGACAATAATCAGAAATTTGTTCAATATTATCTCTTTGTGATTATCTATTAAATTAAAATATTGTTTTCCTAAGTCGGTTAGTAAAATTTAGACCGACTTTGTGTCTCATGAGATGTACGAAAGGAAGTTACAACAGCAATAAAAATCCCTTGCTTCTTATACATCTCTTCCATATTTTTCTTTACTAATCATAATAACACTCCAACAATTTTATCCCCTTCTCTCTCATACAATATATATATATATATATATATATATACACATATATTATCTATAAATTTATAACACGTTATCAGCACGACCGTCTCTTGATCCGGTCAAATACCAAAAATGTGAGGTTTAACTATGACCAATTTATTTTACAAAAAATGTTATATCTTTTATATTTCCGTTTATATATTATTTCGGAAAGATAGGCACTGCCTTCTCCGAACCGATCATTATGGTTGGCTATGTCTTCACGATCATGATCCATGGTAGACTATGTCACCTCAGATAATATTTATGGAGTGATAGGTTAAGCCTCCTCCTTATAACTATGGTAGGCTATGCCTCCACGAATTGATAATATGGTAGACTATGTCACCTCATATCATATTTATGGAGTGAGAGATTATGCCTCCTCCTTGAATTTATGGTAGGCGCTGCCTCCTCGATTACTAATCTAACTTTACAATTTATGCATTTAAATTCCGCATTTATATTTATGCGCTTCAATTTATGCATTTAAATTCCGTATTTATATTTATACATTTAAATTTATGCATTTAAATTTCGTATTTATATTTATGCGTTTAAATTTATGCATTTAAATTATGCACTTAAATTTATGCATTTAAATTTATCATACTTCTTGGAAAAAAAATCACATTGATGTTGTTGTCCTGAGATGATTTTTTTGAATTATGTTTATGTTGAATTATTGTCGTAGTTGAAGGTTTTGCCTCCTCCTGAATCGAGTCGTAGGCTATGTCTCCTCCAAAATGACATCGAATGAAAACATATTTTTACGTCACTAGGTTTTAATCCTATTCTACTGCAAGTGCACAGTAAAGTGATTGTAGTATATATGGTATCGAATCCACAGAGACTCTGGTCTCGATAGATTAGAACTATAGATATTTAAACTAAGAAGAAAGCAATTTGTAGTAAACTAATTAGCAAAGCGAGAAAGTAAACAAGTAGCAGATTATCGGTGGTGAAAGCAGTTAATTAAAGGTGCTAAGTCTAGGACGTTCTCAGGAAATCAGACAAGCAGACAAATCAATGCAGTTAATTATGAAAGCGTATCTAAAATAAACGCCGTCAGAACTGCGTGTCGACCGACACTAAGGGGGTGTCGATCGATGCATGTCTCAGACAGACAATATTCATCCAGAAAATCCGACCGAGATTATGCTCCCTTCTTCACCTAGCAACTCAATCTCATCTCTTAAGGTCACAGCTTTGATGGATCTGTAATGTTCAGCTTTCCCAGCTTCATTATGCCTTTGTATTGCTTGAGATGTCTGTTGGATTTGAACATCCAGCTTCTTCACATGTGTGCTCAAAGATTCATACTTCCCGTTCAGATCTTCATGTAATGCATCTATCTTTAAGTTGAAGGCTACAGTGATCTGTTGTTCTTCCTCAAGAAACTGCTCCATCATAGCTTCCAACCTGCTCTTTGCTGGAAGGGTCTCTGAAAAGCAGATTCCTGATTGGTAAGAAGAAACACCATAGTTCCTTGAGAATGAGTTACTCTGTTGCTGGAAGGGTCTCTGAAAAGCAGATTCTTGATTGTAGAATTCATTCCCTCCAACACATTTGATAGCTTTTTGCGCATACTTTCCAAGTACAAGACTATGTAGAGAGTCTACCTTGCTCTTCAGCCCAGCTATCTGCGAGCTGTCAATCCCTGCACTAAAGAAATCATACATCTTCCTTACGATATGTGTCGATCGATGCAGAAGAAGCGTCGATCGATGCAAGCGCGATGATGTGACGATTGACACACAGGACCGTGTCGATCGTTGCAGGGCGATTACAGGCGTACCTGAAACGCAAGAACAGAAAGAAAAAAAATTAGTAACAAAAAACAAAAACGAAAAACCTAGTCTAAACCCTAAGTTCAAATCTATCGAAGACTCTAAGAGTCCCCGGCAACGGCGCCAAAAACTTGATAGGGGTCAGGTTTTAATCCTATTCTACTGCAAGTGCACAGTTAAGTGATTGTAGTATATAGGGTATCGAATCCACAGAGACTCTGGTCTCGATAGATTAGAACTATAGAGATTTAAACTAAGAAGAAAGCAATTTGTAGTAAACTAAATAGCAAAGCGAGAAAGTAAACAAGTAGCAGATTATCGGTTGTGAAAGCAGTTAATTAAAGGCGCTAAGTCTAAGGCGTTCTCAGGAAATCAGACAAGCAGACAAATCAATCAGTCAGGATCTAATTAAGCACAGTTCTAGAACTCAAAGCACGGATATAGAATTAACCAAATTCCTTTGCGAGAATTCTCTAAGTCTAAGTACAGCAATCCAAATTCCTTTGCAATTACTAACAGATTAAACCAGCATTAATTTCAAGTTCGATATGTTCACAATTAAACTAAACCAAATTCCTTTGCGAATAATTTAATTGCTCAACCTAAATAGTTCAGATTCTAAACCACACTCTCGTGTCGTATTTAGCAACCTAAGATCTAGATTCTAATTGATCAGGTTAGAACTAACATTAAACTCAATTTAGATCGAAGAACATTCTATTCATGTGAATCCTTAACTGAATTAAACAAGTCCAGCAAGTCATAAAATCTTTAATGAGAAACCCTAAACCTAACTATGAATCTACTCAGACATAGAAGATGTAAACATAATCAATGAATTAATAGATTGCATAAAAGAGATTAAATAAATAAAGGGGTTCGAAATCTTCTCCAAAATAAAGTGAAGTACAGGATCAGATCAGCCCCAATAGCTCTAAAAACTCCCTGCTCTTAATTATGAAAGTGTATCTAAAATAAACACCAAAATCCTAAATATATAGGCTTAATCTCGGCTGGGGCTTCTTTGTAAATACTGGAAACTTCTGGGCCAAAGTGCAAAATTTTAAATCTTCATTAAACCGCCGGATCGGCCCATATCGCTAGTGTGTCGATCGACACCAAAGGTGTGTCGATCGATGCAATCCTGATTTCTGGACAGTGAGCTCAATCTCTCGGCCAAACACTCCAAAAATCCCCAAAATGCTCCAATATCTCCAATTCTGCTCCAAACCTTGTTATACCAGTAATAGACTCTAAAAGAACACAAAAAGACTCTAAAACATACTTATATCATGGCATAAAACCGGTAAAAACCATGATATGTCAGTCACCACTTACATGATGGGTTGAAAGATAATGAAACATCATGCTGGTCTAACTGGATTGGCTCCGTTCTCAAAAATTTTATTATCAAAAGTTAATGTCGTAGCAACCAGTAATTGTAATAATTTTCGATGACGAGAATGCAAACACGGTAGAATCCGTAGTCGCGCTTATGAATAAGGTGGTAGACATGGACGTGGAAAGAGATTCCAGTCTCATAAGTTAAATGAAAATTTGTGTAATGAAAACACAAATGAGAATGTTTGTTACATGTTTTGTATAAAATGAAATTGGATATGTACATGTCGTATGCCAAAATATTAGCCAATCTGTATGGAAAATTTCATAAGACAAGAGAAACCATATTAAACCGACTTCATCTCAATTGAATTTTTTTGATGTCACAAGTTTCTTGTTGATGGGATCAACATAGAACTTAGGTCGACATGACATGATATCATGAATTGGGATTCATGATGAAGATATCGGTCTGGCAAACAATGTTACAATGCGCGTTGTAGACGATATTTCTCTTTTCTCAAAAAATAAAGGACTCCTTCAAAAGCGTGAGTATTCTATTGGTAATGCAAAGCTTATGAAAGGCATGGATGAGCCAATTTTCAATGCTGAGGGGAACCAAATGTTATATTCTCCTAAAATCTCGCGAACTTTTGTTAAGTTCCAGAGATATATCGAAAGAGAGATAAAATGACATTGAAAATATTTGCATTACATCAAAGAGAAAACATACATTGGAAGAGTGCCAATGATGTCCTACGAATTATAAATATGGCCAAATCACTTGGTTTATGGCCAAATCACTATTTTGGTTGAAATAGCTCATTGCGTATGATAGTTTGATGAAAGTGAATTCCGCGCGTTAGGGGGAGGATTGAGAGAATCACCAAATGATAACACCTAGTGTTGGGAATGTCCTGAAATCTACTGTACTATCTCTAGAAAGTATGATAAGTGTCGAGATCAGACATAAGTCATAAATACTGGGTGATCATGATGACTTGCTAGAGCCCGCTCATGATCTATAAGTTTAGGACTTATTACCAGTATTGTATGATTCCAAAGGGTCACACACCATAGCTAACGGGAAAGTTAAAATGGAATTAATACAGTAAGATGCAAGGCATTTACTGTATTTGTACAGAGAATTGGGCCAGACAAAAACAGTCTTTTGTCTGATTTGGGCCTTGGGCCCAAAAGCCTAATGAGCCATTAGTTTAATTACTTGGGCCCATATAAGGAAGAGGAGAGGCGCAGGAAGCCCTAATGTTTTTTTTGTCTACGATTTTTTGCCTCTCTTTTCTTCTCTCTCTCTGTTGATTCCAGCTTGGTCTAGCAGCCTGATCCAATAGCTTGTAAGCGTGTGGATACCTGAGGAGGAGCCGGTAATCATCAGCTCTTGCAGATCTCGATATTCCATTGATTAATCCGCTGCAATCATAAGGTAATGATCCTGATCTGTTTATGATTCAACTGCAAATCACCTAGATCCTAGATGATTATGTGCTAGGTTGTAACCTGTGAATTAAACCTATGAACACACATAATCCTTCAGTGGTATCAGAGCCAGGTTGTTAGGTTTTTGCTTTTTGGATCATATTTAGGTTGTTTTTAATGTTTAGAATCGAATTTGGCTTAAGAAATTTGATTAGAACTTGTAAAAACCCTAATATGAAATCGCTTGTATCATTTCTTGGTATGAATCGATGTTGACTTTGTTTGATAATCACGATCGAATTATTGAATTAAGGTTTGAACATGGGCGATTGAATTATTGAATTAAGGTTTGACTTTGTTTGATGTTGGGATAAGCAATGATTGTTTAATCATACGATTTGAATGAATGGTTAAGTTGATTTTGTCTTTATGTGAAAGTCAAATCGTTTGACATGATCGTTTTTGTTTAAAAATGGTTTTTGTCTTCATAAGTCAATGACATGATCGTTGTTATTGAAACGAATTGGAAAAGGACAAAATCACTTTTGTTTTTAAGTGAATGTCACAAATCGCGTTTGACTTTAGCTTAAAGATAAAGAATCGATTTGTAGAATCATAACAAACGATTTTGTTTTTGTTGAATAATTAATTATTTAATTATTTTATGGTTCAAGCGGTTAACCCAAATCGCGGTTTGCTGGAAATTATTTAATACAATTGGTATTATTTAATTTCTGATTAGACCGGATTTAAATTCAAAATTGAATTTTAACCTAAACCGAAGGCTGGTCTAAGTTTGATTTGGTTGGACCAAATAATTTAGAGCTGGTCTGGTTTAGTAAATAACCAGTTGGATTTAGTAGTTAATTTGGTCTTGGACCAGAATTAATGAACCGACTCGGTTATGTCAAATTATTGGGCCAATTGGAATTCTGTGGTCTTGGGCCAAGAATTGGGCCTATAATTTGTGACCCAACCGAAAACTTTAATAAAATATTAAATTAGAAATTTCTATTTTTAGCATGTTTCTAAATTTAGAAAGTTTCTAAAATAAGTAAGTTTCCCAAAATAGTAATCTTCTATTTTTGGAAATAAAACCTAAAATCCTCAAAACCAATATCAAGCTTGGATGTCTTGCCCAATCTTGTCAGCTACTTAACGCTTATTCAATTACAGATATGGCTTACAGTGTGAGGTGTCTGTTTTTGCGTAAGTAAAGTAGTATATAGTCACTAATTTCATTGGGAGTCCCAGACTTTAGTGATTATTTGGCTGTAAGAGATTGGTTTCCTTGACTGGGCCATCGGGAGTCCCGGGCCTTGAGACATCTGGTGTATTGGGCCTTGGGCCCAATTCACAACCGAGAGTTATTGGATATAACTAGCTGTGTGTATGCTTACCAAGTAAAGCTACTTCTGGGTGACGGCCAGTGGCCCACTTTGGATTTAGCTGAACATGGGTCTCGGAATCATTGCATTCTTATGAGGTTAAACAAAGAAATTTTGAATGCAATGCGAGTTTTCTTATAAGTTTTAAGATTACTCTTTTATGAACTAAATAACTAAAACTCTATTTATCTCTAAATTTCAGTTATGACTAGCACAAACAATCAAAACACTTTCTCAATCCGGTCTGTCCTTGAGATGGACAAACTGAACGGATCAAATTTCTTGACTTGGTCGCGGAACCTGAGGCTAGTCCTCAGGCAGGAGAGAAAGGACTATGTCCTTGAGAGAGCTCTCCCCGAGAGGATCGGGTCCAATGCCTCTCATGCAGTATATGATGCTTGGAATAAGCATTATAATGATGCGGTAGATGTGCGTGGTCTGATATTGGCTACCATGGACTCAGATTTGCTGAGGCAATATGAGAACATGGAGTCGCCAATAGAGATGATCAGCAGCCTGAAATTGAAATTTTAGGAGCAGGTAAGAGTGGAGAGATACCAGTTGGTTAAGTCTCTCACTAGCTGCAAGCTACCAAATGATCATCCAGTGAGTCCTCATGTCAGTAAAATGATGGGTTACATTGATAACCTGAGGAAACTGGATTATCCAGTTAGCCAAGAATTGGCAACTGAGATCATTCTGCAGTCACTGCCGTCAAGCTATGATAAGTTCAAAAGGAACTATATCAAGAAAGGCTTAACGAAGACGCTGACTGAACTGCATGATATGCTCAAGACAGTTGAGCCAAACGTGAAGAGTACACAGTATAATCTCATAATAGAGAAGGGTAGGTTTATTAAACCTAGTACTGACAAGGGTGAAGACAAAGTTGTCCAGATTTTGAATCACGGCAAGCGTGTGTCTTCTGAGCCCAAGTCAGATACCTCTTACGTTGGTAAGTGCTGCTACTGTAAAGAGACAGGGCATTGGAAGAGAGATTGCATTAAATTCATGGAAGATGATGAGGAGTTGAAGTTGATGTATGAGACTACTTCCTCAGGTATTCATGTTATTACTTCAAGTTCTACCTTATAGGTATTGGATACTGGTTGTGGCACTGATATTTGTGATAATATGCAGAGCCTAAGCAACAGTAGAATGTTGAAGGAAGGACAAGTGGATCTACATGTCTGGAAGGAGCTATGGACGCTGCCTCAGCCGTAGGGTTTTCACTTGTAGATGCCTTCGAGGCTTGGTTTTGTATTAAGTAATTGCTACAATGTACCTGCTTTAAGCAGAGTTGTTTTTCATTTTCTTGTAAGAATTTGAATGTTTTTCATTTTGATAAAAGACAAGTTTTTGTTCTTTTGATCTCAATGAAATATTGATTGTAGCACCCTATTCAAGGAATGGGTTTTATATCTTAAACCAAAGAGTGCCTAAATGTAACATAAATACCGAATTGGTTTAAATCTGATGAATTAAACCTGATTTTTCTTGGCGTAAATGTTTTGGTCACATAGAGTAAGTCGGATTCAGAAATCCCATAGTTATGGACTTTTGGGCTCATTTGATCGGATATCTTATGAGACTTGAATTCTGCTTACTGGACCAAAAGACAAAGGGCCCATCTTAGCCGAGCTAGAGAAAGGCCCAAAGGCTTATTGGACCTTGAACATACTCATGTATGTGGCCCGATGAGCAGTAATGCCAGAGAAAATTTCCTGTACTTCATTGTCTCTACTGATTACTTCAGTGAGTATGACTGTGTTCATTTGATGAGACACGAGTCGGAATTCTTTGAAATGGTCGAAAGAGTTCCAGAATGAGGTATAGAATCTGAGTGACAGAAGTATTGAGACTCTGGATTAGATCACGAGTGAGAATACTTAAGTCATTGATGGTGTGATCATCTGAATGAGTGTGAAGTCGTTTCACAGCTCATTTCTCCTGAAAACCTGGAGGTGTTTCTGTGAGAAAGAATCAAATCTTATTAGAAATGATTAAAGATGAGTCACACGAATCTTCCATGATATTCTTTAAGAATAACGCTCTAGTAATATCTAAGTTTACGCTGAAATAGTTCCACCAATATCAGTTGAAAGACACCACATAAATGTGGACTGGAAATGATCCAAATTCGTCTTTACTGAGTATTTGTAGTTGTGCTACTTCGCTGGTTGTCCTAGGGAAACCAAGGCTTGTTACTTTTACGTCCATTCCGAAAACGAAGTTAGGTTGTTCGGAATTCTGTTTTCTAAAAGGGAAGTTTCTTTCCAAGAAGAACCGTGGGAGTAAAAGTATAACTCGAAGAAATTCGAGAAATACAGGAGGCTGCTCAACCTGTTGAGGGAGAGCAGCGGATGGATTTACAGATTTCTGTAGAATCTACACCTGTAGAGCCTGAAGTTCGCAGATCTGAATGAATCCGTCACTAATCCGAGAGTGATTTCTCGTGATTAATTGCCATGATATGATGATCATTGAAAGTGACGAACCTGCGAAATTCACAAAAGCGAAAGTGAGCCCGGACTCCGAAAAATTATACTGTGTGTAAGTTAGCTTCATCGATCCATTCATGGATGGAAGCAAACATATCGGAGTTGGAATCTTCGTTCTGTTGAAGTAGTCAAGGTTTTGACTTGAACAGGAACGAAGTGGAACTGTGCGTTTACTAATAGATAAGTGGGAGCGATGTTGCATTTCTCATAGTGTATGTCGATGACATACTGATTCTCGGAAATAACGTTCCAATGCTGCAGTCGGTAAAGGACTGGCTTGGGAGTTGGTTTTATGATTGACATGGGTAAAGCCACGTATGTTCTTGGATTTTGGATCTAAAGATAGAGATCCAAAAGAGCTGATAGGACAAAGTCAGGATTCTTATATTGACAAAGTCCTACAAGTTTTCAGCATTCCAAGAAGGGTTTTATGCCAATGTCACATGGCATTACGTTAAGCAAGAAACAGTGTCCTACGATATCTGCTGAGCTTGAATGCATGGATGAGATTCCATATGCGTCGGCAATTGGATCTATCATGTATGCCATGACAAGTACTTGTTTTGATGTTGCTTTAATGTTAAGCAAGACAAGTAAAGACCAGTCAAATCCAGCAAAGAATCACTGGATAGACGTAATGAATATCCTCAAGTATTTGGAAAATACTTAGGATAAGTTCTTGATTTACGGAGAAAGTGAGGTGCTGCAAGTTGGTAGAGTCTGAAAGGCAAGTTTCCAACAGACAAAGATGATTTCCGGTCACAGTCCGGTTATATCTTGTGTCTGTCTGGCGGTGCAAGGCACTGTTGCTGACTCCATGACTTAAGCTGAACATTTCGCAGCTTGGGTAGCGGCGAAAGAGGTTGTTTGGAAAGAAGAGTTCATCAGTGAACTTGATGTGATTCCTAGCATAGATGAGACTAGCTGCACATCAGAGGTCCAAACACCTTGAGGGTAGGTATAACCTATTCCGTGAGATAAATGACAGAGGTGTTAAGTAGATCATCAAGTTTCAACGAATGAGAACGTTGCTAATCTATTAACGAAGCCACTCCTTAGGCCTAAGCACAAGTCGCGGACTGTAGCTGTAGGATAAGTGAAGTTAAGATGTAGTCTTAATTTCAGTGGGAGTTTATAAAGGGCTTTATTTAGTCATTTTGAAAGGTTCATGTGAACATAATATTTTATGTTTATGAAATCTATGATTTCTGGATTATTTTAACTGTGACATAAATAATCGTTCCAAAATGATTCATGTCATTATATATGGGCCATCGAAGTACATGAGTAGACTTGATCCTGAAACCCCATATTTAACGAAATGACATAAATCATAGTGTCCATAGTCGAAGGTTGTTGAAATTGGAACACCAACAACCACTTGAGACTAGATTGTGTTGAGACTTATGACCAAGTTTCGAGGGGTCATAGATGCGCGGCATCAAAGTCGACACATATGTATATGTAGGGGAGCATATGACCGGACATGGCCCACTGATGAGAACTCTACAAGATATTAATATCTGTGTCATGAGAGGTTCTCATATACGACTATAGAGTATAATCCTTAGACCTGAGTTCGCATGCATGTGGCTGCACATGGAGTGATGCGCTTTGATCATTGTCTAACGCTGTTTCGTAACTGGGAGCTATAAGGACCTTGGTTGGGTGTATTATAAAGTGTGTAGTTCATAGTGATGGAACAAGATGGGATTTGTCCCTGCCGTTTAACGGAGGTAATATCTCTAGGCCAATCGGAGACTTGATAGCTGGTAAGAGAGTGGCCACTCCCAAACGGACTTGCCCAAGTCGTTTGCATTGTCAGTATCAAATATGTTCCGATAAACATGGTCTGGCTATATAAGGATGACACGCATCTTGCCTTATGCCAGATTGAGATATTGAGACAAAAGGATTAGGGAATGTAGGATTCCAGTACAAGTGGGAGATTGTTGGGAATGTCCTGAAATCTACTGTACTATCTCTAGAAAGTATGATAAGTGTCGAGATCAGACATAAGTCATAAATACTGGGTGATCATGATGACTTGCTAGAGCCCGCTCATGATCTATAAGTTTAGGACTTATTACCAGTATTGTATGATCCCAAAGGGTCACACACCATAGCTAACAGGAAAGTTAAAATGGAATTAATACAGTAAGATGCAAGGCATTTACTGTATTTGTACAGAGAATTGGGCCAGACAAAAACAGTCTTTTGTCTGATTTGGGCCTTGGGCCCAAAAGCCTAATGAGCCATTAGTTTAATTATTTGGGCCCATATAAGGAAGAGGAGAGGCGCAGGAAGCCCTAATGTTTTTTTTGTCTGCGATTTTTTGCCTCTCTTTTCTTCTCTCTCTCTGTTGATTCCAGCTTGGTCTAGCAGCCTGATCCAATAGCTTGTAAGCGTGTGGATACCTGAGGAGGAGCCGGTAATCATCAGCTCTTGCAGATCTCGATATTCCATTGATTAATCCGCTGCAATCATAAGGTAATGATCCTGATCTGTTTATGATTCAACTGCAAATCACCTAGATCCTAGATGATTATGTGCTAGGTTGTAACCTGTGAATTAAACCTATGAACACACATAATCCTTCACCTAGTGTATACACTCTTTGGCTTATCTTGATCCTCCTACTAATCACGTGAAGTGGAAGTTCAAAAAGGATCCAAGTAAGTAATTCATGACCAATGTTGTTGATCCTAGAATGGGATTCATTCGAGATGGATATATTGTACAAGTTATCATCTCGAGGGGGAGAATTAACGAATCCCACATCGACATTAAGTTGATAATGTTGGTAAAATGAAATCCTAGATTTGATCACTCTGGTAAGTTCATGTTATGCAATTTGTTACTTATTGTCGATGAGATAAATTTATGCATACAGATGATTATGTTCACACTCAAAATGAGCTTATTTATAAGCAAATCCAAGGGATTGCAATGACCAATTGTGGTGAAATTTAATCTCCATGTTTTAGCATGGGTATAAGATATATGCTTTCCACACCGCATATAAGTAACATCCACAGAGGATGAAATGTAAGAGCTGGAGACGAATCTCGCTCTAATAATGTTGAGCTATCACTCGGTGATGTGCTCGTTGTAAGATTTGCATATTATCATTGTGGTGAGAATTTACCCCCATCATTATAAAAATAATCGTGAATAATTTGAATCCTTGAACAAATGAATGTGAACTTGAGGTTCAAAGGATCATTATTCACATATACTGAAAATCTAATGTGAAAGCAGATGAATGATATTTCATTGTGATCCTTGCACAAATGAATAATGAACTTGAAGTTCAAAGAAATCTCATATTCCAGCTTAGAATGCTCCTATAATTATAATGTGTCTATGGAACGTGATAAACCCCTTTGGTTCCAAAGCTAAAGTAAATCCTCATAAGAAAAATGAGCAAATGATTATTGAAAAGAGGATTAAACTCCCTAAGAGGAGGAGTAATAAGACCGTTGCCATGGTTAATAATAAGAACAGGTACCTGAATGAAATCAATGATATTGATAAAGAGATCTCGATTAACCATGTATTACGGGGAAAATATGGACCAAAGGTAGATATGATTGTCGACAAAATAAATGATATAGCGCGCATGAATCTCCGCTCTGCAGTTAAGCGTAGAGAGAAAATGAGGATCACGAGTCTCCACTCTGAAGCGATAAAAATATTTGCCAAATGATATACGTTTCCGGAAACTCTATCAGAGCGAAACTTATGAAAAGTTGTCACAAGTTAATAAAGATAATTAGGGGGAGAAAAGGCTGAAGAGAAAATATTTTCCTCAAGCATCCGAAGTTATAAACCTCGTAAAAGGTAAGTTATTTTAAATATAGCATCCGAAGTTATAAACCTCGTGAGAGGGGACTTATTTTAAATAAAAAGAATTCGTTTTGAAGACGAATATAATGCAGAAAAAGTATGAGAATTCTATTAACTTCGCCCAACGTGAAAAATTATGGGCTAGAAATGAAATAAAAGATAATGATGGAATGTTCTCCTTTTTGTGTATCCAAATATCTTGAAAAATAAAAATGATCCAAAACCAAGGTCCGTAGCGGAGTGCCAGAAAAGGTCCGATTGGGAGAAATGGCGAATATCCATCAATAAAGAATTACTCTCCCTCAATAAAAGAATTGTGTTTGGACTTGTGGTTAATACACCTAAAGATGTAATGCTTCTCGGGTGTAAATGGGTCTTTGTGCGAAAAAGAAATGAGAAAAACGAGGTCAACGATTCTAAAAGAATTTGAGAAAACTTGTTTGGTCAAATTACAACAAACACTTTACGGATTAAAACAATTCAGACGCATGTGGTATAATCGCTTAAGTGAATTTTGGTTGAAAAAAGGATTTATAAATAATGCGATATACCCTTGCGTATTTATAAGGAAATCCTCTTCAGGATTTGTGATCATTGTTGTTTATGTTGATGACATGAACATTATTGGAACTCAAAAGGAAGTTGATGATGCAAGAACTCATATGAAAGAAGAGTTTAAAATGAAAGATCTTGGAAAGACAAAATTTTGTCTTGGGATCCAAATAGAGCATTTCCAAGATGGTATATTTGTGCATCAATCAGACTACACCACAAGGGTGTAAAGCGCTTTAATATGGATAAATGAAATCCTTTGAGTACTCCAATGGTCAATAGATCGCTTAATGTTAACAAAGATCCATTTCGACCATGTGAAGATAACGAGGAAATATTGGGTCCAGAAATACCTTATATGAGCGTTATAGGTGCACTCATGTATCTTGCAAATTGTACCAGACCAGATATAGCTTTTGCTACTAATCTGCTTGCAAGATACAATTCATCTCCAGCGCAGAGACATTGGGTCAGGATAAAACATATCCTTCGATATCTCCTAGCTACGATTGACTTGTGATTATATTATCCTCGAAATTCTGCGCTTGGTCTTGTTGGTTTTGCAGATGCAGGATATTTATCTGATCCGCATAAAGCTCGATCGCAAACCGGATCCATTTTTACAATGGGAGGTGATATATCATGGTTTTTACTAGTTTTAGACCATGATATAAGTATGTTTTAGAGTCTTTTGTGCTCTTTTAGAGTCTATTACAGGTATAATCAGGTTTGTAGCAGAATTGGAGATATTGGAGCTTTTTGGAGATTTTTGGAGTGTTTGGCCGAGAGCTTGAGCTCACTGTCCAGAAAACAAGATTGCATCGACCGACACACATTGTGCATCGTGTTGGATCTCCTAGGATCTAGGGTTTGATATATTTAATTTACCAACCTCGTTCTTACCTTGAACTGGCAGCGGAATTGGTGAACGAGATCAGTGAGCAACGCAGATGCCTTGCCTCTACCAGATACACACGCACACAAGCTGGAAACGGGATGCTAGTGCCGGATCTGTGGGATTTAAGAGTTTCTGGTGTTTCTGTTTTTCTGTCAGAGAGAAGAGAAAACGGCTAGGGTTTAGGTCGACCATATAAGACCTTATATATCGACCTGGAAATGACATCACCAAACCGTCGGACAATCCCGGCTCGGTTACGTCATTAATCCGAAACATCAGTTTCGGAACCCGATGTGCAACGATCGACACACTTACTGTGTCGATCGACACACCTCCACGAAAAGCCTGCATCGATCGACGCACTCATGCATCGATCGACACATACATTGTAAAACTCTATGTAAATTTGTATCCAATACACATAAGTATGATCATTACCATAATGATCATTCCCACTTTCATGCTTCCAGTTTGCTTAGGTGTGTGACCCTATAGGATCATATAATACTGGCAGTAAGTCTACAACTTACAGACTGCAAGAGGTTCTAGCAAAACATTGCAACCACCCAGTATTATACGAATGTCTGATCTCGACACACAACTATCATCAGGAGTGAGTACAAGTGTGATTTCAGGATACTATCCCAACAATCTCCCACTTGTACTGGAATCATCAATTCCTATAATCCTTTTGTCTCTGTATCTCGATTTTTCATAAGGCAAGATTGGTGTCATCCTTATTAAGCCAACATCGTGTTTATCGAACTCCTGATCTCATACTGAACATTACAAACAACTGAACTACAGTTCGTTTGAGTGCGGCCACACATTCTCTCAGTATTCAATCTTCGATAGGCCCTGAGATATTTATCTCCCGTTATACAGGATGGACAAATCCCATCTTGTTACATCCCTGTTTCAACGTACACTTCATGATATACTTGAACAGTGCCGTTATAGTCGCCAGTTACGGGTCGACGTTTGACAAAGTCAAAATGCACCAATTCATATGCAAGAAAGCATGATGAACTCAGGTCTAAGAACTATACTCTATAGTCGTAATGAGAACCTCTTATGACACAGATATAACTATCTTGTAGACTTCTCATTAGCGGGTCATGTCCGATCATATGTTCACTAACATATATCTATGTGACTGACTGCGATAATCATATCATTGGCTCCATGAAACTTAGCCAACAGTCACCTCACAATCTAGTCTCTAACGGTTGTCAGTGTCCCAATTCTACAACCTCGACTAGGGACAAAACATAATTTACTAACTTATAGGGTTTCATGATCAAGTCCTCAACTTGATGACCTATAATATGTCATAAACTTATTTTGGGACCATTATTTAGATCACAATAAATAATGCTGAAATCAAATTTTATTAAACACTTCTAAAAGAATGTTTACAAGAGCATCTTATTATAACTAAAATAAAACCAAAACTCCCACTAGAATCAAGATTACATCTTAAGATCTCTAATGCCTACAGCAGTCGTATGACTCTCATGCTTAGGCCTTGGGAGTGACTTAGTTAGAGGATCAGCGACATTCTCGTCTGTCGGAACTCGGCTGATCTTCACATCACCTCTATTGACGATATCTCGAATCAGGTGATATCTCCTCTCCACGTGTTTGGACTTCTGGTGTGACCTTGGTTCTTTTGCCTGAGCAATGGCTCCGTTGTTATCACAAGACAAAGCCACTGGCTCCAAGATACTAGGAACCACACCAAGTTCAGTCATGAACTTCTTGATCCAAACAGCTTCCTTTGCCGCTTCTGAAGCAGCAACATATTCAGCTTCCGTTGTGGAATCAGCTACGGTATTCTGCTTAGAGCTCTTCCAGCTCACTGTACTGCATTTTAGACAGAAGACATATCCAGATTGTGATCGGAAATCGTCTCTGTCTGTCTGAAAACTCTCATCGGTGAATCCATTCACCACAAGTTCTTCACTTCCTCCATACACAAGGAATTTATCCTTAGTATGTCTAAAATACTTGAGAATATTCTTGACAGCTGTCCAGTGAACTTCACCTGGATCAGATTGGTATCTACTCGTCATGCTTAACGCATAAGCTACATCTAGACGAGTGCAGAGCATGGCATACATAATAGATCCTATTGCAGAAGCATAAGGAATCCTATTCATGCGCTCTCGCTCAGCAAGTGTCGTCGGACATTGCTTCTTGCTGAGACTCATGCCATGAGACATCGGTATGAAGCCCTTCTTGGAATCTTGCATCCTGAATCTGTGCAACACCTTATCAATATAAATGTCCTGGCACAATCCAATCAGCCTATTCATTCTATCTCTGTAGATTCTGATTCCAAGAATGTACGCGGCTTCTCCCATGTCTTTCATGGAAAAACAACTTCCAAGCCAAGTCTTGACAGACTGAAGCAACGGAACGTCATTACCGAGGAGGAGTATGTCATCGACATACAGTACAAGAAACGCAATTTTGCTCCCACTAGTCTTCTTGTAAACACATGGTTCTTCTTCGTTCTTGATGAAACCAAATTGTTTAACTGATTCATCAAAACGAATATTCCAACTCCGTGATGCTTGCTTCAATCCATAAATGGATTTATGAAGCTTGCATACCATCCCAGCTTTCTTAGGATCGACAAAACCTTCAGACTGTGTCATATACACATCCTCTTCCAGAATACCATTCAGGAATGCAGTTTTGACGTCCATTTGCCAAATCTCATAATCATAATGAGCGGCAATTGCTAGAAGAATCCGAATGGATTTAAGCATAGCGACTGGGGAATAGGTTTCATCATAGTCAATACCATGAATTTGCTTGAAACCTTTAGCCACCAACCTCGCTTTGTAAATTTGTACATTGCCATCCACGTCAATCTTCTTTTTGAAGATCCATTTACACTCAATGGCTTTTGCACCATTAGGTAAATCGACCAAGGACCATATTTGGTTTTCTGACATGGATCCCATTTCGGACTTAGAGGCTCCAAGCCATTTTTCGGAGTCCGGGCCCATCATTGCTTCCACGAAGGTCGCTGGTTCGTCACTATCAATGATCATCAGATCATTTGAATCGGTCACGAGAAATCCATAGTATCTCTCGGGTTCGTGACGGATCCTTCTGGATCTGCGAACTTCAGGCTCCACAGGCGCCGGTTCCACAGAACTTTGTGGATCCAACTGCTGCTCTTCCTCAGCAGGTTGAGCAGTCTCCTGTGCATCTCGAATTTCTTCAAGATGTACTTTACTCCCACTGTTTTTCTTAGAGAGAAACTCCCTCTCAAGAAAAGAACAGTCCCGAGCAACAAATACTTTGTTCTCAGATTGGTTGTAAAAGTAGTATGCCTTGGTTTCCCTAGGATAACCAACGAAGTAGCATTTATCTGATTTGGGTGCAAGCTTGTCAGAGATTAAACGTTTGACATAAGCTTCACAACCCCAAATCCTCAGGAAAGACAGACTAGGAACATTCCCAGTCCACAGTTCATGTGGTGTCTTTTCCACTGATTTAGATGGTACCCTATTTAGTGTAAACGCAGACGTTTCTAGAGCGTATCCCCAAAAGGATAATGGAAGATTTGAATGACTCATCAGAGACCGAACCATATCCAATAAGGTTCGATTCCTCCTCTCCGACACTCCATTCCATTGGGGCGTACCAGGAGGAGTGAGTTGTGAAATAATTCCACACTCGCTCAGATAGTCGCTGAATTCTTGACTCAAGTATTCTCCTCCGCGATCCGATCGCAGAACTTTGATACTTTTGCCAAGTTGATTCTGTACTTCATTCTTGAATTCCTTGAATCTATCAAAGGATTCCGACTTATGTCTCATCAAATAGACATAGCCATACCTACTGAAATCATCAGTGAAGGTAATGAAGTACTTGTAATTTCCTCTGGCAACAGTACTCATCGGCCCACATACATCAGTATGAACAAGGCCCAATAAGTCACTGGCCCTTTCATTTGGTTTGTTGAAAGGGGCTCTAGCCATTTTGCCTATCAAACAAGATTCGCATTTCTCACATGATTCAAAATCAAATGAGCCCAGAAGCCCATATCTATGGAGCCTTTGGATGCGTTTCTCATTTATGTGGCCCAAACGACAATGCCATAAGAAAGTCGGGTTTTCGTCATTGGACTTAAACCGCTTTGTATTTATGTTAAAGGCAGGCATTTCTTGGTTTAAAATATATAACCCATTATCTAATGGGGCGCTACCATAAAACGTACCATCACGATTAAAAGAACAAACTTTATTCTTAACAGCAAAATCAAAACCTTCCAAATCCAAAACGGAAACTGAAATTATGTTTCTGCTTATCGCAGGTACAAAGTAGCAATTATTTAAAATTAAAACCATGCCCGATGGTAAGGACAACTCGTAAGTGCCTATGGCCAGTGCAGCAACCTTAGCTCCATTCCCGACCCGTAGCTCTACTTGTCCTTTCTTCAGCGTCCTACTGTTTCTTAGTGCCTGCACATCAGTACAAATATGAGCACCGCAGCCGGTATCCAATACCCAGGAAGTAGAACTAGAAGACATAACATTAAGTTCGATAACATAAATACCTGAATCAGACGCATCATACGTCTTTTTCAGCTTCTTGTAATCTTCCTTGAACTTCTTGCAGTCTCTCTTCCAATGCCCCAACTGCTTGCAGTAGTTGCACTTATCCTCAGGAGAAGGCCCGGATTTGGGCTTGGGCTTGGGCTTGTCTTGAATTTCAGTCTCGACAACCTGGGCCTTTCCCTTGTCCTTCTTCGGTTTCTTAAACCTTTTACCCCCTTGTACCATCAGGACACTGGGAGTAGCCTTCTTGAGATTCGGCTCTGCTGTCTTCAGCATGCCGTGCAACTCAGTCAATGTCTTAGTCATGTTTTGCATGTTGTAGTTCATAATGAACTGATCAAAACACGACGGCAAAGACTGCAGAATCATGTCAGTGGCTAGCTCCTGGCTAATGGCACAGTCCAGTTTCCCCAGGTTATCAATGTAACCCATCATTTTAAGGACATGAGGACTTACTGGACTGTCCTTAGCCAGCTTGCAATCCATGAGAGATTTAACCGTCTGGTATCTCTCTGTGCGAGCTTGCTCCTGAAACAAAGCTTTCAGGCTGTTAATCATCTCAATGGGTGACAACACGTTCTCATATTGCTTCTGCATCTTAGAGTTCATAGTCACCAGCATTAGACAATTAACATCTTTGACATCCGCTGAATGCTTATCCCAAGCATTCTTTTCTGTCTGCGGAGCATTGGAACGTGGCCTCTCGGGGAGAACTCTTTCAAGGACATATTCCTTGTTCTCCTGCCTGAGAACTATTCTCAGGTTCCGATACCATTCCAAGAAATTAGATCCATTTAACTTGTCCTTCTCAAGGACGGATCTCAGTGAGAAAGTGTTGATGTGATTTGAGACAGACATAGCTGTAATTCAAAAGAGGTAGATTTTAGTTATAATGCTCAAGAAATGAGAATTCTTATCTAATAAGAAAACTCGCATTGTATTCAAAAACTATGTTTCCTCAGATGAATACAATGAGCCAAGATCCTCAGATTACTAAAATTTGAGTGGGCGACTCGCCGTTACTCAAGCTTTAGTTATCTAGGTAAGCAAATCATCGCTAATTGTACCCAGTACAACTCTTGGTCATGGATGAGACAAACTATGTCCAATCCACTCTGATGTCTCTGGGCCCAGAACTTCCGACAGCCCAGTCAAGTAAAACCAATCCATTTTCTGTCTTGCGATCACTGACAGTTGCACTGCAAGTCTGTCAATGATCACCTGCCTTACTCACGTTGCAGTGGATACCGAGGACTCCAAGATTATCCAACAAACGACACGAGTCTTGACAGTAGACCAGATCGGGCAAGACATCAAGATCACTTGATATTTAGTTGAGGAAAGGAACTATTTTATCTTGATGTATATCCAATACACATCCAAGAAGTTATTAATTCAATTAAAACATTCAGTTTTATTAAGTTAAGGTTTGTTTTGATTTGGTATTCGCAACTAGAAGTCCAACCCCTGAGTCTGCGAATTGTGTGTCGATCGACACAGCCTTTGCATCGATCGACACATCTTAACCACAATCAAATTGGTTTCCGGTTCAATCCAATCCAACCGAAACCAACCAACTGAATCGATCGATGCACCCAGTGCGTCGATCGATACAGTGCGAGTTTTCGCGATGCAACGGTCGACACAAGCTTAGTGTCGATCGACGCTTTGCGAACAACCCAAAAGATTTTACGAGTTTTCGCTCTGCGTCGATCGATGCATGCTTTGCACCAATCGACACTATGCGATAAACCTTAAGATTATTTTGCGAGTTTTCGCTCTGTGTCGATCGACGCACGCTTTGCACCGATCGACACGCTGCGACAAACCCTAAAATTGATTACGTGTTTTCGCTCTGTATCGATCGACACACGCTTTGTGTCGATCGACACTCTGCGAGAACACAGGTATCGAATTTTCAACAGATGCTTTAATCCGAGATTAACACTTGAAAACACGATTTTCACAGGCAATAATCAATTAACCAAACTCAGTTTTCGAATTAATTGCATCAGATTCAATAGCTAAACCCTAACAACGCTCTGATACCACTGTTGGATCTCCTAGGATCTAGGGTTTGATATATTGAATTTACCAACCTCGTTCTTACCTTGAACTGGCAGCGGAATTGGTGAACGAGATCAATGAGCAACGCAGATGCCTTGCCTCTACCAGATACACACACACACAAGCTGGAAACGGGATGCTAGTACCGGATCTGTGGGATCTAAGAGTTTCTGGTGTTTCTGCTTTTCTGTCAGAGAGAAGAGAAAACGGCTAGGGTTCAGGTCGACCATATAAGACCTTATATATCGACCTGGAAATGACATCACCAAACCATCGGACAATCCCGGCTCGGTTACGTCATTAATCCGAAACATCAGTTTCGGAACCCGATGTGCAACGATCGACACACTTACTGTGTCGATCGACACACCTCCACGAAAATCCTGCATCGATCGACGCACTCATGCATCGATCGACACATACATTGTAAAACTCTATGTAAATGTGTATCCAATACACATAAGTATGATCATTACCATAATGATCATTCCCACTTTCATGCTTCCAGTTTGCTTAGGTGTGTGACCATATAGGATCATATAATACTGGCAGTAAGTCTACAACTTACAGACTGCAAGAGGCTTCTAGCAAAACATTGCAACCACCCAGTATTATACGAATGTCTGATCTCGACACACAACTATCATCAGGAGTGAGTACAAGTGTGATTTCAGGACACTATCCCAACACATCGGTCGACACACAAGCGAGATGGGCCAGACTCGGCGGTTTAATGAAGAATGAAGATATTACACTTTGGTCCAGAAGTTTCCAGTATTTACAAAGAAGCCCCAGCCGAGATTTAGCCTATATAAATAGGATTTTGGTGTTTTATTTAGATACGCTTTCATACTTAGAGCTAAGGGATTTTTAGAGCTTTTGGGGCTGATCTGATCTTGTACTTCATCTATTTTTGAGAAGATTTCGAACCCCTTTATCTATTTAATTTCTTATATGCAATCTATTAATTCTATGATTTCTGTTTCATTAATCATGTCTGAGTAGATTCATTGTTAGGTTTAGGGATTCTCACTAGGGATTTCATGACTTGCTAGACTTGTTTAATTCAGTTAAGGATTCACATGAATAGAATGTTCTTCGATCTAAATTGTGTTTAATGCTAGTTCTAACCGGATCAATTAGAATATAGATCTTAGGTTGCTAAATACGACACGAAAGTGTGGTTTAGAATCTGAACTATTTAGGTTGAGCAATTGAACTTCTCGCAAAGGAATTTGGTTTAGTTTAATTGTGAACGTATCGAACTTGAAATTAATGCTGGTTTAATCTGTTAGTAATTGCAAAGGAATTTGGATTGCTGCACTTAGACTTAGAGAATTCTCGCAACGACAGTTGGTTAATTCTATATCCGTGATTTGAGTTCTAGAACTGTGCTTAGTTAGATCCTGACTGAATAATTTGTCTGCTTGTATGATTTCCTGAGAATGCCCTAGACTTAGCGCCCTTAATTAACTGGTTTCACAACAGACAATCTTGCCACTTGTTTACTTTCTCGCACTGCTATTTAGTTTACTTCACATTGCTTTCTTCTTAGTTTAAATCTCTATAGTTCTTAATCTATCGAGACCAGAGTCTCTGTGGATTCGATACCCTATATACTACAATCACTTAACTGTGCACTTGCAGTATAATAGGATTAAAACTCGACCCCTATCAAGTTTTTGGCGCCGTTGCCAGGGACTCTTAGAGTCTTCGATAGGATCGAACTTAGGGTTTTTACTAGGATTTTTATTTTTTTGTTTTAGTTACTAATTTTTCTCTCTTTTCTCTCTGTCGCAGGTACCGATTTCGCATAGCGTCGATCGTTGCACCTTTGTGTCGATCGTCACTAGGCGATTCTGAGATTGAATCGATCGTTGCACTGATAGCATTGATCTTTGCTTGACGATTACAGACAGTTTATGCAGACGCGTGAAACTAGAAGTAATCAGAACTTGAACCTCGTCAATCTCGGACTTAAAGAACTTGGACGACTATAGAGGACTAACAGAAGAGAAAGAAGAGCAAGGATGGTACGTGAGCGTTTGATCCTGATACAAGATGCTAACGGTATCCTGAGGGACCGAGATAACAATCCTCACAATGCTGCTGGGCAGAGGATTGATGCTGAGGGACGTGTGATCCCTGAGGTTGAGGAACCTGAACCACAGCCGCAGGCGCAAGGACAGAACCAAGGTAGACAGATGGTTGTCCATGAGAGGACTTTAGCTGACTACAACAGACCGGATGAGTTTCATGCAAACCGGTCAGCATTAGTAATTCCTGGTTTTGAGAGGAATGATTTTGAGATCAAGACCATCTACTACTCGCTGATGAGACAGAATGCTTTCCATGGTTACCCAACGGAGCAGCCTATGGATCACATTGATCAGTTTGAGGATATAATCACTGGCATGAAGTATGATGGAGTTTGCCAGGATTATCTGTTCCTTAAGCTCTTTCCGCACATTCTCGCTGGAGACTGATAGGTTCTAAGTTTTACCCTATACTAAACTGCAAGTGCACAGTATCGTCAAAGTAGTATATAGGGTTATCGAATCCACAGGGACACTTGGTCTCAATAGAATCAGAAACGTAGAGATTAATACTAGAAGTAAGCAGATGGTGAAGTAAATAAATTGCGAAGCAAGAAAGTAAACAGTAGCAAGTTGGTTGTGAAAGCAATAAACTAAAAGCGTCAAGCCTAGGGTATTCTCAGGAAATCAGACAAGCAGACAAGTTAATCAGTCAGGATCTAATTAAACTCAGTTCTAGAACTCAAATCACGGAAATAGAATTAACCAAATCTCTTTTCGAAAACTCTCTAAGTCTAAGTGCAGTAATCCAAATCTCTTTGCAATTACTAACAGATTAAACTAGCATTAAGTTCAAGTTCGATATGTTCACAATTAAACTAAACCAAATCTCTTTGCGAATAATTTAATTGCTCAACCTAAATAGTTCAGATTCTAAAACACACTCTCGTGTCGAATTTAGCAACCTAAGATCTAGATTCTAATTGATCAGGTTAGAACTAGCTTTAAGCACAATTTAGTTTGAAGAACATTCTAATCATATGAATCCTTAACTGAATTAAACAAGTCTAGCAAGTCATCAAACCCTAATGAGAAACCCTAAACTTAACTATGGATCTACTCAGACATGATTGATGAAAACATAATCATAGAAATAATAGATTGCATATAAGAGAATAAAATATCAAAGGGGTTCGAAATCTTCTCCAAAATAAGTGAATACAGGAAATAGATCAGCCCCAAAAGCTCTAAAAATCTCTTAGCTCTAAGTATCAAAGCGTATCTAAATTAAACACCAAAATCCTCTATATATAGGTCTAATCTCGGCTGGGGCTTCTGTGTAAATACTGGAACTATTCTGGGCCTCTTTGCAAATCTTCATAACTTGTTGAACCGACATGTACGGCCCATCTCGCTAGTGTGTCGACCGATGCACAAGGTGTGTCGGTCGATGCTTGATCAATAAATCGGACAGTGAATTAAGCTCTCGGCCAAAACGTCCCAAAAGTCCCAAAATGCTCCAAATATCTCCAATTAGCTCCAAACCTGATTAAACCTGTAAAAGACTCTAAACGAACACAAAAGACACTAAAAACACATCTATATCATGGTATAAAATGGGTAAAAACCATGATATATCAACTCCCCCACACTTAGCCTTTGCTTGCCCTCAAGCAAAACAGAGAACTAAAATGCAGTGAAGAGGTTTGAAAACTCTTCAGAAACTCATTTTGTCGTAGAAGCAGCAGCATTCAGATTCCCCTTAGTAATCCACATGAAAGAATCAATCCACAGACATCAAGACCAACATATACTTCCCCCACACTTAGCAACTGTCCTAATTAAACGCCACAATCACATTCACGCATTCAAATTCTCCCTACTGACTTCTGCATATATTTAAGTGCGGTCTCACCTAAGGGGTATCGATCTAAAGGCACATTGATTCTTACCTTGCCAGCTCTAGACTACAAAACTGTCTTTCTCTAATCCCTTTCTTCTATTTCCCTTCCTTAACAACTGATTTTTCCCCACTGGGTATCATTTTATTTTTTTTATCAGTGTTCTGTTGGAATTGTGTCCAGTAATCTCGGTACTGTCTCTAGAAAGTAAGAGTATGTCAATGATCAGACATAAGTCATATAATACTGGGGGTCATGATGGCTTGCTAGAGTCCGCTCATGATCTATAAGTCTTGGACTTATTGCCTTTATTATATGATCCCATATGGGTCACACGCCTAAGCTAACAGGAAAATGTGTAGGAACGGTTTAGCAGAAGTACGGTAAAAGTGCTAGGCATTTACTGTACTTAGAGAGAATAAAACGGTTTAGGCACTCTGTGTCGATCGATACACAAGGTGTGTCGGTCGACACAGTGCGCGAACACCGTCGAGTTAATTGGTGTTTGGGCCAAATGGCCCAAACGGAACAGGACAAGTTTTATGAGATAAAACTCGAGTTCAGAACCATTAACCCGAATGAGCCGCGCCTCTCTCTCTCTACTGCGCCGAGTTCCTCAGTGGCCTAGCAGCCTTCTTCCTGATTGGTGTGCGTGTGTGAACCTCTGGAGGAGTTATCTCTCGGTGGCTCTCTTATCTCTGACATACCATCCCTTTCCGCTGCAATAAACAGGTATAAGGTGAGATCATCAATTGTTTCTATTCAAGAGAACCTAGATCCGCATGTTTAGGTTGATATGAATCTAAGAATTGAATCAGGATCAACTAAACAATCCTTCAGTGGTATCAGAGCCAATGGTTCTGGTTTTTCTTGTTTAGATTCATGTTTAGGATTGTTTTCTTGTTTAAGAAGTGTTTTGAATCAACTATTGATAAGAGAAAACACTTAAGCAACAAGGAATTGAACCTTAAACACACTTGAAATCGCAAATCCAAGCTATATTGATTTGGAATTTGCGATTTTCATAAAGAAGTATCGACTGTGATCGCATTGCATCGATCGATGCAATGGATGGATCGGTCGATACAACCGAATGAGATTCGACTGGGATCGCATGGATCGATCGATACGATCGCATGGATCGGTCGATACAGTCTATCGGCAAAACCAGTTAACGCGTGAAAGCATCGATCGATGCAGGATCGATGCAGGTTCGATATTGGTGCATCGACCGATGCGGTTGGTGCACATCGATCGACACGGTTAGGGTTTTGGCTCGGTTCAGTGCATGCGTGAGAGCATCGATCGATACAGGATCGATGCACGATCGATGCAGGATCGATGCTGAGAGCATCGACCGATGTGGTTGATGGATCGATCGACACGGTTGGTTCATCGATCGACATGGTTGGTTTAAAGGCTCGGTTTAATTTTGATTAAAATTAATTCGTCCTGGTTTAATAAACAGATTTAATAATTTTATTAAGTCTGGTTAAACCGGGACAAGAAATCCACTGTCGAAAGAATTATTGGATTTAGTGCCTAAACCAGGATTTTCTAATTTGATTTGGTTGGACCAAATAAATTGAGAAAAACCGGTTTAGTAAATAACCGGTTGACAATTGTGGTCATCGTAGTAATTAAAATTTGGTTAGACCAATTTTAATGAACCAGACCGGTTATGTCATTTAATTGGACAATTGGGTCATGTCTTGGACATGGACCAATTCTTGGGCCTCGGGCCAAGAAGTTAAAACAATTGGGCCAATTATTTGAGTCTTTCTTCAGATTAATTTAAAATTTATTTTATATAATTATAAAGTCGATTTTAAATTAAAGTTTCCGAAATTTTGAAATTAGAAAGTTTCTTAAATTAGAAGTTTCTGGATTTGCGGGTTTTGGATTTTAAAGAAATTTCTAAAGTTAGAAAGTTTCCAATTTTAGAAAGTTTCCAAAAATAGTAGGTTTCCAAAAATGGAAAGTTTCCCGAAATAGTAATCTTCTATTTTGGGAATGAATTTTTTAAATAAACCTACGAACCTCAAATAATATCAAGCGTTGGATGTCTTGTCCATTCTATGTCAGCTGTCGAAGCCCATTCAATTGTATTCATGGCCTTACAGTGTGAGGGTGTCTGCTTTTGCGTGGATAAGACGGTTTGTGATTCATAAATGTCATTGGGAGTCCCAGACATTAATGATTACATGACTGTATAGTCTGGTTTTCTTGACTAGGCCATCGGGAGTCCCGGGCCTTGAGACATCAGAGTGGATTGGGCCTCGGGCCCAGATTCACAACCAAGAGTTATATCACGGATATAATTAGCCGATATTGGGCTTACCGATATAAGCTAAGGTTGGGTGACGGCCAGTGGCCCACTTTGATCTTAGTTATATGTGGATCTTGGAATCATTATATTCTATTGAGGGTAACTTATGTTATTGAATATAATGCGTGATTAATCATATTAAGTATAATATAAGATTAATCATATTGAACATATTAACTAAAATCCTTTTATCTTAATTTTCAGTTATGACTAGCACAAACAATCAAAACACTTTCTCGATCCGGTCTGTCCTTAAGATGGACAAGCTGAACGGATCAAATTTCTTGACTTGGTCGCGGAACCTGAGGCTAGTCCTCAGACAGGAGAGAAAGGACTATGTCCTTGAGAGAGCTCTCCCCGTGAGGATCGGGTCCAATGCTTCTCATGCAGTATATAATGCTTGGAATAAGCATTATAATGATGCGGTAGATGTGCGTGGTCTGATATTGGCTACCATGGACTCAGACTTGCGGAAGCAATATGAGAACATGGAGTCGCCAATAGAGATGATCAGCAGCCTGAAATTGAAATTTCAGGAGCAGATAAGAGTGGAGAGATACCAGTTGGTTAAATCTCTCACTAGCTGCAAGCTACCAAATGATCATCCAGTGCTCATGTCAGTGAAATGATGGGTTACATTGATAACCTGAGGAAACTGGATTATCCAGTAAGCCAAGAATTGGCAACTGAGATCATTCTGCAGTCACTGCCGTCAAGCTATGATAAGTTCAGAAGGAACTATATCAAGAAAGGCTTAACGAAGACGCTGACTGAACTGCATGATATGCTCAAGACAGTTGAGCCAAACGTGAAGAGTACCCTGTACAATCTCATGAACGAGAAGGGTAGGTTTACTAAACCTAATGCTGACAAGGGTGAAGACAAAATTGTCCAGATTTTGAATCATGGCAAGCGTGTGTCTTCTGAGCCCGAGTCAGATACCTCTTACGTTGATAAGTGCTGCTACTGTAAGGAGACAGGGCATTGGAAGAGAAATTGCATTAAATTCATGGAAGATGATGAGGAGTTAAAGTTGATGTATGAGACTACTTCCTCAGGTATTCATGTTATTACTTCAAGTTCTACCTTAAAGGTATTGGATACTGGTTGTGGCACTGATATTTGTGATAATATGCAGAGCCTAAGCAACAGTAGAACGTCCTTAAAGGTATTGGATACTGGTTGTGGCACTGATATTTGTGATAATATGCAGAGCCTAAGCAACAGTAGAACGTTGAAGGAAGGGCAAGTAAAACTACATGTCTGGAAGGAGCTTGGGATGCTGCCTCAGACGTAGGGTTTTCACTTATAGATCCCTTTTAAGGCTTGGTTTTGTATTAAGTAATTGCTACAATGTATTTGCTTTAAGCAGAGTTGTCTTTCATTTTCTTGTAAGAATTTGAATGTTTTTCATTTTGATAAAAGACAAGTTTTGTTCTTTTGATCTTAATGAAATATTAATTGTAGCACCCTATTCATGGAATGGGTTTTATATCTTAAACCAAAGAATGCCTAAATGTAACATAAATACCGAATTGGTTTAAATCTGATGACTTAAACCTGATTTTCTTGGCATAAAGTCTTGGTCACATAGAGTAAGTCGGATTCAGAAATCCTATAGTCATGGACTGTTGGGCTCATTTGATAAAATATCTTATGAGACTTGAATTCTGTTTACTAGACCAAAAGGTAAAGGGCCTATCTTAGCCGAGCTAGAGAAAAGCCCAAAGGCTTATTGGACCTGGAACATACTGATGTATGTGGCCCAATGAGCAGTAATGCCAGAGAAAATTTCCTGTACTTCATTGTCTCTACTGATTACTTCAGTGAGTGTGACTGTGTTCATTTGATGAGACACAAGTCGGAATTCTTGGCATGGTCGAAAGAGTTCCAGAATGAAGTATAGGATCTGAGTGACAAAAGTATTAAGACTCTGGATTAAATCACGAGTGAGAATACCTAAGTCATTGATTGTGTGATCATCTTAATGAGTGTGAAATCGTTTCACAGCTCATTTCTCCTGAAAACCTGAAGGTGTTTCTGTGAGAAAGAATCAGATCTTATTAGAAATGATTAAAGATGAGTCACACGAATCTTCCATGATATTATTTAAGAATAACGCTCTAAAATATCTAAGTTTACGCTGAAATAGTTCCACAAATATCAGTTGAAAGACACCACGTTAATGTGGATTGGAATCGATCCAAATTTGTCTTTACTGAGTATTTGTAGTTGTGCTACTTTGCTGGTTGTCCTAGAGAAACTAAGGCTTGTTACTTTTACGTCCAATATGTTTTCTAAGAAGGGAAGTTATTTTCCAAGAAGAACAGTGGGAGTAAAAGCATAACTCGAAGTTTTCTTAGGGAAACCAAGGCTCGGTACTTTTACGACCATTCTGTTTTCTAAGAAGGGAAATTACTTTCCAAGAAGAACAGTGGGAGTAAAAAGTATTTTTACGACCATTCTGTTTTCTAAGAAGGGAAGTTACTTTCCAAGAAGAACAGTGGGAGTAAAAGTACAACTCGAAGAAATTCGAGAAATACAGGAGGCTGCTTAACCTATTGAGGGAGAGCAGCGGAAGGATTTACAGATTTCTGTAGAATCTACACCTGTGGAGCCCGAAGTTCGCAGATATGAAAGAATCAGTCACTAATCCGAGAGTGAATTCTCGTCATTAGTTGAACCTGATAATCATTGAAAGTTCGCATGATCTGATGATCATTGAAAGCGACGAATCTGCGAAATTCAAAGAAGCGAAAGTGAGCCCGGACTCCGAAAAATTACATTCTATGTAAGTTAGCTTCATCGATCCATTCATGGATGGAAGCAAACATATCGGAGTTGGAATCTTCGTTCTGTTGAAGTAGTCAAGGTTTTGACTTGAACAGGAACGAATTGGAACTGTGCGTTTACTAATAGATTAGTGGGAGCGATATTGCATTTCTCATATTGTATGTCGATGACATACTGATTCTCGGATATAACGTCCCAACGCTGTAGTCGGTAAAGGACTAGCTTGGGAGTTGGTTTAATGAATGACATGGGTAAAGCCACGTAGTTCTTGGATTTTGGATCTAAAGATAGAGATCCAAAAGAGCTGATAGGACAAAGTCAGATTCTTAAATTGACAAAGTCCTACACGTTTTGAGCAATCCAAGAAGGGTTTTATGCCAATGTCACATGGCATTAAGTTAAGCAAGATACAGTATCCTACGATAACTGCTGAGCTTAAATGCATGGATGAGATTCCATATGCGTCGGCAATTGGATCTATCATGTATGCCATGAAACATACTTGTTTGATGTTGCTTTAATGTTAAGCAAGACAAATAAAGACCAGTCAAATCCAGCAAAGAATCAAGTTTCCTAAAGTATGTCCTAAAGTATTTGAGGAATACTAAGGATAAGTTCTTGATTTACGGAGAAAGTGAGGTGCTATAAGTCGATAGAGTCTGAAAGGCAAGTCTCCAATAGACAAAGATGATTTCCGATCACAGTCCGGTTATATCTTGTGTCTATCTGGCGGTGCAAGGCACTGTTGCTGACTCAATGACTTAAGCTGAACATTTCGCAGCTTGGGAAGTGGCGAAAGAGGTTGTTTGGAAAGAAGAGTTCGTCACCGAACTTGATGTGATTCCCAGCATAGATGAGACTAGCTGCACATCAGAGGTCCAAACACCTTGAGGATAGGTATAACCTATTCCGTAAGATAAATGACAGAGATGTTAAGTAGATCAGCAAGTTTCAACGAATGAGAACGTTGCTAATCTATTAACGAAGCCACTCCTTAGGCCTAAGCACGAGTCGCGGACTGTTGCTGTAGGATAAGTGAAATTAAGATGTAGTCTTAATTTCAGTGGGAGTTATTAAAGGGCTTTATTTAGTTATTGGATATGTTCTTGAAACAATATTTAAGATGTTTAATGAAATTATTATTTCAAGATTATTTTAACTGTGATGAAATAATCGTTCCAAAGTGATATGAACCATTTTATAGGTCATCGAAGTAAATGACTTGATCTTGAGTCATCGAAGTCATTTAGCTTGATCATGAGACCCTATATTTGATAGATGTTTTATATCATCCCGTCCCTAGTCGAAGGTTGTTGAAATTGGAACACCAACAACCGTGTGAGACTGGATTGGTACGTGACTTATGACAAAGTCTCAGTGTGTCATAGATGCGCGGCATCAAAGTCAGTACATAGGTGTATGTTTGGGAACATACGACCGGACAAGACCCGCTTATAAGAACTCTTCAGGATATTTATATCTGTGTCATAAGAGATTCTTACTACGACTATAGAGTATAGTCCTTAGACCTGAGTTCGCATGCATGTGACTGCACATGGACTGATGCACTTTGATCATTGTCTAACGCTATCGTTCTGCGATGGTTATAAGGACCTTGTTTGGGTACATTATGAAATGAGTAGTTTACAGTGATGGAACAAGACGGAATTTGTCACTCCAATATAAATGGAGTGAATATCTCTAGGCCAATCGGAGATTTGAATACTGGAAAATGCATGGCCATGCTCAAACGGACTGTCCCGAGTCGTTTGGATTGTCAGTATCGAATCAGAGTCCGATGAACAAGATTAGGCTTTATAAGGATGACACCAATATTGCCTTATGACTAATCGAGATATTGTGACAAAAGGATTATGAATACAGAGATTCCAGTACAAGTGGGAGATTGTTGGAATTGTGTCCAGTAATCTCGGTACTGTCTCTAGAAAGTAAGAGTATGTCAATGATCAGACATAAGTCATATAATACTGGGGGTCATGATGGCTTGCTAGAGTCCGCTCATGATCTATAAGTCTTGGACTTATTGCCTTTATTATATGATCCCATATGGGTCACACGCCTAAGCTAACAGGAAAATGTGTAGGAACGGTTTAGCAGAAGTACGGTAAAAGTGCTAGGAATTTACTGTACTTAGAGAGAATAAAACGGTTTAGGCACTCTGTGTCGATCGATACACAAGGTGTGTCGGTCGACACAGTGCGCGAACACCGTCGAGTTAATTGGTGTTTGGGCCAAATGGCCCAAACGGAACAGGACAAGTTTTATGAGATAAAACTCGAGTTCAGAACCATTAACCCGAATGAGCCGCGCCTCTCTCTCTCTACTGCGCCGAGTTCCTCAGTGGCCTAGCAGCCTTCTTCCTGATTGGTGTGCGTGTGTGAACCTCTGGAGGAGTTATCTCTCGGTGGCTCTCTGATCTCTGACATACCATCCCTTTCCGCTGCAATAAACAGGTATAAGGTGAGATCATCAATTGTTTCTATTCAAGAGAACCTAGATCCGCATGTTTAGGTTGATATGAATCTAAGAATTGAATCAGGATCAACTAAACAATCCTTCATGTTCTTCCCGTTTTGGGGTGTACTTTGGACACATTCCATGGATGCACAGGATATGAGAGTTTTAGCTACCATTCCCATGACCACTTCGGAGTTACTAACTCATCCGCAGTTTATTATCTTATTTTTTTTTTTTACTTTATGGAAGGGGAGAAGGGAACTAGATAGGGCAGGTTTACAGGCTGTGTCAGAACCAACAAGGGAGTCCGACATAAAGTATACCAAGCCCTTAGGTGAGAAATCTAAAGTCAGGATTAAATTGAAGTCAGTAAAAGATCCTCTGATACCTGAAGCGATGTGGGTGTTCTCAGTAGGCTGATCTGTGTCTGGGTTTTCTAATAGTCATAGATAATCTACAGCTTCATCCCAATGGTTACTTAAGTTCCTGCAAATGCTGCTAATCTTCTCAAAAAAATCATTGTTTCCTACTTAAACAAATTTGACTCCAAAAAACAAATTTTTAAAATTTAACTGACTCTAAGAAAACAAAAGAAAGTAATTAGTAGAACCTCCCCCACACTTAAGACACACTGTCCCCAGTAGTGTCAAGCAAGGGATTGGTTAAAAGAAAGAAAATAAAAATTTGTTAATGGAATGGTTAGTTCTCTCGGGTGTTTACCTCTGTCGCAGTCAGGCATCGATCGTTGCACTAGGTGCACCGACCGTTGCTGTGCGATTTTCGTTGGGGATCGATCGTTGCTCAGGACCGCAACGATCGCTGCAATGCGATTCTTTCGTTTTGTGACGATCGACACATTGGTGTGTCGATCGACGCACTGCGTTTTCACGATCAGTCAGCAAGTTAGCAGGTTAATCCGTTGGTTTTTGTCAGTTTCGAATCCTGCAAGCTGAAAACACTAGAAAAGAGTAAAACCCATGCAACAAATGTATCTAATCAAGCATAACCATCCAAACATAATGAATCCTAAGAAAAATAAGAAATGCAAAAACAAAAGTGCAAGAAAAGATAAAAAGTCAGAATACAGAACCGAATGTCTGAAAATGGAGACTACGCTCACTCACTATCATCAATCCCAGTATATCTCTCGGGATCACTGGCATCCTCTGGAGATCGCTGTCGACGACGTCGGTCAGGTACGGGCTGATGGATCTGTGGTGGCCTCCTGCAGCTGCAAGTGCGCATGAAGTTCCAAACAACTCGAAAAATACCATCTGATCTCTCTCTCCACTCGGCCTCAGAATATGCACCGTAAGGCATCGTAGGCTCTGGAAAGGGACCCACATCGTCGACCGGGGCAGGCGCCGGCGCAGGAGTAGGGGCAGGGGCAGCAGAAGTTGAAGCTCGTGAGGAAGGCTCTCCCAGCGGATGAGCCATAGAAGGAATCCTTCGCTGCGCAGACTCGGGAGGCTGAAATCCCAATGCCTCTAATGTGTCAATCTGTGTCCATCTGGCAGCAGGAAGCTCTATACCAGTCTTCCCAGCGGTCGGGTCATGATAAACCTAAACTCGTCCCTCCTTGAGCCAAGTGGAGCTCTGCAAATGGCTGAGATCTAGGAATTCCCTGGCTGTATCACGCTCTGTGCCCTGTAGGGGAATCCCGCAGTACTCAAAAATGGGAGTAAGCAAACTCCCTACCGTCTCAGTACCAGCTCCATCAAACGGCTTCGTCTGCAGATCAACCAAATGCTGTGCGAAGATAGCTCCCAAGTTGAGACCCGTAGTAGGATCTCTCACGCCAGAACCTCTAAACTGATCTCTCAGCCCCATAAACAGCAGCTCCATCTCATATTTGCGCATCTTGTTTGCTTCAAACTTGCAAAGCAAGCTCCAGCACAAGATACGCGAGACATATCGCAGCACCGGATGTCTCATCTGCACTACTGGTGTGATCCTGGAGTTGTACCGACCGCTGCCAATACACTTCCAGAACAGTCTGGCCTCATCTGGATCCCACTCAAGTAGCATGGCTATGCGCCTCGGCTCAGTACTGAACCCGTAGATCCTGCAAAGATCAAGTAGAGGAATCCGATACCTAACTCCACAACTCATGAAGGTGAATGTACCTACTGTAGCGCTCCTGTTGTTGGGATCCGAGTAAACCACTCTGCAAGTGGCCAATAGCTGCCTGACCAGCTCAGAATAGAGATCATAATGTCGCATCGGCATTGTCCCTAGACCAATGCCTCTGCATAGAGCGAGTACCTGCTCATCAATCCCCAGAGTCTTGCAGGTGGAGTAGTCAGCAAACTTGGTCGGCTTAAAGGTCATCCCACACCAACCACTGTAGAGAAGCGAGTCATACTCGTCCCATTGACTGCGCAACGGCCGCTCTGTGAACTCAGCAGTCTTGAAGAAACGTATAAGGTCCTCCGGCCACTGTCTGTCTGTCTGAATCGGTGTGGCGTCCGCTCTGGGCCAAGGCAAAGCAATTGGTGGCCCATATCTTGCGTATGGTGCGGGTTGCTCTGACTCTCGGTGAAACCACTCAGGTGGTGGGATGTATTGTCGCGTTGTTGTAGAAGCTGTGGCTCGTCTTTTGCGGGATTGCCTTTGAGACGCCATCTGTAAAAGAAACAAAGTTCAAACAATTATAAGTCTCGGCAATTCTCTGTGAAATTGCGAAGCAACGACCGTTGCATCTAAGGCATCGATCGTTGCAAGGCGATTTCAGTTTATCGAACATTTCCCAAAATCGCAAAGCAACGACCGTTGCAAGGCGATTTTGCCGCAAATAAATCATCAAAAACAGTTCAAATCCAAGCCACATTGCCTCAAATCAGTTCAAAATCATAACCCATCACCCTAAACGGTCTAATTACGCATGCATCATCAATTTTTCAGTTCAAAAATCTCCAATCCCTAAAACCCTAATATTCAATCCGAAAATTTGAGAAATAGAAGTTCATTACCTTGGATTCTTGAGATGTGAGTGAAAGACAAGGGTTTAGGGTGTGAAATAGGAAGTATAGGCAATTGAAACAAAGAAAATGATGAGAATTTTCGATTTTTGGGTGTGGAGCTTTCGGAGTACGGACAATCGGAAATGACGAAGAAAAGAGAAGAGAAAGGGTTTAAGGCACTTACCTGGTCGTGGGTGCAACGATCGTTGCTGTTGGGGCATCGATCGTTGCTTCGTAAATCGAAATCGATTTTCCGGTTAAGCACATACCTTAATTTGGCAATTGAACCAATTGCAACGACCGATGCACAAGTGCATCGATCGTCACACATCTCCAGACTCGAATTCTGTATCTGAAACTTAGCAAAAACAAAAACGAAAACGTGAAATCCTAACAAAAACACCAAAAATAAGAAAGAAAAACAACTAAACCTAACAGTGGGTTGCCTCCCACTCAGCGCTTGTTTAAGGTCATTAGCTTGACCGGACGCACAAGATCTTTCAGGTACCAAGAGAACCTGACAGAGACTTTTCTGTCTCTGTTCAAGTCTCCTCATCCACGGTGGAGAATAGGCTGTTGCGGAATGCTTCAGTCCAAGAAAAGTAGGAGTAGAATGTGCTCCGGGGTCGAATATCACTGTCTCATCCGGCTGCTCATCATCTGCTTCCATGATTGTGAAAGTCTGCCCATCTATGAGTGGCTTTCGCAGCTTCTCCATCTCATATCGCAGCGGCTCATCTCCCAGGTGGAGGTCTATTAGACTCTGTCTAACATCAATCACAGCTCCTGCTGTAGCCAAGAATGGTCTTCCAAGCAGCAATGCTTCATCAGGATCGCAGTCATATTTCAGCACAAGGAAGTCTGTCGGAACTAAGTAGTTTCCGACCCTTACTGGAATGTCCTTTAAGAGTCCTTCCGGAACTCGTATAGACTGGTCAGCTAGGACAAGAGAGTTCCTAGTAGGAGAAAAATCCAGCATCCCCAGCTTCTCCGCCACAGAATAAGGCATCATACTTCCAGCAGCTCCTAAGTCACACAGAGAGCGTCTAAAACTGTCCTCGAAGATAGAGCAATCAAGCACAAAGACTCCAGGGTCAGGCAGCTTCTTCGGGATCTTGTTCAGTAGTACCTCACTAATGTGTTGGGGAACTATAATCACCCAGTCTCTCAGCTCTTCATCTAAAGGCAGCATCCTGTTTAAGTACCTCTGCACACAGGGATGATAAGGTGGATCATCAGAAGTTGGAGTCTCTTCCAATTCTTCACCAATCTCCTCTAGCTTCTTAAGCTCTTCAATATCTTGTTTAATCACTTCAGATACTGAGGAGTGTTGTCTAACAATCTGCGCATAAATCTCCTGTTTAGAGATCTCAGAGACTTCAGTGAATAAGTGATCAAGCTCCATCTCAGCATCTATGCCATTATCATCCGATGATTCTGTCTGTTCACGCCCTGCAACGACCGACACTAAGGGTGTGTCGATCGTTGCAACTCTGTGATCACAACTTTCACCCGAGAGTTTTTCTCCAAAATCCGAAAAATTCTTCCTCCTCTACCAATTCAGCCGTACTTAGCTCAAATTTTTCACCTTGTTGGGACCCATCATTAATGTACACTGACCAGGCCTTAATGTGAGTGTCTGCAACTCCTTTTCCCTTCATAGAGCTGGAGATCTGATTCACCTGAGTGTCCAGCTGCTTCACATGAGTGCTTAGAGTCTCAAACTTCCCATTGAGATTCTCATAAACTGCATCCAGCTTCTTGTTACTGTCCACAGAAATCTTGTTCTGGCTCTCCAGTACCTGTTCCAACATTGTTTCTATCCTAGTCTCAAAAGCAGTGGTTGCAGGAGGTGCCTGATAAGATGAAGATCTGTAGGTTCTCTGAGCACTTTGTCCATAAGGCTTCTGAAGATTACTAGTCTGTCCAAAGCTTGAAGAGTTCTGATTGCCTGTGAAGGCACCCTTCTGTCCCCCACCGGAAAATCTGTTCCCAGATTGATATCCAAATCTGTTTCCTTGGAAACCAGATCCTCCGATGTAATTCACATCTTCTTCCTGAGTGTCCTCCTCAGTCTGAATTACTTCTACTTCTTGAGCAAAGTGGACAGCTTTCTTTTCACCTAGAAGATTGCAGATTTTGTCCATCCTTGATCTCAATTCAGCCATCTCTGAGTTATCAACACTTCCACCAGATTTCTTCCTCCTCTCATCCATAGTCTTGCAATTGTTGCTGCTTATTAAGTTCTCAATCAACTCCTTAGCTTGTGTAGGAGTCCTGGTGTTGAAGTTAGCATTACTGGAGTTATCCAGCGCAGACTGATATGGCAGATCTATGCCTCTGAAGAAAATACCTAGCAATGTGACTTCACTGAATCCATGGTGTGGGCAGTCACGCTGATACTTCCTAAATCTCATCCAAGCAGCTTTTAAAGGCTCCACAACTCCTTGGGAAAATTTGAGTATGTCCTGTCTGGACTGGTCTGAACGCGCATCATCGTAGAAATGTTTCAGGAACTCACTTTTCAGTGCTGCCCAAGTGGTAAACTGACCAGGTGCCAGTTGCTTCAGCCATGCACTAGCGTCTCCAGCGAGACTGTAAGGAAAGAGCTTAAGGAACAGATAATCCTGGCAAACTCCATTATACTTCATGCCATTGATTATGTCCTCAAACGAATCAATGTGGTCCATTGGCTGCTCTGTCGGATGTCCATGGAAAGCATTCTGTCTCATCATCGAGTAGTAGATGCTCTTGATCTCAAAATCCTCCCTCTCGAAACCAGGAAGTACTAAGGCTGTTCGGTTTCTATGAAATTCATCTGGTCTGTTGTAGTCAGCCAAAGTCCTTTCATGGACAATCATATGTCTACCTTGAGCTTGACCTTGCGCATGCGGTTGTGGCTCAGGCGGGTCAGGGATCACGTTCCCTTCAGCATCAACCCGATCCCCAGCAACATTGTACGGGTTGTTATCTTGGTCCCTCAGGGTACCTTCAGCATCTGGTATCAAGATCAGACGTTCTCGTACCATTCTCTCTCTCTTTTCTCTTCTGATAGTTCTTTCTAGACGTCCAAGTTCCTCTAGTTCGAGATTAACTAAGCTCGAGTTCGGATTACTTCGAGTTTTCTGCGTTGGCATAAACTGTCTGTAATCGTCCAGCAACGATCGATGCTGTCAGTGCAACGATCGATTCAATCTCAAATCGCCGAGTGACGATCGACGCAAGGGATGCAACGATCGACGCAAGGCGAAAGTCGTACCTGCGACAGAAAGAAACAGAGAAAAGTTTAGCAAATTATGAAAATAAAACGAAAAAAGCAAAAACAAAAAGAAAAATTTCTAGTAAAAACCCTAAGTTCGGTCCTATCGAAGACTCTAAGAGTCCCCGGCAACGGCGCCAAAAACTTGATAGGTTCTAAGTTTTACCCTATACTAAACTGCAAGTGCACAGTATCGTCAAAGTAGTATATAGGGTTATCGAATCCACAGGGACACTTGGTCTCAATAGAATCAGAAACGTAGAGATTAATACTAGAAGTAAGCAGATGGTGAAGTAAATAAATTGCGAAGCAAGAAAGTAAACAGTAGCAAGTTGGTTGTGAAAGCAATAAACTAAAAGCGTCAAGCCTAGGGTATTCTCAGGAAATCAGACAAGCAGACAAGTTAATCAGTCAGGATTTAATTAAACTCAGTTCTAGAACTCAAATCACGGAAATAGAATTAACCAAATCTCTTTGCGAAAACTCTCTAAGTCTAAGTGCAGTAATCCAAATCTCTTTGCAATTACTAACAGATTAAACTAGCATTAAGTTCAAGTTCGATATGTTCACAATTAAACTAAACCAAATCTCTTTGCGAATAATTTAATTGCTCAACCTAAATAGTTCAGATTCTAAAACACACTCTCGTGTCGAATTTAGCAACCTAAGATCTAGATTCTAATTGATCAGGTTAGAACTAGCTTTAAGCACAATTTAGTTTGAAGAACATTCTAATCATATGAATCCTTAACTGAATTAAACAAGTCTAGCAAGTCATCAAACCCTAATGAGAAACCCTAAACTTAACTATGGATTTACTCAGACATGATTGATGAAAACATAATCATAGAAATAATAGATTGCATATAAGAGAATAAAATATCAAAGGGGTTCGAAATCTTCTCCAAAATAAGTGAATACAGGAAATAGATCAGCCCCAAAAGCTCTAAAAATCTCTTAGCTCTAAGTATCAAAGCGTATCTAAATTAAACACCAAAATCCTCTATATATAGGTCTAATCTCGGCTGGGGCTTCTGTGTAAATACTGGAACTATTCTGGCCTCTTTGCAAATCTTCATAACTTGTTGAACCGACATGTACGGCCCATCTCGCTAGTGTGTCGACCGATGCACAAGGTGTGTCGGTCGATGCTTGATCAATAAATCGGACAGTGAATTAAGCTCTCGGCCAAAACGTCCCAAAAGTCCCAAAATGCTCCAAATATCTCCAATTAGCTCCAAACCAGATTAAACCTGTAAAAGACTCTAAACGAACACAAAAGACACTAAAAACACATCTATATCATGGTATAAAATGGGTAAAAACCATGATATATCAGAGACGCTGCTGCATGGATTAAGCAACTGCCACCTGGGCAGTTTACTACTTGGAGTGACCTGAAGAGTGAGTTTCTGAGACATTTCTACGATGATGCGCGCTCGGATCAGTCCAGACAGGACATTCTGACATTTTCCCAAATCCCTGTGGAGCCTTTAAAAGCTGCATGGATGAGATTCAGGAAGTACCAGCGTGACTGCCCACACCATGGATTCACTGAGGTCACATTGCTAGGTATCTTCTTCAGAGGCATAGATCTTCCGTATCAGTCTGCGCTGGATAATTCCAGCAATGCAAACTTTAACACCAGGACTCCTGCACAAGCTAAGCAGTTGATTGAGAACTTAGCAAGCAGCAACAATTGCAAGACTATGGATGAGAGGAGGAAGAAATCTGGTGGAAGTGTAGAGAATTTGGAGATTGCTGATATTAGATCTAAGTTGGACACAATGTGTAATCTCCTAGCTGGTAAGAAAGCTATCCACTTTGCCCAAGATGTTGAGGTAATTCAGACTGAGGAGGACACTCAGGAAGAAGATGTGAATTACATTGGAGGATCTGGTTTCCAAGGTAATAGATTTGGTAATCAGCAGGGAAACAGATTTTTCAATGGAGGACAGAAGAGTGCTTTCAATCAGAACTCCTCTGGCTTTGGACAGACTAGTGGTTTTCAGAAACTTTTGGACAAGGTACTCAGAGAACCTATAGATCATCTTCTTACCAAGCGCCTCCCGTAGCCACTGCTCATGAGAGTAAGTTGGAGGCAATGATGGAACAGCTGCTGGAGAGTCAGACCAAAATTTCTGTGGACTGCAATAAGAAGTTGGATGCTGTCTATGAGGATCTCAATGGAAAGTTTGAGTCTCTAAACACTCATATGAAGCATTTGGATACTCAGTTGGGTCATATTTCCAGTTCTATGAAGGGAAAAGGAGTAGCGGACATCCATATTAAGGCCTGGTCAGTGTACATTGATGATGCTGTTGGGATTATGTCCTGAAATCACATTGTACGAACTCATAGAGATAGTTGTATTGTCGAGATCGGACAATTCATGTGGTACTGGGTAGTCATAACGTTTTGCTAGAAACCAATTATGACAAATGAGTTGTAACTCATTTCCAGTATCGTGTGAACCTACAGGGTCACACACCTAAGCAAGTTGGATATACTCTGCATGGGATATATCATTGGCATGTGGTCTAATCGATGTGTATTGGATACGCATCGAATTGAGTTTCAAAGAGGTGTATCGATCGACACCATTAGGTGCGTCGGTCGATACAAGACTTGTGTCGATCGACACCAATGGATGTGTCGGTCGACACAGAGGCGAAACCGAAACTGATGTTTCGGTTTATGAGAGAGTCGATATATAAGTGATCTTATTATTCTCGACCTAAAAAAGGAGAGAGCCGCCCAGACAGTTTTCTCAGAGAGAAAACAGAAGCTCTTCCTCTAGAAACTAAAGTCCCAAAGAGATCCGAGCACCGGCGCTAGCAACCCGGCGGATTCCAGCTTGTGTGCATGTGGACTACGATAGAGGCGCAGCATCTGAGGCGCAGTAGATCTCGTATTACCTGACCCATCTTCCGCTGCCAAACACCAGGTAATCACGAGGTGAGATCCAGATTCAATTAACTAGACCCTAGATCCTAGGCTATCGGGAACTCGCGAGAATTCTGAATCTGTAGAATTGGCTCGGATTCCCAACAGTGGTATCAGAGCCTTAGGGTTTTATCATTGAATCACACCTGTTAATCGAATTTGATGATTTAGATTCGCAAACTAGGTTGTTTGAAAAAGAACAGGTAAGATCGATTTGATCGATCTGCGAATCTGTGTTTTCGCACTGTGTCGATCAACACACGAGGTGTGTCGGTCGACACAAGGTGGCGAAATCGATAGATTCGGCGGCTAGGGTTTTTCGCGAAGAAAAACCGAAAGCCTTTTGTGTCGATCGACACAGGTTGTGTATCGGTCGACACAGAACAAATTCGGTCGAGTATCGATCGACACAGGTTAGTGTCGGTCGACACAGACCAAGCGAATGGTTAATCGGTTCAATTGGATTGGACCGGCTATCATGCTTGGTTAAGTCCGAACAGATCGGTTTGAATTGGATGAATCGGTTCAATTGGATTGAACTGATTATCTCAATCAGCATGAACCGATGGGTTAAATCAGTTTGATTGGATAATACGGTTCAATTGAATTGGACCGCTTATTCCAATCAGTTGAAACTGGTTTAAACGGTTTAAATTGGATGAATTGGTTCAATTGGATTGAACTAATTATACCAATTAGTATAAACCGATTGGTTAAGATCAGTTTGATCAGATAAGTCGGTTCAATTGGATTGGACCGGTTATCAAAACGATCTTCCGTTTAGGTCTATGTCGACCGTCACACATGGGTTGTGTCGATCGACATGACCGGTTCGATGAACCGGGTTAATTGAATTAACTGGTTATCGAAGTCCGGTTATGTTTGGTGGTATCGATCGACAGACATAGTCTGAGTCGATCGATACAGTGCTCGGAATTCTGGTTATTGAACCTTGAATTTGCAGAAACCAAACTAGACTTAAACATTGATCAAAGATTAGCTTCAATATGGTCAACTGTCAAGACTCGTTTCGTTTTGTGATATTCTGGCCAAGAGCTTGGTGTCCACAATTACGTGAGTAAGGCAGGTAGTAATGTTGATGGATTTGCAGTGCTTAACATCAACAATTACATGACCCAAGAGATTGATTTGCTAAACTTTTGGGTTTAGTTTCCTCAACTAAATATCAAGTGACCTTGATGTCTTGCCCAATCTTGTCACTGTCAAGACTTGTTTCGTATGTTGGATAGTCTTGGAGTCCTTGGTATCCACTGCTACATGAGTAAGGCAGGTGATCATTGATAGACTTGCAGTGCGACTGTCAATGATCACAAGGCAGAAGAGATTGGTTTACTTGACTGGGCTATCAGAAGTTCTGGGCCCAGAGACATCAGAGTAAATGAGACATGGATTGTCTTATCTACGACCAAGAGTTGTACTGAGTACAATTAACAATGGTTTGCTTACCTAGATTGCTAAACTCTGGGTGATGGCGAGTCGTCCACTCAGATTTTAATGATGTATGGATCTTGGATTATTATATTCATAGAGGAAACATTGTTTGAATATAATGCGAGTTTTCTTATTTGATAAGATTTCTCATCATATGCATAACTAAATCTTTGTTTTTCTTGGATTTCAGCTTATGTCTATGACTACTTTCTCGTTGCGATCCGTCCTTGAGAAGGATAAGTTAAATGGATCCAACTTCCTGGATTGGTATCGGAATCTGAGATTCATTCTCAAGCAGGAGAGCAAGGACTATGTCCTTGAAAAGGCTCTTCCAGAAAAGCTTGGGACCAATTGTTCGCATGCAGTGTATAATGCTTGGAATAAGCATTATACTGATGTGGTAGATGTGCGTGGTCTGATGTTGGCTTCCATGAACTCAGACTTGAATAGTCAGTATGAGAACATGGAGTCGCCAATAGAGATGATCACCAGCCTGAAACTGAAGTTTCAAGATCTGGCACGAGTTGAGAGATTCCAGATGGTGAAGTCTCTCACTGGGTGCAAGCTACCAGAGGATGCTCCAGTAAGTCCTCATGTCATTAAACTGATGGGTTACATTGATAACCTGGGGAGACTGGAATGTCCTGTCAGCTTAGAGTTGGCTACTGACATCATTCTGCAGTCACTGCCGTCAAGCTATGATAAGTTCATTAAGAACTATATCAAGAAAGGCTTGACGAAGACGTTGACTGAGCTGCATGGCATGCTCAAGACAGCAGAGCAAAACATCAAAAGGGGTAAAAGATTTGAGAAATCTTGTATAGACAAGGGTGAAGGCAAGGCCATCCAGATTTGGAATCAGGATAAGCCTGTGTCATCTTATAAGCCCAAGTCAAGCCCATCTGGTGTTAGTAAGTGCTTCTACTGTAACGAGTCAGGGCATTGAAAGAGAGATTGCATTAAATTCTTGGAAGATTCACAAGAGATGGAGAAGATGTATGGTACTTCTTCTTCAGGTATTGTGTTATTAATTCAAGTTCTACATAAGTATTGGATACTTGTTATGGTACTGATATTTTTGAAATATGCAGGACCTAAGCGATAGTAGAACGTTGAAGAAAGGACAAGTGGAACTGCGTGTCTGGTATGAAGCAATGGTTGCTGCATGAGCCGTAGAGATTCTCCACTTGTAGGAGCCTTTCCTACTTGGTTTTTGAAATTAAGTAATTGCCACCATGTATATGCCTTGTGCAGAAATGTCTTTCATTTTCTTTTGAGAATTTGGATGTTTTTCATTTTGATAAAAGACAAGTTCTTGGGATCTTAATGAAATATTATGTGGTAGCACCCCGTTTAGAATGGGTTTTATGTCTTAAACCAGCAGAAGTTAAATATAACACAAATACTAAAGGTTTAAGTCTGATGACTCAAACTTGATTTTCTTTGGTATAGTCATTTAACCACAAGAGTGAAGCGGATTCAGTAAATCCATAGGTTTTGGACTCATTTGAAAGTAAATCAATTGAGACATGAATCCTGCTTGCTGGACCAAATGACTAAGGCCCATTTAGCAGAGCTAAAAGGAAACGGGCCAGAGGCTTATTGGGCCCTACACATACTGATGTATGCGGCCCAACTAGCATTATTGCCAAAGGAAATATTCTGTACTTCATTACCTTATTGATGGCATCAATAAGTATTGCTGTGTTCATTTGATGAGACACAAACAGGAATCCCTTGAGGAGTTCCAAGATGAAGTGTAGAACCAGTTTGACAGAAGTATTGAGATCCTCGATTGAATCGCGGAGGAAAATACTTAAGTCAAGAATTGGGTGATCATCTAACAGAATGAATCGGATCTTATTAGATATGCTCCGATTAAAGATGAGTCACAGGAATCTTCCATAACAATTTAAGAATACGTCCTAAAACGTCTGTCTTTGCGCAGAAAAGAGTTTCTTTCAGAATCAGTGAAAAACACCACATTGGATGTGGACTGGGTGATTTCCAGATTTGTTTTTCTGATTAATTGGGATTGCAAGGTTTGTGTAAGACATTAGTCAATAAACAAACTTGAATCCATGTCTGATAAGTTCTACCTCGCTGGTTGTCCTGAGGAAACCAAGGCTTAGTACTTTTGTTGTCCAGAACTGTGTCTTTTAAGAAAGGTGATACTTTCAAAAGGAACAGTGGGAGTAAAAGTACACATCGAAGAAATTCGATAAACACAGTAAACTGTTCAACCTGTTAAGGGAGAGCAGCGATAAGATCTACAAAGTACTGTAGGATCTGCAACTGTGAAGCCTGAAATTCGCAGATCCGAAAGGATCCGTCACTAACTCGAGAGTGATTTCTCGTAACCAATTGTCGTGATCAATTGATCATTGAAAAATGACGAGCATGCGAAATTCAAAGAAGCGGTGGTAAGCCCCAACTCCGAAAATTGGCTGGGTATGAATGTTAGCTTCACCGATCCATTTCTGGATTGAAGCAAACATCTTGGAATTGGAATCAGCATTCTGGTAATGTAGTCAAGAGTTTTGACTTGATCAGAAAGAAAAGAAACCATGCGTCTACAAGAAGACTAGTGGGAGCGTAATGGCAATTCTCACACAGTATGTAGATAACATACTTGAATCTCATGAACGACGTTCCGACGCTAAAGTCTTGTTAAGATTTGGGTCGAAAGTCAAATTTAAACAAAATGGGAGTAGCCGAGTGAATTCTCGGAATGAGAATCTATTGATATAGATTGAGTAAGCTAATTGGATCGTGTCAAAATCCTTATGTTGATAAGGTTCTGGACAGTTCTGATGTGCTTGATTCCAAGAATGGCTTCATACCAAAGGTCTTATGGCAATAATCTAAGCAAGATGAAGTGTCTTGGACACTGGCTGAGCTAGTAACAATATTAGCAAGATGAAGTGTTTTGAACACTGTCTGAACTAATATTAATGAATGTGATTGCTTATGCTGATGCAACAGAATCCATCATAAATGCCATATTTTGCGCTCGTCTAAGTGCAGCTTATGCATAAAGCATGACGAGAATATACCAATATATTCCGGTAATAGTCACTGAACAGTTACCAGAAATATCCTAAGTGTTGAGAAACACTAAGGATAGGTTCGTGGTGAACTGATAAAGTGACGAACCAGTTGAAAGTAGTCAAACAGACAAATACGAATACCGGTTCCCACCTGGTTGTGTCTTTTATCTGTATAAAGGTGCTGACTGTTTGAAAAGCTCCAAGCAGCGGGCCGTAGAATAACGCTGTTATCTGAATGGCGATGTGGTTTGTTGGAATTGTTCCAAACAAGAACACCGCAGTATCTCCCACAACCTAAGCACCAGATTTATTTTGTTGCTGTAGGTATAAGATATCTAAAGAGATGATCTTGATTCTAGTGGGAGTTATTTTAGTTATGTTGTAAACTTAACATATACATGCTTTGGCAGTGTTTATGTAAGTTAAAACTGACATCAGTATTATTTAATTATTGGATAATTAAATAATGGTCCCAAAGTACTTTATGGTCATCTTATAGGTCATCAAGTTGAAGACTTGATCATGAAACCCTATAAGTAAAAGATGACATAAATTATGATTGTCCCTAGTCAAGGTTGTTAAAATGGGACACTAACAACCGCGCAGACTAGTATGTGAGGTGACTGTTGGACTAAGTTTCATGGAGTCAATGATATGATTATCACAGTCAGTCACATAGACATATGTTGGTGAACATATAATCGGACATGACCCGCTTGATGAGAACTCCACAAGATAGCTATATCAGTGTCATGGGAGGTTCTCATTACGACTATAGAGTATAGTCCTTAGACATGAGTTCATCATGCTTTCTAGCATGTGAATTGGTGTGCGTTAACCCTGTCAAACGTCGTTCCGTAACTGGCGGCTATAACGGCATTGCTTGTGCGTATCATGAAGTATGTGTAGAAACAGGGATGGAACAAGATGGGATTTGTCCCTCCTGTAATAACGGGAGATAAATATCTCAGGGCCCATCGAAGATTTGATACTGAGAAAATGCATGGCCGTGCTCAAACGAGGTGATTGTCAGTCGTTTGTTTTATCAGTATAGATCAGAAGTTCGATGAACATGATGTTGGCTATAATAAGGATGACACAGTCTCTTGCCTTATGCCATATCGAGATATAGAGACGAAGGGATTATAGGAATAGGTGATTCCAGTACAAGTGGGAGATTGTTGGGATTATGTCCTGAAATCACATTGTACGAACTCATAGAGATAGTTGTATTGTCGAGATCGGACAATTCATGTGGTACTGGGTAGTCATAACGTTTTGCTAGAAACCAATTATGACAAATGAGTTGTAACTCATTTCCAGTATCGTGTGAACCTACAGGGTCACACACCTAAGCAAGTTGGATATACTCTGCATGGGATAGATCATTGGCATGTGGTCTAATCGATGTGTATTGGATACGCATCGAATTGAGTTTCAAAGAGGTGTATCAATCGACACCATTAGGTGCGTTGGTCGATACAAGACTTGTGTCGATCGACACCAATGGATGTGTCGGTCGACACAGAGGCAAAACCAAAACTGATGTTTCGGTTTATGAGAGAGTCGATATATAAGTGATCTTATTATTCTCGACCTAAAAAAAGAGAGAGCCGCCCAGACAGTTTTCTCAGAGAGAAAACATAAGCTCTTCCTCTAGAAACTAAAGTCCCAAAGAGATCCGAGCACCGGCGCTAGCAACCCGGCGGATTCCAGCTTGTGTGCCTGTGGACTACGATAGAGGCGCAGCATCTGAGGCGCAGTAGATCTCGTATTACCTGACCCATCTTCCGCTGCCAAACACCAGGTAATCACGATGTGAGATCCAGATTCAATTAACTAGACCCTAGATCCTAGGCTATCGGGAACTCGCGAGAATTCTGAATCTGTAGAATTGGCTCGGATTTCCAACAGATCTCACCTAGGTAAAAGATTTGAGCTAAGCACAGTTGAGTTGGTAGAAGAAGCTAAATTTTCGGATTTTGGGGAAAATCTCTCGGGTAGAAACTGTGAAAACAGTGTTGCAACGATCGACGTACCCTTAGCATCGGTCATTGCAGGTCGTGGACAGACAGACTCACGGGATTCTGAAGGCATTGATGCAGATTTAGAGCTTGATCATTTATTCCCTGGAGTGTCTGAGATTACTCAACATGAGATTTATGCACAATCCATTAGATTATATCCCTCAGTGTCTGAAGTGATTAAGCAAGAGATTGAAGAGCTTAAGAAGTTGGAAGAGATTGGTGAAGAGTTGGAAGAAATTTCATCATCTGATGATCCACCTTATCACCCATGTGTGCAGAGGTACTTGAACAAGATGTTGCCTTTGGATGAAGAGCTGAAAAATTGGGTGATTGTGGTCCCTCAACGGATAAGTGATGTGCTGTTAACCAAGGTTCCCAAGAAGCTGCCTGACCCTGGTGTCTTTGTGCTTAACTTTTCTATCTTTGAGGATAATTTTAGGCGTTCTCTGTGTGATCTGGGAGCTGCTGGAAGTCTTATGCCATATTCAGTGGCAGAGAAGCTGGGTATGCTGGATTTTTTGCCTACTAGGACCTCTCTTGTCCTAGCTGATTAGTCTATACGAGTTCCAGAAGGACTCCTTGAGGACATCCCGGTGAGAGTTGGAAACTACTTGGTTCCAACAGACTTCTTATTGCTGAAGTATGACAGTGATCCTGATGATGCGTTGATACTTGGGAGACCATTTTTGGCTACAGCTGGAGTAGTAATAGATGTTAGACATAGTCTGATTGACCTCCACCTGGGAGATGAGTCACTGCGTTATGAGATGGATAAGCTGTGCAAACCGTTGATTGACGGACAGACATTCACCATTATGGATGGAGATGATAAGCAGCCAAGTGATACTATGATTTTGGATCCTGTAAAGCAGTTTACTCCTTCTTTTCTTGGACAAGTTCATTCTGATACAGCTTATTCTCCGCCTTGGATGAGGAGACTTGCACAGAGACAATCAAAGTCTCTGTCAGGATCTCAAGCAAACTGATCTTGTTCGTCCGGTCAAGCTAATGACCTTAAACAAGCGCTGAGTGGGAGGCAACCCACTGTTAGGTTTTAGTGTGTTTTTTTTCTTTCTTATTTTTGGTGTTTTTCTTAGGAATTTACGTTTTCATTTGTTTTTGCTAAGTTTCAGATACAGAACTCGAGTCTGGAGATGTGTGACGATCGTTGCTTCATTGTGACGGTCGTTGCAGGGTGATTACGACGAGGAGAGATGATCGCATTGTGACGATCGTTGCAGTCTTGTGCAACGTTCGTTGCAATTGGTTCAATTGCAAAATTAAGGTACGTGCTAAACCGGAACCAATTTGGTTCAACTAGCATCGATCGTTGCTCATCTGCAACAGTCGTTGCACCCACGACCGAGGTAAGTGCCTTAAACCCTTCTCTTCTCTTTTCTTCTCCATTCCGCCGACCGTACAACCGAGATTCTCCACTCCTAAATCTCTCAATTCTTCATCATTTCTTGTGAGTCAAAGCTTAATTCTACTTGTTTTAACATCCTCTAGCTATTTCTATAACCCATTTACAAAGATTCCAAGGTATGAGCTCTCATTTTCATGATTTTCGGAATTGATTTTAGGGTTTATGAAATTAGGATTTTTAGCTTGAGAATGATGATTGTGTGCTGATATAAACTTGATTTAGGTTATTTAGTGATGGGTTCTTGTTGATTGTGTGGCACCTGAACGAATTTAGAACGACTTTAGGGATTTTGTTGACGGCTGAAATCGCCTTGCAACGGTCGTTGCTTTGCGATTTTAGGGATTTGTTCGATAATGCGAAATCGCCTTGCAACGATCGATGCCTTAGTGCAACGGTCGTTGCTTCGCGATTTCACAGAGAGATTGCCAAGACTAATTTGTTTTAATTTCTTGAATACAGATGGCAACTCGCAGACAACCCCGCAAGCGCAGAGCCACCGCAGCAACCGTCACACGTTAGTACATTCCACCACCAGGGTGGTTCCATCGAGAATCACAACCTCCTGAACCTTATGTGAGAGTTGGTCCGGCAGTAGCACTGCCTTGGCCCCGAGCAGACAAGACACAGATCCCGTCAGCGAAAGCGTGGCCAAATGACATTGCTGAGTTCCTCAAGACTGCTGAGTTTACAGAGAGACCACTGCTTAACCAGTGGGATGATTTTGACACGTTGCTGTATAACGGTTGGTGTGGAATGACTATTAAGCCAACAAAGTTTGCAGACTACTCTACCTGTAAGAGTCTGGGGATAGATGAGCAGGTTCTTGCAGTGTGCAAGGGCATTGGTCTTGGGACAATGCCTATGCGGCCTTATGATTTGTACCCAGAGTTAGTCAGACAGCTGCTAGCCACTTGCAGAGTGGTTTACCCGGATCCAGACAGCAGGAGTGCTACAGGAGGTATTCTTACCTTCATGAGCTTAGGAGTCAGGTATCGGATTCCTTTACTCGATATTTGCAGGATCTATGGTTTCAGCACTGAGCCGAGACGCATTGGCATGAGTCTTGAGTGGGATCCAGAGGAGGCTCGGTTATTCTGGGAGTGTATTGGCAGTGGTCGATACAACTCGAGGACTACACCAGTGAAGCAGGTTAGGCATCCTGTTCTGAGATATGTCTTGCGTATCTTGTGTTGGAGTTTGTTGTGCAAGTATGAAGCCAACAAGATGCGCAAGCTTGAGATGGAGATGTTGTTCATCAGGCTGAGGGACCAGTTTGAGGGTTCTGGTGTGAGAGATCCCACTAACGGACTCAACTTGGGAGCTATTTTCACTCAGCACTTATGCGACCTGCAGACGAAGCCATTTGATGGTGTTCTTACTGAGACAGTGGGGAGCCTGCTTACTCCCATCTTCATGCACTGCGGGATTCCCTTAGAGGGCACAGAGTGTAACACAGCCAGGGAGTTCCTTGATTTCAGCCACCTGCAGAGCGCTACCTGGCTCAAGGAGGGACGCATTTGGGTTTATGATCAGGGTACTGGGAAGTGTGGTGTGGATCTTCCTACTCCTGGACTTACACAGATTGATACGCTGGATGCCCTGAGATTCCAGCCTCCTGCGACCGAGCAGCGCAGAGTCCCTTATATGGCTCATCCGCTGGGAGAGCCTTCCACACGAGCTTCATCTTCCTCTGCACCGCCTTCTCTTGCGCCTGCTGCTTCCCCTGCTGACGACATTGGCCCTTTTCCAGAGCCCACGATGCCTTATGGTGATATGTCTGAGGCAGAGTGGAGATAGCGTTCAGATGGTATTCTACGGGTCATCTGGAACTTCATGCGTGGCTGCACTTGTAGGAGACAGCCACAGGTTCATCAGCCCGTCCCTAACAGTCGACGCAGACAGCGTTCTCCTGAGGATTTCGGCGGTACTGATCCATATGCTGGGATAGATGATGATAGCGAGTGAGCGTAGCCTCCATTTTCAGACATTCGGTTTTGTATTCTGTTATCTTTTATTTTTCTTTGCTCTTTTTCCTTTTGATTTTTAGGATGCTATTTTGTTTGGATGGTTATGCTTGATTTGATACATCAGTTGCTTTGATTTTACTCAGTTTTCAGTGTTTTCAGCTTGCAGGATTCGAAATCTGACAATATCCAACGGACTAACCTGCTAACTTGCTGACTGATCGAGTTTACGTAGTGCGTCGATCGACACACCACTGTGTCGATCGATCATACACAAAAATCGCACAGCAACGGTCGTTGCACCTGTGCGACAGAGGTAAAAATCCGACAGAACTCAACCAATCCTTTTAACAAATTTTTCTTTCTTTTTACCAATCCTTCGCTTGACACTACTGGGGACAATGTGTCTTAAGTGTGGGGGAGGTGCTAGTGACTCATGTTTTCTATTTTCTTAAGAGTCAGTCAGTTTTTCAAAATTTGTTTTATTGAGTCAAAATAGTTTAAGTAGGAAACAATGATTTTTTTGAGAAGATTTACAGCACTTGCAGGAACTTAAGTAACCATCGGGATGAAGTTGTAGGATCAATCTCTGACTATTAGAAAACCCCATCACAGATCAGCCTACTAAGGACACCCACATCACTTCAGGTATCAGAGGATCCTTTTACTGACTTCAAACTTAATACTGACTTAGATTTCTCACCTAAGGGCTTGGTATACTTTGTGTCGGATTCCCTTGTTAGTTCTGACACAGCCTGTAAACCTGTCCTATTTAGTTCCCTTCTCCCCTTCCATAAAAAAAAAAGATAATAAACTGAGGATGAGTTAGTAACTCCGAAGTGGTCATGGGAGTGGTAGCTACAACTATCATATCATGTGCATCCATGGAATGTGTCCAAAGTACACCCCTTAACGGGAAGAGCACTGATAAAAAAATAAAATGATACCCAATGGGGAAAAATCAGAATGCTAAGGAAGGGAAAAGAGAAGAAAGGGACTAGAGAAAGATAGTATGGTGGTCTAGAGCTGATAAGGTAAGAGTCCATGTGCCTTTGATCGATACTCCTTAGGTGAGACCACACTTAAATACTTGCAGAAGTCAGTAGGGAGAATTTGAATGCGTGAATGTGATTGTGGAGTTTACTTAGGACAATTGCTAAGTGTGGGGGAAGTATATGTTGGTCTTGATGTCTTGTGATTGATTCTTTCAGTGGTTTACTAAGGGGAATCTGAGTGTTGTTGCTTCTAGGATGAAAAGAGTTTCTGAAGAGTTTTCAAACCTCTTCACCATGTTTTAGTTCTCTGTTTTGCTTGAGGGCAAGCAAAGGCTAAGTGTGGGGGAGTTGATATATCATGGTTTTTACTAGTTTTAGACCATGATATAAGTATGTTTTAGAGTCTATTACAGGTATAATCAGTTTTGGAGCAGAATTGAAGATATTGGAGCTTTTTGGAGATTTTTGGAGTGTTTGGCCGAGAGCTTGAGCTCACTGTCCAGAAAACAAGATTGCATCGACCGACACACATTGTGCATCGGTCGACACACAAGCGAGATGGGCCAGACTCGGCGGTTTAATGAAGAATGAAGATATTACACTTTGGTCCAGAAGTTTCCAGTATTTACAAAGAAGCCCCAGCCAAGATTTAGCCTATATAATTAGGATTTTGGTGTTTTATTTAGATACGCTTTCATACTTAGAGCTAAAGGATTTTTAGAGCTTTTGGGGCTGATCTGATCCTGTACTTCATCTATTTTGGAGAAGATTTCGAACCCCTTTATCTATTTAATTTCTTATATGCATTCTATTAATTCTATGATTTCTGTTTCATTAATCATGTCTGAGTAGATTCATTGTTAGGTTTAGGGATTCTCACTAGGGATTTCATGACTTGCTAGACTTGTTTAATTCAGTTAAGGATTCACATGAATAGAATGTTCTTCGATCTAAATTGTGTTTAATGCTAGCTTAACCTGATCAATTAGAATCTAGATCTTAGGTTGCTAAATACGACACGAAAGTGTGGTTTAGAATCTGAACTATTTAGGTTGAGCAATTGACCTTCTCGCAAAGGAATTTGGTTTAGTTTAATTGTGAACGTATTGAACTTGAAATTAATGCTGGTTTAATCTGTTAGTAATTGCAAAGGAATTTGGATTGTTGCACTTAGACTTAAAGAATTCTCGCAACGACAATTGGTTAATTCTATATCCGTGATTTGAGTTTAGTTAGATCATGACTGAATAATTTGTCTGCTTGTCTGATTTCCTGAGAATACCCTAGACTTAGCGCCCTTAATTAACTGCTTTCACAACCGACAATCTTGCTACTTGTTTACTTTCTCGCACTGCTATTTAGTTTACTTCACATTGCTTTCTTCTTAGTTTAAATCTCTATAGTTCTTAATCTATCGAGACCAGAGTCTCTCTGTGGATTCGATACCCTATATACTACAATCACTTAACTGTGCACTTGCAGTAGAATAGGATTAAAACTAGACCCCTATCAGGAGGAACTGCGATCTCGTGGCATTCTCAAAAGCAAACTCTAGTCTCCACATCTTCAAATTATGCGGAGACAATTGTGCTTTATGAAGCATGTCGAGAATGTATATGGTTGAGATCTATGACTCATCATATACAAGAAGCCAGTGGAATAGTTACGAACAAAGAACCAACGATAGTATTTGAAGAGATTTCTGCATGTGTTGCTCAACTCAAAGAAGGCTATGTCAAGAGCGACAGAACAAAACATATTCCCCCAAGATTTTTCTCATACATCCAAGAGATCGAGAAAAACCAGGATGTGGACATCCAGTATATCCGCTCAGCGACAACGTTGCAGATCTATTCATGAAAGCGCTCCCCATTACAACATTTTGGAAACATATTTAAAGTATAAGAATGCACTATTTGCGAGACTTGTGAAGAAAAGATCAACTATATCTATTAAGGGGGTTTACGTCAGTGTACTCTTTTCTTTGTCATGTTTTTTATCCCACTGGATTTTTTTATGATAAAGTTTTTAACAAAACAGTACGTAATAATAAATAGATAATCAAAGGAGAATGTTAAATATTATCTCTTTGTGATTATCTATTAAATTAAAATATTATTTTCCTAAGTCGGTTAGTAAAATTTAGACCGACTTTGTGTACTTATAAATAGCAAGTTGGTCTGCCTCATGAGATGTACGAAAGGAAGATACAACAGCACTAAAATCCCTTGCTTCTTATACATCTCTTCCATATTTTTCTTTACTAATCATAATAACACTCCAACAATTTTATCCCCTTCTCTCTCGCATACAATATATATATATATTACACATATCTTATCTATAAATTAATAACAAAACTAAATTTTAAAGTTTGGTTGTCCCAGTCATGAATAAGAACGGTTAATTAACTGGTAGTGAAATAATTAAAAATTAGATGTCTTTTGTTTAATTTCACGTTGTAATACGACAGTAGTAAGGTAAAGGGATACAAGTGAGTTTGCTTCGAAAACACAGCTTTAACTAACTATGGTCCCTCCTCTTCTTCCTTGTGTATTATGTACTTCAATCAAAATCTTTGGTTGTGGCTAACTAACTAGAAAATGTTTCCTTCCTTCTAACCCAACAACCCAACCGAATTTACTTTCTTACCCTTTCTCTAAGACAATTTTCTCTTAAATATTATATAGGCCGTGTTCGGAGCTCCATGACAGATCAATACGACGATGACGGCACCAAACAGCAAAGTAAAACGACAATAACAGAGACAAAATGTGGGGATGGAGCTGTCGCAGGAGAACGGTAAAGTGTTGCAGGAGAAAGGCAAGGTGTCACTGAATTTTCAGGCGACCGTTGCGGCAAGCTCTTGCAACAGTAGCGCAACTCTTTTTAGAAACAGCTGCAATTTTTTTTCAATAATTATAGCTTTATCTACGTTTAGTTTTTAGTCGTTGTCGCTTGTATCAACGACTCTACAACGAACAGGCTAATAGTCGTTTTTAGTAAATTATCACATACTTTTGCTCTCTCAGTTGTCATTGTATCGCGCATTATACGAATATTTCGATTAGTTCATCAAAAATATGTCAATGATAAAAGCAAACATGAGACTGTTGAGACTTAAATGGGCGACTTAAATTAGTTTTAAGCCCAATACCATAAATGTCAACAGGTATACGTAAATGGATTTGCATATACATTAATACTCAATTTTTTTCGTTAAACAAAAAAAACTACTAAACTCACAATCACAACAAAACCATGACATCAATTAACCTCTGGAGTCGATCACCAGTCGTCAAAACCGAAAAATCTGAGTTTCCGGTTATCAGATTGCTCCGTGCACACATCAAGAAAATCAAGGACAAAACCGGTGGTCCAGGATTTGGCGGCGGTTTAGGCTGTGGCGCTGGACTCGGCATCGGTCTCACCAGCGGGCTCGAGTAAGTCGCTTCTGAAAAGTTGAACCATAGCAATGTGGTGTTTGGAATCGGAATGGGTTGCGGTGTCGGGTTCGGGTTTGGATACGGATTTGGAGTTGGCGGCGGAATCAATTTCGATGACATTGGAGATTATTTGACTTATGAGAAGGGTTCCGGTTCGAAGTCGGGGTCGGGTAAAGGATTTTTAATTGATTATTAAGAAATCTTTATTAATTATCCATTTTCATCATTTTTGTCTTATATAACTGACAATAATATCAAAACTGTGAAGGATAAACACAAACATAGTTACAATTATTAGATAAAATTTGTCATGATAACTTATTTATTTTAAATCGAAGATACCAGTTTTTCAAAGCTCTCAAAGACATTTCTCATGATAGGTCCTTTATTTGGGCTCTTCTGTACACAAGCTGAACCGATCTTGATCACTTGAACAAACTAAAACCGGGTCAAGAACATACCAAGTTTGGTTTATTTCCCCCACTAGCTGATTCAACCCACAATCAGATCCGTCTCTAAACTATTTGCCTGCATAACCGGAGATTTTCCAGTTACCATTTCGAGTACCATTAAACCGAAGAAATATATGTCCCATTTCTGAGACGGTTTACTCATCTTAGAAGCTTCGGGAGTCTGGTAATATGATTCTCTTGCGACGATTGGTAAGCTTGTCTCCATCGGAGATCTCCATCGGAGAGATCTGATCCGTTCTGATTTCTGAAGAAGACATGTCGACGATACGCCCCAAAACGAAACCTGAAATTTTCGTTTCAAGATTCGGTCCAAGAAGTATGTTGCTGGAGTTTATATTGTTAGAGCAGTTACGATATATACTCTATATTGTTAGCATATTCTAGGCATAAGATATCTTCTGTAATCTCCTAGATACTCTCTCGTAGCCTGTTCATAATCTGTATAAATATTGATGTAACCTTCTTATGATAATTAATACAACAAGCATTATCTTCTACATGGTATGAGAGCTCTAGATCTGACCTAAGAAAAAATCTTTTTCCTCAAATATTTGTCGATCAGTTCAAGCTCTTCTCTCTTGATTTCCATGGCTTCCGCAACAGATGGATCGTCTTCCTCACATGGATCGCACATGATTGTCAATCCCTCGGATCCACAGAATCCGATTCTCTCAATCAATATGAGCTCAATCACGAGAATCACAACAGGAAATTACATCACGTGGAATCTACAAGTTTCAACGCCGCCGCAGCCTCTCATCTCCACAGCTCACAACTCACTTGACGCTTGGAATATTCTTTGATCAACCTTCGGTCGTCCATCTCGTGGTCACATTCTTCAGATCATAGATCAGCTTAAGAAGGGGACTAAAGGCCGGAAGTCAATCGATGAATATTTTCAATTCATGAGGGTAAAGGCGGATCAATTGGCTTTGTTGGGCAAGCCGTTGGATCATGAAGATGTGGTCGAATACATACTCGATGGTCTTGATGAAGAATACAAAGGCATCGTGGAACAAATCCATGGTCGCGATGTCTCTCCCTCTCTGGATGAGCTTCGTGATAAACTCATCAATCACGAAGCAGCCATCCTCTGCTCCCCAGCCAATGCAACTTTCCCGGTTTCAGCAAACACGGCAACCACAAAATCCAGAACTCTCAGCAAAATACCACGGATTCAAGAAATCACAATCAGTACTCGGGCTCACGTCCATCTTACACACCACGATACACAAAGCCTTATTTGGGGAAGTGTCAGGCTTGTGGAGTCCAAGGTCACAGTGTGCAAAGATGTTCCCAAATCCGAGTGGTGGCGCTTGATAATGCTGGCTCGTATCAATCATCTCCAACAAGCTGGCAGCCACGAGCTCACCACACAACAGTTGCGGCTTCACCAGACACAACATCGTGGATTCTGGAGTCCGATGCATCCCACCACATTACCTCGGATCTCTACAATCTTGCTTTTCACACGCCATATCAAGGACATGACTCGGTTCTTATTGGCAATGGCTCAGGACATCCAATCACTCATATTGGCTCTGTATCATTGTCTCTTCCATCTCGTTCTTTAAAGCTGAATAACGTGTTATATGCTCCTAATATTGAGAAAATATGTTGTATGTGCATCAAACCTGTACTGACAATGGTGTTTCAATTACTTTTGATCCATGGCGATTTATGTTCCTCAATCTTCTCATATTCGTGTTCTTTCTGCAATAAAAACTTTGATGACTGAATGGCATTCTCGCCTTGGTCATCCAGGTTTTGGTGTTTTAAAACATGGTCTTTCTGAATGTTCATTGCCTTTTTCTAATAAAAATTTGTTTCTTCTATTGTGCAATGCTTTCTCCATAAACAAAAGTCACAAACTTTCTTTCGGAACAAACACTCTTCAGACCACACGTCCGCTGGAAATCATTTTCTCGGACGTCTTGACTTCTCCGGTTTTATCCTTTGATGGCTTCAAATACTACCTTGTTTTAGTAGATCATTTTACAAGATACACATGGATTTATCCTATGAAGCAAAAATCACAAGTTTTTGAAATCTTTCTTCGGTTTAAAGAGCTTGTTGAAAATCGTTTTGCTACACGCATTGTGACATTTTATTCGGATAATGGAGGAGAGTTCATTGCCCTTACACCTACACTTTCGAAAATGGGCATCTCTCATCGAACATCTCCTCCTCATACTCTTGAACACAATGGAATCTCTGAGCGGAAACATCATCACATTATTGAGACTGTGTTATCTCTACTATCTCATGCTCATATTCCATTGGAGTTTTGGTCCTTTGCTTTTACAACAGCTGTGTATCTTATAAATCGTCTTCCTAGCTCTTCTCTTGATTTCAAAACTCCCATGGAACTTCTTTTCAAGGAAAAACTGAATTACTCTAAGGTCCGTGTGTTTGGTTCCTTATGCTATCCTTGGCTGAGGCCTTATTCATCTCACAAATTTGATCAACGATCAACTCCGTGTGGTTTCATGGGCTACTCGTTATCTCAAAGTGCCTATCTTTGTTTTCATAAACCTTCCTCTCGTTTGTTTGTTTCCAGACATGTGGAATTTTATGAATCGGAATTTCCATTCAAAACATCATCTTCTTCGTCGAGTTTTACTTCTGCTCCAGAGACTGACATTCCTTCGTCGGTGCTGTTCCTTTCATTGCCACTTGCTACATTGCTTGAGACGTCTAAGTCACTGGCAATTGACACACAATGTCCTACTTCACCGAAACCAGTCCCTGCTCTACTGTCACAACCTGCATCACCAACTGCCGCATCTATAACTGAGTCCTCTGCATCTCAATCATCGCCGATCCCTTTTGCCATCATCGCAGATCCTTTGCCTGCTTTTGTTCCTGTGGTCCAGCAAAATCAGCATACCATGACGACAAGGCTCAAAGACAACATTTTTAAGCCCAATCCGAAGTATGCTTTATCCATCACTCGGGCTCTTGTGGATGATGTGGAACCGAACACGCACATTCAAGATCTCAAAGATCCTCGCTGGCATGCTTCCATGGGTGATGAGATGAACTCGCAGATTGGCAACAACACTTGGGTATTGGCTTCTCCTAATCCTACTTATAATTTGGTTGGCTGCAGGTGGGTCTTTTGGATCAAAAGAAAACTGGATGGCTCAGTTGATCGCTTCAAATCATGTCTGGTCGCCAAAGGATATAATCAAAGACCGGGCATCGATTATTTTGAAACCTTCAGTCCTGTAGTGAAGCATCCTACCATTCGTCTCATCTTGGGTCAAGCTGTGTCTCAAGGATGGGTTCTTCGTCAATTGGATGTTAATAATGCGTTCTTGCAAGGTGAATTAACAGAGGACGTTTATATGACTCAGCCTCTGGAGTTCGTTGATGCTGATAAGAAAGATTATGTGTGTAAGCTACGCAAAGCAATTTATGGTCTCAAACAGGCGCCACGAGCCTGGTATAATGCGATGCGTGACTTTCTCTTACAAGCTGGTTTTACCAATTCAGTTGCAGACACATCTTTGTTTATTTTTCGTGCAAGTGGAGTGGCTATTTTTGTTCTCATTTACTTTGATGACATAGTTGTTACTGGGAATTCTCTTGCTCATGTCACGACATTTATCTCACTTCTCGCAGCTCGATTCTCATTAAAGAACCTCAGTGATTTGCATTATTTTCTCGGAATAGAAGTGTCGCGCACTTCTGCTGGTCTCACACTGACCCTGACCAAATATATTAATGATCTTCTTCATCGTACTCATATGACAGCTTCAAAACCGGTTCTCACACCAATGGTTGATCATCCTCCTCTGCAGTTGATGTCTGGTGCTCTTTTAGATGATCCGTCTTAGTACAGGTCGATTATTGGCAGCTTACAATATCTCCTATTCACTAGACCGGACATTGCTTTTGCGGTGAATAAATTATCACAGTTCATGCATCAACGACGAGCAGGCCATTGGGAAGCAGTGAAGCGTATTCTGCATTATTTATCGGGCACTCGGCACACAGGACTCTTTTATTCTGCGACCAACAACTTGTCAGTCCATGCCTTTTCCGACGTTTACTGGGCTGGCGATCGCGATGATTACATGTCCACCGGCGCATATCTAGTCTATATTGGCCGACACCTGGTGTCATGGTCTTCGAAGAAACAACGCACTGTTGCTCGCTTGTCTCTGACACTGCCTCTGAGGTCAAATGGGTGCTTAGTCTCTTGAACGAACTCGGTTTTAGCTCATCCTGTAGGATTCGTTTAGTGTTAATCCTGATTCAATTCTTCAGATTAAACTCCTAAACATGCCAGATCTAGGTTCTCTTGCTAGAAACATAAAGGATCTCACCTGTTACCTTGTTTATGCAGCGGAATGGAGGTACGGGTCAGAGATCAGCAGAACCACCAAGAGGTTGTTCCTCCAAAGGCTCACACACGCACACTTCGGGAAGAGAGGCTGCTAGACCAAAAGAGAGGAGGCGCAGAGAGAGAGGAGGGAGGCGCAGAAGCTTGAGAAAAATAAGAGCTAGGGCAAGTTTTATTTAATAAAACCCTTGTCCAGTTCTTATGGGCTTTTGGGCCCAATTCTCAGTTCTGATTAAATCCCTTGGATTTAATCAGGCCCTTTAGTCTCTCTAAGTACAGTAAATGCCTAGCACTTTTACCGTACTTCTGCTAAACCGTTCCTTCGTATTTTCCCGTTAGCTTAGGCGTGTGACCCATATGGGATCATATAATAAAGGCAATAAGTCCAAGACTTATAGATCATGAGCGGACTCTAGCAAGACATCATGACCCCCAGTATTATATGACTTATGTCTGATCATTGACATACTCTTACTTTCTAGAGACAGTACCGAGATTACTGGACACAATTCCAACAATCTCCCACTTGTACTGGAATCTCTGTATTCATAATCCTTTTGTCTCAATATCTCGATTAGTCATAAGGCAAGATGAGTGTCATCCTTATAGAGGCTAATCATGTTCATCGGACTCTGATTTGATACTGACAATCCAAACGACTCGGGACAGTCCGTTTGAGCATGGCCATGCATTTTCCAGTATTCAAATCTCCGATTGGCCTAGAGATATTCACTCCATTTATATTGGAGGGACAAATCCCGTCTTGTTCCATCACTGTAAACTACTCATTTCATAATACACCCAAACAAGGTCCTTATAACTATCGCTTAACGACAGCATTAGACAATGATCAAAGCGCATTAGTTCATGTGCAGTCACATGCATGCGAACTCAGGTCTAAGGACTATACTCTATAGTCGTAGTAAGAATCTCTTATGACACAGATATAAATATCCTGAAGAGTTCTTATAATCGGGTCTTGTCCGGTCGTATGTACCCTACATACACCTATGTACTGACTTTGATGCCGCGCATCTATGACACACTGAGACTTTGTCATAAGTCACATACCAATCTAGTCTCACACGGTTGTTGGTGTTCCAATTTCAACAACCTTCGACTAGGGACATGATGATATAAGCCATCTATCAAATATAGGGTCTCATGATCAAGCTAAATGACTTTGATAACTCAAGATCAAGTCACTTACTTCGATGACCTATAAAATGGTTCATATCACTTTGGAACGATTATTTCATCACAGTTAAAATAATCTTGAAATAATAATTTCATTAAACATCACAAAATGTTTTTACAAGAACATATCAATAACTAAATAAAGCCCTCAAACTCCCACTCAAATTTAGATTACATTTCAATGTCTCTAATGCCTACAGCTTCAGTCAGGAACTCGAGCTTAGGTCTTGGGAGGGGCTTTGTCAATGGATCAGCGACGTTATCATCTGTCTGAACTCGGCTGATCTTGACTTCCTTTCTATTAATGATGTCACGTATCAAGTGAAATCTTCTTAGAACATGCTTGGATTTCTGGTGTGATCTTGGTTCCTTTGCCTGAGCAATAGCACCATTGTTATCACAAAACAGTGCCAGAGGCTCAGCCGCATTTGGTATCACACCTAGTTCAATAATGAACTTTCGTATCAAAACAGCTTCCTTCGCTGCTTCTGAAGCGGCGATATATTCAGCTTCTGTAGTGGAATCAGCAACGGTGTCTTGCTTGGAGCTTCTCCAACTGATTGCACCGCCATTCAGACAAAAGATATAACCGGACTGTGACCGGAAATCATCTTGGTCTGTCTGGAAACTTGCGTCCGTAAATCCACTGACTTCAAGCACATCACTTCCGCCGTACACCAAGAACTTATCCTTAGTATGTCTTAGATACTTCAGGATATTCTTGACGGCAATCCAGTGGCTTTCACCTGGATTTGACTGGTACCTACTCGTCATGCTCAATGCATAAGCAACATCAGGACGAGTACAAATCATGGCATACATGATAGATCCTATTGCAGATGCATAAGGAATATTCTTCATGCGCTCAAGCTCAGCAGCCGTCGTAGGGCTCTGCTTCTTGCTTAGCGTTGTGCCATGTACCATTGGCGTGAAGCCCTTCTTGGAATCTGCCATGCTGAATCTATGCAGGACTTTGTCAATGTATGAATCTTGACACAAGCCTATCAGCCTTTTAGATCTATCCCGGTAGATCCTGATTCCAAGAACGTATGCGGCTTCACCCATGTCTTTCATGGAAAAACAACTTCCAAGCCAGTCCTTTACCGACTTCAGCATTGGAACGTCGTTTCCGAGAAGCAGTATGTCATCGACATACAAAATAAGAAATACTATCTTGCTCCCACTAGTTTTCTTATACACGCATTGTTCTTCTTCATTTCTGATGAAGTCAAATTGCTTGATCGCTTCATCAAAACGAAGATTCCAGCTCCTCGATGCTTGCTTCAATCCATAAATGGATTTATGAAGCTTGCATACTTTCCCAGCATTCTTTGGATCTATGTAACCGTCAGGTTGCGTCATATACACATCCTCTTCCAGAATACCATTCAGGAAGGCGGTTTTCACGTCCATCTGCCAAATTTCATAATCATGAAAAGCTGCAGTTGCTAGTAGAATCCGAATAGATTTCATCATAGCCACTGGTGAATAGGTTTCATCATAATCCACACCGTGAACTTGTCTGAAACCTTTTGCCACCAACCTGGCTTTATAAATCTGGACATTTCCATCCACGTCAATCTTCTTCTTGAAGATCCATTTGCACTCGATGGCTTTTACACCAGCGGGTAAGTCAACCAACGAAAACACTTGGTTGACTGACATGGAGTCCATTTCGGAATCAGTGGCCTTACGCCACTTAGAGGAATCTGGGCCCATCATGGCTTGATTGAAGTTCGATGGTTCATCACCATCAATGATCAGAAGATCATGACAGTTAGTCACGAGGAATCCTTGATATCTCTCGGGTTCGTGACGGATCCTCCCGGATCTTCGAACTTCAGGTACTACAGGTTCAGGCTCTACAATTTCTTGTAGGTCCTCCTGCTGCTCTTCCTCATTAGGTTGAGCAGTATCCTGTTCATCTTGAATTTCTTCAAGCAGTACCTTACTCCCACTGTCTTTCTTAGAGAGAAACTCCCTCTCAAGAAAGCTACAATCTCGGGCAACAAAAATCTTGTTCTCGGAACGCAGGTAGAAGTAATAAGCCTTGGTTTCCTTCGGATAACCAATGAAGTAGCATTTATCAGACTTTGGTGTAAGCTTGTCAGAGATCAATCTCTTGACATAGGCTTCACAACCCCAAATTCTTAGATAAGACAGCACTGGAGCTACTCCAGTCCATAATTCATATGGTGTCTTTGCTACTGCTTTTGATGGCGCTCTATTTAGAGTGAACACTGCTGTTAGCAGAGCATATCCCCAAAGGGATATTGGAAGGTCTGTGTGACTCATCATAGACCGAACCATATCCAATAAGGTCCGATTTCTCCTCTCAGACACACCATTCCATTGAGGTGTTCCAGGAGGAGTGAGTTGAGATACGATCCCACACTCTCTCAGATGATCACTGAATTCTTGGCTTAAGTATTCTCCTCCTCGGTCGGACCGAAGAGCCTTAATGCTTTTGCCAAGTTGGTTTTGTACTTCATTTTGGAATTCTCTGAATTTCTCAAACGATTCAGACTTATGTTTCATCAAATAAACATATCCATACCTACTGAAATCATCAGTGAAGGTAATGAAGTACTGGTAGTTTCCTCTTGCATTTGTGGACATTGGGCCACACACATCAGTGTGTATCAGGCCCAATAAGTCACTGGCCCTCTCGTTAGGTTTATTAAAGGGGGCCCATGTCATTTTGCCCATCATGCAGGATTCGCATTTCTCACATGACTCAAAGTCAAATGAGCCAAGAAGTCCATTCGAATGGAGCCTCTTGATGCGTTTCTCGCTGATGTGCCCTAAACGACAATGCCATAGAAACGTTCGGTTCTCCTCATTAGGTTTGAACCGTTTGGTATCAATGTTATAAATTGGCGCGGATTGATCAAGTATGTAAAGCCCATTCGTAAGAGGGGCACATGTTGGAACGTTTAGTGTCTCCTGATTCAATTCTCAGATTGATTCATCCTACTAAACATGCAGATCTAGGTTCTCTTGATTAGAAACATAATAGATCTCACCTGTTACCTTGTTTATGCAGCGGAATGGAAGGTACGGGTCAGAGATCAGCAGAACCACCAAGAGATGGATCCTCCAAAGGCTCACACACGCACACTCGGGAAATTGGCTGCTAGACCAGCTGAGAGAGGAGGCGCAGAGAGAGAGGAGGGAGGCGCAGATGTGCTGAGAAATTAGAGAGCTAGGTCTGATTTTATTCATTAAAATTCCTTCTAGTTCTCATGGGCTTTTGGGCCCAATTCTCAGTTCTGATTAAATCCCTTGGATTTAATCAGGCCCTTTAGTCTCTCTAAACACAGTAAATGCCTAGCACTTTTACCGTACTTCTGCTAAACCGTTTCTTCGTATTTTCCCGTTAGCTTAGGCGTGTGACCCATATGGGATCATATAATAAAGGCAATAAGTCCAAGACTTATAGATCATGAGCGGACTCTAGCAAGCCATCATGATCCCCAGTATTATATGACTTATGTCTGATCATTGACATACTCTTATTTTCTAGAGACAGTACAGAGATTACTGGACATAATTCCAACAATCTCCCACTTGAACTGGAATCTCTGTATTCATAATCCTTTTGTCTCAATATCTCGATTAGTCATAAGGCAAGATGAGTGTCATCCTTATAGAGGCTAATCATGTTCATCGGACTCTGATTTGATACTGACAATCCAAACGACTCGGGAAAGTCCGTTTGAGCATGGCCATGCATTTTCCAGTATTCAAATCTCCGATTGGCCTAGAGATATTCACTCCATTTATATTGGAGGGACAAATCCCGTCTTGTTCCATCACTGTAAACTACTCATTTCATAATACACCCAATCAAGGTCCTTATAACTATCGCTTAACGACAGCATTAGACAATGATCAAAGCGCATTAGTTCATGTGCAGTCACATGCATGCGAACTCAGGTCTAAGGACTATACTCTATAGTCGTAGTAAGAATCTCTTATGACATAGATATAAATATCCTAAAGAGTTCTTATAATCGGGTCTTGTCCGGTCGTATGTACCCTACATACACCTATGTACTGACTTTGATGCCGCGCATCTATGACACACTGAGACTTTGTCATAAGTCACATACCAATCTAGTCTCACACGGTTGTTGGTGTTCCAATTTCAACAACCTTCGACTAGGGACATGATGATATAAGCCATCTATCAAATATAGGGTCTCATGATCAAGCTAAATGACTTTGATAACTCAAGATCAAGTCACTTACTTCGATGACCTATAAAATGGTTCATATCATTTTGGAACGATTATTTCATCACAGTTAAAATAATCTTGAAATAATAATTTCATTAAACATAAGAAAATGTTTTACAAGAACATATCAATAACTAAATAAAGCCCTCAAACTCCCACTCAAATTTAGATTACATTTCAATGTCTCTAATGCCTACAGCTTCAGTCAGGAACTCGAGCTTAGGCCTTGGGAGTGGCTTTGTCAATGGATCAGCGACATTATCATCTGTCTGAACTCGGCTGATCTTGACTTCCTTTCTATTAATGATGTCACGTATCAAGTGAAATCTTCTTAGAACATGCTTGGATTTCTGGTGTGATCTTGGTTCCTTTGCCTGAGCAATAGCACCCTTTTTATCACAAAACAGTGCCAGAGGCTCAGCCGCATTTGGTATCACACCTAGTTCAATAATGAACTTTCGTATCCAAACAGCTTCCTTCGCAGCTTCTGAAGCTGCGATATATTCAGCTTCTGTAGTGGAATCAGCAACGGTGTCTTGCTTGGAGCTTCTCCAACTGATTGCACCGCCATTCAGACAAAAGATATAACCGGACTGTGACCGGAAATCATCTTGATCTGTCTGGAAACTTGCGTCCGTGAATCCACTGACTTTAAGCACATCACTTCCACCGTACACCAAGAACTTATCCTTAGTATGTCTTAGATACTTCAGGATATTCTTGACGGCAATCCAATGGTTTTCACCTGGATTTGACTGGTATCTACTCGTCATGCTCAATGCATAAGCAACATCAGGACGAGTACAGATCATGGCATACATGACATATCCTATTGCAGATGCATAAGGATTATTCTTCATGCGCTCAAGCTCAGCAGCCGTCGTAGGGCTCTGCTTCTTGCTTAGCGTTGTGCCATGTACCATTGGCGTGAAGCCCTTCTTGAAATCTTTCATGCTGAATCTTTGTAGGACTTTGTCAATGTATGAATCTTGACACAAGCCTATCAGCCTTCTAGATCTATCCCGGTAGATCCTGATTCCAAGAACGTATGCGGCTTCACCCATGTCTTTCATGGAAAAACAACTTCCAAGCCAGTCCTTTACCGACTTCAGCATTGGAACGTCGTTTCCGAGAAGCAGTATGTCATCGACATACAGAATAAGAAATACTATCTTGCTCCCACTAGTTTTCTTATACACGCATTGTTCTTCTTCGTTTCTGATGAAGTCAAATTGCTTGATTGCTTCATCAAAACGAAGATTCCAGCTCCTCGATGCTTGCTTCAATCCATAAATGGATTTATGAAGCTTGCATACATTCCCAGCATTCTTTGGATCTATGTAACCGTCAGGTTGTGTCATATACACATCCTCTTCCAGAATGCCATTCAGGAAGGCGGTTTTCACGTCCATCTGCCAAATTTCATAATCATGAAAAGCTGCAGTTGCTAGTAGAATCCGAATAGATTTCATCATAGCCACTGGGGAATAGGTTTCATCATAATCCACACCGTGAACTTGTCTGAAACCTTTTGCCACCAACCTGGCTTTATAAATCTGGACATTTCCATCCACGTCAATCTTCTTCTTGAAGATCCATTTGCACTCGATGGCTTTTACACCAGCGGGTAAGTCAACCAACGAAAACACTTGGTTGACCGACATGGAGTCCATTTCGGAATCAGTGGCCTTACGCCACTTAGAGGAATCTGGGCCCATCATGGCTTGATTGAAGTTCGATGGTTCATCACCATCAATGATCAGAAGATCATGACAGTTAGTCACGAGGAATCCTTGATATCTCTCGGGTTCGTGACGGATCCTCCCGGATCTTCGAACTTCAGGTACTACAGGTTCAGGCTCTACAATTTCTTGTAGGTCCTCCTGCTGCTCTTCCTCATTAGGTTGAGCAGTATCCTGTTCATCTTGAATTTCTTCAAGCAGTACCTTACTCCCACTGTCTTTCTTAGAGAGAAACTCCCTCTCAAGAAAGTTACAATCCCGGGCAACAAAGATCTTGTTCTCGGAACGTAGATAGAAGTAATAAGCCTTGGTTTCCTTCGGATAACCAATGAAGTAGCATTTATCAGACTTTGGTGTAAGCTTGTCTGAGATTAATCTCTTGACATAGGCTTCACAACCCCAAATTCTAAGATAAGACAGCACTGGAGCCACTCCAGTCCATAATTCATATGGTGTCTTTGCTACTGCTTTCGATGGCGCTCTATTTAGAGTGAACACTGCTGTTAGCAGAGCATATCCCCAAAGGGATATTGGAAGGTCTGTGTGACTAATCATAGATCGAACCATATCCAATAAGGTCCGATTTCTCCTCTCAGACACACCATTCCATTGTGGTGTTCCAGGAGGAGTGAGTTGGGATACGATCCCACACTCTCTCAGATGATCACTGAATTCTTGGCTTAAGTATTCTCCTCCTCGGTCGGACCGAAGAGCCTTAATGCTTTTGCCAAGTTGGTTATGTACTTCATTTTGGAATTCTCTGAATTTCTCAAACGATTCAGACTTATGTTTCATCAAATAAACATATCCATACCTACTGAAATCATCAGTGAAGGTAATGAAGTACTGATAGTTTCCTCTTGCATTTGTGGACATTGGGCCACACACATCAGTGTGTATCAGGCCCAATAAGTCACTGGCCCTCTCGTTAGGTTTATTAAAGGGGGCCCGTGTCATTTTTCCCATCATGCAGGATTCGCATTTCTCACATGACTCAAAGTCAAATGAGCCAAGAAGTCCATTCGAATGGAGCCTCTTGATGCGTTTCTCGCTGATGTGCCCTAAACGACAATGCCATAGAAACGTTCGGTTCTCCTCATTAGGTTTGAACCGTTTGGTATTAATGTTATAAATTGGCGCGGATTGATCAAGTATGTAAAGCCCATTCGTAAGAGGGGCACAACCATAGAACAAATTGTTGCGATTGAAGGAACATAATTTATTCTTAACTGAAAAATCATAACCTTCCAAATCCAACAAAGAAATTGAAATAATATTTCTGCTTATCGCAGGTACAAAATAACAATTATTGAGTTCTAAAATCAATCCCGAAGGTAAAGACAACAAGTATGTGCCTACAGCTAGTGCAGGAACTTTCGCTTCATTCCCAACTCGTAGCTCCACTTGTCCTTGCTTCAGCATCCTACTGTTGCTGAGTGCCTGCATATTAGTACAAATATGAGCCCCACAACCAGTATCCATAACCCATGAGGTATTATCAGAAGTAGTTGTATTAACTTCTATAACAAAAATACCTGATGAAGAAGTCTCGAGAGTCTTCTTCTTCAATTCCTTTAGACCTTCCAGGAATTTCTTACATTCTCTCCTCCAATGCCCTGGTTCTTTACAGAACCTGCAGATGTCAGTAGGCCCAGCCTTAGACTTGGGCTTGGGCTTTGGCGTGTCCTTGTCCGAGACTTGGACAGCCTTAGCCTTTCCCTTATCCTTAGCAGAGGATTTCTTAAAGCCCTTGCCCTTTTGCACCATAAGCACATTGGGGTCCTTGGCGGTTTTCCTCAAGTTGGGCTCTGCAGTCTTGAGCATTCCGTGAAGCTCAGGCAATGTCTTACTCAAGCCATGCATATTAAAGTTCAGAATGAACTGATCATAGCTTGCAGGTAAAGACTGCAGAACGATGTCGCAGGCAAGTTCCTGGCTGATAGGGCAGTCGAGTTTCTGAAGATGATCGAGATAACCCATCATCTTCAAGACATGAGGACTCACTGCCGCATTTGCAGCCAATTTATAGTCTAAGAGGTTCTTAACGGTCTGGAACCTCTCAGTCCTTGCCTGCTCCTGAAAAAGTGATTTCAGGCTTGCCATTATCTCGATGGGTGACAACACACTCTCGAACTGCATTTGCAGCTCAGCAGTCATTGTCGCCAACATCAGGCAATAGACATCATTTTCATCTGACGAATGCTTTTCCCAAGCATTATGCAGAGTCCTGGCGGCATTGGCAGGAGGCCTCTCGGGGAGGGGATCACGAAGGACATAATCCTTCTTCTCCTGCTTGAGGACTAGCCTCAAGTTCCTTGACCACGTCAGGAAGTTCGTTCCAGTCAGCTTCTCCTTCTCGAGAACAGACCGGATTGAGAATGTTTTTTGTGTGCTTGTAGTAGTCATAGCTGAAATATAAGATAAAAAGGTTATTAGTTAATATGTTCAATATGATTAATCTTGTATTAAATTTAATATGATTAATCACGCATTATATTCAATAACATAAGTTACCCTCAATAGAATATAATGATTTCAAGATCCACATATAACTAAGATTAAAGTGGGCCACTGGCCGTCACCCAACCTTAGCTTATATCGGTAAGCCCTATCTCGGCTAATTATATCCGTGATATAACTCTTGGTTGTGAATCTGGGCCCGAGGCCCAATCCACTCTGATGTCTCAAGGCCCGGGACTCCCGATGGCCTAGTCAAGAAAACCAGACTATACAGTCATGTAATCACTAATGTCTGGGACTCCCAATGACATTTATGAATCACAAACCGTCTTACCCACGCAAAAATAGACACCCTCACACTGTAAGGCCATGAGTACAATTGAATGGGCTTCGACAGCTGACATAGACTGGACAAGACATCCAACGCTTGATATTGTTTGAGGTTTGTAGGTTTATTAAGATTTTATCTCAAAATAGAAGATTACTATTTTGGGAAACTTTCCTTTTTGGGAAACCTACTAATTTTGGAAACTTTCTAAAATTGGAAACTTCCTAAACTTGGAAACTTTCTAAAATTGGAAACTTCCTAAAAATGGAAACTTTCTAAATATAGAAATTTCCTAAAATCCAAAACATGCAAATCTAGAAACTTCTAATTTAAGAAACTTTCTAATTTCAAAATTTTGGAAACTTATTAATTTAAAAATCGATTTTATAATTTTATAAAAATAAATTTTAAATTAATTCTGAAGAAAAGACTCAAATAATTGGCCCAATTGTTTTAACTTCTTGGCCCGAGGCCCAAGAATTGGTCTATGTCCAAGACATAACCCAATTGCCCAATTAAATGACATAACCGGTCTGGTTCATTAAAATTGGTCTTAACCAAAATTAATTACTACGATGACCACAATTGTCAACCGGTTATTTACTAAACCGGATTTTCTCAATTTATTTGGTCCAACCAAATCAAATTAGAAAATCACTGGTTTAGGCACAAAATCCAATTTTTCGACTTTGGATTTCTTATCCCGGTTTAACCAGAACTTAATAAATTTATTAAGTCTGTTTATTAAACCGTGGCGATTAATTTTTAATCAGTTTTAAACCGAACCATTAACCGAACCGAACCGATTGGTCACGAACCGATCACGGTCGTGACCTAGCTTCGCGATCGAGAAACGATCGTCCAGCCGCAAGCCATCATGCTTCCGCGGCGGGTCGATGGTCGGGACGGGATGGGACGGTCGGGCCGTGTGATCGGGACGAGACAGCCGGGCCATCTCTCGCGATCGGACGGGATTATGATCGGGCGATCGCGGCCGAGAGATGCAGGACACGTACGGCCCAACTCTCGCGATCAACTCGACCACGCGACTCGATCCGACGATCGGTCCGTGAGTCAGCCGATCCGGACGTGTGATCCGATACCGATCAACACTCCGACGCATACCGATTCATATAGATCGGATCATGCGATTTCTTGTTTGTTTAGGTTTTAATTCTTTGTTTCTTAAGTGTTTTCTCTTATCAGTAGATTGATTCAAAAAACACCTCTTTAAACAATCCTAAACATGATTCTAAACAAGAAAAACCACAGAACCAATGGCTCTGATACCACTGTTGGAACGTTTAGTGTCTCCTGATTCAATTCTCAGATTGATTCATCCTACTAAACATGCAGATCTAGGTTCTCTTGATTAGAAACATAATAGATCTCACCTGTTACCTTGTTTATGCAGCGGAATGGAAGGTACGGGTCAGAGATCAGCAGAACCACCAAGAGATGGATCCTCCAAAGGCTCACGCACGCACACTCGGGAAATTGGCTGCTAGACCAGCTGAGAGAGGAGGCGCAGAGAGAGAGGAGGGAGGCGCAGATGTGCTGAGAAATTAGAGAGCTATGTCTGATTTTATTCATTAAAATCCCTTCTAGTTCTCATGGGCTTTTGGGCCCAATTCTCAGTTCTGATTAAATCCCTTGGATTTAATCAGGCCCTTTAGTCTCTCTAAACACAGTAAATGCCTAGCACTTTTACCGTACTTCTGCTAAACCGTTTCTTCGTATTTTCCCGTTAGCTTAGGCGTGTGACCCATATGGGATCATATAATAAAGGCAATAAGTCCAAGACTTATAGATCATGAGCGGACTCTAGCAAGCCATCATGATCCCCAGTATTATATGACTTATGTCTGATCATTGACATACTCTTACTTTCTAGAGACAGTACAGAGATTACTGGACATAATTCCAACAGCACAACCATTGAACAAATTGTTGCGATTGAAGGAACATAATTTATTCTTAACTGAAAAATCATAACCTTCCAAATCCAACAAAGAAATTGAAATAATATTTCTGCTTATCGCAGGTACAAAATAACAATTATTGAGTTCTAAAATCAATCCCGAAGGTAAAGACAACAAGTATGTGCCTACAGCTAGTGCAGGAACTTTCGCTCCATTCCCAACTCGTAGCTCCACTTGTCCTTGCTTCAGCCTCCTACTGTTGCTGAGTGCCTGCATATTAGTACAAATATGAGCCCCACAACCAGTATCCATAACCCATGAGGTATTATCAGAAGTAGTTGTATTAACTTCTATAACAAAAATACCTGATGAAGAAGTCTCGAGAGTCTTCTTCTTCAATTCCTTTAGACCTTCCAGGAATTTCTTACATTCTCTCCTCCAATGCCCTGGTTCTTTACAGAACCTGCAGATGTCAGTAGGCCCAGCCTTGGATTTGGGCTTGGGCTTTGGCGTGTCCTTGTCCGAGACTTGGACAGCCTTAGCCTTTCCCTTGTCCTTGGCAGAGGATTTCTTAAAGCCCTTGCCCTTTTGCACCATAAGCACATTGGGGTCCTTGGCGGTTTTCCTCAAGTTGGGCTCTGCAGTCTTGAGCATTCCGTGAAGCTCAGGCAATGTCTTACTCAAGCCATGCATATTGAAGTTCAGGATGAACTGATCATAGCTTGCAGGTAAAGACTGCAGAACGATGTCGCAGGCAAGTTCCTGGCTGATAGGGCAGTCGAGTTTCTGAAGATGATCGAGATAACCCATCATCTTCAAGACATGAGGACTCACTGCCGCATTTGCAGCCAACTTACAGTCCAAGAGGTTCTTAACTGTCTGGAACCTCTCAGTCCTTGCCTGCTCCTGAAAAAGCGATTTCAGGCTTGCCATTATCTCGATGGGCGACAACACACTCTCGAACTGCATTTGCAGCTCAGCAGTCATGGTCGCCAACATCAGGCAAAAGACATCATTTTCATCTGACGAATGCTTTTCCCAAGCATTATGCAGAGTCCTGGCGGCATTGTTAGGAGGCCTCTCGGGGAGGGGATCACGAAGGACATAATCCTTCTTCTCCTGCTTGAGGACCAGCCTCAAGTTCCTTGACCACGTCAGGAAGTTCGTTCCAGTCAGCTTCTCCTTTTCGAGAACAGACCGGATTGAGAATGTGTTTTGAGTGCTTGTAGTAGTCATAGGTTATTAGTTAATATGTTCAATATGATTAATCTTGTATTATACTTAATATGATTAATCTCGCATTATATTCAATAACATCAGTTACCCTCAATAGAATATAATGATTCCAAGATCCACATATAACTAAGATCAAAGTGGGCCACTGGCCGTCACCCAACCTTAGCTTATATCGGTAAGCCCTATCTCGGCTAATTATATCCGTGATATAACTCTTGGTTGTGAATCTGGGCCCGAGGCCCAATCCACTCTGATGTCTCAAGGCCCGGGACTCCCGATGGCCTAGTCAAGAAAACCAGACTATACAGTCATGTAATCACTAATGTCTGGGACTCCCAATGACATTTATGAATCACAAACCGTCTTACCCACGCAAAAGTAGACACCCTCACACTGTAAGGCCATGAGTACAATTGAATGGGCTTCGACAGCTGACATAGACTGGACAAGACATCCAACGCTTGATATTGTTTGAGGTTTGTAGGTTTATTAAAATTTTATCCCAAAACAGAAGATTACTATTTTGGGAAACTTTCCTTTTTGGGAAACCTACTAATTTTGGAAACTTTCTAAACTTGGAAACTTTTCTAAAATTGGAAACTTCCTAAAATTGGAAACTTTCTAAATATAGAAATTTCCTAAAATCCAAAACATGCAAATCTAGAAACTTCTTATTTAATAAACTTTCTAATTTCAGATTTTGAAAAACAGATTTAATTTAAAATTCATTTATATAAAATTAAATCTGAAGAAAAGACTCAAATAATTGGCCCAATTGTTTTAACTTCTTGGCCCGAGGCCCAAGAATTGGTCCATGTCCAAGACATAACCCAATTGTCCAATTAAATGACATAACCGGTCTGGTTCATTAAAATTGGTCTAACCAAAATTAATTACTACGATGACCACAATTGTCAACCGGTTATTTACTAAACCGGATTTTCTCAATTTATTTGGTCCAACCAAATCAAATTAGAAAACCACTGGTTTAGGCACTAAATCCAATTTTTCGACTTTGGATTTCTTATCCCGGTTTAACCAGAACTTAATAAATTTATTAAGCCTGTTTATTAAACCAAGACGATTAAGATTTTTAATCAAATTAAACCGATCCATTAACCGAACCGAACCGATTGGTCACGAACCGATCACGGTCGTGACCTAGCTTCGCAATCGAGACGAGACATCGGCCAGCCGCACGAACGGGACGGGACGCGATCCGAGATCGGTCCATCTCGATCACGCGACGATGCTCGGACGACAGCAGGACGGGACGGCCGGGACGAGGCTGGCTTGGCCGAGACGCGAGAGAGGCACGGCGTGATCGCATCGATCCAAGCCATCGATCCGCGATCGATGCAAGCGATCGGATCGGCCACGCATCTCGCTGCCCATCTCGCCGTGATCGACTCGACCACGCGACTCGATCCATCGATCGGTCCGTGCGTCTATTCGATCCGGACGTGCGGTTCGACCACACTCCGACGCAACCAATTCATATAGATTGGATCATGCGATTTCTTGTTTGTTTAGGTTTTAATTCTATGTTTCTTAAGTGTTTTTTTTCTTATCAGTAGATTGATTCAAAACACTTCTTAAACAATCCTAAACTTGATTCTAAACAAGAAAAACCTACAGAACCAATGGCTCTGATACCACTGTAGGATTGGTTTAGTGTTAAT